>CM060389.1:96157330-97525850 GCA_030545235.1 Helianthus tuberosus
CATGTATCTTGGAGCGAAACCATCAACCCTATATATAGGGGTTCAATGAGCGAAATCATTAGTACAGTCTTGTATTCCATACCGAGGTGCTGCCGGTGTGAGATTTGGATGTAATCTGTCAGATATCAATACAGAAAGGTGTTTAAAGTGATTTGCTAGCTGTTTCTAAGTCAGATACTTGTTTTCCGCACCTGTATCTGATCAAAACTCCTCTGAACGACTCGTTCGGGTCGAAACACGATCCTACAAGTGGTATCAGAGCTTCAGGAGGAGGAGTTCTGCAGAGAATAGCTGGAATTCATCGAAATTTCTTACTTCTACACCTTCTTTCATCGTTTCAGAAAGTTTTACCGGTCAAAATTAGTTCAAAATTTCACAGATTGTGCGTAATTGGACATAGACAAATCCCTGAAAGTTTGACACTGAAATTCGGATTAAAAATGGACCAAATTATCTTCGGATTAGGTTTCGCTTATACGGAATTTCTGTGATTTCGCTTATTTGGACACTCTGATTTCGCTCATAGATGCACAAATCAGGGGTTTCGCTCATTTGAACAAATTAATTTCGCTCCAATGTCAAAGTATCAGAGGTTTCGCTTTTGTGAACATAAGGTTTCGCTCTTGTGTCACCAAAACCATAATTTCGCTGTTGTGAACTTAAGGTTTCACCTTTGTGAACAATTTGATTCCGCTCATAGTGCTCAATTTTTGATTCCGCTCATAGTAACCAAAGTCTGATTCCGCTCATCGTTGACCTGAAACACGACTACTGTTTGAAAGTTCATCGTTTTGTGTGATTCATCTAACAAGGTGTCAGTACATCGGGAATAAGAGGTCATGTGGTTTAAATCGGTTGCATGTGATTGCTGATAAACTTTAAATCTCGGTTAAATCAAAGTATTCTTTCAAGACTGTTGTCGGCACATGTTATCATGAACTGGTTTGCATGCAAAGGATAAAATTGTCGGCTTAGTGGTATATCGGCAGATTGCTTGTAATAATATCATATTGCATGTGAAAGTTTAGTGGCCCAATCAGAATTAAGTAAACATTTTAAGCTAGCAGCCCACTACTTGTTGTCGGCCCAATCAGAATTGTCTTGACTTGAAGTTGTCGGTTACTGTTTGCAACTCGTGTATTGATATTTCGATTCATGTGATTATCTCGGCCCATGTGACTTTGTTTTTGGAGGCCCAATCATATTATCTTGATACTTTGAAAAGTGTCAGCTTAGTGGGATTGTGAATTGCAATTGCATGTAATCATCATCGGCCAAATCATTTGAATCAACCAAAGTTATCACGTGATTCATACACATTCTCGGCTCAATCAACATTTAAAGTGAACATTTGACATCGAAACATGGATTTTGAAGAATTATTGGCATATATGAATTATGAATCTCAGCAGTATATTCCGATAAAGCAAGAAGGAGAAACAGTCTCAGCAAAAGAAGTTGAAAAAATTCCGGTGTTTGATCACTCGTCTGATGAAGAGAGTGACAAGTATGAAGAAGAAATCCAAAGACTTGAAAATCTTAAACAACAACTTCCATCTGATCAACGTAGTGGAAAGTTATTTTATGCCGATAAAATTGAAAAATTGAAAGAAAAACAAGATGCAAAAAGAAAGAATCAAAAGGCAGTTATTGCTAAAGAAGAGATCAGAACTGAGCAGATTGAACAAGTTCCATCGGTCAAAATTGAGAAAGGAGAATCTGAAAAACCTGTATCTGTGAATCCTGAACCAGAGTTAAAAACCTGTTAGTTCATTCATCTGTCGTCTTCGTCTTATGTCGAGTCTCGAATAAGTTGCGGTTCAGAACAAGAATGATGTCATCATTCTTGATGATGACATCATCCAAGTGATATCACAAGTTACATCATCACATGAAATAGCATGCATATCCGAATCAGATTCTTATATTAGAATGATCACTAGAAGACAAAATAGGAAGTGTATTGTGTTTAATGAGATGATTTCGCTCATAGGGTCTTAGTCAAGGGGTTTCGCTTATTTGGTCATGTAGAGGTTTCGCTCATGTGTGCATGTATCTTGGAGCGAAACCATCAACCCTATATATAGGGGTTCAATGAGCGAAATCATTAGTACAGTCTTGTATTCCATACCGAGGTGCTGCCGGTGTGAGATTTGGATGTAATCTGTCAGATATCAATACAGAAAGGTGTTTAAAGTGATTTGCTAGCTGTTTCTAAGTCAGATACTTGTTTTCCGCACCTGTATCTTATCAAAACTCCTCTGAACGACTCGTTCGGGTCGAAACACGATCCTACAAATAGATTTATTGTTTTTGATAATATATATGTATCCAAGGTAAATTAGTAATTTTATAAAAAAAATGTTTTTTTGTTAACAAATAAAAGCATGACACGTGTAATTGAATGTCAAACGTATGCGTCATAAATGTTTGTCATGAACGTATGTAATTAAAAAGTGTCATAAAATGAGTGTCATTAAAAGGAGTCATAAAATGAGTGTCATGAATGTGTGTCATGAATGCGTGTCATTAAATGTGTGTCAGAAAAACATGACACACAAATGCATGTCATGTTAATTTTATGACTCCTCAATCAACGACACGTTTTTACGTGTCATAATTACCATTTTGTGACGCATAACGTGCGTCAAGAAATGCATATTTTCTAGTAGTGCGAGTATTGAGTGACCACTTGTGAGGTATGTGAATGTATATATAGCTTAATGAAATTTTAAAAGATTTGTTATGCTTAAAAATATTTATTTTTCTTAAAAAAGTTCTAAATAAATCATGTCGAATATGATTGTAAATAAAATAAAAACAAGAATAAAAAGAACTTGGATTCCCGACACACTACAAAAAAGACCAAAAATTTCTCTTCTACCCATTCCATTTGGGAGTGTAAGCAATATTAAAGAGTTTTGCTTGAGGACAAGCAAATATTCAAGTGTGGGGGTATTTGATATGCACTAAATACAACATATAAATTGTATCAAATAAGTGTTGGTGCACTGAATGTCTGCTGACTACGTCTTAATCAAGTCTTATGTCTAGATAGGATGAATGAAAACACAATGGGTTAGCATTTAGGGTTTGTGCATATGTTTATAGGGTAGTTCGCTTGAAATGACATCATGTCATGTTCAAGCGAAACCACAACATGCCAGTTCGCTTGAACAGGCATTGTGCTCATTCAAGCGAAACCAACTCATGAGAGTTCGCTTGAAAGCATCTTGTGTCATCTTCAAGCGAACCAGTCAAGGCTATAAATAGGGTTGTGGTGTGATCATTTGAAGCGAACCAGTTAGTGTGTGTGAGTCAAGGTGCTGCCAAAATTTCATCAGAAATCATTGTAAAGACTCGGAAATCAGTAATAGAGAAGAATTGAAAAGGAAACAAGCTGTTGTGACTTTGTTTACTTTGATTCCGCCTTAGTAAATGAAGATGAACTGCCTTAACTGACTGTTTAGGGTCACAAACACGATCCAACAAGTGGTATCAGAGCTCAGGACAAGGAGTTCATACCATTGCAGCTTGAAATCATCAGATTCTCTTACTTCTACCCTTTCTTTTCTGATTCGGACATAATTCACGGTTGAAATGGCCTGAAATTCTCATATATCAAGCGAAATACATTGTTAATTAATCCCTGAGAAAATTGGACTTAAAATCGATCAATTTCATACAAAAACTTGACATTTCGCTTGAAAATCGGTTCGAAAAAGCTGACATCATCATAGTTCGCTTGAAAATTTCAAGCGAAACCTCATTGATATCGTCATTTCGCTTGAAATACCTAGGGATCTCGCTTGAAAATACATTTTAACTGTGTTCGCTTGAAAGTATTGAGTGTGTTCGCTTGAAAAGTACATATATTGTCTGAGTTCGCTTGAACTTGTATTACCTGAGTTCGCTTGAGATTGTATTACCTGAGTTCGCTTGAACTTGATTATTTGTTTTCGCTTGAGTTGATTTTAACATTTCGCTTCAAGTGTTTTGAGTTCGCTTGAAGGGTTTCACTTGAACCTATATTGCCATTTCGCTTGAAAAGATATATTGTTTCAAAACTGTTTTCGCTTGAAATTTCTGATTTTCAAAACTTAAAAATTTTTCTAAGTGTTTGCTGATTTTTCAGGTACATGAAGATGGATGATTACAATCCATTCTGTGATATCTTTGCTTTTGCTGGAAACGGTGGAGATGATAATTTGAACGACACGACAAACAACACCAATGAGAACACGCCGAATATGAAGAAAAGTTTATCGGATGCTCTAAGTGTGGAAAGTGCTTTCGGAACTTATAACAAACCTCCGAAGTTGATGGCTATTGAAGAGTACAGTCGGTGGGCCAAGAAGTTTGACGATTGGTTGAGAGCCTTTGCGTATACTAGTTGGAAAAGTCTAAAGAACGGATACAATGATGGAGGCAAAAATGGTGAAACTTTAACATCACCTGATGAAATAGAATCGTTTGTTGCTGAGCAAAAATGTATCGCGTTGCTGTTTCAATCTGTTCGAGAAGATATAATATCTTTGATCGAATACACTAGTTCTAAAGACCTTTGGCAAAAGTTGAAAAATAAATGTTTAGGAGGTGCAGAAATAGTGAAAAACAAAAAGAAACTACTTAGAAAAGAGTTTGATTTGTTTGGGTGTTTAAAGAATGAATCAGTTTGTAAAATGATTGAGAGGTTTGGACATCTAAAGCTGGAGCTGGCGAGACATGAAATTTTCTATTCTCAAGAAGAGCTAGTCGACAAATTGTTTGATTCATTGCCAGATGAGATGGATTAGCAATACTATGCCTTGATGCTGAAGAATACAATCAAGCCGCCAGAAGTGTTGACTGTAGATTTGCTGATTGAGAGACTAGAAAGTCATGAGCTGGAGTTAAAGAAAACACACAAAATCAATCACTCATCTTATCAACAGAACTTGGATTTGTATTATCCAAAAAGCATGATTCCAAAGAATACTTCTCCGAAGACAGCCTTTTCTGCTGAGAATTCCAACATTTCAAACAAAGAAAGTCAAAGCAGTGGATTTCACAGTGGTTCTTCGTCACATTCAAGTCAATCAGATGCAAAGAATTTATTTCAATGCAACATCGCTGTAGACTTAAAGAACGCTCAAAACTTCAGCGAGGAGTCGGCAAAACAACAGATGGTTTTCTTAGCATCTGTACTAGAATCGTATGAAAGCCTTGTAGCAGGGAAGATAGGCAACACCAACCTGACAAAAGAAGATTACGATCAGATAGATCCTGAGGAGATGGAATTGATCGACATAAGGTGGTGTATGGCCAGTGCAGTTCGTCGGGCACAGCGTTTCATGGAGATAACATGAAGGAAGTCTATTGGTGGACCATCTACCAAGTTAGGCTTTGATAAGTCAAAAGTGACATGCTTTAAGTGTAAACAGAAAGGTCACTTTAAGCGTGAATGCCGAAATGCGTATGCTGATGAGTCTGAAAACCCATTCAGAGAAGACTACTACAAGAAAGCGATTTATCATCAGAATAGATCAGAGTCGCCGAGAATGAAGCAGCTTGAGGATAACAAAGAGAAATCTAGAGCTCTTGCGGTGATTCATGACGATGAAGGTTTGGACTGGAGCGAGTTGTTACCTGAGGAGGATGCGGTTGGATATGCATTCATGGAAAAATCTGAACCTGTTCCTTGGAAAGACAATAGAACTAAAGAACAGAAGTATGGTTACAGAAAGTTGATAGCTCAAAACAAAATGATCAGATTATCTGGTATTTATCTTGAAGCAAATAGATGGGATCCAGACAGAGAATGTTATCTTGATCCTGATGGAAACATTGCTATTGACTATAACACTCTTGATATGGAAACTATAATCAAAGAAATGAAAGAAGAAGATGATTATTGGCAAAGAAAATGGTGGGGAAGCGGAGAAGAGAAAGAGAAAGAAGAGAAAGAGAAGCCAAAGAAGGTTGATACTGGAATCATTGACACGACTCAAGAGTTGAATGCTGAAAACATGGGAAAGATGGCTGACAAGGTGCTGGCTGCTAAGGCACTTAAGGGAGATTCTAAATCTGTCTCTGAGTCTAAAAGCCAGGTCAGTTCAAACACGTCAATAACTGAGTCAGGTAAGAAAGTCAATGGTGATGTTGACTGCAAAAATTGCATCAAGGAATGCAAAATTTGTAGTACAGTCACTTATCTCAACGGTAAGAAGGTTGATGATCTGACTGCAAGAGTCGGAAGTGTTGAGGATCAAATCCTTGATCGTGATAAAAGGGTGAAAGCTTCAACTGAACGATTAAAAGAATTAACTAACAAAATTGAAAATGATAAAATTGATCAAGAAAAGGTTAGGAAAGAAAATGAGAGGTTAGTTTTTGAAAATCGTCAGATTACTGAAAAATTTGAGAAGCTTAAAAGCACGGTTAAAGATAATGATGATAGAAATGGTAAAACATACAAAGAAAATTGTCACTTGCAAAGTGTTTTGAGGATTAAAGAAGAATTAATCAACAAGCAATTGGATGAGATTGCTAAATTGAAGCTTCAATTTGAAGAAGCTAAGATTGAGAATGAGCGTATCAATTTGAAATTGAACAGTTACAGCTCTGCAAGCTTTGTTTTGCAACATATTGTTCCCAAACCCATCGGGAAAAACAAAGCAGGCGAAGATGTATACTGTGATGGAACTGGGGTCGGGTTTCATCAAGTTCCACCACCACTTCTAGACAATTATTCGAAAAAGCAATCTGGGTTGGTTAATCTTGAAGATGAAAATGAAGTGAAACTTCCTGATTCAATTGATGTGACATTTTCTTCATCATCATCTGATGATAGTGTTCAAATTGAGATTGTTAAAGGCATGGCTGAAAGTGTTTTGGATAGTGATTCAGCTGAGGATGAAGGATGTTTCTTGGACAAATACATTCCGAAACAAAAGTCCAAAAACAACTTAAATGATGAACCTAATCTTATCATGTACAAGATGTCGGGATCTGATAAGTTGTATTCGGATTCTGAGTTTCCTCTGGAGAATGTAAATGTTTCAAAATTGACAAATGTGTTTAAAATGGTTGAAATCGATTTGTCTGAAGTAAAGAGTTTAAAACAAACAAAAAGGCAAATGAATTTTGAGAAAGATAAAGCTTACTACAAGAAACCTGTAGTTCCACCGCATTTTTATAACAACAATCGAAACAATTGGTCGGGTGGATATCAGGGTGGTAAGAACTATCAAAGGAGAAATGTTCAAAACAAGAAGTTTGCTGAGAAGAAAGTGTTTGTGAACAGTTCAAGTTCACTTTCTGATGAAGAGAAAAAGATTTTTTCGAAATCAAATGAAGGGTTCTTTGAGGAAAGGGCCTCACAACCTCAGTCTGAAGGCACAAGTCGGGTAGTTGATACTCGTACATGTTTTAGATGCAACAAAGTTGATCACATTGCAAGAAATTGCACCAACTTCAAGCCTAAGACTGAAGTTGTTGAGAGTTAAAAGAAGAAGGTTGATGCAAAAGGAAAAGCTCCATTGGTTGTTGAGAAAATTTTGAAAAATGAGAAATCAAAAGTCAAAATTGAACCTGTTAAGAATGTGGTAACTAAAAATGACAAATTTTATAAACGGGTTGCATCATCTCAACAAACATGGAAGCCAAAAGTTGTTGAAAAACCAAAGGTTTCAGAGTCGGAAAAACAATCGTCTTCTACCACACCGGTAAAGATGGATGTTCCTTTGGAATATTATGAAAAATTGGAGAAACAATCTTCTACTTCACCAGAGAAGAAGAATGTTCAAAAGAAAGTTCAACCAACCGGTCAACTTAAGATAGATGAGTTTTTCTTATACAAAAAGGTTGAGGTTGGATCAGAAGAAAACTTGAAAATGAATGATAAAAATTTTCCGCCACTTTACACTACAAAATCTCACATTAAAGTCCAGTTACCTGAGTCGAAAGAGGCTTGGGTAGCATCAAAATTTCATTAAAATTTTTGGACTTGCCGGAGCTTCCTAGTTGGTAATTGTGAAGCATGAATCGGCATCTTTATTAAAATGTGTTTTTAAATCAAATTGTGATATGTGCAGGAACTTCCGAGAGCTATTTCACGATGGATTATGGATAGTGGAGCGTCTCGACATATGACAGGGAAGACTACATTGTTGTACGATGTTAGAAATTTCAATGGTGGTTATGTAGGGTTCGCAGGAAACCAAGGTGGTAGAATTATTGGTGAATGAACGTTATCCAATGGGATTGTTACGTTTGAAAGAGTTAACTACATTGCTAAGCTGGAGAATAATCTGCTGAGTATCTCACAGATATGTGACAGGATGTATACCACTCACTTCAGAGACAAAGAATGTTTGTTCTTGAAACCAGGATTTGTTATCCCTGAAGAATGGATTATCATGAGGGCACCTAGAGTGAATGATCTGTATGTATTGGACATGAGTGTAGCAACTACAACAACGGGTCAAGCACATTGTTTTATGTCTAGAGCAACGGAGAAAGAATCAAAATTGTGGCACCGAAGGATGGGTCATATACATCTTAGAAAAATGAATCACTTGGTGCATAATGATTTAGTTCTGGGTGTTCATATTAAAGGTTTTCATCTGGAAGGGGAGTGCATTAGTTGCATCAAAGGCAAGCATAAGAAAAAGTCACACCCTAAAAAGCAAGTCAATTCAGTTTCCAGACCATTAGAGAGACTACATATGGATTTGTTTGGTCCAGTGAACGTCAAAAGTATTACAGGAGATCTCTACTCTCTTGTGGTTACTGATGATTATTCCATATTTTCGTGGGTATCATTCTTGAAATCGAAAGATGAAACGTTTGACAGTTTGATGGCGTTGTTCAGAAAGATTGAAAATATGTACCAAAGGCATATTAAAAGAATTAGAAGTGACAATGGTACTGAGTTCAAGAACAACAAGATGGAAGAATTTTGTGATGAAAGAGGTATATTGCATGAGTTTAGTGCTCCGTACACTCCACAGCAGAATGGAGTTGCAGAACGTAAAAATAGGACACTAATCGAAACGGCCAGAACAATGCTTGCTGATTCAAAGCTACCGATAATTTTTTGGGCAGAAGCAGTTTCCGCCGCATGCTATACGCTCAACAGAGTTCTCACTGTCAAGAAATTCAACAAAACATGCTTTGAGTTGATCAATAACCGCAAACCAAATCTGAAGTATCTTGAACCGTTTAGGTCACCCTGTACTGTTCTAGAACCTTTTGGAAAGTTTGGTCCGAAGAGTATTGAAGGGATATTCATAGGTTATGCAAGTCCATTACGACGAGTCTTCGTTCCAAGTCTGAAGCGGATTATTGAAGCTCCAAATGTTGCGTGTCAGGGGTATACTATGCCGCCTCAAAATCCCAGAGACTCATGGTGTTTTAATTATGATAAATTGTGGGATTCGTTTGACATGGAAGAAGAACAAGAAGAAGAAGAAGATTTCTTTGACGAGTTGGATATTCTAAGAGAGTATGAAGAATCGCAGGAAAGGTTCCCAGCTGAGTATTCAAGAAGATCGAGACAAACTTCGAATGATGATGAAGCAGGTCCAAGCAATGCTGGTGAACATGATGATGTCCAACAAAATGAAGTTGCTCAATATAATCAGTCGGCACAGAATGATAATCAAGAATCTGAGAACATGCCAGTATTTGATCGTGGTGATTCAGATTCTGAGGGCGAGCAAATTCAGATCTCAAGACAAATAAACCCAGTCAGTGAACAAGGTGCAAATCAGAATGTTACTAATCTGGAAGGTAATGTAGATGTTCCAGGCGAAGTGATGCCACGAACTCTTTCATACCATCCAAAGGAATTGATCATTGGAGAATTGCAAACAGGCGTCCGCACTAGAAGACAGCTTGATAAAGGGCTTACATGTTTTTATTCAAAAGTTGCTCATTTACAAACTGAATTCTCATTGAGTTGTTTTATCTCGTAGATTGAACCAAGGACTTATAAAGAGGTGCTAACTGAAGATTCTTGGGTCAATGCTATGCAAGAAGAGTTGAGTCAGTTTGAGAAATTAGGTGTATGGAAATTAGTGGATTTGCCTGATAGTCAGAGGAAGATAAACACCAAGTGGGTGTTCAAGTGCAAAAGAGACGATAGAGGAGTTGTAGTTCGTAACAAAGCTCGACTCGTAGTCCAGGGTTTCAGTCAGCAGGAGGGTATAGATTTTACAAAAGTGTATGCTCCTGTAGCTCGACTAGAAGCGATCAGAATCTTCCTAGCATTTGCGTCTTGGAAAAAATTCAAAGTATATCAGTTAAATTTTAAATCTGCGTTTCTCTATGGGAAGGTAAAAGAGGAGGTTTATGTCGGTCAGCCACCGGGCTTCACCGATCCAATCCACAAAGACAAGGTCTACTTATTAGACAAAGCACTGTATGGTTTACACCAGGCCCCGAGAGCTTGGTACGAGACATTATCTCAACACCTACTAGCCAACAGCTTCATCCGTGGAAAAGTGGATGCCACTCTCTTCACTAAAGAGGTCGACGGACATCTTCTGATAGTTCAAATATACGTGGACGACATCATATTTGGGTCAACAAATGAAAATTTGTGCAAAGATTTTGAACGAGTTATGAAGCAAAAATTTGAAATGTCATCGATGGGTGAGATGAAATTCTTTTTGGGATTGCAGGTTGATCAACTATCCAAAGGAATTTTCATACATCAAACGAAGTACGTTCATGATATCTTGGAGAAATTCGGGATGTCAGGTTCTACTCCAGCCTCCACCCCATTAGCAACGAATCATGGGATAAACCCTGATCTCACCGAAAAGAAGGTAGATGAAACGATGTATCGTTCCATGATCGGATCGCTAATGTATTTGACAGCTTCAAGACCCGATATCATGTACCCAACCTGCCTCGCAGCAAGATTTCAATCTAACCCGAGAGCTTCGCACATGATTATTGTGAAGAGGATATTACGCTACCTGAAAGGAACTCCATCATTGGGGTTGTGGTATCCAAAAGATGGCGACTTTACGCTCGAAGGGTATTCCGATTCCGATTTCGGATGCTGCAAAGTTAATGCTAAATCAACAACAGAAGGGTGTCAGTTCTTTGGATCACGATTGGTCACCTGGCAATGCAAAAAGAAAACCTCTGTGGCTTTATCCACATGTGAAGCGGAGTATGTATCTGCTAGCAGCTGCTGCTCATAGATCTTGTGGATCCAGCAACAGATGCGCGACTACTGTTTGCAATTTCTAAACACCCCTATCTTTGTTGATAATGAGGCAGCGATAAACATTACTAAAAATCCTGTTCATCACGCTAAAACCAAACACATTGAAATTCGTCATCACTTCATTCGCGATTGTTTCGAGAAGAAGTTGATACGAATTGAGAAAATCCACACTGATGAGCAAAAAGCTTATTTACATACCAAAGCATTTGATAAAACACGTTTTCAGTATTTGCTAAAACTGAATGGTATGAAGCTTTTATCGGTGTTGGAAGAGATTCTTGGCGTTGATGAAGGAGACATTGTAGATGATGTTGAGAAGCAATCTGCAATGGTTTGTCGATTTTTTACCTGTTTTGGTATTTAGGGGGAGGTATAGGTTAATATTTTCAGAAAATACAAAAACAATAAAAAAATGTCAAAAATACAAAAACATGAGATATTTTTAAAATCCAAAAACAATAGAAAACCAGAAAAGAGCTTGTGTAAAAAGGGAAAATGATAGTACATCAGCTTGACAGTCACGGTATACTAAAGAAATGGAATGTTTAAAAGCGTTAAACAGTCTCGCTGATGATATGCCGATAGGTTTTTACTCATCTAGTAGGTTTGTTCGGGATATAAACCTAAATCTTACTTGCTTATTTCGTGGGGAACACTACTTGGATATATAGATAACCCCTGAAATCTTGTTTGAAAGATTCTTTTTTCTGATATACTAGGTCTTTATACTCAGTGATATCTGGGGTATTATTCTGGGACTTCTGCTGAATGGAAGTTCTGACCTAGTCCTCGAATAATACTTTCCGCAATGCTTGAAATATAGCATCACCCTCAGCATATATGATAAGACAATAAAATTGCTTAGCAATGCTGTTGTAACAAAAGATCCTCTAAAGGGGACACACCCAAAAGTTGAGTCATGATCTCTCTGCTGAACCGTAGTTCTGACCTGAGCTCTCATGATTCTTCATAATTTATTAACCCTTACAGATATCATTGGTGGTATACTCACCTGTAAGACTGAATATTGGGATCTGGATACGGGAGTATATTCAAGAGGTGGGACACACGTATAAGTTTAAGTCTCTAAAACATTAAATCCGTATCCTGGACAGATTGAAATGTGTGTGAGAATTTAAGTGGATCAGTATATTGACAATCTAAGCGAATTGTTTAATTCTGAGTATGAATTTAAAGCTTAATGGTACTTGTGACTTGTCGTATAGCTGATATGATTCCCTAACACGCTTAATCAAAAATATGTTTGTAAATAGTTTACGTTTACTGCATTTTAGTTCTGTATTTCATTTCTAGTTTAGAAACTTTATTAAAAATTCAAAAAGATTTTACATTTCTGCTTTATTTTTGACAAACCAAAGTGGAGAGTTGATCTTCGGATTCGAAAGCTGAAAGCAGATGCAGGAAGTTTCTGGACTGGAGGATGAGTTTGGAGCTAAAACATGATAAGTTTGTGAAAGTTGAAAAGTTGAAGCAAGTTCATTAACTTGAAACTTGTAATTTTTCAGAAAATGTTTGAATATGATTATACAGAAATCAGTGTGAATTATTTCTGATCAACCAAGGTCATTAAGTTGGACTTGGTAGATTAATTGAGTAATCAGGGTCATTAACTTGAACCTGAATACTTAAGTGGATTTTTATCACTGAAGGTTAAATGGTAAGTTTTGGATTGATACTGTTATTGTCATATATCTTATATTTGGGTAGAGTTTATGCAGGTAACAGGAATCCCCATGGCAATGAAAAAGTCAAAGTTTGAACCAGAATTTAAAGCCCTAGCTGATCGAGAGGGGGAGTCTGTGAAAGGGGGAGTCAAAATTCTGGATCAACATTCAAAGGGGAGATTGAAGATTAAAGTTTGTAGATAAAGATTGAAGAGAGATTTTACAATGACAAATTTATTTGGAAAAAGACAAAGACTGAAGACTTGACGCCGAAGACTTCGTCAACATCCAAGGGGGAGTCTGTTGGTGCACTGAATGTCTGCTGACTACGTCTTAATCAAGTCTTATGTCTAGATAGGATGAATGAAAACACAATGGGTTAGCATTTAGGGTTTGTGCATATGTTTATAGGGTAGTTCGCTTGAAATGACATCATGTCATGTTCAAGCGAAACCACAACATGCCAGTTCGCTTGAACAGGCATTGTGCTCATTCAAGCGAAACCAACTCATGAGAATTCGCTTGAAAGCATCTTGTGTCATCTTCAAGCGAACCAGTCAAGGCTATAAATAGGGTTGTGGTGTGATCATTTGAAGCGAACCAGTTAGTGTGTGTGAGTCAAGGTGCTGCCAAAATTTCATCAGAAATCATTGTAAAGACTCGGAAATCAGTAATAGAGAAGAATTGAAAAGGAAACAAGTTGTTGTGACTTTGTTTACTTTGATTCCGCCTTTGTAAATGAAGATGAACTGCCTTAACTGACTGTTTAGGGTCACAAACACGATCCAACAATAAGGTATAAACACAACCCTTTTTAGTACTAATGTTGGAAAAAGTGTGTTTATTTGTTTACTTTTGATTTTCAGGATTAAAAGAGCTTAAATATACAAATGGAACAAATTAACAACAAAAACCAGCATAAATACGAAAGAAGGAAAGTTGATACATTATACCTGCCAGGCATGGGGTCGTGCCCCACTCAAGATTCCCTGAAGAAAAAGACAAACCGAAACCGACAAGGGACACGGGCTGTGCTCAACTCTCAGATTCGCAAATTTGGGTTCGTACAACAAGTACAAGGGCCACGAGGCGGTGCCGTTGACACACGGGGCCGTGTGAGCAGAAGGACTGACAAGTGCATTAATGAAGACAGAGAAGGAGAAGGACACGGGGCCGTGTCTACCAGGCACGGGGCCATGTAAGCCTACTGTTTTCAGCTATAAATAGAGGTGTTTGGCTCATTTGCAACTCATCCCTTGGCAAACCATTTCTCTCACTTCCACCACCACAACACCATCATCTTCCACCACAATAGTTAGAGTTCGAGTGGGTAGTAGTCTCGAGATCCAATATTGATAGTAAGAGATTTCTTCAAACTATGGCCATGCTTGGCTAATCTCTTACATCACTTGGTGAAGACGAAATCTTTTATGTATTACTTTTGATTTCCAACCTTTGGTTACTTTTTAATTGGGTATGTATTAGTGACTTTAATAACTAGCTTTTTATATTGAAAGTGAATTTTTTTCTATCATCTCGTCATGTTTTGTTGATTCACTTATTCGTGTCTTTACGGTCTATATAAAGCGCGTTAACTGCCTGAAGAGGGTTAGAAGGGTGGTTTGGGTAAAGTTCTTGCCTCGTTCAGTGTATAGATCATGCGAGGAATTGATTCAAGTTTATTAGGACTTCTCTTTGAGGCAGATAACATCAAAATGGGGGAAGTAAGAACGGCTTGAATCTCTTATAAATAAACTACTATTAAAACTTTAAACTGGCCTTGCGGGACTATATCCCTGTTGATCAGACCAATATGGCTGAGGGTAGCATTGCCTACAAAAGAGGGACATGTCACATTTTGCATTAATAACTTACTTAATTATCTTTCAATAATCCGGTCTTGTGGGACTGTATCCCTGCTGACTCAGACCAATATGGTTGAGGACAGCGTTGCCTCCAAAAGAGGGACATGCCACTATAACTAAGATAATCTCTTAAAAAACCAAAAGTGCGGAAATCATCAAAGAATACATAAAAGATTAGTCGGAACCAAGTGACTATTTCTTGTTTATTTGTTTCTTTTATTATTTCATATTTTTACTTATTTAAAAAACCTTTTCTTAAAATTTGGGTCGATTAGACGTTGATGATAAACCGGTATTAAAAGTTCTTGTGTCCTTCGACGACCTCGGTATCTTACCATCACTATGCTACACAAACGATGGGTGCACTTGCCCTAGCGTGTTGTAGAGAGTGATAGTTTTATATCGTGTTTTATAAATTTAAAGTTTGATAAAAGAGTAAAAAGTACTAAAAATATATTGAAAATTCGTACACACTCGCAAACACATCACTCACACACACTAAATCACAAGAACACGAGATTTATCGTGGTTCGATCAAACTGATCTACATCCACTCTCCACAACTAGTTCTCTCTTTGTATTAGGTGCTCAAGAGCTTACAGTACATGAAGTACATGCATGAATGAGAAGTATTTCTAGGGGGTAGAATTAGAATTACTGATTTAGCAATATTAAAATAAGAACATGTGCTATGTTTTTCCTCTGATTAAAGGAATTATCCTCTGCTCTGGTTTTCATCTGACTAGAGGAATAATCATCTGCTCAAATCAAATCCTCCATAACCCAACATGAAATTCTTGGTTTTTCTCTTATGTTAACTAATGAAAGGGCGAAGATTCAAAACCTAAACATAAATAATTTATTCTGCATAAAATTAAGGTTGTTTTTTTCAGGATTTGCATCTGCCCACCAGCCCCCGCATTCTTTCCCACTGTGACCAACAAAGCATAAAAGGTATCTTTAGTGAATACGTTTTTAAAATAGAAAAAAAAAAATATAACTTTTCTCCTTTATGATACTACATTTACGATCCCTAACATCTATGATTTTATATTAGGCCTGTAAACGAACCGAACGTTCATGAACTGTTCATGATCTTGTTCGGCGGAAAGTTCGTTTATGTTCGTTTGTTTAATAAATAAACGAACACGAACAATATAATTTGTTCGTTTAGTTAAATGAACGAACATGAACACACCTTGTGTTCGTTCATTTATGTTCATGAACATTCGTTTATGTTCGTGAACGTTCGCTTATTTATGTTTGTTTAACTTTTAGTAAATACATAAATAGTTATATTTATATAAATATTAGGTTTTCTAACTACTTATATAAATATAACTAATTAGTATATCTATGAACTCTAATTTAGATGTGTTTTCGGATGAACTGTAATATATTAGACTTGTTTGTTCAATCATGTTAATTTATGTTTGTTTATGGTTATTCAAATATGTTCACTTAATTTTTTTTGTTTATGTTCGTTTGTGTTCGTTAATGTTCGTGAACTGTTCGTTTAGGATTTAAACGAACGAACATAAACGAACATGAACATGCCCGATTTCTTAATGAACGAACACGAACAAAAAAATGTGTTCGATTATATGTTCGTGTCCGTGTTCATGTTCGGTTAAAGTTAAATGAACGAACACAAACATGCATACGTTCGTGTTTGTTCGGTTTGTTTACATGCCTATTTTATATACTCATTTTGATTTGTTATAAATATAATTACATAATTATGTTTGTTATATTAGAACGTACATATAATCAAAACTTGAGTGAATTACAAAGTTTGTTCTTTATCTTTATACCAAATTTTAAACGGGGTTATTTGTCTTTAAAATTGATGACTTTTGTACCTAATGTTTCAAAATGTTGCATGTTATATCCTTTAGCACTAAGTTTGTTTTTAACATTAGATGAGAACATATGCATGTCACATGAGGGTACTTTTGTAATTTTACCTATTTAATTAAAAAAAATATGTTAAGTAAAAAGCAAAAATTAAAATATATTACTGTTGCACCTAAAACTCTTTCTCCCTCTCTTCTCTAGTTCTGTAAATCAACCTCTCTCTCTCACTCTCCTATCTCTCTCTTACCCTAATTCTAAAGAACAGCTGAACAAGAAGATGATGCAATGGCGATGGTTGTAGGTGGTCTGTGGTGCAGGGGCAGTTGTGGGGGTGAGCAAATATGACCAGTTGGATCTTTCATTGCATAAAACCCTATCAATCCAGTATAAGATCGCAATTCATCCCCCAATCATATGAAATTATGATACCAATTCATGTTCACCCCAAAATAAGGTAATTTGTACTTGGTGTTCATCACATTCTATACAGATTCTGATGTGCATTCCCGTTGAATAACATTTGTATTGTTTAGCAATTACTGATTTTGGGGCTTAATTGATTTATATATGTTTGATTTTTGTCTTGATTCAGTATGCACTCCAACTGTTTGATGAAACGTCTCAATGAACTATTGTTGGTAGACACTAGTCACTTGCGGATTCAAAAGATCCATTACCAAACAAAACAGATTTAAAAAACTCGAAACTGAGTCAGTTCATCTAATTCAGAAGATCGATTATCAAACAAAGGATGACACATGTATAAATTGATTGAACTATATCAAAATTAATTTGACAAAAGTGCCCTTATGTGCAAAGCAAATGATCATACTTAACAAAAAAAAATTAACTAAGTTAGCATTAAAGGACATAACGTGCAACATTTTGAAACATTAGGTACAAAAGTCATCAGTTTTAAATACAAAGGACACCGCCTAAAATTTTGTATAAAAATAGGACAAGATTTGTAATTCACTCTCAAAACTTTAACAACCAGACAATAGTCTGATACATCATTTAGGAAAACAAAAATTCACTTATTAAGACAGGGGAAATTATTTTTTTCTAAATGGAAAACAGCTATGCAGATGGAGACTTTTATGTCACTACTTGCAAGTATTGAATATTTTATTATTTTTGCAATAGCAGCCTTAGTTGATTAGTATGATAAGGCTGGACTTCTACTCCGATCTACAAAAAGTCAATTAACCTCTCCATTGAAATTAAATCACACCCAGAAACAAGCAATCTTTTCATTTCTAATGGCTATTGGTGAACTCTTTATTGGAGCACTCATCACCTAAGTAGCACCGGAACGGGTACGGGATCGGGGTACGGGACGATAAGGGAACGAGGAACGACAAAACTCAAAATTCCAAGATACGGGTACGGCAATAAAAAATATAAAAAAATAAAAATACGTTAAACAAATTCCAAAAATACTACATCTTCCAAAGGTAAATTAATTATCAATAATCAATTCATTTTCAAATTCCGGTTCATCTAGTGAGAGATCGGCAATCGATAGAGAATTAGAGATGATGAGACTTGAGAGTTTAGAGATTAGAGAAGCCGAATATGATAGGTCTGTTTATTTAATGGCCGGTTGTGGAGTTTGAAAGGGTAAAAACCCTAAAAATAAATGGAAACGGGCTGGATACTTCTACCAGATACGTCCCCGACATTGGAAACGTTTAGGAAGCGTCCCCGACGAGTACCCATGGTGTTTCCGTCCCCGACAAGTACCCGAGACGGGTACGGCCACATAAATGGAGTCCCCGTGCTACATAGCTCATCACTGTGTTGTTTGAGAAGCTGGCCTCTCGTGACTTGATCAAGCTGGCAAAATCTGCAGGCATTTATTCGGAGCTCAGCAAATGGACAGACACCTTGACCCAGATCCAAGCTGTGCTGGTTGATGCAGGTCAGAAACACATAAAAGAAGAGTCTGTTCAATTGTGGCTAAACAAACTCCAGCATTTGGCTTATGAAATAGACGATGTACTTGATGATTTGCCCACAGAAGCCAAGCTGAATAAAAAATCTGATGCTAGCACAAGTAAGGTATTAAAGTTCATTCCAAACAAATTGCATGCTCTTAAATATGGCCATAAGATAAGTTCTAAGCTAGATCGAATTACAGAAAAAATGTGTAAGCTTGTTGAGCAGAAAAAACTTTTGGGTTTGAATGATAATGTTGAAAGGTCATATAGAGCTAGTAGACGTTTGGAGGAAACTTCACTGGTTGATGAAACCGAAATTATAGGCCGGGAAGGTGATATAGAGGAATTGTTGAGGAAGTTGTTGGGCAGCGAATCTTCAAGTAGTCAAAATGTCAATGTGGTGTCCATAGTTGGTTTGGGTGGTATTGGCAAGACCACTCTTGCCCAACTTTTGTACAACGATAAGAAAGTGAAGAAACATTTTGAACCCATGTCATGGGTTTGTATTTCAGATGAGTTCGATGTATTTACAATTAGCAAAGCCATTTTTAAAGATGTTGGCGGCGGCGACGAAAAATTTGAAACTCTAAATATGCTTCAAGTGGCCCTTACAGAAAAGCTTTTAAATAAAAGGTTCCTACTTGTTCTAGACGATGTGTGGGACGAAAATGCTGACAAGTGGGAACTCCTAAAGCGGCCTTTTACTGTAGGGGCTCTTGGAAGTAAAGTTCTTGTGACGACACGGAACGCCAAGGTTGCATCGGTGATGGACTCTGTTCAAACGTACCATCTCGATCTTCTTTCAGATGGAGACGCTTTGTCTTTATTTGCTAAACATGCATCAGGTCAGCAAAACATCAATGTCAATCGAACACTTAAATTACATGGTGAAGATATTGTCAAGAAGTGTGGTAGATTGCCTTTGGCTTTAAGAGCACTAGGGAGGGTGTTTAGAACAAAATCCTCTGATGAAGAATGGGAGGAACTCTTGAATAGTGAGATATGGAAGTTAGGTAATGAAAGTGGGATTCTGCCTGCTCTAAAGCTGAGTTACTATGATCTTCCATCACGTTTGAAGCAAATGTTTGTGTATTGTTGCTTATTCCCCAAGGATTACACCTTTGACATGGATGAACTGGTCCTGCTGTGGATGGCTGAAGGATTTTTAGGCGAGTCAAACGGAAACAAGTCAATGGAGAGTTTTGGTCGGGAGTGTTTTAAAGAGCTAGTGTCGAGGTCATTTTTTCAGCATTCAAACCAAGATAAATCACAATATACAATGCATGACCTGATAAATGACTTGGCAAATAGTGTTGCGGGAGAGTTCTTTTTTATGTTGGAGGATAAGCCGGGAGTTTACGATGGGAGTGAAACTTTGGAGAAGTCCCACCACATTTCTTTTATTCAGGAACAATATGTATTTTACAGAAAGTTCAAAGCATTACAAAGAACTAGATGCTTACGAACATTCTTAGCCATAAGGTCACGTAGTTTGGGCTTTTTACTCATGCGAACATGGCTCTTGTCAAAATACTTCCGCAACTGCAATTTCTAAGGGTGTTAAGCCTAGCTAATAGTTCAATCAAAGAGGTACCAGAATCCATTAGTGGTCTTAAACATTTACGGTACCTCAATTTTTCCAACACTTATATCAAATGCTTACCTGAGCAAGTAGGTGATCTTCTTAATCTACAGAGCTTATTGTTGTCTGGTTGTTATGACTTGTGTATCTTGCCAAATAGTGTTGTAGAGTTAATAAACCTACGACACCTTGACATCAATCACACTCCAAAATTGAACGAGATGCCATTGGGATTTGGTAGGTTGACGGGTCTACAAACTCTATCCAAAGTCATTATTGGAGGAACTGGTAAGTTCAGATTATCTGATTTGAAGGGATTTTTGCATCTTCATGGTCAACTTTCCATTGAAGGGCTGCACAAAGTGAAAAATGCAGCACATGCAAAGGAGGCGAACTTACATCAAAAGAAGGGTATATGTGATTTGCAATTGAAATGGAGTAACGTATTTGATGGTTCTCGGAATGAAATAAGTGAATATGAAGTACTTGAAGGGTTAAGGCCTTTTGAGAAGCTGAGAAGCCTCAAGATTCTGTATTATGGTGGAACAAAGTTTCCTAGTTGGGTTGGGTATCCCTCGTTTGTTTGCTTAACTCAACTTACATTAACCGACTGTAGAAGATGTAAATGTTTACCAATGCTTGGACAACTACCGGCACTTCAAAAATTGTGTGTAGAAAGCATACACGATTTAGACAAAGTGGGTTCTGAGTTACCTGGAGATACCAACTCTTGTAGTGGTATTGCGTTTCCATCACTTGAGGTTTTGGAATTTAGAGATATGCAGAATTGGAAGGAATGGTCAACTAGTGGTGGTGAAAAGTGCGAAACGTTTCCCTGTCTTCGTGAGATATCTATAGTAGATTGTCCGAAGCTAGATGTAGTGGCAATCGATTCAATACAGTCACTTCAGGTTTTGCATGTATCAGGGTGTTCTATAGCGGTGTTAAAAAGCATGGTCGGTGTGTCTTCTTCACTCCTTAGATTGAAAATGAAGAATATTAAAGGTCTTAGTTGTTTACATGGAGAAGTTATAGAGCATCTTGGGGCAGTTGAATATCTCAACATCTCATCCTGTAGTGAGCTCACGTACTTGTGGGAATCTGAAGTAGAGGCTTGCGAGATTCTTAAGAGTTTACAGGAGTTGGAAATAAGTAATTGTAAAGAAATAATATCATTGGGAGAGAAAGAGGTGCATTTAGGGACTAGCATGGAATCTGTTACAAAAGTGAGCATTACAAGGTGCCCAAGACTGAAGAGTTTCAAGTGTCCAAATAGTATTGAGAAGCTGGAAGTATCGTATTGCCCTTTAGTTACACTTACAGATGGCCTCCCATCCACTTTGAAGTTTCTTTATTTTATTGATTGTGATAATCTGGATGTAAGATGGTCTCTCGTCAACAACTTGTCATCACTTGTCATTTTGAACATGCCCAAACTGAAGTTGTTTCCCGAAGGTTGCTTATCTTATCTCACCAAGTTAATAATATGTTATTGTGATAACATAGAATCCATTCCAGATAATGGTTGCGGGTTTCTTCCATTTCTTTGCTTGAGACACCTTGAGATAAGACATTGCAGGAATCTGAAGTCATTTCCTCATGAGCATTTGCAAAGTCTAACATCTCTGGAATATATGGATATAAGATATTGTCCAAGTCTGGATGACTCTTTTCCCTGTGGTTTGTGGCCTCCTACTTTTAATGAACTTAGAATAGGAGGGTTAAAGAAGGACATTTCAGAGTGGGGGCTGCAAAATTTCCCAGCCTCACTTGTTTCACTTACATTGATTGGTAGAAATTCAGACAGAGTGGTTTCATTTGGTGCAAAGGCAGAAGACGAAGAAGAAGAAGATATATCGTCTTTTCTTCTTCCATCATCTTTAACTACTCTATATATATGGTTTTTTAAGGAGTTGGAATCAGTTTCAGAGGGCCTGCAACACCTCACCAGCCTTCAACATCTTGAAATATGCTTCTGCCCGAAGGTTAGAGATCTGCCAGAGACACAACTCCCTTCACTTTTAAGTTTGCATGTGTCTGAATGTTCCCCAGAATTGATAAAAAAATGTAGTCCTGGTAGAAAAGGCAAGTACTGGCCCATCATCTCCCAAATCCCTGAACTTACTTTGTCAGATTGATGCCCTGAATTGAGTTAAAAAAATGTAGTACTGAGACTGATTGTTTAGTGGAGTTAGTTAAATTATTAAAAAATGCTTGGAGACGACTAATCTTGTTGCGAAATATTCATGAAGTTCCATTAAAATTAATAATATTAAACTGGAATCAAGATTTGTGTTAAATAGGAATAAGATATTCGAATGTAAAGACTTATGAAATTTCTTAATCATGAAATGATGAGTGAATTTAATACGAACATTCTAAGATAATAAGTATATACTAAAAACAGTTTCTTTAGTATTAGCATTAAAATCTTTTAACTGAATTAAATTACATGTGTGTGAATCGTTATAGCATTATTGGTATCTTTTTAGGAATAAAACTTATATTAAAGTAAATATAGAATTTAATATCTTACAAAACATAAAGTAAACTCAGATAAGTTTGAGTACTCAGATGCAACTGTTTATTCGATTATTATTTCGTCAATTTTATAGATATTTTGTTGATTTTTGTCTTGTATGTTTTAGATTTGTGTAAGATCTGACGGTTTTCGATGTATTTTGGCTACGTAATGTAGATTGTTGGATCTGTACAAGTATTCATGAGTAATTCTTTTTATTTTACTGTTATTGAATCAAATTCGTCAATGAAGTTTGGTAAATTACATATGCAGTTTCATATAGTTTTCAGATTCAACTGTTTCATCGATTATTTCATCTATTTTATAGATTATCTATCGATATTCGTCTTGTTTGCTTTAGATTTGTATAGATTGTTGGATCGGTACATGTATTCATGAGTAATTTACATATGCAGTTTCATATACTTAAAAAAAAGGGTAAATTAAATAAATCAAGACAATGACTAAATTACCCCTCTATCAAGTTAGTTTTGTTAGTGTTAGTCATTTTGGATGGATTTAGCAACTTTTTTAAAACCTCAGTGGTTCCTATGAGAAAAAAATCTTTTTTGAATGGATCTAGCAAATGTAAATAAACGTCAGGGACGATTTTAGCAATTTACTCAATAATAAAATACACGTAAGATTTTAATGGTTTCATAATTAATTAAAAATCCCAAGCCCCCTGCTTAGATTGTAATGGTCCAACACGTGAACCGCACACTCCTAACGGTCTGAGTGGGCATCGGTGGTCAGTTCAGCAGTCCGAATTAAGACCAGCGATCAAGTCAGAGTCATAGTCCAGTGTGGCAGTGGTCCAAGTCAGAGTCATAGTCCAGTGTGGCAGCGGTCCGTGTCAAGGTCGATGGTGGTGACCGAAATGGAGGCTAGCGTGATAGATTTTAATTACTTTATGATTGTTTTGTCACTCAAATTCATTATAAATTTAATTCACTTTCATATATTTCAATTCTTTCATATTACAAATCCTTTTTGAAATGTTTAAATAAACGCACTCTAAAAGTCTTTCCTAGAGGGTAATTACATTCCCATCACATTTTATTTATACTTGTTTATGGACATCATTTCTCAATTACCACGTATCAAACAAGAGAATCGTCAATTTTTTGTTGGTATGATGTCTCTATAACCGCCATGTCGGACAAGAAAACACAAGTCTTAACTATAATCCAGAGGGTTCCCAATGGACCGCCTTTACTTAACATTTACATGCAAACTTTAAAGGAATGACAAACTAAAGTTATTGGTCTTATCATGTAGAAAGAACAATCGTTTTGTTCCATCCGACACTACATATCAAACGGTCAAAAAACGTAGCAACCTGAATAACTGATAAACTAGCTTATGTCATTGGACTATCTATCATCTTCCAGATTGCATTACAAGTATCAAAATCACTTACCTCTCGGGAACTGAACTCGAACTTTTCAACTACTAGCTTGTCTTTATCAACAATATCTGTGATTGGCCGTGAAATTAAAGAATTGCACTGAGAAGAAATATGCTAAACTAGAATCAAGTCGTGAAATGAGAAAGCAAAGCGAGTAACAACAAAGGATACGTCCATATATCTTGGACTGCTCATTTAAGTCTGGGATTATTTTAGTTACAGATGCATACATTGACAGCTTCTTCCTGTAAAACAAAAACAAAAATGTTACTCCCTGCGTTAAAAGATATATGCAACACTCAACGGTGCAGTAGTTAGTGATCATGTTTGACACAACTAAATGCGGCAAATTTATAAAAAAAACAGTTGAAAATGATTCAAGTGTTTGGTAGTATTCTAACATAAACATGCTTTCAACCACAATATGAAGAGCAAGTGTCACAATTTAGGGCTGTAAACGAGCCGAGCCAAGCCGGCTCATTTTTTTTAGCGAGCTGGAAATTTCGGCTCGGGCTCGGCTCGTCAAAAGCTCGAACCAGCTTGTGGCTCGTCGAGCCGGCTCGTCTATTTAAAAAAAGTTTATATTTTTGTATTTCTTACAAATAATGATATACCTAACGATCAATCAATCAATCATACCCAGTAAAATCCCACAAATAGCAAAGCTATTTGTAGGGTCTGGGGAGGGTGGGATGTAGGCACACCTTACCTCTACCCCTAGGGATAAGAGAGGCTGCTTCCAGTGAGACCCTCGGCTCCAAAACACCCAGGAAAGAAATAAATAGAACATGAGGTGTGTGTGTATGTGTGTATGAAGCTACCAATGTAACATGAGATGCGAAAGAGTAAAACAAGACAAATATGACAACACAAAACAACCTATACACATAGTTACATATCTACAGCCATACACTACACCTAAAAAAAAACAATTATACCCTCTCCTAGAAATCCTTAACCTTAATTCTACGTCTCCACGAGCTCCTATCATGGACCATGTTCTCAGAGAGGTGCAATCTTTGCAAATCCTGCCTAATCCGCTCATCCCAAGTAATTTTGGGTCTGCCTCTACTCCTCCTCCCCTCCACCTCGAGGGTTTCAACCACTCGAACTGGCTCTATCGTCTGCCTCCTTTTCACATGCCCAAACCATCTCAATCTTCCCTCCTTTAAAACGAACATATTATTTAGGCTAATAGAATAGTCATTTTGGGCAAACTATAAAACGAACATGAAAAGATTCCATGTAACCTTAATCTATAGTTTTTTAAAATATTAGTAATTAAAACTATAGCTTAACAATCTATTTCTTTCGATAAAGAATAACCATACTACTAATTAAACAACATTGCTTAAAATATATATTAACACACACACACGCGCGCGCGATTTGGGGATTATTTTAAATGAGCCAAACGAGTGAGCCACGAACCGAACCTACCTTGGCTCGGGCTCGGCTCGTATACAAACTGAGCCGAGCCAGGTCGTTAAAAACCGAACTGACTTCGAGCCAAGCTTTTTTCTAACTTTTTTCGAGTGAGCCTCGAGTCGTGGGCTTTTTGAACAGCCCTACAATCTGATGAAAAAGTTTTGACATTTAGAATTCATCAAGTTTGTGTATGGACTTACTGTGTCTTCATTTCATCATGTTCGAGTTTCTTGAGAGCCTGCCTTCTTTCTTCAATAAAACTTCTTTGCTCTTCAAGGTCTTTAATTTGACCGGTGACAACTGTGTATATGATGTGGCAAATAATCAGTAATCAAACCATCGAATACATTATGTACCAAAGACGAACTTGGGTGTGTGTGCGCGTGTATAGAGAGAGTTGAATTTATGTAACTATATACTTATCTAAGGTCCTCTCGTAGCAACGTCTCCTTCTGAATCTCCTCATCCAATTCTTTCGGAAGCAAATGAATCTCTACATCTGAAGCCACTTCATCCTTTGCGGCTTCTATCTTTTGCTTTACGCATCTATCTGTTTATGATAACCTGTTGCATTAATTGACTAATTAGTTTGTTTCGTTTAATTTTCCCATTGAATGTTTCGAGTAGTCCGCTTTTCACTCATTTAGATGACAGTGATAGCCACACAGTTCTCATATGACATGCAGCATTCATGCCGCTTTATTCTAAAGTGTAAACCAATCACATTATCAATGAGTCGTGACAAACAGATGCAGCTAGAGGTCATTAGGTCAAAAGAACTAATACCAACATCAAATTTGATATCTTATAATAAAATGATAGAGAAAATGATAACTGTGTTAAATTGTGTGCTCCTAATAGTGGCAGTAACCGACTCTAGGTGGTACTCTTTCATAAAAAATAAAAAGACACAATTTAACATATGTAAAAATGTATCCGGTTAGTTAGCAAAATGCCAATTTTACCCTAATGCATTTAAGATGTCAACTGACTTGAAAAACTTGCAAGATTTAATAGAGTAAACAAAAAAAGTAGTAAACTATAGCCATCGCTTCTTTGGAACTGATTATACTGATTTGAGCTTAGTTGGTTGTACATAGATACACATATAGGGCAGTTTATGCTTTTTATATTAGGGAAATCAAATTTTAATAATCTATAGTATTACAAATTGGCCAATAATAATAATGTATACTTGCAATGTGACCAATGACGTTCCCAACTTTCACTTTCGTGTGTTCGTGTGTTCTCAAGAGCCTAAGCTCTAATACCAATTGTTAGGATCGGAAGCGAGTAACACACAAACACAAATAAACAGAAAAGCAAGAAATCCGACACAAGAGGTTTACATGGTTCAGTCGCGGTGTGCAACCTACGTCCACGGGGGCAACTAGGGTTTCTTATTATTGAGTGAATCACAGTTAGTTACAAGTACAAGAGAAAGAGATATATTTATACTAGCCTATTAGGGTTAAACTCTTTACCAAACTTGCTCAACAAGATACTAAGTAAACTGGGCCCATTAGGGTTAGGGCTGGCCGAACCCCTTCCCTTGTTCCTCCAACAATCTCCCACTTGGAGTCTTCGGACCAAACTCCAGCATCTCTTATGTACTTCTGTAAATGAAAAATTCATGGTCTTCAATTCTCTCTAGCTACCCCTCCTTCTCATCATTCTTCTTGAAGGCCAGCTGAAGCTATATCCAGCACCACATGCTTGGTAAACATATCTGCTGGATTCTTAGCACCTGAGATGTTCTTCAAGCTGATTGTTCCATCACTGATCAATCCTCTCACGAAGTATTAGTAGTCAAGTTGTTGCTTACCAAATTCTTCAAGAAAAGTCTTCAACCATACTAAGGTTATGGGGTGTGGAGAAGCCCCGGCCTCAAGGGATGGTCCTCCACGTCACCACGCAAGGGGGATGTCCCTCCAAGGATGGACCAAGGGTGTGGAGGATGGCCCTCCCTCCTATATTTATTTTATATTTTTTTTTTGTTTTTTATAGAGAAAATAAGTAATTTTTTTATTCATGGAGCCGTTCAATGGCTATAATTTCAAATTGAAGGCCCGTCTTGCCCAGCTTGGGCTTGACGTTTGCGACGGGGACGGGCCTAGGGGCGGTGTTCTGGCCCGTCACCGCTCCAGGACGACCCGGGGACGAGCCCCACACCCAACAATCTAACTCCTTGCTTCTGTTGTTGATAAAGCTACACTTTTCTGAAGTCTGGACATCCAGCTCACTGTTGTTCCTCCCACTGTAAAGACATACCCTGTAGTGCTCTTAAGCGCTCGCCTTTTCCCGCCTAGGCGACCTTGTTGGGTGAGTCGACCTTCAAGCGCTTCTCCCTCCTAGGTAAATGAAGCCACGTGATTTTTTTTCGAAATCCTATCTTCTATATATATACAAATTATATTTATAGATATTTATATACTTTTAAATCATATCTCAATCAAATCTTATATATTTTAATTTTAAAAAAGTTAAGAGATATCACATCTATTATATTACCTATTCTAATAAACAAACTTTCATACTCTTGTACTCTTTTTTTACTCTTCTACTCTCTCTTTTTTACCGGCAAAACATACAATACTACAGGACTACAGGTTATTATTGCTTCATATAAATTATTTCTGATTTAATTCAAATGTGTTTATCATTTAAATTTTGATTCATATTCTCCAGGACTACAGGTTTTACTATTTTCTTTTTTTTTTTACTTTTTGAACTTTATTTGTTTTCAAGTATGAACAATTTAGTATTGGGATATATTGGTGATTTGAAATGACTGTGGTTTTGTTATAAGGATTATGTTATTTAAATATTTTTAGAATTTGAAGAAAGTGTTTTTTCAATACATAATATTATTTTTTTTTTAGTTTTTTATTTGCTTGCGCTTTTTTTCCTCAGGCCCGCGCTTTTTTGCGCTTCTCGCCTAGGAAACAAGCAAGGCCTATGCGCCTAGCGCATTTGATAACTATGGTTACAAGTACAAGTGAAAAAGATATATTTATACTAGCCTATTAGGGTTAAACCCTTTAGTAAACTTGCTCAACAAGATGCTAAGTAAACTGGGCCCATTAGGGCCGGTCGAACCCCTTCCCTTGTTCCTCCTAATTTGCGGTTGGATCGCCAACAGATCGCATAATACATCTTCGCCATCCTCAACTAATCAGAAAAGTGAGATGTTGCCATTCTTATCCTTAACTTGTTGTGCATATTTGGATTCTTAATATACCTTTTACCATACTAGGGTCTAGGGGTTGATTTAGTTTTCTAGTCAAGCTTAATTGGTTTCATTATCTAATTCAACTATATTATTGTACATAAATAGAGCCCATTCCCTCACAATGAACAATAACATTAAGTGTTCCAATCTTGCATAAGGCATATTTTGGTAGAAGTGGATGTGAATTATACGAATACCCTTCCCATGGTTGTAGATATCAGTCAAGAAGTGGGGTACCAACTAGCGATTAACCGTCAATCAGATTGGAATTTTAATGTAATTTTCAAACTTATAAACAGACATACAAACGATCCGGGGGGTCTCACTGGAAGCAGCCTCCCTATTCCTACGGAGTAGAGGTAAGGCTGTCTACATCTTACCATCCTCAGACCCTACCTTTGTTTTGCTATTGGTGGGATTTACTGAATATGATGATGATGATATATAGACATACAAAATTGTTCACAATTTTATAAATACTTTTTCAAACTTATTAATCTAATTAGATTAATAAGTATAATTTTTCTAATACTTCAAAGATTTTGACCCGATTCTTTTACCAATGTTGACTCATTTTTTAAGGGCTTTGACAGATTTTGACCGCATTCGACCGATTACCTGATTTTGCCTTTTTTTTATCCGCCTTGGTGAAATTTAATCGGTGAACTACCTATTACCGATTAATCCCAATTTTTACAACACTAAGGGTATGTTTGGCATTAAGCTTTTAGAAGCTTCTAGCTTTAAGCTTTTAAGAAAAAACTCCTAATCAATAAAAAGCTTTGTTTGGTTGAAGGAGCTTGAAGCTTTTAGGTTAGGGGCTTGAAGCTTTTGGTTGATCGCTCCCGCTAGTAGCGTTTAGAAAGAGCTACAAGCTTTTAGGGAAAAATGACTATTTTAACCTCTAAAGATAAGGAACTTTTTAGTTATGTCTTTTTAGTTATGTTCATTTTGATCATTTTATACATTTTATTAAAAGCTAAGCCTACTCTACCAAACACCTAAATATATCTAAAAAACTAGAGCGTTTTGCCAAACATACCCTAACCCTTTCACCAAGTACGATGAGAAAGTTTTTGATAAGTTAAAAACCATTTTTATGTCGTGAAAAAACAGGAACATGGTATTCTGAATCCACAAAACTGAAAGGGTATTCTTATAATTCATCAGGGTTCGGATCTAAAACATATAGTTGTTCATACAAAAGCTTAGGATGCAGAAATTATGGAGTTGAAAAGTAATATTATTATTATTTGTTACCTTGAAGAGAAGTGTGAAGTCCAGCATGATCAGAGCGGCAACGGGAGTGGAGTGTGTCGGATTGTTCAACGCAATGCTTCAGGAAATTGATGTCCTTTTCATTTTTCAAAAACTGGACTAGATCATCGCTGTATGAGATCAGCTTCTCAACATCAATTCTGTCACCCATTTTTAGGGTTTGGAGAAAGAAAAAAGGGGAGGACAAAAAATTGGAAAGACGGTTGAGTTTGGTGAGAGGTATGGTGGGTTTAGGTAAATAAGTACTCAAGTATGCATTTCCGGGGCACTCCCCTCTTAGGGGAGTCCCCTCTCTTCACCCAATCAGGTTATGTCACGTCAACTCCCTTCTTAAACTCCCCTCACACCTAAATTTGATGGCGGCACTCCCCTATTTGGTGACTTGTTTTTTTATTCAAAAAAAAAGGAAAGTTTTCATTGGTTGAAAATGAGGGTGGCCCCACCTTCTCTCTCCTACCTTCTTCGGTGTCTCCCCCCCGAGGCCCCGACCCACCTCCCCGATTTGGGTCACCGCAGGGATGGCGGCGGTGTTCCCGCTAGGGGAATGGGGTCACCGAGGCCACTCCCCGCTGGTGCCCCGGATACCCTAAGTTTTTCTTGTTTGATTACTTTAGACCAAAGGGTACGGTGAAGGGACTATCCGCCACTCATTCCCTGGGTATAGTGGATGCTCCTTGCTCATTTTTTTATTATATATATATATATTTTTTTTTTTTTGAAAGGTAACATTTTATTAACAACAAACGACGACCCAAGCCGGGCCGACAAGACAAACGAATTTACAAAAGAGACCCAATCTTTCCAATCTATCCTTTTATGTTTCGAACGACTAGAATACCATAAAAAGCTTAGAACCTTTATTTCACTTAAAATTCCTTCAATTTTAGCCGGGATGTTGGAGAACTTTAGCATATTCCTGGCACGCCATATACTCCAACAAGAAACCATAATAACACCTTGAATCGCCTCTTTTTTCTTCTCCGAAACACCAAGACCGCTGTAGATGTTGAGCAAATCCTGCGTCGAGAAAGCGAAAATGGGCGGGATTTTACACCAAGTAGAAATACCATTCCAGACCGAAGAAGCGATGAAGCAGGCTATAAAAGTGTGATAAACCGACTCAACACTCGAGTTGCAGAGCTGGCAAATCGGATCAGTAACACCAATGTTCCGCTTCAAAAGGTTATCGGCAGTAGGGACCCTGTTTAAATTCATCCTCCAGACGTGTATATTTACTTTAGAAGGAAGCCACCTACACCACTCGATGACCGGACTGTTAACGGGAACGCTATCTTCTTTCAGCAGTCTTTTGACCTCTTTAACCGAGAAGCATCCGTTCGAATCAGACGACCACTTCCATTTGTCCGGACCACTACCAAACTGCACTCTCGATACCGCAGCAACCAACTGATCGAAGTTATTCCTCATGTCATCGGAGGACAAATCCGAAGACCAGTTCCATTTAAACACCAGGTTGCCATTTTGAGAACACACTCTATCCGCCACTGAAACTTTTTTGACAGATTCAAGCCTAAACAGATCCGGAAAAACTGTTTTTAACGGCTCATCAAACACCAAACAATCCAACCAAAAAGCGACATCTAGATCGTTTCCAATAATGTCTTTCAAAAAACACCTTAATGGTCGACCATCCACCTTAGTATTAATAAAAACTTTTGCAATATTCGACCACACTCCGGGCAGAGATTTTTTAAAAGGGATACAATCCCATCCTCTCCTATTCGAGTGAAGAGCACCGATAATTTTTTTCCAAAGGTTATCACCTTCATTCTTGAGTCTCCATCCCCATTTAACCAAAAGAGACGTATTAACATTTTCTAACTTGTTTAAACCCAAGCCCCCGTCTTTAATTTTGCGAGTGACCGTATCCCAAGCGACCCAATGCATCTTTCTATCCTCCGACGATCCTCCCCATAAAATTTTTTTAATTAGCGCTTCCAGATCTGATATAACCTTCTTCGGGGCTTTATAAAGGGAGAAGTAGTAAGTCGGAAGGCTTTCAAGCACAGACTTAATTAGCACCACCCTTCCCCCAATCGAGAGAAGATGAGACTTCCACTTAGAGAGACGAGCCCGAAAAATCTCCATGACCGGGTGCCAATTAGATATCCTATTCATGTTGGCTCCAACTTTAAGACCAAGATAAATGAAAGGAGGACAATCCGGTTTACACCCCACCACGTTAGCCATCTCCCCAATATCTTCCATCTCCACTCCAATCCCATAGAGATTGGATTTGTCAAGATTGATCTTTAAACCTGAACAAAGTAAACAAAAATAATTAATTAATGAAAAACAAAGTAAACAAAAATAAAAAACTTACATTTAAATAAAAACTTAAAGTTACATTTAAATAAAACCTAAAAAAAAGAACACACTTTAAAAAACCTAAAGTTACATTTAAATAAAAACTAAAAAAAAAACTTAAAAAAAACCTAAACTTACATTTAAAAAAAAAACTACACTCCCCCACTCCATTTTTTCCTAGTTTTTTCCTTCATTATTTGTAAAATGGGACGGTCTTCCGGTGGATATTCACTAAGGTCGGTGGTCATTATTTTCCATTCCTCCAACTGCTGCGCTTCTTCTTGCCTCCTTTGCTTCTCATCGGCTTGTCGTTTCTTCACCTTTACCTTCTCGGTTTGCGTTTCGATAAAGGTTTGGTTGAATGCTTTCAAATCGGCCATAATACCTTCCAACTTCGAACCACCACCACTTTCTGATGCGGCTTGTTTCCTTTTTTCAGCCGCTATCTTTTTACTTTTGTCCCTTCCTGAGGGACGTTCTTCCTCTCCAATCGGCTCCTCCTCATAGTCGGGCTCGTCGTTGATATTTATTTGGCAACGACCGGTTGAGCCTCCAACGCTATAACTTCCTGACTCGGAAGTTTTAGACCGTTTCGTTGCTCGTTTCGCGCTTGCAACCTCATTTGGAGTTCCCTTCCATTTTGGTTGATCCTTTACAACTTGCCAAGCACGGACATGTGGGAAAGAAGTTTTGTTGTCATTTTCGTATAAACGCAATGCTTCATTGAAAACATTTTTGTGGTTCCACCCACTCGGTTTGTTGGCGAGCATTGTGTTATAAAATCCACAAAAGCGTTGGATCAATGTATTCGTCTTGCGCCACTTGGAGCTGATAGAATCAATGGTTCTGTACTCGCCTTGTTCCATAATCGCGTGGAATATATCAATGGCTTCTTACCAAAACCCATCGCTTTGTTGATTGTTACCTACAAGTTAGTAACAATAATAATAATATTTTGTTAGAAAAATATAGTGTACAAATAAATGTTAGTAACAATAATAATATTTTCTAACAAAAATATAATGTACAAATAATATTTTATAACAATAATAATATAATGTACAAAAAATAATTTTCTAACAATAATAATATTTTACCGATTATAGGAGACGTTGAAGAGCTAATATATGCCTTCGCCAACGCCTCTTCCTCAATTTTTGACCATGGCCGATGTTGTTGTTTGGTGCCTGCGTCTTCTTTTTTACCCTTTCCCTTTGTATTTTTCTTTTTTGAAGGTTCAGGTTATGTTTCTGGCACAACCTCTACGTCCTCATCTTCTTCCTCGATTTGTGTTGGACGTGCTTGTGGCGGTGGTTGATATGGCATATTTAGCGGGTTTTGCATTAGTTGCTGCATTTGATATGGCATTTGGTTGAACGGAATGTTGGGTTGTTGCATAGGGTATCGGTTTCGTTGGTTGAAACCGTTGGGCATTTGTTGGTAACCCGCAAAAGAGTTTTTCATGACGGCTGTGTAGCCGGGTGACGAAAACGGGAGTGAACTTGAGTTGGGATTATTTGGGTTGTAGGGATCTATAATTTTTTTTAAGGTTAGGAGAGAATGTTTTATAAAAATGGGTGAAAAGTGGAAGAATTTGGTAAAAAAAATGGGGTGAAAAGTGGTTTAATTTATAGTGGTGGGGTGAATTTTTTTTTTTTAAATTTGAATGTTACCGTTTGGGGGGGCCCACCATTTCAAAAAGATGCTCTGTCTCCAACGTCTCTTGGCGAACGATGGCGCCGAGACTGGCCCCAAGGGGGCGGTATGCGACGGCCCAAGACGGGGGGGGACGGCCCGGGGACGAGCCCCATACCCGTTAGTCTTATTATGTTTATAACTTTTTGGGTCAATTGCATATTTCCCCATATAAAACTCCTTAAATGCATATTTATCCAGCCCAAAATTATTATTGTATATATCCCCCAGTACCTTAACTAATAAAATTACAAATTTACCCATTTTGATTTGTTTTATTAAAAAGAAATCATATAATGACTTTTTTACCCTCTATTTCACTAAAATTTTAAAAATTGTATAATTACCCATTTTTTACTAGTTTTTGTGTTTTGTTCATAATTTTTTGTTTTTATTTTGCTAGTTTTTTTTTTTTTTTGATTTTGCATCATTACTAAGTGTATGTGAGCTATAGATTGAAACGTTAAGATATTATATTTTGAAAGGAAAGCTTTTGATAATCATTTATACTGGAACTATCAGGTATTAATTTGTTTTGTTTTCTCCTCAGATTGGAATGCCATTTCCATATAAAACTCATCATATGGAGACAAAATAATCAGTTCTAATATTCAAAAGTTTTTTACTTTCTATCATCATATAGAAGAAGATTGTAAATCACATTAAAAATAAATATTGTATATGATCAGAACTTTTATAAACATATACAGTTCCAGTATAAATGATTATCAAAAGCTTTCCTTTCAAAATATAATCTCTTAACGTTTCAATCTATAGCTCACATACACTTAGTAACGATGCAAAATCGAAAAAAAAAAGAACTAACTAGCAAAATAAAAACAAAAAAAATTATGAACAAAACACAAAACTAGTAAAAAATGGGCAATTATACAATTTTTTAAATTTTAGTGAACTTGAGGGTAAAAAAGTCATTATATGATTCCTTTTTAATAAAACAAATCAAAATGGGTAAATATGCAATTTTATTAGTTAAGGAAGGGGATATATGCAATAATAATTTTGGGCTGGGTAAATATGCAATTAATAAGTTTTATAAGGGGAAATATGCAATTGATTCTAACTTTTTTATTTGTTTCTTGTTTATTTATCTAGTAAAGTTTTTCTTGTTTGATAACTTGGTTTCTTTATTTCTTCTTTTAATTATTTTTTTCATATAGTGGTTATTGTATTATTTCACAATTATTCAAATTTGTTGGTCAAACAGCATACCTATGTGAAGTGGTTCACTGTTTCATTGTTGGACCATATGATTGGAGATTGGAATATGTTAAGTGAAATGCAGGGATTTTGTTGGAATGTGTTATGTTATGAGACTGTTAAATTAATCATTTCGGTTAGATTCCATTAGTATAATTTCTTTTGAATCTTCAAACTCCTTGTAAAAATGTACTCTTATTACTATTGTTGTTACTTTTTCACACATTTAATACAGGTCTAGTCATCGGTTATGGTTTTTTTTCATAATTTTCGGTTTCGGGTCGGCTCAGGCTTAATCCGGGTCGGGTCGAGTTAACTCATTTGCTCAGCCCTATATCAGTCGCTATGTCATGACATATTTTAGGTTAATAAAAATGTTTTATGTTTAAAGGGTACAGTGGTAAAATTGTTCCTTTCTTTTCTTTTCCTCCTAACTCGGGAACACATAAAATGTTTGATTTCTTCTCTTTTCCTTTACTTTTCATTAAACTCGGGAACACAAAAAAAAATCATATATTTTCCTTCATTTTCTCTCTTAATTCATTTTCCTTCCCCTCTCCCTATTAAATGAGACTCGAGAACACAGCGTTAGGGAATCATGCCTTGTTCTTGTATTTTAAAGGAATTTTTAAAATCCTTTTAAACTCATACTTTTACTTATTTCTTATTTTATATGAACTAGTGATTTTCTTCCGCACTTCGCGGCAGGAATTCGGTTGGTATATGTTGGAGTCATTACGATACCGACACTCACTATAGTAATCAAAAGAGAAAACCTTACATCAATTGTAAACAACGAAAACGAATATCGATACCAGTACGGATGTTGTTAAGTTGATATTGGTTCACTTGGTTTGCGTTCTATGTTTATTTCAAGATTGTCATATAAACTTTATTGAAAACAGTTGTTGTGCCGCTACCGTACCAAACCGAAATCGATTGAACAACATTTGTATCGGTACCGGTATTTATTTTAATTGTTTTTGTTTTCGATAAACTAAGATCGTATCGCTACCATATCGTACCAAACTGGACAACCTTGGTACCGGTATGTAATAATTTTATGGTTTCTTGGTTGATAACATATATCATGTCGCCACCTTAGTGAACCGAATTGAAACTGAAAGAACAATGTTTGTTCGTTATCGGTATTTATTTTTATTGTTTTTACTTTCGATAAGCTAACATTGTACTCCTGTCATGTTGTACCAAACAACATCGGTATCTATACATATACTTATTTTTATAGTTTCCAGTTTCAATAGTTTTTCATTCATACAACTCTATCTGTGACGTTAATTGAATATCGGTACCAATATCGTGACAATTCGAATCGAGGTATACCATTCAAACAACATCGGTATGGATACTGGTGTCCATTTTTTTTCAGTCGATGTAAAACTCTTGTTGATTTCTATACTGAGTGCATGAAACGTACCAGTACTTTAACGAACCAAATCGATAATGATCCAATGCCCGCGTAACGTACCATCACGATACACAGACAAATAATTTGGAATGTTACAAAAATTAATAAACATAGATGCAGATTTAAAACACTTTTATTAAAAAATTAACGAACGTAAGTTATTATAAAAATTCAAATTGATAGCTAAATAAAATGCTACTAATCAAAAATAAAAAAATGTCTAAAAATTATCAGTTACTATTTATTACTAAAAAACAATTGAATAATAGATAAAATATTACAAAAATTAAAACAAATTTAAAAAAGAAATCAATTACTATCATCATAGTTGCTAAATAAAAGATTACTAAAAAAATAAAAATAAAAAACAAATACCTAATAGAGTAAACTGCCAAAATGGTCCCTGAGTTTTGGTCACTTTCGTCACTTTAGTCCAAAACTCAAACCTTTTGAATCTAAGTCCATGTGGTTTTAATTTTGTTGCCATTTTCATCCAAAATCAAAACCTGGTCAGACTTTTCATTTAACATCCAGTTTTGTTTTTTTTTTTTTGTCTTTTTATCCCTTTTAATGAAGAGCAAAATGATATTTTAACGTTTTATTATAACAAATTAAAAAAATCTGACCATTTACCCTTCATTAAAAGGGAGGAAAAAGAAAAAAAAAAGTTGGATGTTAACTGAAAAATCTAACCAGATTTTGCTTTTGGATGAAAATGACAACAAAATTGAAATCACAGGGACCCAGATTCAAAAAAATTGAGTTTTGAACTAAAGTAGCAAAAGTGACCAAACCTTAGGAACTATTTTGACAGTTTACTCTACCTAATAATTACCAATTACTATTTATTACTAAAAAAATTAAATAAATAATAATAGATAAATATTATTAAAAAACAAAAATAAATATTAAAAAATTTGTAGTTACTGTTCATCAGAAGTTTGTATTAATATATATAATATAATTTACACTTATACTTATCTTTATTTCTTAAACTATATAGATTTATATTTTTCCTTATTATTTCTTAAACGAGTTTTAAGACCCCGTACGTTGTGACGGACCAGTCAAACTAAACAAAATATAGATGTAAACACGTTAAACCACGCATGCACATTGAATGATGTTAAATCACCAAATTGAGACCAAAACATAAAATATTATCCTAGAAAAGAATAACTAAGTAGAAAGCATAACAACAAAACCCATGTAAAAAATATTGACGTCAAAACGATGATAAAAAGTGACAATTCTTAACATGTCCCAATAAGTAAGCCGCACGGTTAAGTATACAGGTCTAGATATAAAAGTTAGATTTAATGACAAAGAAAAGAAAATAAATAATGAAATTTATAACATAATAAGAGATAAAAAGAAAAATATAATTAGTAAAAGAAAAAAATGAGTAAAATATAAAGGATGTAAATAAATATAAAAATTTAATTGATTGTAGTGTAAAAGCCAATATTCCTAGGTTATAATTTAAATAATTAGTAAATGGCTAAATGCTATCTAACGATGCAAGAGGGAAAGTGGTAAAGAAAAAATGAGAAAATGATAGGAACATGAGAAGTTGAGCGATAGAAGGAAAGAGAAGATTTGGACCAATGAAAACAATCTAAATTGAATAATAACTATGTGTGTGAAAGAAAAGTTGTAAAATTATACAGGGGAAATTATATGGACTTAAATTATATGGATGTATAATTTTCCTTATTTCTTAAATTATATGGATTATATAGAGTGTTATATGGATTTATATGTTTCCTTATTTCTTATATTATATGGATTATATAGAGTGTTAAACATATAATTTACTAGAGTCATTATGCTAACCCTAGAATTAGGGGTGCGCAAAGTCGATTAACCGTCGGTTTGGTTAATCGAAGGTTGGTTAATCTATAGGTGTTAACCGTGATCATAACCTATAGGCGGTTAACCATGGTTTGGTTAATTGGCGGTTATGGTTATTTTGGTTATTAACCAATATATTTTTTTGTGATTTTAGATAAAAATATGGTTGTATTCTAGTATATGGTTTATTGATGTTTCGATAAATAAAACCTGATTATGTTCTTATACAAGCTATTTTAGCTTATAGAGCATATACCGTATACTAAAAAATGAATTACTTAGTTCATAAGTAATTAATATAACCATATTTTGGATATAGATGTTTAATTTGCTAACGCAATAAATAAAAAAAGAGACACAAATAAAAAATAGACAAGAAACTAAGAGGAAGATGGTAAAAAATTAACATTAATACTTACTAAAAATTTAACTTCAACCGTAAATATAAAAAAGAATCACAAATAAATATAAAAAAAAGGTTCAGTTTGGTTCTGTTAATGAAGATACCTTAACCGTAACTGTAACCGAAAGGTCAGTTAATCATATTCACTTAACCATAACCGTTTGGTTTGGACGGTTTCGATTAATTTTTTCGATTAACGGTTGTGGTTCGGTTTTTGCTCACCCCTACCTAGAATAGTTATTATTATTTTCGAACGGCCAACGAATACTATACAAGCCTAACTACCCGGGCACATCTACTGGCGAAAGGCCAGACAAGCCCTACGTACCTAGACAACGCTGGTGACAAGGCCTGCCCACCATTCCAGGGGAAACCCACCATCTGAAGGCTCAATGTGATAAAGCCACCGGTTCACCTGAAACAAATTGCAAGCAAATTGCACTAAGTGAGACTCCAACGCATGACCTCTACATTAGAAGGTCATGGGGTTACCTCCTCAGAAACCAATTGATTTAGGACTCATTGGTGAATAGTTATTACTAGTTTTTTTACGTCGCGCGTTGTGGCAAAACCGAGCAAATGATAATGTAAGACAAACGTTATTTAAAAATAAAGAATGTAATAGAAAGCCAAACCATTATTGTGACATCTGTGCCTCTGCGACCATCAAACAAATACCAAATCAATGAAATATTGTGTTTCATACTTGGGACTTGTATAAATATGTCTATCGTGTGCACATATCTATTCTTGTTCGATTTCGAGCTTTAAATCGCTTTCTGGAAGGTTATACGCGAACTGATGCGTAAACGTAATCAGTTTAATGCAACAAACACTCCAGAACAGTGACATAGGTTTAACATACCTTAAATTACCTTTATATAACTTAGAAATAAGTTTTGGAGGGTTTGGTGTGTCGAAATCAAGTTTATTCGATCGCAGGGACTATTTGCGTCAAACTGCAAAAGTATACCGAATCGAATAGTAACGAACATTCCGGAACATGACCATAAGTTAAACATACCATAAAAATCCTTTACATAGCTTAGAAATAGGCTTTAAGGGATTCGGTGTGCAAAAATAAACTTTATGGTCAGTCAGGGACTAAAAGCGTCAAAAAGTGCATAAGTTTGCATTTTCGCGCATATCTTACGTACTGAATATATCCTGTTAGAACCCCACTTTTCGTTGATGGAATAATGACCAATATTTTTTACTAGAAGCATAAACCTTTAAATGTGCTAATATCATTAATACATAATTTTACAAAATTTGGGCATGACCCGTCCGTAAAACGAGTATACCCCTGTTTGAACCATAATCAAGACAAATACCATTCTACAAGATACTACTAAAACCAAAACATCGAATGTTAAAAAGTGTGTCTACCAACAAATTGTACAAAAAGATATTTTGACCCAAAACATTAGTATCAACTAGCGGAAGCGCCTGGCATCACATATGAAGAACACGTGCTCGCTCCAATTCGCCGAGTCGCCTAAATTGAGGATTTACCTACATTTAACAACAAGCTTTAGAAAGTTAGTCATAATACTTATTTTGCTTACGATACCACTTTATAGTTGCATTCGTTTATATACTTTCATTACTCTTACGCATTCGATTACCCATTTAAATGGGTTAAGGCATATACTCTCATAATGAGATTCAAGCATACCACTTACGACCCGGTAACATCGGGTTGATTGCTTTCAACATAAATCTTTGGTTCTATCCGTATAACGGATTGAACTTCATACTTTCGTTATTGCATTCATGACCACCCGTACTAAACGGTTGGTACCATATTCTTACTCGACATGGTTCGACTCGAACCGGTCGACTTGCATAGCATAATGTAACCTTCGTTAGCATAACCAAATCCGTAAGGGATTTGCTATCTACTACTTTCTAACCACCATAATCATTGTAACAAGGGTTGTTTTTCATAACATAAACGAAATGTAAATAAGGTTTTGTATGCAACGGAACATACCTCGATCTTGTGAGCCTTCCGGTTTCTTAGTACTTGAACCTTCTTCCTTCATGCCTATATCAATACATCCATTCATTCATTTAGTACCCCAAATTTCATTCCATTATTTTCCAAATTACACATAATTGTTCTTTCAAGCATTTCATCAAACACTTAGTGTGCGTTACATTAATAAAGCATAATGTACAAATATTCAAAGCATACTTTACCAATTCATCTTGTATGTCATCACTATTCAACCTAGTTCTTGAAATTCTTTATTCTACATCAATTTATCTAACATTCAAGTCTTTCAAACAAGATCATATATCAAGATAACATGAATTCATAATCATTATGATCTTCCTAATCATAACATAATTTCACCAAGTGGGTTTTCACTGACTTCCACAATATAACCTTTTAAGGTCAACCACCACCCAGTACTTTTGTATATAAGTATTGTAGTACGGGTTGTTCTTACTTTCAATTCGAACACACTTACAAAACGCCTTTAGCTAACATCTGAACTATTATCCTTTCCATACCTTTCATTAACATTACCAAGTTCTCATTTAATTATACGTTCCACTTAATTTCAATTATTCTAACACGCATACATCTTTATGTAAATACATTCGAAGTGATTGCAAATTCACCTTCCTTTAGCGTCCATGTTCATGCTTACTTTATTACTTCCTCTTAACCCTTTTTGCCATCCATGCTCAAGTAAATTGACAGGATTCCCATCCTTACATATCAGTACTTTCGTAATATCATTAGTTTATGTGAGCATATATACGACTGTTCACTTTCTTTCTATTCATACATTAATCGACTTTCGTTAGTAGAATTTCGTATACGTGAGACGTTCATTAATAGTTATCTCATTTCAAATCCATACAACTAAACTATCATCCATCATAACACGTAATTCATCTAGTACGTAACACATTAACTCTTTACTTAAACAATTGTGTCTAATGGCCATCTCATGATATCCCTATACTGTTGACCTTCAGAAAGTCAACTGTCTCATTTACACACTTCAAACCTTCGAACATGTATTCATCTAAATATGGTAGGTCATAATAATAATAATATCCTGCGTATCTCATACTCGTATTGTACGACATGTACAATTTACGTGATCCTCTAAACAATACACATATACATTCACATACACGTATTTTCACATGCTAATGCTCCATGATTCTACAATTAGCAAATTTCATTCGAAACAACTATATAACATAATTTCAACATATCCTTTACTAATTAGCTCGTATGATTCACATTTAGCACATATTCGCCTCTTAATCATACTAAAGCAAATCATTAAATACACATAAGCATCATACCATTCATGTACAAGGTACAAGCCTCTAATGCATAATTCTATCATAGCATACATTCATCCGAATTTTCATACGAATTCCAACTCCACTTTATACATTCGTCATTCATTTCATGCCATTCCATACGTTACATTCGACTTTTATAAATTTTACTTTATCGCCGACGATCTACATAACTTTATATAACTTATTATATCTTCTTATAACTTGACAGGAACATAAAACGGGCATTTATGAGAAGTATGGGAACTTAAATCATAATTCACAAGCTTCAATACATCGTAGTTCATTATTCCATAATTACTTCGTTCGCATTCTTATATTTTAAACTTTACTCGCTTTTTCAGCTTTCATCATTCTTTCGTGTCATTCGACACATTACCTTCGAGTTTTATTGATTTCTTTCTAACGTAACCACTAATCGTGGTTGCATATATCTTACTAGGCCTTATATAGACCCTACACGAACATTCATTAGGCTTTTGAACGACTTAGAAACTCATAATACGAAAACAAGACGAAACAAAAACTTTTTAGCGGGTTTGAATTCCGCTAGCCGTCGGCGACGGGCTCTGTAAACGTGTGTCGCCCGTAAACGTCCGTAGACAGCTAGCTAAGCCGTCGGCAAACATGAGGGCGTCGGCGACGGCATCATAGCTCGTCGGCGACGGCCCTTCCTTTGCTGAATTGCTGAAAAATTTTGCCCAGACACAGCTGTGTTGATTATCTGAGTACAATGTCACACAGCTGTGTCAGCCTTGCTACACACCCTGATCTCAGCAACAAGCATCAATGGTCCACACAGCTGTGTCACTTAACGACACAACTGTGTGCGACGCCAGATCTGATATAACCCAATGTTTAACTCCCAGTATTACTATTTCACATACTTAACTTAAATATTTATCATAAACACACTATACATACTTGTATTAAACAAAAACTTAAAGTTTTACCTCATTGGCGATCTCGGAGCGAGCACACTTTTGCACGAGCCGTCGGTTTGAGTTCAAGCACTATTACTCTTGCTCGAATCCCTCAAACCTAGGCTCTGATACCAACTTGTTAGAACCCCACTTTTCGTTGATGGAATAATGACCAATAGTTTTTACTAGAAGCATAAACCTTTAAATGTGATAATATCATTAATACATAATTTTACAAAATTTGGGCATGACCCGTCCGTAAAACGAGTATACCCCTGTTTGAACCATAATCAAGACAAATACCATTCTACAAGATACTACTAAAACCAAAACATCGAATGCTAAAAAGTGTGTCTACCAACAAATTGTACAAAAAGATATTTTGACCCAAAACATTAGTATCAACTAGCGGAAGCGCTTGGCATCACATATGAAGAACACGTGCTCGCTCCAATTCGCCGAGTCGCCTAAATTGAGGATTTACCTACATTTAACAACAAGCTTTAGAAAGTTAGTCATAATACTTATTTTGCTTACGATACAACTTTATAGTTGCATTCGTTTATATACTTTCATTACTCTTACTCATTCGATTACCCATTTAAATGGGTTAAGGCATATACTCTCATAATGAGATTCAAGCATACCACTTACGACCCGGTAACATCGGGTTGATTGCTTTCAACATAAATCTTTCGTTCTATCCGTATAACGGATTGAACTTCATACTTTCGTTATTGCATTCATGACCACCCGTACTAAACGGTTGGTACCATATTCTTACTCGATATGGTTTGACTCGAACCGGTCGACTTGCATAGCATAATGTAACCTTCGTTAGCATAACCAAATCCGTAAGGGATTTGCTATCTACTACTTTCTAACCACCATAATCATTGTAACAAGGGTTGTTTTTCATAACATAAACGAAATGTAAATAAGGTTTTGTATGCAACGGAACATACCTCGATCTTGTGAGCCTTCCGGTTTCTTAGTACTTGAACCTTCTTCCTTCACGCCTATATCAATACATCCATTCATTCATTTAGTATCCCAAATTTCATTCCATTATTTTCCAAATTACACATAATTGTTCTTTCAAGCATTTCATCAAACACTTAGTGTGCGTTACATTAATAAAGCATAATGTACAAATATTCAAAGCATACTTTACCAATTCATCTTGTATGTCATCACTATTCAACCTAGTTCTTGAAATTCTTTATTCTACATCAATTTATCTAACATTCAAGTATTTCAAACAAGATCATATATCAAGATAACATGAATTCATAATCATTATGATCTTCCTAATCATAACATAATTTCACCAAGTGGGTTTTCACTACAACCTTTCATACATCCTAAAATCAAACATGTTTCTAGTTCTAGAAAGCAATTCTAACTCAGATTTCCCATATTTGATACAAGAAATCAAGATTGGGTTGAACCCCTCTTTCTTCAAATCATAATTTCAGAAAATTAAACTTACCACTTCACTAACTAAGGTTAGATTTTCAAAAAGAGGGCTCATGCACTGGATTATCTTGTGAATTAGGCTTCAATTGCTTGATTTCTAGAGATTAGGGTTTCTCCCTTTTTGCCCTGTTCTTGTTCGATCGTTCCCCAGACACACTCACTGTGTTTGGGGTTTTATTTTATTTTTAATAGATTAAGTTTAATCACCTTTGCACTTTAACCCCTTCACTTAGTTGCTAATTACTACTCTAATCTTTAAACCACATTTAACTATCATCTTGTCATAAACCCTTAATTGTGTTAAGTTTATTAGTTAACCTCACTTATTTTATTGTGTTATCGTTTTTGGGGCGTTACATATCCGGACATCCAAAAATTTATGTAATCATTAAATTATTTTATTTTAGTGATTGGCATGATAAAAATTCCATTCGTCGTGTAATTTGGATCGTTTTTCGCGTCCGTTCGTGTTTCGTCGTAATTAACCGAACAACACAACCGTACGACCAAACGAACCGACATCCGAGATGTTTTGAGCATATTTTAAGTTCCCTATACTTTAACTTCATTTTAGAGCCTTGAAATGGGGTTAACGGGGCTTAAACATGTCAAAAATGGCATTTAGCTTGTGAAGGGACTGTTTTTGTAACTTTGTCAAACTTCAGCTGATCTGGAGCTGGGTGGAGGGCCGCGTAAGATGTAGGCTCTGCCTACGTGGGGCGCGAGAGCCCATCAGATCTGCAAAAACCAGTTTTTTGCATTCTGCAGCTGGTTTCTGGGTTTGCATAAGGTTTTTCTATTACCATGAGCTTGTTTTGGGCACCCATAGATTACCAAAACAGTGGGTGATACTTGTACGATCCAGATTGAAGCTCATTTATCGAGGAACGATCCTAACAGTTGTGGGAATTCTATAAATACCCACTTGATTTCTTTGGTTTCTCATACTTTGATCTGATTTTTGCTCTAAGTTGAAGTGTATACTTCATACCTGAGTAATATTTAGATCAAATCTTCATAGCTTGGACCTCTTGTAAGTTTCTTTCATGCTTTTATGCGTTTTTAAACACGAAAGTCAAAGAGTGTTTAACTTTCTGCTTTGACCGGTCAATGGTCAACACGAAGTTCGTTTGAACTTCGCAACGTGAGCGTAATCACGATGGTCATAGTCCTTTGTGACTATACCTACTGATTACCACGTTATTTAGGCTTAGTGACAAGTCATAGTTTCGGTCAAAATACGCGTTTATGCGTATTTTGCAACCAAACTATTCTAGGGTATCAAGACCCTTTGTTTTGATATAAAACTTGTTTTCAAACTTCGTTATACATGTTTTAACATGTTTAACTCGTCACTTTTAGTTTAGTGCTTATATAGGGTCGTAAGATAAGCGGTCTAAACCACCGCTTAGACTTTCGAACCCGACCCGTTTGGTCGATCATTAGGATCCGACCAAGCATGTTTAGTGACCATAGTTGTATAGGGAATAACCTTCCGAGGTTATACCTTATGGTCACCTAGTTTAATTAGTTGTATGATAAGTAATTTATATACCTTAGGAAAATGACCAAAATGCCCTTTTTACGCATAATTTCATTTTAAGCATATGTAACTTAAATTTTGGTATCTTAACTGGTTAGGCAACATTATTAGAAATGGTAAGGCATATAATACTTGTCATAGGACTAGTTAGGCGATCCGAACGCGTTTTACGCGAACGACGCGTTAAAGTAGCATAAGCTACCTAAACGGGTCGTAATGGGTCATAAGCACTTAGGTTAGGTTTCGATTTAGTATGTATGCTTTGTTAAACCATCTCATATGAGTTCCAACACTCATTTGGTTTACAAGACCTCATCCTATCCGATCTTCCGATTTAGGTCCGGTTTATTAACATAGTTCCCTATATTAGGTGCCGTTTGATTCCGTGATCCCTCTAGCACTGCTTGGTTGTTATTCAAGACTCTTAAGCAATCTCAAGTGAGTACATAGTTCCCATCTTTTACCGTTTTAAACTGTTTTGGGGTGATTCATATGTGCTAAATGATTTCGAGTCTTCTAAACAAATGCTATGGTTTATATTAAACTATCTGAACTATTTGAACTGTGTGAACCATTTGGAACTGTTTGATTTATGAGAACTATTTGAACTGTTTGAACCATTTGGAACTGTTTGATCTATGTGAACCATTTGGAACTGTTTGATTTATGTGAACTATTTGAACTGTTTGAACCATTTGGAACTGTTTGATCTATGTGAACCATTTGGAAATGTTTGATTTATGTGAACTATTTGAACTGTTTGAACCATTGGGTTAGGGAAGTGATTAGGTAACGGGGCGGGTGTAATGTGTTAAAAGTATGGTGGATACGCCGCTGGTACTTCCTATATATAAGTGCCATTATATGTCGTTGCGTTATCTAGATCACTTGGGCAAATGTTATCAAAACGAAATTATATTACAAGGTTTTTCTAACAATATAAACCATTCGAGTTTTATTACAAAAACAATTTACGATCTGGGTCTACATAAACAAATGTTTTGGGGTTAAGATTCATGGCATCGAGGTTTTATGAATTATAACTAAACTATTTTGACTTGGTTATTTAATTTACAATACAAACATTTTACAAAACTAAGTTTTCTAATATCGAATAACAAAGTTGTTTGAGTTATTTCAAAAGGTAAACGAGCCATGAATCTGACACTCACATAAAACCTATGTACTCGCCGGCATTTTTATGCTGACGTATTTTCACATATGTTTCAGGTACCATAGTTGATGATGTTTGATGATGATATTGGTGCATGCTCACATAGGAATGGACGAGGCCTTAGTGACTTAATAACAATGGAAGTTAATTTGTTCATGTTTTGTTTCTAGTTTCAATACAATGTAATAAACTTAATTCAATAAAACAGAACTTCAATCCATGTGTTGTGAAACAATGATTCTGTTACGACACTCCCCGACGTTTCGCCATGGTTTGTTGTTTTAACGCGGTCGGGGTGTGATAGAAAAGTTGGTATCAGAGCCCATGGTTATAGGGAATTAGGTTATTAGTAATGCTTTGACCTAGTCTATAACCTTCCTAGGACCCTAACGCGAGTTTACTTGCGTTTAGTCATAAAACAATACCGTCGCCTATCTTTAGGTGACAAGCACAACAAGAACACAAATTTCAAATCCGTTTTGAAAACCAATCATCTGTTCTAGGATGATTTGTTATAAGGTTTTGAACCTTCAAAGTTTTCAAAATCTCGTCAAAGTTTGGGTCTTATTAATGTGAACACGTGCAATCTGGAAGGGTGGGTGCCTGTACCCCGAGTTTTCTGTCTAAGGCTAGAGTGTTCGTACAAATCCACATAATCGGACCAGTCACTCTTACCTGGGGACTCTTGGGGTGAGTGTCCACTTATAGGCTAAAGCATGTCTTCGCGATACATTATGAGGACCTATTTACTTTGTTCAGCTTTTTTTGCGTCGTTTGTTTGCTTCGTGGTACGAACAAATGACCATCATCCACGCCTTTTTGGTCGGTAATTGTAACATTCTATTCTTACCCAATGTCATTTCACTTGTTTTCTCTCATGTTTCCTATTTTAGAATGCCTCCTCGACGTGACAATCAGATACCTAATGACGAACGGGCAGCTATCATTACGCCGCAAATGGCTGTTGTACTCCCAAACCTCATTGCTCAAGTTAACCAAGTCTACAATAACAACAATAATGCCCCATGTAACTTCAAAACGTTCAACTCAGCTAAGCCATCAAAATTTTCTGGGTGTCAAGGAGCAACTACACTTCTGCAATGGTTCGAGAGTCTAGAGAGCACCTTCAGACATGTTCAGTGTCCAAACGAGTGAAAGGTTGAATTCGCATCTAGTGTCTTTGAGAAACGAGCTTTAACATGGTGGAATGGTGTGATGAGAGATAGGGATGCCGGCGTGGCACTGGCTCAAACCTGGGAAGAGCTTCGAGCTCTAATGATGAGGGAATTCTGTCCTCGTCATGAGATTAGGGCATTGGAAAGGGAATTCGACGATCTTAAACAAGATAGTGGTGAGCATCGAGCTTACACGGACCGTTATGAGGAGTTAAGTCTGTTATGCCCGAACATGGTTACGCCTTTGGATAAGGCAATCGAAAAGTACATTGATGGCCTCCCTGACTCAGTATAAGACATTGTTACTGGTAGCAACCCCACTACAGTTAGGCAGGCCATTGAGCTATCCGCTACCTTGACTGAATCTCAGATCAGGAAAGGTAAACTTTTCCGAAAGGGTGATAAGAAACCGACCGATGAATCGAAACCAAAGGATGAGCAGACTGAATCCTCCAAGAAGTCAAAGAAGCGAAAGGCTTCTCAGAACTTCGTCGTGGTTGCTCACAATGATCAAGCTATCCCCAACCAACCAGCTCAACCCCCTGCTAGGAAGCCATACAACGGAATTGCACCCTTGTGCAACCAATGTAACCTTCATCATCATGCTAGTGTGAAGTGCCGTAAATGCCTAATTTGTGGACTTATAGGTCATACAGCGAGGGTTTTCCAAGCTGCAGCTGTACCAAATCAAGCTGACAACAATCCTGCTCAAGCTCGTTTTCCACCGGGCTCTTGCTACAACTGTGGCGAGATGGGCCATTTCCGAAGAAATTGGCCAAAGCTTGCTAATGCAAATCCAGCACAGGGATGAGCATTTGACCGACTGGAAGATGACGCTGTTTAGAAGCAATCGAGCCTTATGTATTGTTTTCTTTTGTTATCAAGATCCATGAAATAGTTGTTTCTATTTATAAATAAATCTTTTATTTACATCGCAATGTACAAGTGTGGTTACTGTATGAACGACATATCCCCTACAATACCGACGATCAAGGAACCGCATTCCTTGTAAAACAACTTTGCTCGTATGTTGCCTTAACATACGTAGCACTCGAGTTTCAAGAACACCCTGCATTGTATGCTTGCTTTGCATGCATGGCATAATGACTTCAAGAATCCGTTTGCTTCATATGTTATCTTGGCATATCTAGCACCTTGATCTCATAAACACTGTACTTCGTGTGTGGTCTTAGCATACTTAGTATCAAAGTTCCTAAACTCTTCGCGCTATACGAATTCCAAATCCTTGGAGGTTCTTCATCTTCATAATTAGATCCTCGTGGATGTTCAAAGCGCAGAATCAAAGTCCTTAATTGGATACCTTGTGTACCATAATTCGAATGTTACGATTCCTTGTAATCGAAATCAAAATCTTATAAGATCATCCTATCTTTACAAATAGATTCTTGAGGACGTTGAAGTCCATCGACTGGGTTCCTGGTATACCTTGAATACCCATGTACAAATCGACAACAAGTTAATAACAATTAATAACAAGATAATAACAAATTAATAACCAAGTGAACAATTATGTGCTTATGTGTTTATGTGTTTATGTGTTGACCTAATCAAAGTTATCTTAAGCTTATTCAATAAATTCTATCCCCTTCACATTATAAAACAAACTATGAGAATTGTGCAAGGAATTACGTAATTATGGATGCATACATAATTATGGAATTTAGTGCACAGAAATCACAGCAAGTTTTGTCATGTATCTAGAGTTAACTCCATTCATTTCCATTTCTGACGAAGAACCCGTTGAGGAAAATGAAGCATCCATTCATTTTCTCTTCTGAATAATATCCGTTGAGGGAAATGAATATCCTTTTGATTATTCCTTCATTTCCATTTCCGATGAAGAACCCGTTGAGGAAAATGAAGCATCCATTCATTTTCGCTTCTGAAGAATATCCATTGAGGGAAATGAATATCCTTTTGATTATTCCTTCATTTCCATTTCTGACGAAGAACCCGTTGAGGAAAATGAAGCATCCATTCATTTTCGCTTCTGAAGAATATCCGTTGAGGAAAATGAATATCCTTTTGATTATTCCTTCATTTCCATTTCTGACGAAGAACCCGTTGAGGAAAATGAAGCATCCATTCATTTTCGCTTCTGAAGAATATCCCTTGAGGGAAATGAATATCCTTTTGATTATTCCTTCATTTCAATTTCCGATGAAGAACCCGTTGAGGAAAATGAAACATCCATTCATTTTCGCTTCTGAAGAATATCCATTGAGGGAAATGAATATCCTTTTGATTATTCCTTCATTTCCATTTCTGACGAAGAACCCGTTGAGGAAAATGAAGCATCCATTCATTTTTGCTTCTGAAGAATATCCGTTGAGGGAAATGAATATCCTTTTGATTATTCCTTCATTTCCATTTCTGACGAAGAACCCGTTGAGAAAAATGAAGCATCCATTCATTTTCGCTTTTGAAGAATATCCGTTGAGGGAAATGAATATCCTTTTGATTATTCCTTCATTTTCATTTCTAACAAAGAAGCCGTGGAGAAAAATGAATCATCCATTCATCTTCGTTTCTGAAGTATATCCACTGGGAAATGACAAGATTATTGTAACATCTGTCAAAACGGATTCCCGAAATCCGACCCGTTTTGAAATTCGAATCCTAACCTTGAACTAACGGAATTTTTTTTCGCGAATTAAATAACCGTCGAAAGATTTTTATATGGTTAATTATCTGTGTAATTAATTATTTATTTTGTTAAAAAATCAATACAGTAATTAATTAATTAATTTAATTAATTTAAAGGTTATTTAGTTAACCTAGTCAGTTATAGGAAATTAAACTTAAACCAAGTTAATTTAACCATTTAATAAAGTCCTTAAAGTTGATGGGCTATTGTGTATATAATTGAAAGTTTATAAAAAAAACATATATATTTAAACCCTAAGTCTTTCTAGCAGCCGCATCCCCTAACCAGACCCCCTGTCTTCTTTCCCAATTCCGGCGACCGATACCCGAATCCGACCGGCACTCCGGTGTCACTCACTCGACAACACACCCACACTCACCTGCTCTCTCCCTCTCACAAACATACCCGACTCTACACCTCTCCTCTCTCTCGCTCACTTCTACCTCTATTAATCGACGGCAGCGGCGGCGTGTGGTTTCGCGAGAGAAGCGGCGACAGATGGTGGCCGACGATGGGCCACGACAGACCACCAGAGCCGCAGAGCGACGACAACCGGTGACAAAAAGGCGGCGGAGCCGCCGGTGAACACTGGCAGTGGTGATGGTGATTATATTTCTCACATTCACTTTGGGTTCAGTCAAGTCCAAAAACAGAGGAGACTCTGCCCGTTTTTTTCGTAAAAACCCGTGAAATGATAAGGTGTTTAATGATAACGCGAAGTGTATCGGATTCAAATAACTTTTACAATGATAAATATAAATGTATATTTTCTTTTGACGACACTCCTATAATATTTTTGATAGACTTAATTTAAAATTATTGTATAAACTATATAAACTACATAAATATATATATACATATATATATATATATACATACATATATATATATATAGAAACGGGATCGGGAGAAAACGATCAAAAGTGTGAGACCGGTGAGAATTCTTCCTGGCCCAACACGTGTCACGCCGCTTAGAAAAGGGCGGAAGGGGCTTTTTTGTCCTTTCATCTTCTGCTTTTTCTGTTCCGCTTTTTCCAAATGTTGTTTTAATTTTTGGTTTTTGAGATTTTTGGCGTTAACCAAATTCAATAATTAATGGCGTTTTAATGGTTCCATTGTATCAACACGTTGGCGTTTATATTCACATCGTATGCCAGGGGGCAAGAAATCTATTTGAATGGCGTTTTCAAAGGCGTTTAAACAAGCTGGCCTATTGATCTGTTATTTTTTATAAACATTTTGGCGTTTGTGGTATCTTGGCGTTTTACTATTGTTAAATTATATTTCAACCACAGGAAAAAAATACAAGGGAAGGAAATAAATTAAAAATCCTAATCGGATCTCTTTTCCCAATCTTCAGTGTCATCAGTCTCTCTCTTCTTTAATAGTACAAGAACTGTCATCAAATATATGGCGTTTTATGTAAAACTTAACAAACCCATGGGTTTGATTTTTTTTGCCTGCTCGTCTGTTGAACTGTCTTTTTGTGTGGATGTTTGGGGGCATAGATATATGGCGTGTGAGTGGGTTTTTTGCTTTTTCTTTATCTGGATCTTCATCTTTATAGTGAACCCACTCTTCAGTGTTATTGACCTCTTCTCCTCATCCAAACCTTCTTCAAGAACAAAAAATACAAAATGCCATATGACTGGCATCAGTATCTTTTTCCTGAAATTTTGTCCATCTCATGCAGCAAAATCTTTCTGAGGTACTCCCCTCTGATAACAATTCATTCAAGTTATTTGTTGGCGTTTTACAGTGGGTGGTATTTAGTAGTATTTGGCGTTTGTTTTTTTGGTTTGATCAAATGGAAGTTGCTGAGATGTATCATTTTATAGGATGTCTTTTTTGGCGCCTAAATTAGGCGGTGCATTATTATAATAAAGTATATTGTATTTTCAGTTATTGTTTTGTAATTAATGTTTTTGATAAGCTTTATCTCTGAATTCTGTAACACGTCCCATCTTTCAAGTTTGGCGTTTTAGATTCTTCACTATTTAATGATTTTGTATTTACTGTTTCTAGTTACATTTTCAAGTTTGCTTTTTATTTTTTTTCTTATTTTTATTTTTTTATTTGGGTTTTTTATAATAATTTTTCAAAGTAATTTTATTATAGTTTGCCAGTTTTTTGGTGGCGTTTAACTGGATGATATCGTTTTAAACAAGCATTTTGGCTGTTTTGGCGTTTTTATTATATATGGCGTTTTTATTATATAACAATTAACTGAAAAGGAAAATAAAAAAAAAGAATACATAAACAATTGATCTTCCAAATCTCCTCTGTCTCCAGTCTCTTTCTTTCTCTTTTTTGAATCATGTCAAACTGGCTGGTTCGACTTTCGTATGATTCATTTTGTTTTTTTTGTTTTTCAAGTAGTTTTTTGTGTTGCTGTTTGGAAGCACACAGTTTGACATTAGCATCTTTTTCTTGAATATTTGTCCATCTCATGCAGCAAAATGTTATTGAGTTTATATCCTTCAGCCAACAATCTTGAATTTTTACAATCAACGATGTTTGATTTTTTAACTTTTTTGGCGTTTTACCGATAAAAAGAACGCCACGAAATAAGATCACCTTAAACCTCAAATTTTGATCATGCTAAAATCAATAATGTTTTGCTGTATGAGATGGACAACATTGTTAATCCTCGGTTAAGAAAGATAACTGAAAATGTTGTCCACCCCATACAGCTAAACTTTATTGACAACAAACCTCCATAATGTTTTTGTATGTTTTGGCGTTATAAATTTGATGGAAGTTTAGGATAAGTCAATGAGATTTACTCAATGAAATGGACTATATCCTCACTTTAGGATTTTGTCTATTTCATTGAGCGAAATCTTACTGACAGCCAAACTGAATTTCAAAAAAACGTTTTTGGGGTTGAAGATATTTGATGTTTGGGTTTTTTTGGCGTTTCTAAGGCGAATGGGTTATATGAAATATGGCGTTTGGGTTTTTGTGTGTGTTTTTAACTGAAGGTCTGAGATGTTGTATATATAGGATTTTTTTGGCGGTTTTTTAAGTCGGGATTTTACTATAATTAAGTTTGGCGTTTTATATTTAATGGCGTTTTACTTAGAATGGTCTGTGATTTTTGTTTTTGCCGTTTTATTTCATGATTTGGCGTTTTATGTGGAGTAGTCAAAAGACCATTTTACCCTTAATGAAGCGCGTCCATGTAATAAAATTGATGTTATTTATGAAAACGCCACCGCGCCAATCTAGTCTATAGATTGTTTTGATCGGACGATCGTTAAGCCTTCTCACCGTTCTCACACTTTCTATCGTTTTCTCTAAATCCCGACCCGATATATATATATATATATATATATATATATATATATATATATATATATATATATATATATATATATATATATATATATATATCAACAAATTGTACTCTAAATTCCACTTCAAATCCTCCGTCGTTAATCCGTTTACTCATGTACCTTTGTTTGCCCATATAGGGTGACCTCGGTGTTCCATCCTCCTAATCTTGTACACTCGTCAACACTTGGATAATCGGAAGACTTAGCAAATTTTGTGAGTATACTTGACCCATTTTACTGTTTCACACTTTTGGGTGTAACACATTATTATATACAAAACACACTTACTATACATATTCTTATGCAAATGTACAAACAAACAATCCAGTACGTGCTTACTATTTGTTATGCTTGATTCATGTTTTCTAGACCATACTTATGTGATGAACTTGTCATTAGCTTCGTACGAGCCTCCATTTAACATGTATAGCACTATAGGAGTAACGCACCGCCCGTAGACTAGTGGTCATGTTAAATTTTCATTTATACTTGCGTAAAGAGAGGGTTGACTTGTAAATCGCATGCCAGTTTATACGTTAATCTTGATAACTAGGTTTGCCATGTGGATTGTTCCTTATCGTTTTTATACTTACATACTACGCATCAAACTTGTATGCTCGCCAATACTTTCGTATTGAACTACACTTTTAAAACATGTTGCAGGTTTAGCGATGATGTTGATGGTGCATAGAATCTAATAGGATGCCTAGATACACACTTTAAATTGTATTCTTATTGTACTGTATTTCATTATTCATGATGTTGTATTTATTTCAAATTCTTGTAATTGATTCTTAGAAATGAAATGAAATCTACTATTTAAAATACTCGTCACAATTATTAGTGTTATGATGTCTCGAGCAATCTATTTCGTCTCACTTCGATGTTTCTGCCATCGGTTGGGGTGTGACAGATTGGTATCAGAGCCATAACTATAGGGAATTAGGAAAAGTAGGAATGCTTTTACCTAGTCTATAGTTTTAGAGCCTTATTTTTATGTTTTGCTACATGCATGTCACTTTATGTGTTTCTTATTTATTCCCTTTGAGCCTTTTAAACATATATGTCATTTTATCCTTATGTATCATACTTGACATGCTATTCTTATGTGTTAATACATGTTTCATTATGTGTTAAGATTTGTTTTAATATTTCATTCTTTATGTGCCATTCTTGACATGTTTATACTTGTTTGTTTAATCCTCAACATACGATTTTCCTCATACATTTTACTCGACTATTCTAAATCCACAAACACTCGTATTATACAAAAGAGACGAGTTTACCAAAATAGGCGTGAAACCCACAATTCGGTAAACGACTCTCATTCCACCTGATTCTATTTTTACACGAAATTCACCATCAAATTAGGAGTGAAACCCACATCTTAATGGTAATTTCGAATTTCAAAAATTTCAAATTCTCATGGACCCTCGTCAACAAGTCAAAATTAAACTTTGACCTGACGAGTACCAACCACATTTAGGGTACGAAATCTTCAAGTTAGGGGTGAAACCCGCACCTTGTCGACTAGTTCCGCTCCTTGATTTTCAAAAATACCGCCAAGTCTCGAATTTCCGATTGATTTGGAACATGTAATAACTGGAAGGGTGAATACCGTTAACCGAGATATCGGCGAGAGTATTCCACCTATTAGGCCAAAGCATGTTTCTCAAATTCAAAGGAATTTTCGACCACTTTGGTTTAGTCAAAGTTCCGTTTTGGAACAATCCAAGTTTTAATCAAACCTATACTTTACTATCATTGCTTTTATATGATATAATTCTCTAGTTTCAAATTCAAATTTATTTTCGAGATCATTTTTTTTTCTTTTCTCACACACACGTCATACTAGATCTTTTCATACATTTATACATATGCATGATTTCAAAACGTCACTAAATTTTGTTTACATTCCTTGTAACACCAAAATGGAGACATGTCATCGATATAGGAGTGACTTCCTTACCTTGACGATTAACTCCACTTCTTCTTTTCTTAAAACGACCTCACCGTCGAGTTAGGGGTGATTCCCTTACTAGGTGATCGTTACCAAAATTTCCTTTTAAAAGAGACTTCATCATATAACACAATCATATTTTACACCTAAATCGTTCATCATTCATCGAAATCACTACTTATGTGAATTTCAAAATTTATTATTTTATCAAACGTATTCTTTATCTCCTATTCCATTTCACGTAAATCATATACACAAAAGTTCTTAATCATGCCTTAAAACGTTTTATCACTCGAATTTCAAAATCTTGCGAAATGCTACCTATCAATTTAATCGCTCCAATGAATCTCTTGCCCATGAAATTCCTATTCGACTTAATCACTAAAACACACGCTCACATTATATCATCATACTAGAGACTTTCATTCTCAATCGAAAATCAAATCAACATTCTTCACATGCCTATAAGATCTTATAGATATCATAAGATCATTTTACTAAAAATCTTTTCAAAGTCAATAAATCGTCTTACTAAAAACACTTTTCAACGGTCACTAAGTTCATTATGCTAAATTCCTTTTAAGAATCAACGTTTTCACAAGAACCTTCAAATTTCAAATTTCGTATTTCGTATTTAATGCACGACCCTTAAAATGATGCAAACTAATTATTTTCGAAAACCTTTTTCAATACGTCATTCAAATTTCCAAACACATGGGCAAGAAGACTTCATGGGGACCGACAGTCTTCAACTTACGTAAATCTTCTTTTAAAACAAAAGTAGCATTTCCGTTCCTTACAAAATACGCAATGAATACTTTATATTGTCTTACATTTACAAACTATATGCTACCTTCCAAATCAAACTCGATCTATTTTGATTCAATAAACTCAACATTTCTCTTAAACAACTATACATGTATATTACCATACACGCTTTAATCGATACCACGCGACGAAATCGCTTATATCATTCGCTTTACGAATTTGATTTTCTCAAAAGTTTTATATGCCCAATTTCTTTATGCTCCCACATACACCATATACATAATTTTCTTTATTCGTACCTACACTTATACTCATACGTTTTATGCTTATACGTATTATACTCATACTACTCCCACTTTTTACGTTTATACTCATACTTACGTGCATATTCATACTTAAACCTATGATTATGCTCATACTTTCATTCATACTCATGATTCATACATTCGTACCCGTACGCTAGCGTAATCCGAGTGATTCGCTTACGTGGGTCCCATACGTACTTAAGCAAGGACTTACTTATATACCACATTCTTATACGTATTTATTCTTATTTTCGAATTTATGTATACCCTAATTCATACGCAACTAGTACAAGTTATGTGGATCATGCGACGATCAATATGATCGCGGGTGCACACGGGATTATAGTGATAGGCGCATGAAAACCATAGAGTGTACTACTGTGTATGGTAAGACACGGAACGTAACATGACACCGAATACGAAACAGACGTAACATGGACGAAACATGGTGGATACGCCGCTGGTACATCCTATATATAAGTGTTCTCAACATGTTACCAAACTTTCTAAAACGTTCTATGAGAAATTCAGTGTTTTGCAGACCTTTTAGACCTGATACAAAACTTTAAACAACTCACAAACGCATTATATCCGATTATCCACGACGAGACCTCATTCTTAACACATCACTTTCGTCTATCCAGTACTTATGCTATTCTTACACTCGCATTTGTGTATTTAAAATCACTTGTTCACTTTTATGCTCCCATTATTCTCCTTTATTCTTTGTCTTTTATACGCACCCCGTTCGCGATCAAATCTCATATATTCTCTCTGCTGAATCTTTGGATGTCATCTTTTCAAAAGTCTTCCTCTTAGATTTCGAGGACGAAATCTCCTAAAGTAGGGGAGACTGTAACATTTGTCAAAATGGATTCCCGAAATCCGACCCGTTTTGAAATTCGAATCCTAACCTTGAACTAACGGAATTTTTTTTCGCGAATTAAATAACCGTCGAAAGATTTTTATATGGTTAATTATCTGTGTAATTAATTATTTATTTTGTTAAAAAATCAATATAGTAATTAATTAATTAATTAAATTAATTTAAAGGTTATTTAGTTAACCTGGTTAGTTATAGGAAATTAAACTTAAACCAAGTTAATTTAACCATTTAATAAAGTCCTTAAAGTTGAGGGGCTATTGTGTATATAATTGAAAGTTTATAAAAAAAGAGTGAATTGCAAAAATTGTCCTTTATCTTTATACACATTTGCAGGCGGTGTCCTTTATGTTTAAAATTGATGAGTTTTGTACTTTATGTTTTAAAATCCTACACGTTATGTCCTTTAGGCCTAACCTAGTTAATTTTTTCAGTTAAATTAGATCACAAAAGGGTATTTTAGTCTTTTTACCCATTTAAATAAAAATGTTTTAACAAATAAAACAAAAATAAAAATGTTTTAATAATATATAATACTCTACCCTCTCACACTTACTGAACATCCCCATCTCTCTCTATCCCCCTCTCTCTACATCTCTCTCTCTCAACTCCAACCTCCGATTCCTTATATCAATCGTCAATAATATTCACATCCAGCAGCATGAAGAGTTTCGTGAGTTTGAAGATCTTGAGATTTATCAAACTGTGTTTAATTCTCCGCCTTTGTTAACTGATGGTGAGGTGACGGTTACGGATGAGCAGAGAAGCTTAAGGTTAGAGAGGTTGTTTGAAGAATTGGATCGGTTTGAAGGTTGTACGGAAACTGCTGAGATGAATCAGATCGAAGAAAATACTGGAGAATTTCAGAAATTAGGACCGGTTTCTGATGAAGATGAGAAAACTGATGAAAATTCGTTTTCTCTAAACTCAAATTCATGGCGATCAGAATCTTCTAGTAGCTTCGAAAGCTGTGGATCTATCGGAGATGAAACGACGATGACATTTGAGACGACGAAGAAGAAGAACGAAACGAAATCATACGTCGAAAAACTACACCAAACACTCGTGCAACATCAGGTTCAGCAAACCATCAAATCGGTAGGTTTAGATTTAACCTAGTTTTAGGATATTTTTGTTGAATTAAGTTGAATCTGAAAAATTTGGGGTTTGTACTGAATCTGAAAATTTGGGGGTTTGTGTTTGGATGAAATTTTGGTGGTGGTGGCGGGGTGGATGGGTGGTGATGATTTCGTTGCAACGGTGGTGGGTTGGTGGGTATGGTGGAAACAGGTGGTGGTGGAAGGAGGCTGTGGTTGTGGTGGTAGTGTCGGTGGTGGAAGGAGGCTGTCGTGGTAATGGTGGAAGGAGGTTGTGGTGGTGGTTATGGTGGAAACATGTGGAAGGAGGTTGTGATGGTGATTATGGTGGTACAGAGGAAGCATGAGGAAGATGGTACAAAGGTTATGGTGGTGGTTAAAGTGTTTTTTTTAATAAAATGGTTAGTTATTTAAGTTTTTATATAATCAGTCTCTAAAAGGTAAAGTGACAAAATTTGCCTCATGTGCAAGGCACATGATTAGATTTAGCTGAAAAAAATTAACTAAGTTAGGCCTAAAGGATATAACGTGCAGGAATTTCAAACACAAAGTACAAAACTCGTCAATTTTAAACATAAAGGACACCGCCTGCAAATGTGTATAAAGATAAAGGACAAACTTTGCAATTCACTCTAAAAAAACATATATATCTAAACCCTAAGTCTTTCTAGCAGCCGCATCCACTAACTAGACCCCCTGTCTTCTCTCCCAATTCCGGCGACCGATACCGGAATCCGACCAGCACTCCGGTGTCACTCACTCGACAACACACCACTCACCTGCTCTCTCCCTCTCACAAACATACCCGACTCTACACCTCTACTCTCTCTCGCTCACCTCTACCTCTATTAAACGACGGCAGCGGCGGCGTGTGGTTTCGCGAGAGAAGCGGCGGCAAATGGTGGCCGACGATGGGCCACGACAGACCACTGGAGCCGCAGAGTGACGACAACTGGCGACAGAAAGGCGGTGGAGCCGCCGGTGAACACTGGCAGTGGTGATGGTGATTATATTTCTCAGGTTCACTTTGGGTTCAGTCAAGTCCAAAAACAGAGGAGACTCTGCCCGGTTTTTTGTAAAAACCCGAGAAATGATAATGTGTTTAATTATAACGCGAATCGGATTCAACTAACTTTTACAATGATAAATATAAATGTTTATTTTCTTTTGACAACACTCCTATAATATTTTTGATAGTCTTAATTTAAAATTATTGTATAAACTATATAAACTACATAAATATATATATATACATACTAGTCGTTTACCCGCGCGATGCGGCGGGAAACATATCACTTAGGTTTGTGATTTTAGGGTTATGTACGGGGTGGTTCGGTTTTGAGATCGGGAGAACATTGAAGACGGTGACCTGTTGTAGTTAATCTTTCGAGGGTGTGACGCTACGACGTGGCGGTGATCGGCCACAAGGACTGTAGTACCTGATACTCGCAGCGAGGGCAACATTTTACAACACCATACTCATTTAATTAGTTTATCAAATCATTTTTGGTGAAGACTTTATTGTAGTAATTCATACTTAGCACATGAAACAAGCTACTGTTAAAGGCACCCATTTGACCCATACAAAATTTTTAACCCAGCCTTTTTTAATTCAACATTCACATAACAGTTAAACAAGTCGATTTACAATTTAAATTCATGATCCGTTTACAAATCACAAATTTCTAATCAATAATCCAAAAGATAAACACAAAAAACCAGAATAACTAAATAATAATTACAATAATTTGATTAAAAAAAAAGAGAATAAAGCAACTAACGCTCCTCCGGAAACACCACCGCTGAAGAGAGATTTATAGATTTCGAGCAAAGTTTGATGACTCGGAGCGTTAACACCTTCACTGGCGAATTGTGATTATTCTGTGATATTAGTGATCGTGACAGTCGTTAACCCAAGGTATAACTACTTATTAAATTCAGATCCTAAAAGAAGGTTTCCTTGTGAGTTGCGAGTGACATACCTGAACTGTTCTTGAATCTGACATGGGATGGTGAGACCGCATCTATGGTCAAGCCTAAACTGTTCTTCGACCTTTTTAAAGGAAGACCTTTAACACTGGGTTGCTAAGATGGCTCGTTGGAATGATGAACTGTCAAAGCTTGGGTGTTACATAAACTGCCAGGTCCCTTTAAGGATATATCATTTGGCAAATCAGGGCTTCAACTTGTTTTATAACTGAGCCGTTTGTCTCGAATCGGCCTGATAGACCACCATGACTAATAGTAATCAACAATACATGTCGAACTACCTGTCAAAAAAAAGAACAAATAAATAACTAAAGAAACCAATATGACAAAGTCATTAAAAAACAAATAAACAACTAAATAAAGAAGGCAAAACATTGGTAAGCAGGGATATACTTTTTTTAATACCAACAATGTATTAAGATATAACAAAATAGGATCGATATCACACTTTCTTACTTATTCAACAGAAATCACATTAACCTGTATGCTAATCTTGATAGATTCATTCATTCATAGCATCAGCATCTTTATTCTCCACATAGTTTTTTAAAAGGATTTATCAAACAAAAATCCTAGGAACAGATTCCGACTGGACGGAGGGTTTGCATTCGATCTCTCGTAACACCGTCTTGAGCCCGATTCCGGCTGCATTCGGTTTTGGGTGGATTCTGTGAGTCGGACCCTCCATGTACTAACTTTTAGCCCTTTCCTTCTCGAAGGAGACGCCGTATCATGACTCCACATCTGCAATAGATCGAGTAAGAATCTAAGTTGGAGGTTTGGTTCGGTTTGGTTTGGTTTTCAGGTTACTTGGTTCCGAAGCGAACCGAATTAAAAAAAACTTTGGTTTTCGGGTTATTTGGTTCTTAAGCGAACCGAACTAAAAAAAGTTCAAAACCGAACCGAACTCAACAAAACCAAACCAAAACCAACTCCGAAGGTTTGGTTCGTTTTGGTTTCCGGGTTATTTGGTTCCGAACCGAATTAAAAAAAAGTTTATAACCGAAACCAACTCCGAATTCGGTTCTGGTTTGGTTTTCGGGTTACTTGGTTCTGAAGCGATCCTAACTAAAAATAGTTCAAAATCGAACCGAACTCAACAAAACCAAACCAAAACCAACTCCGAATTCAGTTCGGTTTTTACTTCTAAAATTCTTCCAAACATTATTTTGTATTTCGTATTTAAAACTAAAAACAAAATTAACAGATTTGTGAGGGAGATCTACCCAATCACCTCCAGTACCATAGTTTTCAATGAGGAAAGGTCGCGTTCGTTCATTTACGTTTGTGAATGTTCGGTAACGTGATCGTTTATGTTCAATAGTTCATTAGTGTTTTTAGTTTATATATTTTATTTAAATACTTCAAAATCCCGACAAATAAAATATTCAATAAATGTTATGTGTCTTATATATTATGCTCATTAATGCTTGTTTGTGTTCGTTTGTTTCAACTTATGTTCATGAACATTAGTGTGTGTTCATCAACGTTTGTTTCCTAAAATTAACAAACGAACACAAACGAACACGCTCATTCCCTGAACATACGAACACGAACATAAAATATTGTTTGGTAACTGTTCATGAACGGATATATTTCTTAACAAACGAACATGAGCAAGGTCTTGTTCCTGTTCATTCGATTCATTTGCAGCCCTAGTTATTAACATATGAACTCACCAAATTATATCAAGTGATACATACACACCATCTCAAACGTGTTATAAATAAGCTCATGTTCCAGGCTATGTAGCTGAGAATTAAATAACACTAATTTGTGCAGAAAGGTTGAAATTTTATATATAGCAAGTAAACAAATGTGGATTCAGAGACAATTTAAATAATTGATTAACTCACAAGATAAGATAGCGCTTAAGCATCTCAGTCGTTGACGGATGGTCAGCTTGGCAATTAAAAAACTCATCGTAATATAAGTTTAGTTTAGAAATGCCGAGTGTATACCAGCAATCATACGTTTCATTCACCTAGCAAGAAAAGCGGAAAAGTGTGAAGATATTAGCATTTTTAACGGAAAAAATTTCAAGGTTCACAAATCATGTGGGGTCATATGTCCCGTAGATTACCCTGAATCTATCTTTTGCCATCCATGCAGCGTTGAAAGTTGGTCTGCAATCAAGTGGGAGAGCCTCATTAGGAGCTTCCGCAAAAGCAGTATGAAGATGACCGGAGTGATCTGTATATTCTACCTGTGCAAGAACAAAGCAACTAAGATATAAGATCGTGCATCACTGTTTCGGGTCGGGTCATAAGCATACAATTAATCAATGTTTTGAGACCTGCTTTTGCAAGTCAATCATACCAGATGAGAAAAATCTAGGGTTCAGTTGACATGAAACAGAATCTGAACTGAATTATACGGTTCAAAACCGAAGAACAAGCAACCAGTACCTTAGTTTAGTAAGCATTAAAGTAGTCGGGGTACAGAAACCGCACTTTGTTGCAGTCGTGGTCTAATGTGTGTGCCAAATACAAAGCCACTCGTAAACGCATTGAGGGATCTCGGAAACACTTGCAGATCTCTAAAGCTCGATATAAACATAACAAAATTAACATTGTTCGATTCATACAATCAAAATCAAGGATATTCATTAGAATTTTTACAATTTAATAGCAAACAAAACACAATAAAATAACTAACTTAGGGCCCGTGGTCATTTTCTATCAAATCAGTTAGAAACATACAAAATTTATCCATGTTTAATTATTTTGTTATGAATTTTCACGGGTTGATGAAACATCCCATACAACTAATTAATAATCTTGGGTTTGTAAGCATTTTCTATAAAAAAAAAAAACGTGAATACGAAAATCCATTTGCACAATCAGTTAAGTTAAATACAAATTATACAATATTTCATAATTAAAACCTTGGAGGATGGGAAGCTTTTTATCTCAAGAAATCTTCCACGCATCTTGGGATGAAAACACTATGTAAATATATAACAATATCAGAAATCAATTAAAAATGAGACTACTAACTTGAGAATCGCTATAATCGGAAACAATAAGAATTTTCGTGAACAAAACAACAAAACAACAAACCCGGTTAATCAAGTAGACTCCATATCCATGTCAGGCAACAACAGTTACATCTCCTTCTACCGCAAGATTCTGAAAGGGTAACATCAAAGTCTTCAGATTGTTATAATTAGAAACGGTTACAACAATTAGGGTTTCGCTAGTGGAATCAGAATGAGCTAACCTGTGATGATACATCTGGGTTCAGGACTTCTGTGATAAGTCATGGTCGTCAAATCAAGCCCTAGAGAGAGAGAGAGCGAGATGGAGCGCAGAGATATAAAGAGAGGTGAAGAAGGAAGGAACCAGTCCATTTTTCTGGTACAACGAAAACAACCAGTCCATTTTTCTGGTAACATTTAGACATTTTAGGGTTTGATTACCTTTGTGTTTGCTAATCGTTGATGTGGAAGAAAGCCGAAAGAATCCACAACAGAGATGACCGGACGAAACCTTCAGTTAGGGTTTCTTCAAATTGGTGTTCAACCCTGTGTGTTTTCAATTTCATTGATGTTTGTTCTTCATCTCCGGTTGTTCATCATCTGATTTCATCTCAAACCATCAGCTTCCGATCCAGATCTGAGAGAAAGAGAGAGAGAGAGAGGAGAAAGTCTGATAAAGTTTGTGAGATGTGAGTTGTGAGAGAGGAGGGAATGGAAAGGGCGATCCGTGTGAAGTGGATATCAGCCGTCCAGATTGTGATCCGTGTGAAAAATTGAAAGAAATGGACGGTTGATGATGTATCAGTTGAAGGGTAAAGAGTTTGTGTTTTCTTGTGCTTTAAATCTTGTACATTGTGCATTAAGTGTGTTTTCAACACATTCCTAAATGACCATTCTATCCTTCCTATATGCTTATTAAAGTAGTATAGATATATATACATACATATATATATATATATATATATATATATATATCAACAAGTTGTTCTCTAAATTCCACTTCAAATCCTCCGTCGTTAATCCGTTTACTCATGTACCTTCGTTTGCCCATATAGGGTGACCTCGGTGTTCCATCCTCCTAATCCCGTACACTCGTCAACACTTGGATAATCGGAAGACTTAACAAATTTTGTGAGTATACTTGACCCATTTTACTGTTTTCACACTTTTGGGTGTAACATGTTATTATATACAAAACACACTTACTATACATATTCTTATGCAAATGTACAAGCAAACAATCCAATACATGCTTACTATTTGTTATGCTTGATTCGTGTTTTATGGACCATACTTATGTGATGAACTTGTCATTAGCTTCGTACGAGCCTCCATTTAACATGTATAGCGCTATAGGAGTAACGCACTGCCCATAGACTAGTGGTCATGTTAAATTTTCATTTATACTTGCGTAAACAGAGGGTTGACTTGTAAATCGCATGCCAGTTTATACGTTAATCTTGATAACTAGGTTTGCCATGTGGATTGTTCCTTATCGTTTTTATACTTACATACTACGCATCAAACTTGCATGCTCGCCAATACTTTCGTATTGAACTACACTTTTAAAACATGTTGCAGGTTTAGCGATGATGTTGATGGTGCATGGAATCTAATAGAATGCCTAGATATACACTTTAAATTGTATTCTTATTGTACTGTATTTCATTATTCATGATGTTGTATTTATTTCAAATTCTTGTAATTGATTCTTAGAAATGAAATGAAATTTACTATTTAAATACTCGTCACAATTGTTAGTGTTATGATGTCTCGAGCAATCTATTTCGTCTCACTCTGATGTTTCCGCCATCGGTTGGGGTGTGACAATTATGCCTTGCATATCTTTGATGGGTTACTCTACACAAATAGATGACACCCTAGATTCCATGCAAGACAATTATTTAACACAGCGTCACAGACAGACTCCTACGAATAAAATTCGGGACGAAATTTCCTAAAGTAGGGGAGACTGTGACATCTGTGCCTCTGTGACCATCAAACAAATACCAAATCAATTAAATATTGTGTTTCATACTTGGGATTTGTATAAATATGTGTATCATGTGCACATATCAATTCTTGTTCGATTTCGAGCTTTAAATCGCTTTCTGGAAGGTTATACGCGAACTGATGCGTAAACGTAATCAGTTTAATGCAACAAACACTCTGGAATAGTGACATAGGCTTAACATACCTTAAATTACCTTTACATAACTTATAAATAAGTTTTGGAGGGTTTGGTGTGTCGAAATCAAGTTTATTCGATCGCAGGGACTATTTGCGTCAACCTGCAAAAGTATACCAAATCGAATAGTGACGAACATTCCGGAACATGACCATAAGTTAAACATACCATAAAAATCCTTTACATAGCTTAGGAATAGGCTTTGAGGGATTCGGTGTGCAAAAATAAACTTTTTGGTCAGTCAGGGACTAAAAGCGTCAAAAAGTGCATAAGTTTGCATTTTCGCGCATATCTTACGTACTGAATATATCCGGACATCCAAAAACTTATGTAATTATTAAATTATTTTATTTTAGTGATTGGCATGATAAAATTTCCATTACTTCTTTATCTTTTGAGTTGTTCTGCCGGATCGGTCACTCAAGATCTTTGGTCTCTACCCGGACCCGATGAAAAAAATGGGATCACTGGATCATTTTTCGCGTCCGTTCATGTTTCGTCGTAATTAACCGAACAACGCAACCTACGACCAAACGAACCGAGATCCGAGATGTTTTGAGCATATTTTAAGTTCCTTATACTTTAACTTCATTTTAGAGCCTTGAAATGGGGTTAACGGGGCTTAAACATGTCAAAAATGGCATTTAGCTTGTGCAGGGACTGTTTCTGTAACTTTGTCAAACTTCAGATGATCTGGAGCTGGGTGGCGGGCCGCGTAAGATGTAAGCTCTGCCTACGCGGGGCGCGAGAGCCCATCAGATCTGCAAAAACCAGTTTTCTGCATTCTGCAGCTGGTTTCTGGGTTTGCACAAGGTTTTTCTATTACCATGAGCTTGTTTTGGGCACCCATAGATTACCAAAACAGTGGGTGATACTTGTACGGTCCTGATTGAAGCTCGTTTATCAAGGAACGATCCTAACGGTTGTGAGAATTCTATAAATACCCACTTGATTTCTTTGGTTTCTCACACTTTGATCTGATTTTTGCTCTAAGTTGAAGTGTATACTTCATACCTGAGTAATCTTTAGATCAAATCTTCATAGCTTGGACCTCTTGTAAGTTTCTTTCATGCTTTTATACGTCTTTAAGCACGAAAGTCAAACAATGTTTGACTTTCTGCTTTGACCGGTCAATGGTCAACACGAAGTTCGTTTGAACTTCGCAACATGAGCGTAATCACGATGGTCATAGTCTTTTGTGACTATACCTACTGATTACCACGTTATTTAGGCTTAGTGACGAGTCATAGTTTCGGTCAAAATACGCGTTTATGCATATTTTGCAACCGAACTATTCTAGGGTATCAAGACCCTTTGTTTTGATATCAAACTTGTTTTCAAACTTCGTTAAACATGTTTAACTCGTCACTTTAATTTAGTGGTTATATAGGGTCGTAAGATAAGCGGTCTAAACCACCGCTTAGACTTTCAAACCTTACCCGTTTGGTCGATCATTAGGATCCGACCAAGCATGTTTAGTGACCATAGTTGTATAGGGAATAACTTTCCGAGGTTATACCTTATGGTCACCTAGTTTAATTAGTTGTATGATAAGTAATTTATATGCCTAAGGAAAATGACCAAAATGCCCCTTTTACGCATAATTTCATTTTAAGCATATGTAACTTAAATTTTGGTATCTAAACTGGTTAAGCAACATTATTAGACATGTTAAGGCATATAATACTTGTCATAGGACTAGTTAGGCGATCCAAACGCGTTTTACGCGAACGACGCGTTAAAGTAGCGTAAGCTACCTAAACGGGTCGTAATGGGTCATAAGCACTTAGGTTAGGTTTCGATTTAGTTTGTAGGCTTTGTTAAACCATATCATATGAGTTCCAACACTCATTTGGTTTACAAGACCTCATCCTATCCGATCTTCCGATTTAGGTCCGGTTTATTAACAAAGTTACCTATATTAGGTGCTGTTTGATTCTGTGATCCCTGTAACACCTGTGCCTCCACGGCCATCAAACAAATACCGAACCAATGAAATATTATATTTCATACTTGGGATTTGTAAAAATATGTGTATCATTTGCACATATCAATTTTTGTTCAATTCCAAACTCTAAATCGCTTTCTGGAAGGTTATACGCGCACCGATGCGTAAATATAACCAGTTTAATGAAACAAACACTCCAGAATAGTGAAATAGGCTTAACATACCTTAAATAACCTTTACATAACTTAGAAATAAGTTTTGAAGGCTTTGGTATGGAAAAATCAAGCTAATTCGCTTACAGGGACTAAACTTTACAAACTGCGAAAGTATGCCAATTTGAACTGTAACGAACATTTCGGAACATGACCATAAGTTAAACACACCTTAAATATCCTTTATATAGCCTAGAAATAGGCTTTGAGGGGATTCGGTGTGCTAAAATAAACTTTTGGGTCATTCAGGGACTAAAAGTGTCAAAAAGTGCACAAGTTTGCATTTTCGCGCATATCTTACGTTCTGAATACATCCGGACATCCAAAAATTTATGTAAGTACTAGAACATTTTATTTTAGTGTTCGGCATAAGAAAAATCCATTCGTTTCGTCATTTGGATCGTTTTTCGTGCTTATGCGCATTCCGTCGTATTTAAGCGAACATCGCGATCGTACGGCCAAACGAACCGACATCCGAGATATTTTTGAGCACACTTTAAGTTCCCTATACTTTAACTTCATTTTAGAGCTTTGAAATGGGGTTAACGGGCCTTAAATGTGTAGAAAATGACCTTATTGCATAACAGGGACCAAAAGTGTAAATCTGCCTAAATTGTATGCATACGATGCGCAGCCACTTTTTCCCTACGATGCGTAAGGGGTCATACGATGCGCATCCACTTTTTCCCCTATGATGCGCAAGGGGTCTGCAGACCAGGTTCAGTATTTTTAAACAGCCTGTTTGCACATGTTTAATCCTCAACCACATGTTCTCAATTGCTTAGTCAGATGATAAGGATCATGTTTAGCTACCATAAGGTTCCGACACTTGTACGGATGCGATTAAAGCACGTTTTCCATGAAACGATCTTAACGGTGGACCGAAAACTATATATACCCATCCACCCCCATTGCAAAAATCACTAGAATTCTGATTTGAGAAGCTCTAAGTTGAAACCTTTGTTTCATACCTGAGCTACTTGGATCGGGATTAGCATTCGGGGACCCTTCGTAAGTATTCTTTCGTTCTTTTATCGTTTTCGAGTCCTAAAGTCAAACTTTGTTTGACTTTCAGCGTTGACCAGCTTATGGTCAATGCGAAGTTCGTTTGAACTTCGCAACGTGATTGTAATCACGATGGTTATAGTCCCTTGGGACTATGCCTACTGATTACCACGTTGTCTAGGGTCGTAAGGGTAAGCGATCTAATAAATCGCTTATACCTTCGAACCCGACCCAGTTTGGTCGATCATTAGGATCCGACCAAATACATTGGGTGACCATAGTATATAGGGAATAACCTTCCGAGGTTATACCCTATGGTCACATCGTTTAAGTAGTTGTATGATAGGTAGTTTATATGCCTTAGGTAAATTACCAGAATACCCTTTTCATGTATAATTGGTAATTAAGCATATGTAACCTAAAATTTTGTCACATAACTGATAATGTAACATGTTTAGGCATATAACACTTGTCATAGGACTAGTTAGGCGGTCCGAACGCGTTTTACGCGAACGACGCGTTAAAGTAGCATAAGCTACCTAAACGGGTCGTAATGGGTCGTAAGCACTTAGATTAAGGTTTCAATTAGTATGTAGGCTTTGTTAAACCATATGACACGAGTCTCTATACTCGTTTGGTTTACGAACCCTCATTCTATCAGATCTTCCGATTTAGGTCCGGTTTATTAACATAGTTACCTATATTAGGTGCCGTTTGATTTCCGTGATCTCTAGCGTTGCTTGGTGGTTATCTTAGGACATCTGAGCAATCTCAAGTAAGTACATAGACCCCTCTTTTACTGTTTTCCAAACGTTTTGGGGTGGAACACATGTGCCTACTTGTTACTTTCATGCTTTCCATGTTTTCACATTATATACATGCTATGTTCAATAGTACATTTATAGTACATGTTTTACATTACATTTCATACTAGGTGTGCCCATTGTGTGCACTACTTAGTACATCGTTTTACATTTACATTTTATGCTATGTATGTCCATTGCGTGCATACTTAGTACATCGTTTTACATTTACATTTTATGCTATGTATGTCCATTTAGTTCATAATTAGTACATCGTTTCACATCACATCATATGCTATGTATGTTCATTTGTTGCATACTTAGTACAGATGATTTCATCACATGCTTACATTTTGTTATGATATTTGGGTTGTTTACAATGGAACAATACATTCATTAACATTAGCTACGCCGTTCGTTAGTAGGTAGTGGTACCATAGGAATTGACAACTCCCGTTCCTGAAATCCCAGGGAAAGGGGATTGGAAGGAATGACCGAATTCGATATACATAAGCACAGATAATCCTTTAAGTCGTTTAAGGGTTTATCGCCACAGTCTCAAGGCTTGGATGTATGCATTTTCACAATACCGCATAAATGTTCGTATCAGTATAGCATGCATTTACACATTACATGATTTACATTGATCATGCATTTACACATTACATGATTTACATTGATCATGCATTTACACAAAACATAACTTTGATTTAAACCAAGTTTTACTTCAATACTTTGTTTTTGTGCATTTCACCTATGGTTTAGTTGATGCGTTTTCACTAGCCATACATATCATTTTGGTTACACATTACATGATTTACATTGATCATGCATTTACACAAAACATAACTTTGATTTAAACCAAGTTTTACTTCAATACTTTGTTTTTGTGCATATGGTTTAGTTGATCCATTTCACTAGCCATACGTATCATTTTGGTTACACATTACATGATTTACATTGATCATGCATTTTACATAGGTTTACATTTGACACATAAACATTTTAACATATTATTTCAATACATTTGGAAGTAGGTTTAAACATAGACATCTTACATTGTTGGTTTGTTTTGAGTAAGTGATTAAGTAACGAGGCGTGTGTAATATGATACAAGCATGGTGGATACGCCGCTGGTACTTCCTATATATAAGTGATTGTATGGTATTACATATCGTAGCGTTATTTGAATCATTTCAGTTTATGACATATAACATTTTATACAAATAACATACTTTTCACAATACATTGTTTTATAAACAACTTAACCATACAAAATCATTTTTACATGGTTATTCATTTAACCATGCATTATTCTCTTATTTATACGTATCATCTGAACTTATTATTTTTCAAATGATTTACAAAGACAAAGCAAATTACAAGGTTCATGACTAAACATTTTCTTAAACAGAAGTCATGAATCTTATTTTCACAAAACCCATGTACTCGCCGGCATTTTTATGCTGACGTACCTATTTTCACATGTGTTTCAGGAAATGAAGCATAGGATTGATCAAGATACACTTAGGCGGACATGGGCCTTAGTGACAATAAAAGATGCAAGACTAGTTATTTTGTTATGTTTCTTTGATTGTCAAGACATTGTAGCTCGTGTATTTAATAAAACAATATTTAAATTTCTATGTGTTATGAAACAATGATTCTGTTACAACACTCCCCGATGTTTCCGCCACGTTTTGTATGTTCTACGTGGTCGGGGTGTGACAGAAAAGTTGGTATCAGAGCTCATGGTTATAGGGAATTAGGTTATTAGTAATGCTTTGACCTAGTCTATAACCTTTCTAGGACCCTAACGCGAGTTTACTTGCGTTTAGTCATAAAACAATACCGTCACCTATCCTTAGGCGACGACCACAACAAGAACATAAATTTCAAAACCGCTTTGAAAACTAATAATCTGTTCTAGGATGATTGATTACTAGGTTTCGAACCCTCTATTGTAAGGTTTTGAACTCTCTATTATATGGTCTTGAACCCCTTTGAGTTCTCAAAACCTCGTCAAGGTTTTGGGTTTTAAATAATGTGAACACGTGCAAACTGGAAGGGTGAATGCCTGTATTCTGGGTTTTCTGTCTAGGCAAGCACTTCGTATACATCTCATCAGACGCGAGACCAGTTGTGCTTACCTGGGAATTCTTGGGATGAGTGTTCACTTATAGGCGAGCATGTCTTCGCGATACATTATTTTTGACCCATTTACTTTGATTTGTCACCATCTCATTTGTTTGCCTAGGTAACAAACAAATGATCACAATTTTCATTCGTTACCATTCTGCATTGATTTTCCAATAACCTTTCACTTGTTTCTTCCTATGACTTTCATTTCCTTCTAGAATGTCTATTCCTCTCAGCACTGGTCAAACGTCCGAGCGAACAGCCAAATTTGTCCAGCAAATAGGCGAAGTGATTCAGAAGACTGTGGATTTAGGCATTGCCATGGCTCGTCTCAATAATGAATCCTCTCGTCTCGACAATGAAGCCACTCAAGAGCCACCAAAGGAAGCTGAAGTCAAGCCAGCACCAAAATCAAGGAAGCGTAAGGCTTCAAGGAAACCCGCAACAGTTACACCTAATCAAGCGGGACCTAGCCATGTGGCAAGGCCACCAGCTAGGAAGCCATACATAGGAACTGCCCCTTTGTGCAACCGATGCAACCGTCATCATTCAAACCTCATACCCTGCTCCAAATGTACCTACTGTGGACGGAGGGGACATTTGGTCAACACATGCCGCTTTGCTATCCAAAACAAAGCTGCTACAAACCTTGCTGCTACCCAACTTCAAGTTAACCCTACTCAAACTCGTTTTCCTCCTGGTACTTGCTACAACTGTGGCGAGACGAGCCATTTCAGGAACAACTGCCCGAAGATTGTCAGTGCAAATCCAACCCTTGGATGAGCATTCGGCTGAACAAAGGATGTTGCTGTCTTATGCCTTTGTTTCTTTTGTTTTCGTGTATTGTGAAACAATATGTCTCGTTCATAAATAAAAGTTGTTCATAATTCTGATATACAAGTATAATTACAGGTGTTTATGGCATTTCCCTATAATACCTGTATTAAGGAACTACGTTCCTTACAAACTACACTTGTGATTCTCCCTTTTGAATGATCGCTCATGATTCCCCCAAAAAAATTTTAAGTACTCGTTTCACTCTAAGAAACAAAGTACAGAAAATAAAGTGACATTATGAGTGATCATGCTTCTGCACATCTGTGCCTTTGAATCCTTGGTTAGATAACTAAGGCTATTTTTCAAATCTCATACCCATTACGTTTTGATTTTTCAACATACACAGTACAAGTATTTCAAAAACAATCTTCATGATCTCAAAACATTTCATATAGTTTGAAAACAATTTTTCTAGATGCATTGTCTATGTTATTTCAAAAACATTGGCCATGTTATCAAAACCAACCTTCCTAATTTCAAAATATTTCATATAGTCTGAAGACAATATTAACACAATACATTTTCTTATCAAGTGCATGATTTTTAAAAGCATCATTCATGTCTTTCAAAAACCTTATACATAATTTCAAAATTCATCTCGCATGATTTTAAAACATTTTTGTAAATATATCTATCTAATACACCTACTTTATGATTTCAAAAGTATTATATATAAGGTTTCAAAAACGTTAAACACATTTTTCTTAAAAGAACCCCATGCACAGTTTTCAAAAATATTTTCCTCGTACATTGACTTAACCTTCAAATTCTGCTTCATATGTCGCCTTGACATATCTAGCATCACAACTTCATAAGCATTTTTTTTACTTCATGTTTTGACTTAAGCACATCCAGTGCAAGATTTCAAAACATCTTCAACCTCTAAAAATCCATATGGGATCTTTTTATCTTCACATTTAGATCCTTGTGGATGATTATCATTCAAATCAGAGTCCTTAATTGGATTCCTTATGTACCTAAATTCGAACACTTCGGTTCCTAATAATCGAAATCGAATTTTCTTTTTGAATCTTTCTATCTTTATAGTTAGATTCTTGATAATGTTTAAAGTACCAAATGAAATCCAAGGAATGGATTTCTAGTGTGCTTTAAATACATGTGCTCTGTTAGCAGAACAAACTTCTAGTTAAACAATTTTGTGGTTATGTGACTATGTGTTTATGCATCTTATGTTTTCTTTTATGCATTTTTTGTGTTTTTGTATACTCTGGATATTCGTTATCCAAATCCTCGCAGAATCTTTCATATCTTCATATGAGGGATTCGTAGCAGGATAGTCAAAAGATACTACCTTAAATCCTTAATGGGCTTCTATGTAAGATTTAAGACCCTTGGATTATATAGTACCACTCCATGATTCATAAGAGACCCTTTAGTGGTCTAGTCAAAAAGATTGATTCACAATTTGGTTAAAGAACGACATCTAGTGATGTAGCTGGACAGACTCCTTGATAGTCTATTTAGATCATTTATTGATTTAATTAAAAGGACTCTATGGCGGTCTAGTCACACTCATCACAGGATTGTTCATTTGGTTTTCCCCTACACATTATAAAATAGACTGTGTGAACTGTGCAAGGAATTGTCTAATTATGGACGCGTACATAATTATGAAATTTAGTGCACAGAAACCCAGTAAGATTTATTATGTGTAAGAACCGATAGCGACGACAATAACAAAATAAGAACGATGTAATAGAGGTACGGTGGACGCACCAATGATGCTTCATATACTTGTATATAAGTATCCCTCTTACATTGAAATCATGATGTTATTAATGTTACTAGAAGTTCAGAACCCTAACCAATGTTGTTCGATCTTTTCAACTTCATGTTTTCAAACTCACACAAGTTTCCTCTAGATAAAATTTCGGGACGAAATTTCCTAAAGTAGGGGAGACTGTAACACCTGTGCCTCCACGGCCATCAAACAAATACCGAACCAATGAAATATTATATTTCATACTTGGGATTTGTAAAAATATGTGTATCATTTGCACATATCAATTTTTGTTCAATTCCAAACTCTAAATCGCTTTCTGGAAGGTTATACGCGCACCGATGCGTAAATATAACCAGTTTAATGCAACAAACACTCCGGAATAGTGAAATAGGCTTAACATACCTTAAATAACCTTTACATAACTTAGAAATAAGTTTTGAAGGCTTTGGTATGGCAAAATCAAGCTAATTCGCTTACAGGGACTAAACTTGACAAACTGCGAAAGTATGCCAATTTGAACTGTAACGAACATTCTGGAACATGACCATAAGTTAAACACACCTTAAATATCCTTTATATAGCTTAGAAATAGGCTTTGAGGGGTTCGGTGTGCTAAAATAAACTTTTGGGTCATTCAGGGACTAAAAGTGTCAAAAAGTGCACAAGTTTGCATTTTCGCGCATATCTTACGTTCTGAATACATCCGGACATCAAAAAATTTATGTAAGCACTAGAACATTTTATTTTAGTGTTCGGCATAAGAAAAATCCATTCGTTTCGTCATTTGGATCGTTTTTCGCGCTTATGCGCATTCCGTCGTATTTAAGCGAACATCGCGATCGTACGGCCAAACGAACCGACATCCGAGATATTTTTTAGCACATTTTAAGTTCCCTATACTTTAACTTCATTTTAGAGCTTTGAAATGGGGTTAACGGGCCTTAAATGTGTCGAAAATGACCTTATTGCATAACAGGGACCAAAAGTGTAAATCTGCCTAAATTGTATGCATACGATGCGCAGCCACTTTTTCCCTACGATGCGTAAGGGGTCATACGATGCGCAGCCACTTTTTCCCTTATGATGCGCAAGGGGTCTGCAGACCAGGTTCAGTGTTTTTAAACAGCCTGTTTGCACATGTTTAATCCTCAACCACATGTTCTCAATTGCTTAGTCAGATGATAAGGATCATGTTTAGCTACCATAAGGTTCCGACACTTGTACGGATGCGATTAAAGCACGTTTTCCATGAAACGATCTTAACGGTGGACCGAAAACTATATATACCCATCCACCCCCATTGCAAAAATCACTAGAATTCTGATTTGAGAAGCTCTAAGTTGAAACCTTTGTTTCATACCTGAGCTACTTGGATCGGGATTAGCATTCGGGGACCCTTCGTAAGTATTCTTTCGTTCTTTTATCGTTTTCGAGTCCTAAAGTCAAACTTTGTTTGACTTTCAGCGTTGACCAGCTTATGGTCAATGCGAAGTTCGTTTGAACTTCGCAACGTGATTGTAATCACGATGGTTATAGTCCCTTGGGACTATGCCTACTGATTACCACGTTGTCTAGGGTCGTAAGGGTAAGCGATCTAATAAATCGCTTATACCTTCGAACCCGACCCAGTTTGGTCGATCATTAGGATCCGACCAAATACATTAGGTGACCATAGTATATAGGGAATAACCTTCCGAGGTTATACCCTATGGTCACATCGTTTAAGTAGTTGTATGATAGGTAGTTTATATGCCTTAGGTAAATTACCAGAATACCCTTTTCATGTATAATTGGTAATTAAGCATATGTAACCTAAACTTTTGTCACATAACTGATAATGTAACATGTTTAGGCATATAACACTTGTCATAGGACTAGTTAGGCGGTCCGAACGCGTTAAAGTAGCATAAGCTACCTAAACGGGTCGTAATGGGTCGTAAGCACTTAGATTAAGGTTTCAATTAGTATGTAGGTTTTGTTAAACCATATGACACGAGTCTCTATACTCGTTTGGTTTACGAACCCTCATTCTATCAGATCTTCCGATTTAGGTCTGGTTTATTAACATAGTTACCTATATTAGGTGCCGTTTGATTTCCGTGATCTCTAGCGTTGCTTGGTGGTTATCTTAGGACATCTGAGCAATCTCAAGTGAGTACATAGACCCCTCTTTTACTGTTTTCCAAACGTTTTGGGGTGGAACACATGTGCCTACTTGTTACTTTCATGCTTTCCATGTTTTCACATCATATACATGCTATGTTCAATAGTACATTTATAGTACATGTTTTACATTACATTTCATACTAGGTGTGCCCATTGTGTGCACTACTTAGTACATCGTTTTACATTTACATTTTATGCTATGTATGTCCATTGCGTGCATACTTAGTACATCGTTTTACATTTACATTTTATGCTATGTATGTCCATTTAGTTCATAATTAGTACATCGTTTCACATCACATCATATGCTATGTATGTTCATTTGTTGCATACTTAGTACAGATGATTTCATCACATGCTTACATTTTGTTATGACATTTGGGTTGTTTACAATGGAACAATACATTCATTAACATTAGCTACGCCGTTCGTTAGTAGGTAGCGGTACCATAGGAATTGACAACTCCCGTTCCTGAAATCCCAGGGAAAGGGGATTGGAAGGAATGACCGAATTCGATATACATAAGCACAGATAATCCTTTAAGTCGTTTAAGGGTTTATCGCCACAGTCTCAAGGCTTGGATGTATGCATTTTCACAATACCGCATAAATGTTCGTATCAGTATAGCATGCATTTACACATTACATGATTTACATTGATCATGCATTTACACATTACATGATTTACATTGATCATGCATTTACACAAAACATAACTTTGATTTAAACCAAGTTTTACTTCAATACTTTGTTTTTGTGCATTTCACCTATGGTTTAGTTGATGCGTTTTCACTAGCCATACATATCATTTTGGTTACACATTACATGATTTACATTGATCATGCATTTACACAAAACATAACTTTGATTTAAACCAAGTTTTACTTCAATACTTTGTTTTTGTGCATATGGTTTAGTTGATCCATTTCACTAGCCATACGTATCATTTTGGTTACACATTACATGATTTACATTGATCATGCATTTTACATAGGTTTACATTTGACACATAAGCATTTTAACATATTATTTCAATACATTTGGAAGTAGGTTTAAACATAGACATCTTACATTGTTGGTTTGTTTTGAGTAAGTGATTAAGTAACGAGGCGTGTGTAATATGATACAAGCATGGTGGATACGCCGCTGGTACTTCCTATATATAAGTGATTGTATGGTATTACATATCGTAGCGTTATTTGAATCATTTCAGTTTATGACATATAACATTTTATACAAATAACATACTTTTCACAATACATTGTTTTATAAACAACTTAACCATACAAAATCATTTTTACATGGTTATTCATTTAACCATGCATTATTCTCTTATTTATACGTATCATCTGAACTTATTATTTTTCAAATGATTTACAAAGACAAAGCAAATTACAAGGTTCATGACTAAACATTTTCTTAAACAGAAGTCATGAATCTTATTTTCACAAAACCTATGTACTCGCCGGCATTTTTATGCTGACGTACCTATTTTCACATGTGTTTCAGGAAATGAAGCATAGGATTGATCAAGATACACTTAGGCGGACATGGGCCTTAGTGACAATAAAAGATGCAAGACTAGTTATTTTGTTATGTTTCTTTGATTGTCAAGACATTGTAGCTCGTGTATTTAATAAAACAATATTTAAATTTCTATGTGTTATGAAACAATGATTCTGTTACAACACTCCCCGATGTTTCCGCCACATTTTGTATGTTCTACGTGGTCGGGGTGTGACAATCCCTCTAGCACTGCTTGGTTGTTATTCAAGACTCTTAAGCAATCTCAAGTGAGTACATAGTTCCCCTCTTTTACCGTTTTAAACTGTTTTAGGGTGATTCATATGTGCTAAATGATTTCGAGTCTTCTAAACAAATGCTATGGTTTATATTAAACTATCTGAACTATTTGAACTGTGTGAACCATTTGGAACTGTTTGATTTATGTGAACTATTTGAACTGTTTTAACCATTTGGAACTGTTTGATCTATGTGAACCATTTGGAACTGTTTGATTTATGTGAACTATTTGAACTGTTTGAACCATTTGGAACTGTTTGATCTATGTGAACCATTTGGAACTGTTTGATTTATGTGAACTATTTGAACGGTTTGAACCATTGGGTTAGGGAAGTGATTAGGTAACGGGGCGGGTGTAATGTGTTAAAAGCATGGTGGATACGCCGCTGGTACTTCCTATATATAAGTGCTTTTAACACATTATATGTCGTTGCGTTATCTAGATCACTTGGGCAAATGTTATCAAAACGAAATTATATTACAAGGTTTTTCTAACAATATAAACCATTCGAGTTTTATTACAAAAACAATTTACGATCTGGGTCTACATAAACAAATGTTTTGGGGTTAAGATTCATGGCATCGAGGTTCTATGAATTATAACTAAACTATTTTGACTTGGTTATTTAATTTACAATACAAACATTTTACAAAACTAAGTTTTCTAATATCGAACAACAAAGTTATTTGAGTTATTTCAAAAGGTAAACGAGCCATGAATCTGACACTCACATAAAACCTATGTACTCGCCGACATTTTTATGCTGACGTATTTTCACATATGTTTCAGGTACCATAGTTGATGATGTTTGATGATGATATTGGCGCATGCTCACATAGGAATGGACGAGGCCTTAGTGAATTAATAACATTGGAAGTTAATTTGTTCATGTTTTGTTTCTAGTTTCATGATGTGCGCAAAATGCAACATATAAATTACATCAAATGAGGCATAAACTAACCCTTTTTTTAGTACTGATGTTGGAAAAAGTGTGTTTTTGTCTTCCTTTTATATTTTCAGGATTAAATGAGCTCAAATGAACAAAAGAAGCAAAAATACAGCCAAATCTAACAATAATACAAGAAAAGGAATAAACGTGGCATGCCCGACCCCTCGACAACATCTCCCTAAGCAAAAACAAGAGAACAGAAGGCTGAACACGCCCCGTGCTCACTGAGCATGGGGGCGTGCCCAAGTGTCTGCAGAAAAGACAAATTTGTAGAAGCTTTTATCACCCACCACGGGGGCGTGCCCAGCGGACACGGGGCCGTTGTCAACGCAAAGATTCACAGAATCTAGGCAAATCTTGATAGTACAGATACGCTTCTGCACACGGGGTCGTGCCCAGCGGACACGGGGGCGTGGTCAACTAATGCAGACAAACTACATTTAATGATGAAAGAGAAGATGGGTGGACACGGGGCCGTGCCCAATGGACACGGGGCCGTGTCCGGGCTTCTGTGTAGGCTATAAATAGGGGTGCTTGGCTCACTTGCAAACCATCCCTTGGCAAACCACCTCTCTCACACTTTACCCACCCACCACCACCATCACAACCCACATCCACCACCATCATCCATCATCCATCATAGAGTGTGTAAGTAGTCTCGGGATCCAAGATTGATCGTAAGAGTTCTTGACAATCAAAGGCCATGTTTGCCTAAGTCTCTTACATCACTTGGTGAAGACAAGCATTTAGTGTAATACTTTTTATTTTTAATCTTTTCGCACTTTTTATTTGGTTATGTATTAATAACTTTAATAACTAGTTTCTTATGTTGAAGGTGAATCTTCCTTATCATTTGTCCGTGGTGTCTTGGCGTTATTTTACTGTCTATATAAAATAAAAGATTTACACCATTCATATCTCCACGGTCTATATGGAGATATGTTGGCTACCTGGTGGTCTATATGGAGATATGTTGGCTACCTGGTTGGGGGTTAAGGGAATGGTTTGGTAAAAAGTCTTGCCTTGTTCAGTATATAGATCCTGCAAGGACCTGGGTCAATTTTTGTAGGACCTCCTTCAATACCCACTGGTATTGGATGGCGGGGGTCCGAACTCATTGACCCCCTCATATGTAAGCTACTATTAAAACTTTAACCCAGCTATTTAGGATTGTATCTCTGCAGACTCAAACTACTTAGCCGAGGGTAATGTCACCTTCAAAAGAGGGGCCTACCACATTATGCATTAATAACTTAATTAATTATCTTTCAATAATCCAACCCTTTAGGATTGTATCCTTGCTGACTCAAACTACTGGGTTGAGGGTAACGTCACCTTCAAAAGAGGGGCCTACTACTATAACTAAGATAATCTCTTAAAAAGTGCAAAAGTGCGAAAATAATCAAAGGTTACACTAAAGGCGAGTCGGATCCAAGTGATTCATCTTGTATATCTGTTTTTAATTTTTATTTTTCAACATTTTTTAGTTAGTTTTATTTTCTTGTTTAAAAACCTTTTTTCTAAAATTTTGATTTGATTAGACGTTGAGGATAAACCGGTATTAAAAGCTCTTGTGTCCTTGGACAACCTCGGTATCTTACCAACGCTATACTACACTCACGATGGGTGCACTTGCCCATATGTGTGTTTAGTGTTAGTGAAATATCGTGTTTTATAAATTTAAAACTTGACTAACGTGTTAAAAAGGCTGAAAAATATACTTAAATATATATACACACCGACACACATCAAGTTTTTGGCGCCGTTGCCGGGGACACAAGGATTTTAAGAAAGCTTAAAATCGACGGCCTAATCAGTTTTTCAAAACCTTTTCAAAACCGCGCGCATTTTTTCTGCATTTTAGTTAGTTTTTGCATTTACAGTAGCCGGAACACGGGGCCGTGTTCATTGAACACGGGGCCTTGCTGCAATTTTTTAAAAACACTGTAACACCTCGTAAAATCACATCCAATGATGTATTGACACGTGTAATAAACCCTAATGAAGTCAAATATTGAATTTAAGGGACTAATTTTTCGAAAAATCGAAAACCTTGATTATGAAAGGACTGGAAATGTTTATATACCTAAAATAAGTTTCTGAATAACCTCGTACAGTATTTATATTCACAAATGAGCCACTTGTTGATCGAGTGTAGCCGTTCGCGTAATTAACTGAAAGTTTGCGCAATGAAGGGTTAAAAGCGTCAACATGTTAATTCTTACCTCTGAGTGACCTTTTAACAAACCTGGAGCTTAATGATATTTGATTATACTCTCGGGAATGCCAAACATTGGCCGTCTAAAGTTTTATGCCTATAAGTAAAGATACGCGCAACTTTGCAAGTTAGAAGGACTAAAAGTGTCAATATGTTTAATTACACCTCTGAATGACCTTTTAGCAAAATCGAAGCATCGTGATGTTTAATAATACTCTCAAGAATGCCTAATATGGATTAGATGAGGCTTCAATGCTATTAAATGATGATATGCGCAAGTTTGCGCATTAGAGGGACCTAAAGCTTCAACTTTTGAATCTACGCCTTTTGGTGACCATTTAAGCAATCAAGAGCATATAAATAATTAAACCCATGCTTGGGAATGCCCATTATGGGCCATGGAAGGCTTGGATATCATTAAACAACATTTCGCGCTACCTAGTGCGATTAAAGGACTATTTGCGTCAAACTGCAAAAGTATGCCGATTCGTAGGGTATCGGACCTTCCGGAATATGACCATGAGTTAAACATACCCTATTTATCCTTTATATAGCTTAGATATAGGCTTGGAGATGTTTGGTGCGCAAAAATAAACTTTTAAGTCATGCAGGGACTAAAATGTCAAAAAGTGCACAAGTTTGCATTTTCGCGCATATCTTACATTCTGGATATATCCGAACACCTAAAAATTTATGTAAGCATTAAAATATTTTATTTTAGTGTTCGGCATGATAAAATTTCATTCGTCGCGTAATTTGGATCGTTTTTCGCGTCCGGTCGTGTTTCGTCGTAATTAGACGAACAACGTGACCGTACGGCCAAACGAACCGACATCCGACATGTTTTTGAGCATGTTTCATGTCCCCTATGTGTGGGCTTCATGGTGGAGCCTTGAAATGAGGTTAACGGGCCTTATACGCGTCAGAAAAGCCATTAAACATAGTTCAGGGACTGAAACTGCACATTCTGGAAATTATTTGTTGGACTGGACTGTTAGGCGGGCCGCGTAAGGCCACACAGACCCCTACGTGGGCCGCGAGACCTGCACAGATGCAGAGAACAGCTGCAGACAGCCTGTTGTTGCTGGTTTTTGTTCATTCTGGTTTCATATACTTATATACAAGACTCTAGAGGCTGCCCACTGAATTAAAACATGGTTTTATACCTGTCATGATCCGGTTATAACATCCCGACACTTGTCACGATCCTACGAAGACCCAAAAACTATAAATAGGAGGTGGTTTTCTTTGTTTAAGCACACCACTTCCCAAAATCTGCTCATTACTCTCAACTAGGAGGAGCCTGAACCTTTGGGACCCTTCATTCAGATCATTGGACCCTTTGTAAGTGTCCTTAACCTTTCTTAATTCAGTTTTGCTTAGTTTAATAGCCTAAAGTCAAACCGTCGTAATTAAGGTTTGACTTCGTGATTAATCAAAATTTGTCCAGTCAAATCTCAAATTGGAAGTACCTATGAGTTGGTAATTATGTGGGTAATAAATCCTCGAAAGGGCACCCTCTGATTCCCACTCTAACTAAGTCAGTTGTCGGGTCAAACTTGATTAGAAAAAGTCAACAGAAAGCAATTTTGCAAATAAATTCATAATTAACAATGTAGAAGCCATGCAACCTGTTTTATCACTAACATAACTTGGTAATTAATGTAAGAACATGTCTAAACATGTTCAACCCGATAATTTTCAGTTTAGGCTCGGTTCGGAACCGAAAGTCGCATAATTAGACTTTTGCTTTTACTTTCAGTTCTGACCCAATGTAGCATGATTTAGAAATGTCTTAGAGCCTTATTAGGACCAGGTTACATGTTAGTATAACCCTCTGTGAGTATACAACTTGGTTCATTAGTTATCCGATTCATATGCATGTTTCCATTATATGCCTAAATGTTGACTATTATGCCCTTTTGACCTTAAAACATGATTTTTGAAAATGTAAAAGAATATAAACCTTAGTTACTGATTTATAAACCAGTCCCTAAAATTTGACATCAGTTTGAAGTCTAGGTTAGGAGTTATGCTCATTAGCGTAAATGAAAAGCTTTTTATTAATTAAATGGCGTAATTAGCATAAAGCCTATCTAAACCTAATTTTTGAAACCAAACTTTTTACCTACTGATGTAAAATAATATTTTGGGATTTTTGAAGATTTTTATTTAATTTTAGGCTGAGCATAACATAGGGTTATAGCTTTGATTCGGTATTTGTCGGTCTTGCCCTTTTGGCCTATAAAATGAGTTTTACAAATCTTTTTGATACCAAACCTTTTTCTACTGATCTAATATGATAAATAAAATATTTTAAGCCTTTTGGAATAATGAAAATATCAGCTTTTCTTATAAAACCCGGAAATCGCTTAAAATCGTCTTTTTAAGCGTTTTAAGCGCATAGTATGTATTAAAACTATTTTAAATATATAAGACTTTATTCCTACTGATATTTTAAGTAAATTATTTACTTTAGCAGTAAGAAAAAGTTTTAAACTCAGATTTCCAGATTTGACCTTTACACCTTAGGTGAAATTACCAAAATGCCCCTTCGGTGCATAGTTTGGTTATAAATGGTAAATTTCACATATATGTAATACCCTATTGATATAACCTATTAAATTAAGTATATTTACTGATTATATCAGACCTGAAACTCAGATTTATATTAAATCTCTTTTATAACCTTTTAAATGACCAAAATACCCCTACGGGGCATAATTTGAGTTTAAATTCGTTTTGGGCATAATGGAAGGTATCCTACTGATATCACAACATATTTAAGGCATATTAACTTAGGAAACCTGTTCATGATTCATTTGGTTACTCGTTCCGCACTTTTCGCGTTCAGATCGGTTTATGTAACTGGTTTGCATAATTTAGCCGAAACGGGTCAAACATTATCATTTTTGTCTCAAAATCCAGAATGTGTTTAGTTTAACCATATTAAAAAAGTATAAAAACTTTTCGGGTCTAAACCACATCCTAAATCCGGTCTTCGCTTAATCATGCGTTTGAACAGTATCTTCCTTTAAAACTAACCGGTCTAAGTTTAGGCTTAATTAAAGACCCGTTAGGAATCTAATAGGTTATTAAAAACCTTCGTTCCAGATTAGGAGACCCGGTAAAAGCTACGTGCACTTGCTGTTTGTGAATTATACTTGCTCAGGTAAATACTTTTAACTTATTTTCCCTTATACGAGCTTGGGGTACGGTATATAAAATACCGCTTGGTCGGGCATTGAATTTTTAATTGTATGAAGGTTAATTTATTGAAATGTCCTGTTTAAATTGTTTTGTTTGCTTAAAGCCTTTGGGGGGTTAATGACCATGTCCCGGATATCCTTGGCATCATTTTAAGAAATGGCCACGACCTAAGAACGGGGTGTAGGCGTACACCCGACAGTGCATATATAAATAATAAGGTATAACCGCCGGTTTCGGGAATAACCCGCCACTGGACTATATCATGTGGTGTGTCTATTAATCTTTAACCCGGTGTCAATCCGGGCTACTGAACGTATAACGAACATGTAATTCTTTTACAAGTTTATATATAAATAATTATCCCAAGTTATAAAAAGTTTATGCCATGTGCATTCAAATCAATTTTATTAAACGTTTTCAAAATGAGTCAGTTAAATTGTATTTACCAGTGCAAACTGACGTATTTTCCCAAAAAGGCTAAGTGCAGGTACTAATCGGAATAGGCTGGTCTCTCCTAGCATCAAATAAAAGTCTCGCAAGCTTAGATGCCTGAAAGTCTGTTGAACCAAGTTTCTTTTCATCTTTTGATCCGCCTGTGGATCCATCTTACATTCTGTTGTATTATTTGATATTACTTTTGAATCGTATTGTAATATATTTATCTTTTGCTTCCGCTGTGCATTTAAATTGTGTTGTTTGACTATGATGATATCAACTACGTCACGATACTCCCCACCGGGCCCACCGGTAATACGTGGAAATATCAGGGTGTGACAAACACCCAGATACAGAGTCTAAACACGAGGACGTGCTCATTGAACACGCCCCGTGCCCCACAAAACCAGTAACTTTTATTGAAACGCCAGATACAGATTCTGAACACGGGCCGTGCTCACTGAACACGGGGCCGTGTCCAGCCTCTGTTTCCGTTTTTATTTTAGTTTTCTGGTCTTGAGACTCTGTTGTGGTCTGCTGAGTGATTCTTATGGATCAATACTCAGGAGGCTACAACTACACCTATGAGGAGGATGATTATAGGGAAGACTATTGCACCATTTGTGGTGATCCACACTCGGTACAATATTGTGACTTATTTCAACCATCCACTTCATACACCTACTATGAGGAGCCCATGTACGAGCCAACCACTTCATACACCTCCTATGAAGACCAAAGGTATGAACCTTCTCCCTCATACTCATATTTTGAAGAACCAAGGTATGAGCCTTTCATACTCATACTTTGAGGAACCAAGATATGAGCCTCAATCTTCATATGCTTATTATGAGGAACCATGGCGTGAACAACCCACCTCATATGAGTATTACGAAGAACAAAATTTCAACCCTTATCCATCATATGCTTACAACGAGGGACAATGGTGTGAACCATCTACTTCCTATGAGTATTATGAAGAACAAAGGATCGAACATCCGTATTCAAGCTTTGAGGATCCTGATCCTTACTCTATCACCGACATAGCCGATAGGATAATAGAAAAAATTAAAACTATCGAACGATGCATAAAAGAATCTCGCGCAAGGGAAGAGGAGTCCCGCGCAAGAGAAGAATTAAATAAAGAAGAGATAGTTGAAAATGTAAAAATGGAAGAATAAATAAGTGAAAAACCGACACATGAGTTAAACAATGAAAAAGGTGAGTCAGATAACGTTAAAATTCAAGAAGAGTCTAATTTTGAAGAAATTAATCTCTTGTCACCGTCTTTCGAAAATCATTGTTTAGTTCCCACTCATGATAAGTTTTTAAAAGAGTTAAACACTAACACTAAAATTGACGAAACGGTAAGCATTAAGTTAACTAATGATCAAACTTCGCTAATAAAAGAAGACCCATTTGAAATTGACATTACACCGGTTCCATGTTTTTTTCAAAATTCCTTTATTAGTAATATCACAATTGATAAAGATCTTTGCGTTAATATACTGCCTAACTACATTTTCGAAAAATTAAGTATTAGTGATTTTTCTCCACTTCAAATACCCATTTTTCTATCCAATCGAAGAGTAATAAAGTCAATCGGTGTAGTTGAGGATGTCTTGGTCCAAACAAATCAAATGGTAAACCCAACCGACTTTGTCATCCTTGATAACGCTCCTCTAGTGTTGGGACGACCCTTTGTAAAAACCCACGAAGCTTTGAAAAACCAGAAGTACAACAATCTATTTATTCAATTAGGGGCATTTAAAAGAAGTGTCGATCTTGAGCGTTCAATGAAATATCCATTCGGCAATAATGACCCCCTAATTGAAGATGAAGATGAACCACCCGATACAAGAGAAGAAATTGACCACTTTGTTGAAGAAGAGGTCGCCATAGAACAAACTTTTAAAGTTCTTGATCAAATTGAGCAACCAAATAAGGAGTCTCCTAAAGACCCACCTCTTGAGCTCAAAGAACTCCCAAAAGGTTTGGAATATGCTTTTCTTGACAAAGATGGTAAATCACCGGTAATTATTTCGTCAAAATTAACTAGTTTAGAAAAAGAAAAATTAACTTCGCTTTTGAAAAAACACAAAAATGCGATCGCTTGGAAGCTTGTAGATATTAAAGGCATAAGTCCTTCCATGTGCATGCACAAAATTTTAATGAACGATGACTATAAATCGGTAATATAACCACAACGTAGAGTAAATCCAAATGTCCAAGAAGTGGTTAAAAACGAAGCAATCAAATTACTTGACGCCGTACTTATTTACCCTATCTCCGATAGTCCGTGGGTAAGTCCACAACGTAGAGTAAATCCAAATGTCCAAGAAGTGGTTAAAAACGAAGTCATCAAATTACTTGACGTCAGACTTATTTACCCTATCTCCGATAGTCCGTGGGTAAGTCCCGTCCAAGTAGTTCCAAAGAAAAGAGGTATGACGGTAATAACTAATGAGAAAAATGAACTAATACCAACGAGAACCGTCACAGGATGGAGGGTATGTATAGACTATCGTCGATTAAATGAAGCGACAAGGAAAGATCACTTTCCTTTGACTTTTATTGATCAAATGTTAGAAAGATTATCCGGTCACAAATTTTATTGTTTCTTAGATGGTTTTTCAGGTTACTTTCAAATCCAGATAGCACCCGAAGACCAAGAAAATACAACATTCACATGTCCCTATGGAACTTTTGCTTATCGACGCATGCCGTTTTGTCTATGTAATGCCCCCGCAACCTTTCAACGTTGCATGGTGGCCATCTTCCATGATATGATAGAAAAGGCAATGGAAGTCTTCATGGACGACTTTTCTATCTTTGGAGACTCATACGACCAATGCCTCGATAACCTTGAACGAATGCTATCCCGATGTGAGGAAACTAACCTCGCCCTTAACTGGGAAAAGTGTCCTTTCATATTAACAGAGGGAATAGTACTCGGTCACAAAATCTCAAGCGAAGGAATGGAGGTTGATCGAGCAAAAATAGAAACTATTTCTCGATTTCCACCCCATCCTCCGTTAGAGCTATCAGAAGTTTCCTAGGGCATGCCGGATTCAATAGACGATTTATCAAAGACTTCTCTAAAATCTCAAGGCCTCTAACAAAATTACTTGAAAAAGATGCCCCTTTCATCTTTGACAAGGATTGCAATCAAGCATTTCTAACCCTGAAGGAAATGCTAGTCAATGCACCTATCATGATAGCGCCTGATTGGAAATTACCTTTCGAAATCATGTGCGATGCAAGTGACTTTGCAGTTGGAGCAGTCTTGGGACAAAGAAAAGATAAGCATTTTCAACCAATTTATTATGCTAGTAAAACACTTAACGATGCACAGGAAAATTACACAACAACAGAAAAAGAGTTACTAGCCGTGGTATTTGCTTTTGATAAATTTCGTTCTTATCTTGTTCTTTCTAAAACAATAGTCTATACAGATCATGCAGCCATTCGATATCTCTTCAAGGAACAGGATGCTAAACCACGTTTGATTCGGTGGATTCCACTCCTCCAAGAATTTGACATTGAAATCAAGGACAAAAGAGGAGCAGAAAACACCGCAGCAGATCATCTTTCACGCTTAGAAGACCCAGCTTTGGAGGCGACCAGGGATGAGCAAATCAACGAAAAAATTTCCAACGGAGTCCTTGGAAATGGTGGAATACCGAGAAGAACCATGGTACGCCGACTATGCTAACTACCTAGCTAGCGGTATAGTCGCGAAAGGATGGCCACATCATCAAAGAAAGAAATTCTTTGCCGATGTAAAGCATTATTTTTGGGAAGATCCTTATCTTTTCAAAATGTGTGCCGATCAACTAATCCGACGATGCGTACATGGTAGTGAAGCAAGAAGAATTCTCCGCCATTGTCATGAAGGTCCATACGGAGGACATCATGGTGCCGCTAGTACCGCACGAAAGGTATTTGATTCAGGATTTTATTGGCCAACCATTTACAAAGACGCCCAAAGTCTTGTCAAGACATGTGACGCTTGCCAAACATCAGGTAATATTTCTTCCAAAAATGAAATGCCACAAACGGCATTCTTGTTTGTGAAATTTTTGATGTGTGGGGACTCGACTTCATGGGACCTTTCCCACCGTCAAAAGGAAACAAATATATACTTGTGGCGGTAGATTACTTGTCTAAATGGGCCGAGGCCGAGGCACTTCCAACCAACGATGGAAGAGTCGTGGTAAGATTTCTGAAAAGATTATTCTCTCGTTTTGGAACACCAAAGGCTTTGATAAGTGATAGAGGTACCCATTTTTGTAAACGTCAACTCGAATTTTTTTAACAAGGTATGGGGTCTATCACCGGGTCTCAACGGCATATCACCCTCAAACAAACGGACAAGCCGAAGTGACTAATAGAGGTTTAAAACGAATACTTGAAAAAACCGTAGGGTTAAATAAAAAAGAATGGGCCGATAAATTAGACGACACTTTATGGGCTTTTCGAACTGCTTATAAAACAACAATAGGTACAACCCCATATAAGCTCGTCTATGGAAAAAGTTGTCACTTGCCAGTAGAAATAGCTCACAAGGCCTACTGGGCAATAAAAAATGTAAACTTGGATTTAGAATTTACAGGTAAGAATCGGTTGTCAATTAAATGAATTAGACGAATTAAGGAATTATGCATACTCTAACTCCGAAATTTATAAGGAAAGAATGAAAAACTTGCATGATAAACATATTAAACCTAATGAATTTCGAGTAGGAGATCCGGTTCTATTGTTTAATTCACGACTTCGATTATTTCTTGGAAAATTAAAGTCTAGGTGGTCAGGACCTTTTTCCATCACCCATATTTTCCCACACGGTGCAGTCGAAATTAAATATCGGAATGGAATTCCATTCAAAGTCAATGGCCAACGGCTAAAGCTATATCAAGGATTCATTGAGGATGAGGAGGAAGAAATCTCGCTTCAAACGGTCGAAGAATGAAGGCATCAACATCATACTTGGTAAGTTACGAACAATCGGGAGAACATCTAAATCGGTAAGATTTCTAAAACCAAGTTTCGGGAAAACAGGGCACTCACACGAGCATTTAAAAAAAATTCAAAATTTGCCCGCAACTGTCGGGAATAAAACCCCTTTTTCAAACAGCTTCTTCATTCCACACGCCCCGTTTCCCCACAAACTCTCTGGTTCCGGCGATTTTTCTGCAAGATTTCGACGTCTCCTCTACTTCTAACAACATCAAGGTATGATCCTATCATCATTAGTAGTTAGATTAAGCAATTGCATGTAGTTTAAACATAAAAAATTTGGGGAAAAATATAGGGTTCTTGAACTTCAACCGGATCGAACCTCAAATTTTTGCGTAGATCTGTTAGCATTAGTATAGATACATGTTATAGGAAGTAAATCAACTTGTATTGTTTGTAGATTTGCCCGATTTCTCACAAAAAACCTCAAACCCTTTTTTTTGAACCGAAAAAGATAAAATTGAAGGGGTAAACGGTTTGTTTTGAGAAAAATGGCACTTGGGGTTTCATTTTCGGGGAAAACCACCCCTACTGGACCAAAAATTTTCAAGTTTTTGGGACCAGGTCGAAAAATGGGATTTTTGGGAAACAGACGTCTGGACACGGGGTCGTGCTCGCTAAGCACGGGGGCGTGTCCAGCCGAATCCAGGTGAACTTGGGGCGTGTCCGCTGAACACGGGGCCATGTTCAGCCGACTGTTTTCAGTTTTTTCCGAATTTCCACTGTTTCTTGCTAATTGTTTGGTGTTTTCTTTCAGATGGCCATGAAATTCACTCGATTCAATGCTAACGAGTTGGCGGCTCAAGCTCGTTATGATGTGTTAAGGACTAGGCCCGAGGAGAACGCCATACAAGTTTGCACAAACACTCTTGAAGCAGTGAACCAACTGGAACGATTCAACAACATCGTCACCGGGCCACTACGAGTTGCCCTTTGCACTAGGCTTCATTTTGTGTATGAATGCAGCATGGAGTTCTACAGCACGCTCGTTTTCAACACAAGAGCTGAGCCGTTTGACAATGAAGGGGTTGAGTTTCGCTGTGGAGGAACCACATATCGGATCTCAATTGCTCAATTTGGGTCACTGGTGGGGTTGTACTCAGAAGAAGATGCTGGGGATGAGGAAAACACCGGCGGTCTACGCGAGATCAGGGAAAATGACCGCCAAGGTGGTTGGGCTCAAATAGGAGAAGGCAACTACAACCCGAGCCGAACTAAGAGTACCCAGTTGAGAGACCCTCTTTACCGCTACATCCACAGGGTCCTCACCTACTCTCTTAGTCAGAGGCACGACAGCAGCGGTGTTGTAGGTTTGCGGGATCTACTAGTCCTTCACTGTATCCACAACCGGCTCAACCTTGATGTGCCATATCTCCTTCTCCGAAACATGCACTGGAACCAGCTCGCTACTCTCCCGACTCCTATCTTCTTTGGAGGGTGGATATACCGCCTCTTCAAAAACTTCGTGAATATGCCGAGGTCCTTCCGCAAAGGACCATGGTCGGGGAGAGTGGACATGGTCATTTGCCGCTCCATGAACCTGATTTACGAAGCGGAAGATGGGACAGTTAGCTCTCAAAGAGTTCAAGGGCATGCATGGAACCCGCAAGAAGCACTCGTCTTACACGCTCCAACCATCCATCCTCCTCCGCAGTACCATTACCAGCACCAGGATGATCCGGGTCAATCCTCCTCACAAGGAGGCGCTTTTCCTAACTTTCAAAGCTTACATGATTTATTGCAGGAAAACCTCATGTGCACCAGGAACACCTACAACATGGCTAGCAACACATACACCCGGGTCGGAGCAATAGAGAGGAACATCTCCGACAACAGGATGATATTGGAAACATCCAGGAGTATATGGCGGGCCACAGAGGAGGTGATGATGATGATGATGAAGACGAAGACATGGATTAAGTGGGAGGAGTAGGAGGTAGCATTCCACGGTTGGAGGTCCCACAGGTTAACCCCCTTATCTCAAAAACAATTTCCGGCCTGCGTGCCGCTTGTTGAACAATTTAGTTTCTCTAACACTTTTTTTATTTTCTGCATTTCTTTTTCTTTTTAGCTTGTGATGTGGATGATTAACTTTGGTAATTTAGGATGTTTGTTATGATTGGTGTGGCATTTATTAGTTAAACAGGTACATACGAGGCTTAGAGCACTAAATATTAGTGCTACTAAAGCCGGGACAGGAAAACGAAGCAAGAAACCTGTTTTACACCTTTGCAGTTTGTCCACACGGGGTCGTGTTCAGCCAACACGCCCCCGTGTCCACCTTCTGTAAGTTCTCGTTACTGGCATTCTGTACACAGGGCCGTGTTCATCCAACACGGGGCGGTGTCCAGATGCCCAGTAACATAAAAATTTGTTTTTAAACACACTTTTACACATCCAATCAACCTAAAAACTTATTTTTGGGACACATTGAGGACAATGTGTAATTTAAGTGTGGAGGGGGGGGGGATGCTAAAACCTTGAATTTTGCAAGTCCTAATTACAAGCCTTACACAAAACTCTATTGGAACCGCTAAACACCCCAAATTTTTTCAAAATCTTTTCATTTTTTTTACTTGTCTTGGTTTAATTTGGGAATTACAAGTTCTAAAAAGGTTATATTTTTACAAATTTACAACCGATAGCATCGTGATAAAAAGAACCAACATAAGAAAATTATGAAACGGCATGACAAATCTAGTTAAAATTTGATTATATATACTTGATCACATTAAAAACCCATTCCCACAAAAAGTGAGTTTTGAGCCTTTATTGAGCATATAAATACACATCTTTAAACTAAATGCTCATTTTTCTTTCTTGTGTGAATAGCCGCTTGGTTCTTACGACTCTAGAACTTGCCATGACGATACATTCCCGGTCCTTACCAACTTAAACCCAAGTAAGTAAATGATGGAGGCATTATGACTAACCCTTTTTCTTTCAACACCATTATTTTTTTTTACCACCTACCCAAAATCCCCCTAGTTAACCCCTTTGAGCCTAAACCTTTTCATTTCTTAACCCAAAACAAACACCCTTTTTACCCACCAAAACCCTTTTTCATTTTAAACCCTTTATTTTAGTAACAAAGCTCGGTTTTCTTGTGACTTTCTTATCAAAAAAAAAAAAAAAAAAATCCATAGAGAAGAAAAGAAAAATGAAGTTAGCAATAAACAAACAAAGCTCATCAAAAGAAGACTTATTTGAATAATGCTTCATTGGAATAAAAAGTCACAAAAACAAAATGTTTTACGAAAACCGACGCTTTTTACGACTTTCGCCCTTTTCTACTAACCACTAACCCAACCACCTACCTTTAACCCAAGCCTAACCCTTCCCCCAAAAGTCCTCTTGATATTTACAAAAGTTTATAGTTAAAAAGAAGGAGGATTGATTGATTGGCAAGCTTATGGTAGGAGTAAGTTCCATGCCGCTCTCGAGTGCTTCACAAAAATACACCTTCGGCCGAGTGTTGAGTGATCTCCTGTGAGGTATGTGAACTTGTATATAAATGGAATTTTAAAAAAGGCATGTTATGCCCTAATAAGTAATTTATCTTATGTAATGTTCTAAATAAATCATGACGAATAGGATTGTAAATAAAATTAAAATAAAACCTAATAAAGAATCTTGGAGTCCCGACACTCTATGACAAGCCAAAAACCTTCTCTTCTACCCATTCCATTTGGGAGTGTAAGCCACAAAATAAAGAGTTTTGATTGAGGACAAGCAAAGGTTCAAGTGTGGGGGTATTTGATGTGCGCAAAATGTAACATATAAATTACATCAAATGAGGTATAAAACTAACCCCTTTTTAGTACTAATGTTGGAAAAAGTGTGTTTTTGTCTTCCTTTTGTATTTTCAGGATTAAATGAGCTCAAATGAACAAAAGAAGCAAAAATACAGCAAAATCTAACAATAATACAAGAAAAGGAATAAACGTGGCATGCCCGGCCCCTCGACAGCATCTCCCCAAGCAAAAACAAGAGAACAGAAGGCTGAACACCCCCCATGCTCACTGAGCACGGGGGCGTGCCCAAGTGTCTGCAGAAAAGACAAAGTTGTAGAAGCTTCTATCACCCTCCACGGGGGCGTGCCCAGCATACACGGGGCCATGGTCAACGCAAAGATTCGCAGAATCTAGGCAAATCTTGATAGTACAGATACGCTTATGCACAAAGGGTCGTGCCCAGCGGACACGGGGGCGTGGTCAACTAATGCAGACAAACTACATTTAATGAAGAAAGAGAAGATGGGTGGACACCGGGCCTTGCCCAATGGACACGGGGCCGTGTCCGGGCTTCTGTGCAGGCTATAAATAGGGGTACTTGGCTCACTTGTAAACCATCCCTTGGCAAACCACCTCTCTCACACTTCGCCCACCCACCACCACCATCACAACCCACATCCACCACCATCATCCATCATCCATCATAGAGTGTGTGAGTAGTCTCGGGATCCAAGATTGATCGTAAGAGTTCTTGACAATCAAATGCCATGTTTGCCTAAGTCTCTTACATCACTTGGTGAAGACAAGCATTTAGTGTAATACTTTTTATTTTTAATCTTTTCGCACTTTTTATTTGGTTATATATTAATGACTTTAATAACTAGTTTTTTATGTTGAAGGTGAATCTTCCTTATCATGTGTCTGTGGTGTCTTGGCGTTATTTTACTGTCTATATAAAATAAAAGATTTACACCATTCATATCTCCACGGTCTATATAGAGATATGTTTGCTACCTGGTCGGGGGTTAAGGGAATGGTTTGGTAAGAGTCTTGCCTTGTTCAGTGTATAGATCCTGTTGGATCGTAGTGTGACCCTAACGAGTCAATTAGAAGAATTTATGATCCATATCAAAGGCGGAATCAGTGATATAGACGTGAAACAACTTAATTCCTCTTAATTATCCTTTTATTAATGATTTCAAAGCAATCCTGATCGTTTGACAAACTGGCAGCACCTCGGCTCTGAAATCAAGACCGTTATAAATGAATCAGCAGGTTGGGTATTTATAGGTGTTGTAATTTCATACGAAATTAGCATTTTGCTATTTCGTGCGAAATTACCCATTAACATCCAAAACCTGTTTTCTAACCTGCTGAACACTGGTTTATCCTATCTAGTCACAAGACTCTATAAAGACGAAGTTAACAGACATCTAGGCACCAACAGACTCCCCCTTGGATGTTGAGGAAGTATTTAGCATCAAATCTTTAGTCTTTAGTCTTTGTCTATCTTCTCACTCTGTCCAATTTGTCTGACATTGTAAGCATCCTTCAATCTCTATCTTCAAACTCCCCTTTGAATGTTGATCCAGAATGTAGACTCCCCCTTTCATCATGCTGGAGCTCAAATTCTGGTTCAAACTTTACACAAACTTTTGCCATGGGGATCTTGTTTCCTGCTTCTCAAGAATATAACATTACAAGGTATTCTCCTTTTAACATCTTATCTTGATTCTATCAGTTTTAGAAATCCACTTAAGTAACTAGGTCCAAGTTAATGACCCTAGGCACTTAATTTATCTACCAAGTCCAATTTAATGACCTTGGTTGATTTGAAACGAAACAAAACTGACTTTTGTTCAAAAATTTTCTGAAATTTACAAGTTTCAACCTAATGAACTTGTTTTGACTTTTCAATAAACAGGTTTAACATGATAAGCTCACAACTCTTCTGCCCAGCTCAGAAACTTCCTGCATCTTCTTCAAACTTAGACTCTGAAGATCAACTTTCCACTTTGGTTTGTCGGAAAATAAAGCAGAAATGTAAAATCTTTTTGGATTTTTAAAAAAGTTTCTATACTAGAAATGCTAAACAGAAATAAAATGCAGTAAATGTAAACTATTTACAAACATATTTTTTGGTGAGCGTGTTAGGAAATCATATCAGCTGTCGACAAGTCACAAGTACCGTTAAGCTTTGATTACATACTCAGAATTAAACAATTCGCTTAGATTGTCGATATACTGATCCACTTAAATTCTCACACAAATTTCAATCTGTCCAGGATACGGATTAGGTGTATTAAGGACTTAAACTCATTCATGTGTCCCACCTCTTGAATATACTCCCGCATCCAGATCCCAATATTTAGTCTTACAGGTGAGTATACCACAGATGATATCTGTAAGGGGTTAAATGCGAGGGCCGTGAGAGCTCAGGCTATTGCTTCCGCAAAATAAGAGAGATGACGGCTTCGACTTTAGGTGTGTCCCCTTTAGAGTATCTTTTCTTCAACATCACATGATTAACATTTTTCAATGTTTCATCATTTTTTATGCTGAGGACGGTGCTGTATTTCAAGCAAGCAGAAAGTATTATACGGGGACTAGGCCATTACTTCCGCAATATCAGAAGTCCCGGGATAATACCCCAGATATCACTGAGTATAAAGACCTAGTATCTCAGAAAGAGGGATCTTTCAAATGAAATTTCAGGGGTTACCTATATATCCAAGTAGTGTTCCCCACGAAATAAGTAAGTAAAGATTTAGGTTTATATCCCGAACAAACCTACTAAATGTGTAAAAACCTACCGGCATATCATCAGCGAGACTGTTTAACGCTTTTAAACTTTACATTTCTTTAGCATACCGTAACTGTCAAGCCAATGTGCTATCATTTTCCCTTTTTACACAAGCTCTTTTTCAGTTTTCTATTGTTTTTGAATTTTGAAATATCTCATGTTTTTTTATTTTTGAAATTTTTTACTGTTTTTGTATTTTCTGAAAATATTAACCTATACCTCCCCCTAAATACCAAAACAAGTAAAAAATCGACACACCATTGCAGATTGCTTCTCAACATATCTACATTGGTACCTTCATCTACGCCAAGAATCTCTTCCGACACCGATAAAAGCTTCATACCATTCAATTTTAAAAGATATTGAAAACGATTTTTATCAAACGCTTTGGTATGTAAATCAGCTTTTTGTTCATCAGTGTGGATTTTCTCAATTCGTATCAACTTCTTCTCGAAACAGTCTCGGATGAAATGATGACGAATTTCAATGTGTTTCGTTTTAGCGTGATGAACAGGATTCTTTGTTATGTTTATCGCAGCCTCATTATCAACAAAGATAGGGGTGTTAAGAAATTGCAAACCGTAGTCTCTCATCTGTTGCTGGATCCACAAGATCTGAGAGCAGCAACTGCTAGCAGATACATACTCGGCTTCACATGTGGATAAAGATACAGAGGTCTGCTTCTTTCATTGCCAGGTAACCAATCGTGATCCGAAAAACTGGCACCCCGCTTTTGTTCACTTAGCGTTAACTTTGCAGCATCCGAAATCGGAATCGGAATACCCTTAGAGCATGAAATCGCCTTTTCTTGGATACCACAACCCCAGTGATGGAGTTCCTTTCAGGTAGCGTAATATCCGTTTCACAATCACCATATGCGAAGCTCTGGGGCATGACTGAAACCGCGCTGCGAGGCAGGTTGGATACATAATATCGAGTCTTGAAGCTGTCAAGTACATCAGCGATCCGATCATGGAACGATACGTCGTTTCATCTACCTTCTCTCCGGTGAGATCAGGGTTTATCCCATGATTCGTTGCTAATGGGGTGGAAGCCGAAGTAGATCCTGACATCCCAAATTTCTCTAAGATATCATGAACGTACTTCGTTTGATGTATGAATATTCCCTCGGGTAGTTGATCAACCTGAAGTCCCAAGAAGAATTTCATCTCACCCATCGATGACATTTCAAAGTTTTGCTTCATAACTCTTTCAAAATCTTTGCACATATTTTCATTTGTTGACCCAAATATGATGTCGTCCACGTATATTTGAACTATCAGAAGATGTCCGTCGACTTCTTTGGTGAAGAGAGTGGCATCCATTTTTCCACGGATGAAACTGTTGGCTAGCAAATGTTGAGACAATGTCTTGTACCAAGCTCTCGGGGCCTGGTGTAAACCATACAGCGCTTTATCCAGTAATAGACCTTGTCTTTGTGGATTGGATCGGTGAAGCCCGGTGGCTGTCCGACAAATACCTCCTCTTTTACCTTCCCATAGAGAAACGCCGATTTAACATCTAACTGATAAACTTTAAAACCTTTCCAAGATGCAAATGCTAGGAAGATTCTGATTGCTTCAAGTCTAGCAACCGGAGCATACACTTCAGTGAAATCTATACCTTCCTGCTGACTAAATCCCTGGACTACGAGTTGAGCTTTGTTACGAATAATAACCCCTCGATCGTCTCTCTTGCACTTGAACACCCACTTAGTGTTTATCTTCCTATGACCATCAGGCAAGTCTACCAATTTCCACACTCCTAACTTCTTAAATTGACTCAGCTCCTCTTGCATCGCGTTGACCCAAGAATCTTCAGTTAGTGCTTCCTTATATGTTCGCGGTTTAATCTGCGAAATAAAACAACTAAGTGAAAACTTAGTTTGTAACGGAGCAACTGTAGAATAAAAACAAGTAAGGCCTTGGTCAATTTGACGTCTAGTGCGAACGCCTGATTGTAATTCTCCAATAATCAGTTCTTCTGGATGGTACGAAAGAGTTCTCGGCATCACCTCGCCTGGAACATCTACCTCGCCTTCCAAATTTGTGACATTCTGATTTGCACCTTGTTCACTGACTAGAATTGTTTGACTTGAAATCTGGATCTGCTCCCCCTCAGAATCTGAATCACCACGATCGAATACAGGTCTATCATCAGATTCTTGATTATCATTGACTGCCGTCTGATTGTCAAGAGTTTGCTGAATCTCATAATGTTCTCCAGTATTACTTGGACCGGCTTCATCGTCATTGGAAGCTCGAAATTGACGTTTAGAATAATCTGCTGGGAATCTTTCTTGTGATTCTTCATATTTCCTCAAAATATCCAACTCGTCAAAGAAATCTGGTTCTTCTTCTATGTCAAACGAATCCCACAAAGTGTCATAATTAAAACGCCATGAGTCGCCATGATTCTGAGGTGGCATGGTATAACCTTGACACTCAACATTATGAGATTCGATAATCCGCTTTAAGCTTGGAACAAAGACTCGTTTCAATGGACTTGCATAACCCACGAAAATTCCTTCAATGCTCTTTGCACCAAATTTGCCAAAAGGTTCTAGAACTGTGCAGGGAGACCCAAACGGTTCCAGATACTTCAGGTTAGGTTTGCGGTTGTTGATCAGCTCGAAACATGTCTTGTTGAATTTCTTCACTGTTAGAACCCGGTTGAGTGTATAGCAAGCGGCTGACATGCTTCTGCCCAGAAGTTGACTGGTAGTTTGGAATCAGCAAGCATCATCCTAGCTGTTTCAATTAGCGTCCTGTTCTTTCTTTCAGCTACTCCATTTTGTTGTGGAGTGTAAGGAGCACTAAATTCTTGCAATATACCTCTCTCATCACAATATTCTTCCATCTTGTTGTTTTTGAACTCTGTACCGTTGTCACTCCTGATTCTTCTGATTCGAGTTTGGTACAAGTTTTCAATTTTTCTGAACAACGTCATCAAACTTTCAAACGTCTCATCTTTTGACTTCAGAAATGATACCCATGAAAATCTCGAGTAGTCATCTGTTACTACTAGACAGTAAAGATCACCCGTTATGCTTTTAACGTTCACTGGACCAAAAAGATCCATATGAAGTCTCTCTAACTGTCTCGAGACTGAGTTAACTTTCTTCCCAGGGTGAGATTTCTTCTTTTGCTTACCTTTAATACAGCTAATGCACTCCCCCTCAAGATGAAAACCTTTCACATGAACACCAATTACTAAATCGTTATGCACCAGGTGATTGATTTTCCTCAAGTGAATATGGTCCATCTTTCGATGCCATAACTGTGACTCTTTTTCAGTTGCTCTTGACATAAAACAGTGAGCTTGACCCGTGGTAGTAGTTGCTACACTCATGTCCAACACATACAGATCATTCACTCTAGGTGCTCTCACGATAACCCACTCTTCAGGAACAACAAATCCTGGTTTCAAGATCAAACATTCCTTATCTGTAAAGTGCGTTGTATACATGCGATCACATATCTGAGAGATGCTCAGAAGATTGTTTTCAAGCTCGGCGATGTAGTTTACTCTTTCAAACGTGACAATTCCATTTGATAAAGTTCCTTCACCAACTATTCGACCACCTTGATTGCCTGCAAATCCCACATATCCTCCATTAAACCCTCGAACATCGTACAGTAGGGTCTTCTTCCCCGTCATGTGCCGAGAAACTCCACTATCCATAATCCAACGTGAAATGGATCTTGGAAGCTCCTGCACATATTACAAACATTTAGTTAGATTTTGATGCCACCCAAGCCTCTTTTGACTCAGGTAGCTTGACTTTGAGATGAGTTTTAGCAGTGTAAAGTGGCGGAAAATTTTTGTCATTCATCTTTAAGCTCTCCTCAGACCCAATCTCAACCTCTTTGTATAAGAAGAAATCATAATTAGGAGGTTGACCAGATGATTGGTCTTTCTTTGGTACATCCTTCTTTTCAGAAGTAGTAGACATTTGTTTTTCAAGTTTCTCATAGTAATCCAAAGGTACACCCATCTTCTCAGTTGAAGATGATGATTTTGCTGTCTCAAACACCTTTGGTTTTGGAGAACTTGCTTTCTTTTCAACTGATTTTGGCATCCATGTTTGTTGAGGCGAAGCAACCAGTTTGTAAATTTTTTCAGTTTTAGTTACCACATTCTTTACAGGTTCAGTTTTGATTTTGCTGTTTTCATTTTTCAAAACTTTCTTCAAAACAACCATTGGAGCTTTGCCTTTTGCATCAGCTTTCTTTTTCTGACTCTCAGCAATTTCAGACTTAGGCTTTAAGTTGGTGCACTTTCGTGCAATGTGTCCAACTTTGTTGCACTAAAAGCATGTACGGGTGTCAACTACCCAACTTGTACCTTCGGTCTGAGGCTGTGAGGCCTTTTCTTCAAAAAACTCTTCATTTGTTTTTGAAAAAATTTCAGATTCCTGCTCGGAATGAGAACTCGAGCTTTTCACAAACATTTTTTTCTCAACAAATTTCTTGTTTTGAAAGTTTTTCCTTTGAAAATTCTTACCACCCTGATATCCACCCGACCATTTGTTTTGATTGTTTTTAGAAAAACGTGGCGGTATAACAGGTTTTTTATAATAAGACTTATCTTTTTCAAAATTCAATTGCCTTTTGGAACATTTCAAGCCTTCGATCTCAGACACATCAATCTCAACCAACTTGAACACATTTTTCAATTTGTCAACATTCACATTTTCCAAAGGAAAATCACGATCCGAATACAACTTATCAGATCCCACCATCTTGTACATCACAAAATTAGGTTCTTCATTTAAGTTGTTTTTGGATTTTGACTTCGGAATATATTTGTCCAAAAAGCATTCATCATCCTCAGTAGTGTCACTTTCAGACTTTAAAACATTTTCAACCATGCTTTTCACAACTTCAGATTGGACACTATCTTCATCAGATGATGTGGTAAATGTGACATCAATCGTGTCTGGAAGCTTAACTTCACTTTCTTCTTCGTCATTAACCAACCCTGATTTTTTCTTTGAAAAATTATTTAACACCGGTGGTGGAACCTGATGAAACCCAACCCCGGTTCCATCAAAGTATACATCTTCGCCTGCTTTGTTCTTCCCAATTGGTTTAGGAACGATATGTTGAAGAACAAAACTTGCAGAGTTGTAACTGTTCAGTTTCAACTGAATGCATTCATTTTCAATTTTAGCTTCTTGAAACTGAAGCTTCAACTTAGCAATCTCATCCAATTGTTGGTTGATTAGCTCTTCTTTTACTCTAAGAACTCCTGACAGTTGAAGATTTTCTTTGGTTGTTTTACCATTTCTTTCATCAGAATCTTTTACCGTTCGTTTTAACTTTTCAAAATTTTCTGAGAGTTGATGATTTTCATGAATTAGCTTTTCGTTTTCTTTCCTAATTCTTTCTACGTCAATTTTATCATTTTCGATTTTCTCAGTTAATTCTTTTACACGTTCATTTGAAGCTTTTAACATTTTGTCACGGTTTAAGATCTGATCTTCAACATCTCTGACTCTTCCTGTCAGCTATTCAACCTTTTTACCGTTGAGGTAAGCAACTGTACTACAAACCTTGCAGTCTTTCATGCAATTTTTGCAGTCACTCTCAGTTTTAGCTTTCTTACCTGTTTCATTGGTTGCATCAATCTGACTGACCTTGGTTTTAGACTCAGTGCCAGAACCAGAAACTACCCCTAGCTCTTTCGCTGCAAGCACTTTGTCAGCCATCTTCTTCAAATTCTCAGCCGTGAATTCTTGTGACGTATCAATAATCCCGTCATCAATTTTCTTTGGCTGCAGTTCCTTCTTTTTTTCTTTTTCTTTTTCTTCACCTCCTCCCCACTACATTCTCTGGTTAGCTTCTTCTTCTTCAGCAATTTGCTCGGTGAGAGTTTCAACACTAACAGAATCAGGTTCAACAGCAATGTTTCCTTTGGGATCAAGGTAACATTCTCTATCAGCATCCCATCTATTCACCATTTTTGCTTCTTTGTATGTACAATAGATTTTATACTTTATGTCTTGAGCTTTCATCTTTCTGTTGATGAATTTCTCTTCTTCTGTTCTGTTATCTTTGAAAGGAACAAGCTTGGTCACAAACGCATAGCCCACTGCATCTTCTTCTGGTAACACTTCACTCCAATCATATCCCTCATCGTCATGAATAACAGCAAGTTCTCTGGATTTTTCTTTGGGGTTATCTTCAAGCTGCTTCATTCTGGGCGGTTCAGATTTGTTCTGATGATAGATTGCTCTTTTGTAATAATCTTCACGGAATGGGTTTGCAGTATCATCAGCAGGTGCGTTTCGACATTCACGTTTAAAATGTCCCTTTTGTTTACATCTGAAACACGTAACTTTTGATTTATCAAACCCGAGCTTTGTGGAAGGCCCGCCAATAGAATGTCTGCCTGTAATCTCCATGAACCTTTGTGCTCGTCTAACTGCACTAGCCATACACCACCTGATATCTATCAACTCCATTTCTTCTGGGTCGATCTGATCATAATCCTCCTTGGTGAGGTTAGTGTTTCCAATCTTGCCCGCAACAAGGCTTTCGTATGACTCTAAAACCGAAGCTAAGAACACCATCTGCTGCTTTGCGGATTCTTCGCAGAAATTTTGAGCATTCTTTAGATCCACAACAATGTTACATTGAAATAGATTTTTCGGAACTGATTGATTTGAAGTAGTTGATGATGAACCACTATGAAAACCACTGCTCGAACTCTCTTGATTTGACGTGTTAGAACTTTTAGCTGAGAAAGCTGTCTTGGGAGACAGTCTTCGGGATCATACTACCTCGATAATACAGCTCAACATTCTGCTGATATGATGAATTATTAACTTTGTTTGATTTCTTAATCTCCAATTCATGACTCTCCAATCTTTCGATTAACAGATCAACCGTCAGATCCTCCGATTTTACTATGTTCTTTAGCATCAAAGCAAAGTACTGCCAGTCTTTCTCATCAGGCAGTGAGTCAAACAGTTTGTCAACCAATTCTTCTTGAGTGTACACGATTCCATGTCTTGCAAGTTCCAGCTTCAAATGCCCAAATCTTTCAATCATCTTTGACACTGATTCGTTTTTCAAACATCCAGACAAATCGAATTCTTTTTTTAACAACTTATTTTTGTTTTTAACTATCTCGGCACTACCCACACATTTTACTCTCAGTTTCTCCCATAGATCTTTCGAATTTGTGTACTCAATCAACGATATTATATCGTCTCTCACAGACTGATGAAGCAATGCAATGCACTTTTGCTCAGCAACAAATCTTTCTACATCAGTATCTGCTATATTTTCATAATCCAATCTTCCCATATTGAAACCATTCTTCATGCTCTTCCAACTGGGATACGCAAATGCTTTTAGCCACTTTTCAAACCTTTTAGCCCATTTATTGTACTCTTCAATCGCCATCAGTTTGGGAGGTTTGTTGTATGTGCCATATGCACTCTCCACACTTAAAGCATCAGACAGGGTTTTCTTTGCACTTGGATTAGAAACATTTTCGTTTGTGTTGTTTGATGTATCATCTCCGGTGTTTCCCGTGAAAGCAAACATGTCACTGAACAGATTCATAAACTCATCCATCTTAACGTATCTGAAACAATCAACAAACACTTAGAAATTTTTTTTATTTTTCACAAAAAACAGTTTCAAACGAAATCACTTCACACGAAATGACTTTAAACGAAATAGCTTTCAAGCAAAATAAGCTTTCAAACGAAAACATAATTTTCAAACGAAATAGTAATTTCGTTCGAACAGACCAAACGAAATATGATTTCGTGCGAAATTAGCTTGAATTCAAACGAAATTAGTCTCTTTGGAACGAAATAGTAATTTCGTATGAAATATCTCAAACGAAATCTAATTTCGTGCGAAATTAAGAGGCTATTCCATGCGAAATAATGATGACATCATCATTTCGACCACCATTTTGTCAAATAGATCCAGATTTTGTTCGAATTTTGGTCCAATTCTTTCAAGGATTCAATAAAACGGTGTTTTACGTGATATATGTGAAATTCAATCCATTTTGTCTGTTAAATCTCGTTTAATTTTGAAAAGAATGAGTAGAAGTGATGAAAACAAGCTGAATTGGTATAAACTCTTCTTCCTGAGCTCTGATACCACTTGTTGGATCGTCGTGTGACCCTAACGAGTCAATCAGAAGAATTTATGATCCATATCAAAGGCGGAATCAGTGATATAGACATGAAACAGCTTAATTCCTCTTAATTATCCTTTTATTAATGATTTCAAAGCAATCCTGATCGTTTGACAAACTGGCAGCACCTCGGCTCTGAAATCAAGTCCGTTACAAATGAATCAGCAGGTTGGGTATTTATAGGTGTTGTAATTTCGTACGAAATAGGCAATGCTAATTTCGTGCGAAATTACCAAGTGTCATTTCATGCGAAATTACCCATTAACATCCAAAACCTGTTTTCTAACCTGCTAAACACTGGTTTATCCTATCTAGTCACAAGACTCTATAAAGACGAAGTTAACAGACATCTAGGCACCAACAGATCCTGCAAGGACCTGGGTCAATTTTAGTAGGACCTCCTTCAATACCCACTGGTATTGGATGGCGGGGGTCCGAACTCATTGATCCCATCATATGTAAGCTACTATTAAAACTTTAACCAGGCTATTTAGGATTGTATCCCTGCTGACTCAAACTACTTAGCCGAGGGTAACGTCACCTTCAAAAGAGGGGCCTACCACATTATGCATTAATAACTTAATTAATTATCTTTCAATAATCCAACCCTTTAGGATTGTATCCTTGCTGACTCAAACTACTGGGTTGAGGGTAACGTCACTTTCAAAAGAGGGGCCTACTACTATAACTAAGATAATCTCTTAAAAAGTGCAAAAGTGCGAAAATAATCAAAGGTTACACTAAAGGCGAGTCGGATCCAAGTGATTCATCTTGTCTATCTGTTTTTTATTTTTATTTTTATTTTTTAGCATTTTTTAGTTAGTTTTATTTTCTTGTTTAAAAACCTTTTTCTAAAATTTTGATTTGATTAGACGTTGAGGATGGGTGCATACGAGGGTGCACTTGGATGGGTGCACTTGCCAACGCTATACTACGCTCACGATGGGTGCACTTGCCCATATGTGTGTTTAGTGTTAGTGAAATATCATGTTTTATAAATTTAAAACTTGACTAACGTGTTAAAAAGGGTGAAAAATATACTTAAATATATATACACACCGACACACATCATTTCAATACAATGTAATAAACTTAATTCAATAAAATAGAACTTCAATCCATGTGTTGTGAAACAATGATTCTGTTTCGACACTCCCCGACGTTTCTGCCGCGGTTTGTTGTTTTAACGCGGTCGGGGTGTGACAATTAGAACGGTTGAGTTTATCATTTTACCATTTTATGGTACCAAATAAATACTTTATTTTGAGTACAACTTCGTTTTTAACAAAACTTATAACAGAATGTCAAGGGGAAAAATCAAGAACAACTACGTACTTAAGTTTTTAGAAAAAAGTTATAAACGTCAATTATTAAAGAAGTATCAAATTGTTTGATAAATTAATATGTGTTCAAAAAAAGAAAAAATTATGGAAAAGATGGTAAAGGAAATATATGGTTTTAAAAAAGGAAAAAAAATTAAAAATATGTTATTAAAAGTAAATATAATAATAAACTATTATAATATATTAAATAAAAAATAATAAAAAGCTATATATTATTTTAAAAATAAAGTTACTATTCATCGACCTTCGTTAACTATATATATATATATATATATATATATATAATTACTCTAAGGTTTTCAAACTAAAATAAATAATTATTGTTCTTCTACTTCTTTTTTTTTTTTGTAATGTAATTACTCTAGTTGAAAATTGTAGAGTATTAATGTATATGTTTAGTAGGTTAATTTCATTTGAACCGGATCTCGCCTCGGATTTTACGTACGGATTGAATAGTGATTTTTTATATTTACAAACTCATTATTTTCCGTATAATTCTTTTGTAAGTGGAAGAGAGATAAAAATAGTAAAAATTGGTTAAATAGTTATTATTTAACTGAATAAAGATAACTATAAAGCAATCGAATTTGGAAAGTTACTCGAAAATCTTTAAATTGATAAGGTAATATATCTCTTAATAGTTAAATAAGTTATAAGGATATAATAAATAACAACTTGTATATGTATATGAACCAGTAAGGTTATCCGCGTTACGCTGCGGGTTTTAGTCGATATCTATTTTGGTTCAATATAACAACCGAAAAAAAAACAAGACAAAACAAAAAGCAAAGCAGTGTTCACCAAATTTACTAATTGTATGATAGATAATGTCCTTGTATAATTGATTTATTGCTATTTACTGTAGAGTAATTTATACAGATTAATTTTAAAGAAGTAATGTTTGTTTCATGATAGATAATGTCCTTATATATTACTGTTCATGTATAATTTTAAATAACTTTGGTTCATTTTGTAATATTTCATGTTTCAAAATCTCTAGCTATTTTTTTCTTTTTTAAACAGTAGACAATTTTATTACAAAAGAAATCGTGCCAGCTTCAACAAGCAGGTAGAGAAATACTATCGAGTACTATACAATGTACACTGTAATGCTTTTAATATTGGAGCTACGCCGCATATTATATATTATCTATCATAACAATTACAGTAGCATCTTAGCTGCATCTAGACCTTCTATTTTCTAATCTACGGAACATACATCATCTCCGTCTCGCTATATGGGGTGGATCACATAGGTCTCAGGCGAGTTCAAGTGAAAATGCAATTCTCTGCCCATTTGAAATTGAGAGGTTCTGGAAGCAGCAGAGCGGTGGTGGCTCCAATCATCAATGCCTCACGTGTGTGGCGATTGAAGGAAGGTGGTAGTGGTGGTGGTTGCGGCGATAGCACCACCATTGCCGTCAATGCTGGTTGCTGGAGTTAAAAAATCCGATAAGAATTTAACGGAGTCGTGGTTGCGGTTGTGGTTGCCATTGACGTTCATTCTTAAATTGAATTTTGCTCTGAAAGGTCGCTTCTCTGGCGAAGCTTACGCTTAAAGAAAGTGGGTTTCATCAATATAGATATTCAAGAACAGTGGCGGAGGTTGACCAAAAGTTTTGAGGGGGCGTAAAGTGATGGGACCGAATTTTTTTTTTCCTATCGTTATGTTTTGGGTCAGGTCGGGTTGGCTATTCGATTCAAGTCCGGTCAAATAATAATAGTTCCAAATAAAACAAAGTGTATATTTACCAAACTACCCATCATTTATATACAAAGTTTATAAATATTTAGGATATACAATTTAGGAAAATAAATCCGGGGAGCGATCTTATATAATTTTAAATTTTCGGACGAAAAATCGGAACTTATACATTTCTAACCGAAACATTGGGGTGGGCGGGTGCACCCCCGGGCACCCACAATACTTCGCCACTGTTCAAGAAAGCTTTCCATGTCGTCTTTCTACTTTGATGCCATGTAAATCCTAATCCCCATTTATGTTTGTGATTTTACATAATCTCGATGATCTTCCCTCGATCCCGGCGATGTAGCTTGCTATTTACAAAGTTACAATTTATGTTTGCTGTTAATTTGAAGTACAATTTAAACAACGGTTAATGGATCTAATTTCATAAACCCTTGGCTTGAAAGATAGTTCTAAAAGATTGTTATTGTGTGGTAGGAAGGAGAAACAAAATCATGGGAAAAATGATCAATGTTGCAATTTCAGATATAGTGGAGATGATAGCCAACCATTTACTCTTCAAGGTAATTAATTCTTTTTTCCTTTTGGAAAAACAAGTGGAATTAGGGAATGAGATTTTAGTTTGTTAGATGAACGCATTTGGCTTCCATTGAACCTAAATTGATCTCTAACCACCTACTTTATCTTCAAAGAGGTCATTCATTACTTTAGTTATATGTTTTGAACCGATGATGCTTTGTTATGGTAATTGTTATTTATCAGTGTTGATTATGTGATGGGTTATTTTTACTTGCCTATTAATGGTCTTTGGTTGCGACAAACAATGTTTTAGTGTTCTTAAATCTTTAATCCTTCTCCCGAAAAGTCATTTGTTGCTTTCATTATACGTTTTAATCTACTGATGCAATTTGCTTGTAAGGTTTTTAACGAAATGTTTGATATGTTTCATACTGAAATTGGTTTTAAATGAATTGTAAGCCTCAATTGTCACTTAACAAACAATATGAAATGACCTAGGTTTACAAAATTAGTGTTTCTTATGTTGAGATTTGGCTGAATATGATGGTAATTGCTATGGTCGATACAATACGTTAAAGTAACGCATCTGTGTCACACCCTGACTAGCAGCGGAAATGATAAAAAGGGATGCAACAGACACTTCTGGTTTAAGTCATTGTTATAAAGATACTCTATTAAACATTAATTAAACAATATGATACATCGTTGTTTTACGTGTCGCTATTACACATCACTGTTACATATTTTAGCTAGATACTACGCGAGTCTCCGTGAATCGTTTTATTTAGCCCTCTATCCACATAGTATCGTACATAAACTTGACAAGCAACTAACACAAAGGGGGTCATCACGCAGTGTCCTGGTTACCTGAAAAGTTAATTTTTAAAAGAAAAGGTCAACATAAAGTTAGTGTGTTTCAAAAGTTTATTTGTTTTCAAAGTATATTTGAAAATGTTTTATTGCACATGTGATGAAATGGTTCTGAGTTACATGTTAAGCCGAGACCAGTATCCAATTACCGTGGCCAACACCAACCATAATTAATAACCAAGTACCCTATGTAGCTATGCCTAACACATCATAGCTAGTTATGACTATGTGCGACCGTGTGTTTGCGCAATCGGCAAAAAGCCTTGTATTCAGTGCGGTCTAGGCTTGTCGGGCCAAATAGTACTATTCACAGTATTCATCGGCATTGTATAACTTGCTTGTGGGGATTTAAGCATGAAGGTGTCTACTCAGATAAATAACATTAACTCAGTTTGCATGTGCACACGTATGTCAATCAAATGTACCCTCTATGAAAACAGTAAAACATGTATTAAAGGGAGAGAGAGAGAGATAGTGAAACTCACAGGTTGTACAGGTGCTAGGGCTATCGAATTCTTCTAATCCACACCTCTTACATCACTTGGTGAAGACGAAATCTTTTATGTATTACTTTTGATTTCCAACCTTTGGTCACTTTTTAATTGGGTATGTATTAATGACTTTAATAACTAGTTTTTATATTAAAAGTGAATTTTTTTTCTATCATCTCTTCATGTTTCGTTGATTCACTTATTCGTGTCTTTACGGTCTATATAAAACGCGTTAACTGCCTGAAGAGGGTTAGAAGGGTGGTTTGGGTAAAGTTCTTACCTCGTTCAGTGTATAAATCATGCGAGAACTTGATTCAAGTTTATTAGGACTTCCGTTGAGGCAGATAACATCAAATCGGGGGAAGTAAGAACGAATTGAATCTCTTATAAATAAACTACTATTAAAACTTTAAACCGGCCTTGCGGGACTGTATCCCTGCTGACTCAGGCCAATATGGCCGAGGGTAGCGTTGCCTCCAAAAGAGGGATATGCCACATTTTGCATTAATAACTTACTTAATTATCTTTCAATAATCCGTCCTTGCGGGACTGTATCCCATGCTGACTCAGACCAATATGGTTGAGGGTAGCGTCGCCTCCAAAAGAGGGACATGCCACTGTAACTAAGATAATCTCTTAAAAAACCCAAAGTGCGGAAATCATTAAAGAATACATAAAAGATGAGTCGGAACCAATTGATCATTTCTTGTTTATTTGTTTCTTTTATTATTTCAGTTTCTTTCTTTATTTTTTACTTATTTAAAAAAACCTTTTCTCAAAATTTGGGTCGATTAGACGTTGATGATAAACCGGTATTAAAAGCTCTTGTGTCCTTGGACGACCTCGGGATCTTACCATCACTATGCTACGCAAACGATGGGTGCACTTTCCCTAGCGTGTTGTAGAGAGTGATAGTTTTATATGGTGTTTTATAAATTTAAAGTTTGATAAAAGAGTAAAAAGTACTAAAAATTGCTGATTCCAGGATCCGGTGAGTTCGACGGAGCTTTGGTCCCGAAACGAGGTGTTCGGTGCATTTATTATGACTAAGAAATGAGTAGAAGATAGATACGACACCAAACGGTCACTTATAATCTGGTCTCTATTGATTATTCAACGTTTACAGCACCGCGAGACCAGTTGGACAGCATTTCCCCTCTGGGAACCAAAAGCTTGTCCAAATGGAACCCCAAGGTCCCTATTTATAGACATTTCATACATGTGCTATCCGATTGGATTGCCACCCGATCGGGTTGCCACCCGATCGGACAGCCATCCGATCGGATTGGCTTTGACAATTACAAAACCTGTCCAACTTTTCTCTATTCTATACAATATTTAACACACGCTCTATTTAACTATTCGTACAGTAGCAGACGTACGAAATATGCACCAACAGAAATATATTGAAAATCCGTACACACTCGCACACACGTCACTCACACACACTAAATCACAAGAACACGAGATTTATCGTGGTTCGATCAAGCTTGATCTACATCCACTCTTCACCACTAGTTTGTGACAACCGGTAATTAACGACCTCTAATCACGTGATTAACAAACGTTTAGGGCGATAATAAGTAGTGTTTAAGGCACAAATTAACTTAATTAGGCCTTTGTTATGCCTAGGAACGCTTATCGGATGTTACAGTGCGTGCATGAGGATTTTCAGGAAATCTACTAAACGTTAAACGACAACGAATTGAAACCGTACAAAATACTGACAACGCCGACAAATTCGAAGTTTATAGGTATAACTTATACTTATGAATGGGGTTTTGCGAAATATTATCGTGCTTTCGTACGTCACAAACGCAAACATGAACGAAAACGTGACTGCAGGAACGCACCGACAACGGAACAGAAGCATCAGACACACGTATTACTTCCAAAACTGAAATTTTATGATATAACTAGCTTTGTAATTAAATTTTAACAACTGTAGTTGAAACCGGATTGAAAAACGGAATTAAAACGGTCAACGCAGTATTTTACGCGATTTTTACCATAATCGACGATCGAGCGCACAAACATCTACTGATACTAGTTCACGAACATTTAACCCAAAATTATATTTTACGACGCTTATAGACCGATTTTTATATTTAACATTAAACGGTTCTGGTTCAGTTTCAATTTAGTTCGGTTCGGTCCGGTTCTGAACCGTTGCACAACCCTACTAAGTTTGTTTTTAACATTAGAGGAGAACATATGCATGTCACATGAGGGCATTTTTGTAATTTTACCTATCTAATTAAAAAAATATGTTAAGTAAAAAGCAAAAATTAAAATATATTACTGTTGCACCTAAAACTCTCTCCCTCTCTTCTCTAGTTCTGTAAATCAACCTATCTCTCTCTTACCCTAATTCTAAAGAACAACTGAACAAGAAGATGAAGCAAGGGAGATGGTTGTAGGTGGCCAACGGTGGTGATTGTGGGTGGTCTGTGGTGCAGGTGCTTTGGGTGTCCGATGGTGCAGGGGCAGTTGTGGGGGTGAGCAAATATGACCAGTTGGATCTTTCATTGCATGAAACCCTATCAATCCAGTATATGATTGCAATTCATCCCCCAATCATATGAAATTATGATACCAATTCATGTTCACCCCAAAATAAGGTAATTTGTACTTGGTGTTCATCACATTCTATACAGATTCTGATGTGCATTCCCGTTGAATAACATTTGTATTGTTTAGCAGTTACTGATTTTGGGGCTTAATTGATTAATATATGTTTGATTTTTGTCTTGATTCAGTATGCACTCCAACTGTTTGATGAAACGTCTTGTCTTGCGGATTCAAAATAAATTCAAAAGATCCATTACCAAACAAAACAGATTTAAAAAACTCGAAACTGAGTCAGTTCATCTAATTCAAAAGATCGATTATCAAACAAAGGATGACACATGTATAAATTGATTGAAGTATATCAAAATTAATTTGAAAAAAAAAGGATATGAACTGAATTACGTGAGCTGATCGTAAAGCAGCTTCAGTTTGTGTATTGATGGAATCATGGTTAAAAATAGGATTTGTTATATAATTTTTTTTTTTGAAAAATAAGGATTTGTTATATAATTGAATTGAATTACCCACTGCCGTCATACCCTACCTATATTTTCTAGGTTAGGCTACATGGTATGGGATGCTCCTCAAAGGGAGGATGATCCGCCATGTTATCGCCACATCACCATCCTTGGGAGGATGGTCCATCCCATAATTTTAGTGGAAATAGGAGGATGTTCCTAGATCATCCTACCCCACCATATTTTTTTTTTTAAATTTATCTACTTTTTAACAATTATTAAATAAGATGTAAAAATAAAATCATAAATATTAAAAACCAATACATAATATTATAAACCGAATATTACACAAAACTAAAACTAATTTTTTTTTAAACTTAAAAACTAAAACTAATGTAAACTAAAACTAAAACCAATACATAATATTCAACCCAACCCAGCACAAAAGGCCCAGTAAAACAAAAGGTATAGCCCCCAGTAAAATCATAAATAAAAACCAATACATAATATCATCCCTTAGGGTTTTTCTGCACCTACCGCCGCTGCAAGCAAAAGCTCCAAATCTCTCCTCAACAATGGCAGGTCTTATAATTTTTTTTGATTTTTTTTTTTATTCAAACGGTCACAAAAGCCTCGAACCCCACCATTTTTTTGTCTTTTTATAGACCGTCTCCAACGTCTTCTACTCGCCGGTCAAGACGGGGACGAGGGGGCGGCACGGTGTTGCCTCCGGCGCCGGTCCAAGACGGAGGGGGACGTTCCCCCATACCATCTAGCCTTAACACATTAAGTTGGACAATATTAAATTGGACAATGGGTTATTGGGTTCGGTTTTCATCGGGCTCCATCAGTGCTTACATTCAGTAGAGATAGAGGGGGGATAAAATATATAGAGAGATAAAGAGTTACATATAGAGAGAGAGTAAGATATATATAGAGAGAGAGAAAATAATATAAGTTTTATATATTTTTTATTATATACACAATACTCCCTTACATATAAGTTATTTACATAATAGTCTCTAAAAATATTAAATGACAAAAGTGCCCTTTTGTGCAAAGCAAATGATCATACTTAACAAAAAAATTAACTAAGTTAGCATTAAAGGACATAACATGCAATATTTTGAAACATTAGGTACAAAAGTCATCAATTTTAAAGGCAAAGGACACCGCCTGAAATTTTGTATAAAAATAAACTACAAGATTTGTAATTCACTCTCAAAACTTTAACAACCAGACAATAGTCTTGTCTGATACATCATTTAGGAAAACAAAAATTCACTTATTAGACCATGTGTAGTGGTAACAACTTATAATGCCCCCACCATGGGGCATTATCCGACACGTGTCATCCCAGTCAGCATGGGGCATTATAGCAAAAAGTAGTGTAGTGGGGCATTATTCCTATAATGCCCATTCCAATCATTAAAAATGATTAAAAAAAAAAAAAAAAAAAAGAAACATTTGAAAAGCTTTTTGGTCAACATGTCAGCCCATTTGGAATGCCCCCATTGGCCACTACCATAAAGTGGTGTCAGAGAACCTTTTGAATTGGGCGTGTTTATTAAAACGCGGTGAACAAAATTTTTGATTTAAAACGCCCTATAACGCCGGGTGTAGTGGGTTAGGCCGGAGGGTGTGGGGGGCGCCACCCCCGCCATGTCATCACCTATAGCGCCCGGGGCGCTATACCCCCACACCCACCAAATTAAAGGGGGCGCTATAGAAGGGGGCGCCATCATGTTAACTTGAAGAAGGGGGGTTATCAGGTGGGGCCCATTTAGTTAAACCAATCAAAATTTTTTTTATTTTTTATTTTTTTTCTCTATAGCGCCCGGGGCGCTATACCCCACACCCACCATATTAAAGGGGGCGTTATAAAGCCCACTTGGCTGACGTGGCGCCTACGTGGCGCTGAGGTGGCATTTATAACCCCCAAAGGCTCCATCCCACACCCTCTAGCCTTATGGGGCGTTAAAGGGCGTTATTTTTGAAAATTTTTTATGGAAAACGCCCCATTACACACGGTCTTAAGATAGGGGAAATTATTATTGTTTTTTAAATGGAAAACAGCTATGTAGATGGAGACTTTTATGTCACTACTTGCAAGTATTGCATATTTTATTATATCTGCAATAGCAGCCTTAGTTTATTATGATAAGGCTGGACTTCTACTCAGATCTACAAAAAGTCAATTAACCTATCCATTGAAATTAAAACACACCCAGAAACAAGCGATCTTTTCATTTCTAATGGCTATTGGTGAACTCTTTGTTGGAGCACTCATCACTGTATTGTTTGAGAAGCTGGCCTCTGGTGACTTGATCAAGCTGGCAAAATCTGCAGGCATCTATTCGGAGCTCAGCAAATGGACAGACACCTTGACCCAGATCCAAGCTGTGCTGGTTGATGCAGGTCAGAAACACATAAAAGAAGAGTCTGTTCAATTGTGGCTAAACAAACTCCAGCATTTGGCTTATGAAATAGACGATGTACTTGATGATTTGGCCACAGAAGCCAAGCTGAATAAAAAATCTGATGCTAGCACAAGTAAGGTATTAAAGTTCATTCCAAACAAATTTCATGCTCTTAAATATGGCCATAAGATAAGGTCTAAGCTAGATGGAATTACAGAAAAAATGTGTAAGCTTGTTGAGCAGAAAAAACTTTTGGGTTTGAATGATAATGTTGAAAGGTCATATAGAGCTAGTAGACGTTTGGAGGAAACTTCACTGGTTGATGAAACCGAAATTATAGGCCGGGAAGGTGATATAGAGGAATTGTTGAGGAAGTTGTTGGGCAGTGAATCTTCAAGTAGTCAAAATGTCAATGTGGTGTCCATAGTTGGTTTGGGTGGTATTGGCAAGACCACTCTTGCCCAACTTTTGTACAACGATAACAAAGTGAAGAAACATTTTGAACCCATGTCATGGGTTTGTATTTCAGATGAGTTCGATGTATTTACAATTAGCAAAGCCATTTTTAAAGATGTTGGCGGCGACGAAATAAAAGGTTCCTACTTGTTCTAGATGATGTGTGGGACGAAAATGCTGACAAGTGGGAACTCCTAAAGCGCCCTTTTACTGTAGGGGCTCTTGGAAGTAAAGTTCTTGTGACGACGCGGAACGCCAAGGTTGCATCGGCGATGGACTCTGTTCAAACGTACCATCTCGATCTTCTTTCAGATGAAGACGCTTTGTCTTTATTTGCTCAACATGCATCAGGTCTGCAAAACATCAATGTTAGTCGAACACTTAAATTACATGGTGAAGATATTGTCAAGAAGTGTGGTAGATTGCCTTTGGCTTTAAGAGCACTTGGGAGGGTACTTAGAACAAAATCCTCTGAAGAAGAATGGGAGGAACTCTTGAATAGTGAGATATGGAAGTTAGGTAATGAAAGTGGGATTCTGCCTGCTCTAAAGCTAAGTTACTATGATCTTCCACCACGTTTGAAGCAAATGTTTGTGTATTGTTGCTTATTCCCCAAGGATTACACCTTTGACATGGATGAACTGGTCCTGCTGTGGATGGCTGAAGGATTTTTAGGCGAGTCAAACGGAAACAAGTCAATGGAGAGTTTTGGTCGAGAGTGTTTTAAAGAGCTAGTGTCGAGGTCATTTTTTCAGCATTCAAACAAAGATAAATCACAATATACAATGCATGACCTGATAAATGACTTGGCGAATAGTGTTGCGGGAGAGTTCTTTTTTATGTTGGAGGATAAGACGGGAGTTTACGATAGGAGTGAAGCTTTGGAGAAGTTCCACCACATTTCTTTTATTCAGGAAAGATATGTATTTTACAGAAAGTTCAAAGCATTACAAAGAACTAGATGCTTACGAACATTCTTAGCCATAAGGTCAAGTAGTTTGGGCTTTTTATCCATGTCGAACATGGCTCTTGTCAAAATACTTCCGCAACTGCAATTTCTAAGGGTGTTAAGCCTAGCTAATAGTTCAATCGAAGAGGTACCAGAATCCATTGGTCGTCTTAAACATTTACGGTACCTCAATTTTTCCAACACTTGTATCGAATTCTTACCTGAGCAAGTAGGTGATCTTCTTAATCTACAGAGCTTATTGTTGTCTGGTTGTGATGACTTGTGTATCTTGCCAAATAGTGTTGTAGAGTTAATAAACCTACGACACCTTGACATCAATGATACTCCAAAATTGAACGAGATGCCATTGGGATTTGGTAGGTTGACGGGTCTACAAACTCTATCCAAAGTCATTATTGGAGGAACGGGTAAGTTTAGATTATCTGATTTGAAGGGATTTTTGCATCTTCATGGTCAACTTTCCATTGAAGGGCTGCACAAAGTGAAAAATGTAGCACATGCAAAGGAGGCGAACTTACATCAAAAGAAGGGTATATGTGATTTGCAATTGAAATGGAGTAACGTATTTGATGGTTCTCGGAATGAAATAAGTGAATATGAAGTACTTGAAGGGTTAAGGCCTTTTGAGAAGCTGAGAAGCCTCAAGATTCTCTATTATGGTGGAACAAAGTTTCCTACTTGGGTTGGGGATCCCTCGTTTGTTTGCTTAACTCAACTTACATTAACCGACTGTAGAAGTTGTAAATGTTTACCAATGCTTGGACAACTACCGGCACTTCAAAAATTGTGTGTAGAACGCATACACGATTTAGACAAAGTGGGTTCTGAGTTACTTGGACATACCAACTCTTGTAGTGGTATTGCGTTTCCATCACTTGAAGTTTTGGAATTTAGAGATATGCAGAATTGGAAGGAATGGTCAACTAGTGGTGGTGAAAAGTGCGAAACGTTTCCCTGTCTTCGTGAGATATCTATAGTAGATTGTCCGAAGCTAGATGTAGTGGCAATCGATTCAATACAGTCACTTCAGGTTTTGCATGTATTAGGGTGTTCTATAGCGGTGTTAAAAAGCATGGTCGGTGTGTCTTCTTCACTCCTTAGATTGAAAATGAAGAATATTAAACGTCTTACCTGTTTACATGGAGAAGTTATAGAGCATCTTGGGGCAGTTGAATATCTCAAAATCTCATCCTGTAGTGAGCTCACGTACTTGTGGGAATCTGAAGTAGACGCTTGCGAGATTCTTAAGAGTTTACAGGAGTTGGAAATAAGTGAGTGTAAAGAAATAATATCATTGGGAGAGAAAGAGGTGCATTTAGGGATTAGCATGGAATCTGTTACAAAAGTGAGCATTAAAAGTTGCCCAAGGCTGAAGAGTTTCAAGTGTCCAAATAGTATTGAGAAGCTGGAAATAGCGTATTGCCCTTTAGTTACACTTACAGATGGCCTCCCATCCACTTTGAAGTTTCTTGTCATTGGTGATTGTGATAATCAGGATGTAAGATGGTCTCTCATCAACAACTTGTCATCACTTGTCATTTATAACATGCCCAAACTGAAGTTGTTTCCCGAAGGTTACTTATCTTATCTCACCAAGTTAACAATATGTGGTTGTGATAACATAGAATCCATTCCAGATAATGGTTGCGGGTTTCTTCCATTTCTTTGCTTGAGACTGCTTGAGATATCACGTTGCAGGAATCTGAAGTCATTTCCTCATGAGCATTTGCAAAGTCTCACATCTTTAGAAAAAATGGAGATAAGAGATTGTCCAAGTCTGGACGACTCTTTTCCCTGTGGTTTGTGGCCTCCTACTTTAAAGGAACTTACAATAGGAGGGTTAAAGAAGGACATTTCAGAGTGGGGGATGCAAAATTTCCCAGCCTCACTTGTTACACTTATGTTGATTGGTAGAAATTCAGACAGAGTGGTTTCATTTGGTGCAAAGGCAGAAGAAGAAGAAGAAGATATATCGTCTTTTCTTCTTCCATCATCTTTAACTACTCTATATATATGGTTTTTTAAGGAGTTGGAATCAGTTTCAGAGGGCCTGCAACACCTCACCTGCCTTCAACATCTTGAAATACGGTTCTGCCCGAAGGTTTGAGATCTGCCAGAGACACAACTCCCTTCACTTTTAAGTTTGGAAGTGTCTGAATGTTCCCCAGAATTGAGAAAAAAGTGTAGTCCTGGTAGAAAAGGCAAGTACTGGCCCATCATCTCCCAAATCCCGAGACATAGAGTGTAGTCCTTGATTATATGTATATTATGTATATTAAGTAAATGTAACGTTATTATACTTATGTATTAGTATTTGTATCGATTAAGTGTTGGGACACGTCGGTTGAGACATACCGTTTCGAAGGTGGTTAATCCCGCCAAAGATAACTAAGTTAGCATTAAAGGACATAATGTGCAACATTTTGAAACATTAGATACAAAAGTCATCAATTTTAAAAGCAAAGAACACCGCCTGAAATTTTGTATAAAAAAAAGAGAAGATTGTGATAATCTGGATGTAAGATGGTCAGAGTGGGGGCTGCAAAATTTCCCAAATCTCTGTGATTTGTGGCCTCCTACTTTAAGGGAACTTTCAATAGGAGGGTTAAAGAAGGACATTTCAGACTGGGGGCTGCAAAATTTCCCAGCCTCACTTGTTACACTTACATTAATTGGTAGAAATTCAGACAGAGTGGTTTCATTTGGTGCAAAGGCAGAAGAAGAAGAAGATATATCGTCTTTTCTTCTTCCATCATCTTTAACTACTCTATATATATGGCATTTTAAGGAGTTGGAATCAGTTTCAGAGGGCCTGCAACACCTCACCAGCCTTCAACATCTTGTTATTGGGTTCTGCCCGAAGGTTAGAGATCTGCCAGAGGCACTACTCCCTTCACTTTCATGTTTAGAAGTGTATAATCCTTCCAAGGAATTGGGAAAAAAGTGTAGAAGTGGAAAAGGCAAGTACTGGCCCATCATCTCCCAAATCTCGAGACTTAAAAAAATCTCACATCTCTGGAAGTAGAAAAAGGCAAGCACTAGTGCAAGTAGAAAAAGGCAAGTAGAAAAATGTAGTACTAGTGCAAGTAGAAAAAGGCAAGCACTGGGTCATCAATTTATCAATTTCTTTTTGTGATAACATAGATTCTATTCCAGAATCTCACATCTCTGGAAGAAATGGTGATAAGTTATTGTCCAGCAGTTCCCTCCGGCCCAAATAATATATTGTGTTTTCGAGCCGGGGGTCTCACTGGAAGCAACCTATCTATTCCTACGGGGTAGAGGTAATCTTACCTTCCTCAGAATTCAGACCCTACCTTAGCTTTGCTATTGATGAGATTTACTAAGTATGATGATGATGATGTTCAGCAGCAAGGTATTCTTCACAATAAATGTTATTTTGATTAAAGTAATTGAATGCAATGTATATAAATTCAGTGATTATGATGTTATCACTAATCTTTTGGATTGAAATGCAATTTGTTTTTTTGCTTTTTTTTAGTAATTAAGTATAAACATAATTTAAATATCTTTATGAAATTATTAAGATAATAAAAAAAAAATAACAAACTGTTCTATAAAATATATAAACTAGTATACGTATATAAACAATGTCTTAACTTTAAATTACTGAGACTGATTGTTTAGTGGAGTTGGTTAAATTATTAAAATGCTTTGGAGACGACTAATCTTGTTGCGCAATATTCATGAAGCTCCACTAAAATTAATAATATTAAACTCGAATTAAGATTTGTGTTAAATAGGAATAAGATACTCGAATGTAAAGACTTGTGGAATTTCTTAAACAAGAAATGAGGAGTGAATTTAAATACTTTGAAATTTAATACGTTGGAATAAATAAATAATAAAATGCATGTAAGATTATAATGGTTTCATAGTTAATTAAAATCCTAAACCCACTGCTTAGATTAAACAAACAGTGCAACAAAATGCTATTGGCGGTTGTCATCAGAATCTGAAAAATTATTTTGAAACAGGAGGAGCAAACTATGGTGGTCGAACAAACAGTGCAATGAAAATGGAACAGATGACGATGAAGATGAAAAGAAAGAAGTAACGGGTTTTAAAGTAAGAACCACGGTTCCTACCGGGAACCGGACCAAAACCGAATAGCTACCAAAACAGGAACCATGACTGACCCTTATTGCCCAAAACAGGAACCATGACTGACCCTTATTGCCCACGGTATGGTTATGCGGTTCTGACAGGTCAGTTATGTGGCTCTAATGGGTCCAACACGTGAACTGCACACTCGTAGCGGTCTGAGTGGGCATCGGTGGTCAGTTCAGCAGTCCGAATTAAGACCAGCGATCAAGTCGGAGTCATAGTCCAGTGTGGCGGCGGTCCGGGTCAAGGTTGATAGTGGTGACCGAGATGGGGACTAGCCTGATAGATTTTAATTACTTTATGATTGTTTTGTCACTCAAATTCATTATAAATTTAATTCACTTTCATATATTTCAATTCTTTCATATTAGAAATCTTTTTGAAATGTTTAAATTCTAAATTCAATTCGTTCATATTCTAGTTTCTTCAAAAAAAAAAAAAAAAAAAAAAAAAAAATCCGCAAACCAAAGGCACTCTAAAAGCCGTTCCTAGAGGGTAATTACATTCCCATCACATTTTGTTTATACTTGTTTATGGACGTCATTTCTCAATTACCATGCATCAAACAAGAGAATCGTCAATTTTTTGTTGGTATGATGTCTCTATAACCGCCATGTCGGACAAGAAAACACAAGTTAACATTTACTAAACAGGTTATTGGTCTCTATGCCGGACGGAGATTCGCAACGGGAATCATCTCGCCTTGTTCGGTATATCTCGTTCCCTTCTTTATTCCCCCGTTTAAATCCCTGTTAATATTCTATAATTTTGAAGTTAACCATGAAAACCTTGAAGGTTTGAAAACAACAAGGAAAAACTGATACTGGTCGTTTACGTTTCTGTGATAAACTTTGAGATTAAATACCGAAACTGTTTGTTTGAACTTGGTTAATGGTTGAACTTTCATCAAATAGTTTTCAAAATTAATGTTGGATCTTTTATTAAACTGTTTATTTATAATCAAAATTAATGTTTGATCTTTTATATCATGCGTCTGCGTTTTTTTTTAATATATACGGAAGAAGACAGCATCACTAATTTTAATGTGTATTATATTACTAGTGGAGCCCGCGCGTTGCAGCGGAGTCGACAATAAAGACGGGAGTATAAATCAAACCTTTAGGATAAATGGATAAATATGTAAGTGATGTACTCTAGAAACAAGTTTCATTGGTCAAGCTAAATGCTAACACTACAAAACTGTAGTCAGCCACCACTAAGCTGAAATATACTGCCTAATCATACAAAATCACCATTCGACCAGATCAGTCCACACATACACCTTCATTTTGTTCACACAAAATCACCCTTTGCACTCACCAATTCGTTTCGAGCTTTATACCAGTGGCTAGTTTGTCTCACACAGATCACTCCGGTTTTGTACATGTACAAATACAAATCACCTTCTTTTCCTTTAATCGGCTTCACAAGATCGAACTTCACATAGCTCTCGGCTGTCTTCACCCTCAAAACAAACAAAAAACTCTTGGGTTCATGCGTCATTCAGTTGTAAAGTACAAGTAAGATTTGATGGAGCTTGTGTTGCTGATGTTCTGTCTACCTTAAGCTACTGTCACCGTCAAGGCGGCTGTCCCGGTTGATCACCGGTCACCGTTGATCGTCTAACGTCTCTAACAACCCTGTACAAATGCCTTCCAGTCACCGAAAGAGCGCCGTCATCATCCGCTACTCTTGCTTTTTAGATTCACAAAGAATCTCGCTTCTTGCTACATTATCACCATGAATCACAAAGATTCATCTCCTCTTTTTGTTCACACAGAACACGTTCATATTCACGCAGAACACCACTTTTTTTTGGTCACCTCTTATCGATTGATTCACACAGAATTCTTCTTCTCAATCGATTCACGCAGAACCTTTGCACCGCTCACACATAACTCTTCCTCATCACACAGATCGCCATTCTTCCTAGTTCACCCAGAACCCTTTTTTGTTCTCGATTTCTCGTCTCCTCTCCGATCACACAGATCTCCGTACATCTCGGTTCACATAGAACAATCTTCTTTGTGCGGCTCACACAGAACCCTTCTGCAATCACATTGATCATCTTCTTCCTCATCTTCTCCCGGCTCACTAAGAGCCATGTTCAGTTCACTCAGAACTCGTTTCAAGTTTCGATTTCGTCTCCACACGGCTCACTTAGAACCATGTTCGGTTCACACAGAACCTCCGCTCCTATTTTCGATTAAAATAATCGATCTTGCCTTCTTCCTCTACGGCTCACTCAGAACCTTCTCCTTTCTTTTCTTATTTCTCTAATAATTTTGATGCGTCTATTTCTCTTGATTTTTTCTTCCGCAGTTTAAAGGGACTGCTCCCTTCTTCTCTGAAAATCGACTCTCAAACCTGCCCTCTTTCTTAACCTCACTAATCCCACAGTACGAGTCTATAGCTCTGATACCAAATGTTGGGTTTAAGCTTCAATTACACTCAAAAGAAACTCACGAACAAGATAATCATTTCTGCTTGAAAACCCACACTTTTTCATTATGAAAGTTTAATATATATATACAGACTCATGCAAACGTAAATAAAGGAAAACACTAACCAACTATGACCACTTCTCAATTATTTGACTCAACTAAGGGGGGAGGGGTGGTTCACTAGTGATAGAAACTATCACTCACACTGTCCAATAATATCGTGCCATGTCATCAACCAAATTTCTATCACTAGTGATAGAAATGTAGGGGGGGTGGTATCACTAGTGATGGAATTCTATCACTCCCAATTTTTTTTAATTTTTTATTTTAAATTCCATTAAGTGATAGCATATTGAAATTTGTGAAGTTAAAGGTCCAATTAGAATGCAGTGGGTGTACACGTGTAAGTAGTGAGACATGCCATGTATCCAAACACATGCAGAGATTCATACATGCAGACCCTTTATCCAATCAACTAGAGCCTTTCCAATCAACTTGCAGAGCATTCAAATTTTCAACGCGTGATAGCTTTAACGCGTTCAAAAACTAACGCGTTGATTTATAGCCGGCGGCGGTGTTCCGTGATCTTTCAACGCGTTTTGGGGTGGTATAACGGACCACCCCGTCCCCCCTAACAAACACTAACCCACGTTCTAACTAAAAACCAATAAAAACATGTGACTAATTAACTAAAAGAGTTAACTGCCATTTTCGTCCCTGTGGTTTGGTCACTTTGGCCATTTCAGTCCATTTTTCAAAAATGCGCCATTTTCCTCCCCGACGTTCTGGAAAGGTGCCATTTCAGTCCAAAAATCATAACCCAGTTAAGTCGGTTAGTAAATAAGGACTGATTGTGTAAATTTGTAACATAAAGGACTGATTGTGTAAATTTGTAACACCACCACCACTAGCCCTGCCACCACCACCACTCCGCTGCCACCACCACCGCCACCACAGCCACCACCGCCACCACAGCCACCACCGCCACCACAGCCACTGCCACCACCACCACCACCGTCACCACAGTCACACCGCCACCACAGGCGACGAAAATATGGCATTTTACTCACATATTTATAGAAGTGGTTTTGGGCCAATTTAAATGAACTTTGAGAACATTATATGCACACCCATCTCCGTTTAAGTGGTTAATATAATTTTCTTGCTTTCAGTAATTAAAAAACCGAGTGTGAAGAAGATGTTGAACATACCAATTATAGTACCTCCACCCCCATCGCCAGCCGGTGAATCGAAACCGGCTTTCTCGTTCTTTGAAGGGTTAAAAAAGTATGCAGCTGCACAAGCTCATAAACAACATCAAGAAAGTCAAAGAAGTCTAACAACCACGAGTCAAAAGTCAACTTCAGAAGACCAGAAATCTTCAAATCAAAGAGAATCGCGAGCATCGGTTTTAAGCCAGAGGATCAAAAGACTAGAGAAAGAAGTAAAAGGAAGAAAGAAGAACCACAGGCGGTGAGCGTTTGGTATTTAATCTCTATCGTTATGATGATGATGGGCGTCAACGTTATACGGCCCATTGAATAATTGTAATAAGGCATTCATCATATTCTTTTTGGTCAATTTTGACATTATATATCTACCGCTTGGAATAGTTTTATTATTTTGTATTTCGCGTGTAATACGTTAGTTATGAAGATGCATTATCCTCGACTTTTTTATAGTCTTTTGTATACTAGCCAGGATAGTGTTACAAACTTTATAACTGCAGCATTAAACAGATGTTCAACCACTCCTAATTTTTTCTTCTATAATAGAGGAAAAAGCATCACATGCATATAGCAGATATCCATTCAGATATCGGCGAAGTCAATTCTCTAAAAGGACGTGGTAGCAGGTCGGGTTATGTATGGAATGGTGGTTCGAAGAACTGTTGATGATGATCAACGTGATGATTGACGATGATGATGAACTCTTGATCGCACAAGCCAAAGATAATCGCACAAGATCCCGTAGCCGCGGTGGTGGCAGTGGCTGTGGTGGCGGTGTGGCGGTGTGGCTGTGGTGGCGGTGGTGGTGGTGGTGGCGGTGGTGGTGGCAGTGGATGTGGTGGCGGTGTGGCTGTGGTGGCGGTGGTGGTGGTGGTGGTGGTGGCAGTGGCTGTGGTGGCGGTGGTGGTGGTGGTGGCAGCGGAGTGGTGGTGGTGGCAGGGCTAGTGGTGGTGGTGTTACAAATTTACACAATCAGTCCTTTATGTTACAAATTTACACAATCAGTCCTTATTTACTAACCGACTTAACTGGGTTATGATTTTTGGACTGAAATGGCACCTTTCCAGAACGTCGGGGAGGAAAATGGCGCATTTTTGAAAAATGGACTGAAATGGCCAAAGTGACCAAACCACAGGGACGAAAATGGCAGTTAACTCTAACTAAAATTATGCAACCCATTTGACCCAAGAAGCTCCATTTTCGACCCGTATCCATGACCCGAACCTGAAACGTCAAGATTAATCCTATAGAGTTTGCAGAGAAGCCCCGAGGATTGCCAGTGCTGGCATAGCAACTATCTCCTTTGGTTGTCCACACTTTTTGCACTTTTCTAGTGAGGCATAATTGTTGTTAGTGCAGCCTATTTTGATCCACCGCCACACACACCAACCCATAACGCAGCCAGATAGATGAATAGAACCCAACGCTACACACGCCAACCAGCCAATCACATACCAAACACACACAAAAGCACAAACCACACAACCTGAATCATTGCCTTTGTTTTAATCTGGAATTGAAATTAAGACAAGAAAATACTTTTTGAAAAGCAAGCTACATTAACAAATAGAAGTTTATTGCTTGCCACTTCACCAATGAATGAATTCCTAGCTCAATAGCCTTGGTAACGGTAAAAGAATGACATTTGGTTGTTCTAGCATCTGAAGGACTGGAACATGCCCATTTTAATTCAAGTTCATAACGTCTAGTCGTCTAATTAAAGATTTGAAAACATAAATTCAAGTCGATTTTGATGACACCGATTACTTATCACCATGAAATTATATTGGTTCTCTTCTGTATTATACGAACAATAAACTTAAACATCATTTTAACATACCTGAAAGTAATCAGCTTGAGTAGCTTCAGACAACAACTCCAGCAACAAATACGGCTAATCAGCAGCCGAATTCGCCAAACTCATCGAAAACTCACCGCTCTTATTCAACCGTTTAACAGCATTCGCCCTAAACCGTGACCGTCATTGGCCACATATAGTGTATTATATATTTCATGAAACTCTATAAACTAAGCAGTTTTAATTAGTTATTGGTGACTATAACATCATCTTCCATCTTCTCACAAGCACCCATGATTACAAGGAGAGACGAACTAAAAGAAATTGGCGAAAGAGAGGTCTATTATGTCTGTATAGCTTCTTGTGAAGAAAGAGAGAATCAGTTTGCAAAATCTTGAGTGTGAACGAAAAATATATATGAAAGAACAGGAAACCCGTTACAGTTTCCAATATTAAAAACCCTCATTATAAGGTTCCTTGAATGTCGTAACTGCAAGACATTGAAAATGCCAAATCTGCAGACATTGCCGATAAAAAGAAAACACAGGAATCCTCACAAGATCCACGTTAAAAGGACACTGGATCGACTCATATATAGGATTTTGCACATGCAACAGAAGCATTATATGCCTTGATTGTTTAACGAATTCATTATCTCGGTCCGATGAGTGCCTATACACAACAAAGATGTCAAAACGTAAAACTAACCTCTCTCATATTTAAAACTTCCAAGGCATCTACTTTTGACCGTTCATTTCACTTTTCCATGAAACATAAGCCCCATATGTAGTGCACGCCAATTTAGCATTCATTTCGGAGCCTATAAACAATACATAATCCCCTAATTCAATAACTTAATTACGAATGAATCATACCGTTGGTCGTCTTCAGTTCCCAGCTTCACTTTCTCTCCATTTTGATTCTCCAAAACCATCAGCATGCCATTTGGATGCAACAAACAGAATTATCAATAATCGTTATACCAGGGGAAGAAAGTAACAAATAACAAACCCTAGACATATAATCATATGAAAAAAAGGAAACACAAGAGACACAAAAGAATCAAAATTCACATACCTTGAACGATTTTAGAGTCTTGTAATCAAATCTACAAAAGCTAATACACACTCCAAATAATCAAAATCAAATTACTAGAGAAATTAAAAAAAAAAAACAAACCGAAGCACCTAGGGTTACGGGTTACCTGTTTCTGAATCTTCGTGGGTGGATCTCAAATCAACTCTAATCTTCGTTTTCACCTTGCGGTTCTGACATTGAACCATAGATTTTTTTAACAATCTATCCATCTCACAAGATCGGGTCGATTGAGGTAAGAATCGAAAAACAGGCTAGAGGGGAGTTGAGATTCATCGTCATTGATGGAACCTTTAAGAATCGAACATTAGGTTATAGGGGAGATGGGAACTGACGAGAACTGAAAGGTCGCATTGAACCATGGTGATTGATATTCAAGAACGACAATGAGTTGGAGGCCGTTTTGTTAGGGGAGAGGGGCAATAATGGAAAAAAATAGGGATTTTAACTGACTTTTCACATGTCATCTTAAAATTAGGGCTAGAAATTACCATTATATCCATGGAAGATGCTTTATATAGTATTATAGATATAGATTATAGATTTGTTACATACTGATGCTATTATAATACTATTATTATAATAACATTATAATAGTCAAATTTGGTTAAGTAACTTCATGAAACTGATTTCTATAAATGAATAAAAAAATCAGATTTATATTTCTTTTAAATAACAACTATTATATATATATATATATATATTATATTTATGTATTAAAGCAAATGTTGTAATTACCCAACCCCTTTAACCATATCGATCCGCTCTTACACACACATATATACATATGTATAAATCAATATTATTTTTACACCAACATCATTTATATAAAGTATTCCATGGAATTGCACAACGAATATACCTACATAATTATAAATTGGAAATTTTATCTAAATATTCACTTGAATAGACCCCATGTATAAATATAAAATACAATTAATTTATTATCAATTTTTCCATGTTATTTACTACATTTCCAATCCTTGTTTTAGGATAATTCTCGTTGTTCCAAGGTCTTCAAATCCTATTCGTACGCTTAGATTTACAAGGAATCGCAAACGCAACCACTTGTAATCTCAAGACTTCGTCATTTTCACTCTCGGTTTTCGTGGAACTCTATGCAAAACGGTGAGTATACTCGATCCCATTTTGTTTTAATACTTTCGGGTGCAACATGTATTCTATGCAAAAACACGCAGTGCTTGAAACTTGTTATATTCACGCTCTATCCACATTTAAACATGAAACAATTTGATGCTTGTTAATCTCATATGTATTATGCAAGTTGAACGTGTTAATCTCAATGCCCTTGAGTCTTTGGGTATTGTTAAGTTGAGCGTGTTGAACGTGTTAGGCTTTATAAGCATGAGGGACCTTTTGGTATGATGGTTGACCATGTCCTCTTAGGAATTGATTTGATGGTGGTGCATCTGTCACTTGTACCTCTCTGGGAGCAGAGGTTTTGCTCAACTGTTTTGTAACAGCTGCTTGGAGAGGCACAAAAGTCCATTTGCTTTTGGTGGAAGGTTTTTGTGGACTCTCCAGTGTTTTTGATGCGTACTCTTTCCTTTAAACCTCAAAAGTTTTGAGATACACACACTCTTGAGTTAAATGGTTGGTTATTCCACAAATTGTGCACTTAGGTGCAGGCTCAATGACACTTGTTTTGTTTATATCATAAGCTTTTAAAAGAAAAGAGTCTTTTGTGGCATGGTTTCTTTTCCCACAAAAATCACAAAATAGGTTCTTTACCTTTTCTCTTCTCTTCCTCTTTTCATCTTCCTTTTCAACAGAGTTTTTAACCTCTGTTGGGATATCTTTCAGAGGAATGACTTTAGCCTTGGGTGCTTTGACATCCTCAATTGTGGAAAAATCCATTGGCTTAATGTTTTCAAGGATGTCACATTCATTGACCAGGTGGGTTTGAATTGATATTTTTCTATCTTTCAAAGGTTGATGACCCCTATGGTTTTTCTAAAATGATTTTGTTTCCATTTTTATCTGTGACTTTTATCTCTTGACCAGCCATGTTTGTGGGGATAACTTCAACTAAGCCAGATTCAATTTCAGCAGTGTTTTCAGTTTGCTCATGTTTTCTGAAGCCAATGCCAAACTTTACATTGCTCTTGATCTGTCACACCCTGATATTTCCACATATTACCGGTGGGCCCGGCGGGGAGTATCGTGACGTAGTTGATATCATCATTGTCAATACACACAATATAATAGCACAGTGGAAGGCTTGGTGAATAAACTATTACAAACCATAATGTCTGAGTGTTCGAGTGAAAGAATATACAGACTGAAATGTAATAAGATCCACAGGCGGATAATAAAAGTACAAAGAAAACAAAATAACAGACTTCATGTATCTTAGGGATTCGCAAGATCCTCTTATACGACACCTAATAGCTCCAGCCTATTACGAGAGGTACCTGTCAATCAGTCTTTAAGAAAATACGTCAGTTTACACTGGTAAATACAATTAACTGACTCTTTTGAAAACATTTATCAAAATGGATTTAAGTGCACATGGCACAAATCATTTATAACTTTGGACAATTATTTAAAGATAATCTTGTATACAGATTTACATGTTTGTCATACAATTGGGGCCGGTTGGAAGCCGGCCATGATTAACCGACTCACCACTTATAGAACCCACAAAGGAGTTATCCCCAACATGTGGGTTTATATTTTATTTAGCATTTGCATCTGTCAGGTGTATGCCTACACCCCGTGCATAGGTCGTGGCCATTTTCAAATGAAATGAGACGAGGATATCCAAGACACGGTCGAATTAACCCCCCAATGTTTATGTTACCAAACAAGACAGATTAAAACGAGTTATGTAAATTTATTAATCACAATCCGATTAAATGATTTCATACCCGACCAAGTGGTATTATTATAATACCATATCCCAAGCCCGTATAAGGGAAAATAAGTTAAAAGTATTTACCTGAGCTAATGTGAAAGGTAACTCAGCAGTAAAATCCTAAGCTGTATGATGGTACCTTCTACTGGATGCTATTTAATCTGTATAGAAGGTTTAATAACCTATTAGGATGATAACGGGTCTTTAGTTAAGTCAAGGACTTAGATCGGCTAGCTAGAAAGAAACCTTACGGTTCTAAACGCTAGATTAAGCGGAGACCAGAATAGAATGTGGTTTAGACCCGACAAGCTTGGATACTTGTATAATATGGGTAAACTAATCACATTCTGGAATTTGAGGATTTAATGATAAGGTTAAGCCCGTTTCGGTTATTTTACGTAAACTAGTCACATAAACCGATCCGAACGCATAGACGCGTAACGGGTAACCAAATGAATTATATACAGGTCTTAATTGTTATTATGCTTAAAATATGTTAATACATCAGTAGGATGTTAACATATATGCCCAAAAAGTAATTTAAACCAAGTTAAGTCCCATAAGGGCATTTTGGTAATTTTAATGCTTATAAAAGAGATTTTTATAACAAACTGAAGTTCTGGTCATTTGAAATCAGTAAAAATATTTAATTTATCACACTACATCAGTAAGATATTATAATATGTGAAATTTACTATTTATGACCAAACTATGTCCCGAAAGAGTATTTTGGTCATTTCACATAGGCTTTTAAGGACATTTTTGGAAACCTGAGTTCATAACTTATACCTACTGTAATAATATTCAAATTTGTTTAAAAATTCAGTAGGTAAAAAGTCTTAGATGTTAAATATGGTTTTAAACCATACTATGCACCTAATTAGTGTAAAATTCGCTAATTGACGATAATCAAGGTGTTTATGCAAATCTGAGATTTTGATCAGTTTTAAATGCTCAAAATAATTTATTTAATGTATGAAATCAGTAGGAAAAAGTTTGGCATTCAAATCCTTTGTTAATCTCATTTTATGTCTAAAAGGGTATTATCGTCATTAACCGAATTACACAAGAACTCAATGTTTTAAACAGATAATAATCTGACCAAAAATCTTAAAATTCCTTAAAAATAATATCTTAATAGTAGGTAATGAGTTTTGGTTAAAAATCCAAGTTTAAAGGTGCACTATGCAAGATATCGCAAATTAATTAATAAAAAGCTTCTAATTACGATATCGCGCATAACTCCTATTTGGGACCAAGAACTGATGTCAAATTTTCGAGACAAGTTTAATTATCAGTAGTAAAGGTTTTTGTCCACTCACATTGCTAAAAATCTCATTTGTGTGCCAGAAGGGCATTTATGGCATTTTTAAGCATATTAACGATCACGAGCATATAATTCAATCCGCTAAGAACCATGCAATATAACTCCAGAGGGTTATACTACTAAATAATGTGGTCCTTTTGGAAGCTTAAAACATGGGAGAATTAAGCTTAAACGGGTCAGAACTGAAAGTCAAAGCAAAAGTCAAGTTTTTGCGACTTTCTGTTATAAACTGACCTTAGATTGTTAATTGTCGGGTTAGGACAGATAAAACATGTTCTAATATTAATTACCAAGTCATTAAAATTTTAAAATATAATTTAGAACCTCTTTTTTATTAATTTGATTCATTTTTAAACTTTCTGTCCAATTTGACTTTTTGTCAAACTAGTTTGACCCGACAATTAACTAGTCAAATGAGATAATTAGGAGGTGCCCTTTTAAGGGTTAATCACCTACCTTAATATGGTTCCATAACCACTTTCGTTTTGATCAGTGGCTGGACCATTTGTGATTAAACCGAAAGTCAAAGCTTAATTACGATAAGTTTGACTTTTCCGTTTTTAAACTAATTAAAAGGACTAAGCAGGTAATAAAACTCTTACTAATGGTCCTTGCTATCTTTTCTACACTTCTAATTCTTCTCCTATTGCTTGCAAGCTCCATAGGTAAGTGTTCTTGAGTGATGTTGCAAATGTGAGTATAAGAACACAACACTCAAGTCCCTTATATACTAAATTCCAATCTCTTGGATCATTAGCAGCTGTCATGGGACCTCCTAGGATCACCCCAGGTGTCCTAGTGAATTATAAAAACCGTTTAACAGCCCCTAGGATCGATACAATTGAGAATAAGGCGGTGCAACAGCTGAAACCTGTATCTGTCAATAATTTTCTGCGCTGGGCATTTTCAGGCGGGCCGCGTAAGACTCAGTAAGAGTCTACGCGGGCCGCGACAACCTGTAAAACAGGTTAAAACACTTTCCAACTTGGCAGCTTTAGTCCCTGGCCATTTAAAACCTTATTTAACCTTATTGTTGACATGTAAGGCCCTTGTAGTTAGTTTGTTGAGGCTCAAGGATGTATACACAAACTTCGTTAGGCTCGGTTTCGTTAAATATCACTATAAATGCAAATTTCATCAAGTTGACACTTTTCACCCAAAGTCTTGAAAACTCACTTAACGATCTCGAATCCATGTGAAATTTTTATCACTTATTCTTGAGAGTATATTTGAATATTTCGAAGCCTCAGGTTCGTTAAAAGGTCACTCAGAGGTCAGAATTAACATGTTGACACGTTTAACCCTTATAGTTTTATAATCTTCCGATTATTTTTACAAACGGCTTCTCATATCCAATTAATCACTCGTTCAAGAATATATTCTTCACGTATGGTCATTCAGAGGCTCAAGTTTGGCATGTTGACACTTTTAGTCCCTTCGCATACATATTTTCACTGTTTGTCAACTTTAGTCCTTCAAATTTAATCTTTCACATATTTAGAGTTTAGGACACGTGTCTATACATAATTGGACACGTTTTTACGTGGTGTTACATCCTCACCCCCTTAAAAGAAATATCGACCCCTAGATTTACTGGAATAAGTGAGGGTACTTCTGTCGCATAGTGGACTCGACTTCCCACGTATATTCGGGACCTCTACGGGCATCCCATTTGACCTTTACTATAGGCACATGCTTTCTTTGGAGCTTTTTAACCTGACGATCCTCGATCGATATAGGTCTTTCAATAAATCTTAGGCTTTCATCAATCTGTACATCTTTATGAGACATAGTTAATGATTCATCAGTTAGACATTTCTTGAGATTACAGATGTGGAACACATTATGAATTCCACTTAGCTCCTCAGGTAAGTTTGGCTTATAAGCTACACTGCCGACACATTCGATAATATCGAATGGTCCAATATACCTAGGGCTTAACTTGCCCTTCTTACCAAAACGCATCACACCTTTTCAGGGTGATACTTTTAGTAAGACTTTATCACCAACTTCAAACTTTAGAGGTTTCCGCGTTTTGTCAGCATAACTTTTCTGCCTATCCCTGGCAGCTTTCAGGCGATCGCGAATCTGGACAATCTTGTCCGTCGTTTCAAGGACTATATCAGGTCCTGATAACTGAGCTTATCCTACTTCTGCCCAACAGACAGGCGTTCTGCATTTCCTACCATATAATCCCTTAAAAGGCGCAGCTTGAATGCTTGTATGGTAGCTATTGTTATAGGAGAACTCGATCAAGGGTAGGTGGTCATCCCAACTACCTCCCAAATCAATAACACATGCTCGAAGCATGTCTTCCAAAGTTTGAATTGTACGCTCACTCTGACCATCTGTCTGGGAGTGATAAGCAGTACTAAAATTCAAACGAGTGCCCAAAGATTGTTGGAAACTTTTCCAAAAGTGTGAGGTATACCTAGTATCTCTATCAGAGATAATAGACACCGGCACTCCGTGAAGAGATACAATCTTATCTACGTACAACTGGGCTAACTTATCAGAGTTATGAGTCTCCTTGATGGGCAAGAAATGTGCTTACTTAGTCAGTCTATCAACTATAACCCATATGGTATCATTTCCATGCCTTGTTTTAGGTAACTTGGTTATAAAGTCCGTAGTTACCATTTCCCACTTCCATGTGGGAAGTTCTGGTTGTTGAAGCAGACCTGATGGCTTTTGATGTTCAGCTTTAATCTGAGCACAAGTCAGTCACTTAGCTACATGTGTGGTAATAGATTTCTTCAAACCCATCCACCAATAGTTAGCCTTCAAATCCTGATACATTTTGTCACCTCCAGGGTGAACTGAGTATTTGGAATTATGAGCTTCCTGAAGGATTACATCTCGAAGCCCTCCATGAGTAGGAACCCAAATTCTTCCATTCATTCTGAGGATTCCATCCTTGCCAGGGGCTAACTGCTCAGTAGTTACACCTAACTTTTCGTCTGGAAGGTTAGCTTCCAAAACAACATCTTTCTGTGCAGCTAATAGTCTTTCATTCACTCTATTCTTTAATTCAATGCTCTTGGCATTGATCTTGATTGGTTTGACTCTTTCCTTTCGGCTTAGAGCGTCGGCGACCACATTCGCTTTACCTGGATGGTAGCGAATTTCGCAATCATAATCATTTAGAGTTTCCATCCAATGGTGCTGTCTCATATTGAGTTCCTTTTGATTGAATAAGTGTTGGAGACTTTTGTGATCCGAATAGATCACACATTTAGTTCCATATAAATAATGTCTCCATAACTTAAGTGCGAATACAACGGCACCCAATTCTAAATCGTGGGTGGTGTAATTCTTTTCATGCACTTTCAGTTATCGTGAAGCATAGGCAATCACCTTGCCTCGCTGCATAAGTACACATCCCATGCCGGTGTGTGAAGCATGACAATATACGACAAACTCTTCAATTCCTTCGGGTAAGGTCAACACCGGAGCATTGCTCAATTTTCGCTTAAGAATCTCAAAAGATTCTTGTTGCTTTGGACCCCAATCAAATTTCACATTCTTGCGGGTCAAAGAAGTTAATGGTGCAGCTATCCTTAAGAAGTTCTCAATGAATCTTCTATAATATCCAGCTAAACCCAAAAAAGCTGCGAATTTATGTAGGCGTCCTTGGTGTTTCCCAATTCATAATGGCTTCTATTTTGGCGGGATCAACTTGGATGCCACGCTCACTAACAACATGTCCAAGGAATTGGACTTCGCGAAGCCAGAACTCGCACTTGGAGAACTTAGCATACAACTTCTCATGTTGAAGCAATCCTAAGATACATCGAAGGTGCTTCTCATGGTCAACTTGGCTACGAGAATAGATAAGTATGTCATCTATAAAGACAATGACAAACTTATCTAAGTATGGTTTGCAGACTCTATTCATGAGGTCCATGAATGCTGCTGGTGCATTAGTGAGCCCGAAAGGCATCACTAAAAACTCGAAATGTCCATACCTTGTTCTGAAGGCTGTCTTTGGTACATCTTCCATTCTAACCTTAAGTTGATGATACCCAGATCTCAAATCAATCTTCGAGAAATAGCTCGCCCCTTGGAGTTGATCGAATAAATCGTCGATCCTGGGCAAAGGATAAGGATTCTTGATCGTTACCTTATTTAATTCACGATAATTAATGCATAAGCGCATTGATCCGTCCTTCTTTTTCACAAACAATATTGGAGCTCCCCAAGGCGAAGAGCTGGGCTGAATGAAACCTTTTTCCAGTAAGTCATCTAATTGAGTTCTGAGCTCTTTCATTTCAGTAGGCGCTAGACGATAAGGAGCTCGTGCAATAGGTGCAGATCCTGGAAGAATGTCTATCCTGAACTCTACTTGCCTCTCTGGAGGTAATCCAGGTAACTCGTCAGGGAAAACATCAGGATACTCAGAGATGATTGGGATGTCTTCAATCTTAGGCTTCAGATCATTCACAGACACTTGTGCCATGTAGATAACACATCCGCTCTTCAAACACTGTGATACCTTGAGAATAGACACATTGCTGGGTAATCCATATTGTGTATCTCCTTGAATTGTGATTGATTCACCAGAAGGGGTTTTGATAATAACTAGCTTTTTATCACATGCAATTTGGGCTTGGTTATGCGACAACCAATCCATGCCCAAAACTATATCAAACCCAGTCAATTTCATTGGCAAGAGGGATAGCGGGATATAATGATTCGTAATGGATATGAAGCATCCATCAAGAAGAGTTGAAGCTGTTTCTAAGGTACCATCGGCAAGCTCTACCTCATATTTTATGTCTAGAGTCTTAATAGGCAAATTCAATATCTTACAGAACTTATGGTCTACAAAAGACTTATCAGCACCGGAATCAAATAAGACTCTAGCATAGTTATTATTAATGAGGAAGGTACCTGTTATGACGTTCTCGTTGTTTACCGCTTCCCTTGCGTTCATCTGAAAGACTCTCACATTTGTTTTCTTTGCCTCCTCGGGTTTCTTTGCATTCTTGGGGCAATTTGTTTTGATGTGCCCCTTTTCATTGCAACCATAGCAGGTTGCATCCTTGATATTTCGACACTCAACAGACTTGTGCCCTTTCTTTTTGCAAATCCCACATGGTTTGGCCTGTGGGTCTTGGTTGTACTTTCCAAAGTGCCTTTTGTTGCAGGTTTTGCGCCTGGGCTTGTCACTGAATTGCCCTTTCTTTGAACCAAAGTTCCCTTTGCTTTTCTTGTTAGACTGAGGAGACTTGTCTTCCTCCCTCTTCCTCTTCCCAACATCGGTAGCTTTCTTTGCCCTACTCCTCACAACATCAAGAGTGAGGGACAAAGATAGATCCACAGCAGATCTATAAGTGGCTGGCTTAGAAGCCTTAACATTCCCTTTTACTTCAGGGGCCAAGCCACCGATGAAACGCGCAATGCATTTGGGTTCAGGGGTGACTAAGTATGGTACAAGCCTTGACATTGAGTTGAAGCTAGTCACATAGGATCTACAATCCAGATCCTTCATTACCAAGGTGAGGAAGTCAGTCTCTATCCTCTCGACTTCATATTGAGGACAATATGTGTCCTTCACCAAATCAACAAACTTGCTCCATGGAAGGTTATACAACGGAACAATTCCAGTGGCTTGCACTAACGCTTTCCACCAAGTGAGGCCATCGCCCTTGAAAGATTGAGACACAAACTTCACTACGTCTTCCTTAGCACATCCGCTGATGTCTATCACAGTCTCCATCTCGTCCAACCATTTCATGCAATCGATTGCTCCCTTTTCTCCTGTAAAATCCCTCGGTTTACAGGAGACAAAGTACTTATAGGTACAACCCTTGGTGTACCTGGGAGTCTGTTAAAAAACAATCTGCTTCTGAGGTTCACTCCTCTGATTAGACGAGTGTTGAGACTCATCTTTCTTCAATGTATGCGAATGAGAATGGGACTTTGAATGAGTTTTAGACCGAACAATACTCGGCTCCTTGAACTTATCATCCACATCCTGAGCAACTGCTGCGGTGATCATTGCTTGCAATTCAGCACCAGTGATATTGATCCTGGTATTGTTGTTGTCTTCCACGAGATGACTGCTTGCTTCATCAGAGCCAACCATAATTCGTGTACTATATCAAACAATGATGATATTTAAATTATATAGTGAATCATCGCATTGATGATCAGATGGTCACGGTATTATTAAACCATATAGACCATTTTAAATAAATTAATTAAATAATAATTTGCCTAGGCTACAACAGAACCATAATAAGCAATTTATAGGATATATATAATCCTTTATATTTATTTGACAGAGGATATAAATCACAACTGTCAATGTCATGAAAGACATTTTATCTAGCACAAGGCTCGTCTCGAAGGACATTTAGATGGCACAAAAGGCCTTGTCACAAGGACGATTAAAACATAACCAACGATTTCTTGGATCATTATTTCTTTAAGGGTCGAACATAGTTCATCGCCTTTTTGACAAGAAGTTTATAAATAAAACTATCATTGTCATTATTACACCTTTGCTTATAAGCATACATCTCTAATGGATGTTTTGGTGTATACATCATATTGATGTTTATTTGCCATGATTCGCATTGATCATATAGGCTATACAAGTGACTTGGAAAAATCCAAGTACATTTGGAAGCTTGTGTGGTTTCTCGTACCGCACAGCTAGGAATGTTAACATGTTTTCAGATGTTAACAGAGATTTACTGTCTTAAAAAGGTTGTACCATCATAGCCATTTAATATTTTGGCTAGGTTATACCTCTAAGAAATTCTTTGGCAGATCAATTTAAAATTAAAAATGATAAAGCATGATGATGTAATAAAGTACATAATTAAAATCCATAGAAATTTCATTAGACATTAAACTATTACAAGGAGCCCTAAACGGGTCTTAAAAAGAACATACTGCCCACGCAGGGGCTACAGAAACAGAAATAAGTCCTCGCAGGGACTAGGTACCGAAAGCAAAATGTCCTCGCAGGGACTTGATTGAAAATAAAATACAAAGTACAATAAACAACTTCCTATTTATTTTTGCCTTTGATGAGATTTGCAAGGCCCTTAAGGAAGCTGTTATGCTTTTTCTTGGTTTCATCCGCTTCACGTTCAACCCTGTCTAACCTCTGCAGTATTTCTTGGGTTTGCTCCTAGTGAGGAGGAGGAGGTTTCTGATATGGTGGGTAATGATACCCCTGCACCGGATATCCAATTGAGTAAACTGGAGGGTAGGAGGAAGGATAAAGTGCATTATACTGTGCAGCAGTGAGATATGGATCATGGGTTCCATAATCCGATGGGTATCCAGATGGGTTATACCCAGATGAACCTGGGTATGTCGGGATCGGATTGTCGAAACCCACTGGCGGTGGCAGTGGTGCATAAGAAACCGGCAGAGGATCGTTCTCCGGCACCGCGTGCGAGGGTCCACCCATTTGGGGGTCCTCGGAAATAGGAGGGTAAGAACTTGAACCCTGAGGAGAACTGAACCGAGGTCCTCCTCGCATGGATATTCGTGAATTCCTCCTTCGCCTCTGAGGCTCGGGAGGTGGCTGAGGTGGCTGTTGAGGCGGGTCCTCAACAGGAAGTCGTGGAGGTGAAACTGCTTGAAGTTGTGGTTCAACCAAAGGAGGTTGAGCAGGAGAGTTATGGTACGAAGGAGTAAAGTACCAATCATACGTGGCCATTCTTTCTTGAAATGAATCGGGCCCTCGGTACGGCGATCCCTAAAATGGAGAACCGCTCGAGATGCTGATAGGGTGGCCCGGTGTTCCAGTTTGCATTTCAGGGTCCGGGTCGTCGTCCATCTCTATCTCGTGAGGAAAGTGATCCTCGGGCCCCAAAGGGTTGTAGCCCAAAAATTCATTTACGTAGTCATTTGGATTAAACTGGGTTGGAGAGTAGGTAGAATCCGAATGATGAAAAGAATGAGAATGCAACGAATGATAAGATTGATGGGAGTGGTGAGAATCATGCGAATGCTGAGAGTCATGGGAGTGTTACGAATGTTGGGGCTCGTCTGGAATAGGCGGCCCGAATGACGGATGGAAAGAGGGGGATGAGCTTAAAGAGACAGAGTGTCTCGTTGGTTCGTAGGAATGACCCCAATGGTCGCGGGAGTCAGAACTAGAAAACGACGCAGATGGGGTGCGTCGATGAGAAGGTCCTGCTGATGGTCCACCTCGCATGGGACCCTTTCCTTTGCCTCTCACTCTTGGCGGCATGTTGATGGTTATTCCTGCCAAAACAAGTAAAACAAAACAAAATAAAATATAAACAACAAAGGAAAGTTAAGAATAAATCCTAGGTCATTGGCCTAGACTCGGAAGTCTAAGGAATGTGCTTATTGTGTCATTGAGATTAAACACAAAAGGTTAGTGTTTAATTCACTCAATGTAGGCTCTGATACCAACCTGTCACACCCCGATATTTCCACATATTACCGGTGGGCCCGGCGGGGAGTATCGTGATGTAGTTGATATCATCATTGTCAATACACACAATATAATAGCACAGCGGAAGGCTTGGTGAATAAACTATTACAAACCATAATGTCTGAGTGTTTGAGTGAAAGAATATACAGACTGGAATGTAATAAGATACACAGGCGGATCATAAAAGTACAAAGAAAACAAAATAACAGACTTCAGGTATCTTATGGATTTGCAAGATCCTCTTATACGACACCTAATAGCTCCAGCCTATTACGAGAGGTACCTGTCAATCAGTCTTTAAGAAAATACGTCAGTTTACACTGGTAAATACAATTAACTGACTCTTTTGAAAACATTTATGAAAATGGATTTAAGTGCACATGGCACAAATCATTTATAACTTGGGACAATTATTTAAAGATAATCTTGTATACAGATTTACATGTTTGTCATACAATTGGGGCCGGTTGGAAGCCGGTCATGATTAACCGACTCACCACTTATAGAACCCACAAAGGAGTTATCCCCAACATGTGGGTTTATATTTTATTTAGCATTTGCATCTGTTGTGACAACTGTCAAATTGGCATGCATCCGTACAGCTAATTAATATTTAATTTGTGCTTAATGACTGTGCTTGATTACAACTGTTGATTTAACTGCCTGCTGAATTCTGTTACATACATACATATGCATCACATTTATGTTGTCACTCCATTTATTACATACAAACATTAGTGACAAACTTGATGCACAAAGCACAGTTAGCACATCAAATGGATAACCCAGGAAACATGCTGACAATGCCAGCACCTAGACATACAATATTATTGAGGCCTAGTATGAGCCGGGAATGAAGTACTACACTGGTAGGGAGTGTAGGGAAGTGAGGACCATAAAACTGCGTCACTAGGTGATAGTTATAGTGCCGGGAAGTGCCTAAAACACACTTTAAGTGCAGAATTCTGCACTAAATACCAAAATTCAGCATTTAACAATGCTAGTAAAGCGCAAAAACTTGGTAAAATAGTTCTAGACATTTTCCAAAGTGTGGGAATTTAATGTGTCACTAAAAAGATAATATAAAAGACACTTTAATGACTAATTTAGCACTTTAACGGATCAACATCCAACCAAACAACCGGACTTTACCCGGAACATAAAAATATTGCCAAACACATTGTTTTTACTTTTTTGAGCTAGTTAGGATCCCCGAACACCCTAACACCCTTTATAAATAACAACACACAATAAACTACTAATTTAACTTTTAAATCCTAACTAGATTAGTAAAGATCCATTGAAACCCAACCCCATATTCCCCCCTTTTGTTTTTGACGGTTGTGTAAGGGTGGGACACCCCCAACATCCTTTTCATTATTTTAATTGTGGGTGTTGGACAATTGGAAGCACAATACATGTTGGATAATGGTGGAGTTGGATTATAAATAAACCCAAGAGGTTACACATTTCATTCACAAACCTAAACACCAAACAACACTCTCTCCCTCTCTTTTCTTTGTGTTCAGCCGACCCCAACAACACCCACCATCATCACCTTCAAGCTTCTTTCAAACATTCTACACTCATCCAAAGGTGCAAGAGGTCCAACAACTAAGCTTGGTGTGTTCGGAAGCTCAAGGACCACTCTAGTTTTCTTTTATCCACCACTTTTACGCCTTGTTTCTCCCCTAGCCTTGTGCTAGTAGTAAGTGTTCTAAAACATCATCTTGTTCATATTTATAGTGGTTAATAGATGATTGAACGGTGAAATGTTAAGAAACATTAATGAACATAATCTAAGTCTTGAACATAAAGGGATAAAGAGTGGATAAAGAGAAGATATATGGTTAAATCATGTAGATCTTGTGTTGCTATGATTATTACATGTTGTTTGTTAGTAGAAGCAAGATGGATCATCATCTAGACATACTAGTTCATGTTTAAGAACATGAACTAGTAAGATGTAAATGTTAGAAATATGAAGGATGATGAAACCATCCATACATGAACTTGAACTTGGATAAAAATAATTTTTCTTGAAAAATAAAGATGTAAGCTTGTAGATCTAAAGATCTATGAGTGGGTTTTTCGGAAGAACCAAGTGAAAATACTAGTTTTGTTAAAACCCAGATCTTGTATGAACTAAAATCATTTTAGTAAGCAAACAAGTGCATGAACACTTGTGTAACAAGAAAATTTCACAAAGAAATATTTTTGGAAAATATGACTAGAAGTTGTGAAAATACACATTCTTTAAAAATAAAGTTTTTAAGAAACTAATCATATTTTTAAAGATAACAAGACCTACTAAATATGTTAGTAAATTACTACATATTTTTACAAACCTTTAAGTTCACAAGTTTATGGTTCATGTTATATTTTTGGTCAAGTTTGATGATTAGAAATTGTATATTGTTGGTTGATGATTGTTTGAGTAAATTTTGAAAAGAAAATGATACGCTAGTGAGCGTGGACACCTCCATTTACAAAGGAAACTTTGGCGAAATTTTTCTAGAATTTCAACACTTAGAAATATTTTTCTAACGAATGTTTACGAATATATTTTTAACTTGGTTTTCAAAATAAACTTCGCCATGATTTTTATTTCACAAAATACCAAGTGCCGGAGGTTAATTTTCGTAAATAAAACTTGATAAATATATATTTAGAATATATATTTTATAATAAAACGATTGTGTGATTGTTTGTTATTATGTGAACTAAGTATATTATTTTTAGGGTAAAAATAATATAACTTGAAAATATATTATGAAATTTCAACTCCGAAATAACACCAACGTTCTCACAAATAAATATTTCAGTTACACCAGTATTGTTATTACAACGCGAACTCTAAAATGTAACTTATGTATATTTCGGAAAATACTCTCATACGTATATTTGATAAAGTATTATTTTTGAAGGAGTATGTAATAAAATATAATATTTTTGGGAAAAATATATAAATTTTGGAATTAAAATATTTTAGACAAGTGATTAAAAATATATTGTCTAAGTGGGACTTAAAATATATTTTCGGAATTATAAAGCATACATGTATTAAAAACCCCCATCCTTGGGAAGGAAATATAGAATAATTAAGAAGTGTGAATACGAAATAGTTACCTAATTGTTTCCAAGAACGTTAAACCTTCATACTAAGCAAAGGCACGACCCATTCGTCTAATAGACGTTAGACCATTGTAGGTAGTCGTGTTTGCCGCGGAGATTTGGGTTACAAATACGAAGACGCAATACTGTGAGTTCATGTCCCCCTTTTCTCTTAACTGTTTTCATTTTTATACTTCGGGGGTGAAATACATGTTACATACTGCTACAGACAATTACGAATGGTATGGTCAGCTAAGGAAGGAACTGTTAGGTTATGTGATTGGGTAGGTGAAATCTTAAGACCATTAGTCCTCGTAGTACGATCGAGGGATACAAGTGATAGGTCTATTTGAGCATAACAAACCCCACCCATGCGCCCTCAGGTTGGACCATGTGGTGACCTCGTCTTAACACCCCACATGCGCCCTCAGGTTGGACCATGTGGTGACCTTGTCGTAACACCACCCATGCGCCCTCAGGTTGGACCATGTGGTGACCCTGTCATAACACCACCCATGCGCCCTCAGGTTGGACCATGTGGTGAATACATCTTAGCCTCACCCATGCGCCCTCAAGTTGGACCACGTGGTGACTAAGTCCTATCCCCACCCATGCGCCCACAGGTTGGACCATGTGGTTACACATTATCTGATATGTTTCCTTATTTGCTTTCATACCAGAGTTTACAAAACATACATACTTACAATGATTATAAAGGTTTATTCGCGCGCACATACTAAACACATGAACTCGCTCAACTTTTGTTGATGTTTTTCAAACTACATGTATTTCAGGGAACTAGAGGATCTGGCAGGCGTATGCATGTGTCATCAAGCTGCGTTTGAATAAAAGATGTTATCCATGGTTGTCGATTCTAGAGGGTGTATTCCTTTCCTGGACGGGATACATGATTCTAAACTCAGGTTTTATTTAAGTGCTTTTGTTGAGTCCTTGTGAACTCATTTAAACATGTCATGATTTGTAACTTATTTTGGTATCATGTTTTCAAAAACAAGTATGTTATGGTTTTCTAAATGTTATTAATGGATGAACATCTCATGTTTTTATCATATAGCATTATTATGATTGATTGCTATGGTATTAAGAAGTCACACCAGAAAACCACGCTTCCGCAAAAGCCAGGGTGTGACAGCTTGGTATCAGAGCCTTGATCATAGCGAACTAGGATTCTTTCTCGAGTCTAGACTATGATCATCAGGGCTCTCACGAAAACGTTTTCAAACATTTTTACATTACATATACAAAACGTCCAGATCCAGGGCACAAACATTTTTACAAACAAAAGGCACAAATACACATTTCCAAATTTATATCTATAGATCAGTCTTAGAGGCTGAGGGAGGATCAGTCTTAGAGGCTGAGGGAGGATCAGCCTTAGAGGCTGGGGATAATTTGTCTTAGAGACTGGGAGGATTGGTCTTAGAGACCGGGGATTTAGTCTTAGAGACTGGGAGGATTGGTCTTAGAGGCCATGGAGTTAGTCTTAGAGACTAGGGAGTTGGTCTTAGAGGCCAGGGAGTTAGTCTTAGAGACCAGAGAGTAGCGCCGAAGGCGAGGATGACGTGACATGTCCGAAGCATGGTGGATACGCCGCTGGTACTTCCTATATATAAGTGTTTCTGGCATGTTGCCAAGTCTTCGTACCACGCGCTAAGTATAGTCTGGGGAGACTAGGAGGATTTCTTGCTTGCGTCTCCTGTGGACATTTCTACTGAAGGTTGGCTACTCGACAAGCAATTTATGATGACATGCTTATTAATGGTCCTCCTGCTGACACCCATGATGATAGAAAATTAGACACTGTTACTAATTTCACTTCTTAAGACCCCTGTTAACAAGCTACCCTCTGATTCTAGCATGCATTCAGACTCCTTTAAGTCTGTGGTATCTGCAACCTTACAAACAGCTGGATTACGGCTTTCTACTACTGACACAGACGACGACATGGCTGCTGCTCTATCACCTGCTCGAGGCACCACACCGTTACACGACCCAGAGCCTGCTCTTGAGCTAGATTCTGCACCTTTTTGGGATAGCTTAGAGTTGCACCTACTGATCCTACACCCTTGATTGATCACGACCCTGTTCCTTTCTGGTCTACCAGACATTGCACCCCTTATATCTAACCCAGTACCTGCACAGATGATATCCTTATTGGTTGAGACGTATGTTCCTGCACCTTCAACCGCTGATCTTGCTTTTATAAAGACCGACGTCCATTGCGTCAACATGCCTATCGCTTTCTTTCAAGACTTACCCACACCCCGGAAAGGTACTCCAGGTCGGCACCCGTGTAACGATCCCTTTTGCTACAGTAGCATTTTCTACGACCTCACCGGCTGCATCGTTTGCCACTTTCAACTCTACAACACTGGACGAGCCATTTCGATGGTTCTTATCAAACACTATACTAACACTAGACCCTTACACTATGGAGGCTACACCCGAGATGAATTGCTCCTATAACATCAGCTACAGTCTGAGAACATGAGTCGCAGAACGTTGGAGCCTGAGCTGACACCACGTTCCCCACCCTGTTTATTGCCAGCATACTTTGACCCTCCACATTTAATAAAGATTCCTTTTGAACTCTCGCCTGCTGCTATTGCACCTTTCCCAAGTTTGATGCTCATCTCTCTACCGTCGAGCGGCAAACCAGATAATTAATTCGACGTATATACAAGCTCGAGGAGGAGTTTACGCATGCTAGCAGTTACTTTTTCCCCTCCACCTCATCACCAGTATGGTTGGTTTCGGGATTATGCGGATTGCATTACATTTGGGTAAAGATACTAATTAGTCGAGATTATGGAGACTTTTAAAGACCACTTTTTGACCTCGGGATTTTTGTGCACTAATTGACTTATCGGACAAGGGTAGGGTGACCCTGTGTCCCTGTTTGATGTGATATACTTTGTGGTCAATAACTAATGAAGGCTCAGTCGTCATATTCTCACTAAGCACATTGTCGGTCCATATGTTTGTGCCATAATTGCAATGCTATGTGCTAGTTTGTTATATTCTCAATGAATACACTCACACCTATATGTTTGTGCTTTAATGTTATTGCTTGCTATGATGATTTCTTATATACGTATGTATACACACCACCTAGGTCATATTTGCTAAGTGGATGCATATGTGCTTATGTCCTTAATAAAGACCTGACCTACCTAATCTTCTTCTTAGAAGATGCCGCCATGAAGGAACACTGATACTAACAACCCTCTACCAACGACGGAGGTAGAATTACAAGAACGCATCTCACAAGCCATCACACAGCATGAGGCCCTTCGCTCCGAACATAGCGGAGGTACCTCAGGAAATAACCCATCCAACGGGTGCACCTACAAGCATTTCTTGGGCTGCAGGCCCTTGGAATTCAACGGCACTGGGGGTGCCTTAGCCCTTGTGCGCTGGATTGAGAAGACGGATTCTGTTCTACGGGTGAGCAAATGTGCCCCAGAGCATCAGGTATCGTACATTTCCGGATTGTTTCAAGATAGGGCTCTGTCATGGTGGAGCCTTCAGGTTCAGACGTTGGGCGAGACCGCTGCGTATGCATTAACATGGGACAAACTGAAAGAACTAATGCATAAGAAGTATTGTTTAAGAGTAGAAATCCAGAAATGGGAAACTGCGTTCTGGAACTTGAAAATGGAAGGTCCAAAGATAGCTGAGTACGTGCAGAAATTTCATGATCTGTCTCGGATTGTCCCCTACATGGTAGATCCAGAGTTTAAGAGGATCGAACGCTTCATTGGGGGATTGGCACCTCAGATTCTAAGCCTGGTGACAACATCAAAGCCTCAAACAATTAATGAAGCAATTGACTTAAGTGTGACGCTCACTGAAGAAGCAGTTAGGTTGGGTAAATTCTCAAACTCCGAGGAGAAAAAGGAGACTCATGGGGAGTCATCTGGTAAGAACAAGAGGAAGTTTACCAATTTCAAGAAGGGTACTCGGGCATATAACATCAATGCCAAAAAGGAAAAAGGGTACACGGGTATCCTACCAAAGTGCGACAACTGTCGACGTCACCATAACGGGCGATGTAGATATGGAAAATGTGGTAACTGTGGCAATGTGGGACATGTCAAGGAAACATGTCGGCAGGGTACTGAACATGGAAATAGAGGTCAAGATGGTAGCGGAAATCGCGGAGGAAACAACGACGATAACAACAATCAAGGCAGGAATGGGGACGATCAAGGACGTGGTCAAGCATGTTTTAATTGCGGTGATGTGGGACATTTCAGGAAGTATTGCCCTAAGAACGCTCAGGCACGTGGATGAAAGCTCAACAACAGGGATGGAATCCAAGTGTGGATATCGGTACGTCCAATAGTAGTCTACATTATGCATTTGTGCTAGATACTATTGCCACTCTTAGCTTCGCATCTCTAAAGTTCAAAAATATAGTTGCTAGTAGCAAGTAACCTAGATAACCAGTTCTCGATTGAACTAGCTTAAGGGAAGCTTCGACGTGATAATTGGGATGGAGTGGTTGTCAAACAACCAGACGGAGATTGTCATCCGCATCCCGACGACGAACGGAGAAACGATCGTGATTCATGAAGCAGGATACGCTCCTACGGATTATCAGGCAATGAAGACACGAGAACCTCACGCACAGAATATGGTGCCTTCTCGACTCATGTTGCGGACAAGGTAGCCGAAGGCTTGCCTGGATTATCCACTCAACGACAAGTCGAATTTCGCATCAATTTAATTCCAGGCGTCGCGCCTGTAGTCAATACCCCTTAACGACTTACACCTTCGGAGATGCAAGGATTGACAGTGAAACATCAGAAGTTGATAGAGAAGGAAGATAACAGACCAAAAATTCCCTTTTGGGTAACCCCAATTCTCCTCGTCAAGAAGAAGGACGATGATTTTCGAATAAGCATCAACTACCAGGAGCCGAACGGGCTAACCCACGAGAGTTGGTGACTCTTGCTGAGGATTAGCGAACTTCTTACGTAACTGACTGTGAGGACCCAACTACTATTACACGACTGGTCGACGACCGAGCGTCGTTAGCGGTGAATTCGGGAAGAAAGTATACCGGGGAAAAAAAATTGTGGGACAATGACTTGTTCTTAGACGTACACAAAAAAATGGTGCTTCCTACACAATGCACAAACCAGATCTACACGGGATACGAAATCTGGAGGATCTAGAAAACATATATTTAGGACCTTTGGGAACCTAGGACCGAACTCGTAAAGGTTGTTACTTAGGAACCACACCTATTAACTCAAAACAGACATCATTAACCTGGCGTATATGCCAGTTCCGTTGACCAAACAGAAAGTACTTGAATTTCTTTTTCTTCTAGAGAGTAGATGTTTGCATCTCTACTCTCCTCAAAGTAGTTGCATCACGTTAATTTTCTTCGCTGAGAGCGAACACACGTTTGCTTCGTATACTTGGTCACTTCTCCATTTTGGCAGATACACATTGCTTGCCACTTGAAAAACTTATATATTACCCATGCACCTTTTGTTACGCATGCGGTTTCATTTTGAATAAACGCTTCATTAAAGTTCGAATGTTACATTGCTAAATCTAATTACTGGTTTGTGATTCGAATGACCTACGTTATTGAAAATTGTTGGCTCTTTTGCTATCAAGTCAACACACTCTCTTGAAACTTCTTTTATTACAAATTACAATCATGGTTTATTTTGTTACCATGCCGATAGTTCCTTTGTTGATACATACGTTTATTGCCGGGCTACACTAAAATTAAGTTCGATTGCTTGAACTTATCCACTTCGCATATTCAGTTTCAGACGTCATATGATGTATTGGGAGCATCATATTCAAATATTTTTGCAAAGATTCTTTCATTTCAAGTCGTAGCAGACTCGGTTGGTCTACGACTCCACTAAATCGTTTGATTGGTTTCGATACCTTGCGGTGATATTTTCACAGAATTGAAGCTTGTGCTAATTTGGTTACTCACTTCGTACACGGATTTAATTGCCTATTTATTTGTTAACAATCCATTTTGATATTCACAATCAAAACAGTCTCAACACAATTGTGTGTTAAGGCAATGGTACATAGATTCATTTCATAAACACAATGTACCTCCTAACGAATTCTTTCGTTGTCAATCGAATACCTTACGGTACTTAATACTTTTTCATCTTCGATAAAAAACAGTGGCTCTTTGATGTTCCGCATTTAACTAAAAACTTTATGACATTGTGTAAATCAAATCTCCAGGCTTGTTTCGGTACACTTTCATTTGATTTCAACCACGGTGAACTTGTTCAGTCACCACTATTATTGAATTATGTCATTGCGACACCTTGTGGTGTCATTACAAACTTGTAGCTTGTGCTAACCATGGTCAACCGTTTCACGCAAAACTGCATATACTTTTCTTGACTTGTCATTTAAACACTTCTGATACAACTACTAATTAAGGCAAGGATACACCAGATTCGCTTGTATTCACTCGGCGTATTCACGCAATTCAAAATTTTCAACACACTAAACCTTACCATTCATTTTTTCGGAAGTTGACAGACCATTCTACTATTTCATTTGAGTTGTTGATTTTGAATTCATATAGCGAATGCTATGGTTCGTGAAAACTCGTTTGCATGTTGCGATCGATCGTTTGAGAATCTTATTAGGCAAAACTTCTCTTTTGTGGAACCCCCTGCTAGCTGGATTACACTAGACTATACGTCAAGTACGTCTTGTACCTTTGACAACAAATGCTAAAAGCACATACGTTTTAACCATAGGGTTCGGGTTGTTACATATTCTGGGACACACCTGATGTGAGTAGGTAAGGTTTGATTCAGTTGGCGATTATCTGCCTCGGTATTATCCATATATATACACGTGTGACGTAACCATAAGGAGTTAAGGTAGTACAAATTTCGAGGACGAAATTTTCTTAACGGGGGGAGAATGTGACAACTGTTAAATTGGCATGCATCCGTACAGCTAATTAATATTTATTTTGTGCTTAATGACTGTGCTTGATTACAACTGTTGATTTAACTGCTTGCTGAATTCTGTTACATACATACATATGCATCACATTTATGTTGTCACTCCATTTATTACATACAAACATTAGTGACAAACTTGATGCACAAAGCACAGTTAGCACACTAAACGGATAACCTAGGAAACATGCTGACAATGCCAGCACCTAGACAGACAATATTATTGAGGCCTAGTATGAGTCGGGAATGAAGTACTACACTGGTAGGGAGTGTAGGGAAGTGAGGACCATAAAACTGCGTCACTAGGTGATAGTTATAGTGTCGGGAAGTGCCTAAAACACACTTTAAGTGCAGAATTCTGCACTAAATACCAAAATTCAGCATTTAACAATGCTAGTAAAGCGCAAAAACTTGGTAAAATAGTCCTAGACATTTTCCAAAGTGTGGGAATTTAATGTGTCACTAAAAAGATAATATAAAAGACACTTTAATGACTAATTTAGCACTTTAACGGATCAATATCCAACTAAACAACTGGACTTTACCCGGAACATAAAAATATTGCCAAACACATTGTTTTTACTTTTTTGAGCTAGTTAGGATCCCTGAACACCCTAACACCCTTTATAAATAACAACACACAATAAACTACTAATTTAACTTTTAAATCCTAACTAGATTAGTAAAGATCCATTGAAACCCAACCCCATATTCCCCCCTTTTGTTTTTGACGGTTGTGTAAGGGTGGGACACCCCCACTCTCCTTTTCATTATTTTAATTATGGGTGTTGGACAATTGGAAGCACAATACATGTTGGATAATGGTGGAGTTGGATTATAAATAAACCCAAGAGGTTACACATTTCATTCACAAACCTAAACACCAAACAACACTCTCTCCCTCTCTTTTCTTTGTGTTCGGCCGACCCCAACAACACCCACCATCATCACCTTCAAGCTTCTTTCAAACATTCTACACTCATACAAAGGTGCAAGAGGTCCAACAACTAAGATTGGTGTGTTCGGAAGCTCAAGGACCGCTCTAGTTTTCTTTTATCCACCACTTTTATGCCTTGTTTCTCCCCTAGCCTTGTGCTAGTAGTAAGTGTTCTAAAACATCATCTTGTTCATGTTTATAGTGGTTAATAGATGGTTAATAGATGATTGAACGGTGAAATGTTAAGAAAAATAATATAACTTGAAAATATATTATGAAATTTCGACTCCGAAATAACACCAACATTCTCACAAATAAATATTTAAGTTACACCAGTATTGTTATTACAACGCGAACTCTAAAATGTAACTTATGTATATTTCGGAAAATACTCTCATACGTATATTTGATAAAGTATTATTTTGGAAGGAGTATGAAATAAAATATAATATTTTTGGGAAAAATATATATATTTTGGAATTAAAATATTTTAGACAAGTGATTAAAAATATATTGTCTAAGTGGGACTTAAAATATATTTTCGGAATTATAAAGCATACATGTATTAAAAAACCCCCATCCTTGGGAAGGAAATATAGAATAATTAAGAAGTGTGAATACGAAATAGTTACCTAATTGTTTCCAAGAACGTTAAACCTTCATACTAAGCAAAGGCACGGCCCATTCGTCTAATAGACGTTAGACCATTGTAGGTAGTCGTGTTTGCCGCGGAGATTTGGGTTACAAATACGAAGACGCAATACTGTGAGTTCATGTCCCCCTTTTCTCTTAACTGTTTTCAGTTTTATACTTCGGGGGTGAAATACATGTTACATACTGCTACGGACAATTACGAATGGTATGGTCAGCTAAGGAGGGAACTGTTAGGTTATGTGATTGGGTAGGTGAAATCTTAAGACCATTAGTCCTCGTAGTATGATTGAGGGATACAAGTGATAGGTCTATTTGAGCATAACAAACCCCACCCATGCGCCCTCAGGTTGGACCATGTGGTGACCTCGTCTTAACACCCCACATGCGCCCTCAGGTTGGACCATGTGGTGACCTTGTCGTAACACCACCCATGCGCCCTCAGGTTGGACCATGTGGTGACCCTGTCATAACACCACCCATGCGCCCTTAGGTTGGACCATGTGGTGAATACATCTTAGCCTCACCCATGCGCCCTCAGGTTGGACCACGTGGTGACTAAGTCCTATCCCCACCCATGCGCCCACAGGTTGGACCATGTGGTTACACATTATCTGATATGTTTCCTTATTTGCTTTCATACCAGAGTTTACAGAACATACATACTTACAATGATTATAAAGGTTTATTCGCGCGCACATACTAAACACATGAACTCGCTCAACTTTTGTTGATGTTTTTCAAACTACATGTATTTCAGGGAACTAGAGGATCTGGCAGGCGTATGCATGTGTCATCAAGCTGCGTTTGAATAAAAGATGTTATCCATGGTTGTCGAGTCTAGAGGGTGTTTTCCTTTCCTGGACGGGATACATGATTCTAAACTCAGGTTTTATTTAAGTGCTTTTGTTGAGTCCTTGTGAACTCATTTAAACATGTCATGATTTGTAACTTATTTTGGTATCATGTTTTCAAAAACAAGCATGTTATGGTTTTCTAAACGTTATTAATGGATGAACATCTCATGTTTTTATCATATAGCATTGTTATGATTGATTGCTATGGTATTAAGAAGTCACACTAGAAAACCACGCTTCCGCAAAAGCCAGGGTGTGACATCTGTCAGGTTTATGCCTATACCCCGTGCATAGGTCGTGGCCATTTTCAAATGAAATGAGCCGAGGATATCCAAGACACAGTCGAATTAACCCCCAATGTTTATGTTATCAAACAAGAGAGATTAAAACGGGTTATGTAAATTTGTTAATCACAATCCGATTAAATGATTTCATACCCGACCAAGTGGTATTATTATAATACCATATCCCAAGCCCGTATAAAGGAAAATAAGTTAAAAGTATTTACCTGAGCTAATGTGAAAGGTAACTCAGCAGTAAAATCCTAAGCTGTATGATGGTACCTTCTACTGGATGCTATTTAATCTGTATAGAAGGTTTAATAACCTATTAGGATGATAACGGGTCTTTAGTTAAGTCAAGGACTTAGACCGGCTAGCTAGAAAGAAACCTTACGGTTCTAAACACTAGATTAAGCGGAGACCGGAATAGAATGTGGTTTAGACCCGACAAGCTTGGATACTTGTATAATATGGGTAAACTAATCACATTCTGGAATTTGAGGATTTAATGATAAAGTTAAGCCCGTTTCGGTTATTTTAAGTAAACTAGTCACATAAACCGATCCGAATGCATTGACGCGTAACGGGCAACCAAATGAATTATATACAGGTCTTAATTGTTATTATGCTTAAAATATGTTAATACATCAGTAGGATGTTAACATATATGCCCAAAAAGTAATTTAAACCAAGTTAAGTCCCATAAAGGCATTTTGGTAATTTTAATGCTTATAAAAGAGATTTTATAACAAACTGAAGTTCTGGTCTTTTGAAATGAGTAAAAATATTTAATTTATCACATTACATTAGTAAGATATTATACATAAGTGAAATTTACTATTTATGACCAAACTATGTCCCGAAAGGGTATTTTGGTCATTTCACATAGGCTTTTAAGGGCATTTTTGGAAACCTGAGTTCATAACTTATACCTACTGTAATAATATTCAAATTTGTTTAAAAATTCAGTAGGTAAAAAGTCTTAGATGTTAAATATGGTTTTAAACCATACTAAGAACCATGCAATATAACTCCAGAGGATTATACTACTGAATAATGTGGTCCTAATGGAAGCTTAAAACATGGGAGATTTAAGCTTAAACGGGCCAGAACTGAAAGTAAAAGTAAAAGTCAAGCTTTTGCGACTTTCGGTTATAAACTGACCTTAGACTGTTAATTATCGGGTTAGGACTGTAAAACATGTTCTAATATTAATTACCAAGTCATTAAAATGTTAAAATATAATTTAGAACCTCTGTTTAATTAATTTGATTCATTTTTAAACTTTCTGTCCAGTTTGACTTTTTGTCAAACTAGTTTGACCCGACAATTAACTAGTCAAACGAGATAATTAGGAGGTACCCTTTTAAGGGTTAATCACCTACCTTAATATGGTTCCATAACCACTTTCGTTTTGATCAGTGGTTGGACCATTTGTGATTAAACCAAAAGTCAAAGCTTAATTATGATAAGTTTGACTTTTCGGTTTTTAAACTAATTAAAAGGACTAAGCGGGTAATAAAACTCTTACTAATGGTCCTTGCTATCTTTTCTACACTTCTAATTCTTCTCCTATTGCTTGCAAGCTCCAGAGGTGAGTGTTCTTGAGTGATGTTGCAAATGTGAGTATAAGAACACAACACTCAAGTCCCTTATATACTAAATTCCAATCTCTTAGATCATTAGCAGCTGTCATGGGACCTCCTAGGATCACCCCAGGTGTCCTAGTGAATTATAAAAACCGTTTAACAGCCCCTAGGATCGATACAATTGAGAATAAGGCGGTGCAACACCTGAAACCTTATTTAAGAGTCTACGCGGGCCACGACAACCTGTAAAACAGGTTAAAACACTTTCCAACTTGGCAGCTTTAGTCCCTGGCCTTTTAAAACCTTATTTAACCTTATTGTTGACATGTAAGGCCCTTGTAGTTAGTTTGTTGTGGCTCAAGGATGTATAAACAAACTTCGTTAGGCTCGGTTTCGTTAAATATCACTATAAATGCAAATTTCATCAAGTTGACACTTTTCACCCAAAGTCTTGAAAACTCACTTAACGATCTCGAATCCACATGAAATTTTTATCACTTATTCTTGAGAGTATATTTGAATATTTCAAAGCCTCGGGTTCGTTAAAAGGTCACTCAGAAGTCAGAATTAACATGTTGACACGTTTAACCCTTATAGTTTTATAATCTTCCGATTATTTTTACAAACGGCTTCTTATATCCAATTAATCACTCGTTCAAGAATATATTCTTCACGTATGGTCATTCAGAGGCTCAAGTTTGGCATGTTGACACTTTTAGTCCCTTCGCATACATATTTTCACTGTTTGTCAACTTTAGTCTTTCAAACTCAACCTTTCACATATTTAGAGTTTAGGACACGTGTCTATACATAATTGGACACGTTTTTACGTGGTGTTACATGATCTGCTTTTTCAACATTAGTTTATAGCCTTTACAAGACTCCACCCATTTTTCACAAGTGATTTGGGTGGATTCAAGCTCCTTTTTGCAAACTTGGTATTTTTTCTTCCATAGTTTGGAGTTGATCTTTGGATATGCTGTGTTGATGTTTCTAGCTGCTGATTTCAGTTTCTTTGTCAAACAATTTGTTTTTCAACTCTTTAAAAGTTTTTTCAAATTGCACTTCATCTTTTAAAATCTTGTTTCTATGGTTTTCATTCACCTCTTTTATGTTAGCAAAAGCAATAATGCATTTATCTGAACACAAATCTTTTAAGATCTGAGGTGATACCTTAGCAGCAACCATCATGGCACAATCATATTCATTCTCACAAACACTAGCATCCCATAGATCAGCAAGAGGTTCCAACAGAGGTTCAGTTTCCTTCTCTTCTAACATCTGTTCACCAACAACAACTGTAACCACTGTCTCAGCAATTTCTTCCACCTCATCAGATCCGGACTCCACTTCCTCAAATTCCTACCCTTCTGGTATTGACTCTAATGCCATGAAACAAAATTCATCAAGAGTAACATTAGGATTAGCAATTAGAGCAAAGTTTTCATCAGTTAAGTCCTCAGGCATACTGCTCCAATCAACAAAGCCTTGTGTAAAGAAACTCCGTTGGCTGGTCTCTGCTGGAGCAGATGTTTGTGCAGTTTGTTGTGGTGCAGATTACACTTGAACATGGGTTGCAGAGGCTTGAACATACTGAATCTGTGGAACGTGGTTTTGACATACTGCACAGGAACAGTGTTTACAGGATGTGCAAAATGGGTAGTGTTTTGCATATGAGGAGTTGGGGTATATTAGGAATAGTGCACAGTGCTTTGAGTGTTTTGAGGTCTTGGACTAGGGTGAGTGATAACTGGTCCATTTTTTTGACTCCTACATTCCCTAGAAAATTGACCAAGCCTATTACACTTGTAGCACTTGATTTTTTATTTATCCAACCCCACCTTCAAATTCCCATGCAATCCTTGAAACTTTCTACCAGTCCTTTTATAAAACTTGCTTGTTCTGACACTTAACAAGGCAAGCTGATGCAAAATGTCCATCTCTTCCAGATCTGTGGGATCAAAATGTTGAAGGTCATTCAGTTCAAAGGATAAGTTATCAGAGATCTGATTTTCCCCATTAGCTGTGAAAGCATTATTGGGTGAGTAAGGCTCAGAGTTGAAGGCTCCACCTGCAGTTATGTCGATATAGTGATCATAACTCTGGTCCTTACTACCACCAGATGACTTTTCCTGACCTAAAAGTGTTGTGTTACCAAAAGAGTAATCATCAGCCACTTTTCCAGATTCCTGCAACTGCTTTTTCTAGTTCAGCTCTCTTTCATATGTGAAAAGCCTACCATGAAGTTGGGTCAGACTTAAACCCCACAGAATTTCTATTAACAAAGGCTATTGTGTCCCACTTTTCTGGAAATGATCTAAGAAACCTACTATTTAACGTGGATTTAGCATATTCGACATTAAGCAGTTTTAGCTCACTAATCAGACAACTAAACCTTTCAAACTGCTGTGTTAATGACTCTCCCTTAACATGACAAAACATTTCATATTGTTGGTTTAACACCTCTCTGTTGTTTTCAATAACCTCTTCTATCCCACCATATTGGTCTTTGAGTGCATCCCATAGCTCTTTAGCACTGTTACAGTGTAACAGGCCAGCATATATGTCATTGGGTAGTGCTATGGCCACTATACTGAATGCCTTAGTGTAAGACCCTTAGTCCATTTATATGATTTTTACATAGTTTTCGACTATAATTATTAAAATATGCTTACACATATATTACAAAATATGCATTTCTTAAAATATTCGCCGTTTAAAAACGTGACGACGAATCATTCGCGAAAGCTTGAATCTTGATTGTGTTCGGTTCTTTATCGAGCTTGATCGTCCACCGGTACCACATATTAAACGTACATTTCATAAAATATGAAATGAGTTAGTTATATCGTGTTTAAAACGTGTTTAAACGAAATCGCAAGATAAAACAGTCAACAACAACATTTTTGCCAGTTATACTGGCCCTCGCGGACCGCGAGACCATTAAGAAGCTCCTTCGCGGGGCGCGAAGGCAGTCACGCTGTACGACACCCATTCCAGTTCACCGTCGCGCGACGCGAAAGGGTGATTTCGACAGAATAGTTTGGTTCCAGACCTTCACATTTCCAGCCAAACTACACTTTGCCGAAAAGAGCATAACTTGCTTATTTTTAATCCGATTTATGTCACATTTCTTCCTACGTGATCGTAAATTTATTCTCCATCACATGGAGTTAACATCCGACATCCGGATTGTAACACCCCGAAAATATAAAACTTTATATTAAAATTATAAAGTATAAATAACGGGAATTTACTAATTAGGAATTTTAACCTAGTTAGTTAATTTGGCTAGAAATGGTTTATTACAAGGTTAAAAGCTACCAAAGTATATGTTGAACATAGTAGAGGGGCCTTAGTTGTTAAAATGGAAACTATAATATTGTTTTTAATAAAAATCAAACCAAACCCCCCATTTTGAAGGGTCTGGTCGTACAAGAGAAGAGCAGGGGCGACACCCCACTCTCACAAACCTAAAATCACTAGAACTCTCAAATTGAAGGTTAAATCCTGTCCCAAATCAAAATCCGAGCATAGATTATTGATCCTCATCGCAAGAGGATTCCAAGGTATGTAACATCTAAGGAAAACTCCGAATTTGAAATTCTCATGAATTGGGAAAAATCTGAAATTTGGCTTGCATGTATGTGTTATGATGATTAAGGAACAACTATAGTGTTTAGGGACAAACCCTAGACCAATATAAGTAGAAATCATATGAAATGGTAGTGAAACCTATGAACACCATTGTAGGTGATTTGTGAGTTATGTGTAATTTGATGAACACTAGGAAATAGATTGTTGATCTAGTGTAAATTGACAATTTTGAAGCGATTCCAGAAAATTAGAAGCTATCAATCGTGTAAAAAGGTTGAGTGTTGTGAAATTAGGGCTAATTGATAAATTAGAGATTTGATGTTTAATCATGTAAAAATCTGCTCATGAAGTGTTTGTTAAAATGCCTCTATGAAGGCTTAAAACTGAAATTTCAAGTTTAACCGCATAATCATGATGTTTGGTGCATTATGCGAATTATGATTAGAAGAGAGTTCTAAACATATGATGAATGAACTCTATAGGAACGGGCGCAGGAGCGTCAAGCGGACAAGCGGGTGGCGAACCACGTTTAAAAGGCCCACTTTGAAGGTATGTAACTTGGCTTGTTACATTTGAGTTAATTTTTGTTGTCTAGTATGTATGTAATTGTTTGGTGAATAAAAGTCGAGTTGGAATTAAGCGATGGGTTCGCTAGTTCGAATAATAGGCCAAGAAATTGGTTAGATCTCATTGGTTGTCATCGAAAATGGAGGAATCCCTTAGATGAGCTAAATGGGTCAAATAACCAATCAAGACATGGAATGTATTGTAGTACGTTTATCCGGTCTTTGTTAACAATTATAAAAGACCTATTGATTATGAAAAAAATCAGTGTATTGGTTGGTTGGAATAAGGAAATTGAGAAATAGGTTTGGGCAAAACAAACAAGATACCAAAACAGATTGTTACAGCGACTACCGTAAGTTACGGCGTCACCGTAACTTACGGTAGATGTCAGGAGCTTACGGTGGGAGTCTACTGTGTTACGGTGGATCCTTATTGAAAAATTGACCACCGTAACTTACGGTGGAACCGTAAGTTACGGTAAGGTCTGAAATTTTATGAATTTTTGTTTAAGTGTAAAACTTCAAATTTACTTCGATTGTAATTTAAATCAAGTATTATTTCCAACTATTCTAACATAAATGTTTATGTAAATATTACAGTTTTAGGTACTCAAAGATTCACGGATGACGATCAAGCAACTTTTGAAGAACCGAACACATACCTTTGAAGCTTCCGCACATATTGACTCGGTTTAAACAATGTTTATGATGTGAACAGTTTGTTAAACAACCTTTGAAATGTTTTAAATTAGTCAGTAGAAAACTAATGTTGATACTTTAATACTCTACTTTTGGATCTTATTATATAAAATGATCGTAGAATTTACACATATCGTATATTTACATTAAATAAAAATATGGGTGTTACAAGTTGGTAATCAGAGCCTAAGGTTGTCAACAAAGTGTTCGGTTCACGCTTGATCGATCGTCCGGTAAGAATTAACTTATTTTGTTAATAAATTATGTATTATGTAAAGAATGAGAAATGAACAAATATGCATGAAAAGAGTGTGCAAGCTCACTCAAAAACAAGAAATGCATGAAACAAGAATGATTAAATCAAGTTATGAACTTGATTGAATTGAAACAAGAATGATTAAATCAAGTTATGAACTTGATTGAATTGAAACAAGAATGATTTAATCAAGTTATGAACTTGATTGAATTGAAACAAGAATGATTAAATCAAGTTATGAACTTGATTGAATCAAAACAAGTAAAGCATGTGTTATAAATGGAATGTTTAACAACCTATGTAAACATTTCAGAAATAGAGATGGCTGATGGAGGTAATGATAATGCGGTGCCAAGAGTCACCGAACAAATGAGGGAAGTGATTGCCGAAGAGGTTGGAAAGGCGATCGAAAACAGTTTGTCGGGCTTTATTGATAAAATTCAAAACACAGTTTTATCAATAGTAGAAGAGAGAATCAAGAAATTGGAAGATGATTCAAATTTAGCAAAGGAAAAGCATGGAGGACGAAAGCCTTGTTCATACAAGGAATTCATGGCCTGTAAACCACCAATATATAATGGGGAGGTTGACCCAATAGTGTGCCAACGATGGCTAAGTGATATCGAAGGGGTATTCGAGAGAACCCATTGTGACGAAGATGACTATGTAGCCTATGGTACGGGTCAACTAAGGAGTCAAGCGAAAGATTGGTGGGATAACAAAAAGAGAGAGATCGGTATTGAAGCTGCTAAGGTCATGACTTGGGAAGAATTCAAGACGCCATTTCTTAAGCATCATAGCCCCAAGGCGGTTATGAATAAAATCAAGGAGGAGTTCATGCAACTTAGGCACAAAAATGAGACCATAGACAAGATTACGGCAACGTTTATGGATAAGATGAAATTTTACGATGATCTAGTGACAAATGAAGAACAAAAGATATACTACTACCATAACATGTTGAGTGCTGAGTATAGGGAATTTATCACCCCTTCAAAATACGAGACCCTTACCGAGATCATAAATGCTGCTCGGGAAAGGGAGATCGAACTGAAAAAGAGCATTGAACGGGGTGAACGGAAAGCACAAGATGTAAACCCAAGCCCTGCTAAGAAGGCACGAACAAATGAAACCGCAAAGAAATCTGATACGAAAGGCGGGTCGCCAAGTTGCAGAATCTGCGGAAAGGGTCATAAAGGCGAATGCCGTTACAAGGATAAGCCTTGTCCTATATGCAAGAAAACGGGACATATGGCTATATCGTGCCCGGAGAAAGTGACGGTTTGTTACAATTGTTATCGAACGGGTCACAAAAAGTCGGAATGCCCGAAACTGGTTGGAAAGAAGGATGAGCAGAACCCGAAAGGTGAAGCCCCAAAAGCAAAGGCAAGATCTTTTCAATTGACCGCCGCAGAAGCAAAGGTTGAACCTGACGTGGTCTCAGGTATATTTGCTGTAAATTCAATTCCTGCACACGTGTTATTTGATACGGGTGCGAATAAATCCTTTGTTTCATATGGATTTATTCGACATCCTTCATTTGTTCTAACAAAATTACCTGTGCCATTAGAAGTAGAGATAGGTAATAACAAGAGCTTTATGGTTTGTGATGTATGTAAAAACTGTAAACTGAGCATTGATGACGAAGAATATTTGATAAACCTAATCCCGATGTCAATGGGAGAATTTCAAGTAGTTGTTGGGATGGATTGGCTAGCCCAGCACCATGCAAAAGTCGTGTGTTTTCGTAAAGAGATAAAACTAACATCTCCGAGCGGAAAACACGTCACCATTTATGGCGAAAAAGGAGGCAACCCTATAGTATGCTCAATGTTGAAAGCTCACAAGCTTATGAAGCGAGGATGCAAGGCATTCATGATATACACTAATGAGCCTGAAAAAGAATCACGAAAGATTGGAGATGTACCGGTAGTACGAGATTATGAAAATGTGTTTCCGGAGGATTTACCGGGGATACCGCCTGAACGGGAAATAGAGTTCGGAATTGAATTGATTTCGGGCGCGAAACCCGTAGCAAAAGCCCCGTACCGACTTGCACCGTCGGAATTACAAGAGTTGATGTCCCAAATCCAAGACCTGCTTGACAAGGGATTCATAAGGCCGAGTGTGTCTCCTTGGGGCGCACCGGTGTTGTTCGTGAGAAAGAAAGACGGGAACATGCGCATGTGTATCGATTACCGGGAGTTAAACAAACTCACGGTAAAGAACCGATACCCGCTCCCGAGGATAGATGATTTATTCGACCAACTACAAGGTGCAAACTGGTTTTCAAAAATTGACCTTAGATCGGGGTATCACCAACTAAAGGTCAAAGAAGAAGATGTGCCGAAGACGGCTTTCCGCACGAGATACGGACATTACGAATTCCTCGTGATGTCATTTGGGCTAACAAACGCACCCGCGACTTTCATGGACCTCATGAACCGGGTTTGCAAGCCAATGTTGGATAAGTCGGTCATCGTGTTTATCGATGACATCTTGGTGTATTCGAAAAGTGAAGCGGAACATGCACACCATTTACAAGAGGTGTTGGAGACACTTAGGCGAGAGAGGTTATATGCAAAATTCTCTAAGTGTGCCTTTTGGTTACGAGAGGTGCAATTTCTTGGCCACGTCATAAGTGCCGACGGAGTTTTGGTGGATCCGTCAAAGATAGAGGCTGTGTCAAAATGGAATTCCCCGAAGAACCCTTCGGAAATTAGAAGCTTTTTGGGGCTCGCGGGATATTATAGGAGATTCATTCAAGATTTCTCCAAGATTGCGTCACCGCTGACAAGGCTAACCCGGAAGAAGGAAAAGTTCATTTGGGGTGTCGATCAAGAAAGAGCGTTTCAAACGCTAAAAGAAAAGTTAACTCAAGCTCCGGTACTGACATTGCCGGACGGAGTCGAAGACATGGTGGTTTATTCGGATGCTTCACTATCGGGGCTCGGATGCGTTTTGATGCAACGAGGCAAAGTTATAGCTTATGCCTCGAGGCAATTGAAGATCCACGAGAAGAAATACCCCATGCACGATCTCGAGTTGGCTGCGGTGGTATTTGCGTTAAAAATATGGAGGCATTACTTATATGGGCTAAAGTGCACCATATTCACCGACCACAAGAGCTTGAAATACTTCTTCGATCAGAAGGAGTTAAATATGCGACAAAGGCGATGGCTAGAAACGGTGAAAGATTTCGACTGTGAAATACATTACCACCCCGGAAAGGCAAATGTGGTAGCGGATGCTCTGAGCAGAAAAGTGGACTATGTCCCGATTCGAGTAAGGTCGATGCAACTCGTGGTGACCTCGGGTATACTCGAACGTATTCGGGAGGCGCAGTTAGAAGCAATGAAAGAAGAGAATTGGAAGAAGGAAAGAATAATCGGTCAGTTGAAGGATTTGTCGGATGGGAATAACGGGTTGAAGACTCGATCCGGAAGGATATGGGTCCCACATACTTGTGGAGTGAAGGCTCTTCTACTTAACAAAGCCCATAAATCCCGTTATTCAATCCATCCGGGTGCGACCAAGATGTACAATGATTTGAAACAAAATTATTGGTGGCCCGGAATGAAGAGGGATGTGGCGAAGTATGTGGAAAAATGCTTGACATGTTTACAAGTCAAGGAGGAGCATCAGAAACCCTATGGCAAACTCCAATCGTTAGAAATTCCGGTTTGGAAATGGGAACACATTACAATGGACCTATTAACCAAGTTGCCCAAGACAAATCGTGGTTTCGATGCCATATGGGTAGTGGTGGATAGATTGACGAAAAGTGCTCACTTCATTCCGATCCGTGAGACTTATACGTCAGAAAAGATGTCAGAAGTTTACACCAATGAAATAATAGCACGTCATGGAGTACCGGTATCCATCGTGTCTGATAGGGATACCCGGTTTACTTCGAATTTCTGGCGAGATTTCCAAGAGCAAATGGGAACCAAATTGTTCATTAGCACTGCGTACCATCCTCAAACAGATGGACAGAGTGAAAGAACAATACAAACATTGGGGGATATGCTACGGGCGTGTATAATCGACTTTGGAGGAAGTTGGGATGTTCACCTACCGTTAGTTGAGTTTTCGTATAATAACAGCTACCAATCCAGTATTAAAATGGCACCGTACGAAATGCTTTATGGTAGGAAGTGTCGAACCCCGGTATGTTGGGGTGAAGTGGGTCCACGCGAACTCGCCCACCAAGATATAGTACGAGCCACGAATGAGAAGATCGATATAGTTCGGGCACACTTGAAAGCGGCTCAAGACAGGAAAAAGGCGTATGCTGATAAAAGGAATAGGCCAATCGAATTCCAGGTTGGTGACATGGTTATGCTAAAAGTTTCCCCATGGAAGGGCGTTATTAGATTCAGAAAAAGGGGGAAGCTAAGCCCGAGGTTTATTGGGCCATTTAAAATCGTTGAAAAGATCGGCAAGGTAGCTTACCGCCTTGAGCTACCGGAAGAACTAAGTGGAATTCATAGCACGTTTCACGTGTCACAGTTACGAAAGTACCTAGCGGATGAAACAGCTTATTTTCATTTCGATGATATCGAAGTAGATAATAGCCTGAATTATGCGGTGAGACCGGTGGAGATTTTAGATCGAAAGGTCAAATACTTACGAAATAGACAAATCGATCAAGTCAAAATCAGATGGGAGCATAGAAAAGGCTCGGACACTACGTGGGAGTCCGAGGAAGAGATGCGACGACTCTACCCTACATTATTTGGTACGTACTTCGGTTTCGGGGACGAAACCCTTTTAAGGGGGGGTGGACTTGTAACACCCCGAAAATATAAAACTTTATATTAAAATTATAAAGTATAAATAACGAGAATTTACTAATTAGGAATTTTAACCTAGTTAGTTAATTTGGCTAGAAATGGTTTATTACAAGGTTAAAAGCTACCAAACTATATGTTGAACATAGTAGAGGGGCCTTAGTTGTTAAAATGGAAACTATAATATTGTTTTTAATAAAAATCAAACCAAACCCCCCATTTTGAAGGGTCTGGTCGTACAAGAGAAGAGGAGGGGCGACACCCCATTCTCACAAACCTAAAATCACTAGAACTCTCAAATTGAAGGTTAAATCCTGTCCCAAATCAAAATCCGAGCATAGATTATTGATCCTCATCGCAAGAGGATTCCAAGGTATGTAAAATCTAAGGAAAACTCTGAATTTGAAATTCTCATGAATTGGGAAAAATATGAAATTAGGCTTGCATGTATGTGTTATGATGATTAAGGAACAACTATAGTGTTTAGGGACAAACCCTAGACCAATATAAGTAGAAATCATATGAAATGGTAGTGAAACCTATGAACACCATTGTAGGTGATTTGTGACTTATGTGTAATTTGATGAACACTAGGAAATAGATTGTTGATCTAGTGTAAATTGACAATTTTGAAGCGATTCCAGAAAATTAGAAGCTATCAATCGTGTAAAAAGGTTGAGTGTTGTGAAATTAGGGCTAATTGATAAACTAGAGATTTGATGTTTAATCATGTAAAAATCTGCTCATGAAGTGTTTGTTAAAATGCCTCTATGAAGGCTTAAAACTGAAATTTCAAGTTTAACCGCATAATCATGATGTTTGGTGCATTATGCGAATTATGATTAGAAGAGAGTTCTAAACATATGATGAATGAACTCTATAGGAACGGGCGCAGGAGCGTCAAGCGGACAAGCGGGTGGCGAACCACGTTTAAAAGGCCCACTTTGAAGGTATGTAACTTGGCTTGTTACATTTGAGTTAATTTTTGTTGTCTAGTATGTATGTAATTGTTTGGTGAATAAAAGTCGAGTTGGAATTAAGCGATGGGTTCGCTAGTTCGAATAATAGGCCAAGAAATTGGTTAGATCTCATTGGTTGTCATCGAAAATGGAGGAATCCCTTAGATGAGCTAAATGGGTCAAATAACCAATCAAGACATGGAATGTATTGTAGTACGTTTATCCGGTCTTTGTTAACAATTATAAAAGACCTATTGATTATGAAAAAAATCAGTGTATTGGTTGGTTGGAATAAGGAAATTGAGAAATAGGTTTGGGCAAAACAAACAAGATACCAAAACAGATTGTTACAGCGACTACCGTAAGTTACGGCGTCACCGTAACTTACGGTAGATGTCAGGAGCTTACGGTGGGAGTCTACTGTGTTACGGTGGATCCTTATTGAAAAATTGACCACCGTAACTTACGGTGGAACCGTAAGTTACGGTAAGGTCTGAAATTTTATGAATTTTTGTTTAAGTGTAAAACTTCAAATTTACTTCGATTGTAATTTAAATCAAGTATTATTTCCAACTATTCTAACATAAATGTTTATGTAAATATTACAGTTTTAGGTACTCAAAGATTCACGGATGACGATCAAGCAACTTTTGAAGAACCGAACACATACTTTTGAAGCTTCCGCACATATTGACTCGGTTTAAACAATGTTTATGATGTGAACAGTTTGTTAAACAACCTTTGAAATGTTTTAAATTAGTCAGTAGAAAACTAATGTTGATACTTTAATACTCTACTTTTGGATCTTATTATATAAAATGATCGTAGAATTTACACATATCGTATATTTACGTTAAATAAAAATATGGGTGTTACACGGATTAACGAAAATTTAGACTTTTAAGCCTTTTGCTTAAAATACAATTACCAAATTTTGACCCGTTCATGATTTTATCAAACTAAAACTAGTTTGTTGCATACAAACTATCATGAACCTCTTTTTATATCAGTTTCTATTATTCAAGGTCCAAACCACGTGTTTTTTACGTGTTCTAAACCTGTTTTCGCTCATATGCTTATTTTGACCCGTTAAGGGATTTTAAGCATATTTTTAACCCGAGTCGCTTTCATTTGTTTCTAGCATTTTATTACCACATTTCTTATCAATTAATCTTCCTCCACAACTATATTTGTGGCGGATTTAATGTCGTGCTTTATGTATTCCGAGTTTTTACACCTCGGATTGTCATTTTACGGTAAGGACTCGTATAGAGTCATTTGACCATAAATTTATACCTTTCACTTTTTATACTTATTCTAAGTATTTATTTAATCATAAAACTCGTTTCCAAACAACCTTTAAGGGTCGTTTGCTCGATTTAGCTTACAAGGGCGCTTTGGTCAATTTTAGTCCTTTTACGACGAAGGACTTTTTAAGTACTTGTTTGACCAAAAATCCGACTTTTCACTATAATCTTCTTTAGAAACCATTATGTTTCTAAAAACACTATGATTATAATTTAAATTATTCGGTTTACCTAAAAGGTAACCAAATGTTCATTTTGACCTTGTCTAATTCTTATAGAACTTCAAGTTCTAAATGATGAGTTGAATCATTATACATACCTGATTCGGATCAATATATTGACCCGTTTTAATGCTTTGCTTAATAATCACTAAGTAATAGCGATGCAACTATCCATTCGATATTTATTCCTGTAATCATACACTTGACAAAGTCATTAGTCGATATCGTCAAAGGGTGATATTTTCACCTCTTGACCCGTTTGGTCTAAATGACCGTGAATCTTTACGAGATGATATTTATTACCATCTTATCTACATGACTCGCTACGGTTTACACCGTATGGTCATTTTACTTATAAATCATTTATTGATTCTTTTGACCCATTATAACTTACGCTATAAAGTGTCTTTCATAAACTAACGGTAATCGTCAACGAGTGATCGAATTACCATTTTACCTTTATTATTTGTATTAGTTTACCTTATAAGGTAATTATTCAAAACTCACTATCTAGTAGTCATTCATGACTAACTAATCGTATTAGCTCTTTTTAACCATTACACATGGTTTATCTTTATTGTCTTTTGTTCCGACCCGTATCATGTCGCGTCGGGATATCCTAATTCAAACAAGACTTTACATTATTCATAACCTATAAAATCAATAGGTATTCAATAAAATAGTGTAAGTTTTACTTACCTTACATCATGATTATGCTTTTCTTCATACTTGCTTCGTTTGACCCGCTTCATTCCCAAGCTTCCACCTAGCTTGTTAAGCGTCAAACTATCTGTCACACCTCGACCACGTAAAACAACAAAACGTGGCGGAAACGTCGGGGAGTGTTGTAACAGAATCATTGTTTCACAACCATGGATTAAACAGTTTCGTTTTATTGAATTAAATGTATTACATTACATTGGAATTAGAAACAAAACATGAACAAATAGCCTTCCATTGTTATTAAGTCACTAAGGCCTCGTCCTTTCCTATGTGAGCGTACACAAATATCATCATCAAACATCATCAACTATGGTACCTGAAACACATGTGAAAATACGCCAGCATAAAAATGCCGGCGAGTACATAGGTTTTATATGAGTGTCAGATTCATGGCTTGTTTTACATGTTGCAATACTTATTTAAAAACCTTATTTTGAAAAGTATAGTATTGCGACATAATTAACCAACTCAAATCAAGTTGGATATGATTTATAAAATCTCGTAGCTATGATTCTTAACCCCAAAACATTTGTTTTATGAAATCAAATTGTAAAACATATCGTAGAAACTCGTTAACTAAAACTCGTATGGTTTATATTATTCAGAAAACATCATTGTGTGACATTGTTTCAAAATCGTTTACCCAAGTGATCTAGATAACGCAACAATATATAATGTGTTAAAAGCACTTATATATAGGAAGTACAAGCGGCGTATCCACCATGCTTTTAACACATTACACCCGCCCCGTTACCTAATCACTTCCTTAACCCAATGGTTCAAACAGTTACAAATGGTTCAGATAAATCAAATGGTCACAAATGGTTCACATACATTAAATGGTTACAAATGGTTCACAAACATCAAATGGTTATAAATGGTTCACATACATCAAATGGTTACAAATGGTTCACATACATCAAATGGTTACAAATGGTTCACATACATCAAATGGTTACAAAGGGTTCGAACAGTTCAAAAACGTAAAACAATGGGCTAGCATGTTAAGTGAACATACATAGCAAAACATAATGAAATCATGTACCATACGCGTACTAATGAACATAGCAAGTGTATAATGTAAAATCATAAAAAACATGAAAGTAACAAGTAGGCACATGTGTTCCACCCCAAAACGGTTGAAAACAATAAAAGAGGGGACTATGTACTCACTTGAGGGTGCTTAGAAGTCTTGAACAACAACCAAGCAAGGCTAGTGCGATCACGGAATCAAACGGTACCTAATATAGGTAACTATGTAAATAACCGGACCTAAATCGGGAGATCGGATAGAATGAGGTTTCGTAAACCAAATGAGTATAGAAACTCATGTAATATGGATTAACAAAGCCTACATTCTAAAAGGAAACCTATCCTAAGTGCTTACGACCCATTACGACCCGTTTAGGTAGCTTACGCTACTTTAACGCGTCATTCGCGTAAAACGCGTTCGAACCGCCTAACTAGTCCTATGATAAGTAATATATGCCTTAACATGTCTAATAATGTTTCCTAATCAGTTTAGATGTCAAAATTTAGGTTACATATGCTTAAAATGAATTTATGCGCAAAAAGGGCATTTTGGTCATTTTCCTAAGGCATATAAATTACCTATCATACAACTAACTAAACGAAGTGACCATAAGGTATAACCTTGGAAGGTTATTCCCTATACAACTATGGTCACTTAATGAGTTTGGTCGAATCCTAATGATTGACCAAACGGGTCGGGTTCGAAAGTCTAAGCGATTGTTTAGATCGCTTACCTTACGACCCTATATAAGCACTAAACCTAAAGTGATGAGCTAAACATGTTAAAACATGTTTAACGAGATTTGAAAACAAGTTTGGTATAAAAAAAAGGGTCTTGATACCTAAAAGTAGTTTGGTTACAAAATACGCAAGAATACGCATTTTGGCCGAAACTACGACTCGTCACTATGCCTAAATAACATGGTAATCAGTAGGTATAGTCACTAGGGACTATAACCATCGTGATGACCAAGGTTATTCCCTATACAACTATGGTCACTTAATGAGTTTGGTCGAATCCTAATGATTGACCAAACGGGTCGGGTTCGAAAGTCTAAGCGATTGTTTAGATCGCTTACCTTACGACCCTATATAAGCACTAAACCTAAAGTGATGAGCTAAACATGTTAAAACATGTTTAACGAGATTTGAAAACAAGTTTGGTATAAAAAAAAGGGTCTTGATACCTAAAAGTAGTTTGGTTACAAAATACGCAAGAATACGCATTTTGGCCGAAACTACGACTCGTCACTATGCCTAAATAACATGGTAATCAGTAGGTATAGTCACTAGGGACTATAACCATCGTGATGACCAACTTGTGGTCAAAGCAGAAAGTCTAACACTGTTTGACTTTCGTGCTAAAAACGCATAAAAAGCACGAAAGAGACTTACAAAGGGTCCAAGCTAGGAAGTTTTGATTCAAACAACTCAGGTATGAAGTAATAACTTCAACTTAGAGCTGATTGAACCAAAGTGTGAGTTGAAATGAAGTGAAGGCATGGGTTTATATAGGATTCAGTAAACCGTTAGGATCATTCATCGCATTTCGTGCTTTGATCTTCGCCCTCCACTTGGGCTCATGGTTTTCAAAACCATGGGAATGTTTAAAACCAACAAATTTGAGCCCATAACATCCAAAACCAGCCATGAAAACCATCAACACTTCAAAATTGGACTAGGTTCATTGAATCTGGTCAGAAATTTCAAAAATGGTCCCTGCACTTGTAAAACTTGATTTTTGGCACTTTTAAGCCCCGTTAACCCCATTTCAAAGCTATAAAATGATGTTAAAGTATATGGAACTTAAAATATGCTCAAAAACATCTCAGATGTCCGTTCGTTTGGTCGTACGGTTGCGTTGTTCTGTTAATTACGACGAAAGTCGTAACGAACGCAAAAACGATCCAAATTAAGCGACGAATGGAATTTTATCATGCCAATCACTAAAATAAAATATTTTAATGATTACATAAATTTTTGGATGTCCAGATGTATTCAGAACGTAAGATATGCGCGAAAATGCAAACTTATGCACTTTTTAACGCTTTTAGTCCCTATTGATCCAGAAAGTTTATTTTAGCGCACCAAACAATTCAAAGCCTATTTCTAAGCAATGTAAAGGATATTTAGAGCATATATGACTTATGATCAAGTTCCAGAATGTTCGTTACAGTACGAATCGGCATACTTTCGCAGTTTGTTGAAGTTAGTCCCTATAAGCGAATAAACTTGATTTCGGCATACCAAACCCTCCAAAACTTATTTCTAAGTTATGTAAAGGTTATTTACGGTATGTTAAGCCTATTTCACTGTTCCAGAGTGTTTTTTGCATTAAACTGGTTATATTTACGCATCAGTTCGCGTAAAACCTTCCAGAAAGCGATTTAAAGCTCGAAATCGAACAAGAATTGATATGTGCAAATGATACATATATTTTTACAAATCCCAAGTAATGAAACACAATATTTCATTAATTTGGTATTTGTTTGATGGTCGCAGAGGCACAGGTGTCACAGTGTCCCCTACTTTAGGAAATTTCGTCCCGAAATTTATTCGTAGGAGTCTGTCTGTGACGCTGTGTTAAATAATTGTCTTGCATGGAATCTAGGGTTTTTATCTATTTGTGTAGAATAACCCATCAAAGATATGCAAGGCATAATCCTGTCATTTCTCGCAACGGACAATCTTTAGAAATGAAAATGAAGGAAAAATCAAGGATATTCATTTCCCTCGATGCATATTCTTCAGAAACGAAAATGAACGGAATGAGTCATTTTCCTCAATGGGTATTCTTCAGAAATGGAAATGAAGGAAAAATCAAGGATATTCATTTCCCTTGATGTATATTCTTCAGAAACGAAAATGAATGGAGTCATTTTCAACAGGCATTCTTCAGAAAATGGAAATGAAGGAATAATCAAGGATATTCATTTCCCTCGATGGATATTCTTTAGAAATGAAAATGAATGGAACGAGTCATTTTCCTCAATGGATATTCTTCAGAAATGTAAATGAAGGAATAATCAAGGATATTCATTTCCCTCGATGGATATTCTTCAGAAACGAAAATGAACGGAACGAGTCATTTTCCTCAATGGGTATTCTTCAGAAACGGAAATGAAATCAGGGATATTCATTTCCCTCGATGGATATTCTTCAGAAACGAAAATGAACAGAATGAGTCATTTTCCTCAATGGGTATTCTTCATAAATAGAAATGAAGGAAAAATCAGGGATATTCATTTCCCTCGATGGATATTCTTCAGAAACGGAAATGAAGGAATAATCAAGAATATTCATTTCCCTCGATGGATATTCTTCAGAAACGAAAATGAACGGAATGAGTCATTTTCCTCAATAGGTATTCTTTAGAAACGGAAATGAAGGAAAAATCAGGGATATTCATTTCCCTCGATGGATATTCTTCAGAAATGAAAATGAACGGAATGAGTCATTTTCATCAATGGGTATTCTTCAGAAACGGAAATGAACTGAGTCAACTCTAGACACATGACAAAACTTGCTGTGGTTTCTGTGCACTGAATTCCATAATTATGTATGCATCCATAATTATGTAATTCCTTGCACAGCCCGCACAGTTTGTTTTCTAATGTGAAGGGGAAGAAAATCAAACATGTGATGAGTGTGACTAGACTATCATAGGGTCCTTTTAATTAGATCGACAAATGATCTCTTTAATTAGACCACCAAGGAGTCTTTTCAGCTATATCATCACATGATATTCCTAACCAGATTTTTGGATCAATCTGTTTAACTAGACCACTCAAGGGGTCTAATTATGGAATAGTACTTTATAATCCAAGTGTCTTAACTATTACGTAGAAGCCCATTAAGGATTTAAGGTAGTACCTTTGGATATCCTACTATGAATCCCTTATACGAAGATATGGAAGATTTTACGAGGATTTGGATAACAAAAAAAATTGGATCACACAAAAACATAAAAGGGAACACATAAGCACATAATCACATAATTGTTTAACTTGACCTTTAATTTGTTATCTTTGGACACGGATATTTAAAGCACACCAAGAATCCAATCCATGGATTTCATTTGGCACTTTAATCATTTTCAAGAATCTATCTATGAAGATAGGATGATCTTCCAAAAATTCGATTTTGTTTTCAAAGAAACGTAATATTCGAATTAAGGTACACAACAATTTTAGGATTTACGGAAATACCCTTAGGTACCCTATTAAGAATTTATAGTGGTACTTTGGGTATTCATTCAAAGTTGTAACTTGCGCCTTGTACTTCGTTTCCTTGGAAGAAACGGGTACTTAGGATTTTCGTGGAAAACGCAAGAGATCATAAAGTGGAAGAACTTTGGGGGTAGTCTGTTCTTCAAGGAATACGATTCCCTGATTGTCAGTATTGTAGGGGATATGTTGTTTATACATGCAACCACATAAATACATTGCAATGTAAATAAAAGATTTATTTATAAACAACGATAACAACTGTTTCATGGACCTTGACAACAAAATAAAATAATACATAAGACGTGATTATTTCTAAACGGTGTTGTCTTCTAGTCGGTCAGATGCTCATCCCTGTGCTGGATTTTCATTAGCAAGCTTTGGACAATTTCTTCGGAAATGACCTATCTCGCCACAGTTGTAGCAAGAACCTAGCGGAAAACGAGCTTGAGCAGGATTGTTGTCAGCTTGATTTGGTGCAACTGCAGCTCGGCAAACTCTTGCTGTATGACCTATAAGTCCATAAATTTGGCATTTGCGGCACTTCACACTAGCATGATGATGAAGGTTACATTGGTTGCACAATGGTGCAGTTCCGTTGTATGGCTTCCTAGCATTGGGTTGAGCTGGTTGGTTGGAGGCAGCTTGATCATTGTGAGCAACCACGGCGAAGTTCTGGGAAGCTTTTCGCTTCTTTGACTTCTTGGAGGATCCAGTCTGTTCTTCTTTGGGTTTCGATTCCTCGATTGGTTTCTTATCACCTTTTCGGAAAAAGTTTACCTTTCCTGATTTGAGATTTAGTCAAGGTAGCAGATAGCTCAGTGGCCTGCCTAACTGTAGTGGGGTTACTACCAGTCACAATGTCTTGTACTGGGCTAGGAAGGCAATCAATGTACTTTTCGATTGCCTTATCCAAAGGCGTGACCATATTTGGGCATAACAGACTTAACTCCTCATAACGGTCCGTGTAGGCTCGATGCTCGTCGCTATCTTGCTTAAGATCGTCAAATTCCCTTTCCAAGGCCCTGATCTCGTGACGAGGACATAATTCCTTCATCATCAGAGCTCGAAGCTCTTCCCACGTTTGAGCCAGTGCCACATCGGCACCCCTATCTCTCATCACACCATTCCACCATGTCAAAGCTCGTTTCTCAAAGACACTATATGCGAATTCTACCTTTCACTCATTTGGGCATTGAACATGCCTGAAGGTGCTCTCTAGACTCTCGAACCATTGCAGAAGTGCAGTCACTCCTTGAGACCCAGAAAACTTTGCTGGCTTAGCCAAGTTGAACGTCTTGAAGTTGCAGGGGGCATTATTGTTGTTGAGAGCTTGGTTACATTGATCAACGATGTTTGGGATTGCAGCAGTCATTTGTTGCGTAATGATAGCTGCCAGCTCTTCATTAGGTACCTGATTTTCGCATCGTGGAGGCATTCTAAAAAGGGGAAACAAGAGAGAAAACAAATGAAATGGCATTGGGTAAGAATAGGATGTTACAATTACCGACCAAAATCATGGGTGATGGTTATTTGTTTGAACCACAAAGCAAACAAATGACACACAAAGGCTGAATCAAAGTAAATAGGTCCTCATAATGTATCGCGAAAACATGCTCGCCTATAAGTGGACACTCACCCCAAGAGTTCCCAGGTAAGAGTGACTGGTCCGATATTGCGGATTTGTACGAACACTCTAGCCTTAGACAGAAAGCTCAGGGTACAGGCACCCACCCTTCCAGTTTGCACGTGTTCACATTATGTAGCCCTAAAATTTGACGAGAATTTGAAAACTTTAAAGGTTCGAAACCTTATAATAAATCATCCTAGAACAGATGATTAGTTTTCAAAGCAAATCTGAATTTTGTGTGCTTATTGTGGTTGCTGCCTAAAGATAGGCAACGGTATTGTTTTATGACTAAACGCAAGTAAACTCGCGTTAGGGTCCTATGAAGGTTATAGTCTAGGTCAAAGCATTACTAATAACCTAATTCCCTATAACCATTGGCTCTGATACCAACTTTTCTGTCACACCCAGACCACGTAAAACAACAAAACGTGGCGGAAACGTCGGGGAATGTTGTAACAGAATCATTGTTTAACAACCATGGATTAAACAGTTTCGTTTTATTGAATTAAATGTATTCCATTACATTGGAATTAGAAACAAAACATGAATAAATAGACTTCCATTGTTATTAAGTCACTAAGGCCTCGTCCTTTCCTATGTGAGCGTACACAAATATCATCATCAAACATCATCAACTACGGTACCTGAAACACATGTGAAAATACGTCAGCATAAAAATGCCGGCGAGTACATAGGTTTTATATGAGTGTCAGATTCATGGCTTGTTTTACATGTTGCAATACTTATTTAAAAACCTTATTTTGAAAAGTATAGTATTGAGACATAATTAACCAACTCAAATCAAGTTGGATATGATTTATAAAATCTCAAAGCCATGATTCTTAACTCCAAAACATTTGTTTTATGAAATCAAATTGTAAAACATATCGTAGAAACTCGTTAAAAAAAAAACTAGTATGGTTTATATTATTCAGAAAACATTATCGTGTGACATTGTTTCAAAATCGTTTACCCAAGTGATCTAGATAACGCAACGATATATAATGTGTTAAAAGCACTTATATATAGGAAGTACCAGCGGCGTATCCACCATGCTTTTAACACATTACACCCGCCCCGTTACCTAATCACTTCCTTAACCCAATGGTTCAAACAGTTACAAATGGTTCACATAAATCAAATGGTCACAAATGGTTCACAAACATCAAATGGTTACAAATGGTTCACATACATCAAATGGTTATAAATGGTTCACATACATCAAATGGTTACAAATGTTTCACATACATCAAATGGTTACAAATGGTTCACATACATCAAATGGTTACAAATGGTTCACATACATCAAATGGTTACAAATGGTTCACATACATCAAATGGTTACAAATGGTTCGAACAGTTCAAAAACGTAAAACAATGGGCTAGCATGTTAAATGAACATAGATAGCAAAACATAATGAAATCATGTACTATACGCGTACTAGTGAACATAGCAAGTATATAATGTAAAATCATGAAAAACATGAAAGTAACAAGTAGGCACATGTGTTCCACCCCAAAACAGTTGAAAACAGTAAAAGAGGGGACTATGTACTCACTTGAGGGTGCGTAGAAGTCTTGAACAACAACCAAGCAAGGCTAGTGGGATCACGGAATCAAACGGTACCAAATATAGGTAACTATGTAAATAACCGGACCTAAATTGGGATATTGGATAGAATGAGGTTTCGTAAACCAAATGAGTATAGAAACTCATGTAATATGGTTTAACAAAGCCTACATTCTAAAAGGAAACCTATCCTAAGTGCTTACGACCCGTTATGACCCGTTTAGGTAGCTTACGCTACTTTAACGCGTCGTTCACATAAAACGCGTTCGAACCGCCTAACTAGTCCTATGATAAGTAATATATGCCTTAACATGTCTAATAATGTTACCTAATCTGTTTAGATGTCAAAATTTAGGTTACATATGCTTAAAATGAATTTATGCGCAAAAAGGGCATTTTGGTCATTTTCCTAAGGCATATAAATTACCTATCATACAACTAACTAAACGAAGTGACCATAAGGTATAACCTCGGAAGGTTATTCCCTATATAACTATGGTCACCTAATGAGTTTGGTCGAATCCTAACGATTGACCAAACGGGTCGGGTTCGAAAGTCTAAGCGATTGTTTAGATCGCTTACCTTACGACCCTATGTAAGCACCAAACCTAAAGTAACGAGCTAAACATGTTAAAACATGTTTAACGACGTTTGAAAACAGGTTTGGTATCAAAACAAAGGGTCTTGATACCTAAAAGTAGTTTGGTTACAAAATACGCAAGAATATGCATTTTGGCCGAAACTACGACTCGTCACTATGCCTAAATAACGTGGTAATCAGTAGGTATAGTCACTAGGGACTATAACCATCGTGATTATGCTCACGTTATGAAGTTCAAACGAACTTCGTGTTTACCAACTCGTGGTCAAAGCAGAAAGTCAAACACTGTTTGACTTTCGTGCTAAAAACGCATAAAAAGCACGAAAGAGACTTACAAAGGGTCCAAGCTAGGAAGTTTTGATTCAAACAACTCTGGTATGAAGTAATAACTTCAACTTAGAGCTGATTGAACCAAAGTGTGAGTTGAAATGAAGTGAAGGCATGGGTTTATATAGGATTCGGTAAACCGTTAGGATCGTTCCTCGCATTTCGTGCTTTGATCTTGGCCCTCCACTTGGGCTCATGGTTTTCAAAACCATGGGAATGTTTAAAACCAACAAATTTGAGCCCATAGCATCCAAAACCAGCCATTAAAACCATCAACACTTCAAAATTGGACTAGGTTCATTGAATCTGGTCAGAAATTTCAAAAATGGTCCCTGCACTTGTAAAACTTGATTTTTGGCACTTTTAAGGCCCGTTTGTCACACCCCGACCACGTGAGACAACTAAACATGGTGGAAACGTCGAGGAGTGTTGTAACAGAATTAATTGTTTCAAATCCATGGCAATTAAAGTTTCGTTTTATTCATCAAACAAGCGAGTTACATTGTCTTTAAACAAGAAATAAAGAGTACATAACATAAATTAGCTAGGTCTTGTCTCGTTTTAAGTCACTAAGGCACATGTCCGCCTAAGTATGTCTCGATAAGTCCTATGCATCAACTCCTGAAAACACATGTGAAAATAGGTACGTCAGCATAAAAATGCCTGTGAGATACATAGGTTTTATGAAAATAGGTTTCATGACTTGTAAGTTTAGAAAGAGTTGTTTAATAAAGTTTAGTCATGAACCTTGTAAATTGATTTGTTTTGTAAATCGTTTGAAAAAAAATAAGTTCAGATGATATGTATAAATAAGAGAATAATGTATGGTTAAATGAATAACCATGTAAAATGAGTTTGTATAAGATAAGTTGTTTGTAAAACAATGTCTTGTGAAAAGTATGTTATTTGTATAAAATGTTATATGTCTCAAATTGAAATGATTCAAACAACGCTACGATATGTAATACCATACAAACACTTATATATAGGAAGTACCAGCGGCGTATCCACCATGCTTGTATCATATTACACACGCCTCGTTACTTAAATCACTTACTCAAACCAAACCATCAAGATGTAATGTTTAACGATGTACTAAGTATGCACACAATGGACATACATAGCATGAAATGTAATGTAAAAAAATGTACTAACTATGCACACAATGGACATACATAGCATGAAATGTAATGTAAAACAATGTACTAAGTATGCACACAATGGACATACATAGCATGAAATGTAATGTAAAACGATGTACTAAGTATGCACACAATGGACATACATAGCATGAAATGTAATGTAAAATAATGTACTAAGTATGCACACACTGGACATACATAGCATGAAATTTAATGTAAAACAATGTACTAAGTATGCACACAATGGACATACATAGCATGAAATGTAAGGTAAAACGATGTACTAATAATGTACTAATGAACATAGCAAGTATCTGATATGAAAACGTGGAAAGCATGAAAGTAACAAGTAGGCACATGTGTTCCACCCCAAAATGTTTGGAAAACAGTAAAAGAGGGTTCTATGTACTCACTTGAGATTGCTCAGAAGTCCTAAGATAACCACCAAGCAATGTTAGAGATCACGGAATCAAACGGCACCTAATATAGGTAACTATGTTAATAAACCGGACCTATATCGGAGGATTGGATAGAATGAGGACTCGTAAACCAAATGAGTATGGGAACTCATGTAGTATGGTTTAACTAAGCCTACATACTAAAATGAAACCTAACCTAAGTGCTTACGACCCATTACGACCCGTTTAGGTAGCTTATGCTACTTTAACGCGTCGTTCGCGTAAAACGCGTTCGGAACGCCTAACTAGCCCTATGATAAGTAAAATATGCCTTAACGTGTCTAATATTGTTACTAAATCAGTTTAGATACCAAAAGTTATGTTACATATGCTTAAAATGAATTTTGGCGTAAAAAGGGCATTTTGGTAATTTACCTAAGGCATATAAACTACCTATCATACAACTACTTAAACGAAGCGACCATAAGGTATAACCTCGGAAGGTTATTCCCTATATACTATGGTCACCTAATGTGTTTGGTCGGATCCTAATGATCGACCAAACGGCTCGGGTTCGAAAGTATACGCGATTGTTTAGATCGCTTACCTTACGACCCTATATAAGCACTAAACTAAAAGTGACGAGCTAAGCATGTTAAAACATGCTTAACTAAGTTTAGAAAACAGGTTTGGTATCAAAACAAACGGTTTTGATACCTAAGAGTAGTTTGGTTACAAAATACGCAAGAATACGTTTTTTGGCCGAAACTACGGCTCCTCACTAAGCCTAGATAACATGGTAATCAGTAGGTATAGTCTCTAGGGACTATAACCATCATGATTACGCTCACGTTATGAAGTTCAAACGAACTTCGTGTTGACCATAAACTGGTCAACGCAGAAAGTCAAACAAAGTTTGACTTTTAACGCTAAAAGAATAAAAGAACGAAGGAACACTTACAAAGGGTCCCCGAAAGCTAATCTTGATCCAAGTAGCTCAGGTATGAAGCAATGGCTTCAACTTAGAGCTTTTAGATCAGATTTTTGTGGGTTTTGGGTTGAATGGGGTTGGGTATTTATAGGATCTTCCATATTGAATATTCCTAGCATATTCTAAGAATATTCCTAGCATATTCCTAGCATATTCCAAGCATATTCCTAGCATATTCCAAGCATATTCCTAGCATATTCCAAGCATATTCCTGGCATATTACTTAGCATATACCTTAGCATATTCCTGGCATATGGCTAAAACGGGTATTTAACTGGGTACCGGGTATTTTATCTAGCGTTTAAATCCCGGTTTATGGCGTTCTAAATTATTTTTATTACTCTATAAAAATAAACTCGCCAAAATATTACTGAAATAAATTTCAGTTGCCAGGACTGGCTGCGTTGTCTGCGTTTTGCAGTAGAAGCACTGTATTGCGCAGAAACACACGGTACGCGCTTAAACTTTGAAAAATAATGTTTTTAGGCGTTTTAATTTATTTTTCAACACGGACCTGATTAAAATAAGATTTTAATCATAACAGAATATTTGTGGGATTTAAATATTATCCGGTCGGTTACCAACGTTCGTTTCGCAGTTTGTCAAATTTAGTCCCTGTAAGCGAATAGACTTGATTTTTGCCATACCAAAGCCTTCAAAACTTATTTCTAAGTTATGTAAAGGTTATTTAAGGTATGTTAAGCCTATGTCACTATTCTAGAGTGTTTGTTGCATTAAACTGGTTATATTTACGCATCGGTGCGCGTATAACCTTCCAGAAAGCGATTTAGAGCCCGAAATCGAACAAGAATTGATATGTGCAAACGATACACATATTTTTACAAATCCCAAGTATGAAACACAATATTTCATTGGTTTGGCATTTGTTTGAGGGTTGAAGTGACACAGGTGTCACAGTCTCCCCTACTTTAGGAAATTTCGTCCCGAAATTTAATTCTAGAGGAAACTTGTGAAGACAGCTGTGACGTTTTCGCCTTCAAATAAATCCATTGAACCCTTAAGTAAAACTCCGGGCCATGTTAGGATTCTTAGCGAAATTGTCGACTATCAAAGTAAAGGCCTTGTAGTAACAAAACATGGAGTTTCGAACTACGGACAGAAGAATGTTTCTTATGAAAACTCATCATAGGAAACTTGGTGTGTGCTTGAAATCAGAATTGGGGAGTGTAAGATAAAATGACATCGGTCAAGGTTTAAGACTTTTCCCGTATCATTACTCTTGTCACTACTATAGGTCCTAACACATGACAAAACTTGCTGTGGTTTCTGTGCACTGAATTTCCATAATTATGTAGGCCTCCATAATTACGTAATCCCTTGCACAGTTCATTTCATAATGCGTAGAGGAAAAAAAATCAATCGAATAATCCCGTGGTGATTTAACTAGACTACAATAGAGTCTCTTTAACTAGATCACCAAAGGAGCTTTTAACTAGATCAACAAACAATCTCTTAAACTAGACCACCAGAGGGCCTCTTTAACTATATCAATCACATGATATCTTTAACTAGATTGATGAATCAATCTCTTCAACTAGATCCACAAATGATCTCTTCAACTATATCCACACATGATATATTTAACTAGATTGACGAATCAATCTCTTCAACTAGATCCACGAATGATCTCTTCAACTATATCCACACATGATATATTTAACTAGATTGACGAATCAATCTATTCAACTAGATCCACGAATGATCTCTTCAACTATATCCACACATGATATATTTAACTAGATTGACGAATCAATCTCTTCAACTAGATCCACGAATGATCTCTTCAACTATATCCACACATGATATATTTAACTAGATTGGCGAATCAATCTATTCAACTAGATCCACGAATGATCTCTTCAACTATATCCACACATGATATATTTAACTAGATTGACGAATCAATCTATTCAACTAGATCCACGAATGATCTCTTCAACTATATCCACACATGATATATTTAACTAGATTGACGAATCAATCTATTCAACTAGATCCACGAATGATCTCTTCAACTAAACTACCCAAGAGGAAATCTTTAACTACATCAACGGAGGATGTCTTTAACTAGATTGACGAATCAATCTCTTCAACTAAACTACCCAAGAGGAATCTTTAACTACATCAACACGTGATGGCTTTAAGCTTTGGAATAGTACTGTTTAATCCAAGGGAGTTAACTACAATGTAGAAGTCTATTAAGGATTTAAGATAGTACCTTTTGGATATCCTACTATGAATCCCTTATACGAAGATATGGAAAATTCAGCGAGGATTTGGATAACAAGAATTTGGACCACACAAAACGCAAAAGGGAACTCATAAGCACATAATCACATAATTGTTTAATTTGACCTTTAAATTTGTTATCTTTGGACGCAGATACTTAAAGCACACCAGGAATCCAATCCATGGATTTCATTTGGCACTTCAATCATTTCAAGAACCCATCCACGAAGATAGGATGATCTACCAAAAAATCGATTTTCGTTTTCAGGAAAACGCAATATTTGAATTAAGGTACACAATAACTTAGGACATACGGAAATACCCTTGGGTACCCTATTAAGAATTTATAGTGGTACTTTGGGTATTCGTACAGAATTATAACTTGCACTTTGTACTTCGTTTCCTTGGAAGAAACGGGTACTTAGGATTTTTGTGGAAAACACAAGAGATTGTAAAATGGAAGAATTTTGGGGGTAGTATGTTCTTCAAGGAATACGGATCCTTGATTGTCGGTTTTGTAGGGGATACGTTGTTTATATATGCCATCACATTTGTACATTGCAATGTAAAATAAAAAGATTTATTTATAAACAACAACAACTATTTCATGGACCTTGATAACAAAAGAAAATAATACATAAGTCTTGATTATTTCTAAACAACATTGTCTTCTAGTCGGTCCGATGCTCATCCCTGCGCTGGATTCGCATTAGCAAGCTTTGGGCAATTTCTTCGGAAATGGCCCATCTCGCCACAGTTGAAGCAAGAACCTGGTGGAAAACGAGCTTGAGCAGGATTTACTTGAGGTTGGTTTGGACCACCTTGGTTTGGGGTAAATCGACAAGCATTTGCCAGGTGACCGAGTCGCCCACATGATGCACACAAACGACACTGTAGGTGAGCTAAGTGGTGTGCATTACATTCGTTGCATATCGGTGCAGTACCGGCATAAGGTTTCCTTGCAGGAGGTTGAGCAGGTTGGTTGTGGGTGTTTTGGTTGGGTAGTGCAGCAATTGCAAAATTTTGCGAAGCCTTACGCTTCTTTGACTCCTTAGGGGATCCAGTCTGTTCATCCATGATCTTTGATTCCTCGATTGGTTTCTTGTCACTTTTTTGAAAAAGTTTACCTTTCCTGATTTGAGATTCAGTCAAGGTTACAGATAGCTCAATGGCCTGCCTAACTGTAGTGGGTTTACTACCAGTTATAATGTCTTGAACTGAGTCAGGGAGACCATCAATGTATTTTTCGATCGCCTTATCCAAAGTCGTAACCATGGTAGGACACAACAGCCTCAGCTCCTCATATCGATCAGTGTATGCTAGATGTTCACCGCTGTCTTGCTTAAGATCGTCGAATTCCCTTTCCAAGGCCCTGATCTCGTGACGAGGACAGAATTCCTTCATCATCAGAGCTCGAAGCTCTACCCACGTTGGAGCCAGTGCCACATCGGCACCCCTATCTCTCATCACACCATTCCACCATGTCAAAGCTCGTTTCTCAAAGACACTAGATGCGAATTCTACCTATCGCTCATTTGGGCATTGAACATGCCTGAAGGTGCTCTCTAGACTCTCGAACCATTGCAGAAGTGCAGTCGCTCCTTGAGACCCAGAAAGCTTTGATGGCTTAGCCGAGTTGAACGTCTTGAAGTTGCAGGGGGCATTATTGTTGTTGAGGGCTTGGTTACATTGAGCAACGATGTTCGGGATTGCAGCAGTCATTTGCTGTGTAATGACAGCTGCCAGCTCCTCAATAGATACCTGATTTTCGTGTCGTGTAGGCATTCTAAAAGGGGAAACAAGAGAGAAAATAAATGAAATGGCATTGGGTAAGAATAGGATGTTACAATTACCGACCAAAATCATGGTTGATGGTCATTTGTTTGAACCACGAAGCAAACAAACAACACAAAGGCTGAATCAAAGCAAATAGATCCTCATAATGTATCGCGAAGACATGCTCGCCTATAAGTGGACACTCACCCCAAGAGTTCCCAGGTAAGAGTGACTGGTCCGATTATGTGGATTTGTACGAACACTCTAGCCTTAGACAGAAAACCCAGGGTACAGGCATTCACTCTTCCAGTTTGCACGTGTTCACACTATTTAGGACCCAAAACTTTGACGAGAGTTTTGAAAATTCAAAGGGGTTCAAAACCTTATAACAGAGGGTTCAAAACCTAGTAATCAATCATCCTAGAACAGATGATTAGTTTTCAAAGCGGTTTTGAAATTTATGTTCTTGTTGTGGTCGTCACCTAAGGATAGGTGACAGTATTGTTTTATGACTAAACGCAAGTAAACTCGCGTTAGGGTCCTAGGAAGGTTATAGACTAGGTCAAAGTATTACTAATAACCTAATTCCCTATAACCATTGGCTCTGATACCAACTTTTCTGTCACACCCCGACCACGTGAGACAACGAAACGTGGCGGAAACGTCGGGGAGTGTTGTAACAGAATTAATTGTTTCAAATCCATGGCAATTAAAGTTTCGTTTTATTCATCAAACAAGCGAGTTACATTGTCTTTAAACAAGAAATAAAGAGTACATAACATAAATTAGCTAGTTCTTGTCTCGTTTTAAGTCACTAAGGCACATGTCCGCCTAAGTATGTCTCGATAAGTCCTATGCATCAACTCCTGAAAACACATGTGAAAATAGGTACGTCAGCCTAAAAATGCCTGTGAGATACATAGGTTTTGTGAAAATAGGTTTCATGACTTGTAAGTTTAGAAAGAGTTGTTTAATAAAGTTTAGTCATGAACCTTGTAAATTGATTTGTTTTGTAAATCGTTTGAAAAACAATAAGTTCAGATGATATGTATAAATAAGAGAATAATGTATGGTTAAATGAATAACCATGTAAAATGAGTTTGTATAAGATAAGTTGTTTGTAAAACAATGTCTTGTGAAAAGTATGTTATTTGTATAAAATGTTATATGTCTCAAATTGAAATGATTCAAATAACGCTACGATATGTAATACCATACAAACACTTATATATAGGAAGTACCAGCGGTGTATCCACCATGCTTGTATCATATTACACACGCCTCATTACTTAAATCACTTACTCAAACCAAACCATCAAGATGTAATGTTTAACGATGTACTAAGTATGCACACAATGGACATACATAGCATGAAATGTAATGTAAAACAATGTACTAAGTATGCACACAATGGACATACATAGCATGAAATGTAATGTAAAACGATGTACTAAGTATGCACACACTGGACATACATAGCATGAAATGTAATGTAAAACAATGTACTAAGTATGCACACACTGGACATACATAGCATGAAATGTAATGTAAAACACTGTACTAAGTATGCACACAATGGACATACATAGCATGAAATGTAAGGTAAAACGATGTACTAATAATGTACTAATGAACATAGCAAGTATCTTATATGAAAACGTGGAAAGCATGAAAGTAACAAGTAGGCACATGTGTTCCACCCCAAAATGTTTGGAAAACAGTAAAAGAGGGGTCTATGTACTCACTTGAGATTGCTCAGAAGTCCTAAGATAACCACCAAGCAATGTTAGAGATCACGGAATCAAACGGCACCTAATATAGGTAACTATGTTAATAAACCGGACCTATATCGGAGGATTGGATAGAATGAGGACTCGTAAACCAAATGAGTATGGGAACTCATGTAGTATGGTTTAACTAAGCCTACATACTAAAATGAAACCTAACCTAAGTGCTTACGACCCATTACGACCCGTTTAGGTAGCTTATGCTACTTTAACGCGTCATTCGCGTAAAACGCGTTCAGAACGCCTAACTAGCCCTATGATAAGTAAAATATGCCTTAACGTGTCTAATATTGTTGCTAAATCAGTTTAGATACCAAAAGTTATGTTACTTATGCTTAAAATGAATTTTGGCGTAAAAAGGGCATTTTGGTAATTTACCTAAGGCATATAAACTACCTATCATATAACTACTTAAACGAAGCGATCATAAGGTATAACCTCGAAAGGTTATTCCCTATATACTATGGTCACCTAATGTGTTTGGTCGGATCCTAATGATCGACCAAACGGGTCGGGTTCGAAAGTATAAGCGATTGTTTAGATCGCTTAACTTACGACCCTATATAAGCACTAAACTAAAAGTGACGAGCTAAGCATGTTAAAACATGCTTAACTAAGTTTAGAAAAAAGGTTTGGTATCAAAACAAACGGTTTTGATACCTAAGAGTAGTTTGGTTACAAAATACGCAAGAATACGTATTTTGGCCGAAACTACGGCTCCTCACTGAGCATAGATAACGTGGTAATCAGTAGGTATAGTCTCTATGGACTATAACCATCGTGATTACGCTCACGTTATGAAGTTCAAACGAACTTCGTGTTGATCATAAACTGGTCAACGCAGAAAGTCAAACAAAGTTTAACTTTTAACGCTAAAAGAATAAAAGAACGAAGGAACACTTAAAAAAGGGTCCCCGAAAGCTAATCTTGATCCAAGTAGCTCAGGTATGAAGCAATGGCTTCAACTTAGAGCTTTTAGATCAGATTTTTGTGGGTTTTGGGTTGAATGGGGTTGAGTATTTATAGGATCTTCCATATAGAATATTCCTAGCATATTCCAAGAATATTCCAAGCATATTCCTAGCATATTCCAAGCATATTCCTAGCATATTCCTAGCATATTCCAAGCATATTCCAAGCATATTCCTGTCATATTCCTTAGCATATACCTTAGCATATTCCTGGCATATGGCTAAAACGGGTATTTAACTGGGTACCGGGTATTTTATCTAGCGTTTAAATCCCGGTTTATGGCGTTCTAAATTATTTTTATTACTCTATAAAAATAAACTCGCCAAGATATTACTGAAATAAATTTCAGTTGCCAGGACTGGCTACGTTGTCTGCGTTTTGCAGTAGAAGCACTGTGTTGCGCAGAAACACACGGTACGCGCTTAAACTTTGAAAAATAACGTTTTTAGGCGTTTTAATTTATTTTTCAACACGGACCTGATTAAAATAAGATTTTAATCATAACAGAATATTTGTGGGATTTAAATATTATCCGGTCGGTCACCAACGTTCGTTTCGCAGTTTGTCAAATTTAGTCCCTGTAAGCGAATAGACTTGATTTTTGCCATACCAAAGCCTTCAAAACTTATTTCTAAGTTATGTAAAGGTTATTTAAGGTATGTTAAGCCTATGTCACTATTCCGGAGTGTTTGTTGCATTAAACTGGTTATATTTACGCATCGGTGCGCGTATAACCTTTCAGAAAGCGATTTAGAGCCCGAAATCGAACAAGAATTGATATGTGCAAACGATACACATATTTTTACAAATCTCAAGTATGAAACACAATATTTCATTGGTTTGGCATTTGTTTGAGGGTTGAAGTGACACAGGTGTCACACCGTTAACCCCATTTCAAAGCTCTAAAATGATGTTAAAGTATAGGGAACTTAAAATATGCTCAAAAACATCTCGGATGTCGGTTCATTTGGTCGTACGGTTGCGTTGTTCGGTTAATTACGACAGAAGTCGTAACAAACGCAAAAACGATCCAAATTAAGCGACGAATGGAATTTTATCATGCCAATCACTAAAATAAAATATTTTAATGATTACATAAATTTTTGGATGACCGGATGTATTCAGAACGTAAGATATGCGCGAAAATGCAAACTTATGCACTTTTTTACGCTTTTAGTCCCTATTGATCCAGAAAGTTTATTTTAGCGCACCAAACACCTCAAAGCCTATTTCTAAGCTATGTAAAGGATATTTAGAGCATATATAACTTATGATCAAGTTCTGGAATGTTCGTTACGGTACGAATCGGCATACTTTCGCAGTTTGTCGAAGTTAGTCCCTGTAAGCGAATAAACTTGATTTCGGCATACCAAACCCTCCAAAACTTATTTCTAAGTTATGTAAAGGTTATTTAAGGTATGTTAAGCCTATGTCACTGTTCCGGAGTGTTTTTTGCATTAAACTGGTTATATTTACGCATCAGTTCGCGTAAAACCTTCCAGAAAGCGATTTAAAGCTCGAAATCGAACAAGAATTGATATGTGCAAATGATACAGATATTTTTACAAATCCCAAGTAATGAAACACAATATTTCATTAATTTGGTATTTGTTTGATGGTCGCAGAGGCACAGGTGTCACACTATCCTTGAAATTTTGTAAGATGGTTAGATTAGTCATAATCATTTACGACTATTCCATCCTACGCTTCTCATGTCGAATTTATCATTTGATCATATCATTGATCCTTTTGACTTTTAAAATTCAAACTACCTATTGACAAAAGTAACTACACGATGTAGATCAACTACTCTGTTTTATTAATTTGTCAATATCCGGTAAGCATCATTCTTATGCTACCGGTTTAATTTCTTATTCAATCAAGTTCATGTAATCAAAATTCATAACTCATTGAATTATAATTACATAAATCATTTTTTTAACACATGATGATATTAACATCATTTTAACATGAATCTATCATCATTTTTCGTTTTATCATACAAAACCCAATTCATAGTAAGTATGATTATATACTCAAACACACAATTTGTTCAAGTATTTCCTTATTACTATCATGTATGATGATTATAAACACAACTATATCATCAATATCATCCTATGATTAATACCCACTTATCCTAGTGTGGTAATTCATCAAATCATTCAATTCTTAGCATCATACGTATAATTTTCACTTAGGGTTTTGTTCCTAAGCAAGTATACATCACTAATTCAATCATAACTTCAATAATTCATTCATAATTCGTGATTATGATGACTATTCAAATTTCACAACTTCACAAATCATCAAAATTAGACATACCTTATGATCCCCAAGCTTGGGTGATCATTAATTCACGTTCAATTGTGAATTTGAGAGTCATTTGGCCTTTCAATTTGATGTTTAGCATGAACTAGGGTTTTTGAGCTCCTGGGGAGTTCTTCTGGTCGCTCATAGAACACACACACGAAGTGTGTGTTTTGTTTTGAATTTCTTTTATAATTAAACTTTCAATTATCTAGATTTGGCCCCTCTTGTTTGGTTAGTTATTTAGTAGGCTACTACCTACTTATTTCTAACAATATTTCCACTCATTAACTAGGTTAAACATTCCTAGTTAAATTTGTGGGTTCGGGGAATTCATGACTAAGTTTATTTTAAGTCTCGTTAACTCGGGCTTCTATAAACTTTATTTTCTCAAAAGCTTTCTTTTCCCTTTTTATTAAATATTAGGTTTAATTATATAAATCTTAATATTTTCCGGGTTAATTTTACCAATAACGGTACTTTACCCGTCTTTTATTATTAACGTGTTTTGATTACCAAACCCGTTTTCGGGGTGTTACAAGTCTACCCCCCTTAAAGAGGTTTCATCCTCGAAACCTTTCTTACATAGTTCGTTGAGTTTTAAACTTAATGCATTTGACCTGAGTAATCTTTTAAGCATTACTCATACTTTAACCAATTGTTAGTATTACCAGAAAAGTATGGTATTATCTTTTTTATCACACCCTGACTTTTGCGGAAGCGTGATTATTGGTGTGACTTTCTTAATACCATAGCATTCAATCATAACAATGCTATATGATAAAAATCGTAAGATGTTCATCCATTAATTAAGTTTAGAAAACAACATAACATAAATTTTCTGAAACGTAGACGCCAAATCTTAAGTTACAACCACAACGTGTTTAAATGAGTTCATAAAGACTCAACAAAAGACTTTAACTAAAACCAAGTTTAGAAACATGTATCCCGTCCAGGAATAGGATACATCTCCTAAACTCTACGGATGACATCCTTTATTCATGACGTAGCTTGACAAACATGCAACACCTGCCAGATCCACTTAATTCCCTGAAATACATGTAATTTGAAAAACATCAACAAAAGTTGAGCGAGTTCATGTGTAAGTGTATGAATAAACCTTTAAAGTATGTCTTGTATGTATGTATGTCCCCGGTATGTAGCAATAAGGAAAAACAGATCACCAATGGTTTACAAGGCCAATGGTATGTGTGAAATGGTGCAGGAAAACTCAAACCTAGCAAGGAACTATGTACCTTACAAACTACTCTTATGATTTCTCTCTTTCAAATGATTGCTCATGATTCCCTCGAAAATTTTAAGTACTCGTTTCACTCTAAGAAACAAATTACAGAAAATTAAGTGACATTATGAGTAATCGTGCTTTTCGCACATCTGTGCCTTTAAATCCTTGGTTTGATAACTAAGGGTATTTTCAAATCTCATACCCATTACGTTTTGATTTTTCAACATACACAGTACCAGTATTTCAAAACAATCTTCATGATCTCAAAACATTTCAAATAGTTTGAAAACAATTTTTTTAGATGCATTGTCTATGTTATTTCAAAAACATTGGCCATGTTATCAAAACCAACCTTTCTAATTTCAAAATATTTCATATAGTCTGAAGACAATATTAACACAATACATTTTCTGATCAAGTGCATGATTTCGAAAAGCATCATTCATGTCTTTCAAAAACCTTATACATAATTTCAAAATTCATCTCGCATGATTTTAAAACATTTTTGTAAATATATCTACCTAATACACCTACTTTATGATTTCAAAAAGTATTATATATAAGGTTTCAAAAACGTTAAATACATTTTTCTTAAAAGAACCCCATGCATAGTTTTCAAAAATATTTTTCCTCATACATTGACTTAACCTTCAAAATTCTGCTTCATATGTCGCCTTGACATATCAAGCATCTCAACTTCATAAGCATTTTACATCATGTTTTGACCTAAGCACATCCAGTGCAAGGTTTCAAAACATCTTCAACTTCTAAAATTCATATGGGATCTTTTTATCTTTACAATTAGATCCTTGTGGATGATTATCGTTCAAATCAGAGTCCTTAATTGGATTCCTTATGTACCTTAATTCGAACACTTCGGTTCCTAGTAATCGAAATCGAATTTTCTTTTTGAATCTTTCTATTTTTATAGTTGGATTCTTGATAACGTTTAAAGTACCAAATGAAATCCACGGAATGGATTCCAAGTGTGCTTTAAATGCATGTACGCAATTTACAAGACAAATCAACGAACAATTTTGTGGTTATGTGATATGTGTTTATGTGTTCTCCTCTATGATTTTGTGTGATCCGATTTTCAAATCCTCATAGAATCTTTCATGTTTTCATATGAGGGATTCATAGTAGGATATTCAAAAGGTACTACCTTAAATCCTTAATGGGCTTCTATGTAATAGTTAAGACCCTTGGATTATATAGTACTGCTCCATGATTCATAAGAGACCCTCTTAGTGGTCTAGTCGAAAAGGTTGATTCACAATTTGGTTAAAGAACGACATCTAGTGATGTAGCTAAACAGACTCCTTGATAGTCTATTTAGATCATTTATTGATTTAATTTAAAGGACTCTATGGCGGTCTAGTCACGCTCATCACAGGTTCATTCATTTGGTTTTACCCTACACATTATAAAATAGACTGTGTGAACTGTGCAAGGAATTGTCTAATTATGGACGCGTACATAATTATGAAATTTAGTGCACGGTAACCATAGTAAAATTTATTATGTGTAAGAACCGATAGTGACAACAATAACGAGATGAGAACGATGTAATGGAGGTACGGTGGACGCACCAATGACACTTCATATACTTGTATATAAGTGTCCCTCTTACATTGCAAGCATAATGTTATTAAAGTTACTAGAAGTTCAGAACCCTAACCAATGTTGTTCGATCTTTTCAACTTCATGCTTTCAAGCTCTCACAAGTTTCCTCTAAATAAATTTCGGGACGAAATTTCCTAAAGTAGGGGAGACTGTAACACCTGTGCCTCCACGGCCATCAAACAAATACCGAACCAATGAAATATTATATTTCATACTTGGGATTTGTAAAAATATGTGTATCATTTGCACATATCAATTCTTGTTCAATTTCAAACTCTAAATCGCTTTCTGGAAGGTTATACGCGCACTGATGCGTAAATATAACCAGTTTAATGCAACAAACACTCCGGAATAGTGACATAGGCTTAACATACCTTAAATAACCTTTACATAACTTAGATATAAGTTTTGGAAGGTTTGGTGTGGTGAAATCAAAGTTTAATCGCTTACAGGGACTAAAGTTGACAAACTGCGAAAGTATGCCAATTTGAACTGTAACAGACATTCTGGAACATGACCATAAGTTAAACATACCATAAATATCCTTTACATAGCTTAGAAATAGGCTTTGAGGGGTTTGGTGTGCTAAAATAAACTTTTGTGTCATTCAGGGACTAAAAGTGTCAAAAAGTGCACAAGTTTGCATTTTCGCGCATAACTTACGTTCTGAATACATCCGGACATCCAAAAATTTATGTAAGCATGAATATATTATGCTTTAGTGTTTGGATTGCCAAAAATCCATTCGTTGCGTCATTTGGATCGTTTTTCGCGCTTATGCGCATTCCGTCGTAATTAAGCGAACATCGCGTTCGTACGACCAAACGAACCAACACCCGGCATATTTTTGAGCATGTTTCATGTCCACAATGTTTAGGCATCATTTTAGGGCCTTAAAGTTGGCTTTACGGGCCTTGGAAGTGTCGGAAATGGCCTTAAACACGTGCAGGGACTGAAACTGTAATTTCTGAAACTTATTGCTGATCTGTGACTGCTAGGCGGCCCGCCTCAGTTCCTGAGCATCCTTAGGCGGCCCGCGAGGCACCTTCTGACCAGATTAATCGAATCTAATAGCCGATTGCAGCTGTTACATTCACAACCACACATTCCTAATTATCTAGTCAGCTGATAAGGATGGAATTTTAGTCACCATAAGGTCCCGACACTTGTACGGGTGGGATTAAGGCACGTTTTCCATGAAACGATCCTAACGGTGGACCTTTTACTATAAATACCCCACCCCCCATGCTTCAAAATTACAAGAACTTTGATTTGAGAAACTCTAAGTTGAAACTATTGTTTCATACCTGAGATTTTTGAATCGAAGTTAGCATTCGGGGACCCTTCGTAAGTATTCTTTCGTTCTTTTATTGCTTTTCGAGTCTTTCGAGTCTGAAAGTCAAACTTTGTTTGACTTTCTACATTGACCAATTATGGTCAATGCGAAGTTCGTTTGAACTTCGCAACGTGAGTGTAATCACATTGGTTATAGTCCCTTGGGACTATGCCTACTGATTACCACGTTGTCTAGGGTCGTAGGGTAAGCGATCTAATAAATCGCTTATACCTCGAACCCGACCCATTTGGTCGATCATTAGGATCCGACCAAATACCTTAGGTGACCATAGTAGGTAGGGAATAACCTTCCGAGGTTATACCCTATGGTCACATCGTTTAAGTAGTTGTATGATAGGTAGTTTATATGCCTTAGGTAAATTACCAGAATACCCTTTTCATGTATAATTGGTAATTAAGCATATGTAACCTAAACTTTTGTCACATAACTGATTATGTAACATGTTTAGGCATATAACACTTGTCATAGGACTAGTTAGACGGTCTGAACGCGTTTCACGCGCACGACGCGTTAAAGTAGCATAAGTTACCTTAATGGGTCGCGATGGGTCGAAAGCACTTAGGTTAGTTTCAATGTAGTATGTAGGTCTTGTTAAACCATATCATATGAGTTCCAACACTCATTTGGTTTACCAAGCCTTATCCTATCCGATCTCCCGATTTATGTCCGGTTTATTTATATAGTCTTAGATTGCCGACTGATTTCGTGCTCCCTCTAGCTTTGTTTGGTTGTTGTTCAAGACCTCCAAGCATTATCAGGCGAGTACATTATTCCCCTATTTTACTGCTTTCAATTGTTTTGGGGTGACTCATATGTGCTAAATGTTTTCGATGTTATAACAATGGTTTCAAAAACAATTAAGACGATTTATACAAAACTAATAACGATTTCAAAAAGTGAACAAACTTGTTGGTTGTAGTTACATAACAAATGACATTCATTAGCAATGATCAAGCCGACCAGTATTAGGTTATGGTACCATAGGATCTGACTAATCCCGTTATTTACTACACCCGTAGTTATGTGTGGGTATGGTAGGTAGCGACTGAATCTGTAATTATTAACTTACCCTTTGGTAAGGGTTTGTTAATGCGAAAACGAGAAGCGACGAAAACGAGAAGCGACGAAAACGAGAAGCGACGAGAGTCAAGAAGGTTTGAATGTTATTAGCGAGACGACCATTTAAGTAGTTTCACGACCTAAAACGAATTTAACAATTGGGTAAACGATTGGTTTTCACACGTTGTTTTAACGATTGGGTAAACGATTGGCTTCAAAGCGATATACGATTGGGTTTTGGTTACATATTACATGATTTACATTGGGCATGAACATTACTTTGGTGGGTTGGTTTGATTAAGTGATTAAGTAACAATGCGTGTGGAATATGATACAAGCATGGTGGATACGCCGTTGGTACTTCCTATATATAAGTGTTTGTATGGTATTACATATTGTAGCGTTATTTGAATCATTTCAGTTTGAGACATAGAACATTTTATACAAGTAACATACTTTTCACAAGACATTTATTTACAAACAACTTATCTTATACAAACTCATTTTACATGGTTATTCATTTAATCATGCATTATTCTCTTATTATACATATCACCTGAACTTATTATTTTTCAAATGATTTACAAAAGCAAAGCAAATTACAAGGTTCATGACTAAACATTTTCTTAAACAGAAGTCATGAATCTTATTTTCACAAAACCTATGTACTCGCCAGCATTTCTTTGCTGACCTCGTTTTCACATATGTTTCAGGTATTGTTGAATGATATCGATTGATAAGATGCATGCTCACATAGGACTGGCCAAGGCCTTAGTGACTCAATAACAATGATAGACTATGTTTAATTTGTGTATTTAGATTTCCAGACGATGTAATTATTCAATGTTTAATAAAACGAAACACTTTTTGGTATCCATGGTTATGAAACATTAATTCTGTTGCAACACGCCCCGATGTTTCCGCCGCGATTTGTTGTTTTACGCGGTCGGGGTGTGACACGTAACCCAAATCTTCTCAGCAAACACGACTCCCTACAATGTACTAGGGTCTATTAAACTAACGGGCTGTGCCTTGCCTTAGTTTTCACGTGTTTGAATTACGTTTCTTTTAATATTATCCCAAGTTATAATTTCTTGTCAAAATAATGCTTATTTTAACTTTAAATTATATTTAATTTTGGAATAATTGTTTAAACAATATTTTGTAACAATACTTCTCAAGTATTTATTTTCGTATTTCCTTCCTAAGGATGGGGGTATCTCATACATGTATCTTCGTATTCTTGTATTTGTAATTCCGAAATAATATATTTTTAAGTCTAACTTAGAAAATATATTTAAACTTATTTTGTCCAAAAATAATGTATTTCAAGAAAATATATATATTTTTCTCAAAATTCGTATATCTTCTAAATATTCTAGAAAAATATATTTTTATTTCCCAAAAATAATATATTTTTCTTCTTGTAAAAAATATGATACAACTTTGTAATATTTACAAAAATTATATTTTCATTTCTTTTATCCAAAACATTATTTATCAAAATATATTTATAATGGTATTTTCCGGAATATTTGTAAGTTACGTTCTTGTGTTCGGTTTCACAATATTAATTGTGTAACTTATATATTTATTCCTTGTGATTTTTGGTATAATTTTGGATTGTAAATTCTTGGTATTTTGTTAAGTTATATTACTTTAATCCTAAAATAATATAACTATTACACCAAGTGTACAAATAATCACACAATCAGTCTTTAATGTAAATATATATTCTAAATACATATTTATCCATTTTTATTTATAAAAACCAACCTCCGATACTTGTATTTTTGTAACAGAATCTATGGCAAAGTTTATATTGAAAACCATGGTTAAAACTCACTTGTAAATACTTGTTTAGAAAATATTTTTCTAAGTGTTTATGTTTTTAGAAAATTTCGCCATTGTTTCCTCTAAAAATGGAGGTGTCCATGCTATTAAAGCATATCATTTTCTTTTTAAAAATCATCATAAACAATCAACAATCAATCTACACTTACCAAGAGCTAAAACAAAGCTATCTACGTAATGATCATGAACTTGAGTTTTCGTAAAAACTTGTAGTAACTTGGTAATATGTTTAGTAGACTTAGTTACCCTTTAAAGTGTGTTTATTTCTTTAAAAATCTCATTCTTAATGTGACATCTGTGCTTGTAATCATTGTAAACAGTTTAGTTACCAATTAAATAAATTTATTTGATCCCAATATTTGTTTTTTTATGTTTGACATTTTTCATGTTTTGATTTCTATTCAATTTCAAACTCTATATCGCTTTCTGGAGAATTATACGCAAACTGGTGCGTAAACGTAATCAGTTTAACGCGACAAATACTCCGGAACATCAACATATGCTTAACATACCTTAAATAACCTTTACATAACTTAGAAATAAGTTTTGAAGGCTTTGGTATGGCAAAATCAAGTCTATTCGCTTACAGGGACTAAATTTGACAAACTACAAAAGTATGTCGATTTGAACTGTAACAGACATTTTGGAACTTGATCATAAGTAAAACACATCCTAAATATCCTTTACATAGCTTAGAAATAGGCTTTGAGGGGTTCGGTGTGCTAAAATAAACTTTATGCTCATTCAGGGACTAAAAGCGTCAAAAAGTGCATAAGTTTGCATTTTCGTGCATAACTTACATTCTGAATACATCCGGATATCCAAAAATTTATGTAAGCACTAAAATATTTTATTTTAGTGTTTGGCATAAGAAAAATCAATTCGTCGCGCAATTTGGATCGTTTTTCGCGCTTGTGCGCATTTCGTCGTAATTAAGCGAATATCGCGATCGTACGACCAAACGAACCGACATCTGGTATATTTTGAGCATGTTTCATGTCCACAATGTTAGGTCATCATTTTAGGGCCTTAAATTTTGCTTAACGGGCCTTAAACATGTCGGAATGAAGCTTATAACACAACAGGGACTGAAACTGTCATTCTGCAAACTTGTTGCTGATCTGAGACACCCAGGCGGGCCGCGTGAACATCTTCAGGCCCCTTACGCGAGCCGTGTGAGCCTCCCAGATGTGCAGAATGTGTTTTACAGCCTGTTTACAGCTGTTATACCCATGTTTCCCACTTGCAAACAGTTTTTAACAAACCATAGGCTTAATCTAGGGGCTCCAATGGTTTTGCAAAACAAGGGGCCCATGTGTACGGCCTAGATCGAAGCACGTTATTCGACGAACGGTCTTAACGGTTGTGCCATATCTATAATAACCCCCCATGTTTTTGTTGCAACCCACTTGATTTCTGAGATTTTCTCTAAGTTGAAGTGTGAAACACTTCATACCTGAGAAATACTTGGAAAATCAAACTTGCGGGGACCCTTTGTAAGTATTCCTTCGTTCTTTTCATTCGTTTTTTGCGTTAAAGTCAAAATGCGTTTGACTTTCTGCATTAACCAATTTTGGTCAATGCGAAGTTCGTTTGAACTTCATAACGTGAGCGTAATCACGATGGTTATAGTCCCTAGTGGCTATACCTACTGATTACCACGTTATCTAGGCTCAGTGACGAGTCGTAGTTTCGGCCAAAATGCGTATTCTCGCGTATTTTGTAACCAAACTACTTGTGGGTATCAAAACCATTTGTTTTGATACCAAACCTGTTTTTAAACCTCGTTAAACATGTTTTGACATGTTTAGCTCGTCACTTTTAGATTTGTGCTTGTCTAGGGTCGTTAAGGTAAGCGATCTAATCAATCGCTTATACTTTCGAACCCGACCCGTTTGGTCGATCATTAGGATCCGACCAAACACTTTAGGTGACCATATTTGTATAGGGAATAAACTTCCGAGGTTATACCTTATGGTCACATCGTTTAAGTAGTTGTATGATAAGTAGTTTATATGCCTTAGGAAAATTACCAAAATGCCCTTTTTACGCCAAATTTCATTTTAAGCCTATGAAACGTAACTTTTGACATCTAAAATGATTAGGTAACAATATTAGACATGTTAAGGCATATTTTACTTATCATAGGACTAGTTAGGCGGTCCAAATGTGTTTTAACGCGAATGACGCTGTTAAAGTAGCATAAGCTACCTAAACGGGTCGTAATGGGTCGTAAGCACTTAGGATAAGTTTCGTTTTAGTATGTAGGCTTTGTTAAACCATATTACATGAGTTCCTACACTCATTTGGTTTACGAACCCTCATGCTACCCGATCCTCCGAATAGGTCCGTTTATTAATGTAGTTACCTATATTAGGTGCCGTTTGATTCCGTGATCTTCTAGCTTTGCTTGGTGGTTATCTTAGGACTTCTGAGCAATCTCAAGTGAGTACATAGACCCCTCTTTTACTGTTTTTCAAATATTTTGGGGTGAAACACATGTGCCTACTTGTTACTTTCATGCTCTCCATGTTTTCATATCATATATTTGCTATGTTCATTAGTACACTATTAGTACATTGTTTTACATTACTTTTCTGCTATGTATGTTTACTGAGCATGCTAGCACATTGTTTTACATAACTTTTCTGCTTTGTATGTTAACTTAGCATACTTAGTACATTACTTTCATTACATGTTTACATTTGGTATGACATTTGGTTTGTTCAACGGGTCTAAACTACATTCATTAACATCAGCTACGCTGCTCGGTAGTAAGTAATGGTACCATAGGACTTGACAAATCCCGTTCCTAACATCCTAGGTTTGTTTGGGTGTGAGGAATGACTGAATCCGAAAACATTTTACTTTGATAATCTTTACTCTAAGGTTATCCTGCTGTCTCAAGGCTTGAATGTATGCGTTAACTTACTGCATAAGTGTTTGTATCAGTAAAACATGCATTTATTTTACAAAACATAACTTTTTACTTTGTTTTGTACATTTTTACTTGTGGTTTAAGTAGTCTCATTTTACTTACCATACATAACTTTTGTTTACACACTACATGATTCATATTCAACTTGGGTTATTATATGATATTTGACTATTGGATTAAACATGGATATTTTACAATGTTGGTTGGTTTGAGTGACTTAAATAACGAGGCGTGTGTAATATGGTACAAGCATGGTGGATACGCCTGTCACACCCCGACCACGTAGAACATACAAAACGTGGCGGAAACGTCGGGGAGTGTTGTAACAGAATTAATTGTTTCAAATCCATGGCAATTGAAGTTTCGTTTTATTAATTAAAAGTGTTACAATGTCTTAACAAACAAAGAAATACAACATAATTAACTAGTCTTGCATCTTTTATTGTCACTAAAGCCCAAGTCTGCCTATGTGTATCTTGATCATCTTATGCAACAGCTCCTGAAAAACACATGTGAAAATAGGTACGTCAGCATAAAAATGCCGGTGAGATACATAGGTTTTGTGAAAATAGGTTTCATGACTTATGCTTGAGAAAATGTTTAGTCATGAACCTTGTTATTTGCTTTGTTTTGTAAATCATTTAAAAATCGATAAGATCAGATGATATGTATAAATAATGTATGGTTAAATGAATAACCATGTAAAATGAGTTTGTATTAGATAAGTTGTTTGTAAATCAATGTCTTGTGAAAAATATGTTATTTGTATAAAATGTTATATGTATCAAACTGAAATGATTCAAATAACGCTACGATATGTAATACCATACAAACACTTATATATAGGAAGTACCAGCGGCGTATCCACCATGCTTGTATCATATTACACACGCATCGTTACTTAACCACTTAATCAAACCAAACCAAACAATGTAAGATGTCTATGTTTAAACTAATTGCCAAATGTATTGAATAATATGTCAAAATGTTTATGTCAAGATGTAAATCATGTAATGTGTAACCAAAATGATATGTATGGCTAGTGAAATGTATCAACTAAACCATATGCACAAGAACATAGTATTGAAGTAAAACTTGGTTTAAATCAAAGTTATGTTTTGTGTAGTAACTGCATGATCAATGTAAATCATGTAATATGCGTCCAAAATGTAAGTATGTGATGAATAACAAATGTACTAAGTATGAAGAACAATGCAACGATTGAACATACATAGCATGTGAACTGTACTAAGTATGCAACAACAGACATACGTAGCATGAGACCTGTACTAAGTATGCAACAATAGACATACGTAGCATGTGATGTAATGTAAAACAATGTACTAAGTAATGCACAAAATGGCACACCTAGTATGAAATGTAATGAAATCATGTACTATAATGTACTAATGAACATAACAAGTATATGATGTGAAAACAGGAAAGCATAAAAGTAACAAGTAGGCACATGTGTTCCACCCCAAAACGTTTGGAAAACAGTAAAAGAGGGGTCTATGTACTCACTTGAGATTGCTCAGAAGTCCTAGGATAACCAGCAAGCAATGCTAGAGATCACGGAATCAAACGGCACCTACTATAGGTAACTACATTAATAAACCGGACCTAAATCGGAAGATCGGGTAGCATGAGGGTTTGTAAACCAAACGAGTATGGAGACTCGTGTAATATGGTTCAACAAAGCCTACATACTAAATGAAACTTAACCTAAGTGTCTACGACCCATTGCGACCCATTAAGGTAGCTTATGCTACTTTAACGCATCGTGCGCGTGAAACGCGTTCGGACCGCCTAACTAGTCCTATGACAAGTGTTATATGCCTAAACATGTTACATTATCAGTTATGTGACGAAAGTTTAGGTTACATATGCTTAATTACCAATTATACATGAAAAGGGTATTCTGGTAATTTACCTAAGGCATATAAACTACCTATCATACAACTACTTAAACGATGTGACCATAGGGTATAACCTCGGAAGGTTATTCCCTACCTACTATGGTCACCTAATGTATTTGGTCGGATCCTAATGATCGACCAAACTGGGTCGAGTTCGAAGGTATAGGCGATTTATTAGATCGCCTACCCTACGACTCTAGACAACGTGGTAATCAGTGGGCATAGTCCCAAGGGACTATAACCAACGTGATTACACTCACGTTGCGAAGTTCAAACGAACTTCGCATTGACCATAACTGGTCAATGTAGAAAGTCAAACAAAGTTTGACTTTCAGACTCGAAAGACTCGAAAAGCAATAAAAGAACGAAAGAATACTTACCCAGGGTCCCCGAATGCTAATCTCGATCCAAGAACTCAGGTATGAAACAATGGTTTCAACTTAGAGCTCTCAAATCAAGATTCTAGTGAGAAATGCAATGGGGGTGGATGGGTATATATAGGATTCGGGTAACCGTTGAGATTGTTTCTTGGAAAAGGGGAAACGATCAAGGCCGTACATGTGTTGGAATGTTGTGGTGTGTCAAATGGCCACTCACCATAGGGAATTGACATGTGGAAGGGGGATTGGAGGTGCTAAACAGCTGCAACCAGCTGTTAAAACAATGAATCTGGTCTGCAGAGTCTGACGCGGGCCGCCTAAGGATTAACAGAAACTGAGGCGGGCCGCCTAGCCCTTCTGATCAGAAAACAAGTTTCAGAAATTACAGTTTCAGTCCCTGCACGTGTTTAAGGCCATTTCCGGCACTTCTAAGGCCCGTAAAGCCAACTTTAAGGCCCTAAAATGTTTCCTAAACATTGTGGACATGAAACATGCTAAAAAATATGCCGGATGTTGGTTCGTTTGGTCGTACGAACGCGATGTTCGCTTAATCACGACGGAATGCGCATAAGCGCGAAAAACGATCCAAAATGCGCGACGAATGGATTTTTGGCAAGCCAAACACTAAAGCATAATATAGTCATGCTTACATAAATTTTTGGATGTCCGGATGTATTCAGAACGTAAGTTATGCGTAAAAATGCAAACTTGTGCACTTTTTGACGCTTTTAGTCCCTGAATGACACAAAAGTTTATTTTAGCATATCGAACACCTCAAAGCCTATTTATAAGCTATGTAAAGGATATTTATGGTATGTTTAACTTATGGTCATGTTCCGGAATGTCTGTTACAGTTCAAATTGGCATACTTTCGCAGTTTGTCAACTTTAGTCCCTGTAAGCGATTTAACTTTGATTTCACCACACCAAACCTTCCAAAACTTATTTCTAAGTTATGTAAAGGTTATTTAAGGTATGTTAAGCCTATTTCACTATTCCGGAGTGTTCGTTGGATTAAACTGGTTATATCTACACATCAGAGCGCGTATAACCTTCCAGAAAGCGATTTAGAGCTTGAAATCGAACAAGAATTGATATGTGTAAACGATACACATATTTTACAAATCCCAAGTATGAAATACAATATTTCATTGGTTTGGAATTTGTTTGATGGTTGAAATGACACAGGTGTTACAGTCTCCCATACTTTAGGAAATTTCGTCCCGAAATTTAGTTTTAGAGGAAACTTGTGGAGACAGCTGTGACGGTTTTGCCTTCAGACAAATCCATTGAGCCCTTAAGTAAAACTCTGGACCATGTTAGGATTCTTAGCAAAGATGTCAACCCTCAAAGTGAAGTCCTTGTAGTAACAAAACATGGAGTTTTGAACTACGGACCGAAGAACGTTTCTTATGAAGACTTATCATAGGAAACTGTGTGTGTGATTGAGATCAGAATTGGGGAGTGTGAGAATAAATGACATTGGTCGAAGTCCAAGACTTCTCCCTTATCATTATTCTTGCCACTGTTGGTCTTAACACATGACAAAACTTCCTGTGGTTTCTGTGCACTGAATTCCATAATTATGTAGGCTTCCATAATTACGTAGTTCCTTGCACAGTCCGCACAGTTCATTTCATAATGCGTATGGGGAAAAAATCAAATGAATAATCCTGTGGTGATTTAACTTGACTGTAATAGAGTCTCTTTAACTAGGTCACCAAAGGATTAGATAAACGAAAAATCTCTTCAGCTAAACTACCCAAGAGAAATATTTAACTACACCGACGTAGGATGTATTTAACTTTAGATCGACGTAGGATCTCTCTAACTCAACTACCTAAGAGAAACATTTAACTACACCGACGTAGGATGTATTTAACTTTAGATCGACGTAGGATCTCTTTAACTCAACTACCTACTACACCGACGTAGGATGTATTTAACTTTAGATCGGCGTAGGATCTATTTAACTCAACTACCTACTACACCGACGTAGGATGTATTTAACTTTAGATCGACGTAGGATCTATTTAACTCAACTACCTACTACACCGACGTAGGATGTATTTAACTTTAGATCGACGTAGGATCTATTTAACTCAACTACCTACTACACCGACGTAGGATGTATTTAACTTTAGATCGACGTAGGATCTATTTAACTCAACTACCTACTACACCGACGTAGGATGTATTTAACTTTAGATCGACGTAGGATCTATTTAACTCAACTACCTACTACACCGACGTAGGATGTATTTAACTTTAGATCGACGTAGGATCTATTTAACTCAACTACCTACTACACCGACGTAGGATGTATTTAACTTTAGATCGACGTAGGATCTATTTAACTCAACTACCTACTACACCGACGTAGGATGTATTTAACTTTTGGAATAGTACTTTATAATCCAAGGGACTTAACTACAACGTAGAAGTCCATTAAGGATTTAAGGTAGTACCTTTGGATATCCTACTATGAATCCCTTATACGAAGATATGCAAGATTCTACGAGGATTTGGATGACAAAACTTGGATCACACAACATAAAAGGAAACACATAAGCACATAATCACATAGTTGTTTGACTTGTTTATTAATTTGTTATCTTTGGACGCGGATACTTAAAGCACACCAGGAATCCAATTCGTGGATTTCATTTGGCACTTTAATCATTTCAAGAATCTATCTATGAAGATAGGATAATCTTAAAAGGAATTCGGCTTTGTCCTTATTGAATTGTGATGTACGTATTGAATCATACAAAGAATTCAATTAAGGATTCCGATGAATGATACCCATCCACAAGGATCTAATTATGAGGATAGAAAGATCCTACATGGATTTTTTTTTTGGAGTTTGTGTAACGGGAGTGTTCCGACACCTTGCACTAGGCGTGCTTACGTCGATACACAAGGTAGAAAGTTCATGAGGTTGAGGCGCCAGATATGTCAAGCGACATATGAAGCAGAGTTTGAAGGTTGAGCAGCAGTAGGATTTGTAACAGCTTTGCTTTGGATTGCAAAGCGGCACATGTTAACCAAATATCTCCATCGTCCACCGTGGGTACATTTGTAACATGGTATTTGATTTGGATGATGAAGGTTGCATTGATTTCTCCAAGGAGCGGTTCCCTTATACAGCTTCATCCCTGAGACGAGTCATGGTGATAGCTAAATCAACGGTCTTCTGGAGTACGACGCCTATTTGTTGGGAAATTGCAGCACCTAGTTCGGACATTGTTGTTGCGATGAAGAAGCATCTTGAAGATAACGAAAGGCATAGGAGGAAACAAGCGAAAGATAGTCAAAAGAGAATAACAACACATGAAGATTATGACCATTTGTTTGTTACCAAAGGCAAACAAATGAGATGGTGACTAATCAAAGTAAATGGGTCAATATAATGTATCGCGAAGACATGCTCGCCTATAAGTGAACACTCATCCCAAGAATTCCCAGGTAAGCACAACTGGTCTCGCGTCTGATGAGATGTATACGAAGTGCTTGCCTAGACAGAAAACCCATAATACAGGCATTCACCCTTCCAGTTTGCACGTGTTCACATTATTAGAAACCCAAAACCTTGACGAGAGTTTTGAAAACTCAAAGGGGTTCAAAACCATATAACAGAGGGTTCAAAACCTTACAATAGAGGGTTCAAAACCTTGTAATAAATCATCCTAGAACAGATGATTAGTTTTCAAAGCGGTTTTGAAATTTATGTTCTTGTTGTGGTTGTCGCCTAAGGATAGGTGACAGTATTGTTTTATGACTAAACGCAAGTAAACTCGCGTTAGGGTCCTAAGAAGGTTATAGACTAGGTCAAAGCATTACTAATAACCTAATTCCCTATAACCATTGGCTCTGATACCATCTTTTCTGTCACACCCCGACCACGTAGAACATACAAAACGTGGCGGAAACGTCGGGGAGTGTTGTAACAGAATTAATTGTTTCAAATCCATGGCAATTGAAGTTTCGTTTTATTAATTAAAAGTGTTACAATGTCTTAACAAACAAAGAAATACAACATAATTAACTAGTCTTGCATCTTTTATTGTCAGTAAAGCCCAAGTCTGCCTATGTGTATCTTGATCATCTTATGCAACCGCTCCTGAAAAACACATGTGAAAATAGGTACGTCAGCATAAAAATGCCGGTGAGATACATAGGTTTTGTGAAAATAGGTTTCATGACTTATGCTTGAGAAAATGTTTAGTCATGAACCTTGTTATTTGCTTTGTTTTGTAAATCATTTGAAAATCGATAAGATCAGATGATATGTATAAATAATGTATGGTTAAATGAATAACCATGTAAAATGAGTTTGTATTAGATAAGTTGTTTGTAAATCAATGTCTTGTGAAAAATATGTTATTTGTATAAAATGTTATATGTATCAAACTGAAATGATTCAAATAACGCTACGATATGTAATACCATACAAACACTTATATATAGGAAGTACCAGCGGCGTATCCACCATGCTTGTATCATATTACACACGCATCGTTACTTAACCACTTAATCAAACCAAACCAAACAATGTAAGATGTCTATGTTTAAACTAATTGCCAAATGTATTGAATAATATGTCAAAATGTTTATGTCAAGATGTAAATCATGTAATGTGTAACCAAAATGATATGTATGGCTAGTGAAATGTATCAACTAAACCATATGCACAAGAACATAGTATTGAAGTAAAACTTGGTTTAAATCAAAGTTATGTTTTGTGTAGTAACTGCATGATCAATGTAAATCATGTAATATGCGTCCAAAATGTAAGTATGTGATGAATAAAAAATGTACTAAGTATGAAGAACAATGCAACGATTGAACATACATAGCATGTGAACTGTACTAAGTATGCAACAACAGACATACGTAGCATGAGACCTGTACTAAGTATGCAACAATAGACATACGTAGCATGTGATGTAATGTAAAACAATGTACTAAGTAATGCACAAAATGGCACACCTAGTATGAAATGTAATGAAATCATGTACTATAATGTACTAATGAACATAACAAGTATATGATGTGAAAACAGGAAAGCATAAAAGTAACAAGTAGGCACATGTGTTCCACCCCAAAACGTTTGGAAAACAGTAAAAGAGGGGTCTATGTACTCACTTGAGATTGCTCAGAAGTCCTAGGATAACCAGCAAGCAATGCTAGAGATCACGGAATCAAACGGCACCTACTATAGGTAACTACATTAATAAACCGGACCTAAATCGGAAGATCGGGTAGCATGAGGGTTTGTAAACCAAACGAGTATGGAGACTCGTGTAATATGGTTCAACAAAGCCTACATACTAAATGAAACTTAACCTAAGTGTCTACGACCCATTGCGACCCATTAAGGTAGCTTATGCTACTTTAACGCATCGTGCGCGTGAAACGCGTTCGGACCGCCTAACTAGTCCTATGACAAGTGTTATATGCCTAAACATGTTACATTATCAGTTATGTGACGAAAGTTTAGGTTACATATGCTTAATTACCAATTATACATGAAAAGGGTATTCTGGTAATTTACCTAAGGCATATAAACTACCTATCATACAACTACTTAAACGATGTGACCATAGGGTATAACCTCGGAAGGTTATTCCCTACCTACTATGGTCACCTAATGTATTTGGTCGGATCCTAATGATCGACCAAACTGGGTCGAGTTCGAAGGTATAGGCGATTTATTAGATCGCCTACCCTACGACTCTAGACAACGTGGTAATCAGTGGGCATAGTCCCAAGGGACTATAACCAACGTGATTACACTCACGTTGCGAAGTTCAAACGAACTTCGCATTGACCATAACTGGTCAATGTAGAAAGTCAAACAAAGTTTGACTTTCAGACTCGAAAGACTCGAAAAGCAATAAAAGAACGAAAGAATACTTACCCAGGGTCCCCGAATGCTAATCTCGATCCAAGAACTCAGGTATGAAACAATGGTTTCAACTTAGAGCTCTCAAATCAAGATTCTAGTGAGAAATGCAATGGGGGTGGATGGGTATATATAGGATTCGGGTAACCGTTGAGATTGTTTCTTGGAAAAGGGGAAACGATCAAGGCCGTACATGTGTTGGAATGTTGTGGTGTGTCAAATGGCCACTCACCATAGGGAATTGACATGTGGAAGGGGGATTGGAGGTGCTAAACAGCTGCAACCAGCTGTTAAAACAATGAATCTGGTTTGCAGAGTCTGACGCGGGCCGCCTAAGGATTAACAGAAACTGAGGCGGGCCGCCTAGCCCTTCTGATCAGAAAACAAGTTTCAGAAATTACAGTTTCAGTCCCTGCACGTGTTTAAGGCCATTTCCGGCACTTCTAAGGCCCGTAAAGCCAACTTTAAGGCCCTAAAATGTTTCCTAAACATTGTGGACATGAAACATGCTAAAAAATATGCCGGATGTTGGTTCGTTTGGTCGTACGAACGCGATGTTCGCTTAATCACGACGGAATGCGCATAAGCGCGAAAAACGATCCAAAATGCGCGACGAATGGATTTTTGGCAAGCCAAACACTAAAGCATAATATAGTCATGCTTACATAAATTTTTGGATGTCCGGATGTATTCAGAACGTAAGTTATGCGTAAAAATGCAAACTTGTGCACTTTTTGACGCTTTTAGTCCCTGAATGACACAAAAGTTTATTTTAGCATATCGAACACCTCAAAGCCTATTTCTAAGCTATGTAAAGGATATTTATGGTATGTTTAACTTATGGTCATGTTCCGGAATGTCTGTTACAGTTCAAATTGGCATACTTTCGCAGTTTGTCAACTTTAGTCCCTGTAAGCGATTTAACTTTGATTTCACCACACCAAACCTTCCAAAACTTATTTCTAAGTTATGTAAAGGTTATTTAAGGTATGTTAAGCCTATTTCACTATTCCGGAGTGTTCGTTGGATTAAACTGGTTATATCTACACATCAGAGCGCGTATAACCTTCCAGAAAGCGATTTAGAGCTTGAAATCGAACAAGAATTGATATGTGTAAACGATACACATATTTTACAAATCCCAAGTATGAAATACAATATTTCATTGGTTTGGAATTTGTTTGATGGTTGAAATGACACAGGTGTTACAACGCCGCTGATACTTCCTATATATAAGTGCTTGTATGATATTACATATCGTAGCGTTATTTAAACCATTTCAGTTTAGACATATTACATTTACAACACATTTTCACTTAAACATTGTTTTACAAATAACTTGGTTTATGCAAACTCTTTTTACTTGGTTATTCTTTTAACCATACATTATTCTTTTATATATACATATCATCTGATTTTGCTATTGTTTTTCAAATGATTTATAAAACAAAACAATTAACAAGGTTCATGACTGAATTTTATTAAACATTTCTTTAAACTCAAGTCATGAATCCTATTTTTATAAAACCTATGTATCTCACAGGCATTTTTATGCTGACGTACCTATTTTCACATGTGTTTTCAGGAGCTGTTGCTTAGGATGTTCGTGAGACACTAGGGCGGACCTATGCCTTAGAGACTTAAAATGAAGATAGAACTAGTTTAATTATGTGATGTACTCTTTGTTTCAGTTATTTTAAGACAGTGTAACTCTTTGTTTGATGAATAAAACATAACTTTTAAATGCCATGGTTGTGAAACAATAATTCTGTTACAACACTCCCCGACGTTTCCGCCACGATTTGATGTTTTACGTGGTTGGGGTGTGACACTTAAAAGTTTTAAGTGTTTACAACTTACTAGATGATTTTTCCAAAAATCATTCTTTTGAATTTTTCTTGTAAACAAAGTGTTCTTATACTTGTTTCAACACTAGAAACATGATTGGTTTTCTTTAAAACAACGTTTATACAAATCTTGTTATTTAACTTGGTTCCTTTGGAAAACTATTTTAGAAATCATCCATTCACAAGACTTTTATCTTGTTTAAATCATCATTTTATGAAAACAACTTTTATCATTCAAGTTAATGTAACATGAAGCATGATGATCTTGGTCTTTCACAAGATCACCACTATAACTTACTAGATCATGTGTTTAATCACAATCTAGTAGGTTACTTATGATGTCTAGCATCACTAACACTAATAATCAATCAACAAGAAGCAAATAATCATAAATCAACAAGATTTCATATGTTTATAAGCTTATGTTAGAGATTTATGATTATGTCTTTTAATGTTCATCATGTTTAACAATGTTCATCACTTATTAACCAACTATATATGAAAGATCAAGAGATCATAAGAGCCTTACTACTAGCACAAGGCTAGGGAAGAACACTTGAGGTTGATGATGACAAAAGTGATGGATAAAAGCAATTGATGAAGGTCCTTCAAGATCCACAAGCACCAAGCTTCATTAAACACCTTCTAACACCATGTAGTGATCTTGGAATGGATGGAAGCAAAATGGAAATGATGATGGTGGTGTTGGGTGCTCACGGCCGAGAAGAAGGAAGAGAGAAAGAGAGTTGTGGTGTTGAGAAGTGTGGGTGATGAATGAGCACCAAGCTTCATAACCATCTAAACCTTTTAACCATTGTATAATGTGTTGGTAATAGTACATGCATATCTCTAACCATATCAATTAAGATCTTAGGAAGATTAGGGAAAATCTTGGTGGGGTCACCCTTGGTGACTGTCCACTTACATGGTGTGACATCTGTGCTTGTAATCATTGTAAACAATTCAGTTATCAATGAAATAAAGTTATTTGATCCCAATGTTTGTTTGTTTATGTTTTACATTTTTCATGTTTTGACTTTTATTCAATTTCAAACTCTATATCACTTTCTGGAGAGTTATACGCAAACTAGTGCGTAAACGTCATCAGTTTAACGTGAAAAAATACTCCGGAACATCAATTTATGCTTAACATACCTTAAATAACCTTTACATAACTTAGAAATAAGTTTTGAAGGCATTGGTATGGCAAAATCAAGTTAATTCGCTTACAGGGACTAAAATTGACAAACTGCGAAAGTATGCCAATTTGAACTATAACGAACATTCCGAAACATGGCCATAAGTTAAACACACCCTAAATATCCTTTACATAGCTTAGAAATAGGCTTTGAGGGGTTCGGTGTGCTAAAATAAACTTTATGCTCATTCAGGGACTAAAAGCGTAAAAAAGTGCACAAGTTTGCATTTTCGCGCATAACTTACGTTCCGAATACATCCGGACATCCAAAAATTTATGTAAGCACTAAAATATTTTATTTTAGTGTTTGGCATATGAAAAATACATTCGTCGCGCAATTTGGATCGTTTTTCGCGCTTATGCGCATTCCGTCGTAATTAAGCGAACATCGCGATCATACGACCAAACAAACCAACATCCGGCATATTTTTGAGCATGTTTCAAGTCCACAATGTTTAGGCATCATTTTAGGGCCTTAACATTGGCTTGACTGGCCTTAGAAGTGTCGGAAATGAGTTTAAACACCAACAGGGACCAAAACTGTCATTTTTCAAAGTTTGCTGCTGATCAGACAGGCCAAGCGGCCCGCCTACAATCCTGGTAACTCTTACGCGGGCCGCATCAGCCTCCCAGACCTGCAGAATTGTTGCAAACAGCTGTTTACGGCTGTTAAGCACCTCAAAACCACTTGCAACTGATTTTTAACAATCCTATGGGCTCCCATGGGTTTGTAATTCAGTGGGTAAGTGTTGTATGGCTGAGATTAAACGCTTGGGGAACAAGAAACGATCTTAACAGTTCCATGTTTCCTATAAATACCCCCCATGTCTTGCTCATTTTCCCTCACATTTGAAATCTGATTCAAAGCTCTCTAAGTGGAAGTTTATATACTTCCTACCTGAGAGTGAATCGGGTTCAAATCTTGCGGGGACCCATTCTAAGTGTTCTTTCGTTCTTTTTAGCGTTAAAGTCAAACTATGTTTGACTTTCTGCATTAACCAGTTTATGGTCAATGCAAAGTTCGTTTGAACTTCATAGCGTGAGCGTAATCACGATGGTTATAGTCCCTAGTGACTATACCTACTGATTACCACATTATCTAGGCTCAGTGACGAGTCGTAGTTTCGGGCAAAATGCGTGTTCTCGCGTATTTTGTAACCAAACTACTTTAGGGTATCAAAACCGTTTGTTTTGATACCAAAACTATTTTTAAACCTTGGTAAACATGTTTTAACATGTTTAGCTCGTCACTTTTAGATTTGTGCTTGTTTAGGGTCGTAAGGGTAAGCGATCTAATCAATCGCTTATGCTTTCGAATCCGACCCATTTGGTCGATCATTAGGATCCGACCAAACACTTTAGGTGACCATAGTTGTATAAGGAATAACCTTCCGAGGTTATACCTTATGGTCACGTCGTTTAAGTAGTTGTATGATAGGTAGTATATATGCCTTAGGTAAATTACCAAAATGCCCTTTTTGCGCCAAAATTCATTTTAAGCCTATGTAACATAACTTTTGACATCTAAACTGATTTAGCAACAATATTAAACATGTTAAGGCATATCTTACTTGTCATAGGGCTAGTTAGGCAATCCAAACGTGTTTTACGCGAACGACGCGTTAAAGTAGCATAAGCTACCTAAACGGGTCGTAACGGGTCAAAAGCACTTAGGCTAGGTTTCGTTTTAGTATGTAGGCTTTTTCAAACCATATTACATAATTTCCCACACTTATTTGGTTTACAAACCCTCATGCTACCCGATCCTCCGTTTAGGTCCGTTTATTAATATAGTTGCCTATATTAGGTGCCGTTTGATTCCGTAACCTTCTAGCTTTGCTTGGTGGATATCTAAAGTCTATTGAGCAATCTCAAGTGAGTACATAGACCCCTCTTTTACTATTTTTCAAACATTTTGGGGTGAAACACATGTGCCTACTTGTTATTTTCATGCTTTCCATGCTTTCATAACATATACTTGCTATGTTCATTAGTACATTATTCGTACATGATTTCATTGTGTTTTTGCTATGTATGTCCTTTGTAGCATACTTAGTACATCGTTTTACATAACGTTTTATGCTATGTATGTTCATTTAGCGCATACTTAGTACATTGTTTTCATTACATTTCACGCTATGTATGTCTATTTAGTGCATACCTAGTGCATTGTTTTACATTACCTTTTCATGCTATGTATGTTCATCATACTTAGTACATTTTCATTTTCATCACATGCTTACATTTTGATATGACATTTGGTTTGTTAAGTGGGACCATATACATTCATTAACCTTGATCACGCCGCTCGTTAGTAGGTAATGGTACCATAGGAATTGACAACTCCCGTTCTTAACATCCTAGGTATGTTTGGATGAAAGGAATGACTGAATTCGATTAAAACATAAAACAGATAGACCTTTAATTTGTTTAAAGGCTTATCACCACAGTCACAAGGCTTGGATGTATGCATTTTTAACAATACCGCATAAATGTTTGTATTCAGTATATCATGCATTTCCACAAGACATAACGTTGATTTAAACCACGTTTTACTTCAATACATTGTCTTGTGCATTTTATCTGTGGCTCAGTAGATATATATATATATATATATATATATATATATATATATATATATATATATATTTTCTTGCCATACATGACATTTTGTTTACACATTTCATATTTGACATTTGACATAGACATTTTGATACTGATATACATATCTACATTTTGACATAGACATTTTGACATGATTTACACAAAGACATTTGACAAATGGTTTAGACATGGGCAATTTACATTGGTGGTTTGTTTGGGTAAAATGATTTGAATAACGAGGCGAGTGTAATACGATACAAGCATGGTGGATACGCCGCTGGTACTTCCTATATATAAGTGCTTGTATGGTATTACATATCGTAGCGTTATTTATATCATTTCAATTTAGACATATAACATTTTATACAAATAACATATTTTTCAAGGCATTGTTTTACAAACAACTTATTTTATACAAAATTCATTTTTACTTGGTTATTCATTTAACCTCACATTACCCTTTTACATATCATCGCTTTTCGAAAGATTAATAAAACAAAACAATTAACAAGGTTCATGACTGACTTTTGTTAAACAACTTTTTCTTAAACTTAAGTCATGAATCCTATTTTTCACAAAACCTATGTATCTCACATGCATTTTTATGCTGACGTACCTATTTTCACATGTGTTTCAGGAGCTGTTGCTTAGGATGATGATCGTGACACTAGGGCGGACCTGTGCCTTAGAGACTTAAAATAAAGATAGACTTAGTTTAATTATGTTGTGTACTCTTTGGTTCTTGTTTTGAGACAATGTAACTCTTTGTTTGATGAATAAAACATAACTCTTAAATGCCATGGTTGTGAAACAATAATTCTGTTACAACACTCCTCGACGTTTCCTCCACGATTTGATGTTTTACGTGGTCGGGGTGTGACACATGGGGGGGGGGGGTCTTGGTTGGTTTTGAAAGATAAGTTAGATGTTTAGTTAGGATCTCAAGAGTATTAGTTAGTGTTTAAGTGTATCATGCAATATATAGTGTGTTAGGGTGTTCGGGGATCATAACTAGCCCAGAAATATTAAAACAATGTTTCTAGTATAATTTTGGTGTTTCGGGTAATGTCCGGTTGTTCGGTTAGATACCGATTCGTTAAAGTGTCAAACTATTCCGTTTAGTGATCTTTAGGTACCCTTTTGTGACACTTCTAATTCCCGACACTTAGGAAAGCATTCAGGACCATTTTGCCATATTTTTGCACGTTACTAGTTTATTAAAATGCTGAATTTTGCTGAAATGTGTTGAATTCAGCACTTTAAGTGGGTTTTAGGCACTTTCCGGCACTTAAACTATCACCTAGTGAAGCAGTTTTATGGTCCTTACTTCCCTATACACCCTACTAGTGTAGTACCTTGTCTCTGGCCCATACAGGGTCTCAAAACACTGTCTGTCTATGTACTGGACATCGTCAGCATTTTTCTGAGTTATCCGCTAACTGTGCTAGTTGTGTTTTGTGCATCGTTTATGCCACTAAAGTTTGTATGTAAGAATGAGGTGACAATATGAAATGTGATGCACATGTATGTATGATACAGAAATCAGAAAGCAGTTTAAGTCATCAGTTGTAATTAAGCACAATCATTAATCACTAATCAATATTAATTAATTGTATGGATACCTGGATTTTTGACGGTTGTCACATTTTTGGTCACAAAGCATATACGTATCTCATACTACATAATGCAACTTGAAATAACGTAATCTTGTTATTTCGACCAATTTCGTTAATTTAGCGAAATCCATCGCTGTTAGACTATCGAATTCATCATGAATCCGCTTATTTAATCCGTTTGGATGTTTTAGTGAAATCTTTCACTTTTGACAAGCAAACTCTTTTACTTACGAGTTTATTCATTCGGTTCATTCGTACGGAATCCACCGCTTAAGAACAAGCCAAATTTCCTGATTTTTTATCATATTTATATAACACTATCAATATATAATATTAACAAAATTCTACAAGCATATAACCACACACCCTATAGCTTTATCCTTCAATCGTGCTTTAGCTTGATTGGACTTTCTGACACTTCGCACGTGTCGCTGTATGATCCCTTATTATAGGCGATCAATACTCTTTGTTAGTAAGGCCTTATACCCGCCATTTTTCGTTTTTGAAAGTAATTACCTTTGTTGTTTACATGACTGAGTCGCCAAAATTTGCCACTTGGTCATATGAATTTATAAATTAGATTTATTATACGCTAATCTCGTAATGAATAGCATATTAAACATATTCTTAATTTAAATTTTGACCTTAACCGGTCTCACTAACTAGACTTATTAGCCCAGTTATTTTATACCCATCGCTCGGTCTATAATGTGATTGTACTTCACATTACTTTTCTTGATCGTGATCGCGTCACGTCATGTTTAAGTTTATATCAACCTTTCCTTTTTGAAAATATTTCTTTTCGAATATATCGTCTTGCACCTATCAGTGTCAAGACCTGTATCTTTAATATTTACTATTTAAATTCCTATCAGAATTCATACTTGTAAAAATGTTATTTGTTACTAAAACTGAAGTTTTAGTTTAACATCTTTCTTTAACTTTTGTCAATTATCCTTACCAGGATATTGACAGTTAAGAATTTATTCTCTTATAGTCTTTGTTTTACGCCGGGATTCTCAACTGGTTCCCTCGCTTTGTCTAAGTAACCCATAGGTTCTTTCACCTTATTAACGCAAGGCCTTTATAGTTCATTTCTTTGTATTTATGACTCGAGGGTCATTTTGGTCTCGTAGACCTTTACACTGTTATAACCCGAAGGTTATGATGATCCTGTAGATCATTCTTTTTTTTTATGTTTGGAAATCATTTGGTTTCAAGTTTAAGATCCGATAACCTTGACTGTAGTTCGTGACTACACTAATTTTATTTCGGATCATTCTCCTGACTCTATGACTTCTCACGTCATTTATGCGTCGGTTCATTTTATGCTCACCGTTATCCGGTTTACATATATTCATATTTGATTATGTCCCATTACCGGGCTCATTATTCTTTATTCAACCCGTTCAACCTCAAAATAGTTGAACATATTTATTCAAAATTTCTTTTTAAGAATTTTTATCATCTTTTAGTCATGACTCATAATCCGAGTCTTTTGACTTTCAATCTGCGTTCCCGTTTCTTGGTTTACGCATATGTTTAATTCCCTACACATCAATCGGGTGATTTACTGAAGTCATTATTAATGCAACTATTTAGATATGCATTAAGACTTCGTTTTACTTGTTTGGTTGTCTTAGCGAAATCCATCGCTTTATTTAACCAAACCTTTACTCTTTATTTGACCATCCTTGACGGTCTTATAAATTCGGAATGATGATTATCATCATCATCATCATCACCATCCTCTTTTTATGTCACACCCTGACTTTTACGGAAGCGTGATTATGGTGTGACTTTCTTAATATCATTCCATTCAATCATAACATTAACTATATGATAAAACCATAGGTTTATCATCCATTAAATAAGTTTAAAACATAACAACATCGTTTTAAAACGTAGACTTCAAATTCAAGTTTTACAAATCGTACAAATTGCTTATGAGTTCATTAAGGACTCGTCAAAAGATATTGAATAACACCAAGGTTTGGAAGACGTGTCTCGTCCAGGAATAAGACACACTAACCAAACTCAAAGACCATGGATGACATCTTTATTCTTAACGCAGCATAAAAACTTCCAACGCCGGCCAGATCCATTTTACAATTTCCCTAAAATACATGTAGTTTGAAAAACATCAACAAAAGTTGAGCGAGTTCATGTGTTCATTTGTGTGTATGTATAAACCTTTGAAAACGATGTAAGTATGTATCTAAGTCCCTGGTATGTAGGAATAAGGAAAAAGAGATCACCACTGGGTTGCAAAGCCAATGATATGTGTGAAGTGATGCAGGAAGACTTCAAACCTAGCAGATTTCGTCAATAAGACATAGTCACCTCATGGTCCACTCAGCGGACTCAGGGGTGGGGCTCGCTACACCCAAATAGATCTATCACTCATGTCCCTCAGTCCTACGACGAGGATTAATGGCCTTAAGTGCTATACCCACCACTCACATAATCTAGAAGTAACCCTCCTTAGCTAACCATACCATGTATAAAACGTCTGTAATAATCGTAACATGTATTTCACCCCCGAAGTATAAAACTGAAAACAGTTAAAGGAAAAACGGGGAGCATGAACTCACTGTATTGCGTCTTCAGTATCGTAACTCAAATCCCTTCGGCAAACATGACTACCTACAATGTGCTAATGTCTATTAGACGAACGGGTCGTGCCTTGTCTTAGTCTTAGTATCTACGTTCTGAGTTACGTTTCCTTTAAGTCTTCAACATCATTTCGAGTTATAATTACTTGTTAAAGGAATAATTATTTTAACTTTAATTTTTGGAATAATTGTTAAACAATATTTTTGTAGTAATACTTCTCAAGTATTCGTATTCGTATTTCCTTCCCAAGGATGGGGTATTTCATACATGTTTATCCGTATTCTTGTATTCGTATATCTAGTCATGTAGTGGCGTCGTATTCCGGTGTGTTAATCCAAAAGAATATATATTTTTAAGTCTCACTTAGAAATATATATATAAACCTTATTTTTGTTCAAAACAATACATTCCAAGAAAATATATATTTTCCCAAAAATACTATATTTCTTAATAAACCCAAGTAAAAATATTTTTACTTTCCCAAATAATAATACATTTTCTCCTGGCCCAAAAATATGATATAACTTGTTAAAAATCATACTTTCATGCTTTCATATCCAAAATAGTATTTACCAAAAATATATTTGTAAGAGTATTTCCCAGAATATTTTGTAAGTTACGTTTTTGTGTTTGGCTTCACAATATTAAGCGTGTAACTTAAATATTTATTCCTTGTGATTTTTGGTATTATTTTGGAGTTGTAAATTTCATGGTATTTGTTAAGTTATATTATTTTACCCTAAAATAATATAACTATTCCCCAAAGTATACAAATATTCACACAAGTGTCTTTAGTAAAAAAAATATATTCTAAATATATATTTGTCCGTTTTTATTTACAAAAAAACCAACCTCCAATACTTGTATTTTTGTTACAAAAATTTATGGCAAAATTTATATTGAAAATCATAGTTAAAAACACACTTGTAAATACTTGTTAGAAAATATTTTCTAAGTATTTGAATTTTTAGAAAATTTTGCCATAGTTTCCTTTGAAAATGGAGATGTCCATGCTATTTAGCATATCATTTTCTTTTCAAAATCGACATACAATGTTCATCAATCAAACCCTAAACATGTTGCACTTACCAAGTGCAGAAACTATACATTTTACATAATAACATGAACTTGGTAAAGTATTTAGTAGCCTTTGTTACCCTCCAAAATATATTCATTTCTTGGTAAACTTCATTCTTGAGGATTTTAGATGTTTACATCTTGTAAACATGTTTTTCAAAAATGTTTATTTATAACATCTTCTTGTTTCAAAAGTATTTCTACACTTATTTTGTCACTAAAAATAGTGTAGGTTTAATAAAAATCATGATCTTTCAAAAATCTCATTTTGAACTTGGTTCTTTTAGAAAATCATTCACAAGTCTTAGATTCACAAGTTTACTAGGTCACTTTGTTTATCATTTTACAAGAAATCATTTTTTTGTTCAAGTTCATGTCTTTACTAGAAGATGATTATCTCATGTAAACACATAATCATCCGCTAACTTGCTAAATCATGTTTTTAATCATAATCTAGCAATTTCCATGTCATGATCAACATCAATATCTCTAGTAATCAACAAGCAAACATCATCCATATGCTAAACAACATCATTCTATCCATATTTCATCATGTGTTAGTTTTATGTTTCAAGATTCAAGTGTATGTTCTTTAGTGTTCTTGTTATTTCAACACAATATATCTTTTAACCACTAAAAATATGAAGTAAACAAAGATCAAAGAAGTCTTACTACTAGCTTCAAGCTAGGGAAGAACAATGGTTGATGATGAAGACAAGAGTTGTGGATAAAAGCAAGTGTGAGTGGTCCTTCAAGTTCTTTAAGCACCAAACCTTCTAATCTTGCACCTTACACCTTGTGTGAAGCTTGGAATGGATGGAGCTTGAATGAAAATGGTGGTGTGTAGAGAGGGGTGTTCGGCCGAAGCTTTATGAGAGGGAGAGGAAGAGTATGGTGGTGATTTGTGAAGGTGAAGATGATGTGATCTTATAATCTCATTCTCTAATGTCCATTGGTCTATATGTCCCCTTAAGTACACTCAAGATCAAATCAAGATATCATCAAATCTTAGGAGGATTATATGGGGATTTAGGAAGACTGATAAAAATCTTAGTGTGGGGCCACTCATTTGGGCCGTAAATTGTGAGGGGGGAGGGGTTGAAATGTAAGTTGTTGGTAAAAGTAGGTAATTAGTGGAAGGTTAAATGTTATGTCTAGTGTTTTAGGTGTAGGATGCTTTATGTAGTATGTTAGAGTGTTCGGGAACCATAACTAGCTCTGAAAAAATAAAAACAATGCTTCTAGCAATATTTTGGTGTTCTGGGTAATGTCCGGTTGTTCGGTTAGATACCAATTCGTTAAAGTGCTAAGTTATACCGTATAGTGTCCTTTATGTAACTTTCTGTGACACTTTTAATTCCCGACACTTAGGAAAGTATACAGGACCATTTTGCCATATTTTTGCATGTTACTAGCATGTTAAAATGCTGATTTTTGATGATTAATGTAGAATTCTGCACTTAGAGTTGGTTTTAGGCACTTTCCGGCACTTAAACTATCACTTAGTGACGCAGTTTTATGGTCCTTCCTTCCCTACACTCCATACCTTGTCTCTGGCCCCTACAGGGTCTCAAAACATTGTCTGCCTATGTACTGACATTGTCAGCATGTTTCTGAGTTATCCGCTAGCTGTGGTAACTGTGCTTTGTGCATCATGTATGCCACTAAAGTTTGTATGTGATAAATGGTGCGACAACATGAAATGTGATGCACATGTATGTATGATACAGAAATCAGAAAGCAGTTTAAGTTGTCAGTTGTAATTAAGCACAGTCATTAAGCACTAATCATAGTTAATTAATTGTACGGATGCATGCAAATTTGACAGTTGTCACATTCTCCCCCTGTTAAGAAAATTTCGTCCTCGAAATTTATACTACCTTATCTCCTTAGGGTTACATTATGTGTATCTGTATATGGATAATATTGAGGTAGGTAATCACAAAACCGAATCAAACCTTATTCACATAGCAACACGAATCCAATGGTTAAATGATATGTGCTTTTAGCATTTGTTGTCAAAGGACACGTCTAGTGTCGTCTAGTTAACATGGGTTCCACAAAAGAGGAGTTTTGACCAATAGGATTCAAACATTCGGTCACAATATGCAAACGAGTTTTCACAAACCATAGCATCCGCTATATGAACTCAAAATCAATCAACTTGAATGTGAAAGTGGTCTGTCAACTTTCGAATAAATAAATGGTAAGGGTTAGTGTGTTGTCATTCTTAAATCTCGAAGGTACACCGAATGGAATACAAGCGAATCTGGTGTATTATTGTCTTTAATTCGTAGTTGCATCAGAACGTTTAAATGACAAGTCAAACAAAAGTATATGTAGTTTTGTGTGGAACGTTTGACCATGATTAGCACAAGCTACAAATTTGCAATGACACCACAAGGTGTCGTAATGGCATGATTCAAATATAGTGGTGACTGTACAAGTTCACCGTGTTTGAAATCAATAAAGTGTACTGAAACAATCCGAAGATTTGATTTACACAATGTCATAGAGTTTTCAGTTGAATACGGAACATCAAAGAACCACTGTTTCTGATTGAAGATGAAAAGCAATAAACACTGCAAGGTTTTCAATTTGTAATGAAAGAATCATTAGGAGGTACACCGTGCTATGAAATGAATCTATGTACCGTTGTCTTAACACATAACTGTGTTGAGACTGCTTTAATTGTGAATATCCAAATGGATTTTGAACTAATAAATAGACAATTAAATCCGTGTATGAGGTGCGTAACCAAATTAGCGCAAGCTTCAATTCTGTGAAAGTATCATTATAAGGTATCGAAATTAACAAACAGTTTAGTGGAGTCATAGATCAATCAAGTCTACTACGGCTCGAAGCAAAAGAACATTTGCAAACATATTTGAATATGATGCCCCCAATACATCATATGACGTTTTAAATTGATTATGTGAAATGGATAAGTTCAAGCAATTGAACTTGGTTTTGGCGTAATCCGACAATAAACGTATGTATCAACAAGGGAATCCCAGCATGGTTACGAAGATGAACTATGAATGTAACTTGAAAGAAAGTAGTTTCAAGAAAGTGTGTTAACTTGGTAACAAAAGAGCCAACAATAACAATAATGTAGGTCATTCGAATCACGAATCCGTAATTAGGTTTAGCAAAGTAATATTTGAATTTCAATGAAGTGTTTGTTCGAAACGAAACCACATGCGTAGCAAATGGTGCATGTGTGTCATAAAAGTTTCCGAGTACTGAAACAATGAGTATTTGCTAAAATGAAGAAATGACCAAGTATCGAAACAAATGTGTGTTCGCTCTCAGCGAAGAAAATCAACGCGATGCAACTACCATCAAGGGGAGTAGAGATGCAAACATCTACTTGCTAGAAGCAAAAGTGAAGATTTCAACAAAAGAAATTTAAGTACTTTCTGTTTGGTTAACTGAAATGGCATATATGTCAGGTTAACGGTGTTTGCTTGAGTTAACAGATGTGGTTCCTAAGTAACAACCTTTGTGAATTTGGACCAGGGTTCCCGATGGTCCTAAGTACATGTTTTCTAGATTCTCAGAGTTTCGAATTCGGTGTAGCATTGTTCTGTGCATCGTGTAGGAAACACCATTCTTGTGTACGTTTAGATCAAGTTATTCTCCCACAATTTCCCGGTACTTTCTTCCTGAATTCACCGCTAATGATACTCGATCGTCGATCAGTCGTGTAATAGTAGTTGGATCCTCACAGTTAGTTAAATAAGTAATTCGTTAGTCCCCGGCAAGAGTCACCGACTCTTGTTGGTTAGCTCGTTCGGCTCCTAATTTCTAGAATACCGAGCCCCATTCTATCCTATCTAGACACATGACTCGATAAAGACGAAGTTAACAGACATATATGCACCAACAGACTCCCCCTTGGATGTTGACGAAGTCTTCGGCATCGAGTCTTTGATAGTCTTCAGTCTTGATCTATCTTCTCGCTCTTTCCAAATTATCTGACACTGTAAGCTTCCTCAATCTCTTTTTCTTCTCTCGTAGAATCGCAACCTGACTCTTCTAATTCTCTTGATCAGATCTCTCGATTCCTTAAGTTTAACAGAATAAGCACCTAGCACTCCCCCTTGAACGTTGATCCAGAATCTGCATCTGACTCTTACGTCTTTTAGACTCCCCCTTTCAATATGCTGGGATCACAGTCTTGAATGACCTGGCTCAAACTTTGTTCAGACTTAGCCATGGGGATCTTGCTTTGCTGCTTTTAGAGGTTCAAACTATTTCCTGCTTCTAAAAAATTTATCATTAAAACCTATTGACTTTTTGACTTCATTTGTTGTTTATATCAGTTTAATAATCCACTTAAGTCTCCAGATTCAAGTTAATGACCCTGGATACTTAATTTCTCTACCAAGTCCAACTTAATGACCTTGGTTGACCTGAGACAAAACAAAACTGACTTTTGTTCAACATTTTTCAAAACATTATTTTGAAAATTTCAAGTTTCAATTTAATGATCTTGTGTTGACTTTCCATCTTTCAGGTTTTAACATGATAAGCTCCCAACTCATCTTCCAGTTTAGAAACTTCCTGCATCTGCTTCAAAATGTGAGTCTGAAGATCAGCTTTCCACTTTGGTTTGTCGAAAAAATAAAGCAGAAATGTAAAATCTTTTTGGATTTTTGAATAAAGTTTCTAGACTAGAATGCTAAACAGAAATGAAACGCAATAAATGTAAACTATTTACAAACATATTTTTGGTGAGCGTGTTAGGGAATCATATCAGCCATTGACAAGCTACGAGTACCGTTAAGCTTTGATTTTATACTCAGAATTAAACAGTTCGCTTAGATTGTCGATATACTGATCCTCTTAAATTTTCACACAAATTTCAATCTGTTCAGGATACGAATTTTAGAGTTTTAAAATCTTGACTTATACGAGTGTACCATCTCAGAATATACTCCCGTATCCAGACTACTATATTCAGTCTTACAGGTGAGTGCACACTAATGATATCTGTAAAGGGGTTAATGCGAGACCATGAGAGCTCAGGTTATTGCTTCCGCAAAATCAGAGAGATGATGGTTCGACTTTAGGTGGGCCCCCTTTGGGGATCTTCTTTACAACAGCACACGATTAGCATTTTCAATGTTTCATCATTTTTTATGCTGAGGGTGAGCTTTAGAATTAAAGCAAGTGCAAAGCATTATACGAGGACTAGGCTATTGCTCCCGCAAAATCAGAAGTCCTGGTATAATACCCCAGATATCATCACGTACAAAGACCTAGTATGTCAGAAATAGAGTCTTTCAGACATGATTTCAGGGGTTACCTATATATCCGAGAGATGTTCCCCACATAATAAGTAAGTGATGATTTAGGTTTGTATCCCGAACAAACTTACTAACTGTGTAAAAACCTACCGGCACATCATTAGCAAGACTGTTTAACACTTTTTAGACTATACAATTCTTTAGCATACTGTAACTGTCTAGCTAATGTACTATCATTTTCCCTTTTTACACAAGCTCTTTTTCAGTTTTCTATTGTTTTTGGATTTTTTATTGTTTTTGTATTTTCTGAAAATATAACCCTAACTCCCCCTAAATACCAAAACAAGTAAAAAATCGACAAACCATTGCAGATTTCTTTTCAACATCATCTACAGTGGTACCTTCATCAACGCCAAGAATCCCCTTCGACACCGATAAAAGCTTCATACCGTTTAGTTTTAAAAGATATTTAAAACGAGTTTTATCAAACGCTTTGGTATGTAAATCAGCTTTTTGTTCGTCAGTGTGGATTTTCTCAATTCGTATCAACTTCTTTTCGAAGCAATCTCGAATGAAGTGATGACGAATTTCAATGTGTTTGGTTTTAGCGTGATGAACAGGATTTTTTGTTATGTTTATAGCTGCCTCATTATCAACAAAGATAGGAGTGGTAAGAAATTGCAAACCGTAGTCGCGCATCTGTTGCTGGATCCACAAGATCTGTGAACAGCAGCTGCTAGCAGATACATATTCAGCTTCACATGTGGATAAAGCTACAGAGGTCTGCTTCTTACATTGCCAGGTGACCAATCGTGGTCCGAAAAACTGACAACCCGCCGTTGTTTATTTAGCGTTAACTTTGCAGCATCCGAAATCGGAATCGGAATACCCTTCGAGCGTAAAGTCACCTTCTTTTGGATACCACAACCCCAGTGATGGAGTTCCTTTCAGGTAGCGCAATATTCGTTTCACAATCACCATATGCGAAGCTCTCGGGTTTGACTGAAACCGTGCTACGAGGCAGGTTGGATACATGATATCGGGTCTTGAAGCTGTCAAATACATCAGTGATCCGATCATGGAACGATACATTGTTTCATCTACCTTCTCTCCGGTGAGATCAGGGTTTATCCCATGGTTCGTTGCTAACGGGATGGAAGCTGGAGTAGTCCTGGACAACCCAAATTTCTCTAAGATATCATGAACATACTTCGTCTGATGTAAGAAAATTCCCTCGGGTAGTTGATCAACTTGAAATCCCAAAAAGAATTTCATCTCACCCATTGATGACATTTCAAATTTTTGCTTCATAACTTTTTCAAAATCTTTGCACAGATTTTCATTTGTTGACCCAAATATGATGTTGTCCAGGTATATCTGAACTATCAGAAGATGTCCGTCAACTTCTTTGGTGAAGAGAGTGGCATCCACTTTTCCACGGATGAAGCTGTTGGTAAGCAGGTGTTGAGACAATGTCTCGTACCAGGCTCTCGGGGCCTGGTGTAAACCATACAGCGCTTTATCTAGTAAATATACCTTGTCTTTGTGGATTGGATCGGTGAAGCCCGGTGGCTTTCCGACATATACCTCCTCTTTTACCTTCCCGTAGCGAAAAGCCGATTTAACATCTAGCTGATATACTTTAAATCCTTTCCAAGATGCGAATGCTAGGAAGATTCTGATCGCTTCAAGTCTAGCAATGGGAGCATATACTTCGATGAAATCTATACCCTCCTGCTGACTAAAGCCCTGGACTACGAGTCGAGCTTTGTTACGAATAATCACCCCTCGATCATCTCTTTTGCACTTAAACACCCACTTGGTGTTTATCTTCCTGTGACCATCAGGCAAATCTACCAATTTCCACACTCCCAACTTCTCAAACTGACTCAGTTCCTCCTGCATCACGTTGACCCAAGAATCTTCTGTTAGTGCTTCCTTATATGTTCTCGGTTTAATCTGCGAAATAAAACAACTAAGAGAAAACTCAGTTTGTAAAGGAGCAACTGTAGAATAAAAACATGTAAGGCCTTGGTCAATTTGTCATCTTGTGCGGACGCCTGATTGTAATTCTCCAATAATTAACTCTTCTAGATGGTACGAAAGAGTTCTCGGCATCACCTCGCCTGGAACATCTACCTCGCCTTCCAAATTTGTGACATTCTGATTTGCACCTTGGTCACTGACTGGAATTGTTTGGCTTGAAATCTGGATTTGCTCCCCCTCAGAATCTGAATCACCATGATCGAATATTGGCCTATAATCAGATTCTTGATTATTATTGACCGCCGTCTAATTGTCAAGAGCATGTTCACGTTCTGAAGATTGCTGAATATCATCATGTTCTCCAGCATTGCTTGGACCAGCTTCATTGTCATTTGAAGTTTGCCATTGACGTCTAGAAGATTCTGCTGGAAACCTTTCCTGTGATGACTCATACTCTCTTAGAATATCCAACTCGTCAAAGAAATCTGGTTCTTCTTCCATGTCAAACGAATCCCACAGAGTATCATAATTGAAATGCCATGAGTCACCGGGATTCTGCGGTGGCATTGTGTAACCTTGGCACTCAACATTATGTGCTTCGATGATCCGCTTTAAGCTAGGAACAAAGACTTGTTTCAGTGGACTTGAGTAACCCACGAATATTCCTTCGATGCTCTTTGGACCAAACTTTCCAAAAGGTTCTAGAACTGTGCAGGGAGATCCAAACGGTTCCAGATACTTCAGGTTAGGCTTGCGGTTGTTTATCAGCTCAAAACACGTCTTGTTGAATTTCTTCACTGTAAGAACCCGGTTGAGTGTATAGCAAGCGGCTGACACTGCTTCTGCCCAAAAATTGACAGGTAATTTCGAATCAGCAAGCATCGTCCTGGCCGTTTCCAATTAGCGTCCTATTCTTTCGTTCAACTACTCCATTTTGCTGTGGAGTGTAAGGAGCACTAAATTCTTGCAATATACCTCTCTCATCACAATATTCTCCCATTTCATTGTTCTTAAACTCTGTACCGTTGTCACTCCTGATTCTTCTGATTCGAGTGTGGTACAAGTTTTCAATTTTTTTGAACAACGCCATCAAACTTTCGAATGTCTCATCCTTTGACTTCAGAAATGATACCCATGAAAATCTCGAGTAGTCGTCTGTTACTAATAGTCAGTAGAGATCACCAGTTATGCTTTTGACATTCACTGGACCAAACAGATCCATATGGAGTCTTTCTAATGGTCTTAAAACTGAGTTAACTTTCTTTTGAGGGTGTGATTTCTTCTTTTGTTTGCCTTTGATACAGCTAATGAACTCCCCTTCCAGATGGAAACTTTTCAAATGAACACCAGTTACTAAGTCGTTGTGTACCAAGTGATTCATTTTCCGCAGATGAATGTGACCCATTTTTCGATGCCACAATTGCGATTCTTTCTCCGTTGCTCTTGACATAAAGCAGTGAGCCTGACCCGTGGTAGTAGTGGCTATGCTCATATCCAACACGTACAGATCATTGACTCTTGGTGCTCTCATGATAACCCACTCTTCGGGAACAACAAATCCTGGTTTCAAAATCAAACATTCCTTATCTGTGAAGTGCGTTGTATACGTGCGATGACAGATCTGAGAAATACTCAGAAGATTGTTTTCAAGCTCAGCGATGTAGTTCACTCTTTCAAACATGACAATGCCATTAGATAGAGTTCCTTCACCAACTATACGACCACCTTGATTGCCTGCAAATCCCACATAACCTCCATTAAATCCTCTAACATCGTACAGTAAGGTTTTCTTCCCCGTCATGTGCCGAGAAGCTCCACTATCCATAATCCAACGTGAAACAGATCTTGGAAGCTCCTGCACCTATCACAAACACTTAGTTATATTTGGATGCTACCCAAGCCTCTTTTGACTCAGGTAACTTAATGTTGATGACAGTTCTTTTGGTGATCAAAGGTGGAAAATTTTTGTCATTCATTTTTAAACTTTCTTTAGATCCAATCTTACCCTCTTTGTACAGAAAGAAATCATTTTTAGGAGGTTGACTAGATGATTGGTCTTTCTTTGGAACATTTTTCTTTTCTGAAGTAGTAGACTTTTGTTTCTCAAGTTTCTCATAGTAATCCAAAGGAACATTCATCTTTACCGGAGTGGTAGAAGATGATTGTTTTTCCGACTCTGAAACCTTTGGTTTTGGAGAACTTGATTTCTTCTCAATTGATTTTGGCTTCCATGTTTGTTGAGATGACGCAACCCGTTTGTAGAAATTGTCAATTTTAGTTACCACATTCTTTACAGGTTCAGTTTTGAATTTTGTGTTTTCATTTTTCAAAACTTTCTTCTCAACAACCATTTGAGCTTTGCCTTTTGCATCAACTTTCCTTTTCTTATTCTCGACAACCGCAGACTTAGGCTTCGAGTTAGTGCACTTTCGTGCAATATGTCCAACTTTGATGCACTTAAAGCATGTACGGGTGTTAACTACCCGACTTGTGACTTCAATCTGAGGCTGTGAGGCCTTCTTTTCAATGAACTCTTCATTTGATCTTGAAAAAATTTCAGATTTTTGCTCGGAATGAGAACTCGAGCTTTTTACAAACACCTCTTTCTCAACAAACTTCTTGTTTTGAAAGTTCCTTCTTTGATTGTTCTTACCACCCTGATAACCACCCGACCATCTGTTTTGGTTGTTGTTAGAAAAACGCGGTGGTAAAACAGGTTTTGTCCACGTTAAATTGTACGTTCTTGTGTTCGGTCCACGCACGTGTACGGATTCCGCACGTCACACGTGTCGTTACACAATCGTTCGGAGTCAAAACCGGTCCTACAAGTGGTATCAGAGCCTCGACTAGAAGTGTTGATGGTTCCACAAGTATATTTCCCTTAGGATCCAAATAGCATTCTCTGTCAGCGTCCCATCTCTTCGCGCTTTTTGCCTCTTTCCATGCACGAAAATGTCTGTCTTTCATTGTTTGGGCTAACATCTTTCTGTTGACATATTTTACTTCTTCTGATCGGGTATCTTTGAAAGGAACGATTTTTGCCATAAAGGCATAACCTACTGCGTCTTCTTCCGGTAACACATCACTCCAATCGTAACCCTCATCATCATGGATAACAGCTAATGCTCTCGACTTTTCTTTGGGAGCATCTTCTAACTATTTCATTATGGGAGATTCAGATTTGTTTTGATGATAGATGGCTCTTTTATAATAGTCTTCACGGAATGGATTTGCTGTTTCATCAGCAGCTGCATTTCGACATTCACATTTAAAATGCCCATTTTGCTTGCATTTAAAGCATGTAACCTTCGATTTATCAAAACCTAGCTTTGTTGAAGGTCTGCCAATGGAGTTTCTGCCTGTTATCTCCATGAATCTTTGAGCCCTTCTGACCGCACTCGCCATACACCATCTAATATCTATCAACTCCATCTCTTCGGGGTCGATTTGATCATAATCTTCCTTGGTGAGGTTTGTGTTTCCGATCTTTCCAAAAACACCATTTGCTGCTTGGCAGATTCTTCACTGAAGTTTTGTGCATTTTTGAGGTCTACAGCAATATTGCACTGGAACATGTTTTTCGGAACTAATTGACTTGGAGCAGTTGAAGATGATCCTCCATGATAACCACTACTTGGACTTTCTTGATTTGTCATGTTTGAATTTTCTGCTGAGAAGGTAGTTTTCATGGACACAGTTTTAGGAATCATACTTCCTCGGTAATATAAGTCAACATTTTGCTGATACGAGGAATTGTTGACTTTGTTCGTTTTTCTGATCTCCAATTCATGACTCTCCAACCTTTCGATTAGTAAATCAATTGTCAGATCAGTCGACTTCACTGTGTTTTTCAGCATTCAAGCAAAGTACTGCCAGTCTTTCTCATCAGGCAGTGAGTCAAACAGCTTATCAACCAATTCTTCCTGAGAATACACAATTCCATATCTTGCAAGTTCCAGCTTTAGGTGACCAAATCTTTCTATCATCTTTGACACAGTCTCATTTTTCAAACACCCAAATAGATCGAATTCTTTTCTCAATAGTTTTTTCTTGTTTTTAACAATTTCAGCACCACCCACACATTTCATCTTTAATTTCTCCCATAGATCTCTGGAATCTTTGTATTCAATCAATGATATAATATCATCTCTCACTGATTGATGAAGTAAAGCGATGCATTTCTGTTCCGTAATGAAATTCTCTTGTGGAGTATCATTTAAATTTTCATAATCAGTTCTTCCGATGTTAAACCCACTTTTCATACTCTTCCAACTTTGATATGCAAATGCCTGTAGCCATTCCTCAAATCTACTAGCCCATCTGTTGTAATCCTCTATGGCCATTAGCTTGGGCGGTTTGTTGTAGGTGCCGTAGGCATTATCAACACTCAAAGAATCAACAATGGTTTTCTTCGAACTTGGGTTTGGTGCATTTTCATTTGGGTGGCTTGTTGTGCCATCTCCTGAACTGCTGGTATAGGAAAAAACACCACTGAATGGATTCAGAAAATCATCACCCATCTTTAAGTACCTGAAACAATTAACAAACACTTAGAAAAATTTTGTGATTTTAAAACAAACTTCACAACTGAAGTAGTTTCAAACGAAATGAATCTCAAGCGAAATGGACAGTCTTCAAGCGAAATGAACTTCATGCGAAATGAACTTTCACACGAAATGACTGGTTTCAAGCGAAATGATTTCACACGAGATGGTCTTCAAACGGAATGAAGCTTTCATATGAAATGGTCTCTTTTCACGCGAAATGGATTCCACACTGTCTGATTCGTACGAAATGAATAAATCCCTCAAACGAAATAGCACTTTGGTGCGAAATGACAACTTGACGTGAAATGGAAGTCTATTTCGTACGAAATGAAATCCACAAGGTTGATTCCGTGCGAAATGACGATTAAGATGTTGATTCCGTGCGAAATGAAGATCAAGATGTTGATTCCATGCGAAATGAAGATCAAGATGTTGATTCCGTGCGAAATGAAGCTCGTCTATTCCGTGCGAAATGATGATGACATCATCCAATCGGCCACATTTTTTGTCAAATTGATCTGGATTTAGGTCGATTTTAGGTCTGATTCTTTCAAGGATTTGTTAAAACTATGTTTTACGTGATATATGTGACATTCAAGCCATTTTAACCGTTAAATCCTGATTAATTTTGAAAATGGTGAAGAAGAATGAGTAGAAGTGAGAAATTCCGGTGAAAACAAGCTGAATCGGTATGAACTCTTCCTCCTAAGCTCTGATACCACTTGTTGGATCGTTGTGCGACCTAAACGAGTCGTTCAGAAAAGTTTTAATCCATATCAAAGGCGGAATCAATGATACGAACTTGATTACAGCTTGATTCTCCTTAATTATCTTGTTTTTATTGATTTCAAAGCTTTACAGATCAGTTGACAGTTCGGCAGCACCTCGGCTCTGAAATCCGGATCGTTACAAATGAGATAGCATGCTCGGTATTTATAGATGAGCCATTTCGTACGAATTGGTCAAGCTCCATTTCGTGCGGAATGGACAATGTCCATTTCGCGTGAAATGAACTCTTCTATTTCGTGCGAAATGGTCCTTTGACACTCAAACCCTAATTTCTAGAATACCGAGCCCCATTCTATCCTATTTAGACACATGACTCGATAAAGACGAAGTTAACAGACATTTATGCACCAACACTGTTACCCATTTATAATATGATTTGTTATTGAAATGTTCAAAATGGGCATAAATCTGTTTATATTGAATTTTTAGGATAAAAATAACCCAAGACTAACAAAGGAAGCAAACCGGGAAAAATAGAAGAAACTATCCAGACATGCCCCATGCCTCGGAAGACACCTCGTGCCTCGGATCTCGACACCACCAGACACCTCCAAAAGCCCACTGTGTGAAGTGTCACACCCCCAAATTCCACAAGCGAAGTATCACCGCAGGGAGCGTGACATGACCAGTATCAAGCCACCAATCATATTGAACAATGTATTAAAGTAAACGTAAAACTAACCACAATATAATTGGTGTCCAAAACAAATCAACTAAGTTCAAGTTATCAGCGGAAGCATAAAGTTTAAAACCAAATTATAAGTTTAAAAGTTCAAATGTTTAACATGGAACTCAACAGTCCATGTCCCACAATGACCATGTCCTCCTGTTCAAGCTCCACCTAAGCACCTAACGACCTGCAAGGCATATAGTAACAAATCAACAACAAAGTTGAGCGAGTTCACAGTTGGGTGTTCATTTTAAATTGTTTCAAAAACATAGGTTTCCTTTAGCTGGCTTACTTGTCGTGGGGGTTACCCCATTGTTGAAAAACATAATTAACCCTTTCCTTTTAACTCTGGCTCCCAGCCATGGGGGCTACCCCATGAATATCCCACTAGACCCGTTACCATATCGACTACTGACTAAAGTAAGTTGGTGCCCTAGTGTCAATGTCTATCATCATTAACGTGGCATAGTTCATTAGTCCACGCCCGTCCTCTGCGGCATGGTGTGAGGCTTGTCAAACCTAATAGCGCTATTTAACTAATGACCCGCTCTCCATTGGCCTGGCGATTAAGTCGATATAAAAATGAGGGACTTAATGATAGAGATTTTGGTCTAGTAACAATGTTATCACCCTTCAATAAAGAGGATGTAGTACGTGTTCCAAACCAGGAGATCACGCAGTTTCTGATTTAATCCTATACCCATTCCCAACCACCGGGAATCCCATGCCTTGTAGAAAGTGTGAACTCACCTTAGGTTAGCTCGGCAGATAAACGAAAAGGTCAATCAAACTGCTAGAGGTCAACCACGTCCTAACATGGTTACCACACAAGTTAGGTCTAGGTTCAAGTAGTGCACGTAGGTTTACACATAAGCTAACAAGTTACAACACATAACAAGCATGGCAAACACATCGATCATATAACAGTAGCATACAGTTCACATAGACATAACCCAAACTTGTGCGACTTCGAGTGATTGGGCTGTTATGGTTGTGCAAGCCCAATCCTCTTGTGCGATCCAAGAGATGAAGCCCAAAAGATAACTGGCCCAAACTGTTGTGCGTCCAGCACAATCTTGTGAGACTCACAACGGGTTGTGCGACTCAGAAACATACCCGGCCCAAAACATGCAACCCAATACTCATTCAGCCCAAACAATTAAACAAACACTTAATCTTGTGCGGTCCAAATGGACTTGTGCGACTACAGACAACTTGTGCGATCCAATATACTTGTGCGATTGAGTTGGGCCGTATGGCCCATAAACATATACAAGGTTCAGACAGTTGTGTGTGTGGCCACATGTCTTGTACGATCATGCAGTTCTAGGTTGAACACTGTGCTTAAACGGTTGTATTAATCTTGTGTGACTGTATTGTGCGACCAGTCTTGTGCGATGGAGCTCTTGTGCGTTCAGTTATGGAATCTCTAAATTTAAGGCAATCGGTTGCATTCTTTGTTTAGCACAATCAATTCTAACAGTTTCAATTTTGCATTCATCGATCAAATCAAAGATTTATCCATTTAATCTCTTGGACACTAACTAATACTTAATCATAACAATAGCTCATCATCAACATAATCGGATCAAACAGTTTAATATCGTTGAACTTCTTTGAACCCTAAACCTAGGTTAGATCATGAACAACAATTTAACATTCATTCACATCATTAAATTACGGATTCGAACACTATTATGCACCCTAAATCATGAACATCAATAATCAACGAATCCTTGATCGAATTGGCACAACAAAACTGTTTCATCATATGTACATCTAAATTGAACCTCATGATCACAATACCCATCAACATTACTACTAACATGACTCCTAGTTTTCATATAAAATCATGACAATCAAAATCACCATGACTAATAAGGATGTAACACTAACCAGAAATTAAGGAGACTAACCTGATCGAGATGGAAGAACTTCGAGTGGAAGGGGCTACCGTCGAACCAAGAGGGAGAGAAGAGAGAGCTATGGTTTGTGTGTTTTCTTGTGTTTAGAGGATAATGAGGGTTATACACCAACCCCTTAGTCTTATGAGAAAATCATAAGAATCGGGCCCAGCTTGGGCTTCAGTTGTGTTGGATTTGGGTCGAGCACCATCATGTGCGGCCGTGAGGAAAGTGCGACCCAAAGAGGGTGTTGTGCGGTCGGTCAGATTTTGTGGACTAGGTTAGTGTTGTGCGACTAAGGGTACATATACTTACATTACACACATAACACATAACATATTCAACACATAACATTCCATTGCAAACAATCACATTAGTTATTCACATAACGTACATACAGGTTACATCAAAGTACAATGAAGGGTCCTGAAATACGAGTTGTCACGTCATCCCCAAGTTGAAAGAAATTTCGTCCCGAAATTTGGCACGTAGTTACTGAGGAAGCAAGTTAGGTTGTGTGGTTTCCTGGTTTTCTTGGGGTGTCACATCCTTCCCCCGTTGGTTTGGAATTTTGTCCTGAAATTATGCAGTAGCTTCGGCCTCAGTAGTGGATTCACTTTTCTCGAACAACTGGGGATACTTGTTCTTTCATTCGGTCTTCGCGTTCCTAGGTAACCCCTGGGCCACGATGGGAGTTCCAACGACCTCGAACAATGGGTATTGATGCGTGTGAAGTGTTATATACATTAGGTGTATATTTTAAGCCCTTTTAACACTTTTTTTAGCCAAGTTTTAAATTTATAAAACACGATATTTTACTAACACTAAACACACATATGGGCAAGTGCACCCATCGTGAGCGTAGTATAGCGTTGGTAAGATACCGAGGTCGTCCAAGGACACAAGAGCTTTTAGTATCGGTTTATCCTCAACGTCTAATCAAAATAAAAGGTTTAGAAAAATGTTTTGAACTAAGAAAAAATAAAAACTAACTAAAATGCTGAAAAAAAAAATAAAAAAGAAAAAAAAACAGATAGACAAGATGAATCACTTGGTTCCGACTCGTATCTAGTATAACCTTTGATTATTTCCGCACTTTTGCACATATTTAAGAGATTATCTTAGTTATTGTAGTAGGCCCCTCTTTTGAAGGTGACGTTACCCTCACCCCAGTAGTTTGAGTCAGCAAGGATACAATCCTAAAAGGGTGGATTATTGGAAGATAATTAATTAAGTTATTAGTGCAAATTATGGTAGGCCCCGCTTTTGGCGGTGACGTTACCCTCGGCTAAGTAGTCCGAGTCAGCAGGGATACAGTCCTAAATAGCCGGGTTATAGTATTAATAGTAGTTAACTTATGAGGGGATCAAAGAGTTTGGACCCCCGCCATCCAATACCGTGAAGCATTGAAGGAGGTCCTACTAAATTTGACCCAGGTCCATTGCAGGACCTCTAAACGCTGAACAATGGCAAGACCTTTACCAAACCGTTCCCTTAACCCCCGACCAGGTAGCCAACATACCTCCATATAGACCGTGGAGATATGAATGGTGAAAATCTTTTATTTTATATAGACAATAAAATAATGCCAAGACACCACGGACAAACGATAAGGAAAGATCACCTTCAACATAAGTAACTAGTTATTAAAGTCATTAATACAAAACCAAATAAAAAGTGCAAAAGATTAGAAATAAAAAGTATTATACTAGACACTTTGTCTTCACCAAGTGATGTAAGAGACTTAGGCACACATGGCCTTGATTGTCAAGAACTCTTACGATCAATCTTGGATCCCGAGACGACTCACACACTCTATGATGGACAATGGATGATGGTGGTGGATGATGGTGTTGTGATGGTGGTGGGTGGTGGGTGAAGTGTGAGAGAGGTGGTGTGCCAAGGGATGGTTTGAGCTTGAGCCAAGCACTCCTATTTATAGCCTGTACAGAAGCCTGGACACGGCCCCGTGTCCGCTGGACACGGCCCCGTGTCCACCATTTTCTCTTTCTTCATTAATACAGTTTGTCTTTATTAGCTCCACACGCCCCCGTGCTCAAAAGCATATCTGTACTATCAGATTTGGCAAGATTCTGCGTATCTTTGCGTTGACCACGGCCCCGTATCCGCTGGGCACGGCCCCGTGGTGGGCAATAGAAGCTTCTATAGGTTTGTCTTTAGTGCCAGGGCTGTCCATCCTGAGCACTGCCCCGTGCTGAGCTGGGCACGCCCCGTGCTCAGCTGGGCACAGCCCCATACTCAGCTTTCTTCTTGTCTTTGCTTTGGGAGATGCTGTCGAGGGGGGTCGGGCATGCCACGTTTGTTCCTTTTCTTGTATTTATGCTAGATTTAGCTGCCTTTTTGCTTCTTTTGTTAATTTGAGCTCATTTAATCCTGAAAATACAAAAGGAAGACAAAAGCACACTTTTTCCAACATTAGTACTAAAAAAGGGTTAGTTTTATGCCACAATTGATGTAATTTATATGTTGCATTTTGCACACATCAAATACCCCCACACTTGAATCTTTGCTTGTCCTCAAGCAAAACTCTTTATAATGTGGCTTTACACTCCCAAATGGAATGGGTAGAAGAGAAGGTTTTTGGGCTTGTCATAGAGTGTCGGGATTTCCAAGATTCTTTATTTAGTTTTTTTTTTATTTATTTACAATCCTATTCGTCATGATTTATTTAAAACTTTTCATAAGATAAATTACTTATTAGGGCATAACATGCCTTTGTAAAATTCTATTTATATATAAGTTCACATACCTCACGGGGATCACTCAACACTCGGCCGAAAATGTATTTTTGTGGATCACTCGAGAGCGGCATGGAACTTACTCCTACCATAGGCTTGCCAAGCAATCAATCCTCCTCCTTTTTAACTTATATACCTTTGTAAATATCAAGAGGACTTTTTGGGTGAAGGGTTAGGCTTGGGTTAAAGGTAGGTGGTTGGGTTAGTGGTTAGTGGTTAGTAGAAAGGGCGAAAAAGCGTAACAAGCGTCGGTTTTCGAAAGACTTTTTATTTTTGCAATTTTTTTTTATCTTGATGAAGCCAGTATTCAAACAAAGTTATTTTTGATGAACTTGCTTGTTTATTTATTTTGCTTCATCATCAACACATTTTTTTTTTGAAAAGTCATACGAAAAACCGAGCTTGTTACTAAAACAAAGGGTGAAAAATAAAAAGGGTTTAGGTGGGTGAAAAGGTGTTTGGTTTGGGTTAAGAAATGAAAAGGTTTAGGCTCAAAGGGGTTAACTAGGGAGATTTTGGGTAGGTGGTAAGAAAAAAGAAAAATAATGGTGTAGAAATAAAAAGGGTTAGTCCTAATGCCTCCATCATTTACTTACTCGGGTTTAAGTTGGTAAGGACCGGGAATGTATCGTCATGGCAAGTTCTAGAGTCGTAAGAACCAAGCGGCTATTCACACAAGAAACGAAAGATGAGCATTTAATTTAAAGGTATATATTTGTATGCTCAATAAAGGCTCAAAACTCACTTTTGTGGGAATGAGTTTTTATGTGATCAAGTATATATAATTAGATTTTAACTAAGCTTGTCATGCCTTTTCATAATTTTCTTATGTTGGTTCTTTTTATCACGACGCTATCGGTTGTAAATTTGTAAAAATATAACATTTTTAGAATTTTGAAATTCCCAAATTAAACCTAGACAAGTAAAAAAAATTGAAAATTTTTGAAAAAATTTGGGGTGATTAGCGGTTCCAATAGAGTTTTGTGTAAGGCTTGTTATTAGGACTTACAAGATTCAAGGTTTTAGCATCCCCCCCCCCACACTTAAATTACACATTGTCCTCAATGTGTCCCAAAAATAAGTTTTTAGGCTGATTAAATGTGTAAAAATAGGTTAAAAACAAGATTTTATGGTACTGGGTAGCTGAACACGGGGTGGTGTTGGCTGAGCACGGCCTAGTGTCCAGACTGCCAGTACCAAAAGTAAACAAAAGGCTGGGCACGGGGGCGTGTCCAGTGAGCACGGCCCCGTGTCCAGGTACCTGAACTGGGCATTTTCTACAGAACCTTGGGCACGGGGCGTGTTGGGGTGAGCACGGCCCCGTGCTGAACTTGTTGTAATGAAGAAAAATTGTCGGGAGGCTCTGTTTTTGTGCATGGGGTGTTGGTTCAAGCTTCCCTTATCATCCTTCACCATCCCGAGTGTGTTTTATTCCTGAAAAAAAAAACTAAACTAGAAAACGTAAAAGTTAATCTAAACTAAAACTACGGATAGTTCCGCGGAATGCCTCCGTGGTGCGCCACGTTTATAAGGGTCCTTGGCTAGACCCACCTTATCGGGTGGTTCTGGCTCATCTTCAATTAGGGGGTCGTCATTGCCGAATGGATATTTCATTGATCGCTCAAGATCGACACTTCTTTTACATGCCCCTAATTGAAGAGGTAGATTGTTGAACTTCCGGTTTTTCAAAGCTTCGCGAGTTTTTACAAATGGTCGTCCCAACACTAGAGGAGCGTCATCGAGGATGACAAAATCGGTCAGGATTACCATTTTATTTGTTTGAACCAATACATCCTCAACTATACCGATTGATTTTATTACTTTCCGATTGGATAGAAAAATGGGTATTTGAAGTGGAGAAAAATCACTAATACTTAATTTTTCGAAAATGTAGTTAGGCATTATGTTAACACAAAGATCTTTATCGATTGTGACATTACTAATAAACGAATTTTGAAAGAAACATGGAACCGGTGTAATGTTAATTTCAAATGGGTCTTCTTTTATTAGTGAGGTTTGATCATTAGTTAACTTAACACTTACCGTTTCGTCAATTTTAGTGTTAGTGTTTAACTCTTTTAAAAACTTAGCATGAGTGGGTACTAAACAATGATTTTCAAAAGAAGGTGACAAGAGATTAATTTCTTCAAAATTAGACTCTTCTTGAATTTTAACGTTGTCGGACTCACCTTTTTCGTTGTTTAACTCATGTGTAGGTTTTTCACTTATTTGTTCTTCCATTTTTACATTTTCAGTTATCTCTTCCTTTTTTAATTCTTCTCTTGCGCGGGACTCCTCTTCCCTTGCGTGAGATTCTTTTATACAACGATCGATAACTCTTATGTGTTCTAATATCCTATCGGTCACTTCGGTTATAGAAAAAGAATCGGGATTTTCAAAGCTTGAATCCGGTTGTTCGATCCTTTGTTCCTCATAATACCCATATGAAGTAGATGGTTCACACCATTGTTCTTCATTGTAAGCATATGATGGATAAGGGTCGTAATTTTGTTCTTCATAATACTCATATGAGGTGGGTTGTTCACGCCATGGTTCCTCATAATAAGCATACGAAGGTGGTGGCTCATATCTTGGTTCCTCAAAGTATGAGTATGAAGGCTCATACCTTGGTTCATCAAAATATGAGTATGAGGGAGGAGGTTCATACCTTTGGTCTTCATATGATGTGTATGAAGTTGATGGCTCGTACCTGGGTTCCTCATAGTAGGTGTATGAATTGGATGGTTGATATGAGTGACTATTTTGAACTGAGCGTGTGTTACGACAATAAGTGCAATAGTTACCCCTATAATCATCCTCCTCATAGGTGTAGTTGTAACCTCTTGAGTATTGATCCATAAGAATCACTCAGCAGACCACAACCAAGTCTCGAGATCAGAAAACAAAAATAAAAACGGAAACAGAGGTTGGACACGGCCCCGTGTTCAGTGAGCACGGCCCCGTGTTCAGAATCTGTATCTGGGCGTTTTAATTAAATTTACTGATTTCGTTGAGCACGGGGCGTGTTCAGTGAGCACGGCCCGTGTTCAAGCTTTTGTTACTGGGTGTTTTATGAAAAATATGCAGCACGGCCCCGTGTTCAGCGAGCACGGCCCGTGTTCAACCTACTGTAAATGCAAAACTAAACTAAAATGCAGAAAAATATGGGCCCGTTTTGAAAAGGTTTTGAAAAACTGATTAGGCCGTCGATTTTAAGCTTTCCTAAAATCCTTGTGTCCCCGGCAACGGCGCCAAAAACTTGATGCGTGGGAAGTGTTATATATATTAGGTGTATATTTTAAGCCCTTTTAACACCTTTTTTAGCCAAGTTTTAAATTTATAAAACACGATATTTTACTAACACTAAACACACATATGGGCAAGTGCACCCATCGTGAGCGTAGTATAGCGTTGGTAAGATACCGAGGTCGTCCAAGGACACAAGAGCTTTTAGTACCGGTTTATCCTCAACGTCTAATCAAAATAAAAAGTTTAGAAAAATGTTTTGAACTAAGAAAAAATAAAAACTAACTAAAATGCTGAAAAAAAAAATAAAAAAGAAAAAAAAAACAGATAGACAAGATGAATCACTTGGTTCCGACTCGTATCTAGTATAACCTTTGATTATTTCCACACTTTTGCACATATTTAAGAGATTATCTTAGTTATTGTAGTAGGCCCCTCTTTTGAAGGTGACGTTACCCTCACCCCAGTAGTTTGAGTCAGCAAGGATACAATCCTAAAAGGGTGGATTATTGGAAGATAATTAATTAAGTTATTAATGCAAATTATGGTAGGCCCCGCTTTTGGCGGTGACGTTACCCTCGGCTAAGTAGTCTGAGTCAGCAGGGATACAGTCCTAAATAGCCGGGTTATAGTATTAATAGTAGTTAACTTATGAGGGGATCAAAGAGTTTGGACCCCCGCCATCCAATACCGTGAAGCATTGAAGGAGGTCCTACTAAATTTGACCCAGGTCCATTGCAGGACCTCTAAACGCTGAACAATGGCAAGACCTTTACCAAACCGTTCCCTTAACCCCCGACCAGGTAGCCAACATACCTCCATATAGACCGTGGAGATATGAATGGTGAAAATCTTTTATTTTATATAGACAGTAAAATAATGCCAAGACACCACGGACAAACGATAAGGAAAGATCACCTTCAACATAAGTAACTAGTTATTAAAGTCATTAATACAAAACCAAATAAAAAGTGCAAAAGATTAGAAATAAAAAGTATTATACTAGACACTTTGTCTTCACCAAGTGATGTAAGAGACTTAGGCAAACATGGCCTTGATTGTCAAGAACTCTTACGATCAATCTTGGATCCCGCGACGACTCACACACTCTTTGATGGACAATGGATGATGGTGGTGGATGATGGTGTTGTGATGGTGGTGGGTGGTGGGTGAAGTGTGAGAGAGGTGGTGTGCCAAGGGATGGTTTGAGCTTGAGCCAAGCACTCCTATTTATAGCCTGTACAGAAGCCTGGACACGGCCCCTTGTCCACCATTTTCTCTTTCTTCATTAATACAGTTTGTCTTTATTAGCTCCACACGCCCCCGTGCTCAAAAGCATATCTGTACTATCAGATTTGGCAAGATTCTGCGTATCTTTGCGTTGACCACGGCCCCGTGTCCGCTGGGCACGGCCCCGTGGTGGGCAATAGAAGCTTCTATAGGTTTGTCTTTAGTGCCAGGGCTGTCCATCCTGAGTACTTCCCCGTGCTGAGCTGGGCACGCCCCGTGCTGAGCTGGGCACGCCCCGTGCTGAGCTGGGCACAGCCCCATGCTCAGCTTTCTTCTTGTCTTTGCTTTGGGAGATGCTGTCGAGGGGGGTCGGGCATGCCACGTTTGTTCCTTTTCTTGTATTTATGCTAGATTTAGCTGCCTTTTTGCTTCTTTTGTTAATTTGAGCTCATTTAATCCTGAAAATACAAAAGGAAGACAAAGGCACACTTTTTCCAACATTAGTACTAAAAAAGGGTTAGTTTTATGCCACAATTGATGTAATTTATATGTTGCATTTTACACACATCAGTATCCTAGTACGTTTGAGAACCTTAACGTCTCGGTCTGTAATCTCTACAGGTTCCTCGGCGAATCACAACTGATCGTCGATGGTGAGTTCTTTGAGAGGAACTATGGGGGTATCATCTGATAGACACTTCTTTAGATTTGACACATGGAACACGTTGTGAACTCCACTGAGTTCTTTAGGTAGATTCAGTCTATAGGCCACCTTGCCAATTCTCTCAGTGATTTCGAAAGGTCCAACATAACATGGATTTATCTTGCCTCGCTTGCCAAAACGAACCACACCTTTCCATGGTGAGACTTTTAGTAGCACTCGATCCCCAACCTGGAACTCGAGCAGTTTCCTGCGCTTATCAGCATAGCTTTTCTAACGGTCACGAGCTGCAGCCATTCGTTGTCGTATTTATGCAATCTTTTCTGTCGTGTCGACGACAAGTTCTGGGCCAGTGATTTGGCTGTCACTAACTTCTGCCCAGCATAGGGGTGATCGATATTTCCATCCATACAAAGCCTCAAATGGAGCAGCCTGGATGCTAATGTGGTAGCTGTTGTTATATGAGAACTCCACCAAAGGTAGATGCCTTTCCCAGCCATTACCAAATTCGATTACACATGCTCGAAGCATGTCTTCAAGGGTTTGGATGGTGCGTTCAGACTACCCATCCCTTTGCGGATGATATGCTATGCTCATGTCTAAGCGTGAGCCAAAGGATTTGGGCATCGCTTGCCACAATTCAGATGTAAAACGTGAATCACGATCAGATATGATGGAAGTTGGCACCCCGTGCCTCGTAACTACTTCCTTCAGGTAGACGTCTGCTAGTGTAGAGAACTTATCCATTTCCTTGATAGCCAAGAAATGTGAAGACTTTGTCAGTCAATCCACTATCACCCAAATGGTATCGTTTCCTTGTTGAGATCTAGGTAGGCCAGTAACAAAGTCCATGGAAATCTGCTCCCATTTCCACGTCGGGATCTCTGGTTGCTGAAGTAGACCAGATGGCTTCTGGTATTCAACCTTGACCCTAGCACATGTGAAACATTTACTAACATATGTCCCTATGTTAGCTTTCATGTGGGGCCACCAGTACATAGTCTTGAGATCGTGGTACATCTTATCTGCACCAGGGTGTACAGAGTAACGAGACTTGTTTGCTTTATCCATTACAAGCTCGTGTAGATTATCATAAAATGGAACCCAGATGCGTCCCGCCAAGTAGTAAGCACCGTCTTCCCTTAGTTCTAACCGTTTCTTCGATCCCCGCAGGGACTCAGCCCTGATGTTCTCTTCTTTCAATGCTTCGACCTGATCATCACGAATTTGGGCAGGAAGACTAGAGTAAATGGTAAGCTGTAATGCACGTACACGCTTAGGTTTTGTTTCTTTACGACTGAGGGCGTCTGCCACGACATTGGCTTTGCCTGGATGATACTTGATTGCACATTCATAGTCGTTAAGGAGTTTGACTCATCGTCGCTGTCGCATGCTCCATTCCTTCTGGTCGAAGATATGCTGGAGACTCTTGTGATCGGTATAAATGGTGTACTTGGTACTTTCCAAGTAATGTCTCCATATCTTATGTGCAAATACTACTGCTCCCAACTCCAAGTCATGAGTAACGTAGTTCTTTTGGGAACTTTAAGTGACGTGATGCGTAAGCAATGACTTCCTCACGTTGCATCAACTCACAACCAAGTCCTTGGATTAACGCGTCACAAAATCGTCTGTGCCTTCAGGTAACGAGAGAATAGGTGCACTACAAAGCTTCAACCTCAGCTGTTGAAATGCGGGTTCCTGAGCATCACTCCAATGGTAGGTGACACCCTTCTGAGTAAGAATGGTAAGAGGCTGCGCAATCTTTGAGAAATCCTTGATAAACCTTCTGTAGTAACCTGCCAATCCCAAAAATTGACGGATTTCAGTTGGTGTTCGAGGTACAGGCCAGTTCTGTGACAACTGTACTCTGTAATCGATGTATAATGTAAACCAATGTCAATTATTAATAAAAAAATGTTTTTTTGGTGTTATTATGTGTATATTTGTGTTTGATGATTTTACGATTTGATTCGAGTTCGATTTCAAGCTTTAAACCGCTTTCTAGAAAGTTATACGCAAACTGGTGCGTAAACTCAGTCAGTTTATCACGACAAACACTCCGGAATAGTGAAATAGGCTTGACATACCTTAAATAACCTTCACATAACTTAGAAATAAGTTTTGGATGGTTTGGTGTGTCAAAATCAAGTTTGTTCGATCGCAGGGACTATTTGTGTCAAACTGCGAAACTATACCGATTTGTATAGTAACGAACACTCCGAAACTTGATCATAAGTTGAACATACCCTAAATATCCTTTACATAGCTTAGAAATAGGCTTTGAGAGGTTCGGTATGCTAAAATAAACTTATTTGATCAATAGGGACTAAAAGCGTCAAAAAGTGCATAAGTTTGCATTTTCGCGCATATCTTACGTTCTGAATATATCCGGACATCCAAAATTTTTTGTAATCATTAAAATATTTTATTTTAGTGATTGGAATGCAAAAATACCATTCTTCGCGCAATTTGGATCTTTTTTGCGTCCGTTACGATTTCCGTCGTAATTAACCGAATAACGCAACCGTACGACCAAACGAACCGACATCCGAGATGTTTTTGAGCACATTTCAAGTTCCCTATGCTTTAACTTCATTGTAGAGCCTTGAAATGGAGTTAACGGGGCTGAAACGCGTCAAAAATCAAGTTTTAAGCATGCAGTGGCCTGTTTTGCCAAATTTGAAAATTCTGATCTGAGGGTATGGAGGGGCGCGATAGCCTAGGCTATTTCCGTCGCGGGTAGCCAAAACCCTATCTGGCAGAAACATGAATTTGGCCTTCCAGCTTGTTTTTGATGGTTTTGTTCATGGTTTTTCCATACCATCTGCTTAATTTTGCTTGTTTTTCATGTCCTATGGTATTCTAAAACCATTTGCCCACTTGGATGGCCAAGATCGAACCCTCTTTAGCAAGAAAAGATCCTAACGGTTTACCGAAAACTATGTATACCCATGCCCTCATTCCATTTTCTGCACCCTTGATCTGATTAATGCTCTAAGTTGAAGCCTTTGCTTCATACCTGAGTGTTATAGATCAAGTTCTCCCTAGCTTGGACCCTTTGTAAGCTTCTTTCGTGCTTTTAATGCTTTTTGAGCGTGAAAGTCAAGCAGTGTTTGACTTTCTGCTTTGACCAGTCTTTGGTCAACACAAAGTTCGTTTGAACTTTGCAACGTGAGCGTAATCACGATGGTTATAGTCCCGTGAGGCTATACCTACTGATTACCACGTTGACTAGGCGCAGTGACGACTCATAGTTTCGGTCAAAATGCGTATTTATATGTATTTTGTAACCAAACTATCCTAGGGTATCAAAACACTTTGCTTTGATATCAAAACCTATTTTCTAACTTAGTTAAACATGTTTCAACATGTTTAGCTCGTCACTTTTAGTTTAGTGCTTGTTTAGAGTCGTAAGTCAAGCGGTCTAAACCACCGCTTAGACTTTCGAACTTGACTCGTTTGGTCGATCATTAGGATCCGACCAAGCATGTTTAGTGACCATAGTTATATAGGGAATAACCTTCTGAGGTTATACCTTATGGTTACATAGTTTAAGTAGTTGTTTGATAGGTAGTTTATATGCCTTAGGAAAATGACCAAAATGCCCTTTTCATGTATAATTGGATTTTAAGCATATATAACTTAAACTTTTGTCACTTAACTAATTATGCAACATATTTAAACATGTTAGGGCATATAATACTTGTCATAGGACTAGTTAGACGTCTCAAACGCGTTTTACACGAACGACGCGTTAAAGTAGCGTAAGCTACCTAAACCGGTCGTAACGGGTCGAAAGCAATTAAGATAGGTTCCGATTTAGAATGTAGGCTTTGTTAAACCATATCACATGAGTTCTAATACTCATTTGGTTTACGAAACCTCATTCTGTCCGATCTTCCGATTTAGGTGTCGATTTATTTACTAGTGATTCGATTACTAGGTGCTACTTGAATTTCCTTGGTTTGCCTGAGCTTGTTGAGTTCTTTAGATCAAGGATATTTGCACTTCGATGTGAGTACATAGTTCCCCTATTTTACTGTTTTCGATTGTTTTGGGGTGATTCATATGTATTAAAACGATTTCGATATTTTAACGATGGTTTCAAAAACGATTTATATGGTTTATATTAAACTAATAATGATTTCGATAATGTGAACGAACTTGTTGGACGTAGTTACATAACGAATAACATTCATTAATTTTGGCCGAACCGACCAGTATTAGGTTATGGTACCATAGGATCTGACAAATCCCGTTATCAGACTACACCCATGGTTATGTGTGGGGGTTATGTAGGTAACGACGGAATCTGTGATTGTTAACTTACCCTTTGGTGGTTTGTTAATGCGAGTTTCGAGATAGTCGAGTTGTGAAGGTTTGGATGTTATTAACGAGATGACCAAAAGTAGTTTCACAATTAAAACAAGAATGATTTTGGGACGATTTAAACGATTTTGGAAACGATTTGAACAAGATAAACGATTTGAACGAACGATTGGTTTTGGGTTGTGATTAGGTAATGGGACGGGTGTAACATGATAAAAGCATGGTAGATACGCCGCTGGTACTTCTTATATATAAGTGCTTTTATCATATTATATTCTGTGTCATTATTTAGTTCACTTGGGCAAACGATTTTGAAACGATGTCACATAACGATGTTTTCTAAATATGAACCATACGAGTTTTATAACAAGAACAATTTACGATTTGGTTTACTTAAACAAATGTTTTTGGGTTAAGAATCATGGCTATGAGATTTTATAAACTATAACTAACTTGATTTGAGTTGGTTAATTATGTTACAATACTATATACTTTTCAAAACGAGGTTTGTAACTTTTGACTCTTGTAGTCTAATGAGGTACTGTAACATGTAAACGAGCCATGAATCCAACACTCTCATAAAACCTATGTGCTCGCCAGCATTTCTTTGCTGACTTTGTTATTACATATGTTTCAGGTGGTGTTGCATGATGTTGGTTGCTAGGATGCATGTTCATATAGGATCTGGACAAGGCCTTAGTGACTTAATAACGATGATAGACGATGTTTAACTTGTTTATTTGGTTTTAAGACAATGTAAATTACTTAATGAATCAATAAAATGAAACTTTTGTATCCATGGTTGTAAAACGATGATTCTGTTGTAACACTCCCCGACGTTTCTGTCGCGGTTTCGTTGTTTTAACGCGGTCGGGGTGTGACATAAGAGTTGGTATCAGAGCCAATGGTTATATGGAATTAGGTTATTAGCAATGCTTTGACCTAGACTATAACTTTCTAGGACCCTAACGCGAGTCTTCCTGCGTTTAGATTTTAAAACAATACCGTCACCTATCCTTAGGTGATAACCACAACGAGAACACAATAACGAATCTGCTTCGAAAATTAATCATCTATTCTTGGATGATTGATTATTAGGTTTTGAACCTTCTCATTTTTCAAAATCTCGTCAAAGTTTGGGTCTAAATAATGTGAACACGTGCAAACTGGAAGGGTGAATGCCTATACCCTAAGTTTTCTGTCTAAGGCTAGAGTGTTCGTACAAATCCGCAGTATCGGACCAGTCACTCTTACCTGGGAACTCTTGGGGTGAGTGTTCACTTATAGGCGAGCATGTCTTCTGTGATACATTATTATGACCCATTTACTTTGATTAGTCACTGCGTATCGTTTGTTTGTTCGAGGTAATGAACAAATGATCACACTCCTTGTGTTTTGTGGATGTTTTCGATACCTCTTTTGTTTTTCCAATTGTCGACCTCACTCGTTTCCCCTGTTTCCTTGTTCTTTTTAGACAATGCCTCCTCGACGTGATGCACAACCTCTAACCAACGAAGAAGTCGCAGCCCTTGTCGCTCAGCAAATGGCTGCGGTGCTTCCAAACATAGTAACCCAGATCCATCAATTATACAACAACAATAATAACAATAATGCTCAGTGTAGTTTCAAGAATTTCAATTCTGCTAAACTATTGAAGTTTTCTGGGTCTCAAGGAGCAACCATGCTCCTGCAATAGTTCGAAAGTTTGGAAAGCACATTCAGACATGTGCAATGTCCGAATGAGCGTAAGGTTGAGTTTGCATCCAGTGTGTTCAAGAAGCATGCTCTTACATGGTGGAAGGATGTGATGCGTGATAAGGGTGCCGATGTGGCGATGGCACAAACATGGGAAGAGCTTCGAGCTCTCATGATGAGAGAGTTCTGTCCCCGTCACGAAATTCGAGCTTTGGAACGAGAATTCGATGATTTGAAACAAGATAGGGGAGAACACCGTGCATATACAGATCGTTATGAGGATCTCAGTTTGTTGTGTCCTACGATGGTTACCCCATTGGAGAAAGCGATAGAGAGGTATATCGATGGTTTGCCCGATTCTGTGCAAGACATTGTGACTGGCAGTAATCCTACTACTGTTCGTCAAGAGATTGAATTGGCTGCTACTCTGACCGAGTCTCAGGTCAGCTGATTCTGCACAAGAAAAAGGTAAAGGAAAGAAGAAGGGTGAGTCTTCTAAGAAGTCGAGGAAGCGCAAGGCTTCCCAGAACTTTGCAGTCACTGCACAGAACCCTCAGAACCCACCGGCACAACCTCGTGCGAAGAAGCAATATGCTGGTACTGCACCTCACTGTGCTCGATGCAATGGTCATCATGTTGCCCAACAGGCCTGTAAGCAGTGCACTACGTGTGGTAAACTTGGGCATCTGGCCAACATTTGTCGTTTGGGCCAGAATTAAGCTGCTCAGGTTCCAACACAAGCTCAGGGAAATGCTGCTAGATTCCCACCTGGTTCGTGTCTAATACCGGAATATCGACAATGTCTAATTGAACCAAATTTTGAGAAAAGATTTATAAAAAGTAAAATAAATGAAGAAAGTATAGTAGTAAAAGAAACAAATAGACAAGATTGAATCACTTGGTTCCGACTCATCTTTTACGTATCCTTTGATGATTTTTACACTTTGGTTTTTTAAGAGATTATCTTGGTTATAGTGGCATGTCCCTCTTTTGGAGGCAACGCTATCCTCTGCCATATTGGTCTGAGTCAACTGGGATACAATCCCGCAAGGTCGGAATATTGAAAGATAATTAAGTAAGTTATTAATGTGGCATGTCTCCCTTTTGGAGGCAACGCTACCCTCGGCCATATTGGTCCGAGTCAGCTGGGATACAGTCTCGCAAGGCCGGTTTAAAGTTTTAATAGTAGTTTATTTATAAGGGATTCAAGTCGTTCTTACTTCCCCCGATTTGATGCTATCTGCCTCAAAGGAAGTCTTAATAAGCTTGAATCAAGTCCTCGCAGGATCTATACACTAAACGAGGCAAGAACTTTACCCATACCACCCTTCTAACCCCCTTCCAGCCCGTTAACATGTTTTATATAGACCGTAAAGACACGAATGAGTGAATCAACAAAACATGAAGAGATGATAGAATAAAATTCACTTTCAATATAAAAAAACTAGTTATTAAAGTCATTAATACAAACCCAATTAAAAAGCTATCCAAAGATTGGAAATCAAAAGTAATACATAAAAGATTTTATCTTCATTAAGTGATGTAATAGATTAGCCAATCATGGCCATAATTTGACAAAGGCTCTTATGATCGATCTTGGATACCGAGACTAATACGCACTCTAAACTCTAATGGTTGTGGTGGATGATGGTGGTAATGTGGTGATGGAGTGGTGGCAGGTATGAAAAAGTGGATTGCCAAGGGATGGATTGCAATTGAACTAAGCACCCCTATTCATAGTTGGAAACAAATAGTTTACACGGCCCTATGCCTCCTTCTTCTCTTTCTTCATTTAATGAGCTCTGTCAGTCTGTATGCTTCCACGGACCCATGTACTTGTTGTACTGTCCAAGATTCTGCAAATGTGGGAGTTGACCACGACCCGTGTCCATGGGACACGGCCTTGTGTCTCTTGTCTGATTCTATTTATCTTTTTCTTTCTGTAATCTTCAGTGGGGCACGACCCCATGCCTTGGTGGCATGGGTCCATGCTTATTTTCTGATTCGTTGTTTTTGGTCTTGGGGTGAAGCTCAGGGGGTCGGTATGATGCATCAACTTCCCTTCTCTTGTATTTATGCTGGTTTTTGTCATTGATTTGTTCCTTTTGTACATTTAAGATCTTTTAATACTAAAAATAAAAAGTATACAAAGAAACACATCTTTTCCAACATTAGTACTAAAAATGGTTGATTCTATACCTTATTTGACATAATTTATATGTTGCATTTGGTGCATATTAAATACCACCACACTTGAATCTTTGCTTGTGCTCAAGCAAAACTCTTTATATTGCTTACACACCCTAATGGAATTGGTAGAGAAAAAGTTTTTGGGTCTTGTTGTATAGTGTTGGTAATCCAAGTTCTTTTATTCTTGTTTTTATTTTATTTACAATCCTATTCGACATGATTTATTTAAAACTCTTTTTAAGAAAAATAAATATTTTTAGACATAACATGCCTTTTAAAATATCATTAAGTTATATATAAGTTCACACACCTCACAAGTGATCACTCAACACTCGGCCGAAGATGTATAAGTTAAACGCTCGGTCTCGGTATGGAACTTACGTCACACCCTGACTTTTGCGGAAGCGTATGATGTGTGACTTGCTCAATATCATTGCATTCAATTATAATAAACAACTATATGATTAAAATAAGATGTTCATCCATTCATAAGATTGAAATGTTACTAACATAAGTCATTTAAGTTTCAACCAAAACCCTCAAGTTACGATACAAACAAAAGTGGATGACATCTAAACTTGAAATTTACGTCTTGAAATAACACCAGCGCCCAAGATCCAACTTGTTTCCTGAAATACATGTAAGTTTTGGAAAATTGTCAACATAATGTTGGTGTGAGTTCATGTAGTTTTTGTATAAACATTTAAGCATTCGTTGTAGATAACATGGTATGTAATTGTACTGAAATATGTACTTCTATAAATGTAAGGAAATCGAGATCGCTAATGGTTTGCAAGGCCATTAACATGTGACACGACATAGGAAGCATCCAAACCATACGCATTTTTAGTTGTCGATTCCACGAATGTCGATTCACGACTAGAGACACAAAAGCACTGCTTGGTAAAAGAATGGCCAAGAGTGTGGTTGCCTGAAACCCATTAGATCTAACCTTTTGTTCTACGGTCTTGATATGTAACTGATTAATGGTGCTTATGGCACCCTATTCGTGACATGATCTAAAGTATCATTCCTTATTTTTGCATTCAACATACCATAACACATGTATTTTCCACAAGTTTAGAAAACAAGTAAAAGTTTAAAAGTGGGGACATGAACTCACAACTTTACGTATCCTGCGCCGTAAACTTCACCGGTTGGTTTCGTAGCGTCGTGACCTATACGTGTTCTATTAATGTTAGTCACTAGACTTGTATCACACAAGTACAAGTCACCATCTTTTGTTTATGTATATGTTCTTTGTACGTTCATTCTTTATGAGGGTCATGCCCAAGTTTGTCGGGTCTTGCCCGTTGAGTATGTATTGCTTATTTGTAAATATATATTTCACTTCACAAATATATATTCATTTTCGTAGACTTTTCCAGGTAATAAGTTGTTAAAAATAATTTTTATTTTTATTTTTTCATGTATATTACTTATATTATTTTCCCAAAAATAAATATAAGTATTTTGTGAAATAATATTCTCAATATTATTTTTGTACAAGTATACTTAGGAAAGTATATTTGTATTTTAAGTAAATACTTGTGTGTCTTGTATTGCTCACCAAAAATCAATACTTGATTTTTATTACTTTCCGGAACTATATTTCTTAAAAATAATATATTTTTAAGAATTGTATAAAATATATATATTTTGTCATGCTATAAAATATATATATGATTATTCTTGTTATCCACCGAGTTATATATTTTTGTCCAAAAATATATCTTAAGTTCATAACTTGTCCAAGTTAAATAATATGTTAAGAAACATATTTTCATAAATATATTTTCTTGTATTTGTTCATGTGCTTCTTATGTATTCTCTTGTTGTATGTGTATTTTTGTATTCTTACTCCTTAGGAGTATTTAGTGTATTTTCAAGTCCTAATACACTACTACATATAATACACATAATATACACTTAGCACAAAATTTAGTGATCACTAAATATATATATTTTCCCAAAAAAATATACATACTTTGTATTAATTTTAACTTGAAGAAATAATCATTTCTTAACTTGTAATTTCTTACAAAAATTAGGGAAACCTTGGTAAATATTTTTAGGGAATAAGTTTCACCAAAACTTATATTTTTCTAAGTGTCAAAATTTTAATTTTTTTTGACATAGTTTCCCCTAAAAATGGAGGTTTCCCATGTTTTCAAAACATGTGTTTATTTTCTTTTCAATCATCAAAACAATTTACAACAACAATCATCAACAACATATACTAATTTCTTCATATAAAGCATCATGGTGAACTTAATTCTTGTTAAACATGAGTAGTCTTTTAGATCTACACTTTACATAAGGTGACCTTCCCAAAATAAGTGTTCTTGTACATTTTTAACCAACTTTTTATAAGACTTTATTTTACTAACCAACTCACCCATGAGTTTAATGGTTTCAATGTTTGTAAATCATGTTTCTAAAACCACTTTCGTGTTTATTAGAAAGATCATAATTTTTAACATCATGTTTAACCATGGATCTTTCAAGGTCCATGCTTAATATTTTTAGATCTTTCAAAAACAAGTTTTATGTTATAATTTTAACAATCTTCCATGAGCTTTAGTTTAAAAAATTAGTTCTACACATACTTTATCACTTCAAAATTACAAGTTTATGCACAAAAAATCATATTTCAAGTTCACATCATGCTTCATATATTCATCTTCAAGTTTAACCATGGATCCTTCAAGATCCATGCTTAAACTTGGTAGATCCTAGCTTTAACATACTTGATCTAGTCATAAACACAAGATATCACATCAACAACTTCATTACATACACTAAAATTCCATGCAATCAATTATTTTTTTCATGAATATGTTAGATCTTCTTATTTTTAACATTAGAAGTTAAGTTGTTTAGATGGTGAAACTTGTACATAACATAAACATGACTTAAATTAGTGATCAAGAAGCTTACTACTAGTTCTAATGGCTAGGGAAGTGGCACAAAAATTGAGGTGATGAACAAGGAAGGAAGTGAGTGGTTAAAAGCTCCACAAGGTGGTCCTTCAAGTTCTAGCACCATACACCTTCCTAAATGGCCTCCATACACCTTCTAGCAAGCTTGGATTGTGAGGAAATGAAGTGAAAATGAATGTATATGGGTGTGTGTGTTGAGCCATGAGTTAGAGATGAAGGGAGGAAGAAGATGAAGTTGTTTGAGAATGGTGATTAGTTTAGGATTTATAAAGATTTTCCATATCTTTCTTATGGCATATTACTAGAATATTCCTTACACAATATCTAATATAATCTAATAAAATCAAGTGAAATCTAATAAAATCTCCATGTGGGACCCATAGGGGCCGGATTTGGTGAGGGGGGGGGGGTAAAATGTAAAATTTTGGAAGTTGAAGGTTTAAAGTGCAAATGATAAGGCTTAAGTAAGTTTAAGTGTGTTTAGGTGTTTTTATGATTTTTAAGGTGTTCTAGCATCAATGCTAGATTAATATCATTAAAACATTACTTCTAGTCAATTTTTGATGTCCCGGTTATTGTCCGGTTGTTCGGTTCGTTACGGTTCATTAAAGTGCAGAATTGCGTAGTTTCACTAAGTATGAAGCACTTTTTGTGGCAGTTTTAATTCCCGACACTTTGTCAGTTATTTTGGGCATTAAAACATAAATTCTATATGATATTAATGTGCTTAATAGCTGATTTATAGCTGAATTATGCAGATTTCTGCATTTAAAGTGAGTTTCGGGTGCTTTTTAGTGCATAGTTTAGCTTCCGGAAAGTTTATATGTTAACCCTTGTATCCATACTTGGGTTTTAATGTACTTTAGATGTTGGACCTACTCCTAGGCCCTAATTCTATTGTCTAACTGCTTTCTGCAGAATTGCTGACACAATGTGTCTTACCGGTAAGTTTACTAGTCTTTCTGACACAACGCTTAAGTAATGCATAAAGCAATATTTGAAGTATAAAACGTGCATGAATTCACATGTATAGCATGAAATTAGACGATGTTGACATTTAAGCACGTAATTGTAGATATTTAATAATAATTAGACTGTACGGAAATTACCAATTTTGTGCCAGTTGTCACTGTCTCCCCCCGTTAAAAGAATTTCGTCCCGAAATTCAGGTTGTGTTATCTCCCGTAGGAGCTTTCTTGAACAGATGGGGGTACTTGGTTTTGAACCGCTCTTCACGTTCCCACATGTATTCGGGTCCGTTCCTAGAGTTTCAACGTACTTTGACAAACTTAATGCGATTCCTCCTTGTTTTATGGATCTTCCAATCCGTTGCCTCAACAAGCTGTTCTGTAAATCGGAGTGTGTCGTCGATATGCACCTCCTCCGCAGGGATGGTGACTGTTTCCTGGGTTGGACTCTTTTTGAGGTTTGACACATGGAACGTGCTATGTACACCATTAAGTTCTTCCGGTAACTCCAGTTTGTATGCCACGGTACCAATTCTTTCCAAGATCTTGAATGGAAATTTTATGCTCGTCATGATTCTGAACGTTTGACGACGCAATTTTTTTGCTGGGTACATTGGACCATTCACCGTGGATTCGACCTTCCACGTTTTCCGAATCTTGCTACACCTTTCCAAGGTGAGACCTTCAACAAAACTTTGTCTCCCACCTCGAATTCTAAGGGTTTTCATCTTCTATCAGCGTAGCTCTTTTGTCGATCACGAGCTGCCTTAATGCGCTCTCGGATCTGCACGATCTTGTCGGTTGTCTCTTGAACAAGTTCAGGACCAACCATACGTTTGTCTCCAGCGTCTGCCCAACATAACGGCGAGCGGCACTTGCGGCCATACAGAGCTTCGAACGGTGCGGCTTTTATGTTCGTATGGTAGCTGTTATTATAGGAAAACACAAGTAAAGGCAGATGAGTACCCCAGCTACCGCCTAGAGCCATAACACATGTGTGAAGCATATCTTCCAGTGTTTGTATGGTCCGTTCGCTCTGACCGTCTGTTTGCGGAGGTAGTCCTGGCAATCTTCGGAACCAAGTCAATATGGAATTCGACTTGTCGTTGCGGAGGTAGTCCTGGCAATCTTCGGGAAAAACATCAAGAAATTCCTTCACTATAGGAATGTCTTCGAGTTTCGGCTCCTCAGCCTTCTTGTCTACAACGTGCGCCAGGAATGCAACACATCCTTTCCTTAAGCACTTCTGTGCTTTCATGCAATTAATGATCCGCAGAGGTGTGTCTCTTTTCTCTCCATGTACGATGAGAGTTTCATCATTCGCAAGAGAGATGCAAATGATTTTCTCACAATAAACAACTTCAGCTCCATTCTTGGATAACCAATCCATGACGACTACCACCTCAAAACTACCTAAACCAACTGGTAGAAGGTTGATAGGGAATTTTCATTTCCCCAAGTCCAAGTATACAACCCTTAATAACTTTATCCATTTCGACTGATTTCCCATTTGCCAACTCTATAGCATGTGGGGTGTCTAGCTTACTTGTTCCTAAGCCAAGTATATCCTTAAGTTCCATAGACTTAATACCAAATTCGGCGCCGGTATCAAATAGAACGGATGCAATGTGTCGATTTATAATGGGCGTACTCATAAATACGTTCGGGTCCTAGCGTGCCTTGCGTATTCCCTTCATGAAAATGCTCCCAAGAGCTTGAACTTTTCTTCGAACAGTCCTTCCGATAGTGTCCTTTTGTCACCACATCCGTAGAAATTCTTGGCCTTTACCATTGCTATTACTGTCCTAAATTCCATTCACATGTCTCATACAAGAACAGCATGCCACCTTGCTAAGCCTGGTCTTGCCCCAATTTCACACCTACGAGTCCTGCACGGACCTGTGTGATAATAACCACATCTATCACACTTTGGTAGCTCTCCTTGGTAGTTTTTATCACCTATCTTAGTTGTGACAACGAATGCTTTGACTTTCCTAGTCACAACGGTTTCTTTATGTTTGTTGTTTGCTTTAGAGCTTTACTTGGGATGTGTATACTTCATCTTATTTCGCCGTTGTTTTCAGTGTTGTTTGCTTTGTATTGGACGATTGCTTCAGCAACTTGTTGGCTCCACAGAGCTTCAGGCTCAACTCTTGTTGCAGGTAAAGGTTCTAATTAGACTCGGCCAGTGTTTCCTTCGCTGTGGTTACATGTGCTTCTCTTGTATGAAACATATTGACAAGATTAAACATTTATTTTGGAATAGATGTTGTTGTCTTGCGTAGCAAACCTCCTCAGAGTCACTTTACTCCGATTGATGCAAGTCATCCAGGGCTATAAAAATACGGTGAGGTCTTCCCTTCACCTTGTTCCTTGTTTATTCCTCAAGTCTCTGACTCTTCCATAGTCTTTTGTTTTACTTAAGCGGGTATGCTTTACAGGAGATGGGGGGTTGTGCATTACTACCACGTATAGGAGAAAGTGATAGTGAAAACGCATAGATAAGGTCGTGAGGGTACATGACTTCTTCCTCGGGACCGAATTGTGCCTTGCAGCAACCGTAAAGTGGTTTCCAGGGTGTGAATGCACTACCCAAACGATGGGGTGCACCACGGGATAATGAGGGTGGAAGTATTGATGGGTGCGTCGGTGTTGTAATATGGGTAGAAGTGTCTGACACGAAGTAGGCGAAGACAAGTTTCCTGCTTGTAAGGTGCTATAGCAATTATCTAGGCATTGCCCTACTATATGAAGGTGTGAACACTTAGAAAGTTTTGGATGGGTGGTGATCATTAGCTTGACCCGCAGAATCCACCAGGATTTCCATGCACTACAAGTCGTTATTACGTGGGCCCCCGTAATAATAATTTGTCTTTCACGGTCACCCCAGCTTTCCCGCGTTCAAAGTAGATGATCAACCACAGAGGGGACACTACTGTCCTTATACCTCCGACATGGAAAGGACCATTATGGTGGTCCACGCGCCATCATTTGTTGTCGCTACGCGCGTATAGGCACAATGCTTTAGATGTAATAGGAATAAGGGAAATTCCTGGAAGTTGGAGGGGCACCTTCAAGATGAGTACTTCATCTTCCTTGATTGGACGGGAGTGTCATCAATCTCGCTTCGTAAAAGCCGTCGGGGTCTCGTCTCACTGATAAGGTCATTGTCCAAGGTTGCCTCCTCCGCCTCGCCGCCACTGCCGTAGTCAGGCGCCTTTGCATTCAAGGGAGAAGAACCACCATTTTTCTACAGAATCCAGCTCAGGGCCTCGTTTGGTAATAAGCTCCGTAGTGTACGCGAGTTCGATAATCTCATTGCGCAAGTCAAGAACAATAATTGGATTCGAAGTCGAAGGTATCTCGTCAATAATCATTCCGTACACATATATGCATATATAATAACGTTACTTAGTATACACAAGCAAATAATTGCTACATGTCTCATATAACTCTCGTTTGTTCTTTCCTTTGAAAAACGTTGGATTCATGGATCTTGGCGCTTTTTGTAAATGCAATGAAAAACCTTTTGTAAAAATGTTTTCGTGAGAGAGTCCTAATGGTTGTAGTATAGACTCGAGAAGGAATCCTAGTTCACTACAATCGAAGCTCTGATACCAAACTGTCACACCCTGACTTTTGCGGAAGCGTATGATGTGTGACTTGCTCAATATCATTGCATTCAATTATAATAAACAACTATATGATTAAAATAAGATGTTCATCCATTCATAAGATTGAAATGTTACTAACATAAGTCATTTAAGTTTCAATCAAAACCCTCAAGTTACGATACAAACAAAAGTGGATGACATCTAAACTTGAAATTTATGTCTTGAAATAACACCAGCGCCCAAGATCCAACTTGTTTCCTGAAATACATGTAAGTTTTGGAAAATCGTCAACATAATGTTGGTGTGAGTTCATGCAGTTTTTGTGTAAACATTTAAGCATTCGTTGTAGAAAACATGGTATGTAATTGTACTGAAATATGTACTTCTGTAAATGTAAGGAAATCAAGATCGCTAATGGTTTGCAAGGCCATTAACATGTGACACAACATAGGAAGAATCCAAACCATAGGCATTTTTAGTTGTCGATTCCACGACTGTCGATTCACGACTAGAGACACAAAAGCACTGCTTGGTAAAAGAGTGGCCAAGAGTGTGGTTGCCTGAAACCCATTAGATCTAACCTTTTGTTCCGCGGTCTTGGTATGTAACTGATTAATGGTGCTTATGGCACCCTATTCGTGACATGATCTAAAGTATCATTCCTTATTTTTGCATTCAACATACCATAACACATGTATTTTCCCCAAGTTTAGAAAACAAGTAAAAGTTTAAAAGTGGGGACATGAACTCACAACTTTGCGTATCCTGCGCCGTAAACTTCACCGGTTGGTTTCGTAGCGTCGTGACCTATACGTGTTCTATTAATGTTAGTTACTAAACTTGTATCACACAAGTACAAGTCACCATCTTTTGTTTATGTAGATGTTCTTTGTACGTTCATTCTTTATGAGGGTCATGCCCAAGTTTGTCGGGTCTTGCCCGTTGAGTATGTATTGCTTATTTGTAAATATATATTTCACTTCACAAATATATATTCATTTTCGTAGACTTTTCCACATAATAAGTTGTTAAAAATAATTTATATTTTTAACTCTTCATGTATATTACTTATATTATTTTCCCAAAAATAAATATAATTATTTTGTGAAATAATATTCTCAATATTATTTTTGTACAAGTATACTTAGGAAAGTATACTTTGTATTTTATGTAAATACTTGTGTATCTTGTATTGCTCACCAAAAATCAATACTTGATTTTTATTACTTTCCGGAATCATATTTCTTAAAAATAATATATTTTTAATACTTGTATGAAATATATATATATTTTTTCATGCTATAAAATATATATATGATTATTCTTGTTATCCACCCGAGTTATATATTTTTGTCCAAAAATATATCTTAAGTTCATAACTTGTCAAAGTTAAATAATATGTTAAGAAACATATTTTCATAAATAAATTTTCTTGTATTTGTTCATGTGTTTCTTATGTATTCTCATGTATTTTGTATGTGTATTTTTGTATTCTTACTCCTTAGGAGTATTTAGTGTATTTTCAAGTCCTAATACACTACTACATATAATACACATAATATACACTTAGCACAAAATTTGGTGATCACTAAATATATATATTTTCCCAAAAAAATATACATACTTTGTATTAATTTTAACTTGAAGAAATAATCATTTCTTAACTTTTAATTTATTATAAAAATTAGGGAAACCTTGGTAAATATTTTTAGGTGAATTTTTAGGGAATAAGTTTCACCAAAACTTATCTTTTTCTAAGTGTCAAAATTTTATAAAAATTTTGACATAGTTTCCCCTAAAAATGGAGGTTTCCCATGTTTTCAAAACATGTGTTTATTTTCTTTTCAATCATTTACAACAACATATACTAATTTCTTCATATGAAGCATCATAGTGAACTTAATTCTTGTTAAACATGAGTAGTCTTTTAGATCTACACTTTACATAAGGTGACCTTTCCAAAATAAGTGTTCTTGTACATTTTTAACCAACTTTTTATAAGACTTTATTTTACTAACCAACTCACCCATGAGTTTAATGGTTTCAATGTTTGTAAATCATGTTTCTAAAATCACTTTTGTGTTTATTAGAAAGATCATAATTTTTAACATCATGTTTAACCATGGATCTTTCAAGGTCCATGCTTAATATTTTTAGATCTTTCAAAAACAAGTTTTATGTTATAATTTTAATAAACTTCCATGAGCTTTAGTTTCAAAAATTAGTTCTACACATACTTTATCACTTCAAAATTACAAGTTTATGCACAAAAATTCATATTTCAAGTTCACATCATGCTTCATATATTCATCTTCAAGTTTAACCATGGATCCTTCAAGATCCATGCTTAAACTTGGTAGATCCTAGCTTTAACATACTTGATCTAGTCATAAACACAAGATATCACATCAACAACTTCATTACATACACTAAAATTCCATGCAATCACTTATTTTTTCATGAATATGGTAGATCTTCTTATTTTTAACATTAGAAGTTAATTTGTTTAGATGGTGAAACTTGTACATAACATAAACATGACTTAAATTAGTGATCAAGAAGCTTACTACTAGCTCTAATGGCTAGGGAAGTGGCACAAAAATGGAGGTGATGAACAAGGAAGGAAGTGAGTGGTTAAAAGCTCCACAAGGTGGTCCTTCAAGTTCTAGCACCATACACCTTCCTAAATGGCCTCCATACACCTTCTAGCAAGCTTGGATTGTGAGGAAATGAAGTGAAAATGAATGTATAAGGGTGTGTCTGTTGAGCCGTGAGTTAGAGATGAAGGGAGGAAGAAGATGAAGTTGTTTGAGAATGGTGATTAGTTTAGGATTTATAAAGATTTTCCATATCTTTCTTATGGCATATTACTAGAATATTCCTAACACAAAATCTAATATAATCTAATAAAATCAAGTGAAATCTAATAAAATCACCATGTGGGACCCATAGAGGCCGGATTTGGTGAAGGGGGGGGGGGGGGTAAAATGTAAAATTTTGGAAGTTGAAGGTTTAAAGTGCAAATGATAAGGCTTAAGTAAGTTTAAGTGTGTTTAGGTGTTTTTATGATGTTTAAGGTGTTCTAGCATCAATGCTAGATTAATATCATAAAAACATTACTTCTTGTCAATTTTTGATGTCCCGATTATTGTCCGGTTGTTCGGTTCGTTACGGTTCGTTAAAGTGCTGAATTGCGCAGTTTCACTAAGTATGAAGCACTTTTTGTGGCAGTTTTAATTCCCGACACTTTGTAAGTTATTTTTGGCATTAAAAATAAATTCTATATGATATTAATGTGCTTAAAAGCTGATTATAGCTGATTTATAGCTGAATTATGCAGATTTCTGCATTTAAAGTGAGTTTCGGGTGCCTTTTAGTGCATAGTTTAGCTTCCAGAAAGTTTATATGTTAACCCTTGTATCCATACTTGGGTTTTAATGTACTTTAGATGTCCGACCTACTCCTAGGCCCTAATTCTATTGTCTGACTGCTTTCTGCAGAATTGCAGACACAATGTGTCTTACCGGTGAGTTTACTTGTCTTTCTGACGCAACGCTTAAGTAATGCATAAAGCAATATTTGAAGTATCAAACGTGCATGAATTCACATGTATAGCATGAAATTAGACGATGTTGACATTTAAGCACGTAATTGTAGATATTTAATAATAATTAGACTGTACAGAAATTACCGGTTTTGTGCCAGTTGTCACAACTTACTCCTAACGTATGCTTGGCAAGTAATCCAACCTACTCCTTTTTAACATAATCTTTGTAAATATCAAGAGTACTTTTAAAAATGGTAGGTTTTGGCTAGGGGTAGGGTGGTTTTATTTGAAAAGTGGCTAAAGGCGTAAAAGGTCGATTTAAAAAAAATTATTTGTCACTTAGATATAAACTTAAGGTAAGCAATAAATTTGCTTAATTATTTCAAGCAACTAACCGTTTTTTTTCATAGAACAAATATTCACAATATAGCTAAGTCACATATTTTTTGTGTATTTCAAAAAGAACTGAATTTTACTAAAATAAAGGGGTGTAAAAAAAAAAAAGGTTTTGGTTGATGGGTGATTTATGCAAAATTGTATTTTTGCGGGTTTTGAAACAAAAGGGTTAACTAAGGGAAATTTTGTTTTTTGGTGGGGAGATAAAAAGAAAATAAGGTTGAAAAAGAAAAAGGGCTTATAGTCCTAATGTCTCAATCATTTACTTACTTAGATTAGTTGGTAAGGACCGAGAATGTATTTTTTTGTCAAGTTCTAGATTCGTAAGAACTGTACGGGCTGTTCACATAAGAAATGAAAAGTGAGCATTTAGTAAAGATATGATATTGAATGCTCAGTAAAGCCTCAAAACTCACAATTTGTGGGAAAAGGATAAAAGTGTGAAAATATATATACAATCAAATCTTAAAAGGATTGTTATGCCTTTTAATGATTTTTTCATATATGGTTCTTTTTACCACGGCGCTATCGGTTGTAAACTTGTAAAAACCTGAATTTTTAGAGCTTAGTTTTCTAACTTCAACTAAAAACAAGACAAAAACAAAATAAAAAAAAATATTTTGAAAAAGATTTGGGGGTGTTTTAGCGGTTCCAAGTAGAGTTTTGTGTAAGACTTGTTTTATGAAAAACAAATTCAAGTCCCCCCCCCCCTCCACACACCTAAATTACATATTGTCCTCAATGTGTCAAAAATGGGATAGATTTGATTAAATGTGTAAATATGGGTTTAAAACAACATTTTTTTTTCAAAAATCAGGTACTGGACACGAGGCCGTGTCTAAGAAGCACGGTCCCGTGTAAACAATGCCAGTATCATGTTTTGTGTCAAAACTTACAGAAGCTTGACACAGGGGGCGTGTCTAAGAAGCACGGCCCCGTGTGGCAAGTCCAGAAGAAAATTATTTCAGCGACAAAGAGGCACAGGGGCGTGTCTGAGAGACACGGCCCCGTGTAAAGCTACTGTTCGTTTGAGAAAAAAAGGTAGTCAGGGTGTTGGGCTTCCTATTTTGGGTCCGGGGTGTCGTATTCTTGGTGGATCCAAGCATCCCAAGGTACCTGTAAGCTTATTCACACCACAACAACAACAATTCTAACAACAAAAATGAAAATCCTAAATTACGAGCGTTTCAAGTTTAACATCCATCACCACACAAACATAAAAAAGAAAATAAAGTGCAGAAAGTAAATTGTTTGAAGAGTAAATTGTTTATACAAGTCGCAGCCCGCAATCATGAGCATTGTTCAAAGAGAGGAAAGAGTTAACCTGTTAGGTCTCCACCATGACATCACCTTCGCCACCATCGCCTAATCCGAGTCCATGTCCTCACCCTCCACCTCATCATTCCGGTACCCCATATTCTCCCGAATGTAGGTAATGTCAGATTGGATGGAAGCAATGTTCCTCTCCATGCCACCGACTCGGGTGCTCGTGCTTTGCTCCAAGTTGAAGGCATTTCGGGATACTAGTAGTGTTTCCTACATGAGATTATATAAGTTATGCATGTTAGGAAAGTCACTCCCCCCTTGGGAGGAGGATCCCAGAGTGAACCCGTAGGAGTAGAGTGGAGGACGGTTGGGGTCGTCTTCGATTGCGAGGACTTGATCCGGGTCATTTGGGCTCCAAACTCTTTGTTGTCTTTGAAGCGTAAGATCCTGTGTTGCAGTCGGCGATGAGACTCAAGCTGTGACAAAGGCTGATGTTGGTTTGGGTGATGCCAACCCCTTTTGTGAAGCTTCATGGGGTGTGCCCCACGTAGGTCTTGTAGACCCGGGCGATCCAACCATCGAAGAAGATAGGCGTCGATGTGTGGCTTTGGCATTTGAGGCCATGTTCTTCAACAACATGTAGGCGACGTTGAGGGGCTGTTGGTTCAGGATGCAATAAAGGCAAGTGAGCTCCCGAAGATTAACAACACCCCTACTATTTTTTCTCTGACACAGTGTACCGTTTAGGACCCGGTGTATGTAGCGAATGAGCTGGTCCCGTATTTTGGTACTCTTGGTGTTACTCAGGTTGTATATCACATCTCCTATCTGTGCCCAAAATGCTTTTTCTATTGTTGTCGGGCATTTCAAAAATACTATCCGTGAAGACGGGCTTGCCAATCTCATCTTCGGTGTAGATCCCTACATCTACACCAATTGAGCAACCAAAATACTATACCAAGTACCACGACATCTAAATTGGACCGCTTCATTGTCAAACATGTCATCGATATCTGTCTTGATGACGAATGTGCTCAAGAATTCAAGGTTGAATTCATGAGCCGGTTGAAGTGGTGCCTGAAGAAAGACACGAAGGGGTCCCGTCACTAGATTGTAAAACGTTCCCTTTGCCCCACGTTATCCAAGGTGTCATAGTAAACTTGTATTGGCGGCTCTTCGTTGCGTTCCTTGAGTATTTCCATTCGGGCTTCGCAATGCGCATATTCTGTTTTGAACCTGAGCCATTTGTGGGGGGCCATTTTTCATGCAAAGAACGAACATTTAAACAGTTAAGTGCAGTAAAAACTGCGAAAAGTTAAGAAACAGGGGTTTGCACACGGCCTCGTGCCTCACAGGCACGACTACCTGTTGTGGATTTTCAGGGGGCACGACCCCGTGTAAACTTACTGTTTTGCCAAAAATCAAATCCTTTTCGAGTTTCCTTCGAAAGTCTAAAATTTTTGGTCCCCTATGTGCGGTATACCCCAAAAAACAAACCTCAAGTGTCAATTTAAATTACCAAACCGTTTCACCCATCAATTTTTAGTTTTTTCGGTTAAGAACAAGGGTTTACTAAAATCGGTTGAAAATTTCTTATTTTTCTACACGGGTTTGATGATTTACTCTTCAAACCACTTCTACTATCCACTACTAACAAGATCTAAGAAAAAATTTCGGATCGACACGGGACAAGTTCAAGAACCCTAGATTTTTCCAAATCTTGATGTTATTCAACATGCAAAACATAAATCGAACTAATCTAGATGTTAGGAACATACCTTGCTGGAGTTTGGTGTGAAGAAATCGTTGAAAAGTTGCAAGAGAGCACGAGGAACCAGTGGTTCAGAGAAACGGTCCGTGTTGGTTATGAAAGTGAAACTGCTGATAAAAGGGTTTTATCCCATTTGCAGGTTTGACATGGCCCCATGCCTAAGAGGCACGACCCCGTGTTTCCCCTTTTATTTATTATTTATTTATTTGATCGTTTCTCTGTTGCTTGATTCCTCGGCTTGTTTTACCTGGCATGAGGACTTTTTGGCATAATCTTTTCGCGACAAACCTACAAGATGGATTATTATAATAAAACAAATAAAAATATATACAGGTTATTTTTATTCTCTCGTTAATCTATCTCTTGTAAGGTTATCTCCGTTTCTTCATCCTCGATGAATCCCTCATAGAATTTAAGCATTTGCCCATTTACTTTAAATGGTTCTACGTTTGGAGGCTTAATACATATGGCACCGTGAGATTAGACTTTTGTGATGGTAAAAGGTCTGAACCATTGAAACTTAAGTTTCCCCAGTAAAAGAAGTAGCCTAGAGTTAAAGAGGAGTACTTGATCTCCTTCCCTGAATTCCTTAGGTCCGCTTCTACATCTATCGTGTATTCTTTTTTAGCGTTCCTTATAGATTTCTGAGTTGGAATATGCTTGAATTCTTAGTTCATCTAACTCATTTAACTTGTGTAGGGGATTTTTTCCTGAAATTCCTTTGTATAAGTTTACATTTTTTAGTGCCCAATATGCTCTGTGTTCAATTTCTACTAGGAGGTGACAATTTTTCCATAGACTAGCTTATATGGTGTGGTACCTGTTGGTGTTTTATAAGCTGTTCGAAATGCCCATAAAGCATTGTCTAATTTGTCTGCCCATTCTTTTTTATTTTGACCCACAGTTTTTTCTAGGATTCTTTTTAAACCTCGATGGTTACTTCGACTTGACCATTGGTTTGAGGATGATAAGCGGTCGAGAGATGGTGATATACCCCATATCGTGTTAGAGTTTTTTCCATTTGTAGATTGCAAAAGTGGGTTCCTCTATCATTGATTAGGGCTTTTGGTGTGCCAAAACGTGAGAATTGCTTTTTCAGGAATTTTACTACCACTCTTTCGTCATTGGTGGGAAGAGCTTCGGCCTCAGGCCATTTAGAAACGTAGTCCATACCCACTAAGATGTATTTATTTCTTCTCGATGGTGGAAATGGTCCCATAAAATCCAATCCCCATACATTGAAGATTTCACAAATAAGGATGCTATTTTGTGGCATTGCGTTTCTTCTTGATATGCTGCCTGCTCGCTAGCATGCATCACATGTTTTGACCAATACATAAGCATCTTTGTGTATTGTTTGCCAGTAAAATCCTGCATCGTACAACTTTCATGCGGTGCTGGCTATTCCATGATGTCCTCCACATGGTCCTTCGTGACAATGGCGAAGAATTTGTCTTGCTTCACGACCATGGACGCATCGTCGAATGAGTTGGTCTGCACATATTTTGAAAAGATATGGGTCCTCCCAAAAATAGTGTTTTACATCAGCGAATAATTTATTTCGTTGATGAAATCACCACCCTTTGATGATAGTGCCACTAGCTAAGTAGTTAGCATAATCTGCGTACCAAGGTTCTTCTCTATAATCTACCATTTTTAAGGATTCTGTGGGAAATTTTTCATTGATGAGTTCTTCTCGAGTTTCATCCAGAGCAGGGTCTTCAAGACGAGCAGGTGGTCAGTAGCAGTGTTTTCTGCTCCTCTTTTGTCTTTTATTTCTATGTCGAATTATTGAAGGAGAAGAATCCATCTGATGAGACGTGGTTTCGCATCTTGTTTTTTGAAAAGGTATCGGATTGCAGTGTGTTCTTTGTAGACTATAGTTTTGGAGAGCATAAGATAGGAACGGAATTTATCAAATGCAAACACTACAACTAATAACTCTTTTTCGGTGGTCGTGTAATTTTCTTGAGCGTCATTAAGAGTTTTACTAGCGTAGTATATGGGATGGAAGTGTTTTTTCTTTCTTTGTCACAAGACTGCTCCTAATGCAAAATCGCTTGCATCACACATGATTTCAAATGGTAGTTTCCAGTCTGGTGCAATCATGATTGGTGCTTTGACTAGCATATCTTTAAGGGCAATAAATGTTGTCGTGCAATCTTTGTCAAAGATGAACGGGGCATCTTTTTCAAGTAGCTTAGTTAGAGGTCGAGAGATTTTAGAAAAGTCTTTGATAAATCGCCTATAGAATCCGGCATGTCCTAGGAAACTTCAGATGGCTCGAAAGTGGAAAATGGTCACCATGCATCGTTGGAATGTTGCAGGTGCGTTGCATAGTCCAAATGGCATGCATCGATACGCAAAAGTTCCGTAGGGACAAGTCAAAGTGGTTTTCTCTTGGTCTTCTAGTTTAATAGGAATTTTGAAGTACCCAGAGAATCCATCTAAAAAACAATAGATCTTATGATCGGATAATCGCTCTAACATTTGATCAATGAAGGGTAAAGGAAAATGGTCTTTTCTTGTGGCTTCATTGAGTTTGCTAAAGTCGATGCAAATGCTCCATCTGGTGACGGTTCTTGTTGGTATGAGCTCATTCTTTTCATTGGTCACAACCGTCATTCCTCTTTTTTTCGGTACTACTTGGACGAGACTTACCCATGGACTATCGGAAACGGGGTAGATAAGTCCGGCGTCTAAGAGTTTGATGGCTTCCTTTTTGACTACTTCTTGTATGTTAGGATTAACCCTTCTTTGTGGTTGGATTACCGCTTTGTAGTCGTCTTCCATTAGAATTTTGTGTGTGCACACGGAGGGACTAATTCCCTTGATGTCCATTAGTTTCCATGCAATTGTCATTTTATGTTTTCTAAGAAAATTAAGTAATTTTCTTTTTCTTGAGCTCATACGAGGAAATGATGACAGGAAGTTTACCTTTGTTATCTAAGAAATGCGTATTCTAAGCCCTTTGGAAGTTCTTTGAGTTCAAGAGAAGGTGGGTCTTCAATGGATGGCTTAGTCTTGGGTTTGTCATTGCGGTCAATGGCCGAAACAGTTTGTTCGGTAGCGGCTTCCTCTTCAATGAATTCGTCATTTCGTTCCTCCGTATCGGGTGGCTCAACTTCATCTTCCAACAAGGGGTCGTCATTGCCAATTGGATTTTTCATTGATTTATTTATGTTAAAATTTCGTTTGTCGGCCCCAAGTTTAGTGGGAAGATAATGATGTTTTTGTTTGAGCAAAACTTGATGGGTTTTAATGAAAGGTTGTCCCAACACTAGTGGAACATCATATAAGATGATAAAGTCAGTTGCTACAATCATTTGGTTTGTTTGAATGAGAACATCTTCAATCACTCATGTAGCATGTTTAATTTTTCGATTAACCAAGAGGGTAGGAATTTTGATTAGAAGAAAATCACCAATACCTAATCTTTTGAATATGTAGCTAGGCATTATGTTAACACAAAGATCTTTGTCTATTGAGATGTTACTAATATAGATGTTTTGGATAAAACATGTTACCGGTTTTATGTTTAATTCAATTTGTTCATCTTGTATTAGTGAGGTTTGATCTTTAGTTAAATTAACACTTGCTATTTCTTTGATGTTAGGATTAGTGGTTAACTCTTTTAAAACTTCGCATGAGATGGAATCAAACTATGATTTTCAAGAGAATGTTGTAGGATGTGTCTTTCTTGGAGGTCTTGTTATTCCTCTTTAAAATTTACCTTTAAAGACTTATCTTTCGAATAGATTGGTTCAGGTCTCTTATCTTCATGTGTTGGGTTTTCTTTGAGTGGTTCCTCTTTCATCGGCTCTTGAAGTTTTACCTCTTCTATGATTACCTCTTTGGTACAAATCGTCTATTCTTTTGCATGATATTGCTTGATCAAGAATTCTAAGTTCTTGAGACTTTGTATGAGGCTTTTGGTTTTGGGGATGATTGAGGGTGGTGTCTTGTACGTTTCAAACGCTGGAGTATCCCAATCAAAGCTTGACTTTGGAAGCTGAAACCTTGGTTCCTCATATGTTGTGTATGAGGTTGATGGTTGAAAAAGGTAACAATTTTGTACCGAATGGATTCACCACATATGGTACAATATGGTTCCTCATAATCATCATAATGGTAGTATTCATAATCTCCCATGGATTCACCAGAAGATTAAGGGCTCTTGGAAATTAAATTTTTTTGGTGAACACAGAAGGTGTACACGGCCTCGTGCTTAGGACAATTTTTTATTTGGTACTGGGCATTTTTAACACGACCCAATGTCAAATGAAACACGGCCCCGTGTGAGCCTTCGACAAAAAGTTTTGTTGCTTTTCAGTTACTGCAGATTTTACACGGCCCCGTGTTAACGTGGCATGACCCCGTGAAAAGCTTCTGTAACTGACATTTTTAGGAAAACAAAGAAGAATTTGGACATAAAAACTAAAGAAAATGACTAGGCCATTAATTTTATACTTTCTTAAAATCCTTGTGTTCCCGGCAACGACGCAAAAAACTTGACGTAAGCGAGGTTGTGAGTATTTTTTTTTGTTGATATTTTTAGGTAATTTTTACTCGTTTATCAAGTTTTAAATTTATAAAACATGATATAATGCAATCACTCTCTACAACACACTAGAGTAAGTGCGCCCATTGTTGGCGTAGTATAATGATTGTAAGATACCGAGGTCGTCCAAGGACACAAGAGCTTTTAATACTGGAATATCGCCAACGTCTAATCTAACCAAATTTTGAGATAAGATTTATAAAAAGTAAAATTGTCACACCCCAACCGATGGTGGAAACATCGGGGCGTGGCACTGAGCGAAACAGATTGTCCAGAAGTTTCCATAACAACTATGATTACCAGTTATTTAAAGCATCACATCCCATACCATGACATAAAAGGTAGCATAATTATTACAGACAAAATCAAGTCAAATTGTTCTGTCCCGACAACTTAGAATTTAAATACAGACAATTCGTTTATTTGTTTCTAGACCTTTCCTAGCCTCGATTTCACAGCAAGCCAAGCATCTAAACATCTTAAGCACCTGCCACATATGTTAAAGTAAAAGTCAATACACATAGTGTAAAGGTGAGCATATAAGTTTAATAGATATAATAGAGTCCGAAATCATTTACGCATAACCAACACGTACACAGTGTGAAATGAAGCACGTAAGTTATCGACAAGATCCTATCAATACCAATGACTGCGGGTTGACTGCGTAAGGCAGTTCGTAATACATGATCACCACTGTGACCCATGTGATTAATTGTCCTTAACAACCCCTGAATGAACAGGTGCTGAGCCCAAACTATAGTACTATCGTTGCTAAGGCAGGTAGACAGCAATCCATGTGTAAACATAACAAACAAGCATTCATTAAGTCACGTATAACATGCGGTAACGGCTAGTGTTAAAGTATTGCATAGTGTGTTCGATGTGATTTAGAATAAGTAACGTATGTAACACCCAAAAGTGTGAAAAGCAAAAAGGGTTCGAGTATACTCACAGCGATGATGGATTGAAGGGAGCGCTAGAGTGAGATTAGCCTGATCAGAACGATAGCATAAATGGTAAGCGGCACGTAAAATGATACACGGTGTCAATGGATCGGACGGTAATCCGATCGGGTAGCAATCCGATAGGGTGGCCGGTCGTTCGGGTGACAATCCATTCAGATGGTCATCCGATCGGGTGACCATTCGATTGGATTGTTACCTCGTTTGGGATGGATGTGTTTGTGTATGATGGCTTGTCTTTTGATGTTTTCCTTGTAGTATTTTGAAAATATAGAAGTATCTCTACCCTTCTGGTCGGTCGATCGAACGCGGTTCGATTGGATGGCGATCCGATTGGCGAGGTTTCTCAGGTTGAGAACAAGTTCACCGCAGGACGGTCACTCAATCAGATTGCAATCCGATCGGGTGGCAATTCGTATGTATTGAACATGTTGAAAATTGTTTAAGTGTTGAAGTCAAAACATCACATGGTCAGGTGGTAATCCGATCGCAATCCGTTCGATGTTCAAACCTCAAGAATTGAAATAAAAGTTAAGTGTGGGACCCAAGGTGCAAGCCGATCGGGTGGCTGTCCGGTCGGGTGGCAATCCGATCGGACGACAATCCGTCCCAGTCGACCTGATCGTCTTCTTCACTTGGTTGTTTTGATAGTTTGCGTTTTCTCGAGGCTGTATGATAACGTGTCAAACAACAGAACCCTCGTCAAGACTTAGTGACCCAATCAGATAGGAAACACCATAGTCTGACCAGTTAACTGTTCGAGACGGTGTTTCATGTTTAACCCGAAATCAGTAATCTCATGGATAGAATCCAGATCTTGAACCAACACATCAACAAGAAGGAGTAGAAGGTTAGAATAAGCTCCGATTCTATTGGTTTTGAGTGCATTGAATGTAAAAGAGTTGAAAGAAAGTTAGAAAACCATCTTTGAATCCTTTTCACCATGAATATGTTCAGATCTTTGAAAGATCTTTGTTTATTTATGTGGAAATCGTCCAGATCTAGGTTGTTCTTGGTGGATTGAAGCCAAAACATGAAGTTCATAAGAACACCATGATGACATCATCCTAGAACACCTAAAAACTTAGTGATTTCATGATTAAAAGCTAAGATTCAAAAGAAAGAAAGGTGTAGGAGTGCGTGTAGATCAAGAAAGTACAAGATTTAGGTTAAAAACTTACAAGAATCGCGAGAAATCGGAAGAAAAGTAGGCTGGAGCGAGCTGGTCGAGTGAGGGCTGTCAACATCAAGTGATGTTGACATATGAGGGGTATTTATAGGGTTTCCATAAATGGAAAGGGGGAAAGTGGCTGGTCGATCGGGTAGCAGCCCGATCGGGTGGCGCCCGATCGGGTGGCAGCCCGATCGGGTGGCAGCCCGATCGGGTGGCAGCTCGATCGGCTGGCCACTCGATTGGAGTGATTGGCGCGATGAGTTTTGCTGTTTCGATTTGCGTGTTGGGCATTGCGATGCGATAGAGTTTCTCATCAAATTACTTTTAATCCCAACTACTATATCTAACATACAATCATCATAATAACTTGCGTTTAGCGTTGGCGATTCGATTGTGATTGCGTTTCGATTAATCACCACAACATAAATATAATAAACATGCACAATTAACACATAAAAGGCACACACACGTAAAATAATATCCAGAACGCATAATTCGAGTTGCGAGAGCGATTGCGATAAGTGATAAAACATGCGATAAACATCGATTATACCTCGATCAGTAATAAACACTCCACATAATACAACTAACATAAAAGCATAAAAAGACTATCTACAAGTCAAAGAAGTCAAAACATAAATTGAGCAAGGAGTGACAGATCACAATTAGCAATCTTTTCTTCCTTTGACTTCAATGTTGACTTTGACTTTCGAAACACGGGGTGTTACAGCCTCCCCCTCTTAAGGGAATTTTGTCCAGAAATTAGGCTGAAGTCATAACAAACAACTGCGGTTACTTCGCCTTCATGTCGCTTTCGAGTTCCCAAGTGAACTCTGCGCCTCGTTTACCTTCCCATCGAACCTTCACAATGGGAATGTGTGAGCGTCTGAGCTGCTTGGTTTGGTGATCCATGATCTCGACAGGCTTCTCCACGAAGTGTAGTGTTTCGTTTACTTGAAGATCATCAACAAGTACATACAAATCATTCACAGCCAGGCACTTTCTGAGGTTTGACACATGGAAAGTCGGGTGGACGTTGCTAAGTTCCTCCGGTAGTTCGAGTCTGTAGGCCACTTTTCCGATCCTTTACAGAATCATAAAGGGTCCAACATATCGAGGTGCGAGCTTTCCTTTCTTGCCGAATCTGACCACACCCTTCCAAGGTGATACCTTTAGGAGTACATGGTCGCCAACGCCAAATTCAAGGGGCTTGCGTCGTCTATCGGTGTAACTTTTCTGATGACTCCGACCTTTCAGCAGATTGTGTCGAATTTGGAGGATTTTGTCAGTCGTTTCTTGCAGTAGCTCAGGACCGGTCAATTGCGAGTGCGTGATCTCGTGTCATACAATAGGCGATCGACATTTTCTTCCGTATAATGCCTCAAATGGTACCATTTGAATGCTGGAATGATAACTGTTATTATACGAGAATTCGACTAATGGCAGGTAAGCGTCCCAATTACCACCGAAATCTATGACACACGAACGGAGCATGTCTTCAAGGGTACGAATCGTTCTTTCAGTCTGACTGTCGGTTTGGGGATGAAAAGCGGTACTTAGATTAAGCATTGTACCGAGAGCAGTTTGAAATGCTTCCCAAAGACGCGAGGTAAACCAAGCGTCACGGTCAGATATGATGTCGCGAGGCGTCCCATGTCGACAAATGATCTCATCAGTGTAGATTCGGGCTAATTTTTCTACCTTGTAGTCTTCTCGTATCGGCAAGAAATGAGCAGATTTGGTCAAACGGTCAACGACAACCCAGATGCTGTCGTGACCTGATGACATGCGCGGGAGTTTGGTTATGAAGTCCATAGCTATGCTTTCCCATTTCCACATAGGGATCGGGGGTTGTTCAAGCAAGCCAGAGGGTCTTTGACGCTCAGCCTTGACTTTCGAGCAAGTCAGGCACTTCCCAACATAGAGGGCGATATCTCTCTTCATGCCCGGCCACCGGTACTTATAGCGAAGGTCCTGGTACATCTTATCGGTACCGGGATGAATAGAATATCGAGGTTTGTGGGCTTCGTCCATCAAAATCTGTCGTAAAACGGTCCGCTTAGGGATCCAAATTCGGTCCAGATAATGGAATATCCCATTCGACTTATTCACAAGATGGGCTCCATCGTGGTAGATTCTTTCCTTCTTCAAAGTGCGCTTGGTGAAACAAGCATGTTGGGCTTCGCGGATGAGGGTTTCGAGATGATGCTGGGCGGGAACTTTGTGGGTACTATGCAAGTAGCTTCGTCTGCTGAGGGTGTCGGCAATGACATTTGCTTTGCCTGGGTGATAACGAATCTCACAGTCGTAATCGTTGAGAAGTTCTACCCATCGGCTTTGACGCATATTAAGTTCTTTCTGGCTAAAGATGTGTTGTAGGCTCCTATGGTCAGTGAAGACCGTACACTTGGTACCATAAAGGTAGTGTCGCCAAATCTTCAACGCAAAAACAACTGCGCCTAGCTCGACGTCGTGGGTTATATAGTTCTTCTCGTGGATCTTGAGCTGAAGAGATGCGTAAGCGATAACCTTGTCCCGCTGCATGAGTACACAACCAAGACCAAGGTTCGAGGCATCGCAATAGACAACGAAGTCATCATTCTCGTCGGGTAACGCAAGGACAGGAGCATTGCAAAGCCTGTGCTTGAGGGTTTGGAAGGTAGACTCTTGTTTAGTTCCCCAAACAAAAGGCTTGTCTTTGTGCGTGAGAGAAGTAAGCGGCACGGTGATTTTAGAGAATCCTTCGATAAATCAACGATAATAGCCCGCTAATCCGAAAAAAAAACGGACTTCAGACGGGTTCTTAGGCGTAACCCAACTCTTAACAGCTTCAATCTTCGCGGGATCGACATGAATACCTTGACTATTAACAATGTGACCGAGGAATTGAACCTCCTCCAGCCAAAATTCACACTTGGAGAACTTGGCATAGAGTCGATTTCCCTGGAGTAGCTCGAGAACCAAACGTAGATGCTACGCGTGTTCGGCTTTTGACTTGGAATAGATCAGGATATCATCGATGAACACGATGACGAAGCGGTCTAGAAATGCTTTACACACGCGATTCATCAGCCATGAAAATCATGGGTTGGTTGGTTAAACCAAAAGGCATAACAACGAACTCATAATGGCCGTAGCGAGTGCGAAAAGCGGTTTTGGGTATATCCTCCTCTTGAATGCGTAGCTGGTGATAGCCTGAACGTAGATCGATCTTCGAGAAACATGTAGCACCTTGTAGCTGGTTAAACAAATCATCAATTCGGGGCAGGGGATAGCGATTCTTGATTCTCAGCTTATTCAATTCCCTGTAGTCGATGCACATCCGGAACGACCCATCCTTCTTTTTGACGAAAAGGACTGGCGCGTCCCATAGAGAGGTGCTTGGGCGAATGAAGCCTTTATCAAGTAATTCCTGGAGTTGACTCGAGAGTTCATGCATTTCGGATGGAGCGAGTTGATAAGGAGCTTTAGCAACAGGGTTGGCTCCAGGAATGAGGTCGATACGTAAGTCGATATCACGACTTGGTGGTGGACCGGGGAGATCATCAGGGAATACCTGAGGAAATTCACAGACAACAGGAACGTCTTTCACTTCCGTCTTCCTTTTCTTTTCCTTCTCCGCTACTACAATGTTAGCCAAGAAAGCTCTGTATTCCTTGCGGAGATACTTGCTAGCTTGGACACATGACATGAGTTTGAGACCTTTCGAGAGAGTTTCACCATAAACACACAACTGATCACCATTCGCGAGCGAGAATTGAATCATCTTATCTGTCACACACCGACCACGTAAAACAACAAAAAGTGGCGGAAACGTCGGGGAGTGTCGTAACAGAATCATTGTTTCACAACCATGGATTAAATAATTTTGTTTTATTGAATTATTGAACTCATTGTTCTATTACAAATCAGATAAATACAAATATTATCTTTCCAGTTTTAAAGTCGCTAAGGCACGAGTCCATCCTATGTATAGCATGCATCAATAATCATCACATAATAGCACCTGAAACATGTGTAAAAATAGGTACGTCAGCATAAAAATGCCTGTGAGATACATGGGTTTTACTATAATAGGATTCATGACTTATAAGTTTAAGAAAAATATTTAATCAAAAATAGTCATGAACCTTAAAAATGTTTTCTTTTATAACTCATACTAAAATTTATAAGAAATCAGATGATATAATAGAATAATGCATAAATAAATAATTAAGTAAAATGAGTTTGTATAAAATATATTGTGTTAGTGCACACATCTGTCGGCTTCGTCTTATATTGAGTCTGGGTTGCGTTGCGGATTTAATCAAGAATGATGTCACCTGATACAATGATGACATCATAATATGATATCATCATTGCATCACTACACAAGAAGACAAAACATATTTGTTGGTTTCGCTTGAAAACAGAATATGAAAGTTGTGTGTGTTTTGCTTGAAAGATTGTTTAGAGGTTTCGCTTGAGTGGTGATGTATAGTTTCAAGTGAAAGTCTAAGGCTATATATAGGCTTGTGTGGATTTCATTTGTAACAGATTTCTCAGAGTGATACCGAGGTGCTGCCGGTATTCCTTGAGATTGTATACGTTGTTAAATCAATACACAAGATGTTTAAAGTGATAACTAAGCTGTTTTGAAGTCAGTTTCTTATTTTCCGCATCAGAAACTGATAAAATCTCTTCTGAACGACTCGTTCGGGTTACATATCGATCCTACAAGTGGTATCAGAGCTCAGGAGGAAGAGATATTGCCAAAACAGCTCGTTTTCATCACTTTTTCTGATTTCTACACCATTCTTTTTCAAAATTAAAAATTTTTCATGGTTAAAATTGGCTCAAATTCACACATTTTGCTCGCAATCATGTATTAACAAATCCTGGAAAGTTTCAGCATTAAAATCAACTTAAAACTGGTAAAAACAGCACTTCCGCTTGAAAAGTTGTTCGAAATGCTGATGTCATCGACCTTTCGCTTGAATTTACGTGTTGAGTCCGCTTGAAAACGACCTTTCGCTTGAATTTACATGGTGATTCTCCCTTGAAATAGACCTTTCGCTTGAAAATGACGACCGCTTGAAAACACTGTCCGCTTGAACTGTTTTTCAAGAGAAAATTGCATCGAGTTGTGTGATACTTTAATCAAAGTTGTCTGTCAAGCATCATCATGTGAATTTATCTGGTTGTGTGTCAGTTTGCTTGTGGTTATCGTAAATTGTCATGGCTCTTTCATGTGTTGTCGGTTAAGTGGATTGTTTGGTCCAATTAGAAATAAATTTGGTAATAGACTTTGTCGGCCAAGAGATTTAGAATACAATTCACGTGAACTACTGAAGTCATTGATCTAATAGTTTTGAATGTTGTTGTCAGCCCACTACAGACCTTTCAGCCCAATCACAATTATCAGTCAATTTTAATTGAGTACAGCCTATTGTTTGTTTGTCGGGTTAGTGGATTTTGTGGCCCAGTCAAAATTAAGTTGAAAATCAAGCTTGTCAGCCCATGTATTGATATTAGTGTTGTGTGTTTTAAAACTACTGGATATCACGTGAACAAGGGTTTATTTTTCAGGCCCAATCATATCGGATTGCATAGTTGGTGAAATTGTTGCCAGACCAAGTAATTCATCAGCCCAATCAGAAATTTGAAAGTTCTTCGGCCCAAATCATTTTCAAGCCAATTCATTTAGCAATCTCACTTCATCAACATTGAAACAAGTATTTTTTTACAAGGAGATATAAATCGTTTGAGACCAGTATTTTTGACACAAGAAACTTTGTGTTTGTGAAGCTTTGAATTTGAAACATGAGTGAAGATTTCTACAACGCGTTTGCTACTCCGACTACTCCGGCTTCCATTGCTCAGAATATGAACTTGGAAAACGAGACCGGAACATTACAAAAGCCCCCGAAACTGATGAGCATAGAAGAGTACTACGGACGGAAAGACATATTCGAAAACTGGGTACAAGCTAACCATCTCAGATCTTGGGAGTGCATTCTGAAGAAATATATATTACCACATACAGATATGCAAGTTGAAAAAGAAATATCTGAGTTTAGTGATAAAGAACGTGATATGTATAGAGCTGAAAAAATGATGATCAGTCTGCTTCAGCAAACAATCAAAGAAGACATCTTTATATTGCTTCAACATGACAAGACATCAAAATCAATATGGGATGCTCGTCGAGTCAAGTTTGAGGGTAGTGAAAATATGATCAAGAGCAAGAAAGCACTGCTCAAGAAAGAATTTGATCTGTTTACAAGTCTACCGGGTGAAGATACAAAGAAGCTAATTGAAAGATACTGCCATTTAGTGCGATCTATGTCGATGCTGAGTATAAAAAAGGATCGTGAAGAATGGGTAGACAAGTTAGCTGACGCTTTACCACAAAAAGAATGGGGCACATACTTGATGACTTTGAAGAACACTGGAGTTTATGATGGGTTAACGATTTCTCAGTTTATCGAGAAGATTGAGGGTCAAGATTTGGAACAGCAGAAGATCGCGAGGATGAATAATCCAAGTGGTCAACAAGATGTGAAAATGTACTACAAAGGTAGTGTTCCAGAAGCTGAAAGAAGCCTAAAGATACAAACTGCGTTTAGTGCTGGAGATTCTTCAGAAAAGGTTGATCAAAGTCCTAAAAGCAGCAGTGGTTTCTCTTCATACCCGAGCGTTAATCCAAAGAGCCCAACTTCAAGCTTCAGTTCTCAAAGTACGAAAAGTGGAAGTGGTTATGTGATACAATGCAATATTGCCTTGAATCTTCCAGATGGTCAAAGTTTTTCTAAAGAGATTGAGAAAGATCACATGGCTTTACTTGGTTCCGTGCTAATATCTTATGAAGGATTAGTTGCAGGGCGGATCGGGAATCCTATGCTCACAAAAGAGGATTACGATCAGATAGACGCTGAAGAAATGGAGCTCATGGACATCAAATGGTGTCTAGCTAGTGTTCTAAGAAGAGCTGAAAAATTCAAATTGATTACTGGGAGAAATGATTTTCTTGATGCACATGTTTCTACTTTAGGTTTTGATAAATCTAAAGTTACTTGTTTTCGATGCAGGGAGAAAGGTCATTTTAAAAGAGAATGCAAGAATAGAGAAGCAAGCGATGTGAAGAATCCGTTCAGAAAAGATGACTACTACCGGAAAGCCATATATCAATAGGTTGGTCAACAACAACTACAAGAACCACAAGTGGCTCATGGTAGAAAGGTGATAGAGGATTCAAAAAGAGCATGTATAGGGAATCAAGAGAACTTTAACTGGAATTTTCAAGATGATGAAAGATTGCCTGAAGGTTTTAGTTGGGATATGTTTGTAGATGATAAAGGAGATTTCAAAGCATTCATTGCTAAAATTTTGAAAGAACCAGATATGTTTACCACATGGATGAAGTCTATTGGTGAAACTGTGAAGAATGTGGAGAAAGAGTCTGTTGCATCTGAAGAAAGTTCACAGAGTTCAGATGAAAGTTCACAAAGTGATGAAAGTTCAGAAAAGGAAGTTGTTTTTGATCAAACACCATCTGATTCTGGTTCTTCGGATGATAATTCTGATAAATCAGTAGAGTTTGATCAAACACCAACTGATGACAGTAGCGATGATGAAGAAGAAAGACATATTAATATTGCAAAATCTCATCTCTCTCCTGAAAGTTTTCATTTTTATTTTGCAGATCGCTTGGAGAAGCTGAAGGAGAAACAAGCTGCAAGAGAACAAAAGAAAATGGAGTCTGAAAGTGTTGCTGAAAAGGATGAGATTGTTCAAAATGAAGAAGTTAAAGTTGTTGCTAAGGAAACTGCTGAAACTGAAAAGGTGACTGAAGCAGAAAAAGTTGTAGAAGTTATGAAAATCATCAAAGTAGAAAAGATTGTAGAAGTCATCAAACCATGCCAAAAGTGTTTGGAGACTTGCAAAGAATGTGCAACTAAAGATGAAAAGCTAGCTGAGTATGAGAAGATGAAAGAACAATTACTATTCAATCTCAACTATGTAAAGGAGTCTTATGATGTTTTGAACAAAACAGTGACTGGTCTTCAAAAGACAAACTCTGAAAGAGAAAAGGCTTTAACGATGATGAATGCAACAATGATGACGAAGCAGAAAGCTATTAACTTCTACATCGAAGAAAGTGCAAAGTGGAAACAAGAGTTGGAAACTGAGAAGATTGAGAATGAGAGAATCAGACGATTATTGCAAAGTTATTCTAGTTCTGATTATCTTATTGATCGAATTTATCCGACTGTTGCAGGTCTTGAAACCTTTAAAGATGATGAAAAGCCAAAGAAGAAGGATACTGGTAAGAAACCGAGTGTTAGTTATAACAAGTGTCCGCCTCCGATCTGGGAAGGTTATTCTCCCAGAAAACCAAATGAGGAGCAAGTTGAAAAAGCAGTCAATATAAAGTTAAAGTCTGATATAACTGATGAATTACCAGAAAACATTGACGTCGTTTTCACAACGTCTGACACTGATCATGAGTCTGAGTTAATAAAAAAGGTGGTCGATCAGGTGTTGGATATAGATGAGGAGTCTGAGTCAAAGTCTGAGTCTGGAGGTTCAAGTTCGTCGGTCAACAGTCCAAAATCGTCGGTTAAACGGGTTTACAGTAAAGAGTTTTTGTTATCAAAATCAAATTTGAATGATGAAACATTCGAAGTAGCATATACTTTGAATGATTCTGACAAATTATATTTTGACAAAGAGTTTCCAATAAGAAGTGTTCGAATTGAAATGATCAAAAAGGTTTTCAAAATGACAGAAATTAATATTTCTGAAATAAAAGATTTAAATCTTACTGGAAAACCTAAAAAATACACTTCAAGAGTACAACAACGATTAAACAAGAAAAAGGTTACAATTCTGGTTCTGGTTTTCAAAAGAAACCAAACCATAATGGTAGCTACAAAAAGAAAGGTTTAGGTTTTATTTCACCAGAAAATTACAAAAATGACAAAATTTCTAAAACAAACACAAAATTTGTTTCAGGAGGAAGTGCAGAAGAAGAACAGAAGAAACCTTTCTGGAAACAATCAAACCAGGAGTTTCTTGCTGAGAAGAAAAGGAATGGAACTGGGGTGTTTCATCCAAAAGAGACTCGAACCTGTTTCAAATGCAATGAAACTGGTCACATTGCATGGAACTGTCCGAAAAATGCCAAGACTAAACAGGGAGTTTCTGAAAAACTGAAAGAAATAGTTATTGATGTTGAACCACCAATCGAAAAATTCAAAATGTTTGAAAATTCAACTTATGAAGTTGGTGAATGTTCTAAAAAGAATTTTTACAAAAAGAAAGCAAAAGACAACCAAATATGGGTTGTCAAGAAGGGTGATGTAAAAGTCGGCGATGATTCTGGTTCCACAAAGCCAGAAGAGCCACAAGGTGAGGTAAAAGAGGTAAATTTTCCATCATTGGAGTTTGAAAAAGTCAAACAGAAAGTTGGTAAAGTTGAAATCTCAGATCAGTTTTATTTTGATAAAACAGAGTTTGATGTCGAGAAAACATTCAATGGGAATGTTAAGAAAATTTTTGGGAAAATGCTTGATGGGAAAGTAAAAGGGGTTAAAGATTTTTACGCAACAAAGAAAGCAACTTTTAACCCAACTGAACAAGAGCTAAAAGAGCCAAAAACACCCAAAGTTGGTCAGACTTGGGTGGAAATTCTTTTCCCTTGAACATCTGACTATGCCGGAGATCCCAAGTTAGTAATCGTGGATCAGGTATCGGCATCTTTCTTGATAATTGATTTTGTGATTGAATTTTATAATGGTTAATTTTTTTACAGGATAAGTGTGAATTGCCGGAGCTTCCAGGTTGGTAAGTGTGAAGCAGGAATCGGCATCTTTATTGGTAAAATGACTCGTGTAGATGTTTCATTCCTACATGTGGTAAATATGTTTGGATAAACCTACAACTGGTAAAGAGGTTTTTACTTACAAGTGGTAAATCAGGGACATTAAGTTGTACTTGATTTTCTACAATTGGTATTTGGTTGAAAGACAATGTGATGAACCACACCCCGAACCTACAAGTGGTAAAATCAACAAAACTTATTTTCCGGAAAACCATTTGATTAAAACAAACTTAAGTGTTTTGAAATTAATGGGAAAATAGTTTGTTGTGAGGGGGAGTTCTGATTGTTTAAGTCAAGTGGATGGCGAATTGAAGCGATTTTATATCAGTTGTCATTTTTTTTTTGTACAGTTGGTTTTCAAATTTCCTAAAATGTGTTTGCATTTTAGGGGGAGTAAAAATTTTTAGAAAATCCAAAAAACATTAGAAAATTTGAAAAAGGCAAAAACATGATAAAATTCAAAAATTGAGTTTTGTTGTGAAAAAGAGGAAATGATAGTACATCAGTGGACTATCACAACATGCTAAAGAATTGGAAAGTAAAAATGTGATAAACGGTTTCACTAAAGATGTGACGATAGGCTCAGCTAGACTAGTAGATTTGCGATAACGATACAAACCTAAAGTAAAAAGCCTAGTTCTAGTGGAAAACATGGTCGAAAGCATAGTACTTAGTTTTGTCCTTCATGATTGTGTGCCTGCTCGGTAATCGCTGATTGTAGAAAGACATAAAACTGGTTAAGTTTGTGAACTTTCACAACTTTGCTGAAAAGTCGCTGTGATTGTGCATTTCATTTTGCAAAGATTTAAACTTGTTTTATTTCTTTATTTTGTTTAAGCATTGGACATCTTCTGCGTATACGTGAGTATCGACCTGGATGTTATTGCCTAAACGTTCTGCTTTATTTTCTTTGGTGTTTCGTTTAAGCTTTGGATCACCTCTGCGTATACGGAAGTATCGACCTGGTGGTTAAAGCCTAAACAACTTCAACTTGTTTTTATTTTCTTATTTTGTTTAAACATTGGACTTTCTCTGCGTATCGAAAGATCGACCTGATTGTTAATGTTTAAACATTCTGCTTTATTTTCGCACACGTCACAGTTGATAAAAGTTTAAAGGCATTACTTGAGTCAGTGTATTGCATGATGAGGGGATTTGCTGAGATCGTGGGGTCCATAAGAATTTAGTGCAAAATTAATATACCTTAAACGTATCGGTAAGCATTTCGAAAGTTTTTAGATTGAGTTTAAGAGGACAAATATATTGTCAATCAACGTGAATCGTTTAAGAGCTTAAAATGTTTAAAGCTTAACGGTGCTAGTGATTGGTCTCAGAAACTGATATGATCCTCTTACACAAACTCACAAAAATATTGTATGTAAATATTTCTTTACTGCATTTCATTTCTGTTATATTAAAAAATCCAAAAAGATTTTTAGTGTGTTTTAGCATAAATTTTGGAAAATCCAAAAAGATTTTAGACATCTGATGTTGAAAAGCTGACTTTCAAAATTCAAAGTGCTGAACATGACGAACAGGTTTGGGAAAGAAAGTTTGTTTGAAGTTATTTGAAAAGAAAATTTGATATACATTCAAGTGGTTCATCAGAGATTAGAATTGTTATTATTAAATCTACCTCACAATAGGAGTGGTGTTGTTGAAAAAATTTCAAAATTTATCAAGTTGAAAATTGGGAAATTTACTTTTGGGTAGAGTTTATGTAGGTAGGCCAGGTTTCGATTCTGGAACTGCTGCTGATGATGAACTTAAGGTTTTCAATCCTAGCACAAGTTGAGGAGGAGTCTGCTAGAGTGAAACAAGAGCCAGGACAAAATTTAAAGACTGAAGACGTTGAAGACTCGACACTTAAGACTCGTCAACATCTGAGGGGGAGTTTATTAGTGCACACATCTGTCGACTTCGTCTTATATCGAGTCTGGGTTGCGTTGCGGATTTAATCAAGAATGATGTCATCTGATACAATGATGACATCATAATACGACATCATCATTGCATCACTACACAAGAAGACAAAACATATTTGTTGGTTTCGCTTGAAAACAGAATATGAAAGTTGTGTGTGTTTCGCTTGAAAGTTTGTTTAGAGGTTTCGCTTGAGTGGTGATGTATAGTTTCAAGCGAAAGTCTAAGGCTATATATAGGCTTGTGTGGATTTCATTTGTAACAGATTTCTCAGAGTGATACCGAGGTGCTGCCGGTATTCCTTGTGATTGTATACATTGTTAAATCAATACACAAGATGTTTAAAGTGATAACTAAGCTGTTTTGAAGTCAGTTTCTTATTTTCCGCATCTGAAACTGATAAAATCTCTTCTGAACGACTCGTTCGGGTTACATATCGATCCTACAAAGTGGTATCAGAGCTCAGGAGGAAGAGATATTGCCAAAACAGCTCGTTTTCATCACTTTTTCTTGTTTCTACACCATTCTTTTTCAAAATTAAAAAATTTTCATGGTTAAAATTGGCTCAAATTCACACATTTTGCTCGCAATCATGTATTAACAAATCCTGGAAAGTTTCAGCATTAAAATCAACTTAAAACTGGTAAAAAACTGCACTTCCGCTTGAAAAGTTGTTCGAAATGCTGATGTCATCGACCTTTCACTTGAATTTACGTGTTGAGTCCGCTTGAAAATGACCTTTCGCTTGAATTTACATGGTGATTCTCGCTTGAAATAGACCTTTCGCTTGAAAATGACGACCGCTTGAAAACACTGTCCGCTTGAACTGTTTTCAAGAGAAAATTGCATCGAGTTGTGTGATATTTTAATCGAATGTAACACCTCGAAAATTCACGTCCTATAATGTGTTGACACGTGTCATATGTTTGAACGTGTGAAAGAATGTTATAAAAGGATTAAAGTTGACAATCATGGAAAGTATGTGAATATACGAGTTCTAAATGTCAACAGTGAATAAATATAGTGTACATTAACCCTACATAATGCTCATACCTTCCAACGAATAAATCATGGATCATACGAAGCTAAATATGAAAGAAAGTGAGAGATTACAAACTACAGGGGTCAAATGTGTCAACATGTTTAAGTTATACCTCTGAGTGATCTTTTGATAAACCCGAAGCTTTGTAATGGTTAATTATGCTCACTAGAATGCACAATATAAATTTCATAAAGTTTCGTTATCGTATGAGAAAGTTATGATCAAATTCGTATGCGAGGGGTTAAAAGCGTCAACGTTGAAGTTTAGGACTTTTCGGGTGACAATAAAGTTAACCGAGGACTAAACAAAGTGGGTATATGTCTTAAAGCCCTTATGTGTCAAATAGGAGGGTTCAAAGTGCAAGAAATAAAGTCGTAGCAAAGCTTCCAAGAGCCAAGGATCAAAACATAAAAATCTAAAAGTTTGATTTGATGCAGAAGGGCCTCGCGCAACGCGAGGGTCCCTATGGGGACCTACGCGTGACGCCTAGGGTCCCTATGGGGACCTACGCGTGACGCCTAGGGTCATCTGATCCGAAAATGTTGGGTTCTTGTCTTCCATTTGCATTCTAACCGACTCTAATTCAATTTTCCACATCTTGCTTGGCCCCTAGGCAACCCCTAAACACTTAGGGACATCTGGAAGTGATCCAAGGCCATGGTTAGACTTGTGTGTCAATGATCCATGAGTCCTTGATCACTATAAAAGGCCACTAAGTTGCAACCTATCCTTTACACCTTCCATCTGCACTTTGGATCATTTCTGGAGCTCAAGACTTCTCTCTAAGCTTCACAAATCGTGCATAGGACTTCAGTAAGTTTACTTAACCTTTCTTAGTTAAGTTTTTGCTTAGTTTTAGCTTAAAAGTCAAACCGTCGTAATTAACGGTTGACTTAACGATTAATCATTGATGGTTCAGTGATTAGTCGAATTGAAAGTAGTTATAAGTTGGTAATTATGTGGGCATTAAACCCTTAAAAGGGTTCCCCCTGATTCCCACTCTAACTAGGTCAAATGTCGGGTCAAACTTGTTATTAAAAAGTCAACAGAATGTTTATTTTCTAATTTATGCATAATTAGCAATGTAGATCACATACAACCTATTTGATCATTAATATAACTTGGTAATTAGTGTAAGAACATGTCTAAACATGTTCAACCCGACAATTTTATGTTTAGACCCGGTTCGGAACCGAAAGTCGCAAAGCTTTGACTTTTGCTTTGACTTCAGTTCTGACCCGTTTAGATATGATTTAGAAATACCTTAGAGCTTCATTTGGACCAGGTTACATGCTAGTATAACCCTCTGTGATTATACACCATGGTTCATTAGTTAACCAATTAATATGCATGATTCCGTTAATTGCTCATATGTTGACCATTATGCCCTTTTCACCTTAAAACGTGATTTTTGAAAATATAAAAGAGAAGAAACCTTAATTACTAAATTATAAACTTGCACCCAAAATTTTACATCAGTTTGAGGTGTAGATTGAGAGTTATGCTCATTAGCGTAATTAGAAGCTTCTTTAGCGATTAAACGACATAATTAGCGTATAGCCTATTTAAACATACTTTTTGATATCAAACTCTTTACCCACTGATATGATATATTATTTTTGGATTTTTGAAGATTTTTAATTAATTTTAGACTGAGCATAACTTATAGTCATAGGCTTAATCCGGTAATTGTCGGTTTTGCCCTAACGGGCTATAAAATGAGTTTTACATATCTAACGACTCCAAACCTTTTGCTACTGATCTTAAATGATAAATAAATTATTTTAAGCCTTCTGGAATAATAAAAATATCAGATTTATGTATAGAACCCGTAAATGGCTTATAATCGCCTTATTAAGCGTTTTTAACGCATAGTATGTATTAAAATTATTTTAAACATACAAGGGTTGATACCTACTGATATTTTAGGTAAATTATAATATTTTAACAGTAAGAAAAAGTTGTTTAACTCAGACTTCGGTTTTGAGCTTTTCGGCTTATGTGAAATTACCAAAATGCCCCTACGGTGCATAGTTTGGTTAAAATTGATAAATTTAACATATATGCAATACCATACAGTTATAACTTGGTAAACTAAGTATTTTTTCTGATTATATCAGACATGTAACTCAGGTAAATACTTAAACTCTTTTATAACCTTTTAAATGACCAAACTACCCTTACGGGGCATAGTTTGTGTTTAAATTCTTTCGGGCATAATAAAAGACATCTTACTGATGTCACAACATATTTGAAGCATATTAACATAGGAAACCTGTATAGGGCTCTTACGGATACCTGTTACGCTTATTACGCATTTGGTTCGGTTTATGTAACTAGTTTACGTAAATTAGCCGAAACGGGTCAAACCTTATCGGTTTTATCTCAAAATCCAGAATGTGTATGAAATACCCATATTGAGAAAGTATTCAAACTTGTCGGGTCTAAATCACATTCTATCCGGTCTTCGCTTAATCGTGCGTACAAACCGTATCTTTGAAACTAACCAGTCTAAGCTTAAGCTTAATTAAAGACCCGTTAGGATTCTAATAGGTTATTAAAAACCTTCGTTCCAGATTAGGAGCCCAGTAAAAGCTATCTGTACTTGCTGATTTGATATACGGCTGGGATTGAATTTATATTTAGCTCAGGTAAATACTTTTAACTTATTTTCCCTATACGGGCTTGGGGTACAGTATATAAAATACCACTTGGTCGGGCATTAAATCTTCCATCGTATGGTGGCTACTTGATAATTTAATCGGCCCGTTTAAATAATGTTTTGTTTGCTTAAAGTGTAACACCCTATTTTCTTTTTAGCGATTTTATATGTAAAATACCACGATTAGATGTGTAGTTAAGACTACACATACTATAAAAATACAGGTTTATTAAAACTTTCACAAATCATAAGTTATACTACATAACGTGATCGAATTCGTTGTTTGAAATTTACAACGTGGCAAAGTGCGGAAGCATGTAACTATGTCGTGTTCGGTTCTTCGTTGAGCTTGATCATCTTCCGGCATCCAAGGTGTACCTACATTTCATAAACATGAAATGCTTTAGTCTTACGGGGTTTAAAACGTGTCTAAATGAGTCCGAGAAACAATTGATTCCAAAAACAAGAACTTTAAAATGATCTCCACCGTAACTTACGGTGGCACCGTAAGTTACGGTGACCCCTGGGCTCATAATTTCCTACCGTACAATAGTAGACCATCACCGTAACCAAATCAACTCCACCATAACTTACGGTGGCACCGTAAGTTACGGTGGTCCCTGAAATCCAGCTTTTCCATTTTGCCGTAATTTGACACGAAAACTTCCGTATCTTTCAAACCGCTTATCCGTTTAACCTACCGTTTCTTCCTACATGTTTGTAATTTGATTCTCCATCATATGGAGTTAAAATCCGACATCCGGCTTAATAAAATCTAAGACTTTTAAGTCTTCGGCTTATTACTCTTTTACCAAAATTTGACCCGTTCGTGATTTTATCAAACATGCAAGTTTGTTTGACCCTTATTTCTCATAAACCTATTAAATTCAATGATGTCAAACATATTGGGTTCCAATTATAGAATTATATACCTTCTTTAACCCATTTTCACCCATATGCTTATTTTGACCCGTTTGAGGTATTTAAGCATATTTTAAGCACCAATTGCTTTCATTCATTTCCAAATACATATGTCCACATTTCTTATCAAAGGATCTTCCACCACAACTATTGTTGTGGTGGATTCGTTGTGGTGATTTATATATACCAGAATTTATCCTTCAAATCATTATTTTACGGCAAAGATTCAAATAGAGCCATTTGACTAACGTTTTACATCTTTCGACTTCTATACTCCTCCTAAGTAATTATCTAATTGTAAAACTCGTTTCCAAACAACCTTTAAGGGTCGTTTGTTCAATTTAGCCTACAAGGGCGTTTTGGTCAATATTAGTCCTTCATTTACGACGAATGACTTTTAGTTACTTGTTTAACCCAACTCCGATCTTTTAACTATGATTTTATTTGAAAGCGCACTAGGCCTTTCAAATATAATAACCATCATCCGTAACATTTGATTTACCTATTAAAGTAACCAAAAACTTATTTTAAACTTCGTTTAACTCTCTTTAGCCTTACATTTAAATGAGAGTTATCTTATTATGCGTACCTGGCTCGGATCATTACATTGACCCATTTAAGTACCTTGCCTCAATATCTACTAAGTAATAGCGATGTAAATATCCACTCGATATTTATTTCTGAAATCAAACAACTTATCAAACCATTAGTCGATATTGTCAAAAGTGATATTTCCACCTTTTGACCCGTTGGTCTAAATGACCGATGATATTGGCGAGATAAAGCTTATTGCCATCTCGTCTACACGACTCGTTCCGATTTACACCGCACGGTCGTTTTAACTATAATTCACCTCTTAACACTTTTTGGCCTATTAAGGCTTACGAAATATGTATCTTTCAAAACCAATAATTATTGTCAACAAGTGTCCAAATTTCAATTTTACCCTTATTGGTTATCTTGTTCCGTACGACTACACGCCAGAAACACCATATCTCAATTTCCCATTTGTCTTGTTCGAAATCAAAACAACAAAAGGACATTCTAAACTATATGACTAGTGTAAGCTATACTTACCTTGCATCCATGTCACGCTTTTCTTTCCGTACGCGCTCCGTTTGACCCGCTTCATCCACAAGCTTCCACCTAGCTTGTTAGGCGTCAAACTATCATCATATTTCATAAGATGGTTAATTTAGTCATTGTTAATCATAACTATTCCATCTTACGTATTTTTCTATCAAATTTATCATTCGATCTTACTAATGGTCGGTTTGACTACTAAAAGTCAAACGCCCCTTAGCATATAAATGCACATTCAAGTTCTATCTATCAATTAGTAGCTAACATGATCTTATACACTTAGTTACATGAACATGGCTACCAAATTTCATCATAACATTCAAAACCCTTTTCAATCATGTATGAACAAGTTCCCAAATCACTTAATTTGTTTGAGTGCCTTGTTTCTATTATCCAATATGATGATTTTAAACATAAACTTATCATCATCTTTACTATTATACCAAAACCCACTTCCTAGTTTACTTGTTAATCACATACAAGTGATATTACTTCAAGTTCTTCATAATTTCATCATATCTAACAAAACCCACTTCAACCATATATGAACAAGTACCCAAATTCATGGTTAAATCCAACACCTTCTAATTGTTTTCATGCATGTTGATTCTAAGCATAGTTATATCATCAAAATCATCATAACATTAAAACCCACTTATCTAAGTGTGTTAATTCATCAAATCCTTCAATTCATAGCATGTTATGTATGATTTTCACTTAGGGTTTCGTCCCTAAGAAAGTATACATCACTAATCTAGACATAGCTTCTATAATCCATGCCTAATTCATGATTAGGATGATTATCCAAATTTTACAACTTCATGAATCATCAAGATTTTACATACCTTACGATCCTCTTGTTCGGGTGATCGTTAATTCGTGCTCGGTTGTGAATTTAGGCTTCATTTGATCCTTCAATTTGATGGATTTGTTGAAGGTTAGGGTTTGGCTCCATGGGAGCTCCCTTGAGATCGTTCCAGAGCACACACTTATGTGTGTGTGTTTTGTTTTGTTATTAATAAATAACCTTTCAAGTTATACAAATTTAACACCTCGTGTTTGGTTCGTTATTAATTAGGTCACAACCTAATTATTTTCGATAATATTCCCACTTATTAACTAGGTTTAATATTCCTAGTTAACTTAGCGGGTCCGGGAATATTTATGACTAAGTTTATTTTAGGTCCCGTTAACCCGGGTCTTTTATCCATTTTATTTCCTTAAAAGCTTTTATTCAATTTTTATTTAATATTAGGATTAATTATTTAAATCCTAATATTTACCGGGTAGATTTTACCACTAACGGTACTTTACCCGTCTTTTAATGGTAATGTGGTTTGATCACCAAACCCATTTTCGGGGTGTTACAAGTCTACCCCCCCCCCCCCCTTAAAGAGGTTTCGTCCTCGAAACCTTTCTTACATAATTTATTGAGTTTCAACCCAATGTACATAAACTGAGTAACCTTCTAAGCATTACTCACACTTTGACCATTTGTTAGTGTCATTAGACAAATATGGTAACATCTTTTAATTACACAACATATGTATCTTTTATGCGAATTTACGCAACTCAGAATAACGCCATCTGGTCATTTCGACTTGTTTGATTAGCTTAGCGAAATCCATCGCCTTTATACTTTTGGATTCTTTGTGAATCCGTTATTTTCACCCATTTGGATGTTTCTAGTGAGATCTTTCACTGTTTACAACCAGACTCCTTTTCTTTACGAACTTATTCGTTTCGTTCATTCATACAGCATTCGCCACTAAAATGAATTTCCTGATTTTATCTTATTTATTTAGCACTATCTAGATGTGCTATTAACGGAATTCTACAAAGCATATTACCACATACCTTCCGGCTTTATCCTTTTTATCATGCCTTTACTCGATCTGACTTCCCAACACTTTGCTTATGTTGCCTTATGATCGCTCAGTATAGGCGATAGATACTTTTCGTTATTATGACCTCATGGATCATCACTGCCATTTTGTACTCACTTACCTTTATTATTTGGCTTGACTGAGTAGCCATTTGGCCACTTGGTCATACACGCTTATCAACTATGATTATTTCACGCTAATCTTAATATAGATAGCGTGTTGAACACTTTCTTAATTTAAATATTGACCTTAACCGGCCTCACTGGCTAGTCTTATTAGTCCAGTTACTTTATACCCATCTCTCGGTTACTATGTGATTTTATTTCACATAACTTTCCTGTCCGTGATCGCGTCACGTCGTGTTTTAGGTTTATTTCCCAATCATCTCATACTATATATGTTTGATAAAACGTTGTTTTTGACTAATACGGAATTTTAGTTTAATGTTTTATCTTTAATTTATGTCAAGCAATTTTGACGACTTGGCATTTACTCTTTTACAGTCTTTGTATTACGCGAGGATTCTCACTAGTTCTCTCGCTTCATTTCTATATTCCGACTTTGTCCTCGAGTTTGACGTTTTACAAAAATGACTCGTTTAGGGACATATTCGCATTTTCCAGGTTCGAGTGTAAGTACACTCCCTCCCAATGCTTGTCTAAATCATTTTTCATGTTTGCGTTTTCTGGGTTCGAGTGTAAGTACACTCCCTCCCAATACTCGTCTAAATCATTTTTCATGCTTGCGTTTTCTGGGTTCGAGTGTAAGTACACTCCCTCCCAATACTCGTCTAAATCATTTTTCATGCTTCTTTGTCCCTTCACTCGGGCTCATTATCCTAATGTAATACGCTTCTGTCACTCGGCTGTGCGTTTACATTATTATCAGACATTTTTCCCATTCGATTCATTTGGGTACTTTTTAAGCTAGTCCCATTCACCCCGCCCTTACTACATCGGATGTAAATGTGTCCGCCATAAGAAACTCATGGTATCATATGCCACTACTTACTTGGCCAGAGTAAGCGATTAACATATGACACGCATGACCTTTTTATAGTTTTCACATCACGCCCTATGTAAGTAATGCCTCTATTTGTTTCTCTTGGAAACAATATCCCGAATACGTTTTCTATTCGGGTTTTTCCAAGTTTTTAATCTACATATGCAACTTTCAATTTCTACATACTTGTTGCATATTACTATTTGTGCAATTAAATTTAAAATGTGCACCTGGTAATGCTTGCCCTAACGGGCTTCTCTTGCCATTAGCCTTGTTCGCGACCGTTACGCGATTTAGGTCCTTGATGAGCATACTCGTCTTGTCATACTTCGGACCGTTCCTCTATCATATCCGTAATTTGTTCAACCATTGTCATCTTTAAATGCAAGTGTCCTTCAATTAAGACATTCACAAGAGTTAGTAATGTCAACTTAAATAATCGCCCGTATTATAATACAAGGCTTTTTCTACTATACGAGCCAACGCGCGTATTTTCGTCAACTACATCAATCATTTTAATTGGGGTAACGTGTATCACACGATAGCCCTATGTGTTATTTTCAACACATTAGCATACTAAACTATTAACATACACGTACTTACCGGATTTACGATCAAGCCTCGAACCGAACACTAATCATTATCGAGAGCATAAGGTTTAAGTCCAAGCATGGCTTTCCCCACCATACTTGAATCTCTTAAACCAAGGCTCTGATACCAACTTGTAACACCCTATTTTCTTTTTAGCGATTTTATATGTAAAATACCACGATTAGATGTGTAGTTAAGACTACACATACTATAAAAATACGGGTTTATTAAAACTTTCACAAATCATAAGTTATACTACATAACGTGATCGAATTCGTTGTTTGAAATTTACAACGTGGCAAAGTGCGGAAGCATGTAACTATGTCGTGTTCGGTTCTTCATTGAGCTTGATCGTCTTCCGGCATCCAAGGTGAACCTACATTTCATAAACATGAAATGCTTTAGTCTTACGGGGTTTAAAACGTGTCTAAACGAGTCCGAGAAACAATTGATTCCAAAAACAAGAACTTTAAAATGATCTCCACCGTAACTTACGGTGGCACCGTAAGTTACGGTGGCCCCTGGGCTCATAATTTCCTACCGTACAACAGTAGACCATCACCGTAACCAAATCAACTCCACCGTAACTTACGGTGGCACCGTAAGTTACGGTGGTCCCTGAAATCCAGCTTTTCCATTTTGCCGTAATTTGACACGAAAACTTCCGTATCTTTCAAACCGCTTATCCGTTTAACCTACCGTTTCTTCCTACATGTTTGTAATTTGATTCTCCATCATATGGAGTTAAAATCCGACATCCGGCTTAATAAAATCTAAGACTTTTAAGTCTTCGGCTTATTACTCTTTTACCAAAATTTGACCCGTTCGTGATTTTATCAAACATGCAAGTTTGTTTGACCCTTATTTCTCATAAACCTATTAAATTCAATGATGTCAAACATATTGGGTTCCAATTATAGAATTATATACCTTCTTTAACCCATTTTCACCCATATGCTTATTTTGACCCGTTTGAGGTATTTAAGCATATTTTAAGCACCAATTGCTTTCATTCATTTCCAAATACATATGTCCACATTTCTTATCAAAGGATCTTCCACCACAACTATTGTTGTGGTGGATTCGATGTGGTGATTTATATATACCAGAATTTACCCTTCAAATCATTATTTTACGGCAAAGATTCAAATAGAGTCATTTGACTAACGTTTTACATCTTTCGACTTCTATACTCCTCCTAAGTAATTATCTAATTGTAAAACTCGTTTCCAGACAACCTTTAAGGGTCGTTTGTTCAATTTAGCCTACAAGGGCGTTTTGGTCAATATGATTTTATTTGAAAGTGCACTAGGCCTTTCAAATATAATGACCATCGTCCGTAACATTTGATTTACCTATTAAAGTAACCAAAAACTTATTTTAAACTTCGTTTAACTCTTTTTAGCCTTACATTTAAATGAGAGTTATCTTATTATGCGTACCTGGCTCGGATCATTACATTGACCCATTTAAGTACCTTGCCTCAATATCTACTAAGTAATAGCGATGTAAATATCCACTCGATATTTATTTCTGAAATCAAACAACTCATCAAACCATTAGTCGATATTGTCAAAAGTGATATTTCCACCTTTTGACCCGTTGGTCTAAATGACCAATGATATTGGCGAGATAAAGCTTATTGCCATCTCATCTACACGACTCGTTCCGATTTACACCGCACGGTCGTTTTAACTATAATTCACCTCTTAACGCTTTTTGGCCTATTAAGGCTTACGAAATATGTATCTTTCAAAACCAATAATTATTGTCAACAAGTGTCCAAATTTCAATTTTACCCTTATTGGTTATCTTGTTCCGTACGACTACACGCCGGAAACACCATATCTCAATTTCCCATTTGTCTTGTTCGAAATCAAAACAACAAAAGGACATTCTAAACTATATGACTAGTGTAAGCTATACTTACCTTGCATCCATGTCACGCTTTTCTTTCCGTACGCGCTCCGTTTGACCCCCTTCATCCACAAGCTTCCACCTAGCTTGTTAGGCGTCAAACTATCATCATATTTCATAAGATGGTTAATTTAGTCATTGTTAATCATAACTATTCCATCTTATGTATTTTTCTATCAAATTTATCATTCGATCTTACTAATGGTCGGTTTGACTACTAAAAGTCAAACGCCCCTTAGCATATAAATGCACATTCAAGTTCTATCTATCAATTAGTAGCTAACATGATCTTATACACTTAGTTACATGAACATGGCTACCAAATTTCATCATAACATTCAAAACCCTTTTCAATCATGTATGAACAAGTTCCCAAATCACTTAATTTGTTTGAGTGCCTTGTTTCTATTATCCAATATGATGATTTTAAACATAAACTTATCATCATCTTTACTATTATACCAAAACCCACTTCCTAGTTTACTTGTTAATCACATACAAGTGATATTACTTCAAGTTCTTCATAATTTCATCATATCTAACAAAACCCACTTCAACCATATATGAACAAGTACCCAAATTCATGGTTAAATCCAACACCTTCTAATTGTTTTCATGCATGTTGATTCTAAGCATAGTTATATCATCATAACATTAAAACCCACTTATCTAAGTGTGTTAATTCATCAAATCCTTCAATTCATAGCATGTTATGTATGATTTTCACTTAGGGTTTCATCCCTAAGCAAGTATACATCACTAATCTAGCCATAGCTTCTATAATCCATGCCTAATTCATGATTAGGATGATTATCCAAATTTTACAACTTCATGAATCATCAAGATTTTACATACCTTACGATCCTCTTGTTCGGGTGATCGTTAATTCGTGCTCGGTTGTGAATTTAGGCTTCATTTGTTCCTTCAATTTGATGGATTTGTTGAAGGTTAGGGTTTGGCTCCATGGGAGCTCCCCTGAGATCGATCCAGAGCACACACTTGTGTGTGTGTGTTTTGTTTTGTTATTAATAAATAACCTTTCAAGTTATACAAATTTAACCCCTCGTGTTTAGTTCGTTATTAATTAGGTCACAACCTAATTATTTTCGATAATATTCCCACTTATTAACTAGGTTTAATATTCCTAGCTAACTTAGCGGGTCCGGGAATATTTATGACTAAGTTTATTTTAGGTCCCGTTAACCCGGGTCTTTTATCCATTTTATTTCCTTAAAAGCTTTTATTCAATTTTTATTTAATATTAGGATTAATTATTTAAATCCTAATATTTACCGGGTAGATTTTACCACTAACGGTACTTTACCCGTCTTTTAATGCTAATGTGGTTTGATCACCAAACCCATTTTCAGGGTGTTACATAAAGCCTTTGGGGGGCATAGTTTGTGTTTAAATTCGTTTCGGGCATAATAAAAGACATCTTACTGATGTCACAACATATTTGAAGCATATTAACTTAGGAAACCTGTATAGGGCTCTTACGGATACCCGTTACGCTTATTATGTGTTCGGTTCGGTTTATGTAACAAGTTTACGTAAATTAGCCGAAACGGGTCAAACCTTATCGGTTTTATCTCAAAATCCAGAATATGTATGAAATACCCATATTAAGCAAGTATTCAAACTTGTCGGGTCTAAATCACATTCTATCCGGTCTTCGCTTAATCGTGCGTACAAACCGTATCTTTGAAACTAACCAGTCTAAGCTTAAGCTTAATTAAAGACCCGTTAGGATTCTAATAGGTTATTAAAAACCTTCGTTCCAGATTAGGAGCCCAGTAAAAGCTATCTGTACTTGCTGATTTGATATACGGCTGGGATTGAATTTATATTTAGCTCAGGTAAATACTTTTAACTTATTTTCCCTATACGGGCTTGGGGTACGGTATATAAAATACCGCTTGGTCGGGCGTTAAATCTTCCATCGTATGGTGGCTAATTGATAATTTAATCGGCCCGTTTAAATAATGTTTTGTTTGCTTAAAGCCTTTGGGGGGTTAATGACCATGTCCCGGATATCCTTGGCATCATTTTACGAAATGGCCACGACCTAAGCACGGAGTGTAGGCGTACACTCGTCAGTGCATAAATAGTTGATGTGGTGTGTCTATTGATCTTTAACCTGGCACGATCCGGGCTACTGAACGCATAAGGAACATGTAATTCTTTTACAAGATTATATATTTAAATAATTGTCCCAAGTATAAAAGATTAATTTTGCCTCTGTGCATTTTAATCAAATTATAAAAGATATTTTGTGCCACGTGCATCCAAATTAATTTTCTTAAACCATTTTCAAAATGAGTCAGTTAATTGTATTTACCAGTGTAAACTGACGTATTTTCCAAAAAAAGGCTAAATGCAGGTACTATACGTAATAGGCTGGCTACTCCAGGCATCAATAATCAAGTCTCGCAAGCTTTAGATGTTAAAGTCTGTTGAACGATATTATCTTTCTGTTAAAGATCCGCCTGTGGATCTTTTACTTTCCGTTGTAATACTCTGATATTACTTTATATTCAGATTGTAATATATTTATCTTTTGCTTCCGCTGTGCATTTATATATTGTGTTATTTGACTATGATGATATCAACTATGTCACGATACTCCCCACCGGGCCCACCGGTAATACGTGGAAAGTCGGGGTGTGACATCGAAGTTGTCTGTCAAGCATCATCATGTGAATTTATCTGGTTGTGTGCCAGTTTGCTTGTGGTTATCATAAATTGTCATGGCTCTTTCACGTGTTGTCGGTTAAGTGGATTGTTTGGTCCAATTAGAAATAAATTTGGTAATAGACTTTGTCGGCCAAGAGATTTAGAAGACAATTCATGTGAACTACTGAAGTCATTGATCTAATAGTTTTGAATGTTGTTGTCAGCCCACTACAGACCTTTCAGCCCAATCACAATTATCAGTCAATTTTAATTGAGTACAGCCTATTGTTTGTTTGTCGTGTTAGTGGATTTTGTGGCCCAATCAAAATTAAGTTGAAAATCAAGCTTGTCAGCCCATGTATTGATATTAGTGTTGTGTGTTTTAAAACTACCGGATATCACGTGAACAAGTGTTTGTTTTTGAGGCCTAATCATATCGGATTGCATAGTTGGTGAAATTGTTGCCAGACCAAGTAATTCATCGGCCCAATCAGAAATTTGAAAGTTCTTCGGCCCAAATCATTTTCAAGCCAATTCATTTAGCAATCTCACTTCATCAACATTGAAACAAGTATTTTTTTTACAAGGAGATATAAATCGTTTGAGACCAGTATTTTTGACACAAGAAACTTTGTGTTTGTGAAGCTTTGAATTTGAAACATGAGTGAATATTTCTACAACGCGTTTGCTACTCCGACTACTCCGGCTTCCATTGCTCAGAATATGAACTTGGAAAACGAGACCGGAACATTACAAAAGCCCCCGAAACTGATGAGCATAGAAGAGTACTACGGATGGAAAGACAGATTCGAAAACTGGGTACAAGCTAACCGTCTCAGTCTTGGGAGTGCATTCTGAAGAAATATGTATTACCACATACAGATCTGCAAGTTGAAAAAGCAATATTTGAGTTTAGTGAAAAAGAACGTGATATGTATAGAGCTGAAAAAATGATGATCAGTCTGCTTCAGCAAGCAATCAAAGAAGACATCTTTATATTGCTTCAACATGACAAGACATCAAAATCAATATGGGATGCTCTTCGAGTCAAGTTTGAGGGTAGTGAAAATATGATCAAGAGCAAGAAAGCACTGCACAAGAAAGAATTTGATCTGTTTACAAGTCTACCGAGTGAAGATACAAAGAAGCTAATTGAAAGATACTGCCATTTAGTGCGATCTATGTCGATGCTGAGTATAAAAAAGGATCGTGAAGAATGGGTAGACAAGTTAGCTGACGCTTTACCACAAAAAGAATGGGGCACATACTTGATGATTTTGAAGAACACTGGAGTTTATGATGGGTTAACGATTTCTCAGTTTATCGAGAAGATTGAGGGTCAAGATTTGGAACAGCAGAAGATCGCGAGGATGAATAATCCAAGTGGTCAACAAGATGTGAAAATGTACTACAAAGGCAGCGTTCCAGAAGATGAAAGAAGCCCAAAGATACAAACTGCGTTTAGTGCTGGAGTTCTTCAGAAAAGGTTGATCAAAGTCCTAAAAGCAGCAGTGGTTTCTCTTCATACCCGAGCGTTAATCCAAAGAGCCCAACTTCAAGCTTCAGTTCTCAAAGTACGAAAAGTGGAAGTGGTTATGTGATACAATGCAATATTGCCTTGAATCTTCCAGATGGTCAAAGTTTTTCTGAAGAGATTGAGAAATATCACATGGCTTTACTTGGTTCCGTGCTATTATCTTATGAAGGATTAGTTGCAGGGCGGATCGGGAATCCTATGCTCACAAAAGAGGATTACGATCAGATAGACGCTGAAGAAATGGAGCTCATGGACATCAAATGGTGTCTAGCTAGTGTTCTAAGAAGAGCAGAAAAATTCAAATTGATCACTGGAAGAAATGATTTTCTTGATGCACATGTTTCTACTTTAGCTTTTGATAAATCTAAAGTTACTTGTTTTCGATGCAGGGAGAAAGGTCATTTTAAAAGAGAATGCAAGAATAGAGAAGCAAGCGATGTGAAGAATCCGTTCAGAAAAGATGACTACTACCGGAAAGCCATATATCAACAGGTTGGTCAACAACAACTACAAGAACCACAAGTGGCTCATGGTAGAAAGGTGATAGAGGATTCAAAAAGAGCATGTATAGGGAATCAAGAGAACTTTAACTGGAATTTTCAAGATGATGAAAGATTTCCTGAAGGTTTTAGTTGGGATATGTTTGTAGATGATGATAAAGGAGATTTCAAAGCATTCATTGCTAAAATTTTGAAAGAACCAGATATGTTTACCACATGGATGAAGTCTATTGGTGAAACTGTGAAGAATGTGGAGAAAGAGTCTGTTGCATTTGAAGAAAGTTCACAGAGTTCAGATGAAAGTTCACAAAGTGATGAAAGTTCAGAAAAGGAAGTTGTTTTTGATCAAACACCATCTGATTCTGGTTCTTCGGATGATAATTCTAAAAAGTCAATCGAGTTTGATCAATCACCGACTGATGATAGCAGTGATGATGAGGAAGAAAGACATATTAATGTTGCTAAAACTCATCTCTCTCCTGAAAGTTTTCATTTTTATTTTGCAGATCGCTTGGAAAAACTGAAAATGTTTAAAGCTTAACGGTGTTGATGATTTGTCTCAAAAACTGATATGATCCTCTTACACAAACTCACAAAAATATTGTATGTAAATATTTCATTACTGCATTTCATTTCATTAAAAAATCCAAAAAGATTTTTAGTGTGTTTTAGCAAAATTTTTGAAAAATCCAAAAAGATTTTCGACAACTGGTATTGGAGAGCTGATTTTCAAAATTCCAAGTGCTAAAGATGATGAAATTTGGTTTGGGAGAGTGTGTTTAAATCAGAAAAGTTTTTGAATATGTGTATACAAGTGGTCATCTGAGGTTTTTATCAATGATAAATCATTCTGGATAAATTTGAGAGGGAATCTGAAATTATAAATTTCTCAAATGGTTAAATTTGTGAAAATTTATTTTTGGGTAAGAATGTGCAGGTTTTTTTTAATAATAGAGAGCCAGGTTCCGATACCTGAGGACTTTGTAATTTCAACATGCCAGACTGCGATCCCAGTATATCGAAAGGGGGAGTCTGAAGTCATCTGAGTAGAGATTGTTCGTGGGGAGTCTGTTGATGCTGCTAGAGAGAGACGGTTTTAGAGTGAGACAAGAATCATGACAAGATTTTGGAAGCACAAAGAATGATAAAGACTGAAGATTGTGAAGACTCGACATTTAAGACTCGTCAACATCTGAGGGGGAGTCTGTTGGTGCATACATCTGTCGTCTTCGTCTTATATCGAGTCTTGGTTGCGTTGCGGATCTGAACAAGCGTGACATCATAGATGATGACATCATAATAGTGACATCATCATTGCATCACTACACAAGAAGACAAAACATATTTGTTGGTTTCGCTTAAAAACATAATATGAAAGTTGTGTGTGTTTCGCTTGAAAGATTGTTTAGAGGTTTCGCTTGAGTGGTGATGTATAGTTTCAAGCAAAAGTCTAAGGCTATATATAGGCTTGTGTGGATTTCATTTGTAACATTTTTCAGGGATTGATACCGAGGTGCTGCCGGTATTTTTCCTGATTGTAATCACTGTTAATTGAATACACAAGACGTTTAAAGTGATAATCAAGCTGTTTCAAAGTCAGTTTCTTATTTTCCGCATCTGAAACTGATAAAATCTCTTTTGAACGACTCATTCGGGTCATAAACCGATCCTAGATATTGTTTGTAAAACAATATTTTTGATAAAAAGGTTTGTAATATATATATAAAAATATACTTTGGTTTTAAGAAAGTCGAATAAGTAATATATTAAAATATATTTCAGTTCCAAAATCATTAAACAAATAGTATATCAAATATACTTTAGTCGTCAAAATAATAATTTTCAGTAGTATATCAAAAATATACTTTGGTTTTATTAATAACATATTAAACTATGCTTTGGTTTTATAAATAACATATTAAACTATGTTTTGGTTTTATAAATAACATATTAAACTATATTTTGGTTTTATAAATAACATATTAAACTATGTTTTGGTTTTGTAAATAGCATATTAAACTATGTTTTAGTTTTGTAAATAACATATTAAACTATGTTTTGGTTTTTATAAATACCATATCAAACTATGTTTTTAATAATTAACAAAATATATGTTGGTTTTGTACATTATCACACATGATAGTATATCAAACTATACTTTTGGGAGTATAACAAATATACAATAAAAGTGTGATTTAAGAATTCATTCAGACCTGAGTGTATCAAACTACACCTTTGAGACTATAGAAATACCACAAAGGCAATCCCTATTTGGATAAAATATCGGTTTCTGACATTCCATGACAACAGGAATGGGGTGTCAAATCCTATAGCGCTATATCATACTACCAATCGGTCTGGTGAATGTATAAAATAAGTACAATTCAACAATTAATTTTATAATCTTTGAAAATTAGTGTTTAAACCATAATTAAACATTCAGTTTGTCAAAAGATAAGTACTAACATGTATAATCAATTTATACTTTGAAATCATGAACATAACAAATAGGTACACATGATTCACCCCAAAACATTGAAAATAGTAAAAGAGGGGACTATGTACTCACTTGAGAGTGCTTAGAAGTCTTGAACAACTACCAAGCCAGCTAGAGGGATCACAGAATCAAACGGCACCTAATATAGGTAACTAAGTAAATAAACCGGACCTAAATAGGAAGATCGAATAGAATGAGGTTTCGTAAACCAAATGAGTGTGGGAACTCATATGATATGGTTTAACAAAGCCTACATACTAAAACGAAACCTAACCTAAGTGCTTACGACCCATTTCGACCCGTTTAGGTAGCTTACGCTACTTTAACGCGTCGTTCGCATAAAACGCGTTCAGAACGCCTAACTAGTCCTACGATAAGTATTATATGCCTAAACATGTTTAATTATGTTGCATAATTAGTTAAATGACAAAAGTTTGGGTTACATATGCTTAAATATCTATTATGCATAAAAAGGGCATTTTGGTCATTTTCCTAAGGCATATAAACTACCTATCATACAAATAACTAAATGAAGTGACCATAAGGTATAACCTTGGAAGGTTATTCCCTATGCAACTATGGTTACCTAATGTGCTTGGTCGGATCCTAATGATTGACCAAACGGGTCGGGTTCGAAAGTCTAAGCGGTTGTTTAGACCGCTTATCTTACGACCCTATATAAACACTAATCTAAAAGTGACGAGTTAAACATGTTAAAACATGTTTAACAAAGTTTGAAAATAATTTAGATATCAAAACAAACGGTTTTGATACCCAAGAATAGTTTGGTTACAAAATACGCTTAAATACGCATTTTGGTCGAAACTACGACTCGTCACTACGCCTAAATAACGTGGTAATCAGTAGGTATAGTCACAAGAGACTATAACCATCGTGATTACGCTCACGTTACGAAGTTCAAACGAACTTCGTGTTGACCATAGACTGGTCAAAGTAGAAAGTCAAACACTGTTTGACTTTTACGCTTAAAAACGCATAAAAGAACGAAAGAATACTTACAACGGGTCCAAGAAATGGAGGATATGATCTATAAATTCTTAGGTATGAAGCATTTGAGCTTCAACTTAGAGAAAATTAGATCATGTGTGAGGAAAGAATGAAAATGAGGTGGGTATATGTAGGATTCGGTCCACCGTTAAGATCGTTTATCGAGAACCGTGCTTTAATCATGGCCTTACACTTGGGCCCAAGGTTTTAGAATACCATGGGAACATGTAAAACCATCAAATACCAGCCCATAGGGTGCAAAAACCATGGGTTAAAACCATCAAAATCTAAAAAATGGACCAAGTTCAATGAATCTGCCAGAAATTTCAAAAAATGGTCCCTGCACTTGTAAAACATGATTGTTTGGCACTTTAAGCCCTGTTAACCCCATTTCAAGGCTCTAAAATAAATTTAAAGTATATGGAACTTAAAATATGCTCAAAAACTACGACGAAAATCGTAACGAACGCAAAAACGATCCAAATTACGCGACTAATGGAATTTTATCATGCCAATCACTAAAATAAAATATTTTAATGATTACATAAATTTTTGGATGTCCGGGTATATTCAGAACGTAAGATATGCGCGAAAATGCAAACTTATGCACTTTTCACGCTTTTTGTCTCTATTGATCAAATAAGTTTATTTTAGCATACCGAACCCCTCAAAGCCTATTTCTAAGCTATGTAAAGGATATTTAGGGTATGTTTAACTTATGATCAAGTTCCGGAATGTTCGTTACAGTACGAATCGGCATACTTTCATAGTTTGTCGAAATTAGTCCCTGTAAGCGAATAAACTTGATTTCGACACACCAAACCATCCAAAACTTATTTCTAAGTTATGTAAAGGTTATTTAAGGTATGTTAAGCCTATGTCACTGTTCCGGAGTATTTGTTGCATTAAACTAATTATATTTACGCATCAGATCGCGTATAATCTTCCAGAAGCGATTTAAAGCTCGAAACCGAACAAGAATTGATATGTGCAAACGATACACATATTTATACAAATTCCAAGTATGAAATACAATATTTCATTGGTTTAGTATTTGTATGATGGTTGAAGTGACATAGGTGTCACAGTCTCCCCTACTTTAGGAAATTTCGTCCCGAAATTTAATTTTAGAGGAAACTTGTGAAGACAACGGTGATGGTTTCTCTTTCGAATGAATCCCTCGAACACTAAGTAAAACTCTGGGCCATGTTTGGATTCTTAGCGAAATTGTCAACCGTCAAAGTGAAGTCCTTGTAGTAACAAAACATGGAGTTTCGAACTACGGACAGAAGAACGTTTCTCATGAAGACTTATCATAGGAAACTTGTGTGTGCTTGAAATCAGAGTCAGAGAGTGTAAAATAAAATGACATTGGTCAAGGTCCAGGACTTCTAGTAACTTAAATAACACTACGTTCGCAATGTAATAAGGAACACTTATATATAGGAAGTACCAGCGGCGTATCCACCATGCCCCTTTTTACATTGTTCCCGTTTCGTTATTCTCATCACTATAGGTCTTAACACATGACAAAATTTGTTGTGGTTTCTGCGCACTGAATTCCATAATTATGTATGCATCCATAATTACGTAATTCCTTGCACAGTCCGCACAGTTCATTTCATAATGCGCAGGGGAAAATCAATCGAATAAAGATGAAGTGATTTGACTAGACCACCAAAGGATCTTTTTAACTAGATCAACGAACGATCTTTTTAACTAGATCAACACATGATCTTCTTAACTAGACCGTCGTACGATCTCCTTAAATAGACCACTTAAGGGATCTTTTTAATTATATCATCACATGATATTCCTATCCAGATTTTTAAATCAATCTGTTTAACTAGACCACTCAAGGGGTCCAATTATAGAATAGTACTTCATAACCCAAGGGACTTTAACTACAACATAGAATTCCATTAAGGAATTAAGATAGTACCTTTGGATATCCTACTATGAATCCCTTATACGAAGATATGGAAGATTCTACGAGGGTTTGGATATTGAAAATTCGGATCACACAAAAACATAAATAAAACTCAAAACATATAAGAAAACATATAAGCACAAAATCACATAATTTGTTTAACTTGATCTTTAATTTGTTATCTTTGGACATGGGTATTTTAAAGCACACCAGGAATCCAATCCGTGGATTTCATTTGGCACTTGAAACATCTTCAAGAATCTAACTATGGAGATAGAAAGATCTTAATAGGAATTCGGCTTTGTCCTTATTGAATTGTAATATACATATTAAGGCATACGAATAATTCAATTAAGGGCTCCGATTTGAGCGATATTCATCTACAAGGATCTAATTATGAGGATAGAAAGATCCTATTTTGGATTTTGGAATTTTGTGTAACGAGAGGTGTTTCGAAACCTTGCACTAAACGTGCTTAAGTCGATACACAAGGTAGAAAGTTCATGAGGTTGAGGTGCTAGATATGCCAAGGCGACAAATGAAGCAGAGTTTAGAGGTTAAGCAGCAGCAGGGTTTGCAACAGCTTTGCTTTGGACAACAAAGCGACACATGTTAACCAAATGTCCCCATCGTCCACCGTGGGTAGATTTGAAACAGGGTATCTGATTCGAATGATGACGGTTACATTGATTGTACCAAAAAGCGGTTCCCTTATACGGCTTCATCCCTGAGGCAAGTCATGGTGATAGCTAAATCAACGGTCTTCTGGAGTACGACGCCTATTTGTTGGGCAATTGAAGCACCTAGTTTGGGCATGGTTGTTGCGACGAAGAGGCATCATGAAGATGATGAAAGATATGGGAAGAAACAAGTGAAATGAAAACAGAATGACAACGCATAAAAATCACGATCATTTGTTTGTTACCTAAGGCAAACAAATGAGATGGTGACTAATCAAAGTAAGTGGGTCATATTAATGTATCACGAGGACATGCTTTAGCCTATAAGTGGACACTCACCCCAAGAGTTCCCAGGTAAGAGTGACTGGTCCGATTATGTGGATTTATATGAACACTCTAGCCTTAGACAGAAAGCTCAGAGTATAGGCCTCTACCCTTCCAGATTGCACGTGTTCACATTATAAGACCCAACTTTGATGGGATTTTGAAAACTTAGAGGGTTCAAAACCTTATAATAAATCATCCTAGAACAGATGATTAGTTTTCAAAGCGGATTCGAAATTTGTGTTCTTATTGTGGTTGTCACCTAAGGATAAGTGACGGTATTGTTTTAAAACAAAACACAAGATAACTTGTGTTAGGGTCCTAGGAAGGTTATAGTCTAGGTCAAAGCATTACTAATAACCTAATTCCCTATAACCATTGGCTCTGATACCAACTTTTCTGTCACACCACGACCACGTAAAACAACAAAACGTGGCGGAAATGTGGGGGAGTGTCGTAACAGAATCATTGTTTCACAACCATGGATTAAATAATTTCGTTTTATTGAATTATTGAACTCATTGTTCTATTACAAATCAAATAAACACAAATATTATCTTTCCAGTTTTAAAGTCGCTAAGGCATGAGTCCATCCTATGTATAGCATGCATCAATAATCATCACATAATAGCACCTGATACATGTGTAAAAATAGGTCGTTAGAATAAAAATGCCTGTGAGATACATATGTTTTATTATAATAGGATTCGTGACTTATAAGTTTAAGAAAAAATATTTAATCAAAAATAGTCATGAACCTTAAAAATGTTTTCTTTTATAACTCATACTAAAATTTATAAGAAATCAGATGATATAATAGAATAATGCATAAATAAATAATTAAGTAAAATGAGTTTGTATAAATTATATTGTTTGTAAAACAATATTTTTGATAAAAAGGTTTGTAATATATATATATATATATATATATATATATATATATATATATATAAATATACTTTGGTTTTAAGAAAGTCGAATAAGTAATATATTAAAATATATTTCTGTTCCAAAATCGTTAAACAAATAGTATATTAAATATACTTTAGTCGTCAAAATAATAATTTTCAGTAGTATATCAAAAGTATACTTTGGTTTTATTAATAACATATTAAACTATGCTTTGGTTTTATAAATAACATATTAAACTATGTTTTGGTTTTATAAATAACATATTAAACTATGTTTTGGTTTTATAAATAACATATTAAACTATGTTTTGGTTTTGTAAATAACATATTAAACTATGTTTTGGTTTTTATAAATAACATATCAAACTATGTTTTAAATAATTAACAAAATATATGTTGGTTTTGTACATTATCACACATGAGAGTATATCAAACTATACTTTTGGGAGTATAACAAATATACAATAAAAGTGTGATTTAAGAATTCATTCAGACCTAAGTGTATCAAACTACACCTTTGAGACTATAGAAATACCACAAAGGCAATCCCTATTTGGATAAAATATCGGTTTCTGACATTCCATGACAACAGGAAAGGGGTGTCAAATCCTATAGCGCTATATCATACTACCAATCGGTCTGGTGAATGTATAAGATAATTTCAATTCAACAATTAATTTTATAATCTTTGAAAATTAGTGTTTAAACCATAATTAAACATTCAGTTTGTCAAAAGATAAGTACTAACATGTATAATCAATTTATACTTTGAAATCATGAACATAACAAATAGGTACACATGTTTCACCCCAAAACATTGAAAACAGTAAAAGAGGGGACTATGTACTCACTTGAGAGTGCTTAGAAGTCTTGAACAACTACCAAGCCAGCTAGAGGGATCAGAGAATCAAACGGCACCTAATATAGGTAACTAAGTAAATAAACCGGACCTAAATCGGAAGATCGGATAGAATGAGGTTTCGTCAACCAAATGAGTGTGGGAACTCATATGATATGGTTTAACAAAGCCACATACTAAACTGAAACCGAACCTATGTGCTTACGACCCATTTCGACCCGTTTAGGTAGCTTACGCTACTTTAACGCGTCGTTCGTGTAAAACGCGTTCGGAACGCCTAACTAGTCCTATGACAAGTATTATATGCCTAAACATGTTTAATTATGTTGCATAATCAGTTAAATGACAAAAGTTTGGGTTACATATGCTTAAATATCAATTATGCATAATAAGGGCATTTTGGTCATTTTCCTAAGGCATATAAACTACCTATCATACAACTAACTAAACGAAGTGACCATAAGGTATAACCTCGGAAGGTTATTCCCTATGCAACTATGGTCACCTAATGTGCTTGGTCGGATCCTAATGATCGACCAAACGGGTCGGGTTTGAAAGTCTAAGCGGTTGTTTAGACCGCTTATCTTACGACCCTATATAAGCACTAATCTAAAAGTGACGAGTTAAACATGTTAAAACATGTTTAACAAAGTTTGAAAATAAGTTAGATATCAAAACAAACGGTTTTGATACCCAAGAATAGTTTGGTTACAAAATACGCTTAAATACGCATTTTGGCCGAAACTACGACCCGTCACTACGCCTAAATAACGTGGTAATCAGTAGGTATAGTCACAAGAGACTATAACCATCATGATTACGCTCATGTTACAAAGTTCTAACGAATTTCATGTTGACCATAGACTGGTCAAAGCAGAAAGTCAAACACTGTTTGACTTTTACGCTTAAAAACGCATAAAAGAACGAAATAATACTTACAACGGGTCCAATAAATGGAGGATATGATCTATAAATTCTCAGGTATGAAGCATTTGAGCTTCAACTTAGAGAAAATTAGATCATGTGTGAGGAAAGAATGAAAATGAGGTGGGTATATATAGGATTCGGTCTACCGTTAATATCGTTTATCGAGAACCGTGCTTTAATCATGGCCTTACACTTGGGCCCAAGGTTTTAGAATACCATGGGAACATGTAAAACCATCAAATACCAGCCCATAGGGTGCAAAACCATGGGTTAAAACCATCAAAATCTCAAAAATGGACCAAGTTCAATGAATCTGTCAGAAATTTCAAAAAATGGTCCCTGCACTTGTAAAACTTGATTTTTTTGCACTTTTAAGCCCCGTTAACCCCATTTCAAGGCTCTAAAATAAATTAAAAGTATAGGGAACTTAAAATATGCTCAAAAACATCTCGGATGTCGGTTCGTTTGGTCGTACGGTTGCGTTGTTCGGTTAATTACGATGAAAATCGTAACGAACGCAAAAACGATCCAAATAACGCGATGAATGGAATTTTATCATGCCAATCACTAAAATAAAATATTTAATGATTACATAAATTTTTGGATGTCCGGGTATATTCAGAACGTAAGATATGCGCGAAAATGCAAACTTATGCACTTTTGACGCTTTTTGTCTCTATTGATCAAATAAGTTTATTTTAGCATACCGAACCCCTCAAAGCCTATTCATAAGCTATGTAAAGGATATTTAGGGTATGTTTAACTTATGATCAAGTTCCGGAATGTTCGTTACAGTACGAATCGGCATACTTTCGCAGTTTGTCAAAATTATTCCCTGTAAGCGAATAAACTTGATTTCGACACACCAAACCGTCCAAAACTTATTTCTAAGTTATGTAAAGGTTATTTAAGGTATGTTAACCCTATGTCACTGTTCTGGAGTGTTTTTTGCATTAAACTAATTATATTTACGCATCAGATCGTGTATAATCTTCCAGAAGCGATTTAAAGCTCGAAATCGAACAAGAATTGATATGTGCAAACGATACACATATTTATACAAATTCCAAGTATGAAATAAAATATTTCATTTATAAAAATTCCAAGTATGAAATACAATATTTCATTGGTTTGGTATTCTTATGATGGTTGAAGCGACACATGTGTCACATTATCAAAGCACACAACTTCAGCATGGTTTACACGAAGAAAGTCCATGCCTACTATGATGTCAAAACTTCCGAGGTGCATCAGAATAAGGTTGATGGGGAAGATGTGATTGTTGAGCTCGAGAGTACAATCACGAAGAACAAAATTGCCGGTGACGGTTCTTCCGGTGGCGACTTCGACATCGAACGTCGAGGGGAGATGGGAGCGCTTACGATTAAGGAGCGTTTCGAACTCAAACGATACAAAACTATTATCGGCTCCAGTATCAAACAAACACGAAGCATAAATACCATTCACGAGAAACGTACCATTAACCACGTTGTTGTCGGCCTGGGCTTGGCGCACAATGATGTTGAAAGTTCTGGCACGGGCAACTTGTTGTTGTTGCTGCTGATGCTGTTACTGCTGCTGTTGCTGTTGCTGGGGCTGCTGCTGCTGGGGCTCTTGTTTTACAACCCTATTCGGGCACATGTTTGCGAAATGGTTAGGATCACCACACGCGAAGCAGACTCTGGCGTTGATCGTGGGTACCTGAGCCGCTTGTTGGCCTTGAGGGGCGGGATGTAGAGCTTGATGAGCAGTAGCTTGAGCTGGTGCTTGTCGAGGACCTGTATGGCAGTTGGCGGTGAAGTGGCCGTACATGTTGCAATGCATACAAAATCGGCAGGCGATACCCACCGGATGATGATAAGTACATGTCGGGCAAGCAGGGTGAGGACCAGTGTAAGCCCGCTTTGCAGGCGGTGCATAGGTAACTAGTGCTGGAGCTGATCGTTGTTGAGTTTACTGCTGAGCTGATACGGCTTGAAGCGGGGCAGCAGTGGTAGTGACAACACAGTTCTTGTTGCTGGAGTTGCTGTTGTTGTTCTTCCTCTTGCGACGAGAGGACTTTGATGACTGAGGAGCAGCAGCGGTTTCGGTAGTTGCGGCGGTGGTAGCTTGATGCAGGTTCTTCGAAGCTTTATCCTAAAAACCAGCTTTGACTCGCTTCTCGTTGATTTCAGTGGCAAGCAGGTAAGTTTCCTCGATTGTTGCTGGCTTTGAAGCATGCACAAAATCTGCAACACAATCCGGCAGAGCTCAGATATACTTCTTGATCGTCATATCAGTAGTCTTCACTTGATCAGGACAGATTATACTGAGCTACTTGAAGCGAGTAGTTAAAGCAGCGTTGTCACCATCCTTCTGCTTTAGATGCCAGAATTCGTCCTCTAACTTTTGGCGTTCATGGGGAGGGCATAACTCTTCCAGCATGACGTTCTTCAACTCATCCCATGACAGACCATAAGCTGCATCGTTTCCGCGTTTGTTTCTCTCGGCTGTCCACCAGTCTAAAGCGCGGGACTGGAAGACGCCAGTAGCATTCAGAGTGCGGAGATTGTCAGGACATCCACTCTGACGCAGGGTGACCTCGATCGAATCGAACCATTGAAACAAAGCCGTAGGGCCATCTTCGCCAGTGAATTCTTTCGGTCCACAAGCTTTGAACTGTTTGAAGCTAAAAACAGCTTTAGGAGTAGCTTTAGGAGTCTTAGTCCTGGACTCTTCAGACGATTTGCTCACATTCTCGTACAGTTCACTCACGATCTGAGGAACAACTTTCGCCACTTGCTTAGCGACGAGAGCAGCAAGGCGTTTGTCTCTCTGTTCTTGACGAGTAACTCGGGGGTGACGGGGTCCAGATGACGACATTGTCTACAACAGACATCGCCATAGGGCTCAAATACAATATAATCGAATCTTACCTCACACGCCTAATACTACTAAAGCTCATGAACATTGTCACGTGACACATAGACACATAGGCACATAATCATGGATTCACATAAGCACAGAAGCACATAAGCACATAAAGCACATAAGCACATAGTTCATGTAAGCACAGATTTGCACGTATTCACCTTCCTATATTACATATATTCGCCCACATGCGTGATCGTGTTCCTTTATCATTTAAGTTTTGCGTGCGTTCGAGAACAACGATTGTGAATTAGCGAATATACATCGAGTAGTATAGCATGCGTATAATCCCCCAAAAATGATGATTTGTTAGCGTGTTGAGATATATGTGCAGTGCGAGTCGTGTGTGTTGATCAAAGCGAAGAGAGAAAAATGAATAAATCACCAAAAATCATAACACATAAATAGATAAAATCATAAAAATCCACATAAAACGAAAAATATCAGAGTCGGCAGTAGCGATCTTAGAATCGAAACACATAAAAATAGATTGTCTACGGCTGGTAGACGTCGACTTCCCAAAGTGGTTTGACTATTCACAAGGATGTACCAAAAGTCCTTGTTGACCTAATAGACTGTGCTCTATCACCGACATGTGGTGAATGGCACCCATCCTTTCGGCTATTCAAGCACTCGAGTCCTTGGAATCCATCGAGACTTTGGTGAGAATTTTACAAAACCAAAATAGAGATCGGAACAAGTCATCAAGGTTCAGTTTCACCCCTGACTTAACAACTTTCTTCCTATTTTGATAAAATAGAGACGAAAATCTGCGTTAAAGTATGGATTTCACTCCTGATTCAATGCAAATTCTCGTGTTTATAGATAAAAATGCGGGTCGAACAAGCAACTTAGTCGAGAGTTTGCGGTTTTCACACCTAATCGCTCGTTCATTTTCGAAAATTAGAGTGCAGTGATAGTAGCGTAAGCGAGAAAGAGCAAGTAAGCTCGTACAAAACCCTTAAGGGCATGCACAAGTCGGACTATTGGTACCCAACTATAGACTAGGTCGTTTCTGAGACATCTAACCGGACTAGGTCAAGTCTTGCCTAATTCCCAATAGTTATGGCTCTGATACCAATCTGTCACACCCCAACCGATGGCGGAAACATCGGGGCGTGGCACTGAGCGAAACAGATTGTCAAGAAGTTTCCATAACAACTATGATTACCAGTTATTTAAAGCATCACGTCCCATACCATGACATAAAATGTAGCATAATTATTACAGACAAAATCAAGTCAAATTGTTCTGTTCCGACAACTCAGAATTTAAATACAGACAATTCGTTTATTTGTTTCTAGACCTTTCCTAACCTCGATTTCACAGCAAGCCAAGCATCTAAACATCTTAAGCACCTGCCACATACGTTAAAGTAAAAGTCAATACACATAGTGTAAAGGTGAGCATACAAGTTTAATAGATATAATAGAGTTCGAAATCGTTTACGCATAACCAGTACGTACACAGTGTGAAATGAAGCACGTAAGTTATCGACATGATCCTATCAATACCAATGACTGCGGGTTGACTGCGTAAGGCAGTTCGTAATACATGATCACCACTGTGACCCATGTGATTAATTGTCCATAACAACCCCTGAATGAATAGGTGCTGAGTCCAAACTATAGTATTATCGTTGCTAAGGCAGGTAGACAGCAATCCATGTGTAAACATAACAAACAAGCATTCATTAAGTCACGTATAGCATGCGGTAACGGTTAGCGTTAAAGTATTGTGTAGTGTGTTCGATGTGATTTAGAATAAGTAACGTATGTAACACCCAAAAGTGCAAAAAAAAAAGGGTTCGAGTATACTCACATCGATGATGGATTGAATGGAGCGCTAGAGTGAGATTAGCCTGATCAGAATGATAGCATAAATGGTAAGCGGCGCGTAAAACGATGCAAGGTGTCAATGGATCGGACGGTAATCCGATCGGGTAGCAATCCGATAGGGTGACCGGTCATTCGGGTGACAATCCGTTCGGATGGTCATCCGATCGGGTGACCATTCGATTAGATTGTTACCTCGTTTGGGATGGATGTGTTTGTGTATGATGGCTTGTCTTTTGAAGTTTTTGTTGTAGTATTTTGAAAACAGAGAAGTATCTCTGCCCTTCAGGTCGGTCGGTCGAACGGCGGTTCGATCGGAAGACGATCCGATTGGCGAAGTTTCTCAGCTTGAGAACAAGTTCACCGCAGGACGGTCACTCGATCAGATTGCAATCCGATCGGGTGGCAATTCGTATGCATTGAACATGTTGAAAATTGTTTAAGTGTTGAAGTCAAAACATCACATCGTCGGGTGGTAATCCGATCGGATGGTAATCCGATCGGACGGCAATCCATTCGATGTTCAAACCTCAAGAGTTGAAATAAAAGTTAAGTGTGGGACCCAAGGTGCAAGCCGATCGGGTGGCTGTCTGGTCGGGTGGCAATCCGATCAGACGGTAATCCGATCGGACGGGAATCCGTCCCAGTCGACCTGATCATCTTCTTCACTTGGTTGTTTTGATAGTTTGCGTTTTCTCGAGACTGTATGATAACGTGTCAAACAACAGAACCCTCGTCAAGACTTAGTAACCCGATCAGATAGGAAACACCCTAGTCCGACCAGTTAACTGTTCGAGACGGTGTTTCATGTTTAACCCGAAATCAGTAATCTCGTAGATAGAATCCAGATCTTGAACCAACACATCAACAAGAAGGAGTAGAAGGTTAGAACAAGCTCCGATTCTATTGGTTTTGAGTGCATTGAGTGTAAAAGAGTTGAAAGAAAGTTAGAAAACCATCTTCCAATCATTTTCACTATGAATATGTTTAGATCTTTGAAAGATCTTTGTTTATTTATGTGGAAATCGTCCAGATCTAAGTTGTTCTTGGTGGATTGAAGCCAAAACATGAAGTTCATAAGAACACCATGATGACATCATCCTAGAACACATCAAATCTTAGTGATTTCACGGTTAAAAGCTAAGATTCAAAAGATAGAAAGGTGTAGGAGTGTGTGTAGATCAAGAAAGTACAAGATTTAGGTTGAAAACTTACAAGAATCGTGAGAAATCGGAAGAAAAGTAGGCTGGAGCGAGTTGGTCGAGTGAGGGCTGTCAACATCAAGTGATGTTGACATATGAGGGGTATTTATAGGGTTTCCATAAATGTAAAGGGGGAAAGTGGCTGGTCGATCGGGTTGCAGCCCGATCGGGTGGCAGCTCGATCGGGTGGCAGCCCGATCGGGTGGCAGCCCGATCGGGTGGCAGCTCGATCGGCTGGCCACTCGATTGGAGTGATTGGCGTGACGAGTTTTGCTCTTTCGATTGGCGTGTTGGGCGTTGTAATGCGATAGAGTTTCTCATCAAATTACTTTTAATCCCAACTACTATATCTAACATACAATCATCATAATTAACTTGCGTTTAGCGTTTGCGATTCGATTGCGATTGAGCTGCGATTGCGTTTCGATTAATCACCACAACATAAACATAATAAACATGCACAAGTAACACATAAAAGGCACACACACGTAAAACAATATCCAGATCGCATAATTCGAGTTGCGAAAGCGATTGCGATAAGTGATAAAACATGCGATAAACATCGATTAAACCTCGATCAGTAATAAACACTCCAGATAATACAACTAACATAAAAGCATAAAAAGACTATCTACAAGTCAAAGAAGTCAAAACAGAAATTGACCAAGGAGTGACATATCGCAATTAGCAATCTTTTCTTCCTTTGACTTCAATGTTGACCTTGACTTTGACTTTCGAAACACGGGGTGTTACAAAAATAAATGAAGAAACTAAAGTAGTAAAATAAGCAAATAGATAAGATACAATCACTTGGTTCCGACTCATCTTTTACGTATCCTTTGATGATTTCCGCACTTTAGGATTTTTAAACGATTATCTTGGTTATAGTGGCATGTCCTTCTTTTGGAGGCAACGCTACCCTCGGCCATATTGGTCTGAGTCAGCAGGGATACAGTCCCGCAAGGCCGAAATATTGAAAGATAATTAAGTAAGTTATTAATGCAAAATGTGGCATGTCCCTCTTTTGGAGGTAATGCTACCCTCGGTCATATTGGTCTGAGTCAGCAGGGATACAGTCACACAAGGCCGGTTTAAAGTTTTAATAGTAGTTTATTTATAAGGGATTTAAGTAGTTCTTACTTCTCCCAGTTTGATGTTATCTGCCTTAAAGGAAGTCATAATAAGCTTGAATTAACTCCTCGTAGGATCTATACACTGAATGAGGGAAGAACTTTACTCAAACCACCATTTTAACCTCCTTCTAGACAGTTAACGTGCTTTATATAGACCGTAAAGATACGGATGAGTGAATCAACAAAACATGAAGGCTCTTACGATCGATTTTGGATCCCGAGACTACTACGCACTCTAAACTCTAATGGTTGTGGTGGATGATGGTGGTAATGTGGTGGTGGAGTGGTGGCAGGTATGAGAAAAGTGCCTTGCCAAAGGATGGATTGCAATTGAACCACACGGCCCCGTGCCTGGTGGGCATGGCCCCGTGCATCCTTCTTTGCTGTCTTCATTTAATGAGTTGTGTCAATCTATATGCTTGCACGAACCCGTGGGATATGTACTTGTTGTACTATCCATGATTATGCAAATCTAGGAGTTTCCCACTGCCCGTGTCTCTTGTCTGCTTCTATTTGTCTTTTTCTTTCTGGAATCTTGAGTGGGGAACGACCCCATGCATTGGTGGCACGACCCTGTTTTTATCTTCTGATTTGTTGTTTTTGGTGTTAAGGTGAAGTTCGGAGGGTCGGTATAATGCATCAACTCCCTTTCTCTTGTATTTATGTGTAATTTAATTTGGGGGGGGGGGGGGACTTGAATTTTTTTGTCCTAAAACAAGCCTTACACAAAACTATACTTGCTAAAACACCCCAAACCTTTTATTTTAGTGAAAATCGGTCCTTTTAAGAAAACACAAAAGCTTGTGACTTTGTTCTAAAAAATAAATAAATAAAAGAACTCTCTAGTTGCATGAAATAAATAAGCAAATCTATTGCTTATAAGCATTTAGTTCGTAGAGTCACAAATAAAACTTTCAAAAGAAAACCGACATTTTACGCCTTTAGCCACTTTTCAATAAAAATACCCTACCCTTAACCAAAAACCTACCATTTCAAAGTCCTCTTGATATTTACAAGGATTAAGTTAAAAAGGAGGATGTTTCCGTACCGGGACCGAGCGTTTCACTTATACATCTTCGGCTGACACTACTAGAAAATACACATATCTTGACACGCGAACAATGACACATGCTCATTTTATGACATTTGAGAGCATGTGTCAAGAAATAAATGTCATGATTTACAAAATTCAATAGAATTATGAATTCTTTTTTGTGTGTCATTTTTTTAGTGTCATAACAAAAATTCAAGATTTATCTTGACATGCGAACAACGACACACGCTCATTTTATGACACTCGAAAGCGTGTGTCAAGAAAAAAATGTCATGGTTTTACAAAATTCAATAAATTATGACACTCATTTTTGTGTGTTGTCTTTTTAGCGTCGTAAAAAATAATATTATGACACTCTTTTTTGTTTCATCTTTTTAGAAATGTCATGTTATATTTTATAGGTAGAGGATCTTGTACATTAATCCAGAAGTGTGAGAAGTGTGAGAAGTGTATTATAACACTATATAACACCATATAAACACCGTATAACAATATGTAACACCATATAACACTATATAACACTATATAACAAATATAACACTATAGTTTGTCTGATAGCATATCTATGATAGATGTATAGTGTTATATGTTGTTATATAGTGTCATATAGTGTTACATAGTGTTATATGGTGTTACATAGTGTTATACGGTGTTTATATGGTGATATATAGTGTTATAATACACTTATCACACTTCTCACACTTTTGAATTAATGTACACTATCCCTACCCATATTTTATAAATTAAATTTCTCAATTAATCTAATCGGTAAACCATACCTCAATTAATTTTATCTCTAAACCTGATCTCAATTAATTTAATCGATAAACCTGATCTCTCATAATACCCGTTCAGTTCCAACGTACTCTCAAAAAAGCCTAACTCCTACCCGATCAAACCCTCCTACACACAACGACGCTAGGATTCCATGATTATGACTATTCAAAACAACATTATATATCCAACGACCAATGAACAATGAAACAATGTTATTCCCACCCGATCGAACTGTGAAATTGTAAACAATGAAACCATGAAATCGCAAATAGTGAAAAATGTGTGAATTAATTGTGGTGTGTGAACACACAAGCTTTACACTTCTCACTAGATCTCATGTAGGTGTAGGAAAATATAGTTGAATTGTCGAGTTGAATTGTAATCCCAAATTTAAGAAGTTTTGATATATTAGTTGTAATGTATTCTTCATTTGATTTGATGCTAGTTTCGTACAATTATGTTTATACAACTAGGGTATGTTTTGTGACATTTGTGCCTTTACAACCAGTATACAATTCCGAACAATTTTGAATCCGATGAATTCTTGTGTTTCATTTCCGGGATTGTATAATTACATGTGACAATTACACATCTCAATCCTTGTACGATTTCGAACTCTCAAAAGCTTTTCTGGAATTTATACGTAAACTGTTACGCAAACGTAATCAGTTTAACGCAACGTACACTTCGGAACAATGACATACGCTAAATATACCCTAAATACCCTTTACATAACTTAGAAATAAGTTGTGAAGGGTTCGGTGTGACAACTTGTATTTTAGACTTTCCTTGTATTCAAGTGTAACCGGTAAGAATGTTATGTGATAGAAAGTTACGAGTTGAATGTTACATAATTATGTGTAATATATAAATGTATATATTTAACTTAGTCGCACAAGGTGTACTCAATCGCACAACACCCTCCGAATCGCACAACCTCTCTTTGATGTGGGCTAGTCCACGACCCAAAGTGAAACCCGAGAGATGGGTTCGGCCCTCACTTAACGAACATATATGTTTAGGGTGTAAGTCCTCATAACCTTTTCTAAACACAAAAAGCACGCAAACCCTAAGCTCTCTCTCTCTCTCTCTCTCTTCCTCTCCTCATTGGGCGACGGCAACATTCATTCGAGGAACTCCCTCCATCGATCCAATCAATCCACTTGAATATTCTGGTTAGTGTTCTTTAATGATTATGTTACACGGTGTTGTGATTTCTATGAATCTACATGAAAAACTAGGGTTCATGATAGTAAGTATGTTGATTAGAAACTGTGTATGATATGCTCGACTGAATAATATCGCATGATGTGATCGGCTGATTCATGGTAAACTACATGATAGAATTAGGTTCCTATGATCATGTGGGTGGTTGCTAGAATCTATAGGCTTGTGTAAATCGATTTAAATGAATATTGGTTTTGAGTAGCATAAGGATCATGATTAGAATAATCATACTGATCGATTTGTTTGAGAAGATAGTCTTGATCATGAAATTGTTTGTGAATAATTAGAGTTTTGCAAATTATGTAAATCATCTTTAAATGCATTGAAAGAATAAAATAGCAAAGATTTAGTGGGGGGGGGATACATAAAATTGGACAGTTACAATTTACCAACTAATCATATGGTCAACAGCACAAATCACGGCCAACACACTTAAGTATAATCGCACATTTGGGTGGGGATCACACAAGTCAAAATGGGCTTGATATGAATCACATAGTCCAATGGGTCTCAGTTTTAGTAGGGCCGAACTTATGGTTGAATCGCACAAAGTCTTAGGCCTGAGATTAATTTGGGTTACACACCTTGACTGGGCCGCGGGTTAAACATGAATCGCACAAGTTTAGTGAATCGCACAAGGGTATGGCAATCGCACAACATAGCTGGGCCGCCCCTGAACTTGGGCCACGGGTCAGGGTCCAAACGCACAAGTGCGGCTGATCGCACAAGTTGACACCGATCGCACAAGGTCGCTATGATCGCACAAGGCCTTGGGCCGAAAGACTGGGCTGCACATTTATGTAGTTGATGTTGAACTGTTATGTGATACGGGTATGTGAACTTGCATGTTTGTTTGTATGTTATTGATTGTGAACGTGTGATATGAATCTGTGAACGTGCTAAACATCTAATATGTGTTACTGGATGAGTTACTTGGGGTGCAATGTAATACTTATGTGATAGTATAGCTTATGGTTCTGTTGGATCTCACGAACGACTGTCATAATCCATATGATGATGTGTGTACTACCTTTGCAATGTGAATGTGGAATACGTGATTCATGTGTATACAAAACTGACTGTCTTTGGTAACCTCGGTAGGGTTTGGTTGACCAACTGGGAACGGGTAATGTAACGTAACATGCCGAGCAAAACTAAGGTGACTTCACTGCTCTTTTCCAAGCTTGCATCCCAGGGAGGGATATCGGGTATCGTTCCAGGGAGGAATGCCAGGTTAATGGGATGTTGGTTATTACTCAGTTTCTATCATATAAGACCCCTTACATCTACCGATAGTTGCCGGGAAGGCAACGAGGTATTTAGTTGATAGCACTATTAGGATTGGCACCCTCACACCGTGCCGGAAAGGACGGGCGTGAACTAATTACCATGACCACTTGACCAATGCTTTGATAGAGGCATTAGGGTTTGGGCAAACACATGTAGTAGCCACTTACGGTAATCGAGTTAATAACAACATCAAAACAAAACGTTGAATTGTTTTAAACACACATCTGGTAACTAAACGCGTTAACAAAACTTTGAACTCACCAGCGTCGTCTGACACACTAGTCTGCATGCTTGCAGGTCTATAGATTGTATCATTGGGAACTTGCCTTCTGGGATGCTGGAGTGGTCATGGGTCAAGATACTTGGAATCGCAAGACAAGTCTAACAGTTTAGTACATGTGTTTTATGAAACGCTTAACAAATGATTTATGCTTCCGCTGTGTACAATAAATTACGTTAAATGTATTGTAACACTTTATGATAATGAAAGAAAGTTTTTATTTAAATATATGCTATAGTTCAATGTGAGTGGTGGCTTGGATCCTGGTACGTCACAGGCCCCGCGGTATTTCCGCATGTGGTATTTTGGGAGTGTGACCGTTTGGTATCAGAGCCACTGGTTACAGTGAACTTGGTTTTAAAACGTTTTTGTAAAACCAGACTATAACCGAACAGTTCTGAAAACAAGAATACGACCATGACACTCTGTAAGTCCCTTGGTCGTATGGATCTTTAACAGAATTGTCAATCTAATCAAGAGTGCGGAATCCTCTTGATCAGAATATCACAGAAACAAGTAGAAGAACAGAAACAATAATTCCAATCAAACCGGGTTTCTATTGTTTATCAATCTCACGAATTACAATCAATCAAAACCCTAACCAACTCCAAATTCGTCCAAGACACTAGTCTCTCACGAAATTCCTCTCACAAAACTGTTTTGGCTGATTAACCTAAACCCTAATGCATGGCCTTGTTTATATAACACAAGGTTTGCAACTTGGGCTAAGGATTCCTACATAGGCAAGCCCAATTCGTCCCCCTATGACCCAACTGGGTTTTGTTTAGCCCAAACTCTATAATCAAACTATTACAAAGCTAAACCCGCTAACCGTTTATCATATAACTAATTACAAGATATCCAAAGACCAAATCTAAGCTGTTGTCACAAATATGCACCAACAAACTCCCCCTTGACAATAGCTTCATAAAATAACTTTGTCTTCAGTCTTCTTGCAATCTTCATGTAGTCTTGCACTGTCTTTGGTCTTTGGATAGCTTCAGCTTCAATAGCTTCTGTCAGTAACAGACTCCCCCTTAGCTGATGCATCCAATCACCAAATCTTCAAAAACTTTAGCGTTTGAGTAAACTCCAGTTCAGCATTTGTAAAGCAATCTTCAAACTCTTCATCTTTGTCTGCAATATAGAAAGGAGGTTCTACCATGCATCCAATCAAACTCTCATCTTCACAGTAACTTCTCAGCAACATACCGCTTCAATCTGTGTACTATAAAACAAACATCTCGAGAAACCATAAGAATTTTTCAACAAAGTTAAATAAATTATTATTATTCAAGAGATAGTTAAACTATATCTCAGATTAAGCATTTTCAATTTATTACCAACATGCAAAACTTTTTAATCACACACCCTATAACCCGCATGATTGAAAATTTTGAACTCACTTTCCAACACCGTCTCCCCTTATCAGTAACAATTCCTCCAAGAATAACAGTTTTCCATACGTTAAGAATTTTAAACAGAAAAAGACACTATTTTTGGATTTTTTTATATTTTCTGAAAGCAAGTAAATAACAAAAGCAATAAACACTCTATTTTTGTGAGAATCACTGGTAAGAAGATCATATCAACAAAATCAAACTGTTTCACACTTATAGTTAATTCTTTATTTATTTTCGTGAAAAGCAGTCCAAGACGATTACCAGTATGTTTGTCTACCTAAGCAAAATGCATGAACATTTCAAGTACCATTACCATATGATACGTTAAGGTAATTTTAATACTGATATACTAGTGTGTCCCACTTTAGGATATACCCCCGCGATCAAGGTATGCACAAAGATTCATCATAGTAGGTGAGTATACTAAATTCATCCGTTTTATTTTTCAACGTTTAGATAATTGGTGAACAGGTCAGTACTTCCGTACAGCAAAGAGACCAAAATATCTAACGAGGGCTATGACAAATAGCATTTTTTGGTACGATTTATGCTTTTTGCACATTTGAATAACTCTCTATGAGAGCTTCTTCATTTATGGGATTTGGCATTTTTTGCTCTTTTAAGATATCCTGGTTTGCCTAGGTCAACATGTATCTGGATGCAGCAGAAGGACAACCCTGATATCCCCAGATGAAATAACAGTATAAAGACCCAAAACCTCAGATTTTGGCAATCTATCAACGCAAGATTTAAGGTCATTAAACCATACACCATTGATGTGTTCCCCACTCATATTCAGTTCATTTAGGTTTATATCACATTGGTAAGTTGATTATTTCATGCTTTTTGCCTTCTGGTGCATCATATGATGAAGCTGCTATCACAGTTAAGCAATTTAATTCAGTTTGAGTGTGACAATCTAACTTGCTGATGTACTATCATTTCTTCTTTTTCACACAGTGATAACTCATTTTTAATTTTCTATTTTTTTTATGTTTTTGATTTTTCAATGTTTTTGTGTTTTTGATTTTTAAGAAATGCAGTAAACTATTTACAAAAATTCTTATGAAAAACCAGTTATTCAGGATTCCTCATCCCGTTGAGTTCGACTAAATGTTCAAAGCGAGCCCTGTCAAATGCTTTAGTATAAAGATATGCCAGGTTATCTTCTGTGTCGACTCGATGTAATTCAATTAGTCTCTTTTCAGCACAATCTCGTATAAAATGATGACGGATGTCAATATGTTTTGTGTGACTATGTTTAACGGGATTATTTGTTATAGAAATTGTGGCATTATTGTCTATCATAATAGGAGTATGAGTGAAATCCAAACCGTAATCACGCATCTGCTGTTGTATCCATAGAACCTGAGAGCAGCAGCTACCCGCAACAATATATTCAGCTTCACACGTAGAGGTAGACACACAAGATTGCTTCTTGCATTGCCAAGACACAATCCTGGCTCCTAAGAACTGACAACCACCTGTTGTAGACTTTCTGTTTGACTTGCATCCTCCAAAGTTTGAGTCAGTGTAAGCGACAAAATTCAGATCACTATCAGCTGGATACCATAACCCAAGTTTAGGTTTCCCCTTCAAGTAACGAAGAATACGCTTCACTGCTTTCATGTGTGACTCTTTTGGATTCGCCTGATATCTGGCACACATACATACAACAAACATGATGTCTGGTCTTGAAGCAGTCAAGTACATTAGAGAACCAATCATTGCCCTGTATTGAGTAGGATCAACATCTTCAGTACTTTCATGATCTGGGCCAAGATTGTGATCTTCGCAAATGGGTGTGTTGAAAGTCGAGCAATCATTCATTTTGAACCGGCTCAAAATGTCATACACATACTTTGTTTGATGAATAAACATCCCATCCTCCTTCTGTTCAACTTGTAATCCCATAAAGTAAGACAGCTCACCCATAGCGCTCATTTCGAACTTGCTCTTCATCACCTGCTCGAACTCTTTACACATGCTCTCATCTGATGACCCAAAGACGATGTCATCCACGTACACCTGTACTAGCAGAAAATCTTCCTCTTCCTCTTGATGAACAGTGTACTGTCAATCTGACCTCTTTCAAAACCATTCTTTATCAGATGTGTAGACAGTGTCTCGTACCACGCCGTGGGAGCTTGATGTAATCCATATAAAGCCTAATCAAGCTTGTACACCTGATCTGGATAATCTGGATCAACGAACCCATCTGGTTGTGAGACATACACCACTTCTTGGACTTTTCCGTAAAGAAATGCACTCTTCACGTCTAGTTAGTAAACTTTAAATCCCTTGAATGTTGCGAAGGCTAGGAACAACCGGATTGCTTCCAACCTTGCCACTGGTGCAAACATTTCATTGTAATCTATTCCTTCTTGCTGATTGAAACCTTTTACCACCAATCGAGCCTTGTTTCGCGTGACAATTCCTCTTTCATCCTTCTTGCACCTAAACACCCATTTAGTGCCAATCTCTCTTTCACCTTTAGGAAGGTCAACTAACTCCCATACCTTCAACTTCGCAAACTGGGCCAATTCCTCTTGCATAGCCTCAACCCAAGAATTGTCTTTTAGAGCCATAAGAATGTTCTTCGGCTCCTCTTGAGAAATAAAACAGCTATACAAGCACTCGTTCACAATCCCAGTCTTTTCAATCGACACAAATAAACCAGAATTCGCTGCTATACTTCTTCTCGTCTGAACACCTGCAGTAGGATCTCCAAGTATCATGTCAACTGGATGATCTCTATTTGCTCGTGTAGTAGCTACAGCATCGACTTGTAGATTATCACCCAGGTTTGATCCAATCTCCCCCTGAATCTTCTGATCTGCAAACGGATTAATGAAATCCTCCCCCTGATTGGGTTCAGGTTCACTATCGCTTGAATCAGTATCATCAACACCTTGGGAAGTTTCCGGAGCATCTGTCATATCAACGTTCGATCTAGGCATGAACTCGCCTTCATTGTCTTCACTAATTATTGTCTGAATCAGCTGAGAATCATCTGCATTGGAAAACTCAGGAATATTAAATGATTTAAAAACGCTTTCATAATCATATAATATAGCAGGTCCATTCGTTGATTGTTGAAGTTTGTATGAAGTAATTTCCACATTAAACACAACCTCAATTTTACCAGTTTTTAGATTAAAAACCCTTTTATTCGGTGTGCCAGGCACGTAACCTAGAAAGTAGCCATCGTCAGCCACCTCACCGAATTTTTGTTTATCTTTATTTCGCACAATGGTGCAGGGTAATCCAAATGGTTCAAAGCCTTCCAAGTTTGGTTTCTTGTTAAACATCAATTCATGGCAAGTTTTATTAAAACGTTTAACAGTCAAAACTTTGTTTAGGACGCAGCAGGCTGTATTCACAGCTTCTCCCCAGAAAAGAACTGGTAGCTTTGAATCTGAAAGCATCGTCCTAGCGGCTTCAATCAACGTCCTGTTTTTCCTCTCAGCGACTCCATTTTGTTGAGGTGTATAAGGAGCAGAATATTGATGTTCAATTCCCTTGCGAAGACAATAGAGATCTAGAATACGATTCTTGAACTCCGTGCCATTATCACTCCTTATCCTCTTGATCCTAGCATCATGGACGTTTTCCAATTTCGTAAAAAGATCTATCAGCATCTCCGCCGTCTCATCTTTTGTACCTAAAAAGAAAACCCATGAATATCATGAGTAATCATCAGTAACAACAAGACAATAGTATTTTCCACCTATGCTCCTCACGTTCACTGGACCGAATAAATCCATGTGAAGTAATTCATAAGGGGCATCTATGGAATTTACTGTTTTAGACTTATGAGGTTTCTTGTGTTGTTTTCCCTTTTGACAGGGAAGACATTTATCTTCCATGTGAAACCTCTGCATTGGAACCCCTTTCACTAGCTCATTTTTAACAAGGTAATTCATTTTTCGATAGTGAATATGGGCCATGCGTCTGTTCCACAACATCGATTCAGCTTCAGATGCTTTTGATAGTAAACACACCACCATAGCAGTCGGATCCTTAACACCCATGTCCATGACATAGGTGTCATTTCTCCTTGGCGCTTTCATCACTATCCAATCGTCCGGAATCTCCAAACCTGGTTTCAAAACTAATGCTTCATTCTTGGTAAAATGGACCGAGGGACCCTTGTCGCAAACTTGTGACACGCTCATCAGATTGTGTTTAAGCTGCTCAACATAGTTCACTTTGTCCAGTGTGATCTTCCCATTGGTCACTTTTCCTCGTCCTGTAATTCTACCACCTTTAGCACCCACAAAATTCACATGTCCTCCATCATAATCTTCAAACTCAGTCAACAATCTCGCATCCCCCGTCATGTGCCTGGAGCAGCCACTATCAACATACCACAAGTTGATAATCCTCCTTAGCAGCTCCTGCACACACCAACCAAGAAATTAGTTAGATTGGGGGACCCAAGCCTTAATGGTCTTGGGTCGTCCAAATTCACCAACTACTGGAACATCCATCCAATATCCATTACTCCTAACTGGAGTCTTGGATCTTAGACCTGTTGATGGAATTTGATTTTGATTTCCACTAGGTCATTGGTCCTGAGGGTTCCTATATTTGTTTGGACTATTTGACCTTTGGAAATTTTGATTTTGATACCTTGAATTTTGATTCCAAGAAGCATTATTGTTGTAATTTCTAAAGCCATTGTTATAAAAATTCGACCACCATCATTTTGGTATCGATTTTGATATTGACCTTGACTTCTGAAATTATTAGAATTATAATTGTTCATTCTTGGTGAACTGCTTCTAGGTCTCTCATATCTGCCTGGTGGAGATTTAGGCTGAAATCTTGGTTGGTTTCTTTGAAAACGTGGAACTTGTGGAGTTCCTTTTTCAGCCTTATCTACACCAACAGCAACATTCTCTGGTTGCTTAGGAGCAGATTTCTTTGGAGAGTTAGACTCCTTCTCCTATTTATCACCACTATTCTCTGGTGACTTCTCTCTCTTCCTCTCACTAACTTGTGCTTCATTCTTTTTGTTAGGACAGCAGCTAGCTACATGTCCTTTGGTGTGACATTTGAAGCACGATCTCTTTTTCGAAGACTTCTTATCTGAAGCCTTTGAACTAGATTCAGGTTTTGATGATGATGCCTTAGAGGAATTTGGTTCAGTTTGCTTAGTTTCAGAATTTTCTTTGTTCTTGTTTTTAGAAAACTCTACATTAGATTCATTTTCAATAACAGCTGTTTCGTTTTTCATGTCACTTCCTTGACACAAAATTAATCTGTTTAACAACAGTTGGATTCTTATTCTTAGGATGTGAAGTTTTCTTTTTCAAAACTGGTTTGCTGTTATTATTCTTCTTAGCATCATCACACGTAGACTCATTTCCTTGACTTGATGTGGAACTACTTGGTGATGTTGACACAAAGTCCATGAGATCATCTTCATCAGGCAAGAAAGAATAGTCATGACTAACAGGAGGTGGAACTTCATTGAAACCATGGAATCCCACACTGGTTTTGCCATTACTCTTCTTCAAGCCACCCATCATATGTTTCATTACAAAAGTAGAGTCCCTGAATTGACCTAATTTCTTCTCAAGTTCAACAATTTTGAGTTGTGCATCTGACAACTCTTTGCATTTTTCAGAAACCTCTTTTGTTTTCTCAGCCATCATGTCATGAGCTAAGTCTATGACTTGAAGTTTTTCATTTAATTTGCAGGTTACAGCTTCAATTTCACTTTCATAACCTTTTATTTTCTTCAAGTATGACGATTCATTTCTTTTAGCAAAAAAAAAATTGATTCTTTAATGTTAGACATCTCACTTACCAAACTTTGGTTTTGTGTGGACAACCTGTCAACTTCACCCTGTAATTCACGACATTTTAAACACACAGAATTAGACTTTACCTCTCCTGTTTGTTTGTCAAGGTTGGCCATTAGAGCTGCAAGTTGAGCTTCCATTCTTTTGTATTTAGCTTCCTTTTCTTCAGCTTCCTTTTCATGGTCAGACTTTTGCTTTTCTTCTTCAGCATCTGTTGTCTGATCAGCCTTATCTACCTCAGCTTCACTTTTCTTCTCAACTTCAGCATCATCTACTGTAGCTTCACCATCATCAACTGGCGTTATCTCTGCCATGAATGCCTGAGTGACATTGTCATCATTTTCCAAGTGAACACTCCAGTCATATGAACCTTCTCTAGCTGTAGAGATCAGCGCTCTCGAGTTAGAGTTGTTTGATCAATTCCTATTGTTTGAACTCTGACTCGAAGTCTCCTGCTTTTGTTTTTGACATTCCCTAGCGAAATGCCCATAACTTTGACAGTTGAAGCATCTCACTTTGGTCTTATCGAAACCAACCGTCTTTCCTATAAACTTCCTTCCAGTTCGGTTCATAAATCTCTTCACTCGTCTAGTAATCATGGCCATTTGCCATTGCAAATCCATATCTTCAAGATCATCAGGGTCAATCTGATCGTAATCTTCATCTAAAGTGGCAGGATCAGATATCTTCCCCTGAATGTAGTTTTCATATGAAGCAAGTAGAGCAAGATGCTCTTCTGCAGACTTAACACTTATAGGCATCAACCTAACACCACTACTCTGCTTAGAAGCTGATGTTCTCTTGGCTCCTGTTGATCCTCCTGAAGCAGCTACAAAACACACATCACCATCCTCATTCACTGTGACCTGCTCATTCTCACACGATAGAAACGCAGTAGCAGAGTCGCTAGAAGCGTTGTGAGATGAAGAAGATGTAAGCCCATTGTAAATTGCTGGATCTTGAACCTGATCATATCCAGTGTCTTTCTTCTTCATACTGAACTCATAAGCTCTCTGCTTTCCTACCACTTCTTCAAGCTCTTTTGTCTCATAATCTGCTTCTCCCTTGATCATGAGAGTGTAGATATCCCATTTAATAGGTAAGGCATCGAGAAGCTTGTCATTCTTTTTGACGTCAGTATAGCACTTTATCTCATAATTTTCCATTTCCGACATGAGATGGTAGTAGCGAGTGATGATGTCCTCAAGCGACTCATGTTTCATGTATTTGAAAACAGCAAACTGCTTCTTCAGTAGATCAACTTTGTTTTTCTTGACATCTGCATTTCCCGCATATCTTTTCTCTAATGCATCCCACATATCCTTTGAATTTGTGTACTTCTTGAAGGTATGCTTGATGCTATCAGGTAAGGACATCTTTATTGCAGCCAAGGCTCTCTATTCAGCCTTATACATCTTTTTATCAGCATCTTCCATGTTTACATAGGCAGTTCTACGTGGTCTGCCCTCAAAGTCGTGTGTTGGGTTTGTGTACCCATCTTCGATACATATCCACATGCGAGTGTCCTGATATTCAATGAAGGATTGAAAACGATCCTTCCATGTCAAATAATTTTCCACCTTCATCATCTTAGGCGGTTTGTTGGTAGTGCCAACCTCATGCTCCATTCTCAAAAGCTCATTCAAACTTGACATGTTCGACATTTTAACGTAACAGACTCATAAAACCGTACAAAATTTCTCCAAAAATAGTGGTTACCAAATTACACCGTTAGAATCGTCTCGAAAAGACGAATCTAATGATATATAATGTTGAAAACCGAATTCGGGATTTTTTTAAATGCAAGGAATTCAACGGTGCAGACGGTTTCATCAGATGAGTTACGGTTCACTTTCTATTTTTGAAAACGTGAATTTTTTCTTACGCTTGCCAGAAAATATTCCACCACTTTAAATATGTTGTTAATTTCGCTGGGTTAAGTCAATTAATTTCGCTAGTCACTTGATTGTCCAAATTCGCTGGTCTAGTTTGCTTAAAGGTCAATTTCGCTACCAAGTTCGCTGATCAATTTCGCTTCCAAAATCGCTGCTCAATTTCGCTATTACGACGACTGGTAAAGTCGCCGAAATCGTGATAATTTCGCTGTGGACAATCACACGGTTACCAAAGTCTCCTTTGGATTTAACTTCGCCGAACACCGAGATATTCCGCCCCAAATTCGCTGATTAGTTAATTATGCTGGTCCTGTCTGCGAATTTGTTAAAATCGCCTATAGCCAAATTCGCTGGTCCAGTAACTTTGGAAACTTAATCTTTTTTGAATTTTGATGATTTTCTGGATTCTTCAAACAGTTCCTGCAAAATCGAACAAGCAAATCAGCAAACTTTTGAAAAATTTCTGATAAACTTAATGAAGTACACGAAGACAGTCTTCGAATCTTCAAGTTTTTCAGCCAAAAATTCATCCAGAATCAACTAAATCTTTCCTGAAATCCTGCAAAACAGCAACCAAACAAAAAAGAAGATCAAAACAGCCAAAAATTTTGAAAATTTTATCAAACCAGCCAACAATTTCGAAACCCTAATTGTCAGATTTAAAAAAATTCGAAAAACTCCCTGTTTCTGCAGCCAACAATTCTGAACCGAGCCTTCAAGAGCCTCTCGCTCTGATACCAATTGTAGGTCCCTTGGTCGTATGGATCTTTCACAGAATTGTCAATCTAATCAAGAGTGCAGAATCCTCTTGATCAGAATATCACAGAAACAAGTAGAAGAATAGAAACATCAATTCCAATCAAACCGGGTTTCTATTGATTATCAATCTCACGAATTACAATCAATCAAAACCCTAACCAACTCCAAATTCGTCCAAGACACTAGTCTCTCATGAAATTCCTCTCACAAAACTATTTTGGCTGATTAACCTAAACCCTAATGCATAACCTTGTTTATATAACACAAGGTTTGCAACTTGGGCTAAGGATTCCTACATGGGCAAGCCCAATTCGTCCCCCTATGACCCAACTGGGTTTTGTTTAGCCCAAACTCTATAATCAAACTATTACAAAGCTAAACCCGCTAACCGTTTATCATATAACTAATTACAAGATATCCAAAGACCAAATCTAAGCTGTTGTCACAAATATGCACCAACACACTCAGCTCCAGATTGCAAGGTTCCTCTCTCGTACACTCAGTGTACTACGTAACTAGTGAACACTTACGTATGATATTGCATGTGATTGCATGTTTAGCACACAACAGTATGAATTCACGTATTACTTGCATGTGTTATGTGACTAATAGGGTGGTATTTTCCCTAAACATTCGTGACTCACGTATTGTGATACTCTTTGTTTGCTACTCGAGTTTGAGGAACCATTTGACATGATTTAGGAGGAGCTGAGATAAGCATGCAAATCACAATATCATTGTGGGTGCACACATAATAATAATGTAGGGTGCATGCGAGTCCCAGTGAGACTTAACAAGTGAAAAACGGGTTCCGTTCCGTTATTTGGTTAATGTGAAACACAACAGTCTATAGGAGCCATAGCAGTGATTGTCTCCTACTCGAATATGACCTTTCCACTTCTCTATGAAACCTTTCGAATCTCGATGCTATCGAGTATTACCTGAACACCCATCCGAACGCCTAGCGAACTGTGTAGAATGCTAGGTGCATGTACGAACGTCCCTGAGTTGGATGTCGCAGCGTCGAATAACTGATCTATACCTTTCTCACTTCCCTTCGTTTGCTGGAACTCTATGTAATGACGTCTTAGACTCCGAAGTGCAATCACTTCTGCAACACCCTGTAAACATATCGTGCGTTACTCAGTTAACTTGCAATAACGATGGACAAAAGGAGGGGCGTAGAGCCTCACCAACCTCAGTATTTGAACAACCCTGATTATCGGCGATGAACACCAGCAGATTGGCTTCAAACAAATCCTTGACACTAGTAAGCGACTTATTGGAGACAACACTTACGAATCAATCGGAACATAATTGATGACAATTGACAATGGTGTGGGATGTGTAACTGCCAGCACGAGGAGTAGCGCCTTAGGACATGGCACGGAAAGGTGACAAGATGGATCATGTTGGTGAAAGATCGTAGGCCTCCATTTCGAGCAGAGACATTAGAAGCAACAGTCACGACGACAGCAAGGTACTTGCAAATCATGACTTTTGGTATGGAAATGATGGTGGCTTCAACAGGGAATGGTCGATGTTAAGGCAAGACGCCAACAACCCAGGGAGCAATGACAGTTTTGGGAATTATGGTAGCAGTAGCAACAACACTGGATGTGGTGCTCGTGCAGGGCATTTAGGATTGGCGTTGGCGACGCCAGGATTATAACAACACTGGATGTGGTGCTCGTGCAGGGCATTTAGTTTGATCTCACGCCAGAGGTAGCCCTGATTACTCGTACTCTTACCGTCTTGCACCAGGAGGGTTGCAAGAGCTGTCTAATCAACTACAGGAACTGTTGAACAGGAGTTTTGTCGGACCTAGTTTTTCGCTTTGGGCCAGCTATATCCGTGACGATAAGCCTTTTCGTATGTGTATTGACTATCGAGAACTTAACAAGGTGACAGATAAGAACCGCTTGCCTCGACTATGACAACCGTCAAATTTGCATGTATCCATACAATTAATTAATGTTGATTAGTGCTTAATGACTGTGCTTAATTACAACTGATGACTTAGACTACTTTCTGATTTCTGTATCATACATACATGTGCATCACATTTCATACTGTCACACCATTTATTACATACAAACTTTAGTGACATAAACGATGCACAAAGCACAGTTAGCACAACTAGCGGATAACTCAGAAACATGCTGACAATGTCAGTACATAGACAGACAGTGTTTTGAGGCACAGTATGAGCCAGAGGTAAGGTACTACACTAGTATGGTGCGTAGGGAAGTAAGGACCATAAAACTGCGTCACTAGGTGATAGTTTAAGTGCCGGAAAGTGCCTAAAACCCACCCAAAGTGCAGAATTCTGCATATTCCAGCAAAATTCAGCTTTTTAATAAGCTAGTAACATGCAAAAACATGGCAAAATGGTCCTGAATGCTTTCCTAAGTGTCGGGAATTAAAAGTGTCACAAAAGGGTACTGAAAAATCACTAAACGGAATAACTTGACACTTAAACGAACCGGTATCTAACCGGACATTACCCGGAATACCAAAATATTGCTAGAAGCATTGTTTTATTATTTTTGAACTAGTTATGATTCCCAAACACCTTAACACACTATATAACATATCTTATGCTTAACACCTAAACTAATACACTTGATTTTCAACTAATCACCTACTTATCATTACAAATTACACTTAGACCCCCTCCCCCCTTCTTGATCACGGTCCAAGGTGGCCCCCACCATAATCCTTACAAGATTTCCTTAAATCTTCACTTAATCTTTCTTGGATTTGCTAGGATCATGTTTGGTACTTAAGAAACATAAAACCCAATGGTTAAAGGCATAAGATGAATATAAGATGAACTTGATCTCACTTCTCACAAACATCTCCACACTTCTTCCTCCCTTCTTCTTACTCTCGGCTAAGGACCAGCACAACACCACCACCTTTGTCAAGCTTTCTTCATACATTCCAAGGTGATCTAGAGGAGTAAGGAGCCAAGTTAAGAAGCTTGGAGCTTGCGGAAGTTGAAGGACCACATCCGTTCGCTTTTATCCACTCCATATTCTTCATTGTTCTTCCCTAGCTTGAAGCTAGTAGTAAGATTCTTTTAACTCTTGATACTTCATATTTTTAGTTGATAAAAGATATATTATGTTTGTCACACCCGCTCATAGCGGAAGCGCGAGGTGTGATCTGATCGGTTCTCATTGCATAACAATATAAGTGAACATACTAAATGAATAAAACCAAGCTCCAATGCCATTGTCATAATCGTTTCAAAAGAACTCAACATAAGTTAAATGTATTGGTTACAAACCATCAAATGAAAATAAGTTGTCATTGTTTTATACATCAAAATGTAAGTCTTAAATTGTCAAGGCTTTGACCACTATATCACTGCAAAGAGGCGGTATATAACGGGGAAGCCCTTCAAATGGTGGCATGGAGTCTTGATACTTGCTTTCCTTGACTGAAATGTCCGCATGGTCCACTAATTTCCTGAAATACATGTTAAGTTTGAAAACATGAACAAAAGTTGGCGAGTTCATGCAGTTTAGTTGTATGAGATGTATCTGTAAAATGTGAGTTGTATAAAATGTATCTGTAAAATGTGAGTTGTATAAAATGTATCCATAAAATGTAAATTATATAAACTGTATCCATAAAATGTGAGTTATATAAGATGTATCTGTATGTAATGATGTAGTATGTAAAGCGTCAATGAAATCGTTGATCATTAATGTTTCGTGAGGACATTAATATGTGTGAAGAATTAGGAAGAAATCCAAACCTAGTCGATTTCGTGTCGACTACTATCGACCGGGACACAAACGCACTCTTCTGTATGGGTCCATGACCAAGAGTGGGGCTCGCCAAAACCCATTAGATCTAACCCTCTGTACCTCGGTCCAAACTGGATTAATGTTGCTTAGATGTATGACCCTAATCGCACATGATCTAAGGTGTTTCATTCCATGACTTAACATACAATTGAACATGTATTTTCCCAGATAGTTGTAAAGTTGTAAAGCATTTAAAATGAATAGGGGACATGAACTCACAGAATTGCATCCGTGAATGGTAAGTAACTGTGATCTGATGTACGGTCGTCCTGAATAGTGTCACGACCTACAAACGTTCTATATTTGTTAGACACTTCGGTCTTGTAATGACTTGAGTACAAGTCTTTTATCTTGAATATGTGTTAAGACTTGTATGTCTTTGTTATTCATTGAACTGTGTCTTAGATGTATTAACCGATAACTGTTTAGTGCATATATTTCGCCAAATACATATTCTTGTATTTCGTGAGTTGTATCGTAGTTGTATAAATGTGTTTTCACCAAGTGTTAGGTGATGTGAAAGTGCATATCGTTGCACGTATAGGAGTACGTATGTCCGCGTGTTTGTTGTATGTGATCTTGTATTCTTAGAATATATATACTTATATATTCTAAGATATGTTTCATAAAAATATATATGTTATACTTGGTAAAAGGAATGGGAAATATCTTAAAAATAATCTATTTTTAAGATTAGTTCTAAAAATATATTTTTAGTCTTTCACTATAACAATATATTTTAGATGGTAAGAAATATATATGTATGTTTATATATTTCAAAAACAATGCCTTTTTAATATAAACCATAAGTAACATATTTTGTATATTGTAGAAAATATATGGTTACTTATTCGGTTTAGAAAATGTAGTTTACCAAGTCGTCGATATATTGTGTATTTATAGTCCGTAATACTTATGTAGTCCGTATAGTTGTCCGTAAGTCCGATTTGTCCATAAGTTGTGTCCGAAGGCTCAGAACGTCAGTAAGTTGTTTTTAAGGTGTCTTTATATGTGTAGTCTTGTAAGACTTTAGTTGTAATGTGTCTTGTGTTTATTTGTACCATTGTATTCAAGTTACTAGTTTTCATACATATAACTAATACAAACAAATAACACATAGCACATAAGTTGTTAAGATAACTAAATATATATTTTCTCAAAAAATATATATTTACATCAAATTTTGCTTTTATAAAAACTATTCTTTTAAAATCTTTTTAATCTAAGAGTTAATTGCCCGGATGGTCCCTGTGGTTTCATGTTTTTTCACGTTTAGTCCCCACCTTTTGAAAATAGCAGGTATGCTCCCTATGGTTTGTCATTTTGTTACTCGGATAGTCCCTGAGTAGATGTCAGTTAGTTTGGAAATTGCATGTATACTCCCTACGGTTTGTTATTTTGTTACTCGGATAGTCCCCAGAGTAAATGTTGGGGGACTATCCGAGTAACAAAATGACAAACCATAGGGAGCATACATGCTATTTTCAAAAGGTGGGGACTAAACGTGAAAAAACGTGAAACCACAGGGACCATCCGGGCAATTAACTCTTAATCTAATAAAGATTTTGCAAAAATGGTAGTTTTTAGAACACATGATTTTTAAGAAAAATGGCCATATTTCCTTTGAAATATATACTTAGCCATGTTCAATAAAACATATCTTTTTCTTATAAAAATAACCAACAATAATCTCATGTTATTCTTAATAAAAACATAGGAGATTTATGTCAAAATCTCAACAAGATGAAACCAAAAATATATAGGGTTTTGGTATGATCATAACATAAGTTAACTAGTTCAAAATCTATGCTTTACTTCTAGTTTTAACAAACTTTTTATAAAAACCCATCTTGTATGTTTCTTTTTACAACTTTGTAAAAGTATTATTTTTAGTGAAAAACCTTTTATACTTTAACAAAATTAAAGATAATGATCATCCATCTAAACATTTATGTTTAACAAAAACCCTTAAACATTAACAAGTTATTCATAGGCTAATCATCAAAACTAGATCAAATATGCAAGTAATCATCCTTAAATCACAACATAAACACACTTTTATATCATGATTATTATTTTGCTTCTTTGTATTTTTCATATTATTTTGTATGATTACTTAGTTTATTACATGTTCTTAAACAAATAATGCATAAATAAGTATGAAAATGAGATTTTAGAAGCTTACTTCTAGCACTAATGGCTAGGGATGATCTTGATGATGATTTAAAGAAAAGAAAAGTTGTTGATCTTGGGGTTTTGAAAGCTTTTGAATGGATGGAAAAGCTTCCCCAACTTGTTGTTGCTTTAGATCACCATAAGTATCTTCAAGCTCCATTTTGATCATCAAAGAAGTCTTGAAAGGTTAAATGTTTTTGATGGTGTTCTTGGATAATATATGAATGTTGAGAGAGTTTCTTAAGTGTGTGAAAAGATGGTGAAAAAAATGAGATGAAGTGCTTAGAGGATTATGAATCAAAGTGTTATAAATCTTCACCATGCTTTACCACTAGGCCCACTTGTGTAACCACTTGCATCTAAAGGTAACTAGCAAGATATTTGTGGAGACAAGGTAAAAAAAATGGGTCCCACATGAAGGTTGGGCCGAGATTAGTGTGGGGGGGGGGGGTACCCTTGCTTTGAACTTGTTTTCTTTGATAAAGTGTTAGAATTTTTGAGATGTTATGTTAGGAAACTTGTATGTTCAAGTGTTTAAGTGTTAAGAAGGTGTTAAGTGACCATTACTAGTCTAATATGATCTAAATAATATTAGATGGTCACTAAAAAAAAGATCGGATATTGTTCGGATAATCGTTTCGTTTTGTTTCTGTTAGTCGTTATTTGAACGCTAAGCTTGTGTAACTTGTGTGAATTGATGTAGTTATTGGTTCGGATGATACCTGAAGGTAACCTCATATGAATTCTATGTTAAACATCATTTTTACATGTTGTAAAAATATTAAAAAGCTGATTTCTGCAGAATTTTTGCGGAAAAGTGTTGAAATCGTCGCTTTTAGTGCTTTTCGGACAATTTTTAGTGTTGTCGGGCTTCGGAAAGGTTTTAAATTAAACCCTTGCATTCCTAGTTAGGGTTTAATATATATTAGATGTTGGACTTTCGTCTGAGTCCTAAAGATGTCGTTTAGATGGTTTATGCGGATCCTGCGTTTTCGTCAGAATACTAGTTTACTAGGTGCTTTTCTAGTAGTTTCGATTTATTGTTTAAACTGTTTCAAATGTATTCAATAAAAATGAATCATGTGCATCCTAAGTAAGTATTCCATGAGTATTCTAAGTGTATGTTACGAAATACGCAGTTCGGGTGTTCAAAATGCATAAAAATGTAGCTAAAAATGAGTAATTTAAGTGTATGAATGTTGTCGGAAAGTGGCAGTTGTCACATTCTCCCCCTGTTATCGAGAATTTCGTCTCGAATAGGTGGGGTATTTTGGTTTTGATTTGATTTTCACGTTCCCAAGTATATTCGGGTCCGTGTCGAGAGTTCCAACGATTTTTTGCTAATATGTTACGACTCCTTCATGTTTTCTGGACCTTCCGGTCCATGACCTCAACAGGTGCTTTGGTGAATTGGAGTTTGTTATCAATGTGAACCTCATCTTCCGGGATGAAAACTTTTTCTTGCGTTGGACTCTTCTTGAGATTTGACACATGAAACATGTCGTGCACACTACTAAGTTCTTCTGGTAACTTCAGCTTGTAGGCGTCGGTGCCAATCTTTTCCAAGATTTCAAATGGACCTACATATCGAGGGTTAAGCTTTCCACGCTTACTGAACATTGCTACGCCCTTCCAAGGAGATACTTTCAACAAGACTTTGTCTCTGACCTCGAAAGATAATGGCTTCCGTCTCTTGTCTGCGTAGCTCTTTTGTCGATCGCGATCCGCCTTGATACGGTCTCTGATCTGAAAGATTTTATCCGTAGTCTCTTGGACTAATTCCAGACCAATTAGTTGTTTATCGCCCGCTTCCGCCCAACATAGCGGTGAGCGACACTTTCGACCGTAAAGAGCTTCAAACAGTGTAGTTTGTATACTTGTATGGTAGCTGTTGTTGTAGGAAAACTCAACCAAAGGTAAATGAGTATCCCAATTGCCGCCAAAATCTATAACACACGCACGAAGCATATCTTAGAGTGTTTGGATTGTCCATTCGCCCGGGCCGTCAGTTTGTGGATGAAAGGCCATGCTTAGATTTAAATGAGATCCAAAGGCCTCTTGAAATGACTTCCAAATTCTTGAAATAAAGCGACCATCTCGGTCTGAGATGATTGAAATAGGCACTCCATGACGAGCCACTATTTCTTTGAGATAGAGTTCTGCTAGTTTCTCTGTGTTATCCTTATCCTGAATCGGCAAGAAGTGTGCGGACTTTGTCAATCTATCGACCTTTACCCATATCATGTCGTGGCCTCTTGAGGTCCTGGGTAACTTCGTAATGAAGTCCATCGATATTTGTTCCCATGCCCAGACGGGAATCTCGGGTTTTTGTAGCAACCCCGAGGGTTTCTGATATTCTGCCTTAACCATTGGGCAGGTCAAGCATTTCCTGACATAAGTCGTGATATCCTTTTTGAGGTTAGGCCACCAATAGTGCTCTTTCAATTCTTGGGCCTATGTGCTTCCTCAAAATAACATCTCGAAGGCCTCCAAATAGTGGAACCAGATTCTACCCACAAAGTATAAAGTTCCATCCTCTTTCGGCACTAATTGTTTTTCCATGCCTCGAAGTGATTCTGCTTTAAGATGTTCTTCCTTAAGTGCTTCTTGTTATGCACCATGAATTCGTGTGGTAAGATCCGTGTGAATCATCGTCTCTAATGCTCGAACTCTCAAAGTTCTAACTCGTTCCTTGCGGCTCAAGGCGTCTACTACAACGTTTGCCTTGCCCGGATGGTACTTAATTTCACAATCCTAGTCGTTCAGCAATTCAATCCAGCGTCGCTGACGCATATTTAGTTCCTTTTGATTGAATAAGTGCTGAAGACTTTTTTTTTATCCGTGAAAATAGTACACTGAGTACCATATAAGTAATGCCGCCCTATTTTCAAAGTGAATACCACTGCGCCTAACTCGAGGTCATGAGTGGTATCATTCTTTTCATGAACTTTCAGTTGACGTGATGCGTACGCGATAACTTTCTCCCTTTTCATAAGTACGCAACCCAATCCTTGATGTGAAGCATCGCAGTAAACTACAAAGTCATCGGTACCATCGGGTAGTGATAAGATTGGTGCATCGCACAACTTATCCTTGAGAAGTTGAAATGATTCTTCTTTTCTTTCACCCCAAATCGAATTTCTTGTCTTTCTGTGTGAGGGAGGTTAGTGGTTGAGAAAATTTTCGAAAAATTCTCTATAAATCTCCGATAGTACCCTGCTAATCCCAAGAATTTTCAGACTTCAGTTGGAGTCTTGGGTGCTTCCCAGTTTTTAATTGCTTCGATCTTCGAGGTGTCTACTTGAATGCTTTCTCGTTCACTATATGCCCGAGAAATTGTACTTTACGAATCCAAAACTTGTATTTGGAAAATTTTGCGTATACTGTCTCAAATGTTGTTCGTGCTCGTCGGCCGATCGTGAGTATATTAACAATGTCGTCAATGAACACTATGATGAATTTGTCAAGATACGGCTGGCACACGCGGTTCAATAAACCCATGAAGACCGCTGGTGCGTTCGTTTAAACCAAAGGGCATAACGAGAAACTCGTAATGACCATAACAAGTTTGAAAAGCCGTCCTTGGTATGCCTTCCTCTTGTATTCGTAACTTGTGATTCCTCAATCGTAAGTCTATCTGGGAGTAGAAGCTTGAACTTTGCAATTGATCGAATAAGTCATCAATCCTCGGTAGTGGATACCGATCCTTGATGGTGAGTTTATTCAACTCTACGTACTCTATACACATTCCGAACGTTCCGTCCTTCTTCTTCATAAATAGGACTGGCCTAGTGAATACTTTATCCAACAACTCTTGAAGTTGTGTGGATAACTGTTGCATTTCACAAGGTGCTAATCGATATGGAGATTTGGCTACGGGTGCGGTTCCCGGTACCAAGTCGATATGAAGCTCAACTTGTCGATATGGTTATAGTCCCGGAAAGTGTTCAGAAAAAACTTCAGGAAACTCTTTCACCAATGGAATATCTGTCAGCTTCGGCCCAACAGCCTTCTTGTCAACAATATGTGCTAAAAAAAGATGTGCAACCTTTCCGTAAGTACTTTTGTGCCTTCATGCAATTGATGATCCGTAATGATGCATCGTGCTTCTCTCTTTGATTAACAAGTGTCTCTTCGCTCACTAGTGGTAGGCGAATGGTCTTCTTATGACAGACGACCTCGGCTCGGTTATCGGATAGCCAATCCACGCCAACCACTATGTCGAAACTACCCGACTGAACGGGTAAGAGATTGGTATTGAATTCCGCTTGCCAAGTTCCAAGGAACATTCTCTAACAACTTCCCCTGACTTGAGTAGTTTACCATTTGCCAATTCTATAGAATGAGGGGACGTCTAGTTTACTTGACTCTAGGCCAAGTACATTTTGAATTCTATGTGGCGAGGACTTCACTGTATAGTTTTAGGAACCCTATGTTTAAATGTAGGATAACCCAATCCATATATTTAGATGTAGGATAGCCCAATCCCTATGTTTAATTGTAGGATAATCCAATCCCTATTTGTAGCTAGGACAATCCCGTCACTAGCCATGACATTCATTTCACATGCATGAGTTTCATTGGTAAGAAGCGTGTCGGGTAACTACTGTTTGAGTGATCGATGTAGGGTGGGATGATGCAGTCATGCCTCGGATCTCAGAGACTAAATCCCAAATGTAGCACTCAATGCGTTTGAATTCAGGTGCTACGCAGTATGGAACAACCCTTGAGAGATTATGAAAGCCTCGAGTGTAACCAACAACATTGGCTCTAGTCATGATCGAGTTCTAGAATTTGTTTCCAACCTTTGAATTTAAATCAGCGAGCAATACTCTCCTCGCATGAGATCCTTGAGTTCTTCCCCCGACAACCTCTTCACAGTATCACTTCCTAGCGTTTGTACTTGGAGATTCCACCAAGTTTAGGCGGTTTTCAACAGGAGACTCTCTGTGTATCTAATTGTCTACTTAGGAATACGTTTCCTAGCATGACTAACCGACTTCATTGTCTTTATTTGGTGGACAGAACCTACCGCACCTCTCATATTAACGAGGTCTTGCGGCTTACAACCCGGAAAAGTCTTAAAATTAAGGCCTTGTGTGGTCTCATCTTCCGGTGTGGCATTGCTACTCATTCCCGATCCATTGGTATTTGAACCACTTGAACTACCAGTACCACCAGTACCGTCACTAGTGTCATCTCGATTAATCTCATGTTGTGCAATTTCTACACCCTCGTGTTGTTCCATAAGAACTTTAGTTCAACTTTATCAGTAACTTTTCGGCCGTAGATTTTCTTTTAGCACCATGTTACTTTTGATACTTAGTATCAAGGAATTTAGACTTATATTTGGGTAATATAGTCTATCATGTGCCCACGAATGAAGAATGAAATCAGTCATGGAAACCTCAAGATCGTATTGTTCATACATGTTCTAATAGATGATAATGTGGATAACCGCAACTAAATGCGTAGTGCCTCTTGCGTGTATTGGTCATATGTCTAAGTGGAAAACGAAATAATTCGTTGAAGAGGGGAAACCAACTAGTGGCCTCCGTCCTTATAGTATGCATTCCATACTACATAGGCTTTGATCATCCAAAGTAGAGAAATTCCTTTGTCGTACTTGTCCATGTGACGAATATGGTAATAGTTCTTGAGCCTCATGAGTTCCAACAAGATCACTGAGATCTTCATAGATGTCGAATTGAATGTAATGAGGAAGTTGTAGCATGGCTCATGTCATACTATCCCTTTTGGATAAGACAAATGTCAAAATGGTAGAATTTATTGTATTCATTTCCAATAAATAAGATAAGGTGTCATAGACACCAAAGAACCAACTCATGTACAAGAATTCTAGAATGTTGAGGAAAGATCCTCCATGAGTGGTTAACAAGTTTTGTTTGTTTAGATGACTAGTCTCGAACAACTCGTGTTGTAGATCGAATGTTAGGTGCGAACAATATGTATCGTCTTCCTGTATTGTATCATAGGGTGTTATAGTAATCATCTCGGTTAGTGTTCTATTGGATAGAAAAGACTGAATTTTAAGTAACAAATTAAAATTCTTGAATGAATAGTGATCATTAGCTTGACCCGCAGAGTCCACCAGGATTTCCATGTACTACAACTTGTATTACGTGGGCTCCCGTAATAATAAATTGTTTTGCATGGTCACCCTAGCATTCTCTCGTTCAAAGCAGAAAATCAGTCAGAGAGAGGACACTATTGTCTATTTTTAACACAGGAGGGAACTTCATGATAGTTCATGTGTCAACGTCCGTTGTCATTAATCGGAATGACACGACGTTAGATGAAATAAAAATAGAGAGATTTTGTAAAAATAACAACTGGAGGGGCACCTTTAAGATGAGTAATTCATCTTCCTTGTCTGGACAAGTGTGTTGTCAATCGCGATTTGTAAGAGTCATAGGGAACTCGTCCCACTAATGGAGTTGTTGTCCAAGGCTACCACCTCCACCTCATCGTCACTACTGAAGTCAGGCATCTTAGCATCCGTGAGAAAGCAACCATCTTCCACGGGATCAATGCTTTATGGTCTTACTTAGGAACCACGTTCGCCATAAGCTCCGCAATAGATGTGAGGTCGATATTCTCATGGAAGATGTATTGTATAAAATATGTTATGTTCTGAAATAGAGTATCATGTCTTGTGTAAACGATGGCGTGTCTTAAGGATGTTATGCGTGTCAAGGATGACAATGGAATTCGAAGTCGAAGGCATTTTGTTCTTGCCAAACATTTTGTACAACACATATATGAATAACTTATATGTATAATCATGTAAAAATCCTATCAATCAAGGATTTCTATCTTGTATAAGCTGAACTTGTAAACTGTTTATAATGCGTAAAATGATAATGTAATGTGTTGTAGGCACATAGTCTGTTAATGTAATGTGTCTGTTTCTCATAGACTTCACCCATGGAAATGTCCTCGCTTGATTTATGTGAAGTGAATTTTTGTTGTAGTGGACCTTGAAAAATGTTTATGTAATGAAAACCTTTTGACCTGTCCAATTTTATTTATAGTCTGTTCAACATGAACAAGAGGTTTTCGTGAGAGGTCCCTAGTGATTGTAGACTTAGACTCAAGAAAGAATCCTGGTTCACTACAATCGATGCTCTGATACCAACCTGTCACACCCGCTCATAGCGGAAGCGCGAGGTGTGATCTGATCGGTTCTCATTGCATAACAATATAAGTGAACATACTAAATGAATAAAAACAAGTTCCAATGCCATTGTCATAATCATTTCAAAAGAACACAACATAAGTTAAATGTATTGGTTACAAACCATCAAATGAAAATAAGTTGTCATTGTTTTATACATCAAAATGGTCTTAAAATGTCAAGGCTTTGACCACTATATCACCGCAAAGAGGCGGTATATAACGGGTAAGCCCTTCAAATGGTGGCATGGAGTCTTGATACTTGCTTTCCTTGACTGAAATGTCCGCATGGTCCACTAATTTCCTGAAATACATGTTAAGTTTGAAAACATCAACAAAAGTTGGGGAGTTCATGCAGTTTAGTTGTATGAGATGTATCTGTAAAATGTGAGTTGTATAAAATGTATCTGTAAAATGTGAGTTGTATAAAATGTATCCATAAAATGTAAGTTGTATAAACTGTATCCATAAAATGTGAGTTGTATAAGATGTATCTGTATGTAATGATGTAGTATGTAAAGCATCAATGAAATCGTTGATCATTAATGTTTCGTGAGGACATTAATATGTGTGACGAATTAGGAAGCAATCCAAACCTAGACGATTTCGTGTCGACTACTATCGACTGGGACACAAACGCACTCTTCTGTATGGGTCCACGACCAAGAGTGGTGCTCGCCAAAACCCATTAGATCTAACCCTCTGTACCTAGGTCCAAACTGGATTAATGGTGCTTAGATGTGTGACCCTAATCACACATGATCTAAGGTGTTTCATTCCATGACTTAACATACAATTGAACATGTATTTTCCCCGATAGTTGTAAAGTTGTAAAGCATTTAAAATGAATAGGGGACATGAACTCACAGAATTGCGTCCGTGAATGGTAAGTAACTGTGATCTGACGTACGATCGTCCTGAATAGTGTCACGACCTACAAACGTTCTATATTTGTTAGACACTTCGGTCTTGTAATGACTTGAGTACAAGTCTTTTATCTTGAATATGTGTTAAGACTTGTATATCTTTGTTATTCATTGAACTGTGTCTTAGATGTATTAACTGATAACTGTTTAGTGCATATATTTCGCCAAATACATATTCTTGTATCTCGTGAGTTGTATCGTAGTTGTATAAATGTGTTTTCACCAAGTGTTAGGTGATGTGAAAGTGCATATCGTTGCACGTATAGGAGTACGTATGTCCGCGTGTTTGTTATATGTGACCTTGTATTCTTAGAATATATATACTTATATATTCTAAGATATGTTTCATAAAAATATATATGTTATACTTGGTAAAAGGAATAGGAAATATCTTAAAAATAATCTATTTTTAAGATTAGTTCTAAAAATATCTTTTTAGTCTTTCACTAAAACAATATATTTTAGATGGTAAGAAATATATATGTATGTTTATGTATTTCAAAAACAATACCTTTTTAATATAAACCATAAGTAACATATTTTGTATATTGTAGAAAATATATGGTTACTTATTCGGTTTAGAAAATGTAGTTTACCAAGTCGTCGATATATTGTGTATTTATAGTCTGTATAGTTGTCCGTAAGTCCGATTTGTCCATAAGTTGTGTCCGAAGGCTCGGAACGTCCGTAAGTTGTTTTTAAGGTGTCTTTATATGTGTAGTCTTGTAAGACTTTAGTTGTAATGTGTCTTGTGTTTATTTGTACCATTGTATTCAAGTTACTAGTTTTCATACATATAACTAATACAAACAAATAACACATAGCACATAAGTTGTTAAGATAACTAAATATATATTTTCTCAAAAAATATATATTTACATCAAATTTTGCTTTTATAAAAACTATTCTTTTAAAATCTTTTTAATCTAATAAAGATTTTGTCAAAAATGGTAGTTTTTATAACACATGATTTTTAAGAAAAATGGCCATATTTCCTTTGAAATATATACTTAGCCATGTTCAATAAAACATATCTTTTTCTTATAAAAATCACCAACAATAATTTCATGTTATTCTTAATAAAAACATAGGAGATTTATGTCAAAATCTCAACAAGATGAAACCAAAAATATGTAGTGTTTTGGTATGATCATAACATAAGTTAACTAGTTCAAAATCTATGCTTTACTTCTAGATTTAACAAACTTTTTATAAAAAACCCATCTTGTATGTTTCTTTTTACAACTTTGTAAAAGTATTATTTTTAGTGAAAAACCTCTTATACTTTAACAAAATCAAAGATAATGATCATCCATCTAAACATTTATGTTTAACAAAAACCCTTAAACATTAACATGTATACTTGTTAGATTATGTTTTTAAACATCATCTAACAAGTTATTCATATGCTAATCATCAAAACTAGATCAAATATGCAAGTAATCATCCTTAAATCACAACATAAACACACTTTTATATCATGATTATTATTTTGCTTCTTTGTATTTTTCATATTATTTTGTATGATTATTTAGTTTATTACATGTTCTTAAACAAATAATGCATAAATAAGTATGAAAAAGAGATTTTAGAAGCTTACTTCTAGCACTAATGGCTAGGGATGATCTTGATGATGATTTAAAGAAAAGAAAAGTTGTTGATCTTGGGGTTTTGAAAGCTTTTGAATGGATGGAAAAGCTTCCCCAACTTGTTGTTGCTTTAGATCACCATAAGTATCTTCAAGCTCAATTTTGATCATCAAAGAAGTCTTGAAAGATTAAATGTTTTTGATGGTGTTCTTGGATAATATATGAATGTTGAGAGTTTCTTAAGTGTGTGAAAAGATGGTGAAAAAATGAGATGAAGTGCTTAGAGGATTATGAATCAAAGTGTTATAAATCTTCACCATGCTTTACCACTAGGCCCACTTGTGTAACCACTTGCATCTAAAGGTAATTAGCAAGATATTTGTGGAGACAAGGTAAAAAAAATGAGTCCCACATGAAGGTTGGGCCGAGATTAGTGTGGGGGGGGGGGGGGTACCCTTGCTTTGAACTTGTTTTCTTTGATAAAGTGTTAGAATTTTTTAGATGTTATGTTAGGAAACTTGTATGTTCAAGTGTTTAAGTGTTAAGAAGGTGTTAAGTGACCATTACTAGTCTAATATGATCTAAATAATATTAGATGGTCACTAAAAAAAGATCCGATATGGTTCGGATAATCGTTTTGCTTTGTTTCTGTTAGTCGTTATTTGAACGCTAAGCTTGTGTAACTTGTGTGAATTGATGTAGTTATTGGTTCGGATGATACCCGAAGGTAACCTCATATGAATTCTATGTTAAACATCATTTTTACATGTTGTAAAAATATTAAAAAGCTAATTTCTGCAGAATTTCTGCGGAAAAGTGTTGAAATCGTCGCTTTTAGTGCTTTTCGGGCAATTTTTAGTGTTTTCGGACTTCGGAAAGGTTTTAAATCAAACCCTTGCATTCCTAGTTAGGGTTTAATATATATTAGATGTTGGACTTTCGTCTGAGTCCTAAAGATGTCGTTTAGATGGTTTCTGCGGATCCTGCGTTTTCGTCAGAATACTAGTTTACTAGGTGCTTTTCTAGTAGTTTCGATGCATTGTTTAAACTGTTTCAAATGTATTCAATAAAAATGAATCATGTGCATCCTAAGTAAGTATTCCATGAGTATTCTAAGTGTATGTTACGAAATACGTAGTTCGGGTGTTCAAAATGCATAAAAATGTAGCTAAAAATGAGTACTTTAAGTGTATGAATGTTGTCAGAAAGTGGCAGTTGTCACAATGTTGAAATAACAAGAACACTAAAAGACTTGAACTTGAATCTTGAATCTTGAAACATAAGATGAAATATGATGATATATAGATGATATGATGTTGTTTAGTGCATGAATAATGTATGTTTATTGATTTCTTGAGATGATGATGTTAATCATCACAGGAAGCTTGCTAGATGGTGTTTAAACACTTAATCTAGCAAGTGGAAGGATGATCATGTAACCACATATGATGATCATCTTCTAGTGAACACAAGAACTTAATGGATAAAAATGATTTTTTGTAAAACAATGATCAAAGTGACCTAGTAAACTTGTCGATCTAAGACTTGTGAATGATTTTCCAAGAAAACCAAATTTAAAAAGATGATTTTTGAAAGATCATGGTTTTTCCTAAACTTATACCATTTTTAGTGGAAAGACAAGTGTATAAACACTAGAGAAACAAGAAAGTTTAATAAAGAAACATTTTTGTAAAATATGTTTACAAGTTGTAAACATCTAAAACCTTCAAGAATGAAGTTTACCAAGTAGTAAATATATTTTGGAGGGTAACTAAGGCTACTAAACACTTTACCAAGTTACTACGCATTTTTGTGAAAGATCAAGTTCATGATATTATGTAAAGTGTATTGTTTTTACACTTGGTAAGTATAAGATGTTTAGGGTATGATTGTTGGTTGTTTGAATAATTTTTTGAAAAGAAAATGATATGCTAAATAGCATGGACACCTCCATTTACAAAGGAAACTATGGCAAAATTTTCTAAAAATTCAAACACTTAGAATATATTTTCTGAACAAGTGTTTACAAGTATGTTTTAAACTAGGATTTTCAATATAAACTTTGCCATAATTTTTGTAACAAAAATACAAGTATTGGAGGTTGGTTTTTGTAAGTAAAAATGGATAAATATATATTTGGAATATATATTTTATATTAAGACACTTGTGTGAATAATTGTATACTTTGTGGAATAATTATATTATTTTAGGGTAAAATAATATAACTTAACAAAATACCATCCAAAATAATACCAAAAATCTCACGGAATAACTACATAAGTTACACACTTGATATTGTGAAACCGAACACAAAAATGTAACTTACAAGATATTCCGGAAAATACTCTTATATATATATATATATATATATTGGTAAATATTATTTTGGATACAAGAAATGAAAATATGATTTTTGTAAATGTTACCAAAGTATATCATATTTTCGACAAAGAGAAGATATATCATTTTTGGGAAGTTAAAATATATTTTCTTAGAATATTTAGAAGATATATGATTTTTGAGAAAAATATATATTTTATGGGAGTACATTATCTTTGGACAAAATGAGTATATATATATTTTCTATGTAAGACTTGAAAATATAGTGTTTTGGAAATATATATTGGGAATATATTGGCATATTTTTATTTGGAAAAACACACCGGAATACGACGCCAATACATGGCAAGTTATACAAATACAAGAATACGAAAATACATGTATAAGATACCCCCATCCTTGGGAAGGAAATATGAATATAAATACTTGAGAAGTATTATTACGAAAATATTGATTAACAATTATTCCAAGATTTATAAATATAATTTAGAGTAAAATATTGATTATTTTAACAAATAATTATATACTTGGAATACTACGAAAGACACTTTAAAACGTATGTTGGTGCATATGTCTCTCGACTTCGTCTTGTATCGAGTCTTGAATGTGATTAGATAGATCAGGGCACGTTGTACGAGAAAAACGAGAAACGTGGAGGATGGAACCATTTCGCACGAAATGGAACATACCATTTCATACGAAATGCTCTGCCTATATATATCTGCCTTGAGTCTTTCATTTGTAAGTGTGTGATTCCGGTACCGAGGTGCTGCCGAAGTGTCTACAGGCTGTAAAACGTTGTTTTATCAATAAACAAGACAGTTAAAGTGTATTCCAAGCTAAATCAACTCAATACGTTTGTTTCCACCTCTCGTATTGAGCAAAAACTCTTCTGAACGACTCGTTTGGTCATGATAACGATCCTACATGAGGTATCAGAGCTCAGGAGGAAGAGTTCTTACCGAATTCAGCTTGATTTCATCAAAATTCTGACTTCTACACCTTCTTTTTCAAAATTAACAAGATTTCACGGTTAAAATGGCTTTATTTTCTCACATTATAAGCGAAACACTGTTTTAACAAATCCTTGAAAGAATTAGACCTAAATCGAACTAAAAACTGGTTAATTTGACAAAATTCAGGCCGATAGGATGACGTCAGGAGCATTTCGCACGGATTGAGCTTCCATTTAGCTTGAAATTGCCATTTCGCGTGAAACAGACCTTCCATTTCGCAAGAAATAAGCTTTTTGGTTCATTTCTCTTGAATTTACATCCATTTCGCACGAAATCATCAATTTCGTGTGAGTCATTTCGTATGAAATAATCTAGCAGGTCATTTCGCTTGAAGAAGGGTCCATTTCGTTTGAAAGGGTGTCATTCAGTACGAAATCATCCATTTCGTACCAAAGTGTTCATTTCGTTTGAGATTGCATAAGGATCCATTTTGTTTGAACTAGTTCGTTTGTTCATTTCGCTTGAAGTAAATCATTTCGTTTGAAAGTGTTGAGTTTGTGAAATTTGGTAACCGAATCATGGAGGAAGAGTTTTACAACGCATTTGCTACTGCCCCGAGTACTCCTGTTACCATTGCTCAGAGCGTGAACATGGAAAATGAAACAGGAACTTTGCAAAAACCCCCGAAGCTAATGGGCATTGAAGAATATTATGGTTGGAAAGATCGATTTGAAAATTGGGTTCAAGCAAATCATCTGAGGTCTTGGGAGTGTATTGAGAAAAAGTATGTTAAACCTCGTACAGATTTGGGAGTTAACAAAACGATTTCTGAATTGTCAGATAAAGAACGAGATATGTACAAAGTAGAAAAGATGATGATTAGTTTACTTCAGCAAGCTGTGAAAGAAGACATCTTCATATTGCTTCAACACGATAATACTTCACGTTCGATTTGGGAAGCACTTCGAATTAAGTTTGAGGGAAGTGAGACGATGATCAGGAGTAAGAAATCATTGTTAAAGAAAGAATTTGATTTGTTTAAGAGTTTGCCGGGTGAAACTAAAAGAAACTAATCGAGAGATATTGCCATTTAGTGCGTTCAATGTCATTGTTAGAAATACATACACAAAGATCGAGAAGAATGGGTTGACAAATTGGCTGATGCATTACCTCAGAAAGAATGGGGTACATATTTGATGATCTTAAAGAACACTGGAGAATATGATAAATTGACAATTTCTCAGTTCATTGAAAAGCTTGAAGGACAAGATCTTGAACAACAGAAGATTGATAGAATGAACAATTCAAGCGGTCAACAAGACATCAAGATGTATTACAAAGGGAGTGTTCAGGATGTTGAAGCAAGTCTGAAGATTTAAACTGCTTTCAGCGCAGAAAATTCATCCGGATCAGTCAATCAAAGTCCAATCAGCAATAGTGGTTTTTCTTCATATTCAAGTGTTAATCCGAATGTTTCAACTCCAAGTCATCAGTTCCAAAGCTTAAACAATAGTAATGGTCATGTGTTACACTACAACATCGCGTTGCATCTTCAGAATGGTCAAAATTTCTCTGAACAAGTTGCTAAAGGTCATATGGCATTACTAGCTACAGTGTTAGAATCATATAAGGGATTGGTTGCAGGAAGGATCGGTAATCCTATGTTGACCAAAGAGGATTACGATCAGATCGATGCTGAGCAAATGGAGCTTATGGACATTAAATGGTGTCTAGCGAGTGTGTTGAGGAGAGCTGAGAAATTTAAGATGATTACAGGAAGAGATGACTTCCGTGATGCAAATGTTTCTATTTTAGGTTTTGATAAATCTAAAGTTACTTGTTTTCGATGCAGGGAAAGAAAGACATTTCAACAGGGAATGTACCAATCGTGAAGCAGGAGGAGCTCAGAATCCATTCGGGAATAATGATTACTATCGGAAAGCTATATATCAACAAATTGCTCAACAACCATCATCATCAAATGCTAAACAGATTGAAGATGGAAAGAAGAAAGCTTATTATGGTATAATAGATCAAGATGATGAAAAAGTGGCAGAAGCTTTTAGTTGGGATAAATACATTCCACCTGATTCAAAGTTAGGAGCATTCATTGCACAAATAGTTCATGAACCAGATTTGATGAAGGAATGGATGAAAGTGTTTGCTGATGATAAGAAGAATCAAGATGGAGAGTCTGTATCTTCAGATGACAGTTCAGAACAGACACAAGTGTTTGATCAATCATCAACTAATAACAGTGATGATGAGGAAGAAATACAAATAAATATTGGAAAAAGTCAATTACCTCCTGAAAGTTTTAAATTTTATTTTGCAGATAGATTGGAGAAACTAAAGGAGAAGCGAGCAGCAAAGAATCATAAAAAGGTAAAATGCGAGAATGTTGCTCAGGAAGATAAGTTTGAACAGAGTGAAGAAGTTGAAGTTGCTGAGAAGGTGGTTGAAGTTGAGAAAGTGGTTGAAGTTGAAAAGATTGTCGAAGTTGAAAAAATTGTTGAGATCACGAAACCTTGTCTAAAATGTTTGGAACCATGCAAACATTGTGAAGAGAAAGATGAAAAATATAGTGAGCTTGATAAGATGAAAGAAAAATTGTTGTTCGATGTTAATTACGTGAAAGAGTCGTATGATGTGTTGAACAGAATGGTGAATAGTTTGCAAAAGACAAACTCAGAAAGAGAAGATGCCTTAACTATGATGAATGCAGTAATGATGTCCAAGCAAAAGGCTATCAATCACTATATTGAAGAATGTGCAAAGTTGAAGCAGGAGTTGGAGACAGAAAAAGATAGAAAATGAAAGAATCAGACGATTGTTGCAAAGTTATTCAAGTTCTGATTATTTGATTGATAGAATTTATCCAACTGTTGCAGGTTTTGAAGCATTTCAAGATGAGAAGCCAAAAGAGAAGGATACTGGTAAGAAACAAAGTATCAGTTATAATAAGTGTCCGCCTCCAGTCTAAGAAGGTTATTCTCCCAGAAAACCAAATGAGGAACAAGTCAAAAAGGTAGTCAATATAAAGTTAAAGTCCGAAACAACTGATGAGTTACCAGAAAACATTGATGTTACATTCACATCATCTGACACTGATCATGAGACTGAGTTAATAAAGAAAGTGGTTGATCAAGTGTTGGATAAAGATGAGGAGTCAGAGTCAAAATCCGAATCCGAGAGTTCGAGTTCATCATCAGTTGAAAGTCCAAAATCGTCGGTTAAAAGAGTTTACAATAAAGAATTTCTGTTATCAAAGAGTAATTTGAATGATGAAATATTCAAAGTTGCATATACTTTGAGTGATTCGGACAAATTATTTTATGATGAGGAATTTCCAATAAGAAGTGTTCAAATTGAAAAAATTAAAAAGGTTTTCAAATTAACAGAAATTAATATTTCTGAAATAAAAGATGTAAATCTTAATGAAAAACCTAAAAAGTACACTTCAAAAGTTCAACAAAGATTGAACAAGAAAAAGGGTTACAGTTCTGGTTCTGGTTTTCAAAAGAAACCAAACCATAACGGTAATTTCAAAAAGAAGGGATTAGGTTTTACTTCACCAGAAAATCATAAAAATGAGAAAATTTCTAAAACAGAAACAATATTTGTTTCAGGGTCAGGTTCTGAGGAAGAAGCAAAGAGCTCATTCCGGAAGCAGTCAAACAAGACATTTCTTGCAGAAAAGCAAAAGTTTGAAAAGAATGGAGCTAATCAGAAAAGGGAGACAAGAACCCGTTACCATTGTCAAGAAGTTGGTCACATTGCCTGGAACTGTCCAAAGGCAACCAACACAAAACAGGAAGTTGTTTCTAAACTGAAAGAAAAAGTTGTTGATAAAACCGAACCACCAACTGAAAAGTTCAAAGTTTTCAAAAACTCAACATATGAAGATGGTGAATGTTCGAAAAGGTTTTACAAAAGAAGAGTGAATCTTAACAACCAAACATGGGTTGTTAAGAAATCAAATGTGAAATCTGGCGATGAATCTGACTCGTAAAAATCAGAAGAGCCACAAGTTGAGGTTAAAAGTGATAATTCAGTTCCGCTAATGGATGACGTCAACTTTCCACCATTGCGGGCTGAAAATTTAAAATCAAAAGTTGGTAAAGTGGACATTTCGAATCAATTATATTTTGAAAAGAAAGAATTTGATTTCGAAAAGGCATTTAATGGAAAAGTGAAGCATAATTTTGGGAAAATGGTTGAGGGTAAGGCCAAAGGGGTGAAAGATTTTTATGAAGAAAAAAGGAATGTTCAAACCCCGGGAGAAACTGAAAAGGTCACATCCAAGTTTGGTCAGGCTTGGATGTCTGTATTTCATATGTAAAAATCCTGACTTGCCGGAACTCCCAGGTTGGTAATTGGGGAGTAGGAATCGGCATCTTTCTTGAGAAATTCACTTCGGTGATATTTTGAATTTCAAAAGATTACACAAGGACATTAGATTGTACTTGATTTATCTTTTCTACAATTGGTATTGTTGATAGAACCTAAATTTGTTAAATGTTCAAGTGATTAAAAAACAATGTGATGAAACCCCTAACCTACAAGTGGTTTGTGAAATCAACAAAACTAATTTTTCGGAAAAACCATTTTGATTAAAACAAACTTAAGTGTTTTGAAATCATAATGGGAAAATAGTTTGTTGTCAGGGGGAGTTCTGATTGTTTATGCCAAGTGGATGGCGAATTGAAGCAATTCACATCAGTTTGTCAAATTTTCTTTAAATGGTTTTGAATTTTAGGGGGAGTAAGAAATTTCAGAAAATCCAAAAACATTAGAAAATTTGAAAAAGCCAAAAACATGTGAAAAATGAAAAAGAGTTTTGTTGTGGAAAAAGAGGAAATGATAGTACATCAGTAGACTATCACAGCACGCTAAAGAATTGGAAAGTCAAATGTGATAAACGATCTCGCTGAGGATGTGCCAGTAGGTTTTTATACATTTAGTAGATTGTATTCGAGATATAAACCTAAAATATAATACTTGCTTATCTCGTGGGGAACATCTCTCGGATACATGGGTAACCCCCAAAATCTTGTTTGAAAGACTTTCTGTTTCTGACATACTAGGTCTTTGTGCGTGATGATATATGGGGTATTATACCAGGACTTCAGATTTTGCGGGAGCAATAGCCTAGTCCTTGTATAATACTTTGCATTGCTTTAATTTTAAAGCCTACCCTCAGCATAAAAAATGATGAAACATTGAAAAATGCTAATCATGTGCTGTTGAAGAAAAGATCCCCAAACGGGACACACCTAAAGTCGAACCATCATCTCTCAGATTTTGCGGAAGCAATAGCCTGAGCTCTCATGGTCTCGCATTTAACCCGTTTACAGATATCATTAGTGTACACTCACCTGTAAGACTGAATATAGAAGTCTGGATACGGGAGTATATTCTGAGATGGGACACGCGAATAAGTTTAAGTCAATTAAAACACTAATTCCGTATCTCGAATCAATTGAACTTTGTGTGAAAATTTAAGTGGATCAAGTATACTGACAATCTAAGTGAATTGTTTAGAACTTAAAATGTTTAAAGCTTAACGGTGTTAGTGATTTGTCTCATAAACTGATATGATCCTCTTACACAAACTCACAAAAATATTGTATGTAAATATCTCTTTACTGTTTTCAAAATCCAAAAAGATTTTCGGAGTATTTTAGCATAAAATTTTGAAAATTCAAAAAGATTTTATTTCATTTTATTTTTCAACAACTGATGTTGGAAAGCTGATTTTCAAAATTCCAAGTGCTAAACATGATGAACAAATGGTTTGGGAGAGTTTGTTTGAGATGAAAAATGAATTTGAAAAGAAAAAGGGTATTTCTACAAGTGGTTCATCAGAGATAATTTGTTAATTCATTTTTTATCGTTTAATACCTGCAAGTGGATTCTAAATTTGTCAAATTTTTAATTTGTAAATTTTATTATGAGGTAGAGATTTGTGTAGGTCCCCATGTCTACACCTGAGCAGAGTGTGAGCCAGGTCACGATTCTAGAACCTGTGGAAGTCAGACTACGATCGCAGTACATCTTAAGGGGGAGTCTGTTAGAAAAAGGGGAGTCTGAAGATAGTAGAGCCAGATTCAGATCCTGAAGTTCATGCAAATTGCTGATGCTGATGAACTTAAGGAATCAAGAGATCTGATCAAGAGAAGATAGAGTCAGATTGCGATTCAGTGAGAGAAAGAGGAGTTTGAATTTGTTAGATCAACATCCAAGGGAAAGTTAGCTATTGATGCTGATAAGAAAAAGAGAAGAAGAAAGAGATTGAAGGATACTTACAGTGTCAGATACTTTGGAAAGAGAGAAAAGACTGATAAAGATTGAAGACTTTGAAGACTCGACACTGAAGCCTTCGTCAACATCCAAGGGGGAGTCTGTTGGTGCATATGTCTGCCGACTTCGTCTTGTATCGAGTCTTGAATGTGATTAGATAGATCAGGGCACGTTTTACGAGAAAAACGAGAAACATGGAGGGTGGAACCATTTCGCACGAAATATCCATTTCGTGCGAAATGGAACATACCATTTCGTACGAAATGCTCTGCCTATATATATCTGCCTTGAGTCTTTCATTTGTAAGTGTGTGATTCTGGTACCGAGGTGCTGCCGAAGTGTCTACAGGCTGTAAAACGTTGTTTTATCAATCAACAAGACAGTTAAAGTGTATTCCAAGCTGAATCAACTCAATACGTTTGTTTCTGCCTCTCGTATTGAGCAAAAACTCTTCTAAACGACTCGTTTGGTCGTGATAACAATCCTACAACGTAACTCAAAGGCACTAATCAATACTAAGTCAAGGCACGACCCGCTCATCTAATAAGACCATAGTGGGTTGTAGGTAGTCGTGTACACCAGAGGACACTTTGAGTTACAGGCAGATTCGAAGAACGCAAAACTGTGAGTTCATGTCCCCCTTTTCTCTTAACTGTTTTCAGTTTTATAACTTCGGGGGTGAAATACATGTTACATACTGCTTACAAACAATTACTATGGTATGATTAGCTAAGGAAAGGTATTGCTAGATCACGTGAATGGGTAGGCCATTAGCTTAAGACCATTAATCCTTGTATAAGGACCGAGGGGCATAAGTGATAGATCTATTGGGTGTTGCGAGCCCCACCCATGGGTCTGCGAATGGCCGCATGTGGTGACTATGTCATTCCGCCGGAGGGGCCGGTAAGAAATACGCATACAAGTTTGAGTACTTCATATGCCATGTCACTTTTTTAATGTATTAGCTACACATTAATTGATCTATTTTTCCTTATTGCTTCATACCAGTTTACACGAACATACATACATACATACAAAGGTTTTCAAGAATGATTCGTGCACACATACTAAACACATGAACTCGGTCAACTTTTTTTGATGTTCTTAAACTACATGTATTTCAGGGAACTAATAAGTGGATCTGGCGGGCGTTGAAAGTTTTTATGCTGCGTTTGAAATAAAGATGTCATCCATGGTCTTTGGGTTTGGTCGGTGTGTCTTATTCCTGGACGAGACACGTCTCCCAATCCTTGGTGCTATTTAATATCTTTCGATGAGTCCTTAGTGAACTCATAAGCATTTTGGTATGATTGTAAAACTTGAATTTGAAGTCTACGTTTTTAAACAATGTTGTTATGTTTTAAACTTATTCAATGGATGACAAACCTATGGTTTTAACATATAGCTATTGTTATGATTGAATGCAATGATATTAAGAAGGTCACACCATAACCACGCTTCCACAAAAGTCAGGGTGTGACAACTTGGTATCAGAGCTTCAATCGTAACGAACTAGGATTCTTTCTCGAGTCTAGACTACGATCATTAGGGCTCTCACGAAAATGTTTTCAAACATGTTTTCATTGCATATACAAAACGCCCAGATCCAGGAGACAAACATTTTTACAAACAAATCCACAAAACACGTTTCAAGGTTATGTTTACAATTCAGTCTTAGAGACTGAGGGAGGTTCAGTCTTAGAGACTGAGGGAGGTTCAGTCTTAGAGACTGAAGGAGGTTCAGTCTTAGAGGCTGGGGAGGATCAGTCTTAGAGACTGGGGAGGATTAGTCTTAGAGACTGGGGAAAATTGAGTCTTAGAGACTGGGAAAAATTGAGTCTTAGAGACTGGGAAAATTAAGTCTTAGAGACTGGGAAAAATTGAGTCTGAGAGACTGGGGGAAATTGAGTCTTAGGGACTGGGGAAAGTTTAGTCTGAGAGATTGGGAAATTCAATTTGGGAAGCTGGGAGTTTAGTCTGAGGGACTGGGAAATCCTGTTTGGGAAGCTGGGAAGTTTAGTCTGAGAGACTAGGAAGGATAGAAAGTTTCGTAATGTGAATACTTCATTACATGATAAATTACCTTTGCTTGCATACACTAATTGTTAGTGATTACTATGGATATACATGCTATGATGTAAGACCCTAAAACGTATTTGACAAAAGTCGCAGCGGAAATTCGTGCCATAAAATTTCTTTCATTACAAACGTCTTGACTTACTAGAAAGTTTGTTTTATAAATATCTCTTTTACATAGCAAAAGCATAACTCTCGTTTCCTAAAGTACATACTCGATTATTCCCATACAATCTATCTTGTGACTCGGTCTTCGATCTCTAATCCTTGTGATAATCGCCCGTTATCCGTACAACCTGCACCCACCACATACATTCATAACATTAGCACACATCATATAATCAAGATTCATTCACGTACACTTCACATTTCGTCATTTCTCAGACTTTAAGCATTTCATCTGCGTATCCATTTCCTGGTGAGGCTTCAATAATGTACCTGCATTACTTTTCATTCTCAAGGTACACCATTAATAACGTTAACACTCAACGTGTCTAAATCATGCATACATGCGTACTTACATACATACATACATACACATCTACATACATACATATCTTTCCTACAACTTAACATACGTGCATACTCTCATACCTGTCTTTATGCATACATACATACATACATACATACATACATACATACATACATACATACATACATACATACATAACTACATACGTACATACCTCTCTTACATCTTTACATACATGCATACGCTCGTACATATCTTTATACATACATACATACATACATACATACATATACATCTACATACATACATACCTTTCCTACAACTTTACATACGTGCATACACTCATACATATCTTTATATATACATACATACATACATACATACACATCTACATACGTACATACCTTTCCTACAACTTTACATACGTGCATACACTCGTACATATCTTTATACATACATACATACACATCTACATACGTACATACCTTTCCTACAACTTTACATACGTGCGTACACTCATACATGTCTTTATACATGCATACATACACAACTACATACGTACATACCTTTCCTACATATTTACATACATGCATACGCTCGTACATATCCTCATACATACATACATACATACACATCTACATACATGAAAACCTTTACGTACACGTACTAGATCACGCGTACCTCTTACATAATCATACATTATTTACATGGGTCTTGGACTTAGCTTTATAACCCATAAACATCTAAGGAACCACCAAAATCATGTTTGGAAGGTCCGCCGTAGTCCACGGATAACAAACCGAAGCCTACGATACATAAATCAACTTAAATAACAAGATTTCAGCTTTTGAGACTTGGGGAGGCCGTCGGCGACGGGCCTTGCATTTGCCCGTAGCCAGAAACCCCGTAGACAGGTAAATAACCCGTCAGCAAAAAAACTAACTTTCTAGAGCCCGTCGGCGACTACCCTTAACCCGTCGGCGACTACCTCTAGAAATGGCACTTTTCTGCAGTTCCTTTTCGTCGTCCGTACGCACTAAAACGCGCATAACTTTTGAACCGTTTAACCTCCCGTTTCTTCCTACATGCTTGTAAATTCACATTCTATCATATGAACTTAAAATCCCACATCCGGATTAAGGAAATTCCTAACTTATGCGTTTACGCCTATATTTTCATTTTCGGACAATTTTACCCATTCTTGTTTTCATCACACAATTCATTTGTTTTAGCCCAAAACTTGCACGAACATTACTACCATGATACTTTTACATTGTCCGGAGTTTCGTACTTAGGGTTTACACACCCGATCCCCGTTATGTGTTATTTCATTCATTTTATTCGATTATACTAAAACCAACCTTGTTAAACCAGGTTTCATTCGTGAAATTGTTTACCTGTTAATCATAACTCACAACCGAGTCCTTTGACTACTTATCCGTACCTCCGCTTACCAATTAGCGTACTTATGTACAATTCTACCCGTTACCCAGTTATCATACCGTAACCCTTTCATATTATTCATTCCGATATAACAACAAACCCCATCTTTGACCCGTTATATCTTCTTAACGAAAATCATCGATTTCATACCATCCATCCTTATTTGTCCTCAATCATCATACCTTAATTAACTAACACATATCTTTACGTAAACAACTAAGAAGTGATTACGGAAATCACTTACCTCATGCATCCGTGTTCACATCCGCTTCATCGCCTCTTCTTGACCCGTTAGCCTTTCGCGCTTGAGTCCGTCCAACAAGCATACTCATTGCACATGTTAACGATCATAACAATTACATCTTTTACATTTGACTTTAATTAGTCAATTCCAACAAGCATAGAACATGTGACCAATTTCACATTCTTACAAGCTCATGTAATTCATCATATCATTCCATTTAAAACGTATCGTTATAACATGTACCATACGACTTCCTACAACCCTATCTTTACGACAATGAGTCAAATCATGCTTCTTGTTCGTAGTTGACTTTCAGAAAGTCAACAATTCATTTTATTTAACTTTCGACTTATCATTTTATACCCGTATCATCATGATATGCTATACGAACGACACTATATACATTTTATCATACACGTGGTGTGCGTACTACCTTCTAAGCATAACGTACAACTAATTCATGCACAATCTTCCAAATTCATACATAATTCATCAATTTCTTCCTTCTAATCAACACGAATCATACATGCATAATCATCAAACATATAATCATCACATTTCTTCCAATCCTTCTAACAAGAATCCATCATACATAACATGATACATCAATTTTGAACAAGAATTGGACCTAGATGATATATCCATGCTATCATCTTCACCCTAACAATTGGGTTTCACCTTTAAACATCAAATTAACACAAACCATACATAACCTATGTTCTATATGATGATTCTAACACTTATACATGATCAATTTCACATTAACTTACGGATTAGAACATAACCCACTTCACACATGATCAACAATCTTTGATTCAAGACATACCTTACGATCCCCTTGTAAAGGTGATCACTAATTCATGCTCGGTTGTGAATTTGGGCCTTGATTCATTCTTCAATTTGAAGCTTTTGATGAACTAGGGTTTTGGGGCTCTTGAGAGCCCCTGCTCGATCATCCAGAACACACGAGATGTGTGTGTTTGTGTGTGTGTTTAGTTAATAAAAACATAACTTTCCCCTTGTTCATCTTTGGTCCCTCTAGTTTGTACCCTTGTTTGTTTTGCTAAACATTTGACTAGGTATAATAACCTAGTTATTACACTCCATTTTATTAAACATGGGGTCACACTAACAAATTTAGAAATTCAAGTTTTGGGGCGTTACAAGTCTACCCCCCTTAAAATAGGTTTCGTCCCCGAAACCTTTCTTACTTTCATTTAACACACGTTATCTTTTCTTCCAGTCCATCAACACAACCGCTAGCACCTCCTAATGACAATCTTCTATCTTCAAGAACCCGCTCCAGAGTTCTTATTAGTGTCGCTTTCACTAACAGTGCTAGTTCCCAACAGCATTCATAGCTAATGGTTCATTCATCATTCTAATATTCATGCATCACGCACAATATACCATTTGTTTGCTTGAAACAATTCCAACATCCCATTAATAACATTCCTTTTTATTCATTTCAACATTCATATTACTTTCATCGACCATACGATCTAATTTCGTAATTTATACTTGCACATCTATGTTTAACTTTGATAGATACATCATAATAATAGGTAACTATCCATTCTTTATTCATAAATTATTCATATTACCGACTTCTTTCTAACAAGTCCATACTTTCCATGCCCTATTTCCACGTAACCTTCTCATTTCCTTGACCGTTTAGTAACAGTTCAATGTACATGTTCATTCAAACTTATAATAATACTTACTCTCATATGACCCTTTTTTTTAACGGGTTTAGTACTTTCATCTCATCCTTTAAGATTCCATTCTATAGACACATTGTATAACATTTAACTCTTGTTTTGTTATCACAACAAAACCGCTATGTCATCGTCATACCTACGTGCTTAACTCCGTAGCTAACATCATTCTACCTTTCTATAGTCTTTTGTACCATACATATCCTTACGTTACTTATGCATTCAGATATTTTCATTCCTATCATTCTTTTGTTCTTTTGCTTTACGTTTACTTATATGACTTGTTTGACGCATACATGGTCAAACTATTGACTTCTTCTTATGTAGACTAATTCCGTCTTTTATATCTCAAATCTGTTTCGCGGATTCGAACACATTATTCATACCTTCCGTACCTTCTATGTTTTGAATCCGTCTCGCGGATACAAACATTGCATTCACATCTTTCATTCTTTGAATCAGTCTCGCGGATTCAAACATTGCATTCACGCTTTTCATCCCTTGAATCCGTCTCGCGGATTCAAGCATTGCATTCATATCTTTCATTCTTTGAATCCGTCTCGCGGATTCAAACATTGCATTCACGCTTTTCATCCCTTGAATCCGTCTCGCGGATTCAAGCATTGCATTCATACATTGTTGATCCGTACTTTCTTACGGATTCAACATTCTTCATTCTTATCATTCATGTTTTTCATTCCTACATAGTACTCTCAATTTCCCGAGAGTCTTACTACCCACTTCACCCGCACGCCCACATGCTACCCAATTCTAACGGACATACCTGCGATAATTACCACGGTCTCACGAATGTCATATGCTTCTTGCGTACTGGCCAGGTGCGCAATTCACATACTAATTTCGTGCCTTCAGGTAATCATCGCCTTATGTCTGCAGTAGTGGGTCTCAGTTCGTGCTACATTTTTTTTTACAATCTTATCAAGACAATATCATTGTCTTCCATTTAGTACTTACCCTCGCAAGGAGATTTCTTCCTTTTTCTTTTAACACCGGTACCATACATATTAACGTTGTGTACCTGGGGTCCGTCTGTCCATTCGCATCCTTGCCTGCCTTAGCATTCATCCTAGGCTGCATTCAAGGGCCATCTTCTTCAAACACTTATACTTACCTTGCACAAAACATACCGTCAGTTTCTTTATACGTATACATAAGTACATACTTACATTCGCTTCTACCTTTGGATCTTGATCGAGTCTTAGATTGTACGGGTTCCTTATCATAAGAGCACACCAGTTTGAGTTCAAGTACTTACTTTCTTGTACTTGATTCTCTTAAACCAGGGCTCTGATACCAACTTGTAAGACCCTAAAACGTATTTGACAAAAGTCGCAGCGGAAATTCGTGCCATAAAATTTCTTTCATTACAAACGTCTTGACTTACTAGAAAGTTTGTTTTAGAAATATCTCTTTTACATAGCAAAAGCATAACTCTCGTTTCCTAAAGTACATACTCGATTATTCCCGTACAATCTATCTTGTGACTCGGTCTTCGATCTCTAATCCTTGTGATAATCGCCCGTTATCCGTACAACCTGCACCCACCACATACATTCATAACATTAGCACACATCATATAATCAAGATTCATTCACGTACACTTCACATTTCGTCATTTCTCAGACTTTAAGTATTTCATCTGCGTATCCATTTCCTGGTGAGGCTTCAATAATGTACCTGCATTACTTTTCATTCTCAAGGTACACCATTAATAACGTTAACACTCAACGTGTCTAAATCATGCATACATGCGTACTTACATACATACATACACATCTACATACATACATATCTTTCCTACAACTTAACATACGTGCATACTCTCATACCTGTCTTTATGCATACATACATACATACATACATACATACATACATACATACATACATATATACATACATACATACATAACTACATACGTACATACCTCTCTTACATCTTTACATACATGCATACGCTCGTACATATCTTTATACATACATACATACACATCTACATACATACATACCTTTCCTACAACTTTACATACGTGCATACACTCGTACATATCTTTATACATACATACATACATACACATCTACATACGTACATACCTTTCCTACAACTTTACATACGTGCATACACTCGTACATATCTTTATACATACACATCTACATACGTACATACCTTTCCTACAACTTTACATACGTGCGTACACTCATACATGTCTTTATACATGCATACATACACAACTACATACGTACATACCTTTCCTACATATTTACATACATGCATACGCTCGTACATATCCTCATACATACATACATACACATCTACATACATGAAAACCTTTACGTACGCGTACTAGATCACGCGTACCTTTTACATAATCATACATTATTTACATGGGTCTTGGACTTAGCTTTATAACCCATAAACATCTAAGGAACCATCAAAATCATGTTTGGAAGGTCCGCCGTAGTCCACGGATAACAAACCGAAGCCTACGATACATAAATCAACTTAAATAACAAGATTTCAGCTTTTGAGACTTGGGAGGCCGTCGGCGACGGGCCTTGCATTTGCCCGTAGCCAGAAACCCCGTAGACAGGTAAATAACCCGTCAGCAAAAAAACTAACTTTCTAGAGTCCGTCGGCGACTACCCTTAACCCGTCGGCGACTACCTCTAGAAATGGCACTTTTCTGCAGTTCCGTTTCATCGTCCGTACACACTAAAACGCGCATAACTTTTGAACCGTTTACCCGTTTAACCTCTCGTTTCTTCCTACATGCTTGTAAATTCACATTCTATCATATGAACTTAAAATCCCACATCCGGATTAAGGAAATTCCTAACTTATGCGTTTACGCCTATATTTTCATTTTCGGACAATTTTACCCATTCTTGTTTTCATCACACAATTCATTTGTTTTAGCCCAAAACTTGCATGAACATTACTACCATGATACTTTTACATTGTCCGGAGTTTCGTACTTAGGGTTTACACACCCGATCCCCGTTATGCGTTATTTCATTCATTTTATTCGATTATACTAAAACCAACCTTGTTAAACCAGGTTTCATTCGTGAAATTGTTTACCTGTTAATCATATCTCACAACCGAGTCCTTCGACTACTTATCCGTACCTCCGCTTACCAATTAGCGTACTTATGTACAATTCTACCCGTTACCCAGTTATCATACCTTAACCCTTTCCTATTCTTCATTCCGATATAACAACAAACCCCATCTTTGACCCGTTATATCTTCTTAACGAAAATCATCGATTTCATACCATCCATCCTTATTTGTCCTCAATCATCATACCTTAATTAACTAACGTATATCTTTACGTAAACAACTAAGAAGTGATTACGGAAATCACTTACCTCATGCATCCGTGTTCACATCCGCTTCCTCGCCTCTTCTTGACCCGTTAGCCTTTCGCGCTTGAGTCCGTCCTGACATGATTCATATACTTTCATATCATCGCAATTACATTCTTGTTAGCATACTCATTGCACATGTTAACGATCATAACAATTACATCTTTTACATTTGACTTTAATTAGTCAATCCCAACAAGCATAGAACATGTGACCAATTTCACATTCTTACAAGCTCATGTAATTCATCATATCATTCCATTTAAAACGTATCGTTATAACATGTACCATACGACTTCCTACAACCCTATCTTTACGACAATGAGTCAAATCATGCTTCTTGTTCGTAGTTGACTTTCAGAAAGTCAACAATTCATTTTATTTAACTTTCGACTTATCATTTTATACCCGTATCATCATGATAGGCTATACGGACGACACTATATACATTTTATCATACACGTGGTGTGCGTACTACCTTCTAAGCATAACGTACAACTAATTCATGCACAATCTTCCAAATTCATACATAATTCATCAATTTCTTCCTTCTAATCAACACGAATCATACATGCATAATCATCAAACATATAATCATCACATTTCTTCCAATCCTTCTAACAAGAATCCATCATACATAACATGATACATCAATTTTGAACAAGAATTGGACCTAGATGATATATCCATGCTATCATCTTCACCCTAACAATTGGGTTTCACCTGTAAACATCAAATTAACACAAACCATACATAACCTATGTTCTATATGATGATTCTAACACTTATACATGATCAATTTCACATTAACTTACGGATTAGAACATAACCCACTTCACACATGATCACCAATCTTTGATTCAAGACATACCTTACGATCCCCTTGTGAAGGTGATCACTAATTCATGCTCGGTTGTGAATTTGGGCCTTGATTCATTCTTCAATTTGAAGCTTTTGATGAACTAGGGTTTTGGGGCTCTTGAGAGCCCCTGCTCGATCATCCAGAACACACGAGATGTGTGTGTTTGTGTGTGTGTTTAGTTAATAAAAACATAACTTTCCCCTTGTTCATCTTTGGTCCCTCTAGTTTGTGCCCTTGTTTGTTTTGCTAAACATTTGACTAGGTATAATAACCTAGTTATTACACTCCATTTTATTAAACATGGGGTCACACTAACAAATTTAGAAATTCAAGTTTTGGGGCTTTACATATGACTATTATGTAACGGCACACATGTCACCTTGATTAGAAAGCGAGTTGCCAAACATTGATAACCCTAACGCCATCGCAACAAATAATGGGATTACATATGTATAGGAAATATTTACGTCAGACACTGAGAGTGATCCTGATATGCTGACCAAGGACGAGGACGACTTTCAATAGTCCGCACTACCAGATTTTGGTGATGATTTACCCTTACTGATGGCTTCTCTGACAAGAATCCTCTTGTCACTCTTGTTTTAGTCTATGGCCATTTCATCACTGGTCATCCCGATGGTGAACACACCATGGCTCCGATCCTCGACAATGCGCCTCCTGTGGACATTCCTTCTGAAGGTTGGCTACTAAACGCATATTGATGATGACGCTGACATGTTATTGATGGTCCTTCTAATAACACCCATGATGATGGAAAATCAGACGAGAACGTTGTTACTAATTTTACTTCTTGAGACCCCTGTTAACAAGCTATCCGCTGATTCTAGCATGTACTCGACTTCAGACTCCCTCGAGTCTGTGACATATGCGGCCTTACAGACAGCCGGGTTACAGCTTTCTACTACTAACTCAGACGAAGACATCGCTATGATTACTGTACCAACACCTGCTCAAGACGCTGCACCTTTACACGACCCAGGGCCTGCTCCTGAGCCAGCTCATGTTCCTTTTGGGTCATCTTGATGTTGCACCTACTGATCATGCACCCTTGCTTGGTCATGACCCTGTTTCTTTTTGGTATACCGGACATTACACCCCTTACATCTGACCCAGTACCTGCACCCGACGATCTCCTTATTGGTTGAGAAGTTTGTTCCTGCCCCTACACCCGATGATGTTGCTCCTATGGAGACCGACGTCCATTGCACCGACATGCCTACCGCTTTCTTTCAAGATATACCCACACCCCGGGAAGGTACTCCAGGTCAGCACCCGCATGACGATCCTTTTGCTACAGCAGCATTTTCCCTGACCTCACGGCCGCACCATCTGCTACATTCACCTCTACATCGCCGGACAAACCATTTCTATGGTTCCTATAATACACTATGCTGATTTTAGACCCTTACCATCCCTCACATTACGGAGACCACACACGGGATGAGCTGCTCCTGTAGCATCAGCTACAGTTTAAGATATAAGTCACAGAGTTTTGGAGCTTGAGCTGACACCACGTCCTCCACCCTGTCTATTGCCAGTATACTTTGGTCCTTCACATTTATCAAGATTCCTTTTGCACTCTCACCTGCTGCTATTACACCTTTCCCAGGTTTTTGATGCTCGTCTCTTTACGGTCGAGCGGCAGATCAGATAATTACTTCAACGTATATACAAGTCCGAGGAGGAAGTTCACGCATGTTAACAGATTACTTTTCTTTCCTCCTCCACCTCAATCACCAGTATAGTTGGTTTCTGGATTTATGCGGATTACATTACTCTTGGGTAAAGACACTACAAATGAGCTGAGACTATGGAGACTGTTGGAGACTACTTTTGACCATGTGATTTTGATACACTGATAGATTTGTTGGGAAAGGGTAGGGTGACCCTGTGTCCCTTGTGATGTGTTACATTTCGTAGATAATGTGATTATGGTTGGTAAATAATGAAAGCTCAGTCGCTATGACTCTCACTAAACACGTTATTGACCTGCATAATTGTGCAATAACTATAATGCTACATGCTTACTTGCTACGTTCCTATCTACAAGTTGTGCTATAATTGTGACGATATGTGATTGATTGTTATAACAACTGCGTATATACATATGGGTAATACACCTCCTGGGTCTCATTCGTTAAGAAGATGCTTTTGTGCTTACGCCTTTAATAAGACCTGACCTAACCGATCTTCTTCTAGGAAGATGTCGACTCAAGGAAACACCGATACCAACACCCCTTTTCTGACGATAGAGACAGAAATACAAGAGCGCATCTCACAGGCCATCGCACAGCACGAGGCCCTTCGCTTCGAGCGCAGCAGAGGTACCACAGGAAATAACCCACCCAACGGTAATGTTTAGTCACTTAAGACACATTACAAGAACGTTTGGACATTTCCAAGTGTGCTTTGCTAATGCCTCTCGTGAATGATGTTGCTTATATCGCAGGCTGCACCTACAAGCAGTTCTTGGGATGCAATCCCCTGGAGTTAGACGGCACTGGAGGTGCCTTAGCCTTCGTACGCTAGGTTAAGAAGATGGATTCTGTTTTACGGTTGAGCAAATGTGCCCCAGAGCATCAGGTTGCATACATTTCTGGACTACTTCAAGATGGGGCTCTGTCATGGTGGAACCTTCAGGTTCAGACAATGAGTGAGGCTGCTGCGTATGCTTTGACATGGGATCAACTGAAAGAACTAATGCATAAGATGTACTGTTCGAGACCAGAAATCCAGAAGTTGGAAACTGAGTTCTGGAACTTGAAGATGGAAGGTCCAAAAATAGCCGAGTACGTGGAGAAATTCCATGTTCTGTCACGTGTTGTCCCCTATATGGTAGATCTAGAGTTTAAGAAGATTGAGTGTTTCATTTGGGGATAGGCACCCCAAATCATGAGCATGGTGACGACATCAAAGCCTGCAACGATCGCTGAGGCCATTGATCTAAGTGTGGCCTTGACTGAAGAGGCAATCAGGTTGAACAAATTTTCAATCTCTGAAAAGAAAAAGGAGACTCATGTGGAGTCATCTGGAGATAACAAGAGAAAGTTCGAAAACTTTAAGCAGGGTACCCAGACGAAAAACAACAACAAGGCCAAAAAGGGAAAAGAGTACATGGGTAAACTACCTAAATGCGACAAGTGTCGACGTCATCATATCGGCCGATGTAAAAATGGAAAGTGTGACAACTGTGGCAAAGTGGGGCACAGCAAGGAGACGTGTTGGCATGAGACGAAACATGGAAAGAAAGGGCAAGGATGTTATAACTGTGGTGACATGGGGCACTTTAGGGAATATTGCCCAAGAGAGATTAAACAAGATCGTGGGAAAAATGTCTAATACCGAAGCTAGGGAAGCACGCCAGGATCCAAACATGGTCATCGGTACGTCTCATAGTAGTCAATGTTATGCGTCCGTGCTATTTCACATTGTTGTCAAATTTTAGCTTCAGAATGTACTTGTTTTAGTAGTAAGTAGGATAGGTATCCAGTACTCGATAGAACTAGCTTAAGGAAAGCTTCGACGTGGTAATTGGATTGGATTGGTTGTCGAGCAATCAAGTGGAGATTGTTATCCACAACCCGATGACGAACGAAGAAACAATCATGACTCATGAAGCAGGATACGCCTTTACGAATTACTAACTGCTTGAAGGTACAAATGTGTTGCGTAAAGGATGTGTTGTTTTTGCTTGGCTCATGTTAGGGACAAGGGAGCCAAAGGACCAAAACTCGAAGATATTCCTGTGATAAGGAAATAACCTGAGGTCTTCCCTGAAGACTTGCCAGAATTATCTCCTCAACGAAAAGTCAAATTTCGCACCAATTTGATATCATGCGTCGCACCTGCTGTTAATGCACCCTAGCGACCTACACCCTCGGAGATGCAAGGATTGTCAGTATAACTACAGTAGTTGATAGATAAGGAAGATAACAAACCAAGTTTCTCGCTTTGTGTAGCCCTAGTCTTGCTCGTCAAGAAGAAGGACGATAGCTTCCGTGCGAGCCTCAAACTACCAGGAGCCGAATGAGCTAACCAACAAGAGTCGGTGACTCTTGCTGAGGATTAACAAATCCCTTACTTAACTAACTATGAGAATCCAACTAGTATTTCGTGACTGATCGGTGATCGAGTGTCGTTAGCTGCAAATTCAGGAAGAAAGTATACCGGGAAATTGTGGGACAATAACTTGTTTTAAAATATGGTGTTTCTTACACGATGCACAAAACAATTTTACACAAAATATGAAACCTTGAAAATCTAGGGAACATGTACTTAGGATCTTTGGGAACCCAGATCCAAACTCGTAAAGATCGTTACTTAGGAACCACACCGGTTAACTCAAGCGAACCCCGTTATCTTGACATTTATGCTATTTCAGTTAACCAAACAGAAGATATTTGAATCTCTTACATTGAAATTTCCATTTCTGCTTTTAGCAAGTAGATGTTTGCATCTCTACTCCCCTTAATGGTAGTTGCATCACGTTAATTTTCTTCGCTGAGAGCGAACACACATTTGCTTCGACATTTGGTCATTTCCTCATTTTAGCAAATACTCATTGTTTCAGTACTCAGAAACTTATATGTCACACATGCACCATTTGCTACGCAAGTGGTTTCGTTTCAAATAAACGCTTCATTAAAATTCAAATATTATTTTGCTTGCTGATTTATGATTCGAATGACCTACATCATTGTAATTGTTGGCTCTTTTGTTACCAAGTCAACACACTGCCATGAGACTTCTTTTCTTTCAAGTTACATTCATGGTTAATCTTTGTGACCATGCCGAGATTCCTTTGTTGATACATACGTTGATTGTCGGGTTACGCTGAAACCAAGTTCAATTGCTTGAACTTATCCATTTCGCATATTCAGTTTAAGACGTCATATGATGTATTGAGAGCATCATATTCAAGTTTTTTTGCAAAGATTCTTTCATTACGAGTCGTAGTAGACTTGGTTAGTCTACGGCCCCACTAAATCGTTTGTTGGTATCAATACCTTACGGTGATACTTTCACATAATTGAAGCTTGCGCTAATTTGGTTACGCACCCTATACACGGATTTAATTGTCTAATTATTTGTTCTAAATCCGTTTTGGTTATCACAATTAAAGCAGTCTCAACATGGTTATGTGTTAAGACAACAGTACATAGATTCATTTCATAGCACGGTGTACCTCCTAACGATTCTTTCATTGTCAATCGAATGCCTTGTGGTACTTAATACTTTTCATCCTCGATCAAAAACAGTGGCTCTTTGATGTTCCGTATTCAACTGAAAACTTTATGACATTGTGTAAATCAAATATTCAGACTGTTTCAGAATACTTTTATTTGATTTCAAACACGGTGAACTTGTTCAGTCACCACTATATTTGAATCTTGTCACTACCACACCTTGTGGTGTCATTGCGAATTTGTAGCTTGTGCTAATCCTGGTGAACCGTTTCACACTAAACTACATATAATTTTGTTTGACTTGTCATTTAAACATTCCTGATGCAACTACGAGTCAAGACAATAATACACCAGATTCACTTACATTTCATTCGGTGTATCTTTGAAAATTCAAGAATGTCAACACATTAATCCTTACCAGTTATTTATTCGAAAGTTGACAGATCATTGTCATATTCAAATTGTTGATTTTGAGTTCATATAGCGGATGCTATGGTTTGTGAAAACTCGTTTGCAGATTATGACCGATTGTTTGAGAATTCTATTGGTCAAAACTCCTTGTTGCTCCCCTGATAACTAAGTTACGCTAGACTATACATCTATACATCTCGCGTCCTTTGACGTCAAAAGCTAGAACACATACCTTTTAACCATTGAGTTATTGTTCTTGAAATACATCCTTGGATTCACCTGATGTGAATAAGATTTGATTCGGTTTTGGTAGTTATCTACCTCAGTACTATTCATATACATACACGCATGATGTAACGATAAGGAGTTAAGGTAGCACAAATTTCGAGGACGAAATTTTCTTAACAGGGGGAGAATGTGACAACCGTCAAATTTGCATGTATCCGTACAATTAATTAATGTTGTTTAGTGTTTAATGACTGTGCTTAATTACAACTGATGACTTAGACTGCTTTCTGATTTCTGTATCATACATACATGTGCATCACATTTCATACTGTCACACCATTTATTACATACAAACTTTAGTGACATAAACGATGCACAAAGCACAGTTAGCACAGCTAGCGGATAACTCAGAAACATGCTGACAATGTCAATACATAGGCAAACAGTGTTTTGAGGCCCGGTATGAGCCAGAGGCAAGGTACTACACTAGTATGGTGTGTAGGGAAGTAAGGACCATAAAACTGCGTCACTAGGTGATAGTTTAAGTGCCAGAAAGTGCCTAAAACCCACCCAAAGTGCAGAATTATGCATATTTCAGCAAAATTCAGCTTTTTAATAAGCTAGTAACATGCAAAAACATGGAAAAATGGTCATGAATGCTTTCCTAAGTGTCGGGAATTAAAAGTGTCACAAAAGGGTACTTAAAAATCACTAAACGGAATTACTTGACACTTAACGAACCGGTATCTAACCGAACAACCAGACATTACCCGGAACACCAAAATATTGCTAGAAGCATTGTTTTATTATTTTTGAACTAGTTATGATTCCCGAACACCTTAACACACTATATAACATATCTTATGCTTAACAACTAAACTAATACACTTGATTTTCAACTAATCACCTACTTATCATTACAAATTACACTTAGACCCCCTCCCCCTTCTTGTTCACGGTCCAAGGTGGCCCCCACCATAATCCTTACAAGATTTCCTTAAATCTTCACTTAATCTTTGTTGGATTTGCTAGGATCTTGTTTGGTACTTAAGAAACATAAAACCCAATGGTTAAAAGCATAAGATGAATATAAGATGAACTTGATCTCACTTCTCACAAACACCTCCACACTTCTTCCTCCCTTCTTCTAACTCTCGGCCAAGGACCACCACAACACCACCACCTTTGTCAAGCTTTCTTCATACATTCCAAGGTGATCTAGAGGAGCAAGGAGCCAAGTTAGGAAGCTTGGAGCTTGCGGAAGTTGAAGGACCTCATCCGTTTGCTTTTATCCACTCCATATTCTTCATTGTTCTTCCCTAGCTTGAAGCTAGTAGTAAGATTCTTTTAACTCTTGATACTTCATATTTTTAGTGGATAAAAGATATATTACGTTGAAATAACAAGAACACTAAAAGACTTGAACTTGAATCTTGAAACATAAGATGAAATATGATGATATATAGATGATATGATGTTGTTTAGTGCATGAATAATGTTTGTTTGTTGATTTCTTGAGATGATGATGTTAATCATCACAGGAAGCTTGCTAGATGGTGTTTAAACACTTAATCTAGCAAGTGGAAGGATGATCATGTAACCACATATGATGATCATCTTCTAGTGAACACAAGAACTTAATGGATAAAAATGATTTCTTGTAAAACAATGATCAAAGTGACCTAGTAAACTTGTGGATCTAAGACTTGTGAATGATTTTCCAAGAAAACCAAGTTTAAAAAGATGATTTTTGAAAGATCATGGTTTTTACTAAACTTATACCATTTTTAGTGGAAAGACAAGTGTATAAACACTAGAGAAACAAGAAAGTTTAATAAAGAAACAATTTTGTAAAATATGTTTACAAGTTGTAAACATCTAAAACCTTCAAGAATGAAGTTTACCAAGTAGTAAATATATTTTGGAGGGTAACTAAGGCTACTAAACACTTTACCAAGTTACTATGCATTTTTGTGAAAGATCAAGTTCATGATATTATGTAAAGTGTATTGTTTTTACACTTGGTAAGTATAAGATGTATAGGGTATGATTGTTGGTTGTTTGAATGATTTTTTGAAAAGAAAATGATATGCTAATAGCATGGACACCTCCATTTACAAAGGAAACTATGGCAAAATTTTCTAAAAATTCAAACACTTAGAATATATTTTTTGAACAAGTGTTTACAAGTATGTTTTAAACTATGATTTTCAATATAAACTTTGCCATAATTTTTGTAACAAAAATACAAGTATTGGAGGTTGGTTTTTGTAAGTAAAAATGGATAAATATATATATTTAGAAAATATATTTTATATTAAGACACTTGTGTGAATAATTGTATACTTTTTGGAATAATTATATTATTTTAGGGTAAAATAATATAACTTAACAAAATACCATCCAAAATAATACCAAAAATCTCACGGAATAACTACATAAGTTACACACTTGATATTGTGAAACCGAACGCAAAAACGTAACTTACAAGATATTATGGAAAATACTCTTATATATATATATATATATATATATATATATATATATATATATATATATTGGTAAATATTATTTTGGATACAAAAATGAAAATATGATGTTTGTAAATGTTACCAAAGTATATCATATTTTCGAAAAAGAGAAGATATATCATTTTTGCGAAGTTAAAATATATTTTCCTAGAATATTTAGAAGATATATGATTTTTGAGAAAAATATATGTTTTCTGGGAATACATTATCTTTGGACAAAATGAGTATATATATATTTTCTAAGTAAGACTTGAAAATATAGTGTTTTGGAAATATATATTGGGAATATACTGGCATATTTTTATTTGGAAAAACACACCGGAATACGACGCCAATACATGGCAAGTTATACAAATACAAGAATACGAAAAATACATTTATAAGATACCCCATCCTTGGGAAGGAAATATGAATATAAATACTTGAGAAGTATTATTACGAAAATATTGATTAACAATTATTCCAAGATTTATAAATATAATTTAGAGTAAAATATTGATTATTTTAACAAGTAATTATATACTTGGAATACTACCAAAGACACTTTAAAACGTAACTCAAAGGCACTAATCAATACTAAGTCAAGGCACGACCCACTCGTCTAATAAGACCATAGTGGGTTGTAGGTAGTCGTGTACACCAGAGGACACTTTGAGTTACAAGCAGATTCGAAGAACGCAAAACTGTGAGTTCATGTCCCCCTTTTCTCTTAACTGTTTTCAGTTTTATAACTTCGGGGGTGAAATACATGTTACATACTGCTTACAAACAATTACAATGGTATGATTAGCTAAGGAAAGGTACTTCTAGATCACGTGAATGGGTAGGCCATTAGCTTAAGACCATTAATCCTTGTATAAGGACCTAGTGGCATGAGTGATAGATCTATTGGGTGTTGCGAGCCCCACCCATGGGCCTGCGAATGGCCGCATGTGGTGACTATGTCGTTCCGCCGGAGGGGCCGGTACGAAATACGCATACAGGTTTGAGTACTTCCTATGCCATGTCACTTTTTAATGTATTAGCTACACATTAATTGATCTATTTTTCCTTATTGCTTCATACCAGTTTACACGAACATACATACATACAAAGGTTTTCAAGAATGATTCGTGCACACATACTAAACACATGAACTCGCTCAACTTTTGTTGATGTTTTTAAACTACATGTATTTCAGGGAACTAATAAGTGGATCTGGCGGGCGTTGAAAGTTTTTATGCTGCGTTTGAAATAAAGATGTCATCCATGGTCTTTGGGTTTGGTCGGTGTGTCTTATTCCTGGACGAGACACATCTCCCAATCCTTGGTGCTATTTAATATCTTTCGATGAGTCCTTAGTGAACTTATAAACATTTTGGTATGATTGTAAAACTTGAATTTGAAGTCAACGTTTTTAAACAATGTTGTTATGTTTTAAACTTATTCAATGGATGACAAACCTGTGGTTTTAACATATAGCTATTGTTATGATTGAATGCAATGATATTAAGAAGGTCACACCATAACCACGCTTCCGCAAAAGTCAGGGTGTGACATCGACCATGTATTGACAACCTGTCGACCCGTTGTTAGGGACAAGCTTCCATTCGAGGATTGACTAACGAATGAACTATTATCAGATGGAAGTCTAAGGGGAGAATGTTATTAAAGCGACTTATTAGACGCAATTCGGCCATACGACTTTGTATTCCATGACCTTTGGGGGTAATCAGCACACCCGCAACTTTATGGATCATGTGAACCGACCATGTTATTGGATGATGTTCTGAATCTTTTCCAGGAGAAAGGAACATCATGGGTGGCATATGTGTCTTATTTTAGAGCTCCTAGGGGAGGAGCAACTCCACATGAAGCCTACCAAGGTGTGACTTCAGGATTCGAGAAGTACACTTTCTTGGTCATGTAATCAACGAAATGGGAATACACATGGATCTCGCTAAGATCCATTTTGTTAGAAACTGATCGACACCAAAGAGTCCCTTGGGGACAAAGCAATTTCTTGGCTTTGCTAGAGACTATCGCAGATTCATCGTGGGATTTTCGAGGATTGCGCAACTTTAATCTCTTTAGCACAGCAAGGTGCTGTGTATTCGTGGGAAATAAAGCAGGAGAACGTCTTTTCAGCTTTTGAAATCCAACTCTACAATGCACTGAGCAACGTCTTTACCCGAGGGTGCGGGTGATCTAGCGGTATATCATGATGGTTCGAATCGGAGATCCAGTTACACGCCGATGCAACATGAGAAGACGATGACGCACGTAGTGGATTTACGAAAGAGAATTGCATGAGTCACAACCTGCGGTGGAAACCAGGGTCTTTGGATTTAAGTTGGAGGCATTACTTAGACGGCACCAAATGCACTACTTAGACCGATCACAAGGGCCTCCCTTGTACCCTTGTTTCGAAAGAGTTAAACATGTGATGACATCACTCTGGATGGAACTCTCAAGCGGTTACGACTATGGAACCTAAACACGTATGAGCTCGCAGCTCACTATCGACTCTAGCCTACCCGATCAGATTCGCCCTGTTCTAACAGAAGCATTAAAGGAAGAGGAATTTCAAGTTGGGTCCATGCGGGGCATGGAAGGGCAACATTTGGCAAGATTGGACGATATTCACTACTTCATGGAACGCATATGTTTTCCCATTATACTGCAACCGTAGGGAACTTGAGTGGAGCAAAGCACACCTGCCTTGATGTTCTAGTCGTCTGGGTCTTGATAGGGGATACTAGGATTTATTAATCCTGTACTGATGACCGGGCATGAAGGCCCACATATCCGAGTATATGAACGGTGCTTGACTTGTGCGAAAGTCAAGGCGGAATATCAGAAACCTACTGCTTTGTGCCAACAACCAGAAACATCCATATGGAAATGAGAACAGACTGCCATGGATTTTATCACTAGTCTACTTACAGCCCGAAACGGAGACAACATCACCTGGGCTATCGTTGATTGTCTCACGTAACCAGCACGCCTTCTTGCAATCAAGGAAACCGACGAGTCTTTGCAGCTGTGAATGTTCCTCTAAGAGAGGCGGCTCTTAGGCACGAGGCACCTACTCCTGTTACCTTTGGTTTTGACCTATAGCTAATTTATGATAGGCATTACACAACACCCTTGGATCACATTTAGACATGAGCATTACTTATCACTGTAGGGCAACCGGACAGAGTAATGAACCATCCTGACACACGAAGACATGCTGCGAGCATGTGCGTGGTTGACTTTAGTAAACATTTGGGAAGGACACTTATCTTTGGGTGAGCCCTACTGCAGCCGTTACCGTATTAGTATGCATACAACTCTGGTTGAGGCATTGCATGGATGATAATGCCAATCTCCTCGTGGACTGAGGTGGATAACAACCTAATCACGGGTCCAGGACTTGCATTCGAAACTCTTGGGAAGATTATTGAGATTAGAAATCGTTTGGCGGCAACGAGTGACTGCTGGGAAAGTTGATAAGTTTAGGAAACACTGGGAGTTCGTCGTAAGCGGTTGTATCATGTTGGGAATCTTACCTTGGAAGGGTGCGGTACACTATGGAAAAATGTGGCAAGCTTAGTTTACAATGCATTGGGACGGTCAGAATTCTGGATGGAATCGGTAACATGGCTCACAAACTCTATCTACCTGGCGAATTAGGAAACATCCACGATGTTATTTATGTCTCGAACTTATCGAAACATTTATTCGATGAATCACTTGTGATACCATTATTAGAGCCTAAAGAGTAACGACCAGCTGCAGTTTGATAAGGAATCCACTGAAACACAAGATGGGGGAGATCGATGGAACTCAGTTGAATTTCAATTGCAAAAGTTTGTTGGGGACTCAAGACGTGGACTGGAGTTCACGTGGGAACGCATAGATCAAATGAAGCTCTAGTATTCTCGATTGTTCAGGCGGTTGAAGCAATTTCTGATGTCACTAATGAATTTCGGGACGAAATTCCCTTTCAAGTTGGGGATGATGTGGCACCTGTGGAAAATCCACAGTCATCCTGACCTATCACTGTGCTGTTTTGGAATGCTGTTTTGGAATGATTATCAAATTTCGGGATGAAATTTCTTTCAAGTTGGGGATGATGTGACAACTTGTATTTTAGACTTTCCTTGTATTCAAGTGTAACCGGTATGAATGTTATGTGATAGAAAGTTATGAGTTGAATGTTACATAATTATGTGTAATATATAAATGTATATATTTAACTTAGTCGCATAAGGTGTACTCAATCGCACAACACCCTCCGAATCGCACAACCTCTCTTTGATGTGGGCTAGTCCACGGCCCAAAGTGAAACCCGAGAGATGGGTTCGGCCCTCACTTAACGAACATATATGTTTAGGGTGTAAGTCCTCATAACCTTTTCTAAACACAAAAAGCAGGCAAACCCTAAGCTCTCTCTCTCTCTCTTCCTCTCCTCCTTGGGCGACGGCAACATTCATTCGAGGAACTCCCTCCATCGATCCAATCAATCCACTTTAATATTCTGGTTAGTGTTCTTTAATGATTATGTTACACGGTGTTGTGATTTCTATGAATCTACATGAAAAACTAGGGTTCATGATAGTAAGTATGTTGATTAGAAGCTGTGTATGATATGCTCGACTGAATAATATTGCATGATGTGATTGGCTGATTCATGGTAAACTACATGATAGAATTAGGGTCCTATGATTATGTGGGTGGTTGCTAGAATCTGTATGCTTGTGTAAATCGATTTAAATGAATATTGGTTTTGAGTAGCATAAGGATCATGATTAGAATAATCATACTGATCGATTTGTTTGAGAAGATAGTCTTGATCATGAAATTGTTTGTGAATAATTAGAGTTTTGCAAATTATGTAAATCATCTTTAAATGCATTGAAAGAATAAAATAGCAAAGAGTTAGTGGGGGGGATACATAAAATTGGACAGTTACAATTTACCAATTAATCATATGGTCAACAGCACAAATCACAGCCCACATATTTGTTGGTGCATAGAATGTCTGTTGACTTCGTCTGCATTAAGTCTTGTGTCTAGATAGTTTGAATGAACACACATTAGGGTTTTATATGTATAAACTTGTGTATTTCGCTTGAAAGGGTTTATGTGTGTTTCAAGCTAAATCAACATTGAAGATTTAGCTTGAAATGGTTCAAGGGAAATCATGATTTAGCTTGAAATGGTTCAAGCGAAATCAACAGGTTATATATAGGGTTGTGTGGTTCATTTGTGAGAGGAGGTCATTGTATGAAAGACGAAGTGCTGCCGGATTTGTATTAGATTACATTGTAAAAGCACGTAAATCAATCAGAAAAGAAAGATTAAAAGGAAACTAGCTGTTATGACTTTGTTTATGTTGATTCCGCCTTCATATTCAAAGATGAACTGCCTTAACTGACGTTTAGTGGTCGTAGAACGGTCCAACAAGTGGTATCAGAGCTCAGGACGAGGAGTTCATACCATTACAGCTTGATTCTACCGGATTTTCTTATCTCTACTCACTTCTTCTCTTACTTTTCTGATTTGAACATATTTCAGCGGTGAAAATGACCTAAAATTGACATATAACAAGAGAATTAATGTGATAACTAATCCTTGAAAGATTTGGACTTAAAATTGATCGAATTCATATAAAAATTTAAGTTTTTGCTTGAAAACTGTTCGTAAAAGATGACATCAGCAGATTTCGCTTGAAATATAGTGAAGATTTCGCTTGAAATTTGTGTTTGGCTGTCAATTTCGCTTGAAACTCAAAGGATTTCGCTTGAACAGTTCAAGCGAAATTGATTGGCTGGATTTCGCTTGAAACTGTTAGACTTGTATTAAAGGATTTCGCTTGAAACAGTTGAAGCGAAATTGATTGACTGGATTTCGCTTGAAACTGTTGAAATTGAATTGCTGGATTTCGCTTGAAACATTTGGCAGATTTCCCTTGAGTGTATCTTTGTGATTTCGCTTGAGTGTATCTTTGTTATTTCGCTTGAGATATCTGTTTGATTTAGCTTGAACAGTTTAAAGTGCTGATTTCGCTTGAAGTGATTTTACTTCAAGGATTTCGCTTGAACTTGCTGATTTTTCAAAACCTAAAAATTTTTCTAAGTGTTTGACTGATTTTTCAGGAACGTTCACGATGGATGATATTTGCATGAACCCGTTTAGCGACATGTACGCGTTTGCTGGAGATTCCGGAAACAATGATACTTCGTCAAGCAATGTGAATGATAACCCGCCAAAAGAGAAGAAAAAGGAAGCTTGGGAATCGGAAAGTGCCTTCGGAACGTTCAATAAACCTCCAAAGCTAATGGCTATTGAGGAATACAGTCGGTGGTCAATAAAGTTTGAGGACTGGTTGATGGCATTCGCATTTTCTAGCTGGAAAAGTCTGAAAAACGGTTATGCCAATGGAAAGAAACATGGTGAAACTTTAAGAACAGCTGAGGAGATTGATTCGTTTGTAGCTGAACAAAAGTGTGTGGCATTGTTATTTCAGTCCGTCCGGGAAGACATAATCTCACTGATTGATTATTCAAACGCTAAAGATCTTTGGGCAAAGTTAGAAAAGAAATGTTTAGGAAGTACTGAAATAGTGAAAAACAAAAAGAAACTTCTTAGAAAAGAGTTTGATATGTTTGGTTGTCTTAAGAATGAGTCAGTGTGTAAAATGATAGAAAGGTTCGGTCATCTAAAGCTGGAATTAGTAAGACATGATATCTATATTCCTGAAGAAGATCTTGTCGACAAATTGTTCGATTCGTTGCCTGACGAGATGGATTGGAGATATTATGCGCTGATGCTGAAGAATACTATCAAAGAACCAGAAAAGTTGATATTAGATTTGCTGATTGAGAAACTCGAGAGTCACGACTTGGAGTTGAAGAAGACATACAAAGTCAATCACTCATCTTACCAGCAGAATTTGGATTTGTATTATCCAAAGAGCATGATGCCAAAAGCAACTTCTCCAAAAACTGCGTTTTCTGCTGAAAATGTGTCGACAGCTGGCAAAGAAAGTCAAAGTGGTCAAAGCAGTGGAAGTCACAGTGGTTATCACAGTGGATCTTCATCATCTGGAAATCATCCAGATGCAACGAATCGTTTTCAATGTAACATCGCAATAGACTTGAAGAATGCTCAGAATTTTGATGAGGAGTCGGCCAAGCAGCAGATGATTTTCCTAGCATCGGTGTTGGAATCGTATGAAGGGTTAGTAGCTGGGAAGATAGGCAACACAAATCTGACGAAAGAAGATTACGATCAGATTGATCCGGAGGAAATGGAACTGATCGATATTCGTTGGGCTATGGCAAGTGCTGTTCGTCGAGCACAAAGATTCATGGAAATTACCGGCAGAAAGACAATTGGTGGTCCATCTACTAAGCTGGGGTTCGATAAATCGAAGGTGACTTGTTTCAAGTGTAAGCAGAAGGGTCACTTCAAACGAGAATGTAGAAACGCTTATGCTGATGAGTCGGAGAATCCTTTCAGAGATGATTACTACAAGAAGGCGATTTATCATCAGAATAAATCCGAGCCGCCTAGATTGAAGCAGGTTGAAGACAACAGAGAGAAATCTAGAGCTCTTGCAGTGATTTACGATGATGAGGGTTATGATTAGAGTCAAGAGGTTCTACCAGAAGAAGATGCGGTTGGTTACGCATTCATGGCGAAAAATGACGATCCTATTCCGTGGAAAGACGATCGAACTGAAGAGCAAAAATATCAATACAGAAAAATGATTGCTGAAAACAAAATCATTAGAATATCTCGTATCTTTCTGGAGGCGAGGAGAGCAAATAGATGGGATCCAGATAGAGAGTGTTATCTTGATGAGTATGGAAATATTGCAATCGATGATAGTACGCTTGATATTGAAGCCATAATCCAACAGTACAAAGATGATGATGAGTATTGGCAACACAAATGGTGGGGAACTCCAACCGAGAAAATGAAAGAAGAAGAGAAAGAGAGAAAGAGAGAAAGGAGAAAGAAGAGATCGAGAAAGCAAAGAAGATTGATACTGGAGTTATTGACACAACGCAGGAGTTGACTGCTGAAAATCTTGGAAGGATGGCTGACAAAGTGCTAGCTGCTAAGGTACTTGAGGTAGACTCTAACTCCGTGTCTGAGTCAAAAAGCCAGGTCAGTTCAAAAGTGTCAACAAATGTGTCAGGTAAGAAAATTGATGGTAATGCTGATTGCAAAAATTGCAACAAAGAGTGCAAATTTTGTAGCACAGTCACGAATCTCAACGGAAAGAAAGTTGATGATCTGACAGCAAAGGTCAGAAGCGTTGAGAATCAGATTCTTGATCGAGACAAAATGGTTAAAGCTTCAACTGAACGGATAAGAGAATTAACTAGTCAAATTGAAAATGATAAAATTGATCATGATAAAGTTAAAAATGAAAATGAAAAGTTGATTCTTGAAAACCGTCAGATTTCTGAAAAGTTTGAAAAACTCAAAAGCACAATGAAAGATTGTGATGATCGAAATGGTAAAACTTTTAAAGAAAATGAACATCTAAAAGCAGTGCTTAGAGTCAAAGAAGAATCAATCAACCAACAACTGGATGAAATCGCTAAATTGAAACTTAAAGTTCAAGAGGCTGTAATCGAAAACGAGCGAATCCAGTTGAAGCTTAACAGTTACAGCTCCGCAAGCTTTGTTTTGCAACACATTATTCCCAAACCCATCGGGAAAGACAAAGTGAGCGAAGATGTGTATTGTGATGGAACTGGGGTGGGGTTTCATCAAGTTCCACCACCTGTTCTTGATAATTACACCAAAAAGCAGTCTGGGTTGGTTGAAATTGAGGAAGAAAAAGAAGTTAAACTTCCAGAAAACATTGATGTTACTTTTACATCATCTGATGATAGTGTTTAGACAGAGATTGTTAAGAGCACAGCTGAAAGTGTTTTGATGTCTGATTCAACTGAAGATGATGGGTGTTTCTTGGACAAGTACATTCAGAAACCAAAATCCAAAAACAACTAAAGTGATGAACCGGGTCTTGTGATGTACAAGATGGCTGGATCTGATAAGTTGTATTCGGATTCTGAGTTTCCAATTGAGAATGTTAATGTGAAAAAGTTGACAAATGTGTTCAAATTGATTGAAGTTGAGTTGTCAGAAGTGAACAGTTTAAAACAAACAAAAAGGCAAATGAATTTTGAGAAAGATAAAGCTTATTACAAAAAGCCTGTTGTTCCACCACGTTATAATAACAATCGAAACAATTGGTCGGGTGGTTATAGGGATGGTAAGAGTTATCAGAAAAAGAGTTTTCAAAACAAAAGGTTTGCAGAAAAGAAGGTGTTTGTGAACAGTTCAAGTTCACTTTCTGATGAGGAAAATGAAATTTTTTCAAAATCAAATAGAGAGTTCTTTGAGAAAAGAGCTTCACATTATCAGTCTGAAGGTACAAGTCGAATTGTTGATACTCGAACATGTTTCAGATGTAATCAAGTTGGTCACATTGCACGAAAGTGTACCAATGTGAAGCCTAAGACTGAAAATGTGAAGATTCAACAGAAGAAAGTTGACGTGAAGGGTAAAGCACCAATCGTTGTTGAGAAAAAGAGTGTGAAAAATAACAACATCAAAGTGAAAAATGAACCTGTAAAGAAAGTGGTAACTAAAAACGACAAGTTTTATAAACAGGTTGCATTATCTCAACAAGTTTGGAAACCAAAAACTGAAATGAAAATTTCAACTTCTGAAGTGAAAAAGGCTGAAGAATCAATTTCGGTTGATTATGATGCAAATTTTCCACCTTTGAAGGCTGAAAATTTCAAAATTCAAATTGCGAGAGTCAAGGTTACACCTAAGGCTGATGAGGCCTGGGTGGACACCATGTTCGAATAAGTAGTTTGAATTACCGGAGCTTCCTTGATCGCGAAGCATGAATCGGCATCTTTATTGTAGTTGGTTAATTTGAAGTTTGTTTTTGTGCAGGATCTTCCACAACTTGTATCCAGATGGATCATGGATAGTGGAGCATCTCGACATATGACAGGGAAGACTGCATTGCTGTATGATGTGAAGAATATCAATGGTGGTTATGGTGGTTATCTTCTGATAGTTCAGATTTATGTGGACGATATAATCTTTGGGTCGACAAATGAAAATCTATGCAAAGATTTTGAATCAGTGATGAAGCAAAAGTTTGAAATGTCATCAATGGGGGAGATGAAATTCTTTCTGGGTTTACAAGTTGAACAACTTCCTGAGGGAATATTCATTCATCAGTCAAAGTATGTTCATGATATTCTAGAGAAATTTGGGATGTCAAGTTCTACTCCAGCTGCTACCCCACTTGCAACAAATCATGGGATTCACCCAGATCTCACCGGAGACAGGGCTGATGAAACGTTTTATCGTTCCATGATAGGTTCTTTAATGTACCTAACTGCTTCACGTCCTGATATCATGTACCCAACGTGCCTCGCAGCAAGATTTCAGTCTAACCCGAGAGCATCGCATATGATTATTGTGAAGAGGATATTGCGCTACCTGAAAGGAACTCCTTCATTGGGGTTGTGGTATCCTAGGAAAGGCGATTTTACGCTCGAAGGGTATTCCGATTCGGATTTCGGATGCTGCAAAGTCAATTCAAAATCAACAACTGCAGGATGCCAGTTTTTTGGTCCTAGATTGGTTACCTGGCAGTGTAAGAAACAAACGTCTGTGGCGTTATCTACATGTGAAGCGGAGTATGTTTCTGCTAGCAGTTGCTGCTCTCAGATCTTATGGATACAGCAACAGATGCGCGACTACGGTTTGCAGTTTCTTAACACACCTCTTTTTGTTGATAATGAGGCCGCTATAAATATAACAAAGAATCCAGTACATCACGCTAAAACTAAACACATAGATATTCGTCATCACTTTATTCGTGATTGTTTTGAGAAAAAGTTGATACGAATTGAGAAAATCCACACTGACGAACAGAAAGCTGATTTACATACCAAAGCTTTTGATAAAAATCGGTTTAAATATTTGTTAAAACTGAACGGTATAAAGCTTCTTTCGGTGTCGGATGGAATTGTGAGCGTTGATGAAAGTACTGTTGCGGATGAAGACGAGAAACAATCTGCAATGGTTTGTCGATTTTTTACTTGTTTTGGTATTTAGGGGGAGTAGATAGATGTATATAGTTTATTTTCAGAAAATACAAAAACAGTAAAAAATGCAAAAATACAAAAACATGATAAAATCTGAAAAAGAGCTTGTGTTTATAGGGAAAATGATAGTACATCGGCTAGACGATTACAGTATGCTAAAGATTTGTAAAGTATAAATGAATTAAACAGTCTCACTGATGATGTGTCGATAGGTTTTCGCACATTTAGTAGATTTATTCGGGATATAAACCTAAATTTCAAACTTGTGAAATTCGTGGGGAACACTACTTGGATATATAGGTAACCCCTAAAATCTCGTTTGAAAGGTCTCATAATCTGATATACTAGGTCTTTATACTCAATGATGTCTGGGGTATTATTCCGGGACTTCTGCTGAACGGTAGTTCTGACCTAGTCCTTGGCTAATACTTTCTGCAATGCTTGAAATATAGCATTAAACCCTCAGCATGCCGATGAAACAATAAAATTGAAAGTCGCTGCTGTTGTAAGCAAAAAGATCCTCTAAAGGGGACATACCGTAAAGTCGAAGCTGATATCTCTCTGCGTATACGGAAGTATCGACCTGAGATCCCTCGGCCCTCGCATACCTAATTTATATACAGATATCATTGTAGTATACTCACCTGTAAGACTGATTATTGGGATTCTGGACACGGGAGTATATTCAAGAGGTGGGACACATGAATGAGCTAAGTTCATAATTCATCTAAATCGTATCCTGAGTAAATTGAAATTTGTGTGGGAATTTAAGATGGATCAGTATATCGACAATCGATGTGAATTGTTTAAGTCTGATTATGAAATGAAGCTTAACGGTACTTGTAATTTGTCTGAAAAGCTGATATGATTCCCTGACACGCTCGCCAAAAATATGTTTGTAAATAGTTTACTTTGTTTACTTTCTGTAATTTAAGTTTTCTGTATTTCATTTCTTAGTTTAGAACACTTTGATAAAATCCAAAAAGATTTTATTTCTGCTTTATTTTCCGACAAACCAAAGTGGAGAGTTGATTGTTGGATTCTCAGATGATTGAAGCAGATGCAGGAGATTCTGAACTGAAGAATGAGGAGAGCTTACTTTGATGAAGTTTGAATTTTTGGAAAGTCAAAAACAAGTTCATTAATTTGATACTTGTTATTTTCAGAAAATGTTTGAAATTGTTGTTTTTTTTTAAACAGTTTGATTCGTCAAAAGATCAACCAAGGTCATTAAATTGAGCTTGGTAGATTAATCAAGTGATCAGGGTCATTAACTTGGACCTGAATACTTGAGTGGATTATTAAAACTGATTGAGTTTGTGAGTTATTATTGGAAAGATAGTTTGTAATGTTTGTTGGTTGAGTAACAGGATTGGTCTTCATTATTCCCAACGGAAGCTAATTGTCAAAGCTTGAACCAGATATCTCAAATTCTAGCATATCGAGAGGGGGGTCTGTGAAAGGGGGAGTATGGATCAACAGTCAAAGGGAAGATGGAAGTTAGATTCAGGTTGTGATTCTAAACCTGTGAAGAATGCTTATGATGTGAAGACAGAGAGTTGGAGTAAAGACCAAGACTGAAGACTCAGGAGCTGAAGACTTCGTCAACATCCAAGGGGGAGTCTGTTGGTGCATAGAATGTCTGTTGACTTCGTCTGCATTAAGTCTTGTGTCTAGATAGTTTGAATGAACACACATTAGGGTTTTATATGTATAAACTTGTGTATTTCGCTTGAAAGGGTTTATGTGTGTTTCAAGCTAAATCAACATTGAAGATTTAGCTTGAAATGGTTCAAGGGAAATCATGATTTAGCTTGAAATGGTTCAAGCGAAATCAACAGGTTATATATAGGGTTGTGTGGTTCATTTGTGAGAGGAGGTCATTGTATGAAAGACGAAGTGCTGCCGGATTTGTATTAGATTACATTGTAAAAGCACGTAAATCAATCAGAAAAGAAAGATTAAAAGGAAACTAGCTGTTATGACTTTGTTTATGTTGATTCCGCCTTCATATTCAAAGATGAACTGCCTTAACTGACGTTTAGAGGTCGTAGAAGGGTCCAACAACATTTAAGTATAATCGCACATTTGGGTGGGGATCGCACAAGTCAAAATGGGCTTGATATGAATCACATAGTCCAATGGGTCTCAGTTTTAGTAGGGCCGAACTTATGGCTGAATCGCACAAAGTCTTGGGCCTGAGATTAATTTGGGTTACACACCTTGACTGGGCCGCGGGTTAAACATGAATCGCACAAGTTTAGTGAATCGCACAAGGGGATGGCAATCGCACAACATAGCTGGGCCGCCCCTGAACTTGGGCCACGGGTCAGGGTCCAAACACATAAGTGCGGCTGATCGCACATGTTGACACCGATCGCACAAGGTTGCTACGATCGCACAAGGCCTTGGGCCGAAAGACTGGGCCGCACATTTGTGTAGTTGATGTTGAACTGTTATGTGATACGGGTATGTGAACTTGCATGTTTGTTTGTATGTTATTGATTGTGAACATGTGATATGAATCTGTGAACATGCTAAACATCTAATATGTGTTACTGGATGAGTTACTTGGGGTGCAATGTAATAATTATGTGATAGTATAGCTTATAGTTCTGTTGGATCTCACGAACGACTGTCATAATCCATATGATGATGTGTGTACTACCTGTGCAATGTGAATGTGGAATACGTGATTCATGTGTATACGAAACTGACTGTCTTTGGTAATCTCGGTAGGGTTTGGTTGACCAACTATGAACGGGTAATGTAACATAACATACCGAGCAAAACTAAGGTGAGTTCACTGCTCTTTTCCAAGCATGCATCCCAGGGAGGGATATCGGGTATCGTTCCAGGGAGGAATGCCTGGTTAATGGGATGTTGGTTATTACTCAGTTTCTATCATATAAGACCCCTTACATCTACCGATAGTTTCCAGGAAGGCAACGAGGTATTTAGTTGATAGCGTTATTAGGATTGGCACCCTCACACCGTGCCAGAAAGGACGGGCATGAACTAATTACCTTGACCACTTGACCAATGCTTTGATAGAGGCATTGGGGTTTGGGCAAACACATCTAGTAGCCACTTATGGTAATCGAGTTAATAACAACATCAAAACAAAACGTTGAACTATTTTAAACACACATCTGGTAACTAAACGCGTTAACAAAACTTTGAACTCACCAGCGTCGTCTGACACACTTGTCTGCATTCTTGCAGGTCCATAGATTGTATCATTGGGAACTTACTGTCTGGGATGCTGGAGTGGTCATGGGTCGAGATACTTGGAATCGCAAGACAAGTCTAACGGTTTAGTACATGTGGTTTATGAAATGCTTAACAAATGATTTATGATTCCGCTGTATACAATAAATTACGTTAAATGTATTGTAACACTTTATGATAATGAAAGAAAGTTTTTATTTAAATATATGCTATAGTTCAATGTGATTGGTTGCTTGGATCCTGGTACGTCACACGTCCCGCGGTATTTCCGCATGTGGTATTTTGGGGGTGTGGCATTCGGTATGGCAAAAACATGCTTATTTGAGCACATAGACTATTTGCGACAAATTGCGAAAGTCTACCGATTAGCGTATTTCTTAATACGGAACACGTACGCACATCCAAAAATTTTTGTAATCATTAAAATCTTGTATTTTAATGATAAGAATGCAAAAATATCATTTGTTGCGTAATTTCGGTCGTTTACGCGTTCGTTAAAATGTTCGTCGTAATTAAGCAAAAAACGCGACCGTACAACTGAACTGTTGGGATTGAACCCTACCAAAGGAACAGTTGATAAAGCCAAAACTAGATCAGATCAGTGGATTCACAATAAGCAGTTGCTAGCAATAGTTCTTTCCGCTTGAAAGTGGCCTAACAACTGATGTCCTCTAAATACTGCTCTTCTACAACAACTGTTGATCTTCAAACAACTGCTGATTCGTAAAGACTGTTGAAGACTAAGCACTGATGCTCAATCTACTGATATGGGTCAAGAACTGCTGAAGACACAAAGTACTACTGGAGCTATAATAGTGGAATGAGAAGCAGTAGTTTACTTAGTATTTTGTTTGTTCATTATAATCAGTAGTTTGTAAAGCTGTAGTTGTAATAAGTCAGTGGTTAGAGGTTGTTAGGAGGTTAGATGTCACTTTCATGGTGATGTCAGCAAAGATGCTTCAGTGGTTTGTTCTGTACTATAAATAGAACAGTATCGTGTACTGTTCTATTAGCTCTCTTCATCACCAAGTCATTCTGTATGAACAAATCATTGTGAGCTCAGGCTGAGGGGGGAGACTTTATGCATGCATGCATTAGTGTTGATTATTGTAATTAAATACAATCATTCGATTCTATGTTAAACATGTTTGCTTAAAATTGTTCTCTCTTTGATTGTGTTGAAAGTTTATTCATCTAATTCCGCTGCAATTGTTTCTTATTCATCTTCATTTAATTAAACAAACACAATCATATCAAACTCAGATCCTAACAATTGGTATCAGAGCTAGGACAGTCAAACTTGATCTAACAATCATTTTGACGTAAAAGTTCAGCTCAAAATTGTTGACACTTTTAATTGTTCATTTTGTTGTAAAACAGAGTAAGGTATAATCACATACAAAGTTGATTATTCAGTGCCTGAAAAACAACCAGAATGACGTCACAATCACAGGATGTCAATAATAACATTGATTCACTCTTCAAACCACCTATGTTGAAGAGATCTGAATACAACATCTGGGAGCGAAGTATGGGTCACATCCTAGCTCAACAGAATATCGGATGTTGGAAGTCTTTTATCTTTGGACCACATGTTCCAATGGTGCCGAGTGTTGAGGATCTAAAGGTCATGGTTCCTAAGAAAATTGAGAACTATACTGAACAGGATTTTCAGAAAATTGAACTGGATGCCAAGGCATTTAGCATCGTTGCATCTGCACTACCAAATGAGATCTATGCTGGACTGTTACACTGTAACAGTGCCAAGGAATTGTGGGATGCACTTAAGGAACAGTTTGGGGGGACTGAAGAAGTAATTGAAAATAACAGGGAAATTTTGAATCAACAGTATGAAACCTTTTGTCACATTAAGGGTGAATCATTAACACAACAGTTTGAACGATTTAGCTGTCTCATAAGTGAACTAAAACTTGTTAAGGTTGAATTTGCTAATGCAACACAAAATAGCAGGTTTCTTAGGTCACTCCCTGATAAATGGGACACAGTTGCTTTTGTAACCAGGAATTCAGTTGGGTTCAAAGATCTGACCCTAACCCAGCTTCATGGTAGACTCCTGACCTATGAAAGGGAGTTAAACCAGAAAAAGAAGTTACAAGAGTCTGGGAAAGTTGCAGATGACTATTCATTTGGCAACACATCTCTTTTGGGTCAGGAAGAATCTGGCAGCGGTAAGGATCAGAGTTTTGACCACTTTATTGACATAACAGCTGGTGAAAATTTTAACTCTGATTCTCACTCATCCAATTATGCTTTTATAGCAAATGGAGAAAGCCAGAATTCTGATAATTTGTGCGTTGAACTCAATGATCTTCAATATTTTGATCGAGTTGATCTGGAAGAGATGGATATTTTGCACCAACTTGCACTGCTGAGTGTTAGAACTAGCAAGTTTTACAAAAGGACAGGGAGAAAATTTCCAGGGTTATATGGGAATCTGAAAGTAGGGTTGGATAAATCAAAGATAAAATGCTACAAGTGTAATAGGTTAGGTCATTTTGCTAGAGAGTGTAGGAGTCAAACCAGTGGACCAATCATCACACATCATAGCTCAAACCCTAGACCACAAAATAACCAAACCACTGTGCATTATTCCCAATATGCCCCTGCTGCCCATGTAAACACTGCTCACTATGCATACCCTGCAACCCCTGTTCCTGTGCATTATGTCCAAACCACTGTTCCTCAGATACAGTTTGTCCAAGCCCCAGTTCCTCAGGTTCAGGTACAACAAGCTGCACCTCAACAAGCTGCACCTCAAACAGCTGTTCAAGCAGATCAGCAAAGCTTTTTCACACAAGGCTTTGTTGGTTAGAGTAGCTTGCCTAAGGAACTAGGAGATGAAAATTTTGCTCTCTATGCTAATGATGCTGTTTCTAGTGATGAATTTTATTTTGTAGCATTAGAGTCAATTCTTGAAGGGCTGGAAACTGAAGAAGGAACATCTAGTGCTGAAACAGTGGATGAAATTGCTGAAGCAGTGGTTACTGCTGTTGCTAATGAAATACTGTTGGGAGAAAATTTAGAAACCCTGTTGGAACCACTGTCTGACCCCTGGTCTGAAGAAGAGGAGAAAAAGCAAGGTGAAAAAGAAGATAAGGTGCCAGATGAAAAAGAACATGTCTGTGATTGTGCCATGATGGCTGCAACTAAGGTATCACCTCAGGTTCTTAAAAACCTTTGTTCAGACAAATGCATTATAGCATTTGCAAACATCAAAGAGGTGAATGAAAACCTTAGGGAAAGAGTGTTGAATGATGAAGTACAATTTGAAAAATCTTTAAAAGAATTGAAAAACAAATTGTCAAAAAAGGAAAATGAGATTTGCAGCCTCAAACAAGAGCATAGCATAACCAAGGATCAACTGCAGACCATGATAGAAAAATATCAAGTCTGTAAAAAGGAGTTGGAAACCACCCAAATCACTTGTGAAAAATGGGTGGAATCCTGCAAAGGTTATGAGATTATGCTTGAAAAACAGCTTGAAAGCAATGTAAAATTTGGCATAGGGTTTAGAAAAAATGACCAAGTAGAAAACACTGTTGCAAATCAAACTGGTTCTGTTGAAATAATACCCACAAACAAGGATGGCCAAGAAGTTAAAATAACTGATAAACTCGGTAACAAAATCACTTTGGAAAGATCTATGGGGTCCTCAACTTTTGAGGAGATTGAGAAATACCAATTCAAACCCACATGGTCTGATGAGTGTGAGATCCTTGAAAACTCTAAGCCCATGGATTTCACCACAGTGGATGGTGTCAAAGCTCCAAAGGCCAAGGTCATTCCTCTTAAGGATATCCCAACAGTAGTTCAAAACTCTGTTGCAAAGGAGTCTGAAAAGAGGAAGAAAAGAGAAAAGATTAAAAACCTGTTTTGTGACTTTTGTGAAAAGAAAAATCACCTGACCAAATATTGTTTTCATTTAAAAGCTTATGACCTTAACAAAACAAGTACCATTGTGCCTTCCAAGAGCTGCACCATTTGTGGAAAATCAAATCATTCCACTCAGGAGTGTGTGTATTTAAAATCCTTTGAGGTCACAAAGGAAGAATACACATCAAAAACACTCATGAGTTCATCAAAATCACATGTCAAGAAACAACCACTGTTTGTGCCAGCCCAAACAGCTGTTACAAAATAGCTGAACCAAACCTCTGTTAAAAGAGAGGTTCAGGTGACTGATGCACCCCCTGCCAACCAGTACCAAAGAGGTAAAGGTCAACCTCCATAGCCAAGGGTCCCACATGTTTATGAGGCTTACAAAAGGCCTTCCAAACCAAAGGTGAACAGACATCCCTTTGGGTATCAGCAGCTGATAAGGCAGGATCCCCAACAGTGGTTAGAGAAAAAACAGTACCAAAGCTGTCCAAACACCTGAGCTAACCACTGTCCATCCACCTGAACTTAACACATACACTGTTGAGACCCCATCCAAAGCCTTATTGGCTTTGGAGACCCTCCTGAACTAATTATTTACTTGATGTGCAGGGAGCTTCTGCATGCTTAGATAGTCTTTGGTATGTAGATAGTGGAGGCTCCAGGCACATGACTAGATGTAGAGCCCTACTCAAAGATTTCAAAACTCATGGAGGGGGTGATATATCTTTTCTTAATAATAGTAAAGGGAAGGTGATGGGTTCTGGTACAGTTCAATCTGGAAATGTTAAGTTTGAAAATGTCAATCTGATAGACAATCTAAAATTCAACCTTCTTAGTCTCACAAATGAGTGATAAGGGCTATGGCTCATTCTTCACTAAGGATTGTTGTAGGATAGTTGGACCAGAAATGGTCAAAAAGATTGATGAAATAATAAAAAATGGAAAAACTCAACTTGTTGCTGAAAGAAGTGGCAATGTTTATGTAGTTGATTTGTCAAAAGAGAGCCCAAGGACTGATGCCTGTCTGTTCTCAGCTGCCTCTAACAAAGAGATAGAACTTTGGCAGAGGAGATTGGGGCACACAAATCTCAAAACAATCACTGCTTTGTCAAAACAGGGTCTAGTAAGAGGTCTTCCTCAAAAACTGTTCACCTGTCCTGAGCATTGTGTTTCTTGCTTAAAAGGAAAACAACATAAAAGCTCATTTAAGTCCATTAAATAGTCCAAAACAACCAAGTGCTTGCAAGTGCTGCACATGGATTTGTTTGGTCCAGTAAAAGTCATGAGTCTTAAAAAGAAAAGATATTGTCTGGTAATTGTAGATGACTTTTCTAGGTTTACATGGACTTCTTTCTTACACTCCAAAGATGAGACTGCAGGCATTCTGCAAGACTTTGTCAAACAGGTTGAAAAGCAGTTTGACTTGCCAGTAAAAGTCTTCAGGAGTGACAATGGCACAGAATTCAGAAATAGGCAGTTGGATGAGTTTTGTGTGTCAAAAGGAATTGTAAGGCAGTACAGCATTCCAAGAACACCAGAACAAAATGGAGTTGTTGAAAGAAAGAACAGAACACTGATAGAGGCTGCCAAAACCATGCTTGCTGATTCAGGTTTCCCATTAACTTTCTGGGCAGAGGCAGTAAACACTGCACGCTATGTCTAGAACAGAGTTTTGATCAACTCCAGGCATCAAAAGACTGCCTATGAAATTCTGTATAAAATCAAACCACTGATCTCATACTTCAAAGTATTTGGTTGCCCATGTTTTATTTTGAACTTAAAAGACTCAATTTCAAAATTTGCAGCCAAAGTAGACAGTGGATATAATTTGGGATACTCAACCACTGCTAAGGCATTCAAAGTGTTTAACACTAGGACTAAGACAGTGGAAGAAACTTTGAATGTTAAGTTCAATGAACTTTCTTCAATGAAAATCCCTCCAAACCCTGCAGAGTTATTTGATCTTGATAAATTTACCATTGAAAATGTTTCTGTCAAGACTAACAGTGCAGGTTCATCTCAAAATCCTCCATCAGACAATGGTTATGAAGTGATCATTCCACAACAAAACTTCAAACCCATTGCCAGAGCAGAAGCTGTTCAAAACAACTGTCAAAGCTCAACCACTGCTACCTCAACAGTTGTTAACCAAAGTAGCCCTTTAACCCCTGCTTCCACATCATCAAACACTGTTGATACAAGTCCTCAAACAGTGGATAAAAATAAATATGTTTCCACACCAATTCCACCTATTCATCCACCTCCATTTCAAGACACTGTTGGATCATCAAAGTTACCAACAGTTGTTAGCTCAGATGATTCACATCTGCAGCCTTCACCTTTACATGCCATTGTTCCATACAAAGGAGATCTAATCTTCTTGAAGTCTCATCATCCAGACCAAATCATTGGCAACATCAGTGAAGGGGTGCTTACAAGAAGTCAATCCCAAAACATCTGTCTTTTTGCTGGTTTTCTATCACTCCATCAACCTGTCAAGTACCAAGAGGCACTAAAAGACAACAGTTGGGTAGAAGCCATGTAAGAGGAGCTCCAACTGTTTAAGAGACAACAAGTATGGAAACTTGTACCACTGCCAGTGGGTGTAAGTCATATTGGCACAAAGTAGGTCTTCAAAAATAAAACTGATGAAAGGGGCATTGTTGTCAAGAATAAAGCAAGGCTAGTGGTTCAAGGTTTCAGACAGGAAGAGGGCATTGACTATGATGAAACTTTTGCCCCTGTAGCAAGATTGGAAGCTATCAGACTGTTCCTTGCCTTTGATGTCAACCACAACATAAAGGTGTTCCAAATGGATATCAAATGTGCATTCCTCTATGGTAAGATTCAGGAAGAGGTATATCTTTGTCAACCTCCTGTTTTGAGGATCCATTTAATCCAAATCATGTTTCTGATTAACAAATTATTTGTTGATTTGTTAGTCTTGTTAAATAGACCTTTCAGGGTCTGTTAAAGATACCCCATGGGTGGTATAGTCGAGTCACACAGGTTTGAATGTATTCATTAAAGAACGACCAAAAGTTTTCACAATTAAAACATGGATGATTTATTCATGACATAGACGATTGATTGATGACACGTACAATGGTTTATGACACATACAATGGACGGTTGGTTTATAACAAGGACGAATGGTTTTTGAACAATGTCACGCAATGATTTTCACTTAAAGATATAAACCAAACAAAGCTTTCTTTCGAAGATGATTTACTACTTGGTTTTACAAAACAAATGTTTTTAGTCAAGATTCATGGCTACAAGGTTTTGTTTTACTTATATCAACTAGTTGATAAAATATATTGCAATATCAAACATTTTTTTTTATTTCAAGATTTACACTCGTCAACTCTCAAGGTTGGACGAGGTATTGCAATATGAATTCAAGGCCATGAATTTGACATACAAAACCTATGTACTCGCTAGTTTTCTTTGCTGACTGTTTTTCACATATGTTTCAGGATCTTTTGTTTGATCATACGAATGCATAATTCACATAGGATGGACGCGGGCCTTAGTGACTTAAAAACTTGAAAGACAGTTGTTTGTACTTATTCGGTTTGTATCAAAACATTGAGTCTATTAATGAAATAAAACAAAACTTCAAATACCATGTGTTGTGAAACAATTTCCTGTAACGTTACTCCCCGATGTTTCCGCCGCGATTTGTTGTATTACGTGATCGAGGTGTTACATGTTTGGTATGAGTCAATGGAATGGACGAGGTAATTGAATGGACAAAGGAATGAAATAGATCATTACCATTCCATAGTCTTGTTTAGTTACCATGTGGGAATGGAATGAATCATTTCCTTATCTTGTTTGGTAGGCAGGAAGAGGAAGAAAGACAAAAGAATAAAATTGGCGATGGGTGGCGGTAGTGGGTGGTGGCGGTGCGTAGCGGAAGGGTGGTGGCGCCGACAATGATGGGTGGCGGCCGGTGGTGGCAGCAGTCGATGGCGGAGGGTGGTAGCGGCGGCGTCAGGTGGCTGTTGTCGGCAGTGGCGAGGGGCTCCGACGGTGGTTGGGGTGGTGGTGGCGTTGGCCGGCGGTGGCACTGGTGTTTGGTGAAGGTGGCAGGTGTCGGTGGCGACGGTTGGTGGTTGGCAATGACGGTGGTGGTCGGTGGTGGTCGACGGTGGTGGCGGGTGGTGGTAATGGTGGGTGGTGGCGGTGGCGGTGGTGGTGGTGGTCGGCGGTGAAGGGTGTATCGGAATTGGCGAGTGGTGACGACAGCGGTGGTTGGTGAAGGTGGCGGCAATGGCGGGTGGTGGTCACTTAGCGATGATGGGTGGCGGTGGTTGGTGGTCGACGATGGCGGTTGCCCGCGACGGTGGTCAGGCGACGGTGGTCAGGGTGGTAGTGGTGGTCGACGACGGTAGTGGGTGGTGACGACGGCTATTACGGGTAGTGGCGGGTGGTGACAACAGCGAGTGGTGGTGGTGAGTGGTGTTGGTGTTGAAGGGTGAGAGAGTGAATTGAATGATAAAAAAAAAACAAGAAGGGTAGATAAAATGAATTTGAAAGAATAAAATGCAATGTGTGATTTCATTAACTTGACTAACTAAACACATTTTTTAATTTCCTCGCAATAATAAAATCCATTACACTTATCGTTCTTAAATAGTAAACACTACATTAGCTTTTAAAAATACATGTTTGACTGATTCATACAATTAACAATTACAATATCTTTATATTCTTTAATGCTTAAACCTATTAAAATTGTTTTGTAGTATTCAAAGTTAGAAACAAAAAAACGTAGCTATCTTAATTTCAAAGCCTTGACAAATCATAAATAATTACATTTATAAATTTAAATAAATATTTAGTTTCCTTTAACTTACATAATATTTTCTATAAACTATTTTAAGGGTTAGGATATAATAGGAAGTTTAGACCGTGGGGTATGGTGGGGCGGGGGTTTGGGGCATGGGTTGACACGTGGCTTGGGGGGCTTCGCTGGGCTGACCCACATTGAAGACGGTATGGTGGGGCGGGGGTTTGGGGCGTGGCCATCCCAAACCGCTATTTGAATATTTTTTAAAACAACAAATTTAATTTTTTTTAATATTTTTAAATAAAGAAAATTACATAAAAAAATTCCTAACGCTTATATTTGTTCTTTATCTCTTCTCTCATCTCCAAGATTAGTTGCAACTCGTCACCCTCTAGGTGATCAATATGCTGGGATAGAAATTTCAAATCATCTCGTTTTTGTTTTAGGGCCTCTCTAGCTTCTTTGCTCTTTCGAATTTTGGCCCTTTGTTGTTGGAATACGTTGAATGTATCAAACTTGCATGCAATGTCATCCAACTGATCGATGTATATTCCCCTACGCGAGCCCGAACTCCCAACTAAAGGCGATGCCGTACCCGATCTTGATTTTTGAGCGCGCCTTTTTGCGGCATCTCTTCCATATTCAGGCCGGTTTGGTGAATCATCCAAAAGTTCCTCAAACTCTTGATCTCGTGCATCTGATTAGGCTTGGGACGAGACCCTTGACCTTTTGGAAGACGTGTTCATTTCGCTACCACTGGGGATATTCGCCCACTTTGGATGGAACTTACAAATCTCCCAACAATGCATGTAACGGAAGTTGCTCCCCACATTTGTTTTGAATGTAACCAATGCATTTGTCACAATGTCGGCTTCGGTTTCACCACTTTTTGGGTTTTGCTTTGCTTTATTTAAAAAACCACTAAATTTTGTAAGTTGGCCGCTTATCTCGCTCCACTTCGAGGATAAGCTATCGTTTTCACGATAAGCCTCCCTTCCCATTTCTTCATGGAATGCTTTACTAGCCGCTTCCCACAAATGGGTTCGATGTTGAGAATTTCCTATTTTAATAAAAACAAAATTTAATATATTACAAAGTTATATAAAAAATAACCATTAATATTAAAATAAGGGCAACAAAATATTTAAGAATACCTAAAGTTGGATGTAGAGATTGTTGAAACCAAGCCCTCACCAATGCAAGTTCTTCATTAACGACCCATTTTTGTTGTTTTCGTTTGACGGTTTCAATTGCTTTCTCCGCCTCGGTTTTTTTCTTATGACTTCTCTTTTTGGGAACTATTGAGGCGAAAGGACCATCGTTGGGTGGTTGAGTTTTGGGGACGGTTTCGGTTTGGGAAAGGTTGATGGAGGTTGGTGAAAGGTTGATGGGCGTTTGTGGAAACGGGCTAGGTATAGAATCATCGGTGTGTGGGAAGTTAGTAAACACACGATTCCCGATACACGATGCATAACTCGCCATATCGGGCATAGGGGAGTGTATTAAAAATGGACGAGGCATTGGACGATTGGGTGGTCGGCTAGGATTATTTTCTAGGAATGCAAACGGGTTGTTCGGGTCATAACCACGATTATGAGGATGCATTTTTCGTTTTATAGAATGAGAATAGAGATGATTATAGCATATGTGGAGTGTATTATGGTTGAATGTGGTAAAAAAAAGGAATAAAAGTGTGAGTTTTATAGTGAAAAAATAATTTTTTTTTTAACAAAGCCGTTGGCCAACGGCTAGTTTGGTTTGGCCATTGAGAGCCCGCCATGTCACCTTGCTAGACCCGCCCCACACCCGGCTTCAAACTCCCGCCCCTTGGGCCACGCCCCAACCCAAGCCCACCCGGGATGGTGGCTTGGGCGTTTTCAGCCAACCCACGCCCCAACCCAAGCCCCAAGCCCCATACCCCATAGTCTTATTTGGCTAGGAAGGCTAGGAAGTAATCTTGACCATCAATAGATTTAATCAAGGGCTAAGATTAAATTTTCTGAAATTGAAGATCAAAAAAGAGGCGCGTGGGTGGGTTGTGTAAGGGTATTCTAATCACTCCACCACAATAGTTTCTCTCTCCTCCAATTCCTCCCCATTTTTTAAACGTTAATAACTCTTTCATACGACATTATTTTTTTTATAAAAGTTGCATTAAAAAAACAAGCTTTTTTTTATCTTTAAAACGAGTATAATATTGCTATATTTTCGAAAATGTTTTTTGAAAACCCAGTTGCGTAAAACGCAATGGAAAAAAAAAACCTAAAAAAATGAGATTTTTCTAAAACGCAATGCACCAAAAACACAAAGAAATGTCTTATTTGTAAAACGCAATGGCCAGAAAACACAAAAAAATGTCTTATTTGTAAAACGCGATAGCCTAAAAACACAAAAGAAAGTGTACTTTCTAAAACGCAATGGACTGAAAACACATAAAAATGTGATTTACCTAAAACGCAATGCACCAAAAACACATAGAAATGTCTTATTTCTAAAACGCAATTGCCAGAAAACACTTAAAATGTCTGTTTTCTAAAACGCAATGGACTGAAAACACATAAAAATGTGTTTTACCTAAAATGCAATGCACAAAAAACATAGAGAAATGTCTTATTTATAAAACGCAATGGCTAGAAAACACTTAAAAATGTCTCATTTCTAAAACGCAATGGCCTAAAAAAACAAAAGAAAGTGTTCTCTCTTAAACGCAATAGACTGAAAACACCTAAAAATGTGTTTTACCTAAAACGCAATGACTAAAAACACTTCAAAAATGTGTTTTTTCTAAAACGCAATGGCCAGAAAACACATAAAAATGTCTTAGTTCTAAAACACAATGGCATAAAAACACCAAAGAAAGTGTTCTCTCTAAAACGCATTAAACCAGGACAATAGTTTTGTCTATGAATTGTCTGAACCAGGAATGCAGTTCTAAAACGCAGTTTTGTCTGTCAAATTGTCGACCCCAGCCAGGGGCTGCCGCCCCTTGGACCCCGCCAGGGGCTGCCGCCCCTTGGACCCTGCTACCAGGGGCGCTGCCCCCGGACCCCCGTCAAGATCGTAAAACGTAATGACTAAATCAAAAACCCAGATCGTAAAAATGCAATTAAAGAATTTCTTACATGGATCGAAGCCGATTTCTTCAACGACTGATGAAATTTGAATGATAGAAACACTTATCAGCGATCGAATTGAACGAATCGAGTGATTATCTTCAAAATCACGGGAAAAACATGATTTTGAATGAAATTAAACTGGGTTTTCTTCAAAAAAAAAAGCTAAAGAACACGTTTATCAGGTGTTTGAATCATTGATTGGTGATGAAAATCGCACTATAATGTAGTGATTATTAAGATAGAAAGTGAAGAAATGGTTGAAGATGGTGGGTTTTGAAGTTACTGGGGAGAAGAAGGAAGAAGAAAGGATATGGTGTTGGCTAACATTTGTAAGGGTTAGAAATAAATAGATCTGCAAGCTTATATATTTGTTACCGGTGCTCACCGGAACCCTAGTCGCCAATGTCGCAGGCGGGGGCTAGGTCTTCAAACACCACTACCACCAGAACCCTAGGGTCTGTTATATTACGAATCTTATGTTAGCGTTTTACGAATCTTATGTTAGCGTTTGCTCGTTTTGTTATGAATCTTGTACTTTAAATTTGTTGAATATATGAACAGATTTTAATAGTTGATTTTGACTTTCTTTTACAGTCTTACAACATGCCTTTGTTTACCCCAGCCTCTAGTTCTTACTTCTTCAATGATTTTAATAGTTCAAAACTCTAAATCACAATCAAATCACAGGTATATATATATATACTTGTATATTTTGTACCTTTTTTGTAACATGACAAATTTACATAATTTTGCTTATTAGATTGCTACAGAATGTTAGGTTGTTAATACACATTTGCTTATTAGGTTTTGAACGTAAATTAGGTTTGATATATAGATTTTTTTCATTGATTGATGTCGTGGCTGTATACTCGTGTGCTTCACAGAACCATGAATTTTCTATTAGTTTTAATTCATCTATGTTTTGTAACATACATATAATTTTTTTTGTAACAGTTGTTTTCATCTTCTGATCTAACTTTGAACGTAAAAACTTTGGCGAATGCACTGTTTAGCAAAATCGCTCAAAGCCTGGGAGAAGCTTTTGATTTGTCACCTCGCCAGAAGGCGGTGTTTGAGTGTCTGAAGGGTCCCCATGCTCAAGAATTTTTGACCGTTATCCCGATTGAGGGGTTAGGACAATGCATGTCGGCAGTAGAATATAGAACCATTCTCAAATACCGGCTAATGATCCCTATGTACCCAGAAGATGAAACCTGCCCGATATGTCGTAAAGCTTGTATGGATAAATATGGGGAGCACACAGTTCACTGTAAAGAGCACCCTGGGTTTAAATATCGGCATGACTGGGTGCGCGATGTTTTGGGGGACATCTTAAGAAGAGCTGGGATTTCTGCTAAGAAAGAGGCCCCTGTGAATTTGCTCACGGACCCTATGGAAGGGAGATCTACTCTGCGACCAGCGGATCTGCTCGTCTTTCGCTGGGCTGGGGGGAAACATGCTTGTGTAGACCTCACGGGGGTTTCCCCTTTGGTTGGTTTAAGGGAAAACGGGTTTGTAGCTGGACTAGTAGCAAGAAAGGCAGAATCAAAGAAAGTGGATAAGCACGCTAAAGCTTGCGCAGAGAACCAACATGTCTTTATCCCTTTTGCCTTTGATACTTTTGGCTCCCTAGCGCCAGAAGCCATCAACTTCTTGACAAGGGTTCAACGGGTTATTCACAACAGTTGTTCGACCCCAAGGGGGCAGGGGTTTGTGTTTGGGAGGTTGGGGTTTGCAATTCAGAAAGGGTTGGCGGCGCAGCTTGTTGCCCGTCTACATTCTGTTTTGATGTAACTTAACAAGTTTTCTGGTTATATTTTGAAAATAGGAATATTTAATAAAAAAAATTTGAATAAGCGTTTTCTTTTGTGAATTTATATTTTCATTCTATGTAAGTTGAAAACTTGAAATTGTCATGTGGCTTGATGATGAGTTTATACATACTTCTGTTATGATTATAGGGGTGTAAACGAGGCGAGCCAAGCACCTCTAAGCTCGAGCTTGAGTTGAACAGTTAGCGAGTCGATCTCGAGTAGGTCGGCTCGTACACCCGTAGTTATGAATTTTGTGTTAAGTGTTTGGTATAATTTGTAAGTGCAGCTCTCGTCGGGTAACTGTGCTTTATCAGTTCTGGTCAAGTCCGAAGTCAAGAAAAGTCAAGATACAGTGTATTCGGACATATATGTTAAAAGCCTAACAGATTTGGACTGGATTATGTGTTATGTTGTCCGAATTTGTGGTCATGGATTGTCACGACTAAGGGTTTTTCCCTAGCCTATATATATGGGGTATAGGTTAGAATTGGGGATGAATCCATCACATTCATTCATCTCAGTGAGAATGGGTCGGGGTAATCAGCTTCGTGCAACCTCTCACAAACCCTAGCATTTCCTCAACAGTGTGTACACATTTCTAGAGTGAGGGTGACTATGTGTTAGTGAGAGAAAGCTCAGTTTTGATCTTTGGGATCTAAACCAGCTTGTAGATGATGTATACTCTTTTGGTTTGTAATCTGTGATGACTGATTCAACAATAAAGTGTTTCATCTTCTACATCTTTCTATCTTTCATGTTTATGATTGTTCTTCATGTCTTGTATCAAGTGCAATGTTTGATGTTCGTCATCGATCCGGTGCTTCAACAGTGGTATCAGAGCATGGTTACCGATTCGGAATGGTCTAACCGCCTTCCGAATCACCATTGCTCTTGATTTGATGTTTTTTCCGCCAAACATCATGGAGTCGTGAATATTTTGAAGAAAAAAAAAGGTTTTGAAGTTGTTCGTGACTGAGATGTTTTTCTTCTTGTCCAAGATTGTTTCAGATCAATGTTTTGATCTGAAAAAGGTATTGTGCGTACTTATTTTTCTGTTAGAAGTTGGGCTGTGAGTATTTGTTTATTCTGATGACTAGTGTGAAGTCACACTTGTGAGAACTTATTGATCCTGCGTACTTGTGATTTTTTTATTCATGAGACCTTGTTTTCATGAGACCTTGTTTTTATTCATGAGAACTTATTCAAGAGACCTTGCTTTTGTTCGACCTTATTCTTATTCATGAGACCTTGTTTTCATGAGACCTTGTTTTTATTCATGAGAACTTATTCATGAGACCTTGTTTTTATTCATGAGACCTTGTTTTTATTCATGAGAACTTATTCATGAGACCTTGTTTTTGTTCATAAGAACTTATTCATGAGACCTTGTTTTTGTTCATTATTCATGAGATCTTGTTTTTGTTCATGAGAACTTATTCATGAGACCTTGTTTTTGTTCATGAGAACTTATTCATGAGTACTTGTTTTTGGTCTCAGCACTTGTTTCATTATCATTCATCAGTATTCATCAGTACTTATCATTTAAGGTCTCTAATAGTATCAGAACTTAGTGGTTGTCGGTATTTATTCTCTCTTTGTGCGAGTTTAATCGTTTTTCATAATTTCTTCATTCTCTTTGTGTTCGATTTGCGGGTGGACATTCTAACAATTACCGAGGTGGAAATGTTAGAAACAACAATGAAGATGGTTATTTCAAGGAATTTTCTTTTGTTGATGAATTTGGACGACCCAAGACCGTCACGGCTTAGGTCCCCCACTCTAACTAATTTCCTGTTTGTGAATGCAGGAACAGCTGAAGAGAGCTATCTATATTTGGTATATCGATAGTGGCTGTTCCAGGCATATGACGGGGAACAAAGAATTGTTGTCAAATTTGAAACCTATTCGTGGTGGTTATGTTAACTTTGCGGGTGAAAAGGGTGGATATATCACGGGTGAAGGTTCTGTTTCAAACGGCAAGATCACCTTGCACAAGGTGAACTTTGTTGAAGAACTGAAGCACAACTTGTTGTCAGTTTCTCAGATCTGTGATAACAAGTATTCAATTCATTTCACGGATAAGGCTTGCTTCGTTCTAAAGCCGGGATTTGTAGTTCTTGAAGATTGGATTGTGATGAGAGCTCCAAGAGTGAACAACACCTATGTGATGGACATGCGTCCGGTTGTGAACTCCTCTGGTCTGGAAATGTGTTTGTTATCAAAGGCAACAGAAGATCAATCTTTCTTATGGCATCGAAGGATGGGCCACGTGCATCTACGCAAAATGAATCACTTGATTAAGAACAACTTGGTGTTGGGTGTTCCTTTACGTAGTTTCAATATGCATAGTAAATGTGAATTCTGTGAGAAAGGGAAAATCAAGCGTAAACCTCATAAGCCTAAACACATAAACTCTATCCAACAACCACTAGACTTGCTTCACATGGATTTGTTTGGTCCGATCCATATAACTAGCATTGGTGGTATGTCTTATTGTTTGGTTGTCACAGATGATTTTTCAAGGTATTCGTGGGTATTTTTCTTAAAATCGAAAGATCAAACTTTCAGCACTTTGAAAGATTTGTTTAAACAATTAGAGAAAAATTACTCTTTACCCATCAAAAGAATTAGAAGTGATAACGGAACTGAATTTAAAAATCAAAATATGGATGAGTTATGTCGTGATATGGGTATTGTTCATCAGTTTAGCACTCCTTATGTTCCTCAACAGAACGGAGTCGCTGAAAGGAAGAATAGGACCCTTATCGAGGCTGCAAGAACCCTTCTCTCAGAATCCAAATTGCCCATATTCTTTTGGGCTGAAGCTGTAAACACCGCATGCTATGTGTTGAATCGTATGCTTACAGTGAAACGGGAAGATAAAACTTGTTATGAACTTCTTGAGAAAAAGAAACCAAATTTGAAAGGTTTCCAGCCTGTTGGGATTAAGTGTATGATCCGACAGACATCGGATACTCCAAAGTTTAGGGAGATTGGAGAAATTGGTTTCTTCCTAGGTTACGAACTAGGCTCTCCGAACAAACGAGTATACAATGTCAAGAAACGGATGTGGAAATAGTCTTTGATATAACTCTTTTGAGTTACGATCCTCCACCATCTGAGTTCGGTCCCAAAACTGGCTACGATTATGACAAATTGTTTGACTCTTTTGCTTTACCTGATCTTACAGATGATGAGACTGAACTAGTGTACTCACACTTGATCAACAAAGATGAAGTGGATGCAGGTTGGCGTACCAGCATTCCAACAAATGTCTCTTCAAATAGTGATTCAGGAGTAAATGTTGCCAATACATCAAATGTTAATGATGCCGGAGCTACTCGACCCTCCAATGATGCAGATTCAAGCGATTCCGATGATGACGTTGTAGCTACTTCTGAAGCTGAAGCTGCTCAAAATACAATTGGTGACCTTTTTGTTGATTTTTCAACTTATCCAAATGTTGGCACGTCTATGGGAAATGTTCAAGCATCTGGTAATGCAACTACTGAGGGGGAGATCCAGTCAAATTTGGGAACAAATCTGCAAGTTCCAGCTATTCCTGTCACTCGGGCAAATAGGAATCATCCTATTGATAATGTTATCGGAGATCTGTGGGAAGGAATAATGACTCGAAGCAGAAGTCTTAATGATATGCAGTGTTTGTTCACAGAGATCAAAGAGAAAGAGATCTATAGCTTAAGCCTGCATGAGTTCTTTATTTCGCAGATAGAGCCGATAAACTACCACATGGTACTGAAAGACAGCTCATGGTGTGAAGCGATGCAGGAGGAGTTGGCTCAGTTTGACAAGCTGAAGGTTTGGAACTTGGTAGATCTTCCGAAGGGCCAGCACGCGATCAACACGAAATGGGTCTTTAAAAGTAAAAAGGACGATAAAGGTGTCGTCATCAGGAATAAAGCTCGTTTGGTGGTGCAAGGGTTCAATCAGGAAGAAGGGATCGATTACACAGAAGTTTATGCGACAGTGGCACGACTTAAAGCAATTCGTTTGTTCCTAGCCTTTGCTGCCCATATGCGTATTAAAGTCTATCAGTTGGACGTCAAAAGTGCATTTCTTTATGGGAAGTTGCAAGAAACTGTGTATGTTTCCCAGCCACCAGGTTTTGAAGCTCCAGAGTCTTCGAACAAAGTGTACTTGCTGGACAAAGCTTTATACAGTCTTCATCAGGCTCCACGTGATTGGTACGAGATGTTGTCAAAGCATTTGTTGGCAAACGGATTCATTCGTGGTGCAATAGATTCCACTCTCTTCATCTTAAAGAAAGGGGGAGATTTCCTGATTGTGCAAATATATGTCGATGACATTATTTTTGGTTCTTCAAATGAAGAGCATTGTCGGGAATTCGAACAAGGGATGAAATCGGAGTTTGAGATGAGTTCAATGGGTGAGCTGAAATTTTTCCTCGGGTTGCAAGTGGATCAAGAAGTGAATGGCACGTATATTCATCAGACGAAGTACGTCTACGAGATCCTCAAGCAATTCAACATGGAAGACAGTCTGCCTTACGAAACTCCGTTGTCTCCCAATCACAAGTTGTCAGATGAAAACGACAAAGATCCTGAAGTGAATCCTTCGGTTTATCATGCAATGATTGGTTCTTTAATGTATCTTACTGCATCTCGACCCGACATAATGTTTTCAGTGTGTTTATGTGCTAGGTACCAAGCTAATCCAAGAGAATCGCATTTGAAAGCCGTCAAATGGATTTTTCGCTATCTTAAAGGCAAACCAAGACTTGGATTGTGGTATCCAGTCGAGGGAGGCTTGGACTTGATAGCATATGCGGATGCGGATTTTGGCGGGTGCCCGATGAACAGGAAGCCAACCTCTGGTGGTGCTCAACTGCTTGGAAGCCGTCTGATATCCTGGCAATGCAAAAAAGCAACAATCAGTGTCGTTGTCCACATGTGAAGCAGAATACATCTCCTCTTCGAGCTGCTGTGCTCAAGTCTTGTGGATCCAACAGCAATTGCGGGATTACGGTTTGAATTATACACAAAATCCTATCATGGTAGATAATAACTCAGCTATTTCAATAACAAATAACCTAGTACACCATTCACGCACTAAACATATAGATGTTAGGCATCATTTTATACGTGATTGTGCTGAAAAAGGTTTAATTGATGTAGTTAGAGATGACACCTTAGACAACTATGCAGACTTGTTTACAAAGACATTCGATCGGACGAGGTTCGAGAACTTAGTCCGATTGATCGGGATGATAAACCCTGAGTAGGTTGGTTGCATAAGCCCTCATGGAAACTTTGTTTTTCTGTTCCTTTGTACAGGTTACTTCTTTTTGTAAAACACAAAAAGCCAAAAAGATTTTACTTAGTTGTAGGATATTTTTATAAAAATCCAAAAACATTAGAAAATGAAAAATTTGAAGACGCGTTGATTGTGAGAAGAAATGATAGTACATCGGCAGTCATATCTTTTACGGGGTATCTTATAAAATTAAACCTAAACTGTTGACAGCTTCATCATATGTTGTAACGATAGGTTTTACGCGTTAATAAGAACCTGTTTTTGGTATATAAAGATAACGAACTGCGTAACTTGTGTGGTACATCTCTCGGATATATGGTCTTGGTACCGTAATTTCGTTTGACAAGTTGCCAAACTTCTGGGATACTAGGTCTTTATGTTTGTTAAATCTCTGGGGTATTATACTTGGTCTTCTGATATTGCGTGAGCAATGGCCTAGACCTCGTATAATGATTTGCTAAGCGCTTCATTTGTGCGCAAACCCTCTTGGTGGATTTCTTTTCTGCCACAACAAGCATCACCGGATGATTTGTTCAAAATTTTCATCACCGGATGTACAAAGTGCAATTCTATGCTACCACCGGGTACATAGCAAAAAAAAAATTATGCAGAAAAAGATACCAAACGATGGTACACCACCTTTAAAGTTGAGCCTTCATCTCTTTGTCTGTGCGGTGGCACTAACCTGAGCTCTCAAGGCATCGCATTTTAGCCGGATACAGAGATTTTTCAGATATACTCACCTGTAAGATGTAATGTTTGGTAGCCTTCATACGGGAGTATATTCTGAGGTGGGGAACACAGTTATATCAGTTAATAAGACACTTAATTGCATATCTTAAAAACAGTGTTCGAACACGTGCTAAAGCTTAAGTGGATAAGTATATCGTTAAACATCTTGAACTGTCATTATCATTCTTTGTGGTTAAATTCGTCAAATGGATACTAACTGTGATTGATTTTGACAGATAAGCCGATATGATCTTCTTATCCGCATTTTCACAAAAAGATAATGCATGTAAATATTTACGTTTCTTTTCCGTTTCAAATTTTGGAAAAAAAATTTAAAAAAAATTAAAATTACAAAAAGATTTTCGGTGTGTTTTAATATAAAGTTCGAAAAATACAAAAAGATTTTGTTTCTCGTTTCCATGTGTGGGCTTTATATTTTTAACGATACTCAAAAGGGGTTTTACAATTTTGAAAACGGATTCAAATCAATCCGGTGAGGTAATTTAAAATAAGTCTTTTAACAAAAACTTTTGGTCTTGCTAAGTTGGTCTAAGTGTGTGCTGTCCATGTGGAAAACCGTGTTCCAAATTGGTAGAAATATTTTTAAGTATGTGTTACTTAAAATTTTCTTTGAGCTTAAATATGTTAACATTATTGGTTTTGAAATTCATTTAGGCTTTAATGGTTTCTAATGAAGTTTTGAGTTTGGCAAGCTATTTTAGTTTATCTGAAAGAAGACAGGAAACTTGCTTTTCGGTGTGCTCGAGCTGTTCGATGCTGTGTGAAGAACACGACTGGAGCAGGAAGCGGTTTCTCGAAGATTTGATGAAGATCTGCAGAACCCGCATATATCAAGGGGGAGTCTGTAAATGCACTTCAAGATGATAAATGCGGGAAACGGCTTCTCGAAGATTTGATGAAGATCTGCAGAACCCGCATATATCAAGGGGAGTCTGTAAATGCTCTACAGGATGATAAATGCGGGAAGCGGCTTCTCGAAGACTCGTTGAAGATTTGCAGATCCCGCATATATCAAGGGGGAGTCTGTAAGTGCACCAAAGTTTGATAAATGCTGGATACTGCTGAAGTTTCAACATTGAAGGACTAATCTTGCAATTATGTGAAAGTGTCTCATGAGAACTTGTTCATTTATGTCTCATCGTGTGGTTTATATGGTGAGACCTTAGTGGTGAGAACTTGTTGGTTTATATGGTGAGACCTTAGTGGTGAGAACTTGTTGGTTTCTATGGTGAGACCTTAGTGTGAGAACTTGTGGTTTTATATGGTGAGACCTTAGTGTGAGAACTTGTTGTTTTCCTTTTAGTGATGAGTACTTATTTGTTAAGTACTGAGAGTTTCATTGTAATGCGGTGCGACCTTAGCTGTGTATATATTCTTAGTGTCTTGTACGCAAAACCAGACACATTCAATGAAACAGTGAAAATTTTGGAGAAAACTTCTTGTGCAAACAAACCCTAGCTTTGTGATCTTTATTCAATCTGTGTGATTGTTGATTGTGCATACTTTGTGTATTCACGATTCTCTCATCTTCTACACCTTCTGTACGAGCTCTACGTTGCGGTACGAGGCACGCGGTGGTTTTCGCACATCGCGTGTGTGTTCGATCGGTCCGGTTCGTGTGTTCGTTGAAGGAAGACGACCTTACATAGTTAGTTCAGCAAATTTGTTGTGATTTTGCACTATATATAGAGGTGTCAAAATAGGGTGGGTAGTAAGTCAAAATATGGCTTTTATAATAACTTAAAACGGATTTGGTTGGGATGATTTGCTCCCGATGACACCTGTTTGTCCAATTTTACAAGTAACTCAAGAATTAAATACTATTACACACTTTGTGTTCCTAAATTAGTAAGTTAAAAACATATCCATTTGAATAAATCATCAACACTTTTAGAAGACTTTAAGAGAAGGATTATTCGGTGGTCATTGTAAGCTGTAAGGTGTAGAGATCGGTCCAAACTTATGTTTGATATTGTATGAACCCTTGCAGACATGCAATATGATGTTTCTCACGCTACCATCACATTTGATAGCCCCTATGCAACAAAGGTATGGTGTGCATGTCGTTTGCTAATTTCTTGTCTAGTGATTTTTTCAAAAGATTTACTCAAATCAACGATGGATTGATTATAACAAGACTAAACCTAGGATTTGGAGCTATATCATGATATTTTATGAGCTTTAGAGGCCTGTGAGTTATGGATATATTTGACTAATCTTACATGTCACACCCCGACCACGTTAAAACAACGAAACCGCGGCGGAAACGTTGGGGAGTGTTGCAACAGAATTATTGTTCCACAACCATGGTAATCAAATGTTTCGTTTTATTGAATTATTAAGTAATGTACATTGTCTTTAAACCAACACAAACAAGTTACATATCGTCTGTCATTGTTTTTATGTCACTAAGGCCACGTCCAGATCCTAAGTGACTCAAGCTTCCTAGCAATCAACATCAAGCAACACCACCTGAAACATATGTAAAAATAAAGTCAGCAAAGAAATGCTGGCGAGCACATAGGTTTTAGGGGAGTATCGGATTCATGGCTTGTTTATATGTTGCAGTACCTTATTAGACTACAAGAGTCAAAAGTACAAACCTCGTTTTGAAAAGTGTATTGCAACATAATTAACCAACTTAAATCAAGTTGATTATGCTTTATAAAATCTCGTAGCCATGATTCTTAACCCCAAAACATTTATTTTAGTAAACCAATTCGTAAAATATCTCGAAAAAACTCGTTAATAAAACTCGTATGCTTTATATCATTTCGAAAACCTCGTTGTGTGACATCGTTTCAAAATCGTTTCCTAAGTGAACTAAATAATGACACGAAATGTAATATGATAAAAGCACTTATATATAAGATGTACCAACGGCGTATCTACCATGCTTTTATCATGCTACACCCATCCCATTATCTAATCACTACCCAAAACCAATCGTTTATCCAAATCGTTTATCTCGTTTAAGTCGTCTCAAATCGTTTAACTCGTCCCAAAATCGTATTCGTTTTAACTGTGAAACTACTTATGGTCGTCTCGCTAATAACATTCAAACCTTCGTGACTCGACTATCTCATTTCTCGCATTAACAAACCACCAAAGGGTAAGTTAACACTCATCAGATTCGGTCGTTACCTACATAACCCCAACACATAACCATGGGTGTAGTCTGATAACGGGATTTGTCAGATCCTATGGTACCATAACATAATACTGGTTGGTTCTGCCAAAATTAATGAATGTCATTCGTTATGTAACTACAACCAATAAGTTTGTTCACATTATCGAAATCGTTATTAGTTTAATATAAACCATTTATATCGTTTTTGAAACCATCGTTTAAATATCGAAATCGTTTTAATACACATGAATCACCCCAAAACAATCGAAAACAGTAAAATAGGGGAACTATGTACTCACATCGAAGTGCAAAGTATCCTCAATCTAAAGAACTCAACAAGCTCAATCAAACCAAGGAAACTCAAGCAGCACCTAATAATCGAATCACTAGTAAATTAATCGACACCTAAATCGGAAGATCGGACAGAATGAGGTCTTGTAAACCAAATGAGTATTGGAACTCATGTGATATGGTTTAACAAAGCCTACATTCTAGATCGGAACCTAATCTAAGTGCTTTCGACCCGTTACGACCCGTTTAGGTAGCTTACGCTACTTTAACACGTCGTTCGTGCAAAAGCGCGTTTGAGATGTCTAACTAGTCCTATGACAAGTATTATATGCCTAAACATGTTTAATTATGTTGCATAATCAGTTAAGTGACAAATGTTTGGGTTACATATGCTTAAAATCCAATTATGCATGAAAAGGGCATTTTGGTCATTTACCTAAGGCATATAAACTACCTATCATACAACTACTTAAACTAGGTGACCATAAGGTATAACCTCGGAAGGTTATTCCCTATGCAACTATGGTCACTAAACATGCTTGGTCGGATCTTAATGATCGACCAAACGGGTCGAGTTCGAAAGTCTAAACGGTGGTTTAGACCGCTTGACTTACGACTCTAAACAAGCACTAAACTAAAAGTGACGAGCTAAGCATGTTAAAACATGCTTAACTAAGTTAGAAAACAGGTTTTGATATAAAAAGAAAGTGTTTTGATATCAAAACAAAGTGTTTTGATATCAAAACAAAGTTTTTTGATACCAAAAGTAGTTTGGTTGCAAAATACGCTTAAATGCGCATTTTGACCGAAACTACGACTCATCACTACGCCTAGTCAACGTGGTAATCAGTGGGTATAGTCACTAAGGACTATAACCATCGTGCTTACGATCACGTTGCAAAGTTCAAACGAACTTCGTGTTGACCATAAACTGGTCAACGCAGAAAGTCAAACAGAGTTTGACTTTCATGCTAAAAACGCATAAAAGAACGAAAGAGGACTTACAAAGGGTCCAAAGAGATTTGATTCCAAGTATTCTCAGGTATGAAGTGAATAATCACATCAACCTAGAGAAATCTCAAATCAAATGTTAGGAAAAATGGAATGAGGACATGCCTATTTATAGTTTTCGGTTCACCGTTAGGATCATTTCTTGCTAAAGGGGGAAAGATCTTGGCCTTACATGTGGGTTAATGGTTTTGGAATACTAGGGGGACATGTTAAACCATCAAAACAAGCAGATGGTATCCCAAACCACCCATTAAAACCATCAAAAACAAGACCAAAGTCCATATTCAATGTTTCTGATCTGCAACTCTGTCGCGAGCCGCGTAAGAATAAGCTTAGGCTTACGCAGGCCGCCTAGCAACTTTCCAGAAATTACAATTTCGCCCCTAAACTTGAGAAACTTGTGTTTTGATGCATTTTTGACACGTTTAAGCCCCGTTAACCTCATTTCAAGGCTCTAAAATGAAGTTAAAGTATAGGGAACTCAAAACATGCTCAAAAACATCTCGGATGTCGGTTCGTTTGGTCGTACGATCGCGTTGTTCGGTTAATTACGACGGAAGTCGTAACGAACGCAAAAACGATCCAAATTACGCGAAGAATGGAATTTTATCATGCCAATCACTAAAATATAATATTTTAATGATTACATAAATTTTTGGGTGTCCGGATATATTCAGAACGTAAGATATGCGCGAAAATGCAAACTTATGCACTTTTTGACGCTTTTATTCCCTATTGATCAATAAAGTTTATTTTAGCATACCGAACCCCTCAAAGCCTATTTCTAAGCTATTTAAAGGATGTTTATGGTATTTTTAACTTAAGATCAAGTTCCGGAATGTTCGTTTCTATACGATTCGGTATAGTTTCGCAGTTTGACACAAATAGTCCCTGCGATCGAACTAACTTGTTTTCGACACACCAAACCATCCAAAACTTATTTCTAAGTTATGTGAAGGTTATTTAAGGTATGTTAATCCTATTTCACTAACCTGGAGTGTTTGTCGTGTTAAACTGACTGCGTTTATGCACCAGTTTGCGTATAACTTTCCAGAAAGTGATTTAAAGCTTGAAATCGAATCGAATCAAATCGTAAAATCACCAAACACAAATACACACATAAAAACACCAAAACACATTTTTTTATTGATAATTAACATTGTTTTACATTGTACATCGATTACAGAGCACAGTTGTCACAGTCTCCCCTACTTTAGGAAATTTCGTCCTGAAATTTTAACTAGAGGAAACTTGTGAGAACAATTGCGGATATTTCGCCTTCATTTGGTCCTCACGTTACCAAGTAAACTCTGGGCCACGTTTGGATTCCCATCAAACCTTGACCAATCGAATCCCTTTGTTCTTCAACTGTTTGACTGCACGGTCCGTTATCTCCACAGGTTTCTCGACAAAGTGCATTGTTTCATCAACTTGAATCTCGTCGAGTGGTATGTGAAGATTAGCATCAGCTAGACACTTTCACAAATTGGACACATGAAAAGTCGGATGAATATTTCCAAGCTCTGGAGGTAGCTCTAGTCGATAGGCAACCTTTCCAACTCTTTCAACAATCTTAAATGGTCCAACATATCGAGGTGCAAGTTTTCCTTTCTTTCCAAATCTCACCACTCCCTTCCAAGGTGACACCTTGAGTAGGACATGGTCTCCGACTTGAAATTCTAGGGGCTTGCGTCGCATATCCGCATAACTCTTTTGACGGCTTCTAGCTGTCACAAGATTATCGCGAATTTTTTTGATTTTGTTTGTCGTTTCCAGAATGAGTTCAGGTCCAGTAAGCTGAGCTTCCCCGATCTCATTCCAACAGACAGGTGAACGACATTTTCGACCGTAAAGAGCTTTGAACGGTGCCATACTGATGCTAGCATGATAACTATTGTTGTAAGAGAACTCAATCAATGGAAGATGAGAATCCCAATTACCACCAAAGTCTATCACGCATGCTCTAAGCATATCCTCCAAAGTTTGAATCGTCCTTTCGGATTGTCCATCTGTTTGGGGATGATAAGCAGTGCTTAGATTTAGTTGGGTTCCCATAGCAGATTGCATGGTTTTCCAAAAATGAGATGAAAATCTAACATCACGATCAGATATGATGTCCAAAGGAACACCATGTCGAGATACAATCTCATCTACATAAATATTTGCAAGTTTATCAGCATATAGATCCTCGCGAATCGGAATAAAATGAGCTGACTTCGTTAATCGATCGATAACAACCCATATAGCATCATGACCTTTAGATGTATGCGGTAATTTAGTGATGAGATCCATCGCACTGTTCTCCCACTTCCAAACCGGTATCTCTGGTTGTACAAGCAAACCAGATGGTCGTTGATGTTCAGCCTTGACTTTGAGACAAGTTAGGCATTTCGATACATACCAGGCCACCAATACTGAGTACGAAGATCCTTGTACATTTTATCAGCACCAGGGTGGATAGAATATCGAGACTTATGAGATTCGTTCATCACTAAAGTGCGAAGATCGTCTTGTTTCGGAATCCACAAACGATCCTTAAAATAGAGTAACCCATCGTCCTTCGCTTCAAGTTTAAGCTCAAGTTGACGTGGTAATTCCTTACCCATCAAATTTTGTGAAACACAAAATTGTTGAGCTTGAAGAACACCAGTTTGAAGATCAGATAGAGTGCGAACAGAATGAAGCTTGACTCGCTCTTTTTAACTAAGCGCATCAGCTACTACATTCGCCTTACCAGGATGGTAGCGAATCTCGCAATCGTAGTCGTTCAAGAGTTCAACCCAACTTTGTTGCCTCATGTTCAGCTCCTTCTGATTAAGAATGTACTGGAGACTTTTGTGGTCTGTGAAAACCACACACTTTGTGCCATAAAGATAGTGTCTCCAGATTTTGAGTGCAAAAACCACAGCTCCCAACTCAAGATCATGAGTTGTGTAGTTCTTCTCGTGAACTTTCAATTGTCTAGAAGCATATGCTATAACTTTTCCTCGTTGCATGAGAACACAACCAAGGCCTAAGTTGGATGCATCGCAATAGACAACGAAATCATCGTTTCCCTCGGGCAAAGATAGAACAGGAGCATCACACAGCTCTGCTTTAGCGTTTGGAACGCTTCTTCTTGTTTTGGTCCCCACTCAAAAGGCTTATTCTTCTGAGTCAAAGCAGTGAGTGAAACCACAATCTTCGAGAAGTTCGAAATGAAATGACGATAATAACCAGCAAGACCAAGAAAAGATCGAATCTCAGTAGGTGTCGTTGGTGTATTCCAATCCTTAATAGCTGCTATTTTGGATGGATCCACATGAATACCCTGTCCGTTGACTATATGACCCAAGAACTGAACTTCTTTAAGCCAGAATTCGCACTTGGAGAATTAGGCAAAAAGTTGTTCCTTCTTCAGGAGTTCCAATGTCAAACGAAGGTGTTGCTCGTGATCGGCTCGAGACTTTGAATAAATGAGAATATCGTCGATGAACACAATGATGAACTTGTCTAAATAAGGTTTACAGACCCTATTCATTAAGTCCATGAAGATGGCTGGAGCATTTGTCAAACCAAAAGGCATGACTGTGAACTCATAATGCCCATGTCTCGTGCGGAAAGTAGTTTTGGGAATATCTTCTTCGAGTACACGAAGTTGATGATACCCAGAACGCAAATCGATCTTGGAAAAACAGGTAGCACCTTGTAGCTGATCAAAGAGATCATCGATTCGAGGTAGGGGATATCGATTCTTGATGGTAAGCTTATTAAGCTCACGATAATTGATACACATTCGAAAAGATCCGTCTTTCTTTTTCACAAAGAGGACAGGAGCACCCCAAGGTGAATAACTTGGTCGGATGAATCCTTTATCAGATAACTCTTGAAGCTGTTTCGATAACTCTTGCATCTCGGAAGTTGCAAGACGATAAGGTGCTTTCGCAATCGGGTTAGCATTGGGTACAAGATCAATATGAAAATCGACTTGACGAACTGGAGGCAAACCAGGCAGTTCATCAGGAAACACTTCTGGATAATCCCGAACAATCGGAATATCCTGAATACTCTTGCTCTTACCCTTCTCCTCGGTGACATGTGCCAGAAAAGCAACATATCCTTTCCGTAAATAACTTCAGGCTTTCGTACATGACATGAGTTTCAAACCAACAGATGGTTTCTCGCCACGAACCTCTAGAACATCGCCAAATAAAAGAGGAATACGAACGATTTTATTGAAACAAACCACCTCAGCATGATGTTTGGTTAACCAATCCCTCCCCACAATAATGTCGAAACTCCCAAGTTGCATCGGTGTGAGGTTAATAGGAAAGAGATGGTTGTCGAGGTTCAATTGACAACCACGAATAACAGAATTGAGTACGAGAGGGTTACCAGTAGCAACTTCGATAGATAAGGGTTTCCTCAGTTTAGTTCTAGGTATCGCAAGTAAAGGCTCAAAAGATAACGAAACAAAACTCCTATCGGCACCAGAATCGAAAAGAACAGATGCAAGTTGATTTTTAACAAGGAACGTACCGTTAACAACCTCGTTGTCCACCCTCGCCTCATTCGCGTTCAGATTGAATGCTCATCCACGAGCGGGATTCACATTCGCGATCGCGTTCGGATTCGCATTTGCATTTACCAACCTCGGGCAGTTGTTGCGGAAATGACCAAACTCTCCACAATTGAAACACGAACCAGGTGGGAATCTTGCAGCATTCCCCTGAACTGGAGCTGGAACCTGAGCAGCTTGATTCTGACCCATACGACAAATATTATCCAGATGCCCAACTTTACCACACGTAGTGCATTGCTTGCAAGCTTGTTGTGCAACATGATGACCGTTGCAGCGAGCACAGTGAGGTGCAGTACCAGCATATTGCTTCTTCGCAGGCGGTTGGGTTGGTGGGTTCTGAGGGTTCTGGTTGGTGACAACAAAGTTCTGGGAAGCCTTACGCTTCCTTGACTTTTTAGAAGACTCACCCTGCTTCTTACCCTTACCCTTATCTTTGTCTTTAACAGAATCGATCGACTTTTTCTTGTCACCCTTGCGGGTAAGTTTGCCCTTCCTGACTTCAGACTCAGTCAGGGTAGCAGCCAATTCAATCGCTTGACGGACAGTGGTAGGATTACTGCCAGTCACAATATCTTGCACAGAATCGGGTAATCCATCGATATACCTCTCGATCGCCTTTTCCAACGGGGTAACCATCGTAGGACACAACAAACTGAGCTCCTCATATCGATCCGTATAAGCACGGTGTTCTCCCCCGTCTTGTTTCAGATCGTCAAATTCTCGTTCTAAAGCTCGAATTTCATGACGGGGACAGAACTCTCTCATCATGAGAGCTCGGAGCTCTTCCCAAGTTTGTGCCATCGCTACTTCGGGACCCCTATCGCGCATCACTCCGTTCCACCATGTCAGAGCTCGCTTCTCGAACACACTAGATGCAAACTCAACCTTACGCTCATTCGGACATTGCACATATCTGAACGTGCTTTCCAAACTTTTGAACCATTGAAGGAGCGCAGTTGCTCCTTGCGACCCAGAAAACTTTAGCGGCTTAGCAGAATTGAAATTCTTGAAACTACATTGTGCATTATTGTTATTATTGTTGTTATATAACTCATGGATCTGGGTTACTACGCCAGGAAGTACTGCAACCATTTGTTGAGCAACAAGGGCTGCGACTTCTTCAGCAGTAAAAGGTTGAGCATCACGTCGAGGAGGCATTGTCTAAAAAGAACAAGGAAACATGAGAAAGGAGTGAGGTCGATAATTGGAAAAACAAAAGAGGTTTTGAAAACATTGACAAAACACAAGGAAGGCGATCATTCGTTCGTTACCTCGAACAAACAAACGACACGCAGTGACAAATCAAAGTAAATGGGTCAATATAATGTATCACTGAAGACATGCTCGCCTATAAGTGAACACTCACCCCAAGAGTTCCCAGGTAAGAGTGACTGGTCCGATACTACGGATTTGTACGAACACTCTAGCCTTAGACAGAAAACTCAGGGTACAGGCATTCACTCTTCCAGTTTGCATTATAAGACCCAAACTTTGACGAGATTTTGAAAACTAAGAGGGATCAAAACCTTGTAATCAATCATCCAAGGATAGATGATTAATTTTCGAAGCGAATTTGTTATTGTGTTCTTGTTATGGTTATCACCTAAGGATAGGTGACGGTATTGTTTTAAAATCTAAACGCAAGTAAACTTGCGTTGGGGTCCTAGAAAGTTATAGTCTTGGTCAAAGCATTGCTAATAACCTAATTCCCTATTACCATTGGCTCTGATACCAACTCTTCTGTCACACCCCAACCACGTTAAAACAACGAAACCTTGGCGGAAACGTCGGGGAGTGTTGCAACAGAATTATTGTTCCACAACCATGGTAATCAAATGTTTCGTTTTATTGAATTATTAAGTAATGTACATTGTCTTTAAACCAACACAAACAAGTTACATATCGTCTATCATTGTTTTTATGTCACTAAGGCCACGTCCAGATCCTAAGTGACTCAAGCTTCCTAGCAATCAACATCAAGCAACACCACCTGAAACATATGTAAAAATAAAGTCAGCAAAGAAATGCTGGCAAGCACATAGGTTTTAGGGGAGTATCGGATTCATGGCTCGTTTATATGTTGCAGTACCTTATTAGACTACAAGAGTCAAAAGTACAAACCTCGTTTTGAAAAGTGTATTGCAACATAATTAACCTGTAGGATTGTTTTGTGACCCAAACGAGTCGATCAGAAGAGGTCTTCACCAATACAAAAGGCGGAAACAGATGTATCGGTGTTATTTCAGCTGTAATGCACGAGAAATCACTTTAAACTATCTTTTGATTGATATTAGATCGATTACAATGCTGTAGACACTTCGGCAGAGCTTCGCTACCAGAATCAGAATCGTTAAAAATGTTAAAGCACATCAGGTATTTATAGGCTGAGTGATTCCGCTTGAAACTGCCCAAACGAAATTAGATTCCGCACGGAATCACTTCAAGCGGAATTAACATCATGATTTCGTTTTAAATGACCCTGTGTCAATTCAAGCGAAATTACCCATAAACACACATTTCCTCGTTTTCCGTGCCCTGATCTATCTATACAAATACAAGACGAAGTCGACAGACGGATGCACCAACAGACTCCCCCTCGGATGTTGACTAAGTCTTCGGTGTCGAGTCTTTGGTTGTCAAACCTTCAGCCTTTATCAGTCTTCTCGAATTCTCCAAAGATTCTCCATTGTAAGCATCCTCAATCAATTTCTTTCTCTTTCTTTCAAAATCTCAACCTGGCTTTATACTTCTCTTAATCAGGTCTCTTGATTCCTTAATATCATCAGCAATAGCGTCTTCAGACTCCCCCTTTCGATAAGCTGGGATCTCAGTCTGGCTTCCACAGGTTCAAAATCGTAACCTGGCTTTCTTCCAACTCAGGTATCGGAACCTGGCTAACCTGCACATTCTCTACCCAAAAATAAATTTCACACATTGAAAATTTGAAAAATTTATCTACTACTTGCAGGTATTAATCAATCAATAAATGATTTTAACATTCAAAAATTTCTGATGACCACTTGAAGAAATGCCATTTTTATTTTCAAACAACACTCTCCCAAACCTGTTCATCATGTTTAGCACTTGAAACTTTGAAAATCAGTTCTCCAACATCAGTTGTCAAAAATCTTTTTGAATTTTTCAAAATTTATGCTAAAACACATTAAAAATAGTTTTGGAATTTTTGTATTTAACAAAATGCAGTATGTAGGATCGATATGACGATCAAATGAGTCAATACTGAGTCAATACACACTGTTTATGTGGCGGAAACACACAAACAGAGCTGAATTAGCAAGAATGGAGTAGAAATACAGAGAATATCACTTTAAACATTGTTTCTCATTCATATATCACAGAAAAATTCGGCAGCAGTTCGGTTACAACTTAACGGATCGATGCCAAATGAGAAACACACTTCACCTATTTGTAGGCATGCTGGTTCGCTTGAAATGACACCATGTCATTTCAAGCGGACTCACAACATTTGATCTCGCTTGAAATAACAACATGTCATTTCAAGCGGACTGGCATGAAATAACATATAAACTTACATTCTAGCCCCCTGTACTATACATACTTGACATATTTGACACCTAGACTTAAGACGTAGGCTTTAGACATCGTACACTAACAAACTCCCCCTTGGATACAGCCGGAGTCTTCAGTCTTGGTCTTTAGGTCTTCACAGGGACTTGAACTTCTCTTCTAGAGGCTTAGGCTTCTTCCTTTGCACATTCCTAAGCTTTTCGTTATCTTTCTTAGCTTTCATTCTTTCTTCTTCTTGCATTCTCATCCACTTCCCTTTGTTTTCTTCCAGTTTCTTTCTTTCCTTTTCAGCTTGAAAGCAGATCTTGTTCACAAATAAACATTCAATGTCTTTAGCTGAGCAGTTCACCAACCACATTGGGTCATAAACAAAGATTTCTCTAATTTCATTCCCAGCTCTGTAAGTAATCACTGCCTCAGTCGATATGCAACTGTATACCCAATCTATAAAACCTTCGTAAAAATCTTGTTCCATCTTTGGCACTGGAATATTCTTCATCACTCTATGCTTTTTAATATTCAAGATCGTCTCTTCATTTCCGGTTTCAGGATTAACTCTTCTTACTTTCTTTGGGTAATGTGGCTGCTAGTGCTTGAATTCTTTCAGAGCTTCAAACTTTATCAAACCCCACATAACAACATCATTCTTTCTCACTAGATATCCCAAAGTTCTCACCTTTGACAGCTCATCTACATCCCACCAAGGTAGGGATATAACATCATTCAAACGTTCAAAGTACTGGACACCGCATTCTCTTCTAACAGCATATGCATTAACATGAGGAAGAAATCCCCAGCTAATGATATCACCCATCGAAATTTCTCTATCTCTTTGATAAAACTTCAGAGGATGCTTGAATTTCCTTTCATTGCTATTCTTGAACCACTTTTTGCGCTCTTCTTTCAGAGGATCTTTTGTAGTACCATCAAAGTTTTTATCTTTCAGAATTTCTTCCACTTTTCTCCTCAGTTCATCTCTATTTTCTTGAGTGAAGAATTCCATCAAAGTAGGAAATTCAGAAGTATCAATACTTTCAGAAGTTTCTTCATCAGTACAATCTTCAACCTCAACTCTGTCATAAACATCTGCATCGTCAACATACTTGTATTCATACTCAGGTTGATGATTGATATCAAAGTCATTCAGTTCATCTTCAAAATCGAACTTGAACTCATCTTCTTTCACATTAAACATCTTCAGAACTTCATCCAGAGTATATGTATGCCTTATCTCCCCTTCTTCAACATCAGGTTCAATACTAAGAATCAACTTTTCGACCGCATCAACATTCTGATCGTCTACATTCTCCCCCTCTCCAGTTGCATTCTCTGGTTCTTCATTTACAGAATCATTCATAAGATCATCAACTGTTGGTTCTTTTGATGCTTCAGTAACTTTAACTCCTGAGGTACTCTGATCATCATCATCATTGTCATCATCAGAACTATGACTACTTGCAGAATATACTTTTTCTTCGTCATCATCCTCTTCATCATCATCATCTTCATCATCATCAACATTTTCATCAACATCACGAGCATGTTCTAATAGAACTTCGTCATCAAAAACAACAGGAACTGCAGAAAGAGGAGTAGGTTGTTCAATAGCAGTTGTTAGAACAATTGCCCTGTCTTCAGAAGCACCTTCTAAACCTTTGCCTTTATCCTTCATTTGAGCGTCTGTCTCAACCTGTTTCTGAGCTCTGATTTCTTCAATTTTTAACTCATCAAATTTCTGCTCTACTGGCTTACCAGGCATACTTTCCAACACTTTATTAAACATATACATCTCATGCTCTTTCTGGGCTTTCACAGCTTCAAGCTCTTTGTTCTTTAACTCATAATACTTGAGCTGTTCATCCCTGCGTGTCTTTTCTTCCAATAATTCAGAAATCTGAACTTTCATCACATCAATCTCTGCTTCATCAGCTTCAATCTTCTTTAGCAAAGCAGAATTTTGAGCTTCCACAGTTTCAACACGATTTACCAACCTCTTGTTATCAACTAAAACCTCTTCATATTTCTTTTCTAAAACCTTCACTTGTTCATCATTTACAAAGCCAAAATCTCCAATATCTTCAAGAGTTGTAATATTTTGAGGAATATTAGGAAAATCTTTGTAACCAGAAGATCCAGGCGTGGTTTGAATACGTGGTTGTGAAGATGGTGGTGTTTGAAAGATTTGTTGTGAAGAAGTTATAGGTTGTTCTTGATGTGGTGGTGAGAGATGTAGTGGTGATAGGTGTGGTGGTGGTAATTGATGGATTGGTGGTGTAGATTGTCTTGGTGGAGTTGGTTGTTTTGGTGGTGATGAAGGAGATTTACTAGATTCCTGAATTGGCTTCTGGTTCAACAAAATCTTTAACTTCTTAGCTTTTGGTGGAGTAACCAAAATCTTTCTCACAGCTTTCTTTTTACCTCCCGATGGTGGAGTTTGAGATTCAATTTCTTGCTCTTGAGATGGCTCGTACATGTCATCGTCATCTTTACCTTTTCTTTTCCTCTTTTGTTGTTTCTCTATTGCTGCATCATGCATGACTTTCTTAAAACATTTCGTCTCATCAATTTCATTTTCCGAAGAACTTGTTGTACTTTTGTCAACGTCATCACTTTGATTATCTTCAGCTTCTTTTTCTTTCTGAGCATTAAAAATATTCAACTTTTTCAACAAACTTTGAGAATTAGGAGATAGACGAACATCAACTCCAACATTAACTTCTGTTTCAGCTACAGCTTCGACTTCAGCTTCTGCTACAATTTCAGTTTCTTCTTCAGTCTCATCAACAAGCAACGTTTTAGGAGTTTTCTTTTGCTTCTTCTTGGATTGTGATGAAGAGCCCTCTCCTATTTGCACTTTAGGAGTAGCTTTCATGCCTCTCCTTTTCTTCTCCTTTACAAACCATTCATTTCGAGTTTCTTTGAAATCTTTAAGAATCTTTAGTTCATCTGCATAACCTGCTTCTTTCATCTCTTCTTCATTTCTCCAATTCTGATGATTAACAGGATCTGGATCCTGATAATTACTATCTTTGATAGCACCGAAGAATTCAGCTTGCTTAGTTGGTTCTGGATGATTCATATGATATTTTACCAGCCCCTTTACAGAATCATTATCCATATGAGCAAGAATTAACAAGTCATTATTCTCATCTTGTACAATTCCTGGATAAGCATGATCAATCAACATCTGGATAAATCATGGATATAACCAAGTCTTTCTCTTCGACGTTACTTCTTCCACTAAATAATGAAATACAACATGTGAAAAGTTGTATTTTTTGTTCAATACAAGGGCTACCACCATGTTCATGTGGTAATCGCGCATAGCATCATAACCACCCTTTTGATGACTTAAGGCTTGCAAAATAGAATGAATAAAAAACTTGTAGGGCTTTGTAAATTTCGACTTCAGATAATTTGCACTGTTCAAAGCTCCTGTGTAACCCATTCTCAGCAAACAGCCTTTCACCATTCTTTCCGGAAACTTCATTGGATAATTCTCATCATCCGGAAAATCTAATACTTCTCGTACATAAGCCTCCGAGATAATAATTGATTTCTTTTCATTATTTAGCTTGACAAGCGAATTGATCACTTTGCTCTCTGCATCATAAGTTGCATGCTTCCAAAAACGTTTGATGTGAGATTTGAACACTAAGCGTTTGTCTGTCAAAGCTTTCTGAATTCGTACTCTTCTCATAAATTCCAAAATACATCTGAACTCTGATAGCTTCGGAGCCCTTGCTTGATCAAGTTCACAGCAACTATTGTGTGATGCATTAAACAACAACTTCGATGGCTGAAAATAACATGAAACACACAAATGAGTTACTTTGAAAATTTTCAAGTTCAACCATCATTCAAGCGGACTCATAAACAATTCATTTCAAGCGGACACACATTCAAGCGAACTCAGACAAATATAAAACAATCATACCGCTTGAATGTCATTTTTACACAAAATGTTCTTTTCAAGCGGACATACATGGAACATGAATCATCATCTCAAGCGAACTTCTTCTGTATTTCAAGCGGACTCAAGACATGTCAGACCGTTTGAAACGAACAAATTTTTCCCAAAAAATTTAAGGTCTGATGTTCAAATTGATCAATTTGGTTTGTTCTACATTCTATTCCGAACAACATGGTATAATTTTTATCAATTTTGACTCACTCAACAAACCTAGATCTAAGTTCAAAAATCTACATATTCTTCAAACATTCAAAAATACATATCTGCAACAATCAAACACTCATACTCTGATCTACAACCTATTCCAACAACTCCAATATGATTTTTATTAATTTTAGATCAAAAACAAACCCTAAATCTATGTTTTCTAACTCAGTTCTACGCCGACACCCAAAAACAGATAACATTAGGTCCAATCAGTTCAAAAACTTACATTAACCATGTTAATAGTTGAGTTGGCCAACTAAAAACACAAACTCAAACAAGATTTGGGCAGTATAACGGCTGTAAAGTGATGGGTTTGAGGAATCGCTTGAAATCGCCGGAAAACACTTTGAAGCGGATAGGAAATAATGAGCATTTCAAGCGAATCCCCTGTCCTATTTATAGTCATAGCCATACCGCTTGAAAATGTCACAATCAAGTTCAAGAGGACTCACTATTCAAGCGAGATGCCATTTGAAGCGAACCCAGTGCAATTCATGCGAACAAGCATTTTTAAAATTTCAACTTTTTGATTTTTCCAGATTTTACCGACACACCCAGTCAACCAAGTCCAAGTTAATGACCCTGGTCAACTGTTTAGCCTGCCAAGTCCAAATTAATGACCCTGGTTGACCAAATTATGAAGATGCTGACATTCTGAAAATGATTTAAGTTCAAATTAATGAACTTTTGAACTTTCAAGCAATTATCGATCACTTTTTCATAATCTTCTGTTTGCCCAACCCTCAAGATCCAGACATGTTCAGCACATAAGACTTTGATCATCTGATCCCCAACGTCCGTTGTCGAAAATAAGATGAAAAATAAAATCTTTTTGGAATTTTAAATGATAAGCAGTAAAACTGTACACACAATCTTTTTGTGAGCGTGTTAGGGGATCATATCAGCTGTCGACGAGATACAAGTACCGTTAAGCTTAGATTTCATTTTAAGCATTAAACAATTTGCAATGATTGTCGATATACTGATCCACTTTAAATTTTCACACAAAGTTCAATCTATTCAGGATATGAATTTAATGTTTTAAGGCTTAACTTTTATATGTGTCCCACCTCAGAATATACTCCCGTATCCAGATCCCAATATTCAGTCTTACAGGTGAGTATACCACAGATGATATCTGTAAGGGGAATAAATTATGAAACCATGATAGCTCAGGTCAGAACTTCCGTTCAGCAGAGAGCTTGGTTTGACTTTAGGTGTGTCCCCTTTAGAGGATCTTTTTTACAACAGCATTGATAATCAATTTTATTGTCTCATCAATTTGTGCTGAGGGCGGCGCTATATTTCAAGCATGCGGAAAGTATTCTCCGGGGACTAGGCCATTGCTTCCGCAAAACCAGAAGTCCCGGGATAATACCCCAGATATCACTGAGTATAAAGACCTAGTATCTCAGAAAGAGGGACCTTTCAAACAAGATTTCGGGGGTTACCCATATATCCGAGAGATGTTCCCCACATAAAAGTAAGAAATTTTATGTTTATATCCCGAACATATCTACTGAATGTGTAAAAACCTATCGGCATATCATCTACAAGACTGCTTAACACATTTTTACATTACATTTCTTTAGCGTACTGCACTGTCTCGCTGATGTACTATCATTTCCCCTTTTTACACAAACTCATTTTTACTTTTTCAAATGTTTTTGGATTTTGTAATTTTATCATGTTTTTGTATTTTTCTGCAAACTTTCTCCCCCTAAAAACAAAAAAAATATTTTTGTGTTTTTGGTTTTTATCAAATGCAGAAAATAAACTGTACAAACAAAAACTTGACAACTTTGACGTGGATCACATCAGATCGCCGTCCTCCTCGGCTTCACACTCGATTACCCTCCCAGAAAGCAGATTTTTCATCCCATTCAATTTCAAAAGATAATTAAATCTTTTCTTATCAAAAGGTTTAGTATAGAAATCAGCCTTCTGTTCATCGGTGTGTATATATTCCATACGGATTAACTTCTTTTCATAGCAATCACGTATGAAGTGATGCCGTATTTCAATGTGTTTAGTTTTCGAATGGTGAACCGGGTTTTTCGTTATGTTTATGGCCGCTTCATTGTCCACAAATATCGGTGTATTCAAGAATTGCAAACCAAAGTCTCGCATCTGCTGTTGGATCCAAAGAATCTGTGAACAACAGCTTGAGGCCGAAACGTATTCAGCCTCGCACGTAGAGAGCGCTACTGTGGTTTGTTTCTTGCACTGCTAGGTGACCAGTCGAATTCCGAAGAACTGATACCCAGCAGTGGTGGACTTAGCATTCTGCTTACAACAACCAAAATCTGAATCAGCAAAACCTGAGAGAGTAAAATCATCTGACTTAGGATACCACAAGCCGGTGCTTGGGCAGCCTTTCAAATACCGTAAGATTCGTTTCACGATTGTCAGATGTGATTGTCGTGGGCTTGACTGATATCGTGCACACAACACGTCGGATACATGATATCCGGCCGGGAAGCAGTAAGATACATCAAGGATCCGATCATTGACCGATACAGTGTCTCCTCCACTTTTTCTCCACTCTCGTCCGGACAAATCCCGTGATTCTGTGCTAAGGGGGTTGATGCTGGACTTGATTGTGCCATGTTGAACTTCTCTAGAATGTCGTGCACATATTTAGTTTGATGAATGAAAATTCCTTCAGGCATCTGTTCAACTTGTAGCCCAAGAAAGAACTTCATCTCCCCCATCGAACTCATTTCAAATTTCTTCTACATGACCTTCTCAAAATCCTTGCACAATTCATCATTCGTCGACCCAAATATGATATCGTCAACATAAATCTGCACTATTAAAAGATGACCTCCAACCTCTTTGGTGAACAAAGTACTGTCTACTGTCCCTCTGATGAACCCGTTGTCCAACAGATATTGGGAAAGCATCTCATACCAGGCTCTCGGGGCCTGGTGGAGACCGTAAAGTGCTTTATCCAGCAGATAAACCTTGTTTTTGTGTATCGGATCTATGAACCCTGGAGGTTGTCCCACATACACTTCTTCCTTAATTGATCCATACAGAAAAGCAGATTTCACATCCAACTGGTATACTTTGAATCCTTTCCACGATGCAAATGCTAGGAAGATTCTTATTGCCTCGAGCCTAGCTACAGGGGCATACACCTCGGTGAAATCAATCCCCTCCTACTGGCTGAAACCCTGTACGACCAGTCGCGCTTTATTCCGTACAATCACTCCCCTATCATCTCTTTTGCACTTGAAAACCCATTTTGTCTTCATCAACTTAGTGTTTTCAGGAAGGTCTACTAATCTCCAGACACCCAACTTTTCAAACTGTTGCAATTCTTCTTGCATAGCATTCACCCAGCTGTCTTCAGTCAACGCTTCTTTATATGTTCTGGGTTCAATCTGCGAAATAAAACATTTAAGTGAAAATTCTTCTTGTAATGGAGCAACAGATGAATAAAAACAAGTAAGTGCTCTGTTGATCTGGTCTCTCGTCTTAACACCACTCTGAAGATCTCCGATAATCTGATCTGAAGGATGGTAAGAAAGAGTTCGTGGCATGACAGTGTCAGGCACAACAACTTCCGATTGCTGACTCGTGATATCAAGATCACCAGTGTGATCCTCAGCTTCAGTCGATGTGACATTTGGATCCTCATCAAATATCGGACCATTCTCCGAATCTGAGTCATCGGACTGATCAAATGAAGAAGCTGGTTCCTCTGGTGGTTCGTGAGCTGTTCCACTAGGACCTGCCTCGTTATTATTTGCACCAGTTGTAGGAATGTTTGTATACTCATCTGGTTGAGAAACCACCAACGGTCTAGGTATCTGATCTTGTACCATGGATTGTTGTTGTTGGTATAAGTAAGCAAGTTCCTCTTCACTCGGCTCTGTCGGTAGTTGGAACGACTCCCAGAGTTTGTCGTAATCGAAAAGCAATCTTTGTCCGGGAAGTTGCGGTGGAGCTGTATGCTTCTGACAGTCTACATGTTGAACTTCAATCACCTTCTTCAGGCATGGTACGAACACTCTTTTTAGCGGACTCGCATATCCCACAAAGAAACCTTCATTGCTTTTTGCGCCGAATTTGCCATCAGGATCAATAAAAGTACATGGTGATCCGAACGGCTCAAGAAACTTCAGATTTTGTTTATATCTGTGCAAAAGTTCAAAGCAAGTCTTTTTGTATTTCTTCACAATAAGCACTCGATTCAATGTATAGCATGCCGCTGCCATAGCTTCACTCCAGAAATGAATTGGTAGTTTGGAATCGGCCAACATGGTTCGAGCAGTTTCAATAAGAGTACGGTTCTTTCGTTCAGCTACACCATTCTGCTGTGGAGTGTATGGTGCACTGAATTCATGAAGAATTCCCTTCTCGTTAGAGAACTCGAGCATGCGGTTATTCTTGAACTCCGACCCATTATCGCTTCTGATCCTTCTGATTGGCACCTTATACAACGTTTCCATCTTCTTGAATAGGATCATCAATGACTCAAACGTTTGATCCTTTCTTTCCAAGCACACCACCCAAGAAAATCTAGTGAAATCATTAGTTACCACCAGACAATATAAATCTCCACTGATACTCTGCACATTCACTGGCCCAAAAAGATCCATGTGGAGTCTCTCAAGTGGTACTCTGATCGAGTTCAGCAACTTTTGTGGGTGTGATTTCCTGGTCTGATTTCCTTTCTTGTAAGCTACACAGTCATCATTCAAAAGAAAATTCTTTAAATTCACACCTTCGACTAAATCGTTATGCACCAGAAAATTCATTTTCCTAACATGAATGTGGCCCATCTTTCGATGCCACATAATTGACTCCTTTTCGGTAGCTTTATTTTTCGTTACAAAACACTGTTTTTGATGATCTGTTGGTGTTGCGACACTCATGTCAAGAATGTATAAATTGTTTTCACGTGGAGCTCGCAACAACACCATATCCTCAGGGATTTTAAACCCAGGTTTTAAAACAAGACATTCATTTTTGGTGAAGTGAACAGTAAAATATTTATCACAAATTTGTGAAATACTGAGTAAGCTGTTTTCCAATTCAATTATGTAGTTCACTTTCTCAAACGAAATTACTCCATTCGTCAATGTTCCTTGACCAACAATCCTTCCTCCTTGGTTTCCTGCAAAACCAACGTAACCTCCGTTGATTGATTTAACGTCATAGAGCAATGCTAGCATCCCCGTCATATGTCTTGAGGCCCCGCTGTCCATTATCCATATTGAAATTATAGACCTGGGCAGCCCCTGCAATCATTATAGAAATTCATTCAAACAATGAAACCCATGACTTCTTAACTTGTGGAACACTACCAAACACTATATCACACTTCTCATCAACTTTTGGAATACTAAAGATCACATTTGGGACATCAGGCTCAACTTTTGATTTTAAAAATTTTCTCTTTGATTGGTGGAAATTCATCAAGGAACTTATCTAGCTCAAATTCATACTTCTTACCATCATTTGCAAAAACTTTTGTTTCAGATTTTAACACATTCTTCATTTTCTTCACCCCAGCTGATTGTTTTGGTTTAGCCACCCATGATTGAGTTTCAAAAACTTTTGTCTTTGGATAAATCTTTGAAGTCTTTTGAGTTTTCGAAGATTCACCAATCTCAAAAGTTGATTTCGGTTTTTCTTCGGACTTCAATGATTCACCTCTTTTCAGAATTCGAACAGAAGAAACCATTGGTTTTTTACCCTTATCATCAGTTGAAGTTTTTGGTTTAGGTTTTTGCAAAACAGGTTTTACGACAGGTTTTTCAAAAACTTTTTTGCATTGTTTTGCCATGTGTCCGATCTCATTGCAGCGATAGCAAACCCTTTTATCATACTCGACAAAAGTTGACTTGAATGACTCTTCTTTCAGTTTCTTCACCGCATTGAAATCATCAATGGCTTTCTGACTAAAGACGTACTCTTTCTCATCATCCACACTTGGTCCAACAACAAAAACATCATTCATTTTATCTTTTGGCTTAACAACCTTCTTAGCCATCTTTTTCTCAAAACCAATTCCTTTGTTTTTAAAACTGTTTCCATTTTTCTTGTTGTTACCCTTCTCTTCCCATTCTTTCTTACCCGAATTGTTAGAACATGACGTAACAAATGACTTTTTCGGTTTCAAAAAGAATTCCTTTGTATTTACTTCAGCAATGTCAAGTTCAACTAGTTTGAAAACTTTCTCAACCTTTTCAATCTTTGCGTTCTGAAGCGGATACTCAAAATCAGAGTAAAGCTTGTCAGTTCCAATCATAGTGTAAACCACCATGATCGGATCATCATTCGTACCTTTATCTGATTTCGGTATGAACCGGTCTAAAAAGTTACCCTCGTTTTCAGAATCACACACAGACTTATCAGAATGAGATTTCATGATTTCAGTCTCAGAGTCTTGATGACTTGTGACTCGTTGTCAGTGTCGGACGCAGAGAATGTAACGTCAATGCTTTCTGGCAATTCACTTTCAATTGTCCTCAGCTTGAGGTTCAATGCAGCTTCCACCCCATCTGGATACTTTTGAGTATAATGATTCCACATTGGGGGTGGAACGTTGTTAAAGACCGGTGTTGCATTGGGCTGTTGTGGAACAATTTTCTCAAGAACATAGGATGATGCAACGTAGCTCATCAATTTCTTATCGATTCGCTCATTTTCAATCTTAGTTAATTCTAACTCTTTCTTCAATGATGCGATTGTGTCAAGATGAAAATTAACTTCCACCTGTTTATCAAAAAGTGTTGCTTTTACTAGTTTCGTAGCTTTATCATTTTCGACACTTTCTTTTTGAATCATTTTAATTGATCTGGCCAGTGTATCATATGCCTCTTTGACTTGACCTAGATCAAATTTTAACATATCAGCATGTTGTTTCAATTCCTGAAACTTAGCGTCTTTTTCAAGACACTCCATGCAAGATTTTAAACACTTTTGGCATGGGGTTTCAGTTATTGAATCCACTATTTTTACAAACTCTGCTTCATGAGCAGTTTTCACTTCCTGTTTACCGACATCTTTTGACTCTGACTAAGACACTTTCTTAGATTTGACCTCCTCAATTCCTGACTCCTGATCCGACTCCTTTTGGACTGACTCGGTAACGACAGACTCGGGTTTCACAAGTTCTACGTCTAACTCTTTCAGTTTCGCCATGAGAGCCCTGTCAGCAATTTCCTTCAAAGTATCTTCAGTCATTTCTTTGGTCACATCGATCATTTCCTCGACAGACTCTTTCTTCTCCTCATATCGTGGACACAATCTAGTTGTCGGTTCTTCAAAGAAACCTGCAAAAGATTCAAAAACTTTAGGAGGCATGATAGATTTCAAAGAACTGGCCAATACCTCCTGCTCAGACTGATAGTAATAAACTCCTGCAGCTAACTCCTCAATACTAGCCATGCTATCCACAAAAACATCTTCAACAACCACTTCAGGCTCCTCAACAATCTCTGGCTCTTCTACTATCTCAGCCATCATACCCTATCCATCACTTCCAGGAATGTATTTATCCCAACTAAATCCCTCAGCAACTTTCTCGTCATCCTGGTTCACAATGAGAGCTTTCTCTGGTTTGTTCTCGATTTGTGGTCTTTGAACTACAGGTTGTTGATTCGGCTTGTGGTAGATTGCCTGCCTGTTATAGTCATTCGTGAACGGATTTTGATGATTATTCACTTCTCTGTTCTAGCACTCTCTTTTGAAATGGCCTCTTTCTTTGCACTTGAAACAAGTTACTTTAGACTTGTCAAAACCTAGCTTCTGATCAGGTCCAGAAAGACTATTTCTACCAGTAATTTCCATAAAACGCTGTGCCCTCCTCACCAGACTAGCCATACCCCACTTAATGTCTATCAGCTCAAGCTCCTCCGGATCTATCTGATCGTAATCCTCTTTGGTCATATCCGGATTTCCGATCTTACCCGCTACCAAACTCTCGTAAGACTCTAACACGGAAGCCAACAATGCAATATGCTGTTTTACAGCTAACTCAGTGAACTCATTACCATTCTTGATATTGACTGCAATGTTGCATTGGATCCCAGAAACATACGCCTGATTGTTTGAATTCGAAGAACTTTGAGGTGTTGTCTGTTCATTAGCTTTGACGTTTGGCTCTTAGCTGGCAAATGGCGAAGGCTTGTTTGTTTGTGGAGTATTCGATGAAGCACTTGATGTTGTGTCAGCAATGAAACCAGTTTATATCTTCGGACTCAGATTTGTAGTTGCTGGTGTGCTGCCTTTGTAATACAGAGATACATCCTGTTGAACATTCGCTGAGTTCATCTTTTTGATCTTCAACAACTCTAACTCATGAGCTTCAATCTTTTCTATGAACGAACTAAGATTCAGATTGACAAAATCTGAATTGTTCTTCAAGATCATCAGGTAAGTGCCCCACTCGTCATATGGTAATGCATCAGACAACTTATCAATCCACTCCTCATTGGTCTTAGTGATTTCTAATCTCTTCATCTCAACTACTAAATGGCAATATCTTTCGATCAGTTGCTTTCTAGTTTCACCCTTCAAGCCCGTGAAAATATCAAATTCTTTCTTGATCAAAGCCTTCTTGCTCTTGATCATGGACACACTACCTTGAAACTTTAATTTCAACGCCTGCCACATAGATTGTGCATTGTCATCATGTTGCAACAACACCAAAATATCCTCTTTAATAGCCTGCTGGAGTATACTAATCATCTTTTTCTCGGCTTTGAAGTCATTTTGTTCTGTCTCTGTCAGACTTCCAATACCCTTCTCCAGACCCAAACCATCAACCGGTGGAACGTACTTCTTCTCAATCTTCATCCAGCATTCGAAGTGATTAGCATGTACCCAATTCTAAAATCTCCCTGACCATCCTGCATATTTATCTATGTTCATCAGCTTGGGAGGCTTTTGCATTGTTCCCAATTCGTTTTCCATATTGACATTCTGAACAATACTACCCGATGATTGTGCTGCTGCCATACCACTGCCAACGAAGAAGTTATAAAAATCTTGATTTTCCATTTTAAGAAAACAAATTTTTTTTTAGATTTTGAAAACAGATATTACACAAAATCAGACTTCCGAACAGAATCACGAACACTATGGACTTTCAAGCGAAAACAGTTTTTTTTTAAACAAGTTTACTTTCAAGCGAGACAGCACCTTTAAGCGGACTTAGGTGCTTTCAAGCGGTAGTACTTTCAAGTGGACTGAAGTGATCTTTCAAGCGAGATCACCTTTTCAAGCGGATAGGGTGATTTTCAAGCGGACTGCCAATTTTCAAGCGAGATCACTTGGTTCGCTTGAAATGACCACAAGTTTTTCAAGCGGACTAGCGTGTACGTTCAAGTGAGATGAAGTTTTCAGCCCATTTTTATCACTTTTAGGCCGAATTTCAATCTGATTCACTCAAGGATTTGTTAAAACTCAGTTTTACACACAATACTCAAAACTCAGTCCATTTTGTCCGTTCAAACATTCAGAAACCCAAAAAGTGTAAGAAAAATGTACTAATTCACGTGTATTGGCTCATCACTGGCTCTGATACCAATTGTAGGATCGATATTACAATCAAATGAGTCAATACTGAGTCAATACACACTGTTTATGTGGCGGAAACACACAAACAGAACTGAATTAGCAAGAATGGAGTAGAAATACAGATAATATCACTTTAAACACTGTTTCTCATTCATGTATCACAGAAAAATTCGGCAGCAGTTCAGTTACAACTTGACGGATCGATGCCAAATGAGAAACACACTTCACCTATTTATAGGCATGCTGGTTCGCTTGAAATGACACCATGTCATTTCAAGCGGACTCACAACATTTGATCTCGCTTGAAATGACAACATGTCATTTCAAGCGGACTGGCATGAAATAACATATAAACTTACATTCTAGCCCCCTGTACTATACATACTTGACATATTTGACACCTAGACTTAAGACGTAGGCTTTAGAGATCATGCACTAACACAGTAAAGAAATATTTACAGACAATATTTTTGCGAGTTTGTGTAAGAGGATCATATCAGTTTTTGAGACAAATCACCAACACCGTTAAGCTTTAAACATTTTAAGTTCTAAACGATTCACTTAGATTGTCAGTATACTGATCCACTTAAATTTTCACACAAAGTTCAACTGTTACGAGATACGAGATTAATGTTTCAAGCACTTAAACTTATTCGCATGTCCCACCTCAGAATATACTCCCGTATCTAGATCCCAATATTCAGTCTTACAGATGAGTATACCTAGATGATATCTGTAAGGGGTTAAATGCGAGGGCCGTGAGAGCTCAGGTCAGAACTTCCGTTCAGCAGAGAGATGACGGCTTCGACTTTTGGTGGGTCCCCTTTAGAGGATCTTTTTTACAACAGCACATGATTAGCATTTTTCAATGTTTCATCATTTTTTATGCTGAGGGCAGGCTTTTATTTCAAGCTAGCGTAAAGTATTCTCCGGGGACTAGGCCATTGCTTCCGCAAAATCAGAAGTCCCGGGATAATACCCCAGATATCACTAAGCATAAAGACCTAGTATCTCAGAAAGAGGGACCTTTCAAACAAGATTTCGGGGGTTACCCATATATCCGAGAGATGTTCCCCACGAATTAAGTAAGTTTGAAATTTAGGTTTATATCTCGTCACAATCTACTAAGCGTGTAAAAACCTACTGGCACATCATCAGTGAGACCGTTTATCACTTTTTATCTTTCCAATTCTTTAGCATGCTGTGATCGTCCACTGATGTAATATCATTTCCTCTTTATGACAACAAAACTCATTTTTGATTTTATCATGTTTTTGGCTTTTTCAAAATTTTCAAATGTTTTTGGATTTTCTGAAATTTCTTACTCCCCCTAAAATTCAAAAGCATTTAAAAGAAATTTGAAAACACACTGTACAAATAAAATGACAACTGATATCAAATCACTTCAATTCGCCATCCACTTGGCATAAACAATCAGAACTCCCACTTACAACAAACTATTTTCCCATTGTGATTTCAAAACACTTAAGATTGTATTAATCAAATGGTTTTTCCGGAAAATTAGTTTTGTTGATTTCATAAACTACTTGTAGGTTAGGGGATAAACTCATCACATTGTTTTTCAATCATTTGAATAAAAGTTAAATCAAGTTCAACTTAATGACCCTGATTAACCATTTGTAGATAAAACCTCTTTTTCAACCACTTGTTGGTTTGCATACCAACCATTACCACTTGTAGGTTAAAATCTCAAGATGCCGATTCCTACTCCACACTTACCAACCTGGGAGTTCCGGCAAATCAACCTCTTCAAAAACAATTTTTCAAGAAAAATGCCGATTCATGCTCCGCGATTACCAACTTGGGAGCTCCGGCAAGTCAGGTTTTTCAGTTAGAGAGATTCTCCCAAGCCTGACGGTCCTTGGGAGATTTCGAGTTACCATCACTCGGTTGCTTACCTTCCATCTTCTTCTCATAGAATTCCTTTACCCCTTTGACTTTCCCGTCAATCATTTTTCCAAAAATATTTTGGACTGTGGGGTTAAAAGCCTTTTCAACATCAAATTCTTTCTTTTCAGAAAAAAATTGATTTGAAATTTCAATTTTACCAATTTTTGATTTAAAATTTTCAGCCCGTAATGGTGGAAAATTTGCATCATCCAAAGGCGGAACTGACTTCTCTTTTTTCATAACAACTTTTGGCTCATCTGATTTTGTGGAATCAGATTCATCACCAGAACTTTCACTTGAATTTTTAACAACCCATTTTTGGTTGTTAAGTTTCTCCTTTCTTTTGTAAACATTTTTCGAACATTCACCAACCTCAAAAATTGAATTTTCAAAAAGTTTAAATTTGTTCGTTGGTGATTCGGTTTTCTCAACAATCTTTTCTTTCAGTTTACCAGTGACTCCCTGTTTTGTTTGTATTGCCTTTGGACAATTCCTAGCAATGTGACCAACTGTTTTACATTGAAAACAGGTTCTCGTCTCTATTTTCTTCTGAGCAACACTTTTCTTCATTTCTTCTTGCTTCTTGGCAAGGAATTCTTTGTTAGATTGCTTTCTGAACACTTGCTCCTTTTCTTCTTCAGATTATTTTCCTGTAACAAAGACAGTTTTTGGTTTATAATTTTTCTCATTTTTATAATTTTTTGGTGGAATAAAACCAAGTCCTTTCTTTTTGAAATTACTGTTATGGTTTTGTTTCTTTTGAAAACCTGAACCAGAACTGTAACCATTTTTCTTATTTAAACGTTGTTGAACTCTTGAGGTGTAAGGCTTAGGTTTTTCAGAAAGATTTACATCTTTTATTTCAGAAATATTAATTTCTGTTAGTTTAAAAACCTTTTTGATCATTTCAGTTTTAACACCTCTTATTGGAAAAATCTCATCAAAATATAATTTGTCAGAATCTTTCAAAGTATATGCTACTTTGATCGGTTCGTCATTCAAATTAGATTTTGATAACAAAAATTCTTTGTCATAAATCCGTTTGTCCTTTTTGACTCTTGACTTTAACGTGTCGGACTCAGACTTTGACTCTGATTTGAACTCTTCTGTTTCATCCTTATCTAACACCTGATCGACCACTTTCTTTATTAACTCGGACTCATGATCAGTGTCAGACGATGTGAACATGACATCAATATTTTCTGGCAAGTTATCTGAAGACTCAGACTCCCACTGTAAGTTTGTTGCCTTTTTTACTCTTTCTGAATTTGGATTTCGAGGAGAATATCCATCTTCGACCGGGGGTGGACATTTGTTATAGACAACACTTGGTTTCTTACCAGAAATCTTCACTTCATCATCTTCTTTTGTTTCAGACTTCTTTTCTTCCGAAGTCTTTCCTTCTTTAAACGTCTTCATTTCTTCTACTATGGGGTAAATCCTGTCAACCACAAAAGTAGAACATTAGTAACTTTTTAATAAATCATTTACTCTCTCAGTTTCTATTCTCTGAGTTTCCAGTTTCAACTCAAGCTCAGCACACTTTTCAGTGTAATAGTTGACATTGTCAAGCTGTCTCATATATGCTCCTTTGAGTGTATTCATTGCTATGGCTTGTTCACTGCTTGTCTCGTTGTATTGATTCATGGCTTTGTTCAAGACATCATATGATTCTTTCAGCCTTTTTATGTTGTGTAGCAATTCATTGTTCTGCTTTATCAGAGACTCACAGTTCATACACTTCTCAGAAATCTTAACTGCATCAGCATCTGTTTTAACTTTAAATGCTGGAACTTCTTTGACTTTTCTTACTTGAATTTCTTCTTCACCCTTTTTCTTTTTCTCAGCTTCAGCTCGTTCCATTTGCCTTTCTTCGTCATATCTCTTCTTTTTCTCAGCTTCAGCATCTAAATGTTTTCTGATTTTTTCTGCCCAATAGTCATCAGTATAGTCATTAATAACCTGAGCAACAAAACCTTTAGCTTTTAAGATCTCTTTGTCTGGACAATAATTATCCCAGCTAAAGTTTTCCCATCTAAATCCTTCTGGTAATCTTTCATCATCTTGATTTATCAGACATGCTTTATTATTAGCTGGAATATATTTATCCCAACTGAAATCTTTTGATGAACTTCCATCATTTTGATTGACCAGACATGTTATCTTTGAATCTTCAATCACCTTCCAAGAATGTGCAGTTTGTGGTTGTTCTTGTTGATACGGCTGTTGAGAAACTTGATGATAAATCGCCTTTCGATAGTAGTCGTTGTTTCCGAACGTATTTTGAGCTCCACTTGCTTCGCGATTTGTGCACTCTCTCTTGAAATGCCCCTTTTCCCAGCAACGAAAACAAGTGACTTTAGATTTATCAAAGCCTAAAGTAGAAACATTCGCATCACGAAAATCATCTCTGCCTGTGATTTGTTTAAACTTTTCAGCTCTTCTCAACACGCTCGCCAAGCACCACTTTATATCCATCAACTCCATCTCCTCAGCATCAACTTGATCGTAATCCTCTTTTGAAAGCATTGGATTCCCGATCCTTCCTGCAACTAAACTACCATAAGATTCAAGCACAGTTACTAACAAAGACATATGACTTTTTGCAACTTCCTCTGAGTAGTTCTGATCATTCTCAAGATTTAAAGCAATGTTGCATTGAAGAACTTTGCCACTCTTTGTTGCAGAAAAATGTGGATCAAATGTTGGAAATGAAGTAAATCCAGTTTTGCTGCTTGATCCCTGAGATGAACTTTCAGAAGAACTTTTTGCATTGAAAGCCGTTTCAATCTTTGGTGAAACGTTGGTCTTCTCACTAACACCGCCTTTGTAATACAACCCAATGTCTTGTTCTCCATCATAGTTCTTCATTCTAGCAATTTTTGTTTGTTCCATTTCTTGAGCTTCAAGATGTTTAATAAACTCGCTTAGCGTGATATTGTTAAAATCAGGTTTATTTTTCAACATCATCAAATACGTCCCCCAAACATCATGTGGCAACGCATCAGCCAGCTTCTCAATCAACTCATCTTTATCTTTGTTGATGCCCAATCTTTTCATATTCTTCAATAAATTGCAGTATCTCTCAATGATCTGCTTGGTGCTTTCATTTCTGAAACCTCGGAATAAATCAAATTCTTTCTTCATAAGCGACTTTTTGTTCTTTAGCATATCATCACTTCCAAGAAACTTTGATTCTAATTCATTCCATATCGAACATGCACTTCCATTGTGTTGAAGTAAGATCAAGATGTCTTCTTTAATCGCTTGCTGCAACAAACTAACCATCAACTTCTCATCTTTGTACTTCTTTTTCTCCTCAGCACTCAATTCTCTAATTGGTATTTTCACATTGTTGTTTTCGACTGGTCTATTATATTGAACTTCAGTATGTTCCCATGCATCTAAGTGATAAGCTTCCACCCAGTTACCAAAACGTTCACCCCATCCACTAAAATCATCAATATCCAAAAGCTTAGGCGGTTTTTGTGTTGTTCCCGTTTCATTTTCAAGCATCGTATTCTGAGTAATTGTCATCGGACTAGCAAAAGCATTGTAAAACTCATTATCCATGATTAATTTTCAAAAGTTCACAAACTGTCAGTTTCAAATGAAATACACTTCTCACACGGAATCAACCTTTCAAACGAAATCAAGTCTCACACGGAATCAAACTTTCAAACGGAATCAAGTCTCACACGGAATCAAACTTTCACACTGAATCAAGTCTCACACGGAATCAAACTTTCACACGGAATCAAGTCTCACACGGAATCAAACTTTCAAACGGAATACCTAATTTCGGGTGAAATTAACTGCTATTTCGAGCGGAATTACACTTTGATGTACACTCTCAAACGAAATCACCTTTGAAGCGGAATTACAATCTAATTTCATGTGAAATAGTGCAATGTTCAAGCGAAATTATATCAATCTTTCAAGCGGAATTACACTTTCAGACAGTTTTTTTTCAAAAATTGGTCATGTTTTACTTCGAATTAGAGTCTGATTCTTTCTAGGGTTTATTAAAACACTGTTTCGCATATAATATGAGAAACTCAAGACATTTTGACCGCGAAAAGTTGTTTAATTTTGAAAAGAAGGTGTAGAAATCAGATTTTGCAGCTAAAATGGTAAGAACTCTTCCTCATGAGCTCTAATACCACTTGTAGGATCGTTTTGTGACCTAAACGAGTCGATCAGAAGAGTTCTTCACCAATACAAAAGGCAGAAACAGATGTATCGGTGTTATTTCAGCTGTAATGCACGAGAAATCACTTTAAACTGTCTTTTGATTGATATTAGATCGATTACAATGCTGTAGACACTTCAGCAGAGCTTCGCTACCGGAATCAGAATCGTTACAAATGTTAAAGCACATCAAGTATTTATAGGCTGAGTGATTCCGCTTGAAACTGCCCAAACGAAATTAGATTCCGCACGGAATCACTTCAAACGGAATTAACATCATGATTTCGTTTGAAACGACCCTGTGTCAATTCAAGCGAAATTACCCATAAACACACATTTCCTCGTTTTTCGTGCCCTGGTCTATCTATACAAATACAAGACTCGATACAAGACGAAGTCGACAGATGCACCAACATAACCAACTTAAATCAAGTTGATTATGGTTTATAAAATCTCGTAGCCATGATTCTTAACCCCAAAACATTTGTTTTAGTAAACCAATTCGTAAAATATCTCGTAAAAACTCGTTAATAAAACTCGTATGGTTTATATCATTTCGAAAACCTCGTTGTGTGAAATCGTTTCAATATCATTTCCCAAGTGAACTAAATAATGACACGAAATGTAATATGATAAAAGCACTTATATATAAGATGTACCAACGGCGTATCTACCATGCTTTTATCATGCTACACCTGTCCCATTATCTAATCACTACCCAAAACCAATCATTTATCCAAATCGTTTATCTCGTTTAAGTCATCTCAAATCGTTTAACTCGTCCCAAAATCGTATTCGTTTTAAGTGTGAAACTACTTATGGTCGTCTCGCTAATAACATTCAAACCTTCGTGACTCGACTATCTCGTTCTTGCATTAACAAACCACCAAAGGGTAAGTTAACAATCATCATATTCGGTCGTTGCCTACATAACCCCCACACATAACCATGGGTGTAGTCTGATAATGGGATTTGTCAGATCCTATGGTACCATAATCTAATACTGGTTGGTTCGGCCAAAATTAATGAATGTCATTCGTTATGTAACTACAACCAACAAGTTCGTTCACATTATCGAAATCGTTATTAGTTTAATATAAACCATTTATATCGTTTTTGAAACCATCGTTTAAATATCGAAATTGTTTTAATACATATGAATCACCCCAAAACAATCGAAAACAGTAAAATTGGGGAACTATGTACTCACATCGAAGTGCAAAGTATCCTCAATCTAAAGAACTCAACAAGCTCAATCAAACCAAGGAAACTCAAGCAGCTCCTAATAATCGAATCACTGGTAAATAAATCGACACCTAAATCGAAAGATCGGACAGAATGAGGTCTTGTAAACCAAATGAGTATTGGAACTCATGTGATATGGTTTAACAAAGCCTACATTCTAGATCGGAACCTAATCTAAGTGCTTTCGACCCGTTACGACCCGTTTAGGTAGCTTACGCTACTTTAACGCGTCGTTCGCGCAAAAGCGCGTTCGAGACGTCTAACTAGTCCTATGACAAGTATTATATGCCTAAACATGTTTAATTATGTTGCATAATCAGTTAAGTGACAAATGTTTGGGTTACATATGCTTAAAATCCAATTATGCATGAAAAGGGCATTTTGGTCATTTACCTAAGGCATATAAACTACTATCATACAACTACTTAAACTAGGTGACCATAAGGTATAACCTCGGAAGGTTATTCCCTATGCAACTATGGTCACTAAACATGCTTGGTCGGATCTTAATGATCGACCAAACGGGTCGAGTTCTAAAGTCTAAGCGGTGGTTTAGACCGCTTGACTTACGACTCTAAACAAGCACTAAACTAAAAGTGACAAGCTAAGCATGTTAAAACATGCTTAACTAAGTTAGAAAACAGGTTTGGATATCAAAACAAAGTGTTTTGATACCAAAAGTAGTTTGGTTGCAAAATACGCTTAAATGCGCATTTTGACCGAAACTACGACTCATCACTACGCCTAGTCAACGTGGTAATCAGTAGGTATAGTCACTAAGGACTATAACCATCATGATTACGATCACGTTGCGAAGTTCAAACGAACTTCGTGTTGACCATAAACTGGTCAATGCAGAAAGTCAAACAGAGTTTGACTTTCATGCTAAAAACGCATAAAAACGAAAGAGGACTTACAAAGGGTCCAAAGAGATTTGATTCCAAGTATTCTCAGGTATGAAGTGAATAATCACATCAACTTAGAGAAATCTCAGATCAAATGTGAGGAAAATGGAATGAGGGCATGCCTATTTATAGTTTTCGGTTCACCGTTAGGATCGTTTCTTGCTAAAGGGGGAAAGATCTTGGCCTTACATGTGGGTTAATGGTTTTGGAATACTAGGGGGACATGTTAAACCATCAAAACAAGTAGATGGTATCCCAAACTAACCATTAAAACCATCAAAAACATGCCCAAAGTCCATATTCAATGTTTCTGATCTGCAACTCTGTCGCAGGCCGCGTAAGAATAAGCTTAGGCTTACGCGGGCTGCCTCGCAACATTCCAGAAATTACAATTTAGCCCCTGAACTTGAGAAACTTGTGTTTTGATGCATTTTTGACATGTTTAAGCCCCGTTAACCTCATTTCAAGGCTCTAAAATGAAGTTAAAGCATAGGGAACTCAAAACATGCTCAAAAACATCTCGGATGTCGGTTCGTTTGGTCGTACGATTGGGAAGGTTATAGTAGCCAAAGCCATTGGAATTATTAGTTTATACATTGGAAAAATCCGTTTTGTTATTCATATACTAGGAAAGGGGCAAAAGAATATCGCGTTGTTCGGTTAATTACGACGGAAGTCGTAACGAACGCAAAAACGATCCAAATTACGCGACGAATGGAATTTTATCATGCCAATCACTAAAATATAATATTTAAATGATTACATAAATTTTTGGGTGTCCGGATATATTCAGAACGTAAGATATGCGCGAAAATGCAAACTTATGCACTTTTTGACGCTTTTAGTCCCTATTGATCAATAAAGTTTATTTTAGCATACCGAACCCCTCAAAGCCTATTTCTAAGCTATGTGAAGGATATTTATGGTATTTTTAACTTATGATCAAGTTCCGGAATGTTCGTTACTATACGATTCGGTATAGTTTCGCAGTTTGACACAAATAGTCCTACGATCGAACAAACTTGTTTTCGACACACCAAACCATCCAAAACTTATTTCTAAGTTATGTGAAGGTTATTTAAGGTATGTTAAGCCTATTTCACTATCACAGAGTGTTTATCACGTTAAACTGACTGCGTTTACGCACCAGTTTGCGTATAACTTTCCAGAAAGCGATTTAAAGCTTGAAATCGAATCGAATCAAATCGTAAAATCACCAAACACAAATACACACATAAAAACACCAAAACACATTGTTTTATTGATAATTAACATTGTTTAACATTGTACATCGATTACAGAGCACAGTTGTCACATTACATAATAAACTATATCATGATAGTTTATTTCCATGAGGTCATACCTTTAATGGTGAACAAAACTATGAGTTCTTAGTAGATTGGAATGAAGAGTTTCATTTTATTTGTTGTCTTTTTCCTGATTGTAACACTTTAGGGCAGGCGGGGTGGGAGGGTTTCTTCACCGTGATCGATTTCTTCATGCGTGGAAAATGAAAACAAACCACCGCCACCAACAAAGTTCAACACTTGAATTGTTGTTTCCGTGATAAAATTGACGCGTGATGGAAGGAAGGATGTGAGGGGGTGTGAGGGTTTATTGTTGGGTGTTGTGAGTGATGGGCATTTCCACTAAAAAAGGTTGTGAGTGATGGAATAATGGTTGATGACATGGCGGAACTTGATTGGATGTTATGAGTGATGAGTGATCACCACCCCCACCCCCTTAGATAATCTTTTCATGTGTTCTTTTATCCGTGTAGTATAAAAATGGTAAAATAGCTTAAAAGTGCCAATATTTTATTTCACTGCAATCTTGGTTAAATGGTTGCATATCAATGTCCTAAACTTTTAATCCATGTATAAAGTCCAATAAATGATGAAATCTTTACAAGCTAAATGTATAAAATCAGTTGAAAACTTTCCAATGATAGAATTCTATGATTATTTTGTTCAAAGATTTGACTTTTTTATTCTGTAAAAGTGTATTTTTTAACAGCCAACATAATCAATCCTGAGCACTCTCGGGGCACTCACTGGACCAAACAGAGTAGTCTGAGATTAACCTGAGTACACCACCAATTCCGTGGAAAACCTGACAACCCACCCGCTCGTAGGCACGACGGTGAAATTACCTGTAAAACCCATTTTGCTCAAGGATCGAACACAGGTTTCTCTGGATCTCCTATCATTGCCCACCGGTGCCTCACTCTGCACCAAGTGGGAGTTGAACATTATCTCCCAAGAGAAATGCAAGCCTTCATTGGCTATTCTGTAAAAGTATTGTTTGTTTTTTTATAATTATAATAAACTCAGTTAACTATTTATATAAATGTTTTTTAAATACAAAATAATTGATTTCCGGGACAACTCAATTTGGCCTGACAAGTTTTGGTCATAATAAAAATGTAAAAAGACTTGTTAAACAACTCTTCTGACGTGGCTCAACAAGATTTGATTGTTCCCCATATTAATGCAGAGAGGTTCATGCTATACATGGCTACTCATGGACCTTGCTGTGGGAAATTGCTTTAAAGAAAATAAAAAAAGTTTTGCCACAAGGTGTCACGTTTGGTCTTGGTTGGGGGAAGAGTAGAGGAATACTCGGCTGCAGATATGGATGGCATTCGCGAAGATTCGTCAACTTATGCGGCTACCTCTATTGTTAAGTGAAACCATATTTTAGGTGTTGACGAATGTATTGACAAACAATTTTTTTTAATGTTAACATATTTGTAATATACTTGACATATGATTATGTAATGGGTTGTTTTGGTATATATATATATATATGTGTGTGTGTGTGTGTGGGTGTGTGTGTGTGTGTGTGTGTATTTGTTTTATGAAATAGATTTATTGTTTTTGATAATATATATGTATCCAAGGTAAATTAGTAATTTTATAAAAAAAAACGTTTTTTTTTACAATTAAAAGCATGACACGTGTAATCGAATGTCAAACGTATGTGTCATAAATGTTTGTCATGAACGTATGTAATTAAAAAGTGCCATAAAATGAGTGTCATGAATGTGTGTCATTAAAAGGAGTCATAAAATGAGTGTCATGTATGCGTGTCATTAAATGTGTGTCAGAAAAACATGACACACAAATGCATGTCATGTTAATTTTATGACTCCTCAATCAACGACACGCTTTTGCGTGTCATAATTACCATTTTATGACGCACAACGTGCGTCAAGAAATGCATATTTTCTAGTAGTGCGAGTATTGAGTGACCACTTGTGAGGTATGTGAATGTATATATAGCTTAATGAAATTTTAAAAGATTGGTTATGCTTAAAAATATTTATTGTTCTTAAAAAAGTTCTAAATAAAACATGTCGAATATGATTGTAAATAAAATAAAAACAAGAATAAAAAGAACTTGGATTCCCGACACACTACAAACAAGACCAAAAACTTCTCTTCTACCCATTCCATTTGGGAGTGTAAGCAATATTAAAGAGTTTTGCTTGAGGACAAGCAAAGATTCAAGTGTGGGGGTATTTGATATGCACTAAATACAACATATAAATTGTACCAAATAAGGTATAAAAACAACCCTTTTTAGTACTAATGTTGGAAAAAGTGTGTTTCTTTGTTTACTTTTGATTTTCAGGATTAAAAGAGCTTAAATATACAAATGGAACAAATTAACAACAAAAACCAGCATAAATACGAAAGAAGGAAAGTTGATACATTATACCTACCAGGCATGGGGTCGTGCCCCACTCAAGATTCCCCGAAGAAAAAGACAAACCGAAGCCGACAAGGGACACGGGGCCGTGTCTCATGGACACGGGCTGTGCTAAACTCTCATATTCGCAAATTTGGGTTCGTACAACAAGTACAAGGGCCACGAGGCCATGCCGTTGGGCCGTGTGAGCAGAAGGACTGACAAGTGCATTAATGAAGACAGAGAAGGAGAAGGACACGGGGCCGTGTCTACCAGGCACGGGGCCATGTAAGCCTACTGTTTTCAGCAATAAATAGAGGTGTTTGGCTCATTTGCAACTCATCCCTTGGCAAACCATTTCTCTCACTTCCACCACCACAACACCATCATCTTCCACCACAATAGTTAGAGTTCGAGTGGGTAGTAGTCTCGAGATCCAATATTGATAGTAAGAGAGTTCGTCAAACTATGGCCATGCTTGGCTAATCTCTTACATCACTTGGTGAAGACGAAATCTTTTATGTATTACTTTTGATTTCCAACCTTTGGTTACTTTTTAATTGGGTATGTATTAGTGACATTAATAGCTAGCTTTTTATATTGAAAGTGAATTTTTTTCTATCATCTCGTCATGTTTTGTTGATTCACTTATTCGTGTCTTTACGGTCTATATAAAGCGCGTTAACTGCCTGAAGAGGGTTAGAAGGGTGGTTGGGTAAAGTTCTTGCCTCGTTCAGTGTATAGATCATGCGAGGAATTGATTCAAGTTAATTAGGACTTCTCTTTGAGGCAGATAACATCAAAATGGGGGAAGTAAGAACGGCTTGAATCTCTTATAAATAAACTACTATTAAAACTTTAAACTGGCCTTGCGGGACTGTATCCCTGTTGATCAGACCAATATGGCTGAGGGTAGCATTGCCTCCAAAAGAGGGACATGTCACATTTTGCATTAATAACTTACTTAATTATCTTTCAATAATCCGGTCTTGTGGGACTGTATTCCTGCTGACTCAGACCAATATGGTTGAGGACAGCGTTGCCTCCAAAAGAGGGACATGCCACTATAACTAAGATAATCTCATAAAAAACCAAAAGTGCGGAAATCATCAAAGAATACATAAAAGATTAGTCGGAACCAAGTGACTATTTCTTGTTTATTTGTTTCTTTTATTATTTCATATTTTTACTTATTTAAAAAACCTTTTCTTAAAATTTGGGTCGATTAGACATTGATGATAAACCGGTATTAAAAGTTATTGTGTCATTCGACGACCTCGGTATCTTACCATCACTATGCTACACAAACGATGGGTGCACCTTCCCTAGCGTGTTGTAGAGAGTGATAGTTTTATATCGTGTTTTATAAATTTAAAGTTTGATAAAAGAGTAAAAAGTACTAAAAATGTATTGAAAATTCGTACACACTCGCAAACACATCACTCACACACACTAAATCACAAGAACACGAGATTTATCGTGGTTCGATCAAACTGATCTACATCCACTCTCCACAACTAGTTCTCTCTTTGTCTTAGGTGCTCAAGAGCTTACAGCATGAAGTACATGCATGAATGAGAAGTATTTCTAAGGGGAAGAGTTAGAACTACTGATTTAGCAATATTAAAATAAGAACATGTGCTATGTTTTTCCTCTGATTAAAGGAATTATCCTCTGCTCTGGTTTTCATCTGACTAGAGGAATAATCCTCTGCTCAAATCAAATCCTCCATAACCCAACATGAAATTCTTGGTTTTTCTCTTATGTTAACTAATGAAAGGGCGAAGATTCAAAACCTAAACATAAATAATGTATTCTGCATAAATTTTATGTCAAAAACACTAAGATATAAAATTAAGGTTGTTTTTTTCAGGATTTGCATCTGCCCACCAGCCCCCGCATTCTTTCCCACTGTGACCAACAAAGCATAAAAGGTATCTTCAGTGAATACGTTTTTAAAATAGAAAAAAAAAATATAACTTTTCTCCTTTATGATATTACATTTACGATCCCTAACATCTATGATTTTATATTAGGCCTGTAAACGAACCGAACGTTCATGAACTGTTCATGAACTTGTTCGGCAGGAAGTTCATTTATGTTCGTTTGTTTAATAAATAAACGAAAACGAACAATATAATTTGTTCGTTTAATTAAATGAACGAATATGAACACACCTTGTGTTCATTCATTTATGTTCATGAACATTCGTTTATGTTCGTTCATTTATGTTTGTGAACGTTCGCTTATTTATGTTTGTTTATGTTCGTTTAACTTTTAGAAAATACATAAATAGTTATATTTATATAAATATTAGGTTTTCTAACTACTTATATAAATATAACTAATTAGTATATCTATGAACTCTAATTTAGATGTGTTTTCAGATGAACTGTAATATATTAGACTTGTTTGTTAATTTATGTTTGTTTATGGTTATTCAAATATGTTCACTTAATTTTTTTTGTTTATGTTCGTTTGTGTTCGTTAATGTTAATGTTCGTGAACTGTTCGTTTAGGATTTAAACGAACGAACATGAACGTGCCCGATTTCTTAATGAACGAACACGAACAAAAAAATGTGTTCGATTATAAGTTCGTGTCCGTGTTCATGTTCGGTTAAAGTTAAATGAACGAACACAAACATGCCTACGTTCGTGTTTGTTCGGTTCGTTTACATGCCTATTTTATATAATCATTTTGATTTGTTAAAAATATAATTACATAATTATGTTTGTTATATTAGAACGTACATATAATCAAAACTTGAGTGAATTACAAAGTTTGTTCTTTATCTTTATACCAAATTTTAAACGGGGTCCTTTGTCTTTAAAATTGATGACTTAAAAAAAATTAACTAAGTTAGCATTAAAGAACATAACATGCAACATTTTGAAACATTAGGTACAAAAGTCATCAATTTTAAAGGCAAATGACACCGCCTAAAATTTTATGTAAAAATAAAGGACAAGATTTGTAATTCACTCTCAAAACTTTAACAACCAGACAATAGTCTTGTCTAGGAAAACAAAAATTCACTTATTAAGATAGGGGAAATTATTTTTTCTAAATGGAAAACAGCCATGCAGATGGAGACTTTTATGTCACTACTTGCAACTATTGCATATTTTATTATATTTGCAATAGCAGCCTTAGCTGATTAGTATGATAAAGCTGGACTTCTACTCCGATCTACAAAAAGTCAATTAACCTCTCCACTGAAATTAAAACACACCCAGAAACAAGCAATCTTTTCATTTCTAATGGCTATTGGTGAACTCTTTGTTGGAGCACTCATCACTGTATTGTTTGAGAAGCTGGCCTCTGGTGACTTGATCAAGCTGGCAAAATCTGCAGGCATCTATTCGGAGCTCAGCAAATGGACAGACACCTTGACCCAGATCCAAGCTGTGCTGGTTGATGCAGGTCAGAAACACATAAAAGAAGAGTCTGTTCAATTGTGGCTAAACAAACTCCAGCATTTGGCTTATGAAATAGACGACGTACTTGATGATTTGGCCACAGAAGCCAAGCTGAATAAAAAATCTGATGCTAGCACAAGTAAGGTATTAAAGTTCATTCCAAACAAATTTCATGCTCTTAAATATGGCCATAAGATAAGTTCTAAGCTAAATGGAATTACAGAAAAAATGTGTAAGCTTGTTGAGCAGAAGAAACTTTTGGATTTGAATGATAATGTTGAAAGGTCATATAGAGCTAGTAGACAGTTGGAGGAAACTTCACTGGTTGATGAAACCGAAATTATAGGCCGGGAAGGTGATAAAGAGGAATTGTTGAGGAAGTTGTTGGGCAGTGAATCTTCAAGTAGTCAAAATGTCAATGTGGTGTCCATAGTTGGTTTGGGTGGTATTGGCAAGACCACTCTTGCCCAACTTTTGTACAATGATAACAAAGTGAAGAAACATTTTGAACCCATGTCATGGGTTTGTATTTCAGATGAGTTCGATGTATTTACAATTAGCAAAGCCATTTTTAAAGATGTTGGCGGCGGCGACGAAAAATTTGAAACTCTAAATATGCTTCAAGTGGCCCTTACAGAAAAACTTTTAAATAAAAGGTTCCTACTTGTTCTAGACGATGTGTGGGACGAAAATGCTGACAAGTGGGAACTCCTAAAGCGCCCTTTTACTGTAGGGGCTCTTGGAAGTAAAGTTCTTGTGACGACACGGAACGCCAAGGTTGCATCAGTGATGCACTCTGTTCAAACGTACCATCTCGGTCTTCTTTCAGATGGAGATGCTTTGTCTTTATTTGCTCAACATGCATCAGGTCAGCAAAACATCAATGTTAATCGAACACTTAAATTACATGGTGAAGATATTGTCAAGAAGTGTGGTAGATTGCCTTTGGCTTTAAGAGCACTTGGGAGGGTGTTTAGAACAAAATCCTCTGATGAAGAATGGGAGGAACTCTTGAATAGTGAGATATGGAAGTTAGGTAATGAAAGTGGGATTCTGCCTGCTCTAAAGCTAAGTTACTATGATCTTCCACCACGTTTGAAGCAAATGTTTGTGTATTGTTGCTTATTTCCCAAGGACTACACCTTTGACATGGATGAACTGGTCCTGCTGTGGATGGCTGAAGGATTTTTAGGCGAGTCAAACGGAAACAAGTCAATGGAGAGTTTTGGTCGGGAGTGTTTTAAAGAGCTAGTGTCGAGGTCATTTTTTCAGCATTCAAACAAAGATAAATCACAATATACAATGCATGACCTGATAAATGACTTGGCAAATAGTGTTGCGGGAGAGTTCTTTATTATGTTGGAGGATAAGACGGGAGTTTACGATAGGTGTGAAGCTTTGGAGAAGTCCCACCACATTTCTTTTATTCAGGAACGTTATGTATTTTACAGAAAGTTCAAAGCATTACAACTAGATGCTTACGAACATTCTTAGCCATAAGGTCAAGTAGTTTGGGCTTTTTATGCATGTCACACATGGCTCTTGTCAAAATACTTCCGCAACTGCAATTTCTAAGGGTGTTAAGCCTAGCTAATAGTTTAATCAAAGAGGTACCAGAATCCATTGGTCGTCTTAAACATTTACGGTACCTCAATTTTTCCAACACTTTTATCAAATTCTTACCTGAGCAAGTAGGTGATCTTCTTAATCTACAGAGCTTATTGTTGTCTGGTTGTGATGGCTTGTGTATCTTGCCAAATAGTGTTGTAGAGTTAATAAACCTACGACACCTTGACATCAATGATACTCCAAAATTGAACGAGATGCCATTGGGATTTGGTAGGTTGACGGGTCTACAAACTCTATCCAAAGTCATTCTTGGAGGAACTGGTAAGTTTAGATTATCCTATTTGAAGGGATTTTTGCATCTTCATGGTCAACTTTCCATTGAAGAGCTGCACAAAGTGAAAAATGCAGCACATGCAAAGGAGGCGAACTTACATCAAAAGAAGGGTATATGTGATTTGCAATTGAAATGGAGTGACGTATTTGATGGTTCTCGGAATGAAATAAGTGAATATGAAGTACTTGAAGGGTTAAGGCCTTTTGAGAAGCTGAAAAGCCTCAAGATTCTCTATTATGGTGGAACAAAGTTTCCTAGTTGGGTTGGGAATCCCTCGTTTATTTGCTTAAATCAACTTACATTAACCGACTGTAGAAGTTGTAAATGTTTACCAATGCTTGGACAACTACCGGCACTTCAAAAATTGTGTGTAGAAAGCATACACGATTTAGACAAAGTGGGTTCTGAGTTACTTGGAGATACCAACTCTTGTAGTGGTATTGCGTTTCCATCACTTGAAGTTTTGGAATTTAGAGATATGCAGAATTGGAAGGAATGGTCAACTAGTGGTGGTGAAAAGTGCGAAACGTTTCCCTGTCTTCGTGAGATATCTATAGTAGATTGTCCGAAGCTAGATGTGGTGGCAATCGATTCAATACAGTCACTTCAGGTTTTGCATGTATTAGAGTGTTCTATAGCGGTGTTAAAAAGCATGGTCGGTGTGTCTTCTTCACTCCTTAGATTGAAAATGAAGAATATTAAAGGTCTTACTTGTTTACATGAAGAAGTTATAGAGCATCTTGGGGCAGTTGAATATCTCAACATCTCATCCTGTAGTGAGCTCACGTACTTGTGGGAATCTGAAGTAGACGCTTGCGAGATTCTTAAGAGTTTACAGGAGTTGGAAATAAGTGAGTGTAAAGAAATAATATCATTGGGAGAGAAAGAAGTGCATTTAGGGATTAGCATGGAATCTGTTACAAAAGTGAGCATTACAAGTTGCCCAAGACTGAAGAGTTTCAAGTGTCCAAATAGTATTGAGAAGCTGGAAATATCGTGTTGCCCTTTAGTTACACTTACAGATGGCCTCCCATCCACTTTGAAGTTTCTTTATTTTAATGATTGTGATAATCTGGATGTAAGATGGTCTCTCGTCTACAACTTGTCATCACTTGTCATTTTTAACATGCCCAAACTGAAGTTGTTTCCCGAAGGTTGCTTATCTTATCTCACCAAGTTAAGAATACGGGATTGTGATAACATAGAATCCATTCCAGATAATGGTTACGGGTTTCTTCCATTTCTTTGCTTGAGACACCTTGAGATATATAATTGCAAGAATCTGAAGTCATTTCCTCATAATAGACTTGCATTAATTGGTAGAAATTCAGACAGAGTGGTTTCATTTGGTGCAAAGGCAGAAGAAGAAGAAGATATATCATCTTTTCTTCTTCCATTATCTCTAACTAGACTACATTTATATCTTTTTAAGGAGTTGGAATCAGTTTCAGAGGGCTTGCAACACCTCACCAGCCTTCAACATCTTGAAATACGGTTCTGCCCTAAGCTTAGAGATCTGCCAGAGACACAACTCCCTTCACTTTTAAGTTTGTATGTGTCTGAATGTTCCCCAGAATTGAGAAAAAAGTGTAAAAGTAGAAAAGGCAAGTACTGGCCCATCATCTCCCAAATCCCGAGACTTACTCTGTCAGGTTGATGCCCTGAATTGAGGTAAAAACAAAATGTAGTGCAGAATCTCACATCTCTGGAAGAAATGGTGATAAGTTATTTTGCAGCAGTTCCCTCCGGCCCAAATAATATATTGTGTTCAGCAGCCCAGGTATTCTTCATAATAAATGTTATTTTGATTAAAGTAATTGAATGCAATGTATATAAATTCAGTGATTATGAAGTTATCACTAATCTTTTGGATTGAAATTGATGCAGGCCCAAGTATATAGGATCGGGCCATGACATTTTTGGAGGCCCATGATCGAGCTTCCAAGAGTGTTTTACGAAAACGAGCATAACTTTGGCTACGGGTCTCCGTTTTGGGCGTTCGACCAGTCAAATCGAAGCTTGAAACGAGGGCCTTGTCCAAGTTTCGGCTCCAAAAACGCGTTCTAATGGCAGTTTTGGACACTTTTATGTTTTTTCGGTGTTTTATGCATTTTGTTTCTGGGCTTGTGTTTGGCATGGCCTTTTTGTGGCCCATTTCGAATTTCTTTCTTTATTTATATGTTGCTATTGTAATTTGGATGGTCAGAAATCAGTTTCGAGATTACTCAATTTTCACTTCAATTTCTATGCCCTTTGGGTTGAATTTTGAGGGTTTGAGGAAGATCATCACGGGTATTCTCAAAATCAACGTGATTTGTTCTTCGTTATCATAAAACACGCTACATCATAAATGCAATTTGTTTTTTTGCTTTTTTTTTTGAGTAATCAAGTATAAACATAATTTAAATATCTTTACGAAATTATTAAGATAATAAAAAAAATATAACAAACTGTTCTATAAAATATATAAACTAGTATACGTATATAAACAATGTCTTAACTTTAAATTACTGAGACTGATTGTTTAGTGGAGTTGGTTAAATTATTAAAATGCTTTGGAGACGACTAATCTTGTTGCGAAATATTCATGAAGTTCCATTAAAATTAATAATATTAAACTGGAATTAAGATTTGTGTTAAATAGGATTAGGATATTCGAATATAAAGACTTGTGGAATTTCTTAAACATGAAATGAGGAGTGAATTTAAAAACTTTGAAATTTAATACGTTTGAATAAATAATAAAATACATGTAAGATTATAATGGTTTCATAGTTAATTAAAATCCTAAACCCCCTGCTTAGATTAAACAAACAATGCAACAAAATACTATTGGCGGTTTTCATCAGAAGCTGAAAAATCATTTTGAAACAGGAGGAGCAAACTGTGGTGGTCTAACCGACTAGCGTGGTGATCGAACAAACAGTGTAAGAACCATGGTTCCTTCCGGGAACCGGACCGAAACTGAATAGCTACCAAAACAGGAACCCTGACTGACCCTTATTGCCCACGGTTCGGTTATGCGGTTCTGACAGGTCAGTTGTGTGGTTCTGATGGGTCCAACACGTGAACTGCACACTCATAGCGGTCTGAGTGGGCAACGGTGGTCAGTTCAGCAGTCTGAATTAAGACCAGCGATCAAATCGGATAGTCCAGTGTGGTGGCGGTCCGGGTCAAGGTCGATGGTGGTGACCGAGATGGGTGCTAGTGTGATAGATTTTAATTACTTTATGATTGTCGTCACTCAAATTCATTATAAATTTAATTCACTTTCATATATTTCAATTCTTTCATATTACAAACCCTTTTTGAAATGTTTAAATTCTAAATTCAATTTCTTAAAAAAAATTCTGCAAACCAAACGCCCCTCTAAAAGTCATTCCTAGAGGGTAATTACATTCCCATCACATTTTATTTATACTTGTTTATGGACGTCATTTCTCAATTACCACGTATCAAACAAGAGAATCGTCAATTATTTGTTGGTATGATGTCTCTATAACCGCCATGTCGGACAAGAAAACATTTACATGCAAACTTTAAAGGAATGACAAACTAAAGTTATTGGTCTTATCATGTAGAAAGAACAATCGTTTTGTTCCATCCGATGCTACATATCACACAACCCACATCCAAGAAAGAAAGAAAAAAACAGTCATCAACATAGCAACCTGAATAATGGATAAACATAATCACAAGTTGCAAAACTAGCTTATGTCAGCGGACTATCATCTTCCAGATTGCATTACAAGTATCAAAATCACTTACCCCCGGGAACTGAACTCGAACTTTTCAACTACTAGCTTCTCTTTATCAACAATATCTGTGATTGGCGGTGAAATTAAAGAATTGCACTGAGAAGAAATATGCTAACGGATTTACACAATAATGGTCACCAATAAAATCGTTCAAGTCGCAAAAATCATAAAAATATATATATATGTATATGAACTCATATATATATATATATATATTAACGTGCCAACATACTAAAAAATGACAACTTTTCGAGGAAATCTCAAAGTTATGTGATAATTCTAAGAAACGGAGAAACTTAGGATTTTTGTGTTATGTATATTGATTTAGAATCGTTCCTATATTAGGACGTGTAGAAAATCAATCTCTGGGATTGCGATATTAAAATACGCACCCAAAGGTGAGTGTCACTAAACCCCTCTTTTTACTGCTTTGTATACACTTTGGGGGTAGAACACGACAATAAAAGGATTTAATAATGTTTTTGAAATAAAACATATCTTTTAATATAAAATATATAAATTTTCGTTGAAAATATATGAAATTTGATAAGTCATACGTTTCGAAGTAAAACGTTTTTAATGAATGAATATTGAAAGTATGGTATTTTCCTAAGCGAAACACGACCGTACGGTTGGGGATGAATTCCGGACTGGGTCTCAACAATTGAGTGACAGGGGAATTCGTACAACATCGTGTTTTAAATTGTCATATTAGCAAGATATATATATTGTACGTGAGGCAGACGTCATATGGTTCATTGAGATAGGACCCTGCGCCCATGATGTCGTTTAATCATTTAAGTAATGTACGCGAGGAATTGTTGGTAGATGATGTGTGTAAAATACAACATATAAATTACATCAAATAAGGCATAAAACTAACCCTTTTTTAGTATTAATGTTGGAAAAAGTGTGTTTTTGTCTTCCTTTTGAATTTACAGGATCAAATGAGCTTAAACGAACAAAAGGAACAAATATACAGCCAAAACCAACATAAATACAAAGAAAAGGAAGAAACGTGGCATGCCCGACTCCTCGACAGCATCTCCCAAAGCAAAAACAAGAAGAAAGCTGAGCATAGGGTTGTGCCCAGCTCAACACGGGGAGTGTCCAGCACAACACGGGGCGTGCCCAGCGAACACGGGGGCATGGTCAGCCTTGGCACAAAAGACAAACCTGTAGAAGCTTCTACGCCCACCACGGGGCCGTGGTCAACGCAAAGATACGCAGAATCTTGCCAAATCTGATAGTACAGATACGCTTCTGCACACGGGGCCGTGCCCAGCGGACACGGGGGCGTGTGGAGCTACTAAAGACAAATTGTAATTAATGAAGAAAGAGAGAAAAGGTGGACGCGGGGCCGTGTCCAGCGGACACGGGGCCGTGTCCAGGCTTCTGTTCAGGCTATAAATAGGGGTGCTTGGTTCACTTCAAAGGCATCCCTTGGCACACCACCTCTCTCACACTTCACCCACCACCCACCACCATCACAACACCATCATCCACCACCATCATCCATTGTCCATCATAGAGTGTGTGAGTCGTCTCGGGATCCAAGATTGATCGTAAGAGTTCTTGACAATCAAAGTCCATGTTTGCCTAAGTCTCTTACATCACTTGGTGAAGACAAGTGTCTAGTGTAATACTTTTTATTTTTAATCTTTTCGCACTTTTTACTTGGTTATATATTAATGACTTTAATAACTAGTTTCTTATGTTGAAGGTGATTCTTCCTTGTCGTTTGTCCGTGGTGTCTTGGCATTATTTTACTGTCTATATAAAATAAAAGATTTTCATCATTCATATCTCAACGGTCTATATGGAGGTATGTTGGCTACCTAGTCGGGGGTTAAGGGAACGGTTTGGTAAGAGTCTTGCCTTGTTCAGTGTATAGATCCTGCAAGGACCTGGGTCAAATTTAGTAGGACCTCCTTCAATACCCACCGGTATTGGATGGCGGGGGTCCAAACTCTTTGATCCCCTCATATGTAAGCTACTATTAATACTCTAACCCGGCTACTTAGGACTGTATCCCTGCTGACTCAGACTACTTAGCCGAGGGTAACGTCACCTTCAAAAGAGGGGCCTACCATAATATGCATTAATAACTTAATTAATTATCTTTCAATAATCCGACCCTTTAGGATTGTATCTTTGCTGACTCAAACTACTGGGTTGAGGGTAACGTCACCTTCAAAAGAGGGGCCTACTACAATAACTAAGATAATCTCTTAAAAAGTGCAAAAGTGCGGAAATAATCAAAGGCTACACTAAACACGAGTCGGAGCCAAGTGATTTATCTTGTCTATCTGTTCTTATTTTTATTTTTATTTTTCGGCATTTTAGTTAGTTTTATTTTTATAGTTTAAAACTTTTTTTCTAAACTTTTGATTTGATTAGACGTTGAGGATAAACCGGTACTAAAAGCTCTTGTGTCCTTGGACGACCTCGGTATCTTACCAACACTATACTACGCTCACGATGGGTGCACTTGCCCATATGTGTGTTTAGTGTTAGTAAATATCGTGTTTTATAAATTTAAAACTTGACTAAAAAGTGTAAAAGGGCTTAAAATATACATTAAAAACCATACATACTTCACACGCATCAAGTTTTTGGCGCCGTTGCCGGGGACACAAGGATTTTAAGAAAGCTTAAAATCGACGGCCTAATCAGTTTTTCAAAACCTTTTTAAAATGCGCGCACATTTTTCTGCGTTTTAGTTTAGTTTTGCATTTACAGTAGGTTGAACACGGGTCGTGCTCGCTGAACATGGGGCCGTGCTGCATATTCTTCATAAAACACCCAGATACAGTAGCTTGAACACGGGGCCGTGCTCACTGAACACGCCCCCGTGCTCAACGAAATCAGTAACTTTAATTAAAACGCCCAGATACAGATTCTGTACACGGGGCCGTGTCCAGCCTCTGTTTCCGTTTTTATTTTTGTTTTCTGATCTCGAGACTTGGTTGTGGTCTGCTGAGTGATTCTTATGGATCAATACTCAGGAGGTTACAACTACACCTATGAGGAGGAAGATTATAGGAGTAACTATTGCACTAATTGTGGTGACCCGCACTCGGTTCAATATTGTAACTTATATCAACCATCCAATTCATACACCTACTATGAGGAGCCCAGGTACGAGCCATCAACTTCATACACATCCTATGAAGACCAAATGTATGAACCTCCTCCCTCATACTCATATTTTGATGAGCCAAGGTATGAGCCTTTTTACTCATACTTTGAGGAACCAAGATATGAGCCACCACCTTCATGTGCTTATTATGAGGAACCATGGCGTGAACAACTCACCTCATATGAGTATTATGAAGAACAAAATTACGACCCTTATCCATCATATGCTTACAATAAAGAACAATGGTGTGAACCATCTAATTCATATGGGTATTATGAGGAACAAAGGATCGAACAACCGGATTCAAGCTTTGAAAATCCCGATCCTTTTTCTATAACCGAAGTGACCGATAGGATATTAGAACACCTTAAAGTTATCGAGCGCTATATAAAAGAATCTCGCTCAAGGGAAGAGGAGTCCCACGCAAGAGAAGAATTAAATAAAGAAGAGATAATTGAAAGTGTAAAAATGGAAGAACAAATAAGTGAAAAACCGACACATGAGTTAAACAACGAAAAAGGTGAGTCCGACAACGCTAAAATTCAAGAAGAGTCTAATTTTGAAGAAATTAATCTCTTGTCACCTTCTTTTGAAAATCACTGTTTAGTTCCAACTCATGCTAAGTTTTCAAAAGAGTTAAACACTAACACTAAAATTGACGAAACGGAAGTGTTAAGTTAACTAAAGATCAAAGTACGCTAATAAAAGAAGATCCATTTGAAATTAACATTACACCGGTTCCATGTTTCTTTCAAAATTCCTTTATTAGTAATATTACAATTGATAAAGATCTTTGTGTTAATATAATGCCAAACTACATTTTCGAAAAATTAAGTATTAGTGATTTTTCTCCACTTCAAATACTCATTTTTCTATCTAATCGGAAAATAATAAAATCAATAGGGGTAGTTGAGGATGTCTTGGTCCAAACAAATCAAACGGTAATCCCAACCGACTTTGTCATCCTTGATGACGCTCCTCTAGTGTTGGGACGACCTTTTGTAAAAACTCACGAAGCTTTGAAAAACCGGAAGTATAACAATTTACCCATTCAATTAGGGGCATTCAAAAAAAGTGTCGATCTTGAGCGATCAATGAAATATCCAATCGCAATAACGACCCCCTAATTGAAGATGAGCCAGAACCACCTGATAAGGTGGGTCTAGCCAAGGACCCTTATAAACGTGGCGCACCACGGAGGCATTCCGCGGAACTATCCTTAGTTTTAGATTAGTTTAACTTTTATGTTTTCTAGTTTAGTTTTAATTTTCAGGAATAAAGCACACTCGAAATGGTGGAGGTTACTAAGGGAAACTTGAACCCATACCCTATGCACAAAAACAGAGCCTCCTGACAATTTTTCTTCATTACAGCAAGTTCAACACGGGGCCGTGCTCACCCCAACATGCCCCGTGCCCGAGTTTCTGCAGAAAATGCCCAGTTCAGGTAACTGGACACGGGGCCGTGCTCACTGAACACGCCCCCGTGCCCAATCTTCTGTTTAAATTTGATACTGGCAGTATGACCACGGGGCCGTGCCCAGCCAACACCACCCCGTGTTCAGCTACCCAGTAACATAAAATCATGTTTTTAACCCACTTTTACACATTTTAATCAACCGAAAAACTTAGTTTTTGGACACATTGAGGACAATGTGTAATTTAAGTGTGGGGGGGGTGCTAAAACCTTGAATTTTGCAAGTCCTAATTACAAGCCTTACACAAAACTCTATTGGAACCGCTAATCACCCCAAATTTTTTTCAAAAAAAAACTTTTTTTTTACTTGTCTTGGTTTAATTTGGGAATTACAAGTTCTAAAAAGGTTATATTTTTACAAATTTACAACCGATAGCGTCGTGATAAAAAGAACCAACATAAGAAAATTATGAAATGGCATGACAAACCTAGTTAAAATTTGAGTATATATACTTGATCACATAAAAACCCATTCCCACAAAAGTGAGTTTGAGCCTTTATTGAGCATACAAATACATATCTTTAAACTAAATGCTCATTTTTCGTTTCTTGTGTGAATAGTCGCTTGGTTTCTTACGACTCTAGAACTTGCCATGACGATACATTCCCGGTCCTTCCCAACTTAAACTCAAGTAAGTAAATGATGGAGGCATTAGGACTAACCCTTTTTCTTTCAACACCATTATTTTTTTTTTTACCACCTACCCAAAATCCCCCCTAGTTAACCCATTTGAGCCTAAACCTTTTCATTTCTTAACCCACAAAATAAACACCCTTTTACCCACCAAAACCCTTTTTCATTTTAAACCCTTTATTTTAGTAAAAAGCTCGGTTTTTCATGTGACATTCCTTAAAAAAGGATTCACGACAACCGACGCTTTTTACGCTTTTAGCCCTTTTTACTAACCACTAACCCAACCACCTACCTTTAACCCAAGCCTAACCCTTCACCCAAAAGTCCTCTTGATATTTACAAAGGTTTATAGTTAAAAAGGAGGAGAATTGATTGCTTGGCAAGCATATGGTAGGAGTAAGTTCCATGCCGCTCTCGAGTGTTTCACGAAAATACATCTTCGGCCAAGTGTTGAGTGATCCCCCGTGAGGTATGTGAACTTGTATATAAATGGAATTTTAAAAAGGCATGTTATGCCCATATAAGTAATTTCTCTTATGAAATGTTCTAAATAAATCATAACGAATAGGATTGTAAATAATATAAAAATAAAACCCAATAAAGATCTTGGATTTCCGACACTCAAGATAAGCCCAAAACTTCTCTTCTACCCATTCCATTTGGGTGTGTAAGCCACATAATAAAGAGTTTTGCTTGAGGACAAGCAGAGATTCAAGTGTGGGGGTATTTGATGTGTGTAAAATGCAACATATAAATTACATCAAATAAGGCATAAAACTAACCCTTTTTTAGTACTAATGTTGGAAAAAGTGTGTTTTTGTCTTCCTTTTGAATTTACAGGATCAAATGAGCTTAAACGAACAAAAGGAACAAATATACAGCCAAAACCAACATAAATACAAAGAAAAGGAAGAAACGTGGCATGCACGACTCCTCGACAGCATCTCGTAAAGCAAAAACAAGAAGAAAGCTGAGCATGGGGCTGTGCCCAGCTGAGCATGGGGCTGTGCCCAGCTCAACACGGGGCGTGTCCAGCTCAACACGGGGCGTGCCCAGCGAACACGGGGGCATGGTCAGCCTTGGCACAACAGACAAACCTGTAGAAGCTTCTACACCCACCACGGGGCCGTGCACAGCGGACACGGGGCCGTGGTCAACGCAAAGATACGCAGAATCTTGCCAAATCTGATAGTACAGATACGCTTCTGCACACGGAGCCGTGCCCAGCGGACACGGGGGCGTGTGGAGCTACTAAAGACAAATTGTAATTAATGAAGAAAGAGAAAAAAGGTGGACGCGGGGCCGTGTCCAGCAAATACGGGGCCGTGTCCAGGCTTCTGTTTAGGCTATAAATAGGGGTGCTTGGTTCACTTCAAAGGCATCCCTTGGCACACCACCTCTCTCACACTTCACCCACAACCCACCACCATCACAACACCATCATCCACCACCATCATCCATTGTCCATCATAGAGTGTGTGAGTCGTCTCAGGATCCAAGATTGATCGTAAGAGTTCTTGACAATCAAAGTCCATGTTTGCCTAAGTCTCTTACATCACTTGGTGAAGACAAGTGTCTAGTGTAATACTTTTCATTTTTAATCTTTTCGCACTTTTTACTTGGTTATGTATTAATGACTTTAATAACTAGTTTCTTATGTTGAAGGTGATTCTTCCTTATCGTTTGTCCGTGGTGTCTTGGCATTATTTTACTGTCTATATAAAATAAAAGATTTTCACCATTCATATCTCCACGGTCTATATGGAGGTATGTTGGCTACCTGGTCGGGGGTTAAGGGAACGGTTTGGTAAGAGTCTTGCCTTGTTCAGTGTATAGATCCTGCAAGGACCTGTGTCAAATTTAGTAGGACCTCCTTCAATACACACCGGTATTGGATGGCAGGGGTCCAAACTCTTTGATCCCCTCATATGTAAGCTACTATTAATACTCTAACCCGGCTACTTAGGATTGTATCACTGCTGACTCAGACTACTTAATTGATTAATATCTGTTTGATTTTTGTCTTGATTCATTCAGTATGCACTCCAACTGTTTGATGAAACGTCTCAATGAACTATTGTTGGTAGACACTAGTCAGTTGCGGATTCTAAACAAATTCAAAAGATCCATTACCAAACAAAACAGATTTAAAAACCTCGAAACTGAGTCAGTTCATCTAATTCAGAAGATCGATTATCAAACAAAGGATGACACATGTATAAATTGATTGAACTATATCAAAATTAATTTGAGAAAAAAAGGATATGAACTGCATTACGTGAGCTGATCGTAAAACACCTTCAGTTTGTGTATTGATGGAATCATGGTTAAAATAGTAATACAACAATAGGATTTGTTATATAAGCATACGTAGTGGGGCGGTATAACCCCCCCCCCCCATAGCGCCGGCATAGCGCCGGAACACCGAAACGATCGGCGCCATCAATCGAAAATTTGGGGGTGGCGCGATATGCATAACGGCGGTATGATTGTTTAAAGGTTTTGGTTTATACATGTTTGGTCCCTGCAAATCGGAGATGAAGCAGTGTAGGTCCTGCAAATCGGACCTGAAGACCGAGAAGAAGCCGGAGAAGAAGGCCGGAGATGAAGCCGGAACTTGCAGAAGGCCGGAGAAGAAGGTCCCCCTATTTTTGTTTTAAATTTTTACACTTTGGTCCCTGCATTTTCTCAAATATTTAAAAATTGTTTTAAACTTGTTTTTCTCTTGTTTTGTTTTAAAGTTTTACACTTTGGTCCCTGCATTTTCTCAAATATTTAAAAATGGTTTTAACTTTTTTTTTATTTTAATGTATTGTTTTTTATTTAATGGAATGTTTTTTAATTTTATAAAACTTAGAAATTAATTAAAAAAATGAAAATTAAATTAATTGAGTAATGATGACAAAGGGGCTTTATGACTACGGCCTCAAATTGCATAACGCCCCATAAAGCCCCTTGCTGACGTGTCATGCCACATGTCGCATAACGCCCCCAAAAGGGCGTTATGACTACACATGGCCTTAATAATTGAATTGAATTACCCACTGCCGTCATACCCCACCTATATTTTCTAGGTTATTTACATAATAGTCCCTAAATATATTAAATGATAAAGTGTCCTTATGTACAAAGCAAATGATCATACTTAACAAAAAAAAAATTAACTAAGTTAGCATTAAAGAACATAATGTGCAACATTTTGAAACATTAGGTACAAAAGTCATCAGTTTTAAAGACAAATGACAACGCCTGAAATTTGTATAAAAATAAAGGACAAAATTTGTAATTCACTCTCAAAACTTTAACAACCAGACAATAGTCTTGTCTGATACAGCATTTGGGAAAACAAAAATTCACTTATTAAGATAGGGGAAATTATTTTTTCTAAATGGAAAACAGCTATGCAGATGGAGACTTTTATGTCACTACTTGCATATTTTATTACTTTTGCAATAGGAGCCTTAGTTGATTAGTATGATAAGGCTGGACTTCTACTCCGATCTACAAAAAGTCAAAAAAAAATTTCGAACGGCGAGTTTCACAACAAACGACAATCCCCGCATATCACTCAAAGGTGGCACCCTAATACCACTCCCGCAACCAAGACTACGTTGTCTTAACCGGGCCCGCGCTTGGTGCATTAGAGTGGCTAGGCGAACCCCGAGAAAATTTCCAGCCCCCTGCCACTTGACAGGAGTTGCACCCTCCGCAAGAGCTGACACTCTCCAGAGTAAATGCACTGTAATAGAAAACTCGGGCGCTCCTCGGGATCGAACCGGCGCCAATGGCCCCAAATCCTTATCCTTCATTGTTGCTGGCCACTGGGCTAGAGCCAGTGGTTTCTCCATTGAAATTAACACACACCCACAAACAATCAATCTTTTCATTTCTAATGGCTATTGGTGAACTCTTTATTGGAGCACTCATCACTGTGTTGTTTGAGAAGCTGGCCTCTGGTGACTTGATCAAGCTGGCAAAATCTGCAGGCATTTATCCGGAGCTCAGCAAATGGTCAGACACCTTGACCCAGATCCAAGCTGTGCTGGTTGATGCAGGTCAGAAACACATAAAAGAAGAGTCTGTTCAATTGTGGCTAAACAAACTCCAGCATTTGGCTTATGAAATAGACGATGTACTTGATGATTTGGCCACAGAAGCCAAGCTGAATAAAAAATCTGATGCTAGCACAAGTAAGGTATTAAAGTTCATTCCAAACAAATTTCATGCTCTTAAATATGGCCATAAGATAAGTTCTAAGCTAGATGGAATTACAGAAAAATTGTGTAAGCTTGTTGAGCAGAAAAAACTTTTGGGTTTGAATGATAATGTTGAAAGGTCATATAGAGCTAGTAGACGTTTGGAGGAAACTTCACTGGTTGATGAAACCAAAATTATAGGCCGGGAAGGTGATAAAGAGGAATTGTTGAGGAAGTTGTTGGGCAGTGAATCTTCAAGTAGTCAAAATGTCAATGTGGTGTCCATAGTTGGTTTGGGTGGTATTGGCAAGACCACTCTTGCCCAACTTTTGTACAACGATAAGAAAGTGAAGAAACATTTTGAACCCATGTCATGGGTTTGTATTTCAGATGAGTTCGATGTATTTACAATTAGCAAAGCCATTTTTAAAGATGTTGGCGGCGGCGACGAAAAATTTGAAACTCTAAATAAGCTTCAAGTGGCCCTTACAGAAAAACTTTTAAATAAAAGGTTCCTACTTGTTCTAGACGATGTGTGGGACGAAAATGCTGACAAGTGGGAACTCCTAAAGCGGCCTTTTACTGTAGGGGCTCTTGGAAGTAAAGTTCTTGTGACGACACGGAACGCCAAGGTTGCATCGGTGATGCACTCTGTTCAAACGTACCATCTCGGTCTTCTTTCAGATGGAGACGCTTTGTCTTTATTTGCTCAACATGCATCAGGTCAGCAAAACATCAATGTCAATCGAACACTTAAATTACATGGTGAAGACATTGTCAAGAAGTGTGGTAGATTGCCTTTGGCTTTGAGAGCACTAGGGAGGGTATTTAGAACAAAATCCTCTGATGGAGAATGGGAGGAACTCTTGAATAGTGAGATATGGAAGTTAGGTAATGAAAGTGGGATTCTGCCTGCTCTAAAGCTAAGTTACTATGATCTTCCACCACGTTTGAAGCAAATGTTTGTGTATTGTTGCTTATTTCCCAAGGACTACACCTTTAACATGGATGAACTGGTCCTGCTGTGGATGGCTGAAGGATTTTTAGGCGAGTCAAACGGAAACAAGTCAATGGAGAGTTTTGGTCGGGAGTGTTTTAAAGAGCTGGTGTCGAGGTCATTTTTTCAGCATTCAAACAAAGATAAATCACAATATACAATGCATGACCTGATAAATGACTTGGCGAATAGTGTTGCGGTAGAGTTCTTTTTTATGTTGGAGGATAAGACGGGAGTTTACGATAGGAGTGAAGCTTTGGAGAAGTTCCACCACATTTCTTTTATTCAGGAAAAATATGTATTTTACAAAAAGTTAAAAGCATTACAAAGAACTAGATGCTTACGAACATTCTTAGCCATAAGGTCAAGTAGTTTGGGCATTTTATTCATGTCGAACATGGCTCTTGTCAAAATACTTCCGCAACTGCAATTTCTAAGGGTTTTAAGCCTAGCTAATAGTTCAATCAAAGAGGTACCAGAATCCATTAGTGGTCTTAAACATTTACGGTACCTCAATTTTTCCAACACTTGTATCAAATTCTTACCTGAGCAAGTAGGTGATCTTCTTAATCTACAGAGCTTATTGTTGTCTGGTTGTGGTGACTGGTGTATCTTGCCAAATAGTGTTGTAGAGTTAATAAACCTACGACACCTTGACATTAATGATACTCCAAAATTGAACGAGATGCCATTGGGATTTGGTAGGTTGACGGGTCTACACACTCTATCCAAAGTCATTATTGGAGGAACTGGTAAGTTCATATTATCCTATTTGAAGGGATTTTTGCATCTTCATGGTCAACTTTCCATTGAAGGGCTGCACAAAGTGAAAAATGCAGCACATGCAAAGGAGGCGAACTTACATCAAAAGAAGGGTATATGTGATTTGCAATTGAAATGGAGTAACGTATTTGATGGTTCTCGGAATGAAATAAGTGAATATGAAGTACTTGAAGGGTTAAGGCCTTTTGAGAAGCTGAGAAGCCTCAAGATTCTGTATTATGGTGGAACAAAGTTTCCTAGTTGGGTTGGGGATCCCTCGTTTGTTTGCTTAACTCAACTTACATTAACCGACTGTAGAAGATGTAAATGTTTACCAATGCTTGGACAACTACCGGCACTTCAAAAATTGTGTGTAGAAAGCATACACGATTTAGACAAAGTGGGTTCTGAGTTACTTGGAGATACCAACTCTTGTAGTGGTATTGCGTTTCCATCACTTGAAGTTTTGGAATTTAGAGATATGCAGAATTGGAAGGAATGGTCAACTAGTGGTGGTGGAAAGTGCGAAACGTTTCCCTGTCTTCGTGAGATATCTATAGTAGATTGTCCGAAGCTAGATGTGGTGGCAATCTATTCAATACAGTCACTTCAGGTTTTGCATGTATTAGGGTGTTCTATAGCGGTGTTAAAAAGCATGGTCGGTGTGTCTTCTTCACTCCTTAGATTGAAAATGAAGAATATTAAAGGTCTTACTTGTTTACATGGAGAAGTTATAGAGCATCTTGGGGCAGTTGAATATCTCAAAATCTCATCCTGTAGTGAGCTCAAGTACTTGTGGGAATCTGAAGTAGACGCTTGCGAGATTCTTAAGAGTTTACAGGAGTTGGAAATAAGTGAGTGTAAAGAAATAATATCATTGGGAGAGAAAGAGGTGCATTTAGGGATGAGCATGGAATCTGTTACAAAAGTGAGCATTACAAGTTGCCCAAGACTGAAGAGTTTCAAGTGTCCAAATAGTATTGAGAAGCTGGAAATACGGTATTGCCCTTTAGTTACACTTACAGATGGCCTCCCATCCACTTTGAAGTTTCTTGATTTTAATGATTGTGATAATCTGGATATAAGATGGTCTCTCGTCAACAACTTGTCATCATTTGTAATTTATAACATGCCCAAACTGAAGTTGTTTCCCGAAGGTTGCTTATCTTATCTCACCAAGTTAAGAATATGGGATTGTGATAACATAGAATCCATTCCAGATAATGGTTACGGGTTTCTTCCATTTCTTTGCTTGAGACACCTTGAGATAAGACGTTGCAGGAATCTGAAGTCATTTCCTCATGAGCATTTGCAAAGTCTCACATCTCTGGAATATATGGATATAAGAGATTGTCCAAGTCTGGACGACTCTTTTCCCTGTGGTTTGTGGCCTCCTACTTTAAAGGAACTTAGAATAGGAGGGTTAAAGAAGGACATTTCAGAGTGGGGGCTGCAAAATTTCCCAGCCTCACTTGATACACTTATATTGATTGGTAGAAATTCAGACAGAGTGGTTTCATTTGGTGCAAAGGCAGAAGAAGAGAAAGAAGAAGATATATCGTCTTTTCTTCTTCCATCATCTTTAACAACTCTAAGTATATTGCTTTTTAAGGAGTTGGAATCAGTTTCAGAGGGCCTGCAACACCTCACCAGCCTTCAACATCTTGAAATATGGGTATGTCCTAAGCTTAGAGATCTGCCAGAGACACAACTCCCTTCACTTTTAAGGTTGGATGTGTATAAATGTTCCCCAGAATTGAGAAAAAAGTGTAGTCCTGGTAGAAAAGGCAAGTACTGGCCCGTCATCTCCCAAATCCCGAGACTTACTTTGTCAGATTGATCCCCTGATCAATTGAGTTAAAAAAATGTAGTGCTAGTGCAAGTAGAAAAGGCAAGCACTGGGTCATCAATTTATCAATTACTTTTTGTGATAACATAGATTCTATTCCAGAATCTCACATCTCTGGAAGAAATGGTGATAAGTTATTGTCCAGCAGTTCGCTCCGGCACAAATAATATATTGTGTTCAGCAGCCCAGGTATTCTTCATAATAAATGTTATTTTGATTAAAGTAATTGAATGCAATGTATATAAATTCAGTGATTATAAGTTATCACTAATCTTTTGGATTGAAATGCAATTTGTTTTTTTGCTTTTTTTTAGTAATCAAGTATAAACATACTTTTAATATCTTTACGAAATTATATATATCTATGGAACCAACTTTTAGGATAATCTTAGCCATCTAAACTCATCAACTTTTGATCTTCACCCTTTAAAGTTTAAACTCAAATAAAAAACTGTAATACTGGCAGTTCAGGGAAGTTATACTCTCTCTCTCCTAAAATGAGGAAGTTCAGGGCGGTTTCACATTATCTCTCCTAAAATCTGGCAGTTAGAGGTGATTTCGGCTAGATCTCCGCTTCAAAACCACCCACTATCCCCCCCTACGCACCTAAATTGATGCTTATAAAGTCTCTTTTGCCTTTGAATTCGAAAGCTCTCTCGATGCATGTTATCTAGCCGGTCGTCTAGGGTTTCAAGGTAGTTTGTCTGATTTCAAATCTTCATGTTTTCAGTTCAAAATCATTTCTTCTTCATATTCATTTGTGTTCTCACTGATTGATTGATTGATTGTTTTTTATTACAGAACTCGCCGGTATATAGTTTGATGATGGTTCAGTTCATATCTGAGAACAATTCAGAGCCAGAGTCTGAAACTTGCCGGAGAAGAGATTCCGGTGTACCTACTGGTTAGTACAAACCGTTTCCTTAACAGTGGAAGTGATCTTCTCTAATGGCTAATCAGGTTGATTTCTTTAATTAGTTTAAATTGGGTATTTTTTATTTGAATACAAAATGTTGCGATTCTTCCTATTTTGTATTACAAGTTTTAGAAACAAAAACCGTGCTTACGGTTTCGATTTTGATATGAATATTTCTTATAATTGTTCTTAAGGTTTTGATTTTGATTTAGTTGCTATCAATATTTCAGTTCTCTTCAAGATTCCCTCTTGATAATTTTTGTTGTGTATTGTTAGGTGATTTTGGTTGTGTTAGTTTTTGGGATTAATAGTTCATAACATGTTTCACTCTAATGGCAGCACTAACAACTAAATCTGCAGATTATGTTCAAATAGATGCTCATATTTTGTGTTATTATGAATCAGGGATTCAAATTTCTTAAGCTCATTATTGATGTTCTTGAAAAAGTTCGCTTCTTAAACTCGAGTAACAGGCTTTAGAGGTTGTTTACGATCCTTCTAAGAAAGGTATATTCTGGATAATACAATTTCTTGTCATTGTTTATACACCTAATTTTGTGGGTATTGTTTGATGTTGGGTTTTAATTTTTTCCTACTTTGATTCTAAATCCTTTTTTCTCAGAGGATGATCATAACCAATTAAATGTCGTTGACCAAATCATGGCCATATCAAAGTTATGTAACTACTTTAGTAATTACGATTTGCAATTTTTTTTTAAAAATGGTTGAGTTTTGCATAATGTTTGGATGGCCAAATGGTTAAAGATTGGTTTATTTGCTTTTCTTTTGCAGGTTGTTTCTATTCTTTCTTATGAAGCACCACTAGAAAGCTTAGAAAGTATTCATGTCGAAGTTCTCAAATCACATGTTTTAGGTCTCAGGATGGTAAGATAGCATTATTTGTCGGCATAAGTTCTTATTCTTTTTTTAATCTCAAATATTTGTTCCTAATATTATCATTGGAATAATACAGTAAATAAATTTTGACATTTACCAAATTAGTTCAGAATGGAAATGATGACATAGATTGTGAGGGAATGGCTGTTAAGAAAAGATGATGATCATCATGATACGTTGTTGGCATGTGGAGCTATTATTGTTCTGAACTCCAGTTGTAAGTTTTATAGGATGGTCTTCCTTCTTTTTGGACCGATCCTTAAGCGCATATCAAGAATCTTGAATCGAAAATGCTTTGATCAGGTCAGTTTAGTTCTTAATTTTTTTTTATCAATTTCATCAGGGATCTCCCATGTTTTTGAAAAGGGTGTGAATTGTTGATTGATGATCTAATAACTGTAAATGAAATCAGTGATTTTTTAGTTTCGTTGGGGTTTGAATTTGGGGTTTTTGTGGCATGTGCAGGTTTGACCAGAGAAATTTGAAACCGTCTGGAGTAGAAGAAACCATAATGGCTCTTTCCAAAGCCAAGGCAAGGCATGGAAATCGTTTCCTCAAACCCCCTTGTCCTCTTTAGGTTCCCCTCTTTCCATTCCGATTGCGATTCAATTTTTTAGATTTTGTTTCTGTTGCTTTATTTATCCACTTTCTGACCATCTTATTTTCACCCATGTATCACCAGGGTAAGCACAAAACAAGATGAGGTAGAGATCGAGGAGCAAGGACTTTGATGTTGTAGTTGATGACCTAATCCAGATGAAGGCCTTCACACAACGTGAAAGCGAGAAAAGAATTCTGGGAATACGGGTGCGTTCCGCTGTTGATAGCGATGTTGGAAGGGAAATCAGTTGAGGAGAAACAAGCGGCTGCTAAGGCGTTATTGACAATCTTGGTTTGTTCAGGGAACAGGAGGATTTACAGGAAGGAACAAAGAGAAATAGCGAGTGCGGTCCAGCTTCTAGATCCTACAATACTGATAAGAAATACCCTGTTTCGATTTTAATGTCGTTGACCCATTCGAAGAAATGCCGCAAACAGATTGTTGATTCGGGTAGCTTGGTGTATTTGCAAAAGCTTGTGGAAATGGAGGTTGATGGTGTGAAGAAGTTGCAGGAGACCATTAGTCATGGGAAGCTATGGGGTGTTTTCGCAAGGCGGTAACGATTATTGATTAATAATCATTTTTAAGATATGTATTTAATTGTTGTTTGTTTGTTCATAATTTGTTGCTGGTAATTTTTAGTTAAGAAGTCAATTCATTCTTATTAGTTTATAGTCTACTAAGATATCAATATGTCTTTAGAAAATTCTAAAAAATTCTAAAAATTTCTAAACCTGTGTTTGGTGACCTACCTTGTTTTAAAGTTGTAATATTTTCAACCAAAATATCAATAATCTAATAAATATAGTAATGAAATTGACTTTCTTTTTTATTCCTTTATCTTCTTTACTTTTGAAACAGTTAAGAGACTCTCTACCTACTCAAAACAGTTGGTATGGTTCTTGTGGGTAGACATGCTGACGGAGCTCGTGCTGCATCATGTTTATAAGTTGTATTGTTGTACTCATTTGATATACTTTATTCAACTTTCCTTAAAACTATATTGGAATGCCAAGTTGCTGGTTATGTTTAATTCCAAAAGAATGTATATGTACATTAACGGCCCTGGTGGTGATGTGAGTTCTTAACTTCTTTCTCACCATAATAGTCACGTTGGAGGATGTAGAAAATTATTTTTAAAATGTTATGTTCCTTTTGAAGCTTACTCCAAGCATGGCTATTTATGACACGATGCAAAGCTTGCAAAGTCTTATTGGCACCCACTGTGTGGTTTATGCTTATAATCTTGTTGGCTTTCTTCTTGCAGCCGGAGAAAAGGTAATTTCGTTTTCATTTTCGACAACATTGTATATAGATGGTTGTACTGTACAATTACCAATGCGCTGTTTGGGTTGAGTTTTTATCTATGTTCTTAACTATCTTGGAATATTAAAGGGTCAACGATGTGACAAATGGCAAATAACCGTTCATTCCGTACAATCTAATCACTATTTTTTAGTATATAATCTCATGCAATTAGCGTAGTTTAATTACATAACTGTGTCGTTTATTAGATAACAGTGTTAGGACAAGAAAACAATGCTAAAACATATGTTGGTTTTCGTCGTATTGCGAACCCAATCAAACAATGTCTTAAAAGTGTTGGTAGAAAGTGCTGCGCGCACTATTCACGGTTACACTATTCATGTCAGCAAAACCGTGAAAACAGAATGAACAATGAAAAACGACACACGGATAACATAACTGAGTCCATTTACATAAGAAAACACTAATGAGAAAACATATCTTGCAAAATACATAACTTTCCGGTACAACGCCCTAATCACAAAATCATCCGTTCGGCTAAAAATATAACAATTTTAACTCGTCAGAACTATTAATTTAGCATTTCCGAGACTCCGGAATTATGACAAATGATGACAAATGCATGAAAACAATATGAGGATATTAATGGGGTGTCCGAAACATAAACTTTCGGGGCTGCATTGCAACCCCCACAACTTGTCCGTTTTTGAACCGACAAGCTAATAAATAATATTTCCGACGCCAAAACAACCAAACGGAAGACATGGCGAACTAGTTAAGCTTATTTTGGGACTCGGAATCACTTGGTGCATCGTTGATGATGGAATATCAACTTGCGACAAACTTTCGTCGGTACGACGCAAAAGTGTCGTTAATTAGTCGACGACCAAACGGAAGGCATCTAAAGTATTGAAATACAATTTCTACTAGCTTAGTGAACTAGTTAATGTCGGTTAACATTCCGAATGGTGCAATTAAATCCCTAATCACCGTACTTTGATTAATTACCAAAATATCTAGATTTTTAATAACTTTTATAAAAAGTTACACTTTACCCCCCCCCCCCATTTTATAAAATTGGTCAACAAGTGGGTCCCACCCCACTTGAATGATGTTGAAAAATCTAGAGATTTGGAGTATGGCCTAACTATTTGTTGTTGAAAAATTATACATACACCATCATTTTTTTTCAAGACCCCATTCTTATCTTTCCTCATCTTCACACCACATTTTCAAATCACAAAAACCCCCATATGGGTCATCATGTTCACGGCTCCAAGAGAAACACCAAGAACCCACCAAAGTTCACCCTAAATCACTAACTTTCTAAGCATATCAAGAACATCTAAGCATGGTTTAAGCATGAGGAAGCTTTAGGGAGTTCTTGGAGCTTAAACATCCTCTTAATCTTCTTAATCACCTTGTGCAAAGTTGTAAGTCTTCTAAACACCATGTTTAAGCTTCTTATTACTAGTTGATTTCAAAAGTACAAGTTGATTATCTTGAAGATTAATAAAAAGCACACCAAAAACCCTAATCTCAAAGCTAATAATCTACTAATCTAAACTTATTATGTGGTTATTTGTGTAGATTAGTGCAACTAGTTAGTGTAATCTTGTTGATTATGTTGATTATGTCAAGATTAGTTATTGAAAGATGAGATTTATGATGATCTTCATGTTTATTTGTTGTAGTATTTCATAGATATGTTAATCTAGCCATAATAAACTTGAAAGTGTGATTTAAACATATATATGTTTAAATCCTACAAGATCATCACCTTCAAATTCAAGAGTATTACATACATGAAGCTTTGATTAGTGTTCTTGAAAGATAGAACATGAGAATGAACTTGAATCAAGACTTTTAAAACACTAGTAACTTGGTTTTTACATGAAACAAGTTTATATAAAATTGTTTATAAAAAGTGTTACATAAAAAGTCTTGGTATTCTTAATAAACTTGAAATATGTAAGACTTGGGGATTTCTAAAGGCATAAAACAAGCATAATCAAGTTAATGTAAAGGATTAACTTGAAAAGTGATTAACTTTAAAGTCTTGAAATTTAACATAAGTAATGCTCTAGAGAAATTTGAAGGAAAGAGTGTTGATTAATGTTGTAAAAATGATATTTGGTGAAACTTGGTAAATTGTGGTGATTTAGAAACTTGATTGTGGTTTAAACACGTTTTTATAACGTGGGAAACGTCATAGTTTTAGGGGAAACTATGGCGAATTTTTCTAAAAATCTAATTGCGATTAAAGAGGGGATTAATGGGTGATTAACAATGTTAAACGCGATTAGTGGTCTTAATCTTCATTAAGGAAGTCTTGATATAAAGGGTAAAGCTCTAATCGTCCAAGAGATTTTATAAACTCATATATATATTTTTACAAGTATAAATGGATGAAAAATATCACCATGTGCAAATATATTTTTTTGATAAAAATTTATATATTTAAAAGTACTCTTTGGTGTATGATACTTGTATATTATTTGTATGTATTGATATTAGAGTAATACATGTCAAAACACTAAATACAATATACAAGTGAAAATACACAAATACATATCATGAAGACACTTGAAAGAAAACAAGTAGAAAATAACACATGTATACATATACACCAAAGTCCACTAGATACCAAAGAAATGCTACAAAAATAGATATACATAGATCGTATCTATAACATATCCTTGAACGGATACACGGACGAATGAACAAATCGGACAACGGACGAGTCCACAAAAATATATTCTTACGAAATAATGTATAATTCAAGCCGACAAGTAAGATACTACGACAAAGGGGCATAGCGTCATCACGAGAAGATTACTACGACACTTGGGCGTTTCATTGACACAAGAAATATAAAAATATATTTTTAGACACCGAATTAATATATATACTACCGATAACCAAACCCGGAAAGTTGAAACATACAAAAAATGCAAGGCTATTTAAATGGACTCATAAAAACATGGGCTCGGCCCAATGACATAAAAGACATGGGCTCGGCCCAATAACATTAAAACATGGGTTAGGCCCAATGACATAAAAGACATGGGCTCGGCCCAATGACATAAAAGACATGGGCTCGGCCCAATAACATTAAAACATGGGTTAGGCCCAATAACATAGATGACATGGGCTCGGCCCAATGACATGAGCAAAGGCTCAATGACATTCGTGCGCGGCACGAGGACATGTGAAGGGCGAAGCCCGTTAACACATAATTCAATACACATAGAATACATGTATACACTTATGAATTCAATATATATAACAATCGAGCGAGTAAACTACCAACACTCTAAAATACAAAGTTGTTCCAAAATGACAAGTGAAAAAGCAATAAGAATTCAAGATGAACAACTTATACGAGGTCCGATAAGACCTAGTGTCTAATAAAGTTAGTACACGTGTAGGTTAATCACACGTACGGACGCTCACTACGGTATTACATACAGGAACGCAAACTTGTGAGTTCATGTCCCTCCTTTCAATGATTTCAATGTTTTGTTTTTAAAACAATCAAGGGGAAATACATGCTAAAACTACGGGTATGTTAGCTATGGGTTTAGATGATAACACGATCAATGTACATAAGTAGGATGATGACATAGTAACCATTAATCACTTAGTGACCAAGGTGCAAAAGGTGTAGATCTATTGAGCTTGAGACACGCTCCACTCCTAGTTGTTAACCATGGAGTGCTTTTGTGATCCCAAAAATGTCAAAGTTGTCTCGGGTTGGTTGCGTACTAATGGTACATAATGTCAGGGGCTCGCTAACCACTGATAGATCCTTAAACTCCATGAGTGCTAATAACATACCGGGATTTCATTACAAGAATACAAAGATTTCATATGATAACAATAACTGCATGAACTCGCTCAACTTTTGTTGACTTTTTAAAACTACATGTATTTCAGGAAACAAGTCTTGAGCCGGTGATACAGTACGGGGAACGGGAAAGTCTATGACAACGATAGCCGCTTTTGGAGGGTTTGTCTTTTATATCCTAACTTCGTATGTGTATATAGGGGACAAAACCTCACTATGTTTTATGGCAAAAACTATCTTTTGTGTTGTGTAATATAACTATGTTTTGGTTAATGTTTGTAAACGTTATGGAAACTAGAAAACTATGTTGGAAACTTGAAAACTTTGTTTGAAAACAATATATCTATGGCATCGTTGTGGTTTATTATGTTTACTCATTTGGATGAAATGATTACCTTTCTTACGTTACACACAATACGCTTCCGCTACTAGCAGGGTGTGACAGATTGGTATCAGAGCTCCGATTGTAGTGAACCAGGGAAAAACTTTTACAAAGTTTGGTCTACAATCACTATGGGCTCTCACATGAAAACAAAGTCAATAACATTACAAAAGTGATTACAAAAGTATGACAAAAATGACAAAAGGTTTTCATTATGTCACGATGACACGAGGATCTATCACGCGAGCTCAGCCATAAGTGGCGAACAAGGATCAATACATGGTTAGTCTATAAGGAATAGACTCGAAAATATTAAGGATTACATGTGAAACACGAGAAACAAAAACAACATGAGATTTAGTGATTATATATATATAATGTATTTATATATGTGTTGTACGGAATATTTTGCCATGACGAAAATACCTTCGACTACGAATTCTATTATTACAATTGACTCATGCGATGAGAATGACGACCTCGCGGCTATTACGAAGCTTATGGCAGATGTGTTCCCTAAGGGAGACCCTAAAGCATTGATTCCATGGAAGATGATTGTTTACCCTCGGATGGTATATGTCTGGCTTTGGTAGTGACGACGAGCCGGAGGTGGCAGCCTTGGACAACAACTCTACTAGTGGGACGAGGTCCCTGAGATTCATATTAGTCATGATCGATTACATTCCTGTCAAGACAAGGAAGATGAAGTACTCATCTTGAAGGTACCCCTCCAGTTTTTATTATTACGACTTCTTTTATTTCTATTTCGGCTAACGTTGTGCCCTATCAAGAATAATGACAACAGACATTAGCACGTGGACCATCACGAAGGTCCCTTCTATGTTGAAGGTATATAGACAATAGTGTCCTCTCTTTGACCGATCGTCTGCTTGAACGAGAGAATGTTAGGTGTTAGGCCCTAAAGTGTGAGACTGGCGCATCAAATTAACACAACAGGTTATGGTTACGAACTGGGCTTTACCGGGTTAGTTATATTAGGTTTTGGATCTTTATAGGTCACTTGGGCCAAGCTTTAGGCCATGTGGGCCAAGCAGGCCCAAGGGGAGCCCATGTAGGGAATTGGGCTTGAGTTAGTATATAAACAAGTTTCTAACTTGTTTTTAGGTTCGAACCTTTGGGAACCTCCAAGTTACAGAATTCCTAGAGAGCTAGAGGGAAGGCGATTTGATTGTGGTGTACTCATACCAGACGTTTTTGCTTGTTCAAGTAATAGAAACGTGTGTGAGTTAAAAGTTATTTCGGTGTTCTTATTCGTTTTCATCTTATTTTTGAATCACCTATTGATTGGATTCCGCACAATCAATAGGTTGTTTGATATCATTGAAAGATCCGTTTCACGGGACTTACAAGTGGTATCAGAGCCATTAGAACCTGTTTCTAGGCTCGGTGTGATATCAAAGATTCAAGATTTTTGTTATTTTTGGTTCGGTGTTCTTCGCGTTCTTCGTAGTGTTCATCGAAATTTTATCAAAAATCACTATATTTTGGTCTTTTGATTTTGAAAAGGGCTGTTAAAAGGATTAAACGTATTTTTTTTTAAATTTTGGAAATATCTTGATTTTAAAAATTTTCACAAATTTTCGGTGATTTGTTGATTTGACAGAATCTTTTGAAAATTTGTTTACTTTCAAATTCAAAATTCCATCTTTTAACGCTTTCGAGTCCATCACCACGCCGTACATTAGATCCGTCAGCCACGTTCTCGAGTTAAGGAGGTCTCGAGTCACGGTCTCGACTCATCATCAAAGTTTCATTCATCTTTCACAAGGTCTCGACTCTCATCATCATCATCACAGTCTCGAGTCATCATCTTCCTAGTCTCGAGTCATCGTCTTCCACGGTCTCGACTCAACAACCTTCACAAAGGTCTCGACTCACTCCCACGGTCTCGACTCAACAAGAGGTTGTCAGCTCCAAAAGTTTACACAGGTCTCGACTCATCAACTTTCACAGTCTCGAGTCGCAACAGAGATCTCGAGTCATCAACATCCACTGTCTTGAGTCGCAACAACGGTTTCGAGTTCAACGTTTTTGAGTCAAGTAGGTTGTTTATCTTCAACGTAGTTTGCAAGTTCCACAACCTGCAACTCATCACCGTCGTTTTCATCATCCTCCATCTTTTCTGACTACCGTTCTCTCCGTCAACTCTCCATTTCCATCGAATCGATCACCTCCGGCGACAACCACCTCTGAACGACCACTGTTATATCTCCATCATCATCGTCTTCTTCATCACATGTCACCATTCTCACCGTGTTCCGTTCATCACTTGTCCTCGTCATCTTCTCGGATTGACCTTCGACAGCCTCTGGTTATCATCTCTATTTTTCATCCTTCATCGTAGTCCACCGTTCATCACCGTTAATCACACCATTCTCAATCACCGTCATTCACCGTCTCCGGTCTACGTCTCTGGTCATCACCTTTATCATCGTGTTTACTGTTCATCATCATCATTTCCGGCGACTGTTGACTGTCATCATCATCATTGCGGCTGTATTTAAAATTAGGGTTTTGGACGGCGGTTCAACGAAGAAGAAGATCAATGTTTCTTTTGAATTTATTATATTAATAATAATAATTGTATTATTAATAATCATTATATAATTATTAATCAATCATTGCATAATCATTGATTTTTATAATAATAATAATAATAATAATAATATGTATACTTTTATAAATTATTAAAAAAAAGATTAATTAAAAAAAAACGGTTTGTTTGGTTGTGAAAAGTTTGACAGGTTTGGAGGTGCGGTTCAGAAAGCGGGTTCATTCGTGTGCAAATGGTTTGAGTTAGCGAGTACACGGGTTCTCGTTTGGTTTGTGTTTTGGGGGAAAGAACAAAAGTAACAGCCACCCACTGAAATTATGGCATTTATGTTTCACAAACCCGCGGCTCAAGAAATTACTCGTGAAGAGATACTTTCTGTCTTTTGCACTCCTGAGTGTCGAGAAAGGGTTGAGGCATATAGAATACACAACACTGAGCTAATTCAAGACTATCAAGATATTAAAAATAAAAACTTTACTTTATCGAAAAATGAAAAACTTTATAAAGAAAAGATTGAAGCTCAGCGAAAAGACATCATCAAACTCAAAGATGATGTAAGTGTGAAAACAACTCAACTCTTATATGTTTAGGAGAAATTATGCAATGTGACTAAAGAACTGGAGGATATCAGAGATAGATATCAAATAAATGAACTCAATATAATGAAATTTGATTCTTCCAGCAAATTAGTCAAAAACTTGTGTGATCAACAGCTCGCATACAAGGAAAAGAAAGGGCGTGGTTTGGGTTTTAATCAGGCTCCTCCTCCCTATAATGACACTTATAATTATTTACATATGACTGAGGAGGAGATGATGAATGAAAGTAAAATGACTTATGGTCCCAAAAACAATAAGTCATCATTTAATGACAGACCAATTGAGAAACAGAAGTCTACTCAAATAAATTTTGTTTCTAAAGGCTCAATTGATCCTAACACTTCGTCTTCATGTGCAGATAAAGTATCTGAAGTAAAGTGTAGAGATGTTCTTGGGAGTGAATCAGTTGTTCATTCTAATATTTCTGAAAATTATTTTGAACAAACTGAATCTGATATTGCTTTTAGTAGGTCTTTGTTTGCGTCTTTTTGTGCTTATGTTTCGTCAAGTGAGCCTGATGTTTTGGGCAAAACTGATGATGTTTGTGTTGAAACTTTGAACAATAAGTCTGGTGATGAATTTTCTTCAGTTAATGATTGTGAATGTGATGTTTCTAACCCCTTGGTTGATGACAGTGTTACAGGTGAGGTCCCTCAGGACACATTCAGTGAAACCACTGAAACTTCTTCACAAGAAAATCAAGAGTATCCTGATTCTTCTTCTGAATCTGTCTCAGTGGGCGTCCCTAATGTTGAATCTAGTGGGACCCCATTGGAAACTATAGCTGAAAGTAAACCACAAGTAGATTCACATGATACGTGCATTGATGAAACACGTGTTGATGAAACTTCTATATCTTCTGAAATTAAAACTGAACCAGATTTTGAAAAAGAAGAGGTGGTCACATTAAATGAAAAGTCACAAGAAAATGTTTCTAAAAAGGAAATTAAAACAGAAACTGAATCGTCTTTTCAAAATGATCCTGATAAAATTATAAAAGACGAAAAACATCATCTGTCTGAATCTCATGCTTGTGCTAGTTCTGATCAACAGGTACAGAAGAATTCAGAAAAGGCACACGGAACACAACCAAAGCAACCTAAGCAAGCGAAGCAAGCTCGGTCATCTAGACCAATCAAATCGGCTAATGCTGCTTGCTCTCAGAATCTCCATACATTGAAACGACAGACTTGTTTCAACTGTGGAATTCCTGGACACATTGCTAGAAATTGTGTTCATCGTCCAAACGTGCAACAAAATGCCAATACACGCTCTTGTGTTGATGTTTGTGAGCCGGTTCACAACAAGCGGAATGAGCCAAAACGAGCAGATCAAACTCGGGGGTATACGAAGTCTGCTTATCAAGATCAAAGTTGGGGGTATACGAAGTCTGCTTATCAAGGACAATCACGATCTCATAAGGATCGTGACAAGGTGATTGAAAGCTCCAATAAGGGAGAAAATACGAAGAATGGTGCTCAGAGCAACAAGACTTCTGCAAACAACAAATACAAGCACCCCAATTCGTCTTCGTCTAAAAGAAATGTGCAGGCGCATCCAACGCAAAAAGGACCGGTTTGTCCTTCAGGACCTGCTAGAGCGAATCAAGCTGCTCAAAATGTCTTTCCGATGAAAAGACAAACTTGCTACAACTGTGGCATTGCGGGTCATATTGCTAGAAACTGCACATGGCGTCCCCATGTACCCTATTATATGCGAAATCAGAGGGTTACACCAAATGATAACAATCATTCCAAGCCGATGAAGGTATCATCACCTAAGGCAATGAAGAATGTGAATCCCAAGGTTAAACCTTCTGATGGGGATTGGAACGCTGCTAAAAACAAACGCAAGGCTGTACAAGAACAAAAACGTCTTTCTAAAACTGAATCAGCTAAAGTTGCTCAACTGAAGGCAACGAACACGTTTGTTAAACCGAAACAGATTTGGAAACCCAAATCCAAAGCAGCAATGTTTCCAATCCTTGAAACAAAAGGGGACTTATGTTTAAAGGAATTGTCTTATTTTGATGCTTCAGGAAATCCCAGGACCACGATGGCCTGGGTACCAATGTCTTACTAATCTCCTTACTTTTCAGGAACAACTAAGGAGGAGCTATTGACAATCTATGGAATGTTGATAGCGGTTGTTCCAGAGATAAAAACGGGTAACATTTCACTGTTGCAAAAAGTTCAAATTTTTTTTACAGATGATATGTTTCCTTTGGAGGAGATTAGAGAAGTAAGATAAGATCAGCAAAAGGTACCGTTTAAATTCAGTACTTTGATTTGAATTTGATTAGTCTTCAATCTAATGACAGAACGGTTAAGCAAAAATATTTTTTTTCTCTTTCTTGGTTCATTACTTTGTATATAAATTGTCCTTTCTCTAGTAAATGGTAAATTTGCGCAAAAATACAAGATTTATGTACAAATTTAGGGGGGGAGAGGAACATATAGATAGATATAGAGTTTAGGAGGAGAAAACTCGGAAAAATACAAAAAGAGTTTGCTGTATATATGCATTGTTTTAGGGGGAGAAAATGAGAAAAATACAAAAACATTTGAAAAATGAAAAAGCCAAAAAGAAAAATTGCATGATATGGGAAGTGAAATAAATGTTCGTGTTAAAGGGTTTGACTAACACATGTAAGGTGCCATAGCTGAAAAGACTAGGATCTACTGCGATATGTCGATAGGCTTGACGCTTAAAATGATAAAAGATACTAAGTGATATAAACATAATGAACTATGTACCATGTGGGTAACATACCAACGGCGTATGATTTTATGGTCTTAAATCTTGCTTTGATAGATAGCCAACGTCTGAGGTTTCGGGTCTTTATGTTGTTGAATCATCCGGGGATATCTTGGCTGTCCTTCTGTAAATGAATTTTCACATTATGGTGAAGGGCTGACTCATGTAAAACCAGTATCGAAACAGTTTGACTTTAGCACGATGTGTTGGTAGGCTTTATCCTTAAAGACTGGAAACATCGGCTGTTCTGTTCAGAACTAAATTAGTACATGACCTCAGGAAAGAAAATCACTTGGAATTAGCTCATTTCTATTTGAATGTCTGTATGTTGTCCCGATACACACAATTTTGGTCTGACTCTGAAATCTTCTCTGAAAAAGTCGTGTATCTCCTCTGTTTTGCGGAAGCAAAGACCTGGAGGTGCTAGGCAACGTCAGCTTCTGCTGCATCCAGATATATGCTGACCTAGCTGTACGTTGTCGCTCTATAGATTAATTAAACACCCGAAATAGGCCCTCAAGTGCCCAAAAGAAACCCAAGAAACCTATATCAAACTGAGAAAAACTCATTTGATCTGTATATTATACCATCTCTGCTTCAGATCTATTATGTTCTCTTCTCAATCTATTCCCAGTTAAGATTTCAGAGATCTGGATTGGACTTGTGAAATATGTGGTAGGGAAGCTACTTGCATGATAGAGTGTGTTGTATATAACTCCGGGATTTGATTAGTATTTGTTTGGGTGTTCATTGTTAAGAAATCAAAACATGATAAAATTTGTTACAAGCAGTTATATGGAAAAGGTCTAGGGAGATGAGTTTAGGAGGACAAATATACTGGCAATCGTCTAAAGCTTTCAGTCGTAGACCAGTGTTGATAAGTGTAGTCAAGCCCGTAACCTCGTGATTTGATCCCTGAGCAATTACGTTATTTCCTAAACACAGTCAGGATATCTTAAAAGATCCCAAGAGGACAAAAACCCTAAGGAATAAAATCTCAAAATGAGAAAATTCCCAATGCTCAAAGAGCCAAATTCGTACCAAAAAGGTATTTGCCTCGCCCTCGTTGGACAAAAACATTGGTCGCTCTGCTGTACGAAAGTACTGACCTGTTACCAATGGTCTGACCTTGTAACTCAAAAAGGATGACATCAATATACTCACCTGCTACGATGAATCGTTGTGCTTACCTTGATCGCGGGGGTATGCCTTGGAATGGGACACACGGGTATAATAGTATAATATTACCTTAAGCATATCACGAAGTTGAAAAATTGAAAGTTGGGCGTTAAAGTTTAAGTGGACAAACATATTGGCAATCGCATAGACCAGTTTGATTAGGCTCGTATTGAAAAGTGTTCCTTAGTCTGCCTGAGAACGAATTTTAATCCCATTGCAATTGTAATTGTATATTATGGTAGTTGTTTATATTTTGATTTTTTATTTGTTTTTAGTTCTAAAATTAAAAATTAAAAAATTAAAAAAAAAATTAAAAAATCAAAAATACAAAAATAGTGTCTTGTTTTTTTTTAAATCAAAAATCCAAAAATAGAGTGCTTATTGTTTTTCTTAAAATTAAAAATGTAAAGGTTCTTGAAGATTTGAATGATCATCAAAAGTTGAAAGAATTTAAATTGTGAAATCTGAGTACAAATACTTGGATGTACCTAGTGTTCATATGGTACTCTCCCTGTTGCATAAGAAATGTTCGCTTATGAGTTTGTGAGCATGTGCAGAACTTGATTTCAATCAAGAACAGGGGTTAATGAAGACTGAGATGCTGTTAGTTGCTGAAGAAGCCTGAAGCAGCACAACAACAAGATGTACCTGAGTCAGAAGAACCGGATACGAAACGTCGTCTGACAGTGAAAGTACATTTGAAGAAGTACTGTGAACCTACTTGAAGAGAAAGATTGAAGAAGAAAAGAGCTGTTGAGAATCCTCCTCTTACATTCTCTTTAACAAAGACTTTCAAGCAAAAGCTGATCGAGATCCTGAGATGAAGCTAACCACAAGAGCTGAAGAAAGAGACCCAGTGCTGAGAGTTCAGAAGACAAGAACTTCCACAACATCTGCAGCATTGCGACAACCATAGACTTCATTGAAGACGTTGCTGAATTCATGCTATGAAGACAATTTGATAGCATCAGTCTAGGGGGAGATTGTTAGGCCCTAAAGTGTGAGACTGACACATCAAATTAACACAACGGGTTATGGTTACGAACTGGGCTTTACCGGGTTAGTTATATTAGGTTTTGGATCTTTATAGGTCACTTGGGCCAAGCTTTAGGCCATGTGGGCCAAGCAGGCCCAAGGGGAGCCCATGTAGGGAATTGGGCTTGAGTTAGTATATAAACAAGTTTCTAACTTGTTTTTAGGTTCGAACCTTTGGGAACCTCCAAGTTACAGAATTCCTAGAGAGCTAGAGGGAAGGCGATTTGATTGTGGTGTACTCATACCAGACGTTTTTGCTTGTTCAAGTAATAGAAACGTGTGTGAGTTAAAAGTTATTTCGGTGTTCTTATTCGTTTTCATCTTATTTTTGAATCACCTATTGATTGGATTCCGCACAATCAATAGGTTGTTTGATATCATTGAAAGATCCGTTTCACGTGACTTACACTAGGGTGACCACGCAAGACAATTTATTATTACGGGGGCCCACGTAATAACAACTTGTAGTGTATGGAAATCCTGGTGGGCTCTGCGGGTCAAGCTAATGATCACTAATCCATTTGAAAATTCTTAAGTTGTTCAAGTTTTTATCTAGTAGAACGCTAACCGGAATGGTTACTATAACACTCTATGAAACAAGAAGATCACACGTATTGTTCGCACATCACATTCGATCTATAACACGAGTCGTTTGAGACTAGTCGTCGAAAGCAAACAAAATTTGTTGTCCACTCATGGAGGATTTTCCTCAACATTCTCGAAATTCTTGTACATGGGCTGGTTCTTTGGTGTCTATGGCACCTTACCTTAACTCAGCTGAGCCAAACAAATTGGAAGAGTCGGCCAAGCCATTCGGAAGCGTCGAGCAAGCCGTTCGAAAGCGTCGGCAGAGCCACGTACACAGGTTGCAGGGAGGCGTCAGCCAAACTCAAAGCGGGACACATCAACAAACCTTTTGGTTATGTGCGTCGGCCACCGACGCTTCAACATGTGGGACACGTGTCGGACACGTGTCAGCTCTAGGGACATGGACGCATCAACATAACATGCGGACTCTTCCCGGGCTGAGTAGTCCTTCCAAAGACGCATGAGGGTGATAAATTTGAAAACCCTCTTGGTCAACCAACAATTTCCCATTCTTCCTCATTGTGACCAACAAATCATAAAAGGTATCTTCAGTGAATACATTTTTAAAATAGAAAAAAAATATAACTTTTCTCTTTTATGATATTACATTTACGATCCTAACATCTATGATTTTATATAATCCAATTAAACACATTTACATGAGCATACGTGTGCTGAACATGAAACGCCAGGTGTTGTTAAGGTGGACCGTCAGTGATCCAAATTTGCCGTTCAAAAAAAAAAAAAAACCTATTCATTAGATGAGAACATATGCATGTCACATGAGGGTACTTTTGTAATTTTAGTTATCTAATTAAAAAAAATGTCAAGTAAAAAGCAAAAATTAAAATATATTACTGTTGCACCTAAAACTCTCTCCCTCTCTTCTCTAGTTGTGTAAATCAACCTATCTCTTTCTTACCCTACTTCTAAAGAACAACTGAACAAGAAGATGATGCAAGGGCGATGGTTGTAGGTTGCCGACGGTGGTGGTTGTGGGTGGTCTGTGGTGCAGGTGGCTGTGCAGGGGCAGTTGTGGGGGTGAGCAAATATGACCAGTTGGATCTTTCATTGCATGAAACCACCCTATTATCAATCCAGTATATGATTGCAATTCATCCCCCAATCATATGAAATTATGATACCAATTCATGTTCACCCCAAAATAAGGTAATCTGTACTTGGTGTTCATCACATTCTATACAGATTCTGATGTGCATTCCCGTTGAATAACATTTGTATTGTTTAGCAATTACTGATTTTGGGGCTTAATTGATTAATATATGTTTGATTTTTGTCTTGATTCATTCAGTATGCACTCCAACTGTTTGATGAAACGTCTCAATGAACTATTGTTGGTAGACACTAGTCAGTTGCGGATTCTAAACAAATTCAAAAGATCCATTACCAAACAAAACAGATTTAAAAAACTCGAAACTGAGTCAGTTCATCTAATTCAAAAGATCCATTATCAAACAAAGGATGACACATGTATTACATAATAGTCATCAATTTACATAATAGTCCCTAAAAATATTGAATGACAAAAGTGTCCTTATGTGCAAAGCAAATGACCATACTTAACAAAAAAAAATTTAACTAAGTTAGCATTAAAGGACATAACGTGCAACATTTTGAAACATTGGGTACAAAAGTCATCAATTTTAAAGGCAAAGGACACCGCCTAAAAATTTGTATAAAAATGATGGACAAGATTTGTAATTCACTCTCAAAACTTTAACAACCAGACAATAGTCTTGTCTGATACATCATTTAGGAAAACAAAAATTCACTTATTAAGATAGGGGAAATTATTTTTTCTAAATGGAAAACAGCTATGCAGATGGAGACTTTTATATATTTGCAACTATTGCATATTTTATATACTTGCAAGTATTGCATATTTTATTATATTTGCAATAGCAGCCTTAGTTGATTAGTATGATAAGGCTGGACTTCTACTCCGATCTACAAAAAGTCAATTAACCTCTCCATTGAAATTAAATCACACCCAGAAACAAGCAATCTTTTCATTTCTAATGGCTATTGGTGAACTCTTTATTGGAGCACTCATCACCTAAGTAGCACCGGAACGGGTACGGGATCGGGGTACGGGACGATAAGGGAACGAGGAACGACAAAACTCAAAATTCCAAGATACGGGTACGGCAATAAAAAATATAAAAAAATAAAAATACGTTAAACAAATTCCAAAAATACTACATCTTCCAAAGGTAAATTAATTATCAATAATCAATTCATTTTCAAATTCCGGTTCATCTAGTGAGAGATCGGCAATCGATAGAGAATTAGAGATGATGAGACTTGAGAGTTTAGAGATTAGAGAAGCCGAATATGATAGGTCTGTTTATTTAATGGCCGGTTGTGGAGTTTGAAAGGGTAAAAACCCTAAAAATAAATGGAAACGGGCTGGATACTTCTACCAGATACGTCCCCGACATTGGAAACGTTTAGGAAGCGTCCCCGACGAGTACCCATGGTGTTTCCGTCCCCGACAAGTACCCGAGACGGGTACGGCCACATAAATGGAGTCCCCGTGCTACATAGCTCATCACTGTGTTGTTTGAGAAGCTGGCCTCTCGTGACTTGATCAAGCTGGCAAAATCTGCAGGCATTTATTCGGAGCTCAGCAAATGGACAGACACCTTGACCCAGATCCAAGCTGTGCTGGTTGATGCAGGTCAGAAACACATAAAAGAAGAGTCTGTTCAATTGTGGCTAAACAAACTCCAGCATTTGGCTTATGAAATAGACGATGTACTTGATGATTTGCCCACAGAAGCCAAGCTGAATAAAAAATCTGATGCTAGCACAAGTAAGGTATTAAAGTTCATTCCAAACAAATTGCATGCTCTTAAATATGGCCATAAGATAAGTTCTAAGCTAGATCGAATTACAGAAAAAATGTGTAAGCTTGTTGAGCAGAAAAAACTTTTGGGTTTGAATGATAATGTTGAAAGGTCATATAGAGCTAGTAGACGTTTGGAGGAAACTTCACTGGTTGATGAAACCGAAATTATAGGCCGGGAAGGTGATATAGAGGAATTGTTGAGGAAGTTGTTGGGCAGTGAATCTTCAAGTAGTCAAAATGTCAATGTGGTGTCCATAGTTGGTTTGGGTGGTATTGGCAAGACCACTCTTGCCCAACTTTTGTACAACGATAAGAAAGTGAAGAAACATTTTGAACCCATGTCATGGGTTTGTATTTCAGATGAGTTCGATGTATTTACAATTAGCAAAGCCATTTTTAAAGATGTTGGCGGCGGCGACGAAAAATTTGAAACTCTAAATATGCTTCAAGTGGCCCTTACAGAAAAGCTTTTAAATAAAAGGTTCCTACTTGTTCTAGACGATGTGTGGGACGAAAATGCTGACAAGTGGGAACTCCTAAAGCGGCCTTTTACTGTAGGGGCTCTTGGAAGTAAAGTTCTTGTGACGACACGGAACGCCAAGGTTGCATCGGTGATGGACTCTGTTCAAACGTACCATCTCGATCTTCTTTCAGATGGAGACGCTTTGTCTTTATTTGCTCAACATGCATCAGGTCAGCAAAACATCAATGTTAATCGAACACTTAAATTACATGGTGAAGATATTGTCAAGAAGTGTGGTAGTTTGCCTTTGGCTTTGAGAGCACTAGGGAGGGTGTTTAGAACAAAATCCTCTGATGAAGAATGGGAGGAACTCTTGAATAGTGAGATATGGAAGTTAGGTAATGAAAGCGGGATTCTGCCTGCTCTAAAGCTAAGTTACTATGATCTTCCACCACGTTTGAAGCAAATGTTTGTGTATTGTTGCTTATTCCCCAAGGATTACACCTTTGACATGGATGAACTGGTCCTGCTGTGGATGGCTGAAGGATTTTTAGGCGAGTCAAACGGAAACAAGTCAATGGAGAGTTTTGGTCGGGAGTGTTTTAAAGAGCTAGTGTCGAGGTCATTTTTTCAGCATTCAAACAAAGATAAATCACAATATACAATGCATGACCTGATAAATGACTTGGCAAATAGTGTTGCGGGAGAGTTCTTTTTTATGTTGGAGGATAAGCCGGGAGTTTACGATGGGAGTGAAACTTTGGAGAAGTCCCACCACATTTCTTTTATTCAGGAACAATATGTATTTTACAGAAAGTTCAAAGCATTACAAAGAACTAGATGCTTACGAACATTCTTAGCCATAAGGTCACGTAGTTTGGGCTTTTTACTCATGTCGAACATGGCTCTTGTCAAAATACTTCCGCAACTGCAATTTCTAAGGGTGTTAAGCCTAGCTAAAAGTTCAATCAAAGAGGTACCAGAATCCATTAGTGGTCTTAAACATTTACGGTACCTCAATTTTTCCAACACTTATATCAAATGCTTACCTGAGCAAGTAGGTGATCTTCTTAATCTACAGAGCTTATTGTTGTCTGGTTGTTATGACTTGTGTATCTTGCCAAATAGTGTTGTAGAGTTAATAAACCTACGACACCTTGACATCAATCACACTCCAAAATTGAACGAGATGCCATTGGGATTTGGTAGGTTGACGGGTCTACAAACTCTATCCAAAGTCATTATTGGAGGAACTGGTAAGTTCAGATTATCTGATTTGAAGGGATTTTTGCATCTTCATGGTCAACTTTCCATTGAAGGGCTGCACAAAGTGAAAAATGCAGCACATGCAAAGGAGGCGAACTTACATCAAAAGAAGGGTATATGTGATTTGCAATTGAAATGGAGTAACGTATTTGATGGTCCTCGGAATGAAATAAGTGAATATGAAGTACTTGAAGGGTTAAGGCCTTTTGAGAAGCTGAGAAGCCTCAAGATTCTCTATTATGGTGGAACAAAGTTTCCTAGTTGGGTTGGGGATCCCTCGTTTGTTTGCTTAACTCAACTTACATTAACCGACTGTAGAAGTTGTAAATGTTTACCAATGCTTGGACAACTACCGGCACTTCAGAAATTGTGTGTAGAAAGCATACACGATTTAGACAAAGTGGGTTCTGAGTTACTTGGACATACCACCTCTTGTAGTGGTATTGCGTTTCCATCACTTGAAGTTTTGGAATTTAAAGATATGCAGAATTGGAAGGAATGGTCAACTAGTGGTGGTGAAAAGTGCGAAACGTTTCCCTGTCTTCGTGAGATATCTATAGTAGATTGTCCGAAGCTAGATGTAGTGGCAATCGATTCAATACAGTCACTTCAGGTTTTGCATGTATTAGGGTGTTCTATAGCGGTGTTAAAAAGCATGGTCGGTGTGTCTTCTTCACTCCTTAGATTGAAATTGAAGAATATTAAAGGTCTTACCTGTTTACATGGAGAAGTTATAGAGCATCTTGGGGCAGTTGAATATCTCGAAATCTCATCCTGTAGTGAGCTCACGTACTTGTGGGAATCTGAAGTAGATGCTTGCGAGATTCTTAAGAGTTTACAGGAGTTGGAAATAAGTGAGTGTAAAGAAATAATATCATTGGGAGAGAAAGAGGTGCATTTAGGGATTAGCATGGAATCTGTTACAAAAGTGAGCATTACAAGTTGCCCAAGACTGAAGAGTTTCAAGTGTCCAAATAGTATTGAGAAGCTGGAAGTATCGTATTGCCCTTTAGTTACACTTACAGATGGCCTCCCATCCACTTTGAAGTTTCTTGTCATTAGTAATTGTGATAATCTGGATGTAAGATGGTCTCTCATCAACAACTTGTCATCACTTGTCATTGTTAAAATGCCCAAACTGAAGTTGTTTCCCGAAGGTTGCTTATCTTATCTCACCAAGTTAATAATATGGGATTGTGATAACATAGAATCCATTCCAGATAATGGTTACGGGTTTCTTCCATTTCTTTGCTTGAGACACCTTGAGATAACACGTTGCAGGAATCTGAAGTCATTTCCTCATGAGCATTTGCAAAGTCTAACACCTTGATTGGTAGAAATTCAGACAGAGTGGTTTCATTTGGTGCAAAGGCAGAAGAAGAAGAAGAAGAAGAAGAAGATATATCATCTTTTCTTCTTCCATCATCTCTAACTAGACTACATTTATATCTTTTTAAGGAGTTGGAATCAGTTTCAGAGGGCTTGCAACACCTCACAAGCCTTCAACATCTTGAAATACGGTTCTGCCCTAAGCTTAGAGATCTGCCAGAGACACAACTCCCTTCACTTTTAAGTTTGGATGTGTCTGAATGTTCCCCAGAATTGAGAAAATGGTGATAAGTTATCGTCCAGGAGTTTCCTCCTGCCCAAATAATATTTTGTGTTCAGCAGCCCAGGTATTCTTCATAATAAATGTTATTTTGATTAAAGTAATTGAATGCAATGTATATAAATTCAGTGATTATGAAGTTATCACTAATCTTTTGGATTGAAATTGATGCAGGCCCAAGTATAGAGGATCGGGCCATGACATTTCTGGAGGCCCATGATCGAGCTTCCAAGAGTGTTTTACGAAAACAAGCATAACTTTGGCTACGGGTCTCCATTTTGGGCGTTCGACCAGTCAAATCGAAGCTTGAAACGAGGGCCTTGTCCAAGTTTCGGCTCCAAAAACGCGTTCTAATGGCAGTTTTGGACACTTTTTTGTTTTTTTCTGTGTTTTATGCATTTTGTTTCTGGGCTTGTGTTTGGCCCATGGCCTTTTTGTGGCCCATTTCGAATTTCTGTCTTTATTTATATGTTGCTCTTGTAATTTGGATGGTCAGAAATCAATTTCGAGTTTACTCAATTTTCACTTCAAATTCTATACCCTTTGGGTTGAATTTTGAGGGTTGAGTAAGATCATCACGGGTATTCGCAGAATCAACGTGATTTCTTCTTCGTTATCATAACACACGCTATATCAGAAATGCAATTTGTTTTTTTTTTTTTTTTTTGAGTAATCAAGTATAAACATAATTTAAATATCTTTACGAAATTACTAAGATAATAAAAAAATATAACAAACTGTTCTATAAAATATATAAACTAGTATACGTATATAAACAATGTCTTAACTTTAAATTACTGAGACTGATTGTTTAGTGGAGTTGGTTAAATTATTAAAATGCTTTGGGGACGACTAATCCTGTTGCGAGATATTCATGAAGTTCCATTAAAATTAATAATATTAAACTGGAATTAAGATTTGTGTTAAATAGGAATAAGATATTCGAATGTAAAGACTTGTGGAATTTCTTAAACATGAAATTTAATACGTTGGAATAAATAGTATGATACATGTAAGATTATAATGGTTTCATAGTTAATTAAAATCCTAAACCCCCTACTTAGATTAAACAAACAATGCAACAAAATACTATTGACGGTTTTCATCAGAATCTGAAAAATCATTTTGAAACAGGAGGAGCAAACTGTGGTGGTCTAACCGACTGGCGTGGTGATCGAACAAACAGTGCAATGAAAATGGAACAGATGATGATGAAGATGAAAAGAAAGAAGTAACGGGTTTTAAAAGTAAGAACCACGGTTCCCGACCGAAACAGAATAGCTACCAAACCAGGAACCATAACTGACCCTTATTGCCCATGGTTCGGTTATGCGGTTCTGACGGGTCAGTTATGTGGTTCTGATGGGTCCAACACGTGAACTGCACACTCCTAGCGGTCTGAGTGGGCATCGGTGGTCAGTTCAGCAGTCTGAATTAAGACCAGCGATCAAGTCGGAGTCATAGTCCAGTGTGGTGGTGGTCTGGGTCAAGGTCGATGGTGGTGACCGAGATGGGGGTTAGTGTGATAGATTTTAATTACTTTATGATTGTTTTGTCACTCAAATTCATTATAAATTTAATTCACTTTCATATATTTCAATTCTTTCATATTACAAATCCTTTTTGAAATGTTTAAATTCTAAATTCAATTCCTTCAGATTCTAACTAGGTTATAGCCCGCATGTACACGCGGTTTCACAAATAAAAATGCTTCAAATTTATTCGAATTTGATAAAAATAAAATGAAACAATATTAATAAAATAAACTTAAAAATACATAGGATATTCTAGGTTATAAACCTGTGTATTATATAAAGGAAAACGATATAATTCATAAATCTGAACATACATACTTTTTATGACCGAAATTACATATATTGCATATAATAATAAGAAATGACAAGCTACAATTATAACTCACAAATCTCTAAATACTTATTTTTATACGTAGTAAAAATAGATTTTGCTTAACTTTCAACCCGTTGCAAGTGTACCATGACCAATTTCTCTTATAGTTGGTTCTCCAATTTGCCCAACTTCCGTAGCACATGATCTTGTAAAGACTGCATATTCCATTTAATTCTTCAAAAAGGGAAAAAAAATGAATATTACACCGGAAAGATACATAAACTAATTATAAGTATCCAAATTACAACTAATTCCATTTAGAATACACTTATACACTATCAAGTTAGAGGTATGTTATACACCCAGATGCACTCTTTTAGACAATCAAGAGTAGAAAGCTAGGAGATAAAATAGAGAATAATTTTTGTCAAGATGTGTGCATCTTTATTTGACCCTATTATCTTCCACTTAGTTTTCAATGATTCAACTTAAGTGTTGTTCTGGTCTTTTTGCTAAAAATCTATCTTACCAGCACATGGATTTGTTAAGGGTTCACAAAATCTGCATCCTGAAGGTTTTTGCTTATGGCACCACATATTATTCAAGACTATCCCCTGAAAACAACTTTCCATGGATCTTACGAATAAGAGTCATGCAAACACATATATGAAATAAAAAAAATTGATCTGTATCATACCAGCTCGCTAATTCGCTCCACGCGCTAAATGGTCACGCGACTTTAGTCATCCGTATTGTCATCATAGCGTTGAATGGGTCGAAATGGTTTGTGTTTAATCTGAAAGGGGCCAAATAAAAATTAGCTAAAACAGGATTGGTTCATATAGGTTATAAATTGGTCAGACGAATAAGAGTCATGCAAAGTCTATTTGTCGCATACAAATCCTATATGGTCTTATACAAAGATTTATATTATTATTGATAAATAAATACTAATTAAACATTATAAAGAAGCAACTTCTTAATGCATATGTGGGTTGTAACCCTGGCTTAGGGTGTGTTTCAAAAAAAAAAAACTTTTGTCCACCGACGTCTCCTACTACTCTCATATACTATCTCTGCTTAAACAATCAGGCCACAATTCTCACTAAACCAACGCTGCAGCTTGGAAAACCCCTCCAACAACGTCGCCAATCAACGCCAAATCGGAGTTTTGGGAGACGAAGCGTAGATCGGGTTCCGTCGACAGAGAGACGGTGGTGTGTCACTCAACCACCGGTGAGGGCAAGCTTTCTAGCAGCGATTAGGTGTCTCGAAGTGGTTCACGGCGGCACTTGGGGTTCCGGCGTCCCTGTCTCTGTATTAAGGTGGGATTACATCTCTTTCACAATCTCTTGCAATTTATACGTGTCCTCCTTACCCTTATCAGTGTTAGAGAGAGAATCGGAGAATGATATAGAGAGAGAAAGGGAAGGAGGGGGAGCTGGACAAGGCCTCCGGTCGGCCATCCTGATCCGACAATAGTAGCGCCGACGATGGAGGCTGCCCGATGCGAAGTCGGGTCATCGCACTGGCGGTTAACAGCCGTAATCCAAGTCGTGTCTAGGGTTTTGTTGGTAACAACAACTACACGAGCAAGATGATACATTGACAACATGAACATTAGCTGACTCAGTCAACTGTTTGCATCAATTCAGGTATCTTCTTGCTCTATTTCTTCTTATCTTTGTTTAAATTCACATATTAAATTTGAAATCTCATATAGCAACATGGATCTAATGCCTTCATTGAGTTCTAAACATGTTGATTCTCTAATTTAGTTAAACAGTTATTTAAGAACCAAATAGGGTTTTATTCAAATTTGGGTTTTATTAGCTTTTAACAATTGGGGATTTTGAATTTCTAATGGTGTATAGAAAATTGGTGACTTATTTTTCTTACCTGGTAAGATTAAGAACAGAAAGAATTAATGGAAGATTATTCCAAGCATTCCCATAGTCCTGCTCATCTAGCTGTTGGCGAAAGCCGGTGCAACTAACACCTAGGCTGAATCAGTAACTGCTGATCTTGATGCGGATACCAATTCGAACTTTCAAAGTAATTGATAATTTGATATACAATATACAGAAGAAAAAAACCGAATGTGTAATTGATAATCTGTGTTCCTTTACACACTTCATAGTATTTGATATGTCTTCGTTTTCCAATTATTATGAGTGATTTTTGTGTAACATACAGTTGGCGGATAGCTTACAGTGGAGGCTGCAAAAACCATATTAGTTCTTTCATTAACTTCTCTAAGTTTATCTCAAACCAAGCACATATCTAACCTAATTGAACAATCTCAGAAAAAAAAATGAGTAACCATAACAATCGTATAAAGATTAGTTACCTGGATGTGCAGAATTGATTAGTAGAAGTATGCAAAATTGAAGAGCAGCGTGTGATGCTTCATATGTTCGCATAGCTTGAAGTTGGCAGCAACGATGTTGAACAGCGATTAATTTTTTGTTAATATGATAGCCGGTCGCTAGAGGATGAGGAACGATTGAAGGAAAGGTGTTTAGGGGTTTTGATTTGGGAAGATTGATGGTGGAGTTGGAGAAATTAGGGTTTTGGATAATGATTTTTGTTTGAGTTAATTACTGTTTTCGTCCACGTGGTTTGTCAAAAATTACTATTTCAGTCCATTAGTTTAAAAATTGCGATTTCAGTCTCTATGGTTTCACTTTCGTAACCATTTCAGTCCACCTCCGTTAACCCCATCCATTTATTCTGTTAAGTACACGTGAATTAACCATAATGCCCTTATTAATAAAAAACTAAAAGATAACTAAATGAGTTAATTATTGTTTCCGTCCCTGTGGTTTGTCAAAAATCACAATTTCAGTCCATGTGGTTTCACTTTCGTAACCATTTCAGTCCAGTCTCCTAACACCGTCTATTTTACCGTTAAGTTTTTAATGAAATACCTAAATTACCCCTGTGTTAATTAAATATGTACTTATATGATTTTATTACTGGATTTATATGATTTTATTGTTGTATGACATATGGACTTAAATTGGATTGTTGGTTTCGACTCACCATGGCTTTAGTAGAAGTAGAAGTCTGGCATTAATTTTACATACGGTTCTAAAATTTTAATTTTGGATTCTAGAATGAGAAAATGTCCAGGTAAGCATTATTTTTCAAAGTTATTATGTTAATTGATGTTTCTAGGAAGATATTAATTGGGGTGGGGTAATGGGTCGCTGGACATTAAGAGGGTGGGGTTGTGATGCCGGAGACTGGATTGAAATGGTTACGAAAGTGAAACCACATGGACTGAAATTGCAATTTTTAAACTAATGGACCGAACTAGTGTTTTTTGACAAACCACGGGGACGAAAACAGTAATTAACTCATTATGGCCCACTTTCATAACCCGGTGAGGAGGGGAAAAGCTCTCATTGATTGACACGTGTATAGAATTCTTCAAAAAATAATTCCGCAAACCAAACTCACTCTAAAAGTCTTTCCTAGGGTAATTACATTCCCATCACATTTTATTTATACTTGTTTATGGGTCATTTCTCAATTACTATCAAGGATACCAAAGATATGTCCTCAAATTAATACGGCTTTATCTCCTCCACAATCTTCTCCTTCCAAATCACAGCTTTATCTCCTCCATTATTAGTCAACGTAACTGTTGTAGAAGAGCATGATTTGCTCCTGTGAATACTCCTTTGCTTTGTATATATATTGTACCTCTTACATTGTATTAGATACAACTTTCATAATACAAAAATACACAACATTGTTCACTATTCTATATGGTACCTAGAGCCAATTAGCTCCTCCGAGCCTCTCTTTTTTTTTTCTTTCGATCCTGTCCTACTCTTCCCAATCCTTACAGCCCTTCATGGCCTCTACCCTAGTCCACATTACCGTAGCTACACATTTTCCGATCAAACTCACTCCGCAAAACTTTCCCTCATGGCGAAAACAAGTCCACTCAACCCTCATTGGCTTGGAACTTGAACATCATATTGTCGGAACTCAAAAACCACCCTCCCAAACCATTCCTGAAGGTGCTACCACCAAGCCAAATCCGGAATACCTCAAATGGTTTCGCCAAGACCAAATGATAATCTCCGCCATCCTCGGAAGTTGTTCGGATCAAATTCAGCCCATTGTATCCTCAGCCGACACTGCTCGGCAAGCTTGGGATCTTATCAACTCGAGTTATGCTAGCGGCTCGCGGTCCTGCATAATATCGCTCAAGTCTCGCCTCGCTAAAAACCCACGTGGTTCTCGCACTATCACTGAATTTCTCAATGACATGAAGTCTATATTTGATGAACTTGCTCTCACTCAAAGTCCCATCCCTGAAGAAGATCTCGTTGTTCATGTTATGAACCAATTAGGCGATAACTACGCTAACCTTGTGGCTGCCTTCAAAACCCGTGACACAACTATTGCCTTTCCCGATCTTTTCGAAAAACTCCTTGACCATGAACGAACCCTCAAAGAATCGGCACCCGAACCAACCATTTCCACTGTCAACTACACCCACCGAAACAACCAAAACCGACCCTACAATCGGAACTCTCGACCCTCATCAGTCTCCACCCAACCCTCACCCAATCGTTCCTCCTCATGGTCATCCAAACCAACATCTTCACAACCAAATAACCGCACCAATCGGTTCAACCTATTCTGCCACTACTGCAACATTCCCGGACACGAAACCAAGGAATGTAGAAAACTTGGAAGATTCCTTCGTGAACACCAAGTAACCACCAACACTTCCTCTACAACAACCCCTACTGTGAACCACACCTCTCCACAGGAGGGTTCGAACTCTTGGATGTGGGACACTGGCGCTAACGACTACGCCAGTAACGGTCGCAACTCCGTGCATATTCTTTCCGAATATGGTGGTCCGGACAAGATTGTTTTGGGTGGCGGTAAATCACTTCCCATTACACATATTGGCCAACAAACTCTTCCCACAAACTCACGGCCACTTTTCTTAGACAATATTTTAATTGCTCCTAATCTTTGTAATAATCTAATTTCCGTTGCTAAAGTTTGTCGTACTAACCGAGTTTCTGTTGAATTTTTTCCTTCTTATTTCTTGGTTAAGGATCTACGCACAGGGGCGCATCTCATCCAGACAGTTTTCAAGCCATGTTCAACAGGCACGAGTGGTACTATACACCTCCTCACCATTCGTCGCCTCAGCTGCAGCAGCCGCAACAACAACATGATCCCTCTGTGGATTCCAGATTCGTGGCAGTCACGCCACCGCCTCCACCGCCGCCAGTGCAACCGGCACCTCCGCAACCGCCAAGGCGAAGGAGAACCGATGCACGCATGTCGTCACGAGCAGGGGATTTCCATTTCAGTTCCCCACGTCAATCCAGTGGCAGCCACTATCCGCCACATCGGGAGGACCCACAAATGGGTGGACCCTCTAACCCAGCTGTACCGCAGCCGCCACCAATGGGTTTTGACAACCCAATTCCAGCGTACACGGGTTCCATGGCATACAACCCGTTCGAGCCGCCGGTTCACAACAACTACGGGTACGCAGAGGCCGACCCTTACATGGTGGCAGCCAACTACAATGCCCTGCACCCGGAAGGACCATACGGAGCTCCATGGGGAGTAGGGTACCCAACACATGGGTACCAGATACCTCCTAGGCCTATTATTCGGACTCAATCGCAGCCGCCTAGGTTCTCCCCACCTGAGCATGAAGAACTCCTTCAGAGGTTGAATCAAGTTGAACGTGAAGCTCACAGAGACCGCAGGGAGAGACAGACTTTCTTCCAAGGATTAACAAGCTTGATCAAAGGGAAGAGCAAGAAGGATCATTGAATCCTTCCACTGTTGTTTTTCCTTGTATCAGTTGAGCCCCTGCGTGGGCCTGTATTTGTTGTATTTGTTTAAGCCCCTGCGTGGGTATGTATGTGTGTTTGTTTTGACCCCTGCGTGGGTCTATCTTTCTATTAACCCCTGCGAGGGTATGATATTTATTAAAAGTCCCTGCGTGGACTAGTATGTTTGCTTAAAGTCCCTGCGAGGACTAGTATGTTATTTGACCCCTGCGTGGGAAATTATTTGTTGAAAAGTCCCGTTTAGGGCAATGTGTAATATTTTAAATAAATTAATGGAATGTTTGTTTTATAAATTTCATGTTGCCATTATGTGAATAAATAAATTATATATGAAATACATAAATTAAAAATCATTCCTTTTGAAATAATCTGCCTATGTAATTATTAATTAAGAATCTTAAAGTGTGAAACCTAGCCTTCGGGTCATCATAAGACCAGGCCAAGATGGTAAGACCAGTTCAAAAGATTCAAATCTAAGTTAACATCTGAAAACATGTTAACATTCCTGGCAGACGTGATTCGTTAAAATCACACGTCATTTTTATATATATATAAGGGTTCCTTAAAAGGTTCCTAACCCAAATTTAATGATCTCTGAATCATGGGTTAAGATCATCAATTAAGATGATCATATTTTTACCATACGTTGGTAATATGGTGCCTACGGGCCTTGCTCATTTCTACATGAGCCAAAAGACAGTGGTAGCGATGACTCCCTGTCCGAAAAAGGGTAATAAACTATATTCAAACCTTAAAAGCCTTGATTCTCTGAAATCATAGCTTAAAATTTATAAATGTCCTTGTGACTAGGCCTTTTGTGCCACAAATAAAAATGTTATTGTTTTATAATTAGGATAAATTATAATAGAAATCCTAAATAAATATGATTTATAAATTAACCAAATATGGTCTCTGTTACCATGGTTAATGAATTGCCATAAAAGACAATTCCATAATAAACTCCCAAGTAAACTATTGTCCTTGTTTTCTGTAACAGTTCAATTAAAATGGCTAATTCTGACGAAATAAATAGCCATCCAGTGGAGGAAAACGATAACGGCCGAATTACTTTGACGGGTGCTGAATTGAAAGCGCTAGTAGATGGCGCAGTTACAAGGGCCTTGGAGCGGCAGTACGAAGATTATAGTGGGACTCGAAGTAGGACCCAATCTGCACCGCATTCAAAGCCCAAGACACATTCTGAGGCTCATAGCAAGCCTCCTCCCAAAAAGGATGGACCCAAGAAAGATGATGATGATCGGCAGTCCACCAACCATCAAAGTGTTCCATCTCAACAAATAGTACTGAATCAAGAACCCCGTAACAAGGGTTGCTCCTATAAGTACTTCGTTTCTTGTAAGCCCAGGGATTTTACTGGGGAAAAGGGAGCCATCGACTGTATGACGTGGCTAGACGAGATGGACACGGTGGTAGATATCAGCGGATGCGCTGAAAAGGATGTGGTTAAGTTTGTGTCGCAGTCCTTTAAGGGTGAAGCTTTAGCATGGTGGAGATCTCTGATTCAAGCCACCGGGAAAATCCCATTGTACAATATGTCATGGGATCAATTTGTTGCCCTTATCAGGGAAAATTACTGCCCTCAGCATGAGGTGGAGAAGATAGAATCTGATTTTCTATCATTGGTGATGACAAACCTTGACTGTCAAGCTTACCTAACGAGCTTCAACACGATGTCCCGGTTGGTTCCATATCTAGTAACCCCGGAGCCAAAAAGAATAGCCCGTTTTATCGGCGGTTTAGCCCCGGAAATCAAGGCAAGCGTAAAAGCTTCTCGGCCAGCTACCTTCAGGTCTGTAGCTGACATATCTTTGTCACTTACTCTGGATGCGGTCCGACAAAGATCGCTGAGAAACAAAGAGGCTGAGAAGAGAAAACGTGAAGATGATAGTTCACGGAGATTGAACAAGAAGCACTGTGGGAACGGTGACAACAAGAAAGGATCAGAGTCAAGGAAAGATGGGCATCATTCTGGTGAGAAGCCCAAATGCAAAATTTGCAAGAAACAACACTTTGGAAAGTGCAGACTTGAGTCGAACTCACAGACTCAGTCAAAAACCTATGCTTGTGGTATATGCAAGTCCACGGATCACAAAACCTTGGATTGCAAGAAGATGAAAGACGCAACGTGCTACCGTTGCAATGAAAAGGGGCACATTAAGACCAACTGCCCGAAATATGCCAAGAAGCCTGAAGAGGCCAAGAAGACCAATGTTAGGGTCTTCAGATGGATGCAAAGGAAGCAGTCCATGATGACAATGTGATAACAGGTACATTTCTTATAAATGACGTTTATGCAAGAGTGCTTTTCGATTCAGGAGCTGATAAGTCATTTGTAGATAATAAGTTTTGTAAATTGCTGAATTTACCTGTTAAAAACTTAAGAGTGAAATATGAGGTGGAATTGGCTGATGTCACCATAGAAACTGCCTCAACCATATTAGATGGATGTTTCATATCCATTAAGAACCACTCTTTTCCTTTGTCATTACTTCCTTTGAAGTTAGCTGGTTTTGACATTGTTCTGGGTATGGACTGGTTATCTCATAACCAGGCCCAAATCGTCTGTAATAAGAAGCAAGTGGTGATCAAGACTCCGTCTGGTGAACCACTTACTATTCAGGGAGATACCCGGTATGGATTACCTGAGCAAGTGACTATGCTCAAGGCATCCAAGTGTTTGAAGAAGGGCTGTGTCATCTACATGGCACAAGTGACTATCGATGAGCCGAAGCCCAAGATTGAAGAAATCCCTGTCATTTCTGAATACCCAGAAGTTTTTCCCAAAGATCTACCTGGTTTACCACCGGATGGACAAGTTGAATTCAGAATCGACATCATCCCCGGAGCAGCACCTGTTGCTAGAGCACCATACAGATTGGCACCCACAGAAATGAAGGAGTTGAGGACACAGCTAGATGAATTGCTAGCTAAAGGTTTCATTAGACCTAGCTCGTCTCCTTGGGGCGCGCCAATCCTGTTTGTCAAGAAGAAGGATGGGTCGATGCGTCTGTGCATTGACTATCGCGAGCTTAATAAAGTCACGATCAAGAATAGGTATCCTTTGCCCAGGATCGACGATCTGTTCGATCAGCTTCAAGGGGCAAGTTATTTCTCGAAGATTGATTTGGGGTCAGGCTACCATCAGTTGAAGGTTAAAGATGAAGATGTTCACAAGACTGCATTTAGGACTCGTTACGGTCACTACGAATTCCTAGTGATGCCTTTTGGGCTCACTAATGCACCAGCCGCGTTCATGGATCTCATGAATCGCGTCTGCAAGCCTTACTTGGATAAATTCGTCATCGTTTCATTGACGACATCCTCATCTACTCAAAGAACCAAGCTGACCATGAGAAGCACCGTCGATGCATTCTGGAATTACTTCAGCAGGAGAAGCTCTATGCCAAATTCTCTAAATGTGAATTTTGGCTTCGTGAAGTCCAATTCCTTGGACATGTGGTTAGCGAGCGTGGTATCCAGGTGGATCCCGCTAAGGTTGAAGCCGTAATGAACTGGCAAGAGCCAAAGATGCCTACAGAGATTCATAGCTTCCTGGGATTGGCAGGATATTACAGGCGTTTCATTGAAAATTTTCAAGGATTGCTGCACCCCTAACCTCCTTAACTAAGAAGAAGGTTAAGTTTGTTTGGGGTCCTAAGCAGCAAGAATCCTTTGATATTCTCAAGCAGAAGTTGATCAATGCTCCTGTGTTGACATTGCCTGATGGAATCGAAGATTTTGTGGTTTATTGTGATGCATCGCACACCGAGATGGGGTGTGTGCTTATGCAGAAAGGCAAAGTTATTGCCTACGCTTCACGACAATTGAAAGTGCATGAAAAGAATTACACCACCCATGACTTGGAGCTGGGTGCCGTTGTATTCGCATTGAAGCTTTGGAGGCACTATCTATATGGTGTCAAGTGTGTGATTTATTCTGATCACAAGAGCCTCCAACATCTGTTTAATCAGAAGGAATTAAATATGAGGAAGCGCCGCTGGATGGAGACTTTAAATGATTATGATTGTGAAATCAGATACCATCCCGGCAAGGCGAATGTGGTCGCCGATGCGTTGAGTCGAAAGGAGAGGGTGAAACCTATCCGAATCAATGCCAAGCGCATGGAGATAAAGAACAGTCTGATTGAAAGGTTGTTAGCAGCACAGAAGGAAGCTGTGTTGGAAGCTAACTATCCTAATGAAAAGCTAGGAGTAACTGAGGAGCAGTTATCTCTTGGCAAGGACGGAATTCTGAGACTGAATGGACGAATATGGGTTCCAATTTTTGGAGGACTTCGAGATGTTATCCTCCAGGAAGCCCATAGTTCCAAATATTCCGTTCATCCTGGAGTGGATAAAATGTACCAGGATCTAAGGGCAAATTATTGGTGGATAGGCTTGAAAAAGTTTGTAGCCGCTTATGTAGCAAAATGCTTGACATGTGCACAAGTCAAAGCAGAACATCAGAAACCGTCAGGTTTGCTACAACAGCCTGAACTTCCTACGTGGAAGTGGGAAATGGTGACGATGGATTTCATCACCAAGTTGCCAAAGACAAGGAAAGGCAACGATACAATATGGGTTATAGTTGATAGACTGACTAAGTCAGCACATTTCTGACCCATCAAGGAGACTTATAGCTCCGATATATTAGCCCAGTTATACGTGGATAAGATTGTAGCCTTACATGGCATACCTGTGTCTATTATCTCTGACAGAGATACTAGATACACGTCACATTTTTGGAAAAGTTTCCAGCAATCTTTGGGCACACGTTTGAATTTTAGTACGGCTTACCATCCTCAGACAGACGGCCAGAGTGAGCGTACTATTCAGACGTTGGAAGACATGCTTCGTGCATGTGTGATTGACTTGGGTGGTAGTTGGGATAAACACCTACCATTAATCGAATTCTCCTACAACAATAGCTACCACACCAGCATCAAGGTTGTGCCTTTTGAGGCATTATATGGTAGAAAGTGTAGAACGCCAGTTTGTTGGGCGGAAGTTGGAGATGTCCAATTATCAGGACCAGAGATAGTGTTCGAAACAACGGACAAAATTGTCCAGATTCGTGACCGTCTCAAAGCTTCCCGGGATAGGCAGAAGAGTTTCGCTGATCCAAAGCGTAAATATTTTCACTTCGAAGTGGGTGACAAAGTCCTACTTAAAGTGTCACCCTGGAAGGGAGTGATGCGGTTTGGTAAGAAAGGCAAGCTAAGCCCGAGATACATAGGACCTTTCGAGGTTATCGAACGTGTCAGGTCAGTTGCCTATAAGTTAAACTTACCTGAAGAGCTCAGTAGTATACACAATGTATTCCACATCTGCAATCTGAAGAAGTGTTTCGCTGACGAATCACTGGTGATACCGCATACAGATGTGCATATAGATGAGAGCTTAAAATTTGTGGAAAAACCATTGTCGATTGAGGATCGACAGGTCAAGAAGCTTCGAAGGAAGCATGTACCTATTGTAAAGGTCAAATGGGATGCCCATAGAGGTTCCGAATACACGTGGGAAGTTGAATCCACGATGAAAGAAAAGTACCCTTACTTATTTCAGTAAATCTTGGGTCGAGATTTATTTTAAGGGGGTGAGGATGTAACACCTCGAAAATTCACGTCCTATAATGTGTAGACACGTGTCATATGTTTAAACGTGTGAAAGAATATTATGAAAGGACTAAAGTTGACAAACATGGAAAGTATGTGAATATACGTATTCTAAGTGTCAACAGTGAATAAATATATTATACATTAACCCTACATGATGTTTATAACGTCAAACGAATAAATCATGGATCATGCGAAGCTAAAAGTGAGAGATTACAAACTACAGGGGTTAAATGTGTCAACATGTTTAAGTTTTACCTCTGAGTGACCTTTTGACAAACCCAAAGCTTTGTAACTATAAATTATGCTCACTAGAATGCACGATATGAATTTCATAAAGTTTCGTTATCGTATGAGAAAGTTATGATCAAATTCGTATGCGAGGGGTTAAAGCGTTAACGTTGAAAGTTATGACTTTTCGGGTTAACCGGAAGTGTCCAGGGACTTGGCAAAGTGGGTATAAGTCCTAAAGCCCTTGTGGGTAAATAATAAGGGGTCAAATTGCAAGTAATTAGCTCAGTTGCCCTTTCGAAAGGCCAAGGGACAAGATGTGGAAAATGGAAAATGAGAAATCTGATTTCGGGGGTTAAGGCGGGCCGCGTAAAGGTTAACCTACCTTTACGCGGGCCGCGTCAGACCTACAGTAACAGAAAATGCAGACATCCCCCTGCATTCGCGTTCAACCGACCTTTAACAGATATTTTTGCATTATGGGCGACCCCTAAACAGTCTTAGAGCACTAGGGACACTTGTGGGCAGCTTGTGGTCAGTGCTAGACCTTGGTGTCAACAAATTGTGGTGAGAAATTCACTATAAAAGGCCATTATGTGCAACATTGTTCTTCACACCTTCCTCTTGCAACCTGATCATTCCTGGAGCTCAAGCCTGCTCTCAAGTGATCACAATTCATGCATAGGACTTCAGTAAGTTTGCTAATCCCTTCTTAATTAAGTTTTAGCTTAGTTTTAGCTTAAAAGTCAAATCGTCGTAATTAACGGTTGACTATAAGATTAATCACTAATGGTCCAGTGATTAGTCGAATCAAAAGTAGTTATAAGTTGGTAATTATGTGGGTAATAAACCCTCAAAAGGGTTCCCCCTGATTCCCACTCTAACTATGTCTAATGTCGGGTCAAACGTATTAATAAAAAGTCAACAGCATGTTTAAATTACAATTTATGCATGATTAGCAATGTAGAACACATATAACATGTTTGATCATTGTTATAACTTGGTAATAAGTGTAAGAACATGTCTAAACTTGTTCAACCCGACAATTTCCTGTAAAGACCCGGTTCGGAACCGAAAGTCACATAGTTTGACTTTCACTTTGACTTTCAGTTCTGACCCGTTTAGGCATGTTTTAGAAATGCCTCAGAGCTTTAATTGGACTAGGTTACATGTTAGTACAACCCTCTGTGATTATACACCTTGGTTCATTAGTTATCCAATTAATATGCATGTTTCCGTTAATCGCTCATATGTTGACCATTATGCCCTTTTCACCTTAGAACGTGATTTTTGAAAATGTAAAAGAGTAGAAACCTTAGTTCCTGATATATAAACTTGCACCCAAAAATTTGAGATCAATTGGTGGTGAAGATTGAGAGTTATGCTCATTATCGTAAATTTAAAGCTTTATGTTAATAAAACGGCGGAATTAGCATATAGCCTAGTTAAGCCTACCTTTTGATATCAAAATCTTTACCCACTGATGTAATATATTATTTTGGGATTTTTGAAGATTTTTAATAAATTTTAGGCTGAGCATAACTAGTAGTCGTATGCTTAATCCGGTAATTGTCGGTTTTGCCCTTACGGGCCATAAAATGAGTTTTACATATCTAAACGACTCCAAAACTTTTCCTACTGATTATATATGTTAAATAAATTATTTTAAGCCTCCTGGAAGTATAAAAATATCAGCTTTATGTATCGAACCCGTAAACGGCTCTTAATCGCCTTATTAAGCGTTTTTAACGCATGGTATGTATTAAAACTATATTGAACATACCCGGGTTGATACCTACTGATATTTTAGGCAAATTAGAATATTTTAACAGTAAGCAAAGGTTGTTTAACCCAGACTTCGGTTTTGAGCTTTTCGGCTTATGTGAAATTACCAAAATGCCCCTACGGTGCATAGTTGGTTATAAATGATAGATTTCACCCATATACTTTAACCTACTGATATAACTTGGCAAATTGAGTATATTTGCTGATTACATCAGGCCTGTAACTCAGGTTAACACTTAAACTCTTTTACAACCTTTAAAATGACCAAACTACCCCTACGGGGCATAGTTTGTGTTTAAATTCGTTTCGGGCATAATAAAAGACATCTTACTGATGTCACAACATATTTGAAGCATATTAACTTAGGAAACCTATATATGGCTCTTACGGATACCCGTTACGCTCATTACGCGTACGGTTCGGTTTATGTAACAAGTTTACATAAATTAGCCGAAACGGGTCAAACCTTATCGGTTTTATCTCAAAATCCAGAATGTGCATGAAGGACCCATATTAAGAAAGTCTCTGAACTTGTCGGGTCTAAATCACATTCTATCCGGTCTTCGATTAATCGTGCGTACGAACCGTATCTTTGAAACTAACCGGTCTAAGCTTAAGCTTAACTAAAGACCCGTTAGGATTCTAATAGGTTATTATAAACCTTCGTTCCAGATTAGGAGTACCAGTAAAAGCTACGTGCATTTGCTTATTGTGATTTATACATTGCTCAGGTAAATACTTTTAACTTATTTTCCCTATACGGGCTTGGGTTACGGTATATAGAATACCGCTTGATCGGGCATCAAATCCTCCACCATTGGGTGGGTAATTGAATAATTTGATCGGCTCGTTTAAACAGTCTTGTTACTTAAAGCCTTTGGGGGGTTAATGACCATGTCCCGGATATCCTTGGCATCATTTTACGAAATGGCCACGACTTAAGCGCGGGGTGTAGGCGTACACCCGTCAGTGCACAAAAGAATATTGTGGTGTGTCTATTGATCTTTAACCCGGACAAGATCCGGGCTACTGAACGCACAAGGGACATGTAATTCGTTCACAAGATTATAATATTAAATAATTCTCCCAAGTTAAATAAAATGTTTATGCCACGTGCATCCAAACCAATTTTCAATCATTTTCCAAAATGAGTCAGTTGATTGTATTCACCAATGTAAACTGACGTATTTTCCCAAAAAGATTAAATGCAGGTACTAAGCGTAATTGGCTAGGATTTCTCCTTAGCATCACTAGAAGTCTCGCAAGCTTAAGATGCCTGAAGTCTGTTGAACTAATAATACTATTTTAGTTTCGATCCATCTGTGGATAAACTTCCGAATATTGTGACATTTGATATTACAATATTAAATTCGGTTGTATTATATCTTTTAAATTTGCTTCCGCTGTGCATATTGATTATTGTGTTGTTTGACTATTATTGTTGCCAACCACGTCACGATACTCCCCCACCGGGCCCACCGGTGACACGTGGAATTCGGGGTGTGACAGGTTGGTATCAGAGCCAACACTGAGTGAATTAAACACTAGCCTTTTGTGTTTAATCTCAGTTACACAATTGCACATATCTGAACTTTCGAGTCTAGACAAATAACATAGGACAAATTCTACCTTGTTTGGTTTTTGTTTTGTCCTTTAATTTGTATATATATTGTTGTTGTTATCTCATACTGTATTGACAGGAATAACGAAATGTCGCCAAGATTCTTCAGGAGAAGAGGACGCGGAAAGGGGCCAATCACCGCCCCCAATGACAACGAGGCAGGACCATCGAATGTGCGAGCTCCTTCAACCACAGAGAGTGACGATCCCCGGCAGAACCGGAGGAACCTCTTTGAACCGGCTAGACGGTCGGTCTCGCAAAGCTCCACACCTCCTGTCCATAACCCTTATGGGCCACAACCGGAGTACGAGCCCAACAACCCGCAACCTTCATACATACCGTTGCAGCGATCTTTATTGCATAATTCTTTTGGTGACCCTACACCAGTTTTTAGGGGCCGGTTTAACCCGGCAAACTACATAGCAGAACCAGTGGGCTTTAACCCATTGGGGCTAGAAGATCATTTCTATGGAGATCATGCGGACAACATGGACGAGGATACGGACCCCGTCAAGCCTGCTAGTGGTACGCCAAATCATCCCATCGAGATATCCGACGAATCTTCTTTCCACTGATCACCCTACGGTGGTCCAGACAGTTTTCAAGCCATGTTCAACAGGCACGAGTGGTACTATACACCTCCTCACCATTCGTCGCCTCAGCTGCAGCAGCCGTAACAACAACAGGATCCCTCTGTGGATTCCAGATCCGTGGCAGTCACGCCACCGCCTCCACCGCCGCCAGTGCAACCGGCACCTCCGCAACCGCCAAGGCGAAGGAGAACCGGTGCACGCATGTCGTCACGAGCAGGGGATTTCCATTTCAGTTCCCCACGTCAATCCAGTGGCAGCCACTATCCGCCACATCAGGAGGACCCACAAATGGGTGGACCCTCTAACCCAGCTGTACCGCAGCCGCCACCAATGGGTTTTGACAACCCAATTCCAGCGTACACGGGTTCCATGGCATACAACCCGTTCGAGCCGCCGGTTCACAACAACTACGGGTACGCAGAGGCCGACCCTTACATGGTGGCAGCCAACTACAATGCCCTGCACCCGGAAGGACCATACGGAGCTCCATGGGGAGTAGGGTACCCAACACATGGGTACCAGATACCTCCTAGGCCTATTATTCGGACTCAATCGCAGCCGCCTAGGTTCTCCCCACCTGAGCATGAAGAACTCCTTCAGAGGTTGAATCAAGTTGAACGGGAAGTTCACAGAGACCGCAGGGAGAGACAGACTTTCTTCCAAGGATTAACAAGCTTGATCAAAGGGAAGAGCAAGAAGGATCATTGAATCCTTCCACTGTTGTTTTTCCTTGTATCAGTTGAGCCCCTGCGTGGGCCTGTATTTGCTGTATTTGTTTAAGCCCCTGCGTGGGTATGTATGTGTGTTTGTTTTGACCCCTGTGTGGGTCTATCTTTCTATTAACCCCTGCGAGGGTATGATGTTTATTTAATTGGCTGGGATTTCTCCTTAGCATCACTAGAAGTCTCGCAAGCTTAAGATGCCTGAAGTCTGTTGAACTAATAATACTATTTTATTTTCGATCCATCTGTGGATAAACTTCCGAATATTGTGGCATTTGATATTACAATATTAAATTCGGTTGTATTATATCTTTTAAATTTGCTTCCGCTGTGCATATTGATTATTGTGTTGTTTGACTATTATTGTTGCCAACCACGTCATGATACTCCCCCACCGGGCCCACCGGTGACACGTGGAATTCGGGGTGTGACACGGTAAATCACTACCCATTACACATATTGGCCAACAAACTCTTCCCACAAACTCACGACCACTTTTCTTAGACAATATTTTAATTGCTCCTAATCTTTGTAATAATCTAATTTCCATTGCTAAAGTTTGTCGTACTAACCGAGTTTCTGTTGAATTTTTTCCTTCTTATTTCTTGGTTAAGGATCTACGCACAGGGGCGCATCTCATGCGGGGCATTAACGTCAATGACGTTTACTACGGACCAACCACAACGTCTCATCAAATCAACATAACCACAACAGGATCCTTACTTGCGTGACACCACATTCTTGGACATCCTTCGTTTCAAGTTTTTAAGTCTATAATGTCTACATTAGGACTTAAGAATAATAAAGTGTCACCCGAGTCTTTCCATTGTAATTCATGTTCATCAAATAAAAGTCACAAAATACCTTTCGGTAAAAACTCGTTTGTCGCCAACAAACCATTGCAACTTCTATATTCGGGTGTATGGGGACCCGTCCAAACATCCATTGATGGTTTTAAATATTATGTAATATTTGTTGACTATTTTTCAAAATATATTTGGTTATTTCCAATAAAAAAGAAATCAGACGTCGCAACCATTTTCCCACAATTCAAGTCACTTGTAGAAAAATACTTTCAAACGTCCATTATTTCTCTTTTCTCGGATAATGGTGGCGAATACATTGGTCTCAAATCCTTTCTCACTACTCATGGTATATCTCACTACACTACACCTCCTCATACACCCGAACAAAATGGTGTGGCTGAACGTCGCCATCGACATGTTGTCGAAACGGGACTTGGCCTCCTCCACTATGCCCATCTACCATCCTCATTTTGGTCTCATGCGTTCCAAGCCGCTACCTATCTCATAAATCGCCTACCCACAACAATCTTGAATAACAAATCACCTTATGAAGTGTTATTGAATGTTTCTCCCACCTACTCCAAACTTAAACCATTTGGATGTCTTTGCTACCCATGGTTTCGCCCTTACACCACCTCAAAATTACAACCTCGATCTGTGTCTTGTATTTTTCTTGGTTACTCGTCCTCAAAATCCGCTTATAAATGCTTTGATCCTAACACAAATAAATTATACCACTCTAGACATGTTGAGTTTATTCAACACCTCTTCCCTCTACATTCACCATCCTCGACACCTACTGCCCACACCTACACATCTTTTCTAAATATCCATACTCCAAATTCAAGTGGCACATCTCAATCGACTACTCCCTCATCTCCTCATATACCAACACATTTCCCACCCACTGATCAACTACTAACTCCACCATCAACAAATCCAATACCACCTGAGCCACCCTCACCTCCTACCTCTACGAACCAAACTCCAACCTCTCCTACACCAATAACCGCTACTACACCTTCCACCCAATCATCCACCACACCCCCTCCTACACCAACTTCCGCACACACACACTCTTCCTCAACCGACACCACCTCTACCACCGACTCACCATCTACTCAAACCGCAACACCGTCTACCAACACTACTTCTCCCATTAACACAACACCCTTACCCACTCCTCTAGCTCCACGAAACCAAAAACCAAACCCCAAATATTATGGTTCCAGCTTTGTTAATCATACCACAGTCCATCCGCTTCCTCCTACCATCGAACCATCATGTGTCTCCCAAGCCATCAAAGACCCATTGTGGAGGAAAGCAATGGATGACGAATACAATGCTCTCCTTCATAACCAAACATGGGAACTTGTTCCACCCTCCACCCATACACCCATCGGTTGCAAATGGGTTTTTTCGTGTCAAACGAAAACCTGATGGGTCAATTGACAAGTATAAAGCACGCTTAGTAGCGAAAGGTTTCCATCAACAACCGGGGAAAGATTTCTTTGAGACTTTCAGCCCCGTCACCAAACCCGTAACCATTCGCGTTGTCCTCTCTCTTGCACTTTCTAACAATTGGAGCTTAAGGCAACTAGATGTCAACAATGCGTTTTTACAAGGCACTCTACATGAAGATGTTTACATGGTTCAACCACCCGGGTTTACCAATCCACAATTTCCAAATCACATTTGTAAACTTCGGAAATCTCTCTATGGACTAAAACAAGCACCACGGGCTTGGTACATGGAACTAAAAACATTCCTTCTGAATTATGGTTTTCAAAAATCTCACTCGGATGCATCGCTTTTTGTCTATAATTCTAATGGGATACTTATGTATTTTTTAGTCTATGTAGATGATATTATATTAACAGGTAACAATACAAGGTTCATGACCAACTTTGTCAACTTACTGTCCAAAAGATTTTCTCTCAAGGACCTTGGGGATCTTCATCATTTTCTGGGCATTGAAGTCATACCAACATCCAACGGCTTGTTCCTCTCGCAACACCGGCACATCAGCGATCTACTTACTAATTTTCACATGGATGGTGCAAAGGATGTCACAACCCCACTAAGCTCCTCGGAAGCCCTTTCTCCAGATGATGGCTCATCTCGTATCGATCCAACAATCTATCGGAAACTTATTGGTTCGCTTCAATATCTTGCCTTCACTCGGCCCGATGTTAGTTTTGCGGTCAACAAATTGTCTCAATACATGCATGCTCCCACAACAAACCATATGCAAGCTCTAAAACGTGTGATGCGCTATCTAAAGGGCACTATTCATCATGGGTTGTTCTTAAAGAAAGGCGAACCCGTAACCATTAGTGCCTTTGCTGACTCTGATTGGGGTGGCATTCGTGATGGCGGCCGGTCAACAACCGCATACCTTATCTATCTGGGATCAAACATCGTGTCTTGGAAATCTACGCGCCAGAAAACAGTCTCGAGATCCTCCACAAAAGCCGAATATAAAGCCTTAGCAAATGCAGCGGCTGAAGTCACATAGGTTCAACACCTTCTCAAAGAACTACATATCTCACCCTCAACATCACCAAGTCTCTATTGCGATAACATGGGGGCAACATATCTATGTTCCAATCCGGTGTATCACTCAAGAATGAAACATGTCGCCCTTGATTATCACTTCGTTCGGGAAAAAGTTGCGGCCGGCCAACTAAAAGTGTTTCACATTAACTCGGAAGACCAACCGGCTGATACTCTCACAAAGCCTCTAACTCGACGTCTATTTGTCAAATTTCGCTCCAAGATTGGAGTCTCCAATGGAGCCTCCATCTTGCGGGGGCGTATCAGGGATACCAAAGATATCTCCTCAAATTAATACGGCTTTATCTCCTCCACAATCTTCTCCTTTCAAATCACAGCTTTATCTCCTCCATTATTAGTCAACGTAACTGTTGTAGAAGAGCATGATTTGCTCATGTGAATACTCCTTTGCTTTGTATATATATTGTACCTCTTACATTGTATTAGATACAACTTTCATAATACAAAAATACACAGCATTGTTCACTATTCTATAATTACCACCTATCAAAATCGTCAATTTTTTGTTGGTATGATGTCTCTATAACCGACATGTCGGACAAGAAAACACAAGTCTTAACTATAATCCGGAGGGTTCCCAATGGATCGCCTTTACTTAACATTTACATGCAAACTTTAAAGGAATGACAAACTAAAGTTATTGGTCTTATCATGTAGAAAGAACAATCGTTTTGTTCCATCCGACACTACATATCAAACGCTCAAAAAACGTAGCAACCTGAATAATTGATAAACATAATCACAAGTTGCAAAACTAGCTTATGTCAGTGGACTATCTATCATCTTCCAGATTGCATTACAAGTATCAAAATCACTTAACTCCAGGGAACTGAACTCGAACTTTTCAACTACTAGCTTCTCTTTATCAACAATATCTGTGATTGGCGGTGAAATTAAAGAATTGCACTGAGAAGAAATATGCTAAACTAGAATCAAGTCGTGAAATTAGAAAGCAAAGCGAGTAACAACAAAGGATACGCCCATATATCTTGGACTGCTCATTTAAGTCTGGGATTATTTTAGTTACCGATGCATACATTGACAGCTTCTTCCTGTAAAACAAAAACAAAAAATGTTACTCCCTGCGTTAAAAGATACATGCAATACTCAATGGTGCAGTAGTTAGTGATCATGTTTGACACAAAACTAAATGCGGCAAATTTATAAAAAAAAAAAAACAGTTGAAAATGATTCAAGTGTTTGGTAGTATTCTAACATAAACATGCTTTCAACCACAATATGAAGAGCAAGTGTCACAATTTAGGGCTGTAAACGAGCCAAGCCAAACCGGCGCATTTTTTTAGCGAGCTGGAAATTTCGCTCGGGCTCGGCTCGTCAAAAGCTCGAACCAGCTTGTGGCTCGTCGAGCCGGCTCGTCTATTTAAAGAAAGTTTATAATTTTGTATTTCTTACAAATAATGATATACATAACAATAAATAAAACATTATTCAGGCTAACAGAATAGTAATTTTGGGCAAACTATAAAAGGAACATGGAAAGATTCCATGTAGCCTTAATCTATAGTTTTTTAAATCAATATTAGTAATTAAAACTATAGCTTAACAATCTATTTCTTTCGATAAAGAATAATCATATTAATAATTAAACAACATTGCTTAAAATATATATTAGAACACACACACATAATTTGGGGTTTATTTTAAATGAGCCAAACGAGCGAGCCACGAACCGAACCTACCTTGGCTCGGGCTCGGCTCGTTTACAAACCGAGCCGAGCCGGGTCGTTTAAAACCGAGCTGACTTCGAGCCGAGCTTTTTTCTAACTTTTTTTGAGTGAGCCTCGAGCCGTGGGCTTTTTGAACAGCCCTACAATCTGATGAAAAAGTTTTGACTAGAATTCATCAAGTACGTATATGGACTTACTGTGTCTTCATTTCATCATGTTCGAGTTTCTTGAGAGCCTGCCTTCTTTCTTCAATAAAACTTCTTTGCTCTTCAAGGTCTTTAATTTGACCGGTGACAACTGTGTATATGATATGGCAAAGAATCAGTAATCAAACCATCGAATATATTATGTACCAGAGACGAATGTGGGTGTGTGCGCGTGTATAGAGATAGTTGAATTTATGTAACTATATACTTATCTAAGGTCCTCTCGTAGCAATGTCTCCTTCTGAATCTCCTCATCCAATTCTTTCTGAAGCAAATGAATCTCTACATCTGAAGCCACTTCAGCCTTTGTGGCTTCTATCTTTTGCTTGCACGCGTCTATCTGTTTATGATAACCTGTTGCATGAATTGACTAATGAGTTTGTTTCGTTTAATTTTCCCATTGAATGTTTCGAGTAGTCCGCTTTTCACTCATTTAGATGACAGTGATAGCCACACAGTTCTCATATGACATGCAGCATTCATGCCGCTTTATTCTAAAGTATAAACCAATCACATTGTCAACGAGTCGTGACAAACAGATGCAGCTAGAGGTCATCAGGTCAAAAGAACTAATACCAACATCAAATTTGATATCTTATAATAGTGGCAGTAACCGACTCTAGGTGGTACTCGTTCATAAACAAAAAAAAAAGACACAATTTAACGTATGTAAAAATGTATCCGGTTAGTTAGCAAAATGCCAATTTTACCCTAATGCATTTAAGATGTCAATTGACTTGAAAAACTTGCAAGATTTAATAGAGTAAACAAAAAAAAGTAGTAAACTATAGCCATCGCTTCTTTGGAACTGATTATACTGATTTGAGCTTAGTTGGTTGTACATAGATACACATATAGGTTGTTTATGCTTTTTATATTAGGCAAATCAGATTTTAATAATATAAAGTATTACACAATGGCCAATAATAATGTATACTTGCAATGTGACCAATGACGCTCCTAACTTTCGGTTCCGTGTGTCAGTGTGTTCTCAAGAGCCTAAGCTCTAATACCAATTGTTAGGATCAGAAGCGAGTAAAACACAAACACAAATAAATAGAAAAGCAAGAAATCCGACACAAGAGGTTTACGTGGTTCAGTCGCGGTGTGCAACCTACGTCCACGGGGGCAACTAGGGTTTCGTATTATTGAGTGAATCACAGTTAGTCACAAGTACAAGAGAAAGAGATATATTTATACTAGCCTATTAAGGTTAAACCCTTTACCAAACTTGCTCAACAAGATACTAAGTAAACTGGGCCCATTAGGGTTAGGGCTGGCCGAACCCCTTCCCTTGTTCCTCCAACAATCTCCCACTTGGAGTCTTCGGACCAAACTCCAGCATCTCTTCTGTACTTCTGTAAATGAAAAATTCCCTGGTCTTCAAATCTCCTTACCTACCCCGCCTTCTCATCATTCTCATTTCTTCCTGAAGGCCAGCTGAAGCTATATCCAGCACCACATGCTTGGTAATCATATCTGCTGGATTCTTAGCACCTGAGATGTTCTTCAAGCTGATTGTTCCATCACTAATCAATCCTCTCACGAAGTGATAGTAGTCAAATTGTTGCTTACCAAATTCTTCAAGAAAAGTCTTCAACCATACTAAAAGGCAATGGGGTGTGGAGGAGCCCCAGCCTCAAGGGATGGTTCTCCACGTCACCATGCAAGGAGGATGTCCCTCCAAGGATGGACCAAGGGTGTGGAGGATGGCCCTCCCTCCTTTATTTATTTATTTATTTTTTTTTTTTATAAAGAAAATAAGTAATTTTTTTATTCATAGAGCCGTTCAACGGCTATAATTTCAAATTGAAAGCCCGTCTTGCCCGTCTTGCCCGGCTTGGGCTTGACGTTTGCGACGGGGACGCGCCTAGAGGGCAGTGTTCCGGCCCGTCACCGCTCCAGGACGACCCGGGGACGAGCCCCATACCCAACAATCTAACTCCTTGCTTCTGTTGTTGATAAAGCTACACTTTTCTGAAGTCTGGACATCCAGCTCACTGCTTTTCCTCCCACTGTAAAGACATACCCTATAGTGCTCTTAAGCGCTCGCCTTTCCCGCCTAGGCGACCTTTTTGGGCGAGTCGACCTTCCAGCGCTTCTCCCTCCTAGGTAAATAAAGCCATGTGATTTTTTTTGAAATCCTGTCTTCTATATATATACCAGATTATATTTATAGATATTTATATACTTTTAAATCATATCTCAATCAAATCTTATATATTTTAAAAATATATATTTTAATTTTAAAAAAGTTAAGAGATATCACATCTGTTATATTACCTATTCTAATAAACAAACTTTCATACTCTTGTACTCTTTTTTTACTCTTCTACTCTATTTTTTTGCCGGCAAAACATACAATACTACAGGACTACAGGTTATTAACTTATTATTGCTTCTTATAAATTATTTCTGATTTAATTCAAATGTGTTTAGCATTTAAATTTTGATTCATATTCTCCAGGACTACAGGTTTTACTATTTTTTTTACTTTTTGAACTTTATTTGTTTTCAAGTATGAACAATTTAGTATTGGGATATATTGGTGATTTGAAATGACTGTGGTTTTATTATAAGGGTTATGTTATTTATATATTTTTAGAATTTGAAGAAAGTGTTTTTTTTCAATACATGATATTATTTTTTTTAGTTTTTTATTTGCTTGCGTTTTTTTTTTCTCAGGCCCGCGCTTTTTTTGCGCTTCTCGCCTAGGCAACAAGCGAGGCCTATGCGCCTAGCGCGTTTGATAACTATGGTTACAAGTACAAGAGAAAGAGATATATTTATACAAGCCTATTAGGGTTAAACCCTTTAGTAAACTTGCTCAACAAGATACTAAGTAAACTGGGCCCATTAGGGCCGGCCGAACTCCTTCCCTTGTTCCTCCTAATTTGCGGTTGGATCGCCAACAGATCGTATAATACATCTTCGCCATCCTCAACTAATCAGAAAAGTGAGATGTTGCCATTCTTATCGACTTATCCTTAACTTGTTGTGCATATTTGGATTCTTAATATACCTTTTACCATACTAGGAGTTGATTTAGTTTTCTAGTCAAACTTAATTGGTTTCTATCTAATTCAATTATATTATTGTACATAAATAGTGCCCATTCCCTCACAATGAACAATAACATTAAGTGTTCCAATCTTGCATAAGGCATATTTTGGAAGAAGAAGTGGATGTGAATTATAAGAATACCCTTCCCATGGTTGTAGATATCAGTCAAGCAATGGGGTACCAACTAGCGATTAACCGTCAATTAGATTGGAATTTCAATGTAACTTTTTAAACTTATATATAGACATACAAACGAGCCGGGGGGTTTCACTGGAAACAGCCTCTCTATTCCTACATGGTAGAGGTAAGGCGGTCTACATCTTACCCTCCACAGACCCTACCTATGCTTTGCTATTGGTGGGATTTACTGAGTATGATGATGATATATAGACATACAAAACTTTTCACAATTTTATAAATAATTTTTCAAACTTATTAATCTAATTAGATTAATAAGTATAATTTTTCTAATACTTCAAAGATTTTGACCCGATTCTTGTACCAATGTTTGACTCATTTTTTACGGGCTTTGACAGATTTTGACCGCGTTCGACCGATTACCTGATTTTACCTATATTTTTTTATCCGCCTTGGTGAAATTTAATTGGTGAACTACCTATTACCGATTAATCCCAATTTTTTACAACACTAAGGGTCTATTTGGCATGGAGCTTTTAGAAGCTTCTAGCTTTAAGCTTTTAAGAAAAAGCCCCTACTCAATAAAAAGCCTTGTTTGGTTGAAGGAGCTTGAAGCTTTTAGGTTAGGAGCTTGAAGCTTTTGGTTGAACGCTCCTACAAGTAACGTTTAGAAGGAGCTACAAGCTTTTAGGGAAAAAATGACTACTTTAACCTCTAAAGATAATGAACTTTTAGTTATGTTTTTTTAGTTATATCTATTTTGATCATTTTATACATTTTATTAAAAGTTCCAGAGACTCTGTCAAACCAAACGCCTAAATATATCTAAAAACCTACTTTTGCCAAACATACCCTAACCCTTCCACTAAGTACAATGAGAAAGTTTTTGATAAGTTAAAAACCATTTTTTATGTCGTGAAAAAACAGGAACATGGTATTCAAAATCCACAAAACTGAAAGGGTATTCTTCTAATTCATCAGAGTTCGGATCTAAAACATACAATTGTTCATACAATTGAAAAGTATTATTATTATTTATTACCTTGAAGAGAAGTGTGAAGTCCAGCATGATCAGAGCGGCAACGGGAGTGGAGTGTGTCGGATTGTTCAACGCAATGCTTCAAGGAATTGATGTCTTTTTCATTTTTCAAAAACTGGACTAGATCATCGCTGTATGAGATCAGCTTCTCAACATCAATTCTGTCACCCATTTTTAGGGTTTGGAGAAATAAAAAAGGGGAGGAGAAAAAAATTGGAAATTTTTAGGGAATCATGCCTTGTTCTTGTATTTTAAACGAATTTTTAAAATACTTTTAAGAGAAAAATGTCCGGATAGTCCCTGTGGTTTCGCCTTTTTTCACCTATAGTCCCCAACTTTCTAAAACTACCTGAATAGTCCCCAAGTTTTCATTTTTTGTTCCCGGATAGTCCCTGGGTCTAACTTCAGTTACTTTTCTCTGTTAAGTGGGTGTTAAAATGATGTGAAATGACAAAAATACAATTTCCTTAAAAGGCCAAACCATAGGGACTATCCGGGCATCTTCTTCATTTCTAGAGAAAAACCCCACCACTCATCTTCTTCACCTCTCTCTCTCTCTCTATAATCTTCTTTACCTCTCTCTCTTTATTCTCTCTCTCTCTATATCTATCTATCTCATTCTCCTCCCCCTCATATGTAACACCCCGTGTTTTCACGAGTGAAAGTCAAGGTCAAGGTCAAAGTCAACCACCGATTTCGCGCGACGTGACTCGTAGAATTGTTTGTATGATATTTAGATTATGTGGAGTAAATGTCGTACATTACAATAATCGAACCATACTAACCGCATTTCAATCGACTTACGGCTGCGAAGGATAGGAAGTAACAATGCGATAAAGTTAATCAAGCTATGCTAATCAAATCGACCTCAAATCGTAACTCGAGCTGTGTATTGTACTTGTCATTATACGTGTGTGTGTGCCTTACGTGTTACATGTGCATGTTTATTTTATGTTATTTTATGTTGTGATAATCAAGCGAACCCAATCGAACTCGAAGTCTAACTCGAACATGAACGAACCCGAACCCGAATCCCGAGTCGAACCATATAAGAAGTAGTTGGGACTGAAAGTAATTTGATTAGGAAACCCTATCGAATCGCTCGCAAATCGAAACCGAATCAACATCGCACCGAACACACCAAATGAGGTGGCATCCGCACGGATGGCCCATCCGCACGGATTGCCAATCCGCACGGATTGCCAATCCGCACGGATTGCCAATCCGCACGGATGACCAGTCCGCGCGGATAGCCTACCCGGGTGCGTGCCATGCGCACGACTCACCCTTTCCCTTTTTGGCATCCTATAAATACACGGGTCACTCTCCACTTTTTCCACTTTTGGCAAGTGACGTCCGAACCACACGCATTCTTCACTTTTTCTCAGATTTCTCCCAATCCAGGTAAGATCTTGCACTAATTCTTGTACATCTTTGATCACTACACAATTCTACACATTTCTATCTTTCGAAACTTCGATTTTAACCAGGAAATCATCCGGATTTGAGGTATTCTCGGGTGACGTCATCATGAAGTTCATAAGAACTTCAAGCTTGACCTCATTCCACCAAGAATATCTCAGATCTAAGCGATTTCTACAAGATTTTACAATAACTTCACCTAAATCTAAACTTTTCTAAGGATAAAAGAGTTGAAAGAAATAGACCTAAGTTCTCTCCTTCTTCTACCCTTAAAACCGGTACGAACCCGATCAGTTCTAGTGTTCCACTCGTCAATAGTGATGCACTCGTTCTAGATCTGGAATCCTACCCACAGACAACTGATTCCGGGGTTAACCGGGATGACCGTTCTGAGTCGCCGACAGGCCGAGTTAGGGTGGTTCCTGACCGGTCTAGTCACGCGGGTGAGAACACAACTCCAAGTGGTTGCCACGAAATCAGAACGTCTCGATAAACGACAACAGAAACCAAGTGTAGACGAACGGAACAACCAGGCCAGTTGTCCGCAAGGACAAGCTGTCCGCACGTACAAGTCATACGCACGTACAGGTCATACGCACGGGTTGTCATCCGCACGGACTACCCTTGGGACCCACTTTCCAAACAAGGTTTGAGTATCGACGAACGAGCAATCCGAACGGACGACCTCTGAATGGATTACTCTTCGGATCATGAGATACTAAGGCCTTAAAAATGAAAATCAAACAATCTTCATCCGCACGGTCAAGTCGTACGCACGGACAAGCTATCCGGACGGATTGTCTCTGCCCGCGCGCATAGGCTGCCTGCACGGACTACCATACGCACGGACCGCCGTCCGCGCGGCCGGCTTGAAAGATAGAAACACTTATGTGTCTTCTAAATGCTACAACGAAAACTCCAAAGCACAAGCCATCATACACAAACACATCTTAGGAAGAAACAATCCACTTGAACATTTATCCACACATACAATCTAACCGTACGGATAAGTCACCCGCACGTACCACAAGTCCGCACGGATTACCACCTGCACGGACAGCCGTACGCACGAATAACCTATCCGGATGGAACACCATCCGCACGCATCACCATCCGCACGCATCATCATCCGCACGGATAGGTCATGCGCACGAATGACTTCTACTCACGGATAACTGATCCGCACGATCAGTCATCCTACCCACTCTCACTTGTACTGTTTTACGCGTCACTTATCGTTACGTTATCAAATCTATTCAGGCTAACCGTACTCGCTGTAAAGCGCTCCCTTCAATCCATATCGCTGTGAGTATACTCGAACCCTTTTTGCTTTTAGCACTTTTGGGTGTTACATACGTTACAACTATTCAAACTACAACTATCACACTACTCAAGCTATTTTAACGCTTAACCATTAATGCATGTTATACGTGGCTTATGAATGCTTGTTTGTTATGTTTACACATGGAATGCTGTCTACCTGCCTTAGCAACGATAGTACTATAGTTTGGACTCAGCACCCGTTCACACGGGGGTTGTTAAGGATCTTTTACTTGCATGGATTACAGTGGTAATCGTGTATTGCGAACTGCCTCGGGCAGTCAACCCGCAGTCATTGGTATCGATGGATCTATGTCGATAACTAACGTGCTTCATTTCTCTATGTGTACGTGCTGGTTATGCGTAAACGAATTCGAACTCTATATGCTATTATCAAACTTGTATGCTCACCTTTACATTTTATGTATTGACATTATTTTAACGTATGTGACAGGAGCTTAGGATGCACATGTGATAGGAATTGGAAGCTAGAATAAAGCTTTAGAGCCCAACAAATAGTTGTCTGTAGATAACTTATTAGGGGTCTCTAGAAGCAGATAAACAATTGCTACTTATTTAAATCTGAGTTGTCGGAACAGAGTATTTGTTTTGATGCTGTCTGTAATAACTTGTTTGACTATTTATGTTACGGTATGGGACGTAATGTTTAATTGAATGGTAATGATAGTTGTTATGGAAACTTCTGGACAATCTGTTTCGCTCAGTGCCGCGCCCCGATGATTCCGCCATCGGTTGGGGTGTGACATCATATCTCTCTCTCTCTTCACCCATTACCACCACTTTCCACCACCACCTCCACCTCCCACCACCAACACCCACGGGTTAAAGAGTTCAACCCATCAGACTTCATCCTAAAATCACCCAATGGCCATTGCAACATAACTAATTTAAATTTTACAAAGAGTATTTTTCTTAAAAATCGATATCCGATATGAATAAGCAGATATCCCCAAAAACTATAACAAACAACATACAAGTTCACACATAAAACACCCAAAAAAAATTAAAATCCGATCTCTTGCTGCAAACATTTGGTCTAAACCAATCAAATATCAAGAACCAGTGGAACAAGAATAAAACACTCAAAAATAATTAAAATTCGACTCTTGCTTTGACTGCAAACATCTGGTCTAAACCAATCAAACATCTGGTCTAAACCCGACCTTCAAACACAAGAACAACTCGAACTGTAACCGCATGATCAGTATAAATTGAGACCTCGGATTACTCCACAGACCCTTTACGTCTCAAAATTTCGCTCGGGTCTTCCTGTGATGGCCGGAATTGGATCGTCGAACACCTCGTAACTCCGATCGTCTAGGTCTTCATCATTTCGTCATCATTGTAAGTGATTCCTTTGTGTCACTTGATCTGTTTTAACTGAAGATCAAAAGCCCTCTATCAATTGGGCATTACAGGGGCTTGATCGTCTAAATTTTGCAATTTGTCAGATTATGGTTCATCTCGTTTATAATTTGGTAATGGGTGGTGGAAGATGGAGGTGGTGGTGGAAAGTGGTGGTAATGGGTGAAGAGAGAGAGATATGGGGGAGAGGAGAATGAGAGAGTGAGAAGAGAGAGAGAGAGAAGGGTGAAGAAGATGAGTGGTGGGGTTTTTCTTTAAAAATGAAGAAGATGCCCGGATAGTCCCTATGGTTTGGCCTTTTAAGGAAAGGGTATTTTTGTCATTTCACATCATTTTAACAGAGAAAAGTAAGTGAAGTTAGACCCAGGGACTATCCGGGAACAAAAAATGAAAACTTGGGGACTATTCAGGTAGTTTTAGAAAGTTAGGGACTATAGGTGAAAAAAGGCGAAACCACAGGGACTATCCGGGCATTTTTCTCTACTTTTAAATTGCACAAAACATCCTTTAAGTTTTATCATTCTTGCTAGTTTCAGCCTAAATCTTTTAAACTTACCAAAACAAGCCTATAAGATTTATTTTGTTACGGGTTTCATCCTTTGTCACTAACCCAGTTACTAATCCATGCTAAATGACCTCACATGCATAACATGTGAGGGCGCATGTAAGAGTAAGGGCATGTTTGGCAAAGTTTATTTTAACAACTTATTGACTTATTTACTTTTTGAAAAGTTAAAAGGTGTTTGGGTTAGCTTATTATGTGAGGGGGAAAAGTAAATAAGTCACTCCATCCTGACTTATTTACTTTTCCAAAAAGTCAATAAGTTATAAGTTGCTCCAAAATAAGCTTAGCCAAACATGCCCTAAAACAATCATTTCATTCTTGTGAGGTTATAAAACCCAAATAAAATCCCAGAGTCTTCATTAGTTCAAACATCTTCTGTAAAAATATAACTACACTAAAACTCTAAGCATAACAGCGTTTACAATAACATATTCCTATGTATACCTCATTACATTTACATAAATAGTCTTTTATTGTTGTTCTAAATTTTATATAACGAATTACGTTGTTGGGGTTTCAAAGAGACATTACAAATTCTAAATCATTATTTGTTTTTAATTTATAAAATTTTATTGATTTTGAGATGATGTTTTGTGAAATCGCCGATAAATGATCCGCAAGGTTACTGAGAAATTTTCAGTATATTAATATATAAATTTGATATTGATTTGGTGAATGGATGTAACTATTATTATAGTTATGAGTTTTGATTGGTCCATTAATTAGGGTTTGTTATTAGTATTTATACAATTTATGATGAACTACCAAATACAATTTGTATTAAAAAGTGATGTCTAATAGTTCTATTTGAAGATAATCATTAGTGCAATTATGTTAATGGATTTACAATAATGCACATGTTTATATGATAATATGTTATAATATGACAACTACTTAGTTAATTTTGTTGTATATCATTGTTATTGCAATTGTATAAGCCTTTTAGTTGCTATCAGATATTTAAATATGTGATTTGATTCTATGAAATATTTGTGTGGTAAAAGATATTATTTGCAAATTAACATGACACTAAAATTCTCAAGATGCTTGTTATATTTTCTTGAGCAACAAAATTTATTAGTATAAGAAAACTCATTTACAAGTAATAAAGATTCATATGTTATTATATGATCGAGAAAGTTGATAGTGACATTTGTTTATATTTTAAACTATAGTGACAAATATGTGTATATATGATATACCTGTGATTGGCTATATCATGTTACATTAAGCATAAATTGCATACATTTTATTGCAAATAATGAAAAGATATATATCTTACTTTATAAAGTTTTTCTATAACTTGTTTTCTACTACGATATGTTATATCGTAGTGTATTATGTAAATTGACTCTACATTATACATTGATTTTATATGCCATCATGCATCATGTAAATATTGTTGAATAAAACAACAAAACCAAATTTGTGGTTTATATGCTATCATAAAAATAAAAGGTATAAATATGCTTAAATATGACATTAGAAGTGTCATACTCTCTGAATTTGATTATTAATTTATAAAAGGTCATAAGATTTATAGACCGATAATACTACATGACTTGGTCATGTAACGATTTCTCAATTTATTATATATGAAAAGAAGATTGTCTTTAATGAAAAACTGGATAAAAGATGTTTATGTGTCACACCTGAGATATGCTCATGAAGTTGCGATACCATTAACAAAGTATGAGTTTAAAATGATTTCATACCCATGTGACTGAACAAAGAATGAGAATCCATGAATGTTTTCGGTTTCTATCCCATTGCTTAAAGTGAATATGATGATGATCAGTGTAAAGGTCACGATCATGACTCAAAGGAAATTAAAATGATGCCACCATGAAAGTTTGTTATTATGCTGATGTGAATAATGAGATCAACCATGTTAATTATGTGGTGATTATACAATGATCGTTATAAAGGTCATAATCATGGTAAATGAGAAAACTGTAATGATCCTATATTGATAGTGAGATCAACCATGTTAATATTGAAATCAACCACAAGAGGTGACTCACTAAGGAAGTGATTATACGAGAATATAATATATGAAACATGTATAACATGAATGTTTGAAATAATAAGATACGGTTCTCTCATATTTTATGTCGTGTATTAAACAAACACGAGTGCAACTAAAACATGTATGATCCATAAAACCTCTGATGAAGAATGAAAAGCTATAAGACTTGTTCTGGTTCTACTTCATTCCCTGAATTGAATGTGATTATATAATGATCATTGAAAATATCGTGATCATGGATATAATTGAGAAATTTGTAATGACGATCATAATAATAATAATGAGATCGGTCATAAGAAGTGTTAATGTGTTATGATAGCCAAGTTGGACGACCTCGGTATCTTGTCATCACTATACTACATCTGCAACAGTTCTTTCTTTGTTACACATCATCGTCTCGCCATCACGCCGCCACCGTTCCGCCCGCACGTCATCATCTTCTCCAACCCATGGGCTCGAGATCAGACCTTCATCTCTGTCGCCGTCATCTCCATCTCAGAACTTCATATCAATACAAACCTAGGGTTTCCGACAAACCACCATCATCTCCATCTCAGACCTTCATCTCCGCCGCCTGCAATGTGGTGGATGAAGCAAGAAAGCATGACTGACAAAGAAGATGGTTGATGAAGGGATCTGGTATGGAGGATGGAGTTTAGGTGGCGGAGATGTTGATGTTGGTGGGTTTAAAAATGTGAATAGGAAACTTGGTGGGTCTCATCTTTAATTTTAATATATCTATTTTAGTGTTTTAATTTAATACTAAGGGCATGTTGGTCATTTTACATGGAGTTAACGGAGAAAACTAACGGACATCCACTCTAGTGACTATCCGAGTAACAAACTGTCAAACCACAGGGAGCACCGGTGTAATTTCCAAAAACTGGAGACTAAAGGTGTTATTTTACAAAACCACAGGGAGTATCCGTGCATTTTACTCTTAAATTTAAAATAAAATCACTTGAAACAACGAGTTTTTAACTTATGTTAAATATAAAATAAACTCACTTGAAACGAGTTTTTAACTTATGTTAAATAGCCAATGATCTCTAGATCAAGTGGTGGAAGGCTTGCATTTCTCTTGATCAAGTGGTGGAAGGCTTGCATTTCTCTTGTGAGATGCAAGTTCAACACCCACCTGGTGCAGAGGGAGGCATTGGTGGGCAATGATAGGAAATCCAGGGAAACCTGGATTCAATCCTTGAGCCAAACAGGTTTTACCGGTAATTTCATTGTCATGCCTACTAGCGGGTGGGTTACCGGGTTTTCCCGGAATTGATGGTGGACTCGGGTTACTCTCGGAGTACTCCGTTTGGGCCAGTGGATGCCACGAGAGTGCTCAAGATTGATTCTGTTGGCCGTTAAAAAAAACTTATGTTAAATATGAAATATAACAAAATCAGACAAATCAAAATGGACCCCTCCAGTAAAAACGTTTCAACTACAAAATGATAATATAAGCCCTACCATTTGGATGAAGGAAGATGAAATTATGCACATCATTATTTGAAATTATAGTTTACATAATTATTTCAAGTTGAAATGAGTTGCTTTCAACAAGGATATATCTTGTGTGGAGGCAGAACGGTTTCTGGGGGAAAGCCTTCGACCCAAGTCTGATAACCTCAGCACTGGCCCTGCTATCTGGGCACAGACTTGGCAAGGGTCTGCAAAGTGCGGATGTGAATTAGAAGTTGACCTTTCAAAAAAAATTTATTTTCAATGAGTGGATTGCCTAAATGTTTGGTGTATAATGTTTCTAAAAGAAACTTTAAATTGTCAAAGAAATTGGAATCAACTCCACTAAAAAATGTCCTAGTGTTCGATTTGTAAATCTGTTGATGTATAAAAATCAAATGACATAATTGCACTTTTCATTACACAAAAATGACAAAACTACCAAATGGTTTTGGTTCTGATTCTCGTTCAAAACCTTTGCCCTGTAGATCTAGAACTTGGAGATGCTGCAATTGGCTACTTCATTGACGTTTCGCTTCACTTGGATGCTCTTCACTCCACCGCCACCGACAACCTATTCACCACCAACATTATTGCTCTTATTGGCGACACAGACAAGATCATCTTCCCAGTGGATCATTGCCACCAAATACCAATGGTGATATTCAATTTGGGGATCTACTTGCTCTTCTTCCGCCTCTCACTTCCTCTTCCTTTTGTTGCCATATCGTCATTGCTAGAAGAAATGGGAAGAATGCCAAATACGGAAGAACCTTTGTCGGATTGGATATGGAAGAAAAATTTAGAATGTTTTTCGAGGCACTCAAGAACTGTTTTCAAATCCAAACTAACTTATGGTTGAGACTTGAGATGATAAATTCCTTTGGTTGATGGAATTTGAAGAAATTAAATTTCAATTTCAAATCCATCTCTAACCAATATACCGTACGTTCACACGTATAAACTCAAAAAACAAACAGAAAGCAGGTTATACAGTTGAATTCATTCCAACCCCATCAAACATATTATGGAGTTAACAACTTAGAAGCATTAAAAAGATATATACTCCCAAAATCTTGCAAGATTCCCCTTGTCTTCTTTCATTCTGACCACTTTATGAATAATTTATTAAATCAAACTCAGGAGTAAAGTGATTTTTTACATTTGATTTTGTATGATGAGTGGGAACTTATTACAAATCATCTGGAAGCACATTATCTGCAGCAAACATCAGTGAGCCCAAATTCTATTCACAATTAGTTCAAAATCTTGCAAATGAAAACCAGACTAAAAACAAGAAATACTACCAGAATCATAAACTTTCAATTGAAGTAAACTTCGATGAAAATCTAGTTTGTTGCCACACAGAATAACGTCCGTTCTTCAAATAACAGCCAAAACCGATTAAATAATAAAACCCAAAAACATCGCCACATCATCACCGCTTTTCAATTTTTAACCACTCATCTCAACATAGTTTATATATAAAAAGTACGCTTGGCCCCACCCAATACGGTTTTTCTAGTTCTTGATCAGGTGCAAAAAAACGAGCTCCACAATGGTAAAACCGAAAAAACGTACCGTGGTAAAACCGGATAATGTGGCTTTTTCGGCTTATTGTCCAAGCTAACTCTGGTTTCAAAACTAAGGGTATAGGGAGTGGTTAAACACTTTCAATTAGTAAATTTTCAAATCGACCAATCAAACAGTGCCATGTCATTTTACCTATTATGTTTACCTATTATTAAAAAACGTTAACGGTGTTTAGACACTTTGGAATAGGTAAACTATTTAAAAAAAAAAAAAAGGAAAAATATGTGATTGGTTGAAAAGGTATGGACCCCACCACACACACCCCTCCCTCTCCCCGATTCGGTGAGCTTTAACCAATTTCTCCCCCAAAATCGGTATTGTTGAACGGTAAAAATCCAAGGCGGTGGTCACCGATTGGTGCCGACCCACCTTTACCGCTCCACACCGTACCCCCTAAACAGATACAGAAACAAGAATCCAGAACATAATCTAAAAACTGTCACTTCAACCACAAAAAATCACACAGAATCAACAAGAATTATTGCTCAATATTTATGCACATTAAAACCAGCATAAATTACACAATTGAGACCTACCAAATTCAACATTAACATTCATCAGTTACTCAAAAACAAAAAACATATGCTCTACCTTACCTATTCATATAATATAGACTGCGAAAGCATAGATAAAAAAACTTATCTTCACAGTCTAAATCCCCAAGCCAGCAAACTACCATAAACCGAACCCGAATTATCCGAAATTCAATCGAGAAAACCTGTTTTCCGCCACACCGCATTCCGAACCAGCCGTAGATCCCTCCCTTTCAGCGTCCTTCCAGCACCTTCGAGAACCGAAAACGTAGTATGCGGCGATTTCGAACTTTTCGCAACGATTTCGTGCGGAGGAAGCATCTCTTCTTCGTCATCATCTCCGATGTCGACGTCAGCAAGTTCTCGTCCAAACGTCGGTTTTCTCGTGAAGACCGGCACATTCACCGGCGCCGATTGCTGAAACTTCAACGGCATCGACTGAGAGACGATCGGCACATCACCGGAGCATCGCTCTTGCTTATTCGGTCGAGGAATCGCCGGAATTAGCCGCGAAGATGACGGACTGTTCTGGTTCTGGATCGTAGGATTTCGTCGGTTCATGACGGAGCGATTAGGTTTTAGGCCGTTATTCGCCGGATCTTCCGGTAATGCCGCCAGAATTCCGAACTTATCTGGCTGCCGGAACGACTGATTTCCGTTACCGTTAAATTTACCGTTAGTCGCCGGATCTAGCGATTGACACTTTTGTTCGGCGAAATCGCCGGTCCAGAACACGTCATCTTCACTGAAATCGTCACCGGCGACGGATGAGCTACCAGAAATGACGCCGGAGGACGACGGCGGTGAGAAAACGCCGAGGAAACGGTCGGATGACGGTGAGCGACGGTGACGGAAGGTAGGGACGCCGTTAGAGTCCATCGGAGATAGTTGGACACTGGATTGTTACTCACACCGACTCAAAGATTTATTGTTGGTGAGAGGGAATTATCTGGTGCGAACAGACTCACGGTGATTTCGGTGTGGTTTGTTGATGGACGGTTGAGATTGGGTTGTGGTGAGACCGTTTGATGAGTGTGGTGGGTGTGGGTTTGTGATTATCGATTGGATTTGAGTTGGTTATGAGAATGACGTGGCGAGTGGACGCCGAGACGGTGAGTACGAGATTTGGGGCCCACTTTGACTATGATTTTTTTGGAAGATGACTTTCAATGTACAGGACCTTATGTAACCGGGTTTATGTCGAAGACATTCCCCCGTCAGCCCCGCTCTTCCGGACGCGATGTTCGATCGGGCCCCGGCCGTTGCGCAAGCTGACTTCCGCCCGGAAACCATACTGCCCCCACACGAGAGACTCGCTGGGGTAACAGCTGGGTAAAACCGGGTTGCCCTCAAGAACGCACCATGCCTCGGTAGGATACGATCCATCATTTGGACGTCCCCCTAAGACCACGAGTGGGAGTCGAACCGGCAACCTCCAAGGAGGAAGCGGCCGACTTAACCCCATGGGAATAACCCACTGGGCCACTTTGACTATGATTATCTTTTAAGTTTAATAATGATTTTGGTAGTATGAAATTATAATTGCATACGATTACGTCATGGTTGCAATATTTTCGGTATTCTTTTAGTGACTTTTATGGAATAAAAAACACTACCATGCTATGTTAAAAACAAAAATGATAGAAAAACTATAATTTTAAACCGGGGGAAATTGTATTTTTTTCAAGACAAATGAGCGTGTGTCAAGCGTCGAGTCAACCAATTAATAAAAAACACTACCATGCTATGTTAAAAACAAAAATGATAGAAAAACTATAATTTTAAACTGGGAGAAATTGTATTTTTTTCAAGACAAATGAGCGTGTGTCAAGCGTCGAGTCAACCAATTAAAACAAAACACTAACATAGTTTTGTCAAAAAAAAAAAAAAAACTGAAATAGTGGCATGGCTATAATTTTACAGTGGTGGCAAAATCGTAATTTGACATGGGAAAAAACCAAAAACGATGGCAAAACTGTAAATTTGAATTGGGGACAAAATCGTAGTTTGCCTGGGAGAGAAAAAACTAAAATAATAGTAAAACTGTAAATTTAAACAAGGCAAAATAGTAATTTAGTTGGAGCAATGGAAAAGTGTCAGGCAGCTGCCTGACATTATCCCCCTCCATGTACTTTGTAGTGTATATACTACCTGCCAGTATTCCTCTCCATGTACTTTGTAGTGTATATACGAATGTTTTCAGAACCGGACCGGACGTTAAACCGGTTCAATGGTCCGACCGGTCGGGACCGGACGTAAGAACTGGAAGGTATCATAAATATGATAAAAATTAATATGGTTAAATTTGAAAAATATATAAAAAATCGGTCCAACCCTTCCAAAAATCGGTCCGACTGGCCGGTTTCCCGGTCCAACCGCCGGGTCGCCGGTTCAATGCATTTCCGGCCCGATACTATGACCCGGACCGGCTCAACCTCCGGTTCCTGCTCCGACCGGCCTGTGTGGTCCAGGTCTGAAAACACTGGTATATATTGCCTGACACTATTTATCTCCATGTACTTTGTAATGTATATAAATATAAATATAAAATCATATAAATATGAACTTTGGGCTTGTTGTTAACTGAATGTAAAAGTATATAAGTATGATTGGGTGGCTTTGCTGGTGACACAATGGTACTTTATTGATTCATTAGTAATTTAAATTTATCGTTAAAAACTAAATATAAAATTATATAAATATTGATTGACATAGAGGCTTAGGGGCTGTTTTTTTAACTTTTAATGGTGCTCTTAATAGTTCAGACCTCCTACTGGTTCAGACTGTTTGTTTCGCGAGCAGATGTTTGAGTGGTTCAGACATTTGCCTCTAAATGGTTAAGAATTATATTGAGTCTGAATTGTTAAGAGCTCTAATCTGAATTGGTCAGACATTTGCCTCTGAACGGTTAAGCATTATACTGACTCTTAATGGTTCAGACTTCTTACTGATTCAGCACTTAATAGTTCAGATTTCTTACTGATTCAGCACTTAATCATTCAGAAGTTACCAAACAGCCAACTTAATTGAATTTTTATATATTTCAATGTAAGTAATAGTATATTAGATTAACCTTACAGTATTTTCAAAGGATAACGGAAAAACTATTTTAATTGATATAGAAATTTAAAATCATTTTCATATTTTATTAATTTAATTGCATGTGAATACGTCATGGCTAAAATAATTTTGGTATTTTTCTTTTGTCTTTTATGTAAAATTTGGAATTGTTGTTACCTGATTTTATTATAAAATTAATCATAGATAACCCTGGGCTTATAGCTCAGTGGTTATGGAAATGAGGGAAGACTTCTGACCGAAAGGTCTCGAGTTCGATTCCTGATCCACCCGGGTTTTACCGGCTTTGCATTGTCGTGCCCTCGGTCGGGCGGGTGCAGGGTTGGGTTTTCCCCGGAACTGGTGGCATGGTGGGCTAGGGGCTCCGTGAGTGCAGGTTGGGCTGCCGCGGGCTACCTTTCGGCCAATGGGTGCCGCGTACGGAGTACCCGGCGATTCTTATGTTGGACGTTCAAAAAAAAAAATATATGTTAATATTTATAAAGAAGGTTAGTAAGGTTAAGAGAATATTTGAGCATATGGTAATGTGAATAATAATATATTAAATTAACCATACAATATTTTCTAAAGGTAACCAAATAACTATTTTAAATTTGATATACAAAACCAACTTATTTATATAAATAATGTTACCTAAATTTTTGTGCATTGGTGGTTGTATCTTTTGTTTTGTTTGTTTTCTTTATTTTGAGTGGGTTGTTTCTTTATTTTTATTATTTGTACCTTTTAGGTCAATGGGGACTTTAAAAGGGTAAACCCCTCCCCGCACAATTGTAGCCTACTCTCTCTCTCTCGCGCGCGCGTCTTCTTGTGTACACCTTCTTCAATGATTTCAGGTATTTTATTTTTTTGGCTTTGTTGTTATACGTTGGTTGATCGTTTGATTTTACAACTTTGATTGTCGGAGGCATTTTATCTTTTGTTGTTGTTCTGTATTACTATTGGTATTTGCTTTTACAGTTACCTTATACTTTTTGTTTAGGCGTTTTGTTGTTACCAAATACTTTAGGTTTGTTTGCGGTAACGATGCGTATCTTATGGTCTGTTTTTTTGCTCTGATTACTTATGTTGGGTTATTGATTGCTTTTGGTGAACAGCCACTTGATGTTATTGTTTGGTTTTTTTGGTCATGCATTTACATACTTTTCGGTTGATTGCATGTCTTTAAATGTTGTTTGATTTTGGTGTATTCAGTGTCATCTGATATGTGATTATGACTTTTTGAACAAATCCGAACAAAAACCCACAAAACCTTCTTCCAAATTTGTTCCCCATGTGTGACTTCAGACAAGGTCATAAACAAATACGGAAGTAACAAATACGGACAGTAAATTCAGAATCTCTAACACATACAGAAATCCGGACAGAGCAAATATCAGATCAAACCTCAGACCTGCAGCAACTTGGAAAACAAGAAAACCATCTCAGTCGATGAACAACTTCAATTTCTTCGTGTTTTCTGCAGAATCTTCACGTCTTCATGATGTTTGGCGGAAACAAACATCAAATCAAGAGCAATGGTGATTTGGAAGGAGGTTAGACCATTCCGAATCAGTAACCATGCTCTGATACCACTGTAAGGTCGCCTACCGAACCTCTAACAACCGAACAGGATCACAAACACAAAACACCAACTCACGTGTCACACCCCCAAAATCCACACGCGGAGTACCACCGCTTGGAGGAGTGACTGACCAGGATCAAGCCACCAATCATATTGAACAAATAAGTGAATAGTAAAAGTCATTCATCAATACGATAGGTGTTTTCAAAACCAAACATAAACAAGTGTGTAGCGGAAGCAATAATGTAAAAACCCAACATAAGTATTAAGTTGAAGTGTCACAAAAGAGTGTATCATAACATCCAAAAATCCGTGCCCACAACGACCGCGCCTCCCGTGCAAGCTCCAAGGGTACCTATGGTCCTGCAAGGCATGTAACAGAGGGTCAACAGCTAGTTGAGCGAGTTCACAGTAAGAAAGTTCGTAATAGTAAATTCTCTTCATAACATGTGGCTCTACTAGGCCGATAGTATGTTCTATTAGTGGGGGCTTCCCATATTTGTATATACACTAGACTATTTGTAACCATAAGTGTTCTTCTTAGCCCGAGAACAGTAGTACGTACAAGGTTTACGTAGGTTTTACGTAAGTGCCCTTCTTTACCCGAGGACAGTGGTACGCGTGGGGTTTACGTAGGTTTTACGTAAGTGTCCTTCCTGACTCCGGAAGACAGTTGCATGTGTGAGTTTACGTAGGTTTTACGTAAGTGTCCTTCCTGACTCCGGAAGACAGTTGCATGTGTGAGTTTACGTAGGTTTTACGTAAGTGTCCCTCGAAACCTGAGGACAGTGGTAAGTACTTGTTTACGTAGGTTTTACGTAAGTGTCCTGCTTAACCCGAGGACGATGGTAGATAGTCTAGTAGCCGCGTAAGTACGAGTAATTGTTAAATTCCATCATTCAACCCATTCCCAACCCCGGGAATCCCATGCCTTGGTAAGAGTGTGAACTCACCTTAGTTTGCTCGGTATGCTAAGTTAAGTGCTCACAATAAATCAGTCAAGTCCTATAGTGTACGTATACTCAATCAGTTCACGTTCGTAATATTTCACATGTAACTATCACAAAGTGTGTTTGGCAGTTAATCATACATCACATAACAGTTAATCATATGTGCACAATTCGTGTTTCACATAACAGTCAATCACAGTTTATTATAGCATATTATCCAATAACATACTTAATACAGTTACTGACTTAGCATATTTAATAAGCCATAACATGGTTGGATCAGAACTAACAGAGTTAACATATGTAACTGGATTAACAACCTAATGTAGTTAAGAACAAACAGAGTTACATACAGACAAGTTTAATAACTAACAGTGTAAATTAAATAAATAGAGTTAACAACTTAACAAGGTTAACAAACAATAAAAGTTAACAACTTACTAGCTTAACAGAGTTGACAACTAACTGCATCAAAAACTAACTGAATTAATAAACTAACAGATTAATTACAACACAGAACACAGGAGCCGAAAACACAATATATTCGAAATCCCTCTTGGCCGAAATCCCCTAAGTTGGCGAAAACCCTCACTGGGCCGAAATCCCCTATTTGGGCCGGAATCACTTGGGCCGAAATCACATAAAGTGATTTCGTTGATGAGCTGGGCCGAAATCACTCAAAGTGATTTCGTTGATGAGGGATTTCGTTGGGTTGGGGGGGTGTTTTCGTTAGTATCATCATCATCAACAACAGCAGGTTTTAAACACAGAAAGTCCCCAAATCAATACCAAACATCACGACAGTTTCAGCAAACTATCAACCATAACATCAGATTATAACTATCTTTATCATACTGATTAACTCAAGCATATCGAAATCAAGAAATTAAACATGTAAATCACTAACCCAAGCCGAAGATACAATGAATCGATCGATGAATGAGGCTCAAGTGGCTCGCGGCTGCTGTTCGGTTTCAAGAAGGGCGAGAGAGAAGTTGAGAGGTGCTTAGGGTTTGCCAAAGAAAATAATAGTCCGCGTACAGGATAAGGATAAGGAACAATTATTTATCTAGTCATGAATGGGCCCAAAGCCCATTTGGTTTTCGTTGGCCTCTTGATGGACGAAAACACATAAGGTGTTTTCACTAGATAGTGTTTTCATGGGTACTTGTTTTCAGTAAGAGTTCCATCTTTATTTATAACATGTTAATTAATACAAAACCTTATTATCATACACTCACATATAATAAATATTATGGATCCCAAATATAAAATATCAATCGAAATACGATATAACGTTTTACAAATGTAAGCGTTGTGAAACAACGAGTCATGTAAACAAACAACATAAACAATTAACGTGCAATTAATGCGAAGATGGAATCTTGGAAACTCGAGTTGTCACATCACGCGGTGTGCGGAATCCACCACGTGATGCAAACTGCTGCGAGGATCATGATGTAGAAGGAGTAGAAGAATCAGATGATGATGATTGACAATTTGTGAATCCCCAAAGTATTCACAGATTTCCAATACACACAATAACACACAGTAAGGCTTTTGCTTCATAGAGAGAACACTTGCACAGAAAGATATTCACCAAAAAGTCTGATCTTTCATTTCATTCACTAAGTATAAATACAAGATTATGTTCAGACACATAAGTCCTTACAAGAAACACTAGTCCGAATTTGTTACTTAAACAAATACGGTCACACAAATACTAACCAAACAAACAAATTCGGACTTCATACCTTACAACAAGGCAATCCGAATTTGTGTATATCACTAACAAGTACGAACAAAACAAATGAAACAAATTTGGACCAGAACAAACAACATATCCATCCGAATTTGTTTATAAACCTATCAACAATTACAATAAAGACCCTGAAGATTCTTCAAGTAGCAGAATCCAGCATTTATCATCCAAAGGTGCACTTACAAAACTTGTTCCGGGTTTGTTAACTATCAGCGTCCGGGTTTTTATAAGGGGTTTTGTGTTCGGATTTGAATAACTTTAGTTCTTCCGTGTTTAAGCTTAGGGCTTCTAACTCAGTTTTGTCTGGACAAAACGCATCTTAGGTTTGTCCGGATTTGTATCGTGTGAAGGAGATTCCGGATTTATTCAGTATCCGGGTTTGGGAGTTGTTATATAACAGTCTTCTGTCCGATTTTGGTCACATAACTTATTATCACAGTGTTCATAAAAACACCAGTCGACCCTCACACTCTGTTACTTGTGCTCCGATTTTATGCTTAAACTTCTTGATTTTCTCTCTATTTTTGTTTTAATTTTCATCTAAGGTATGTTTTCTACTCATAAACATCATCTTCTTTAACAAGCTTGTGATTTTTGTATCTAGGGCTTGTAGTTGGGATTGTTGTTGTGTTTGATTAGAACTTAGTGTTCTTGTTAGCTTTTGAATGATATTGGAAGATTAATGCTTGGATGATTGATTGTTTATGTTTTGATGACAGCATGTTTGTGTTTACAACTTGGTTTGATTCAGGTTGGTTTTGTTTCCAAGAAATTTGGGTTTTTTTTATTAAACTTCAAGAACTTTGTGTTCTCGATGATGGGTTTTGTTTTTAAAAGCTTTTGTGATAATGTTGGTATGATTACATGTTAGTTGCTTAGGTTTTTTTGAAATCTTGAATGAAATGAGTTTGTTAGCATGATAAATGTGAGTGTTTGGCTAGTTTTTGAAGTTGGTTTGTTAGGTGTTCTTGGAGGGGATTTTGGTTGGTGTCTTCATGAAGAAGATAAATAATTTTTAAACTTTTCACTTTTTGATCCATTTTTTTTAACTTTTCACTTTGTGTTTAATCAAACTTGTCCGACTTTAAATTTGTCTAGACTTGACCATCCGGATTTGTTCAAGTTTTAAATCGGTCTGGTTTTAAGACTGTCCAGATTTAATTTCCATGATTGATTTTTGTCCGGATTTATTCATGGACTTCTGTTTTTAACTATTGTCCGGATTTGTTGAGTCCGAGTTTATTTTTTTCCGGATTTATCTGATGGATAAAATCTTCTCCAGATATAAGTGAGTTCCGGATTTAATATTGGTTAAATCGTTCCGGTTTTAAATTCTGGGACTCCAGATTTATTATTTCTGGATTTAATTGTTTCTATTTGTCTTTGATTTGTCCGGATTTAATTACATAGGATGTTTGTTTCGGGTATACCATTATTTCCGCACAGTTACTTATTCAGTTTTAGTCCGAATCTGTTTAAACATGTTTGGTTTTCCGGATTTATTTGTAAGGTTTATGTAACCTACACAGTTTTGTCTGCAATATTTACTAAGTGTAAATGTTTTTGCAAACTGTCACCTATAGTTTACACTTGATGGTTTTTTTTTTTCTCACTTATCTTGTTTGTTTTATCAAAGATATGGCTAATCAACCAAACCAACCTCCTCCAAACCAACCGCAAGTACCGGGACGTGTTTTCATACCTAAACACAATCAAGTAGCTATTCTAAATAAAAATGTACGCGGAATTGATGATTATTTGCAAATTATTCGTTTCCTTAGGACATCTCGAGTAGCTTTTGCTATTTCAACCGAGATTCGAATCGTGGAAGCTTATATGCGGGATTTTTGGATGATCGAACGTGTGAACAACAATACGATCGAGGCAACTGTCAACGGTTATCAATTGGTCATTGTTAGGATCTGAGTTTGTATTGATTGTGTTTGTTTAACAAATGATTAATGAAAGAAGTTAAATCGGAGATGAATTGCAGCGGAAATGAAAGTAAACTTTATAACACAATCAAAGAGAGATGGTTTTCAACAAACATGATTTCATTAGCCAAATGATTGTATAAATTGCAAATATTCAACTATGCATGCATGTGTTACTAAATTCCCCCTTAGCCTGAGCTCACAGTTAGTTCATACAAGATGAATGGTGAAAAAGAGCTAATAGAACAGTACAGGTACTGTTCTATTTATAGTACAATCCTAACCACTAAGCATCTAATGCTGTGTCACCTAGACAGTGACATCTAACAGACTAACAACCTCTAAACACTAATCTAGACAAACACTGTTACATTGAATACACTGATATAACAAAACACTGATACTCCTATCCACTGTTGATACCCAAGCACTGATGTTGCATATCAGTGCTTTCTTCAATGGTTGATCAGGCCTTTGAATCAACAGTGTTTTAGTTTTCATCAGGCAATCAGCAGTTGTTAGGTCTTCTCAGTCTTTATACCCAGCAGTACTTAGATGAACAGATGTTGAGAAGATCGGTCCTTAGAGTAATCAGTTGATAGAAGCACTACCATTGGAGGGAACTTAGAACATGCATTGCTTTTTGTGGATCAACTGTTGAGAACCAGTTTTGGCTTTGAGTATCATCTGTTCTTCTAGGTTTGATGACAAGGGCCAACAATCTCCCCTAGAACAGATGATGCCAAAACACTTCTTTATTCTTGATCTTTATTCTCTCAACAACTTTTCCCTAACTTGCCATTCGAATTGGAGCTCAAAGTTTAGGGAATCTTCATCATCTTCATCCCTATGAAGTTGAAGTTCTAAAAGATCTAGGAGGTCAACTGCATCCAGACCTAATGCATCCTCCCTTGAAATGTGTTCAACTCTACCATTGGACTTAAGCAGAGTCAATACGTGGGTCTTTTTATCAGACTTCCACTTTAGTATTTTTTGAGTCCAATGGGTTTCTTGGGAGAGATTTTATTTGTGATGAGTTTGGAGATGGAGGTCTGCTTGTCAGCCTTTGGACAGTTTCAGCAAGTTGAGCTTGAAGCTTTAATGAAGCATCATCCAATCCATACAAAATTTGATTCTTGATAGCCAGTTTCATAATGTCAGCTTCTCTTTTTTCATCTTCCTCATCCATATGCTTCTGTCTTTTTCTTTGATTCAAGACTTGGGTGGATAAGTCAGAGGATGTGAACAGTGTTTTAAGAGAGAGGGCCTGCTGCTGTGGCTTATCAGTGGTTTGGTCTTTGTACACTGGATTCTTAGGAGCTGTTGGATCAGTTTCTCTTAGTTTTTCCAGCTTATCATATACTTGATCAATATACTGCCCGGACCACCTTGAAATGGCCCTTGCAGACCCATACTTGGCTGCAACCAACTTAGCTATCTTCTTCTTGTATTCTAAAGTAAGATCTGCACTGGATTTCTTGAACTTATTCCAGTTTGGTGCAGTCTTCTTCATCTGAGGATCATTCTTCATCCTTTCACATCTGTTTGCTTCTTCTTTGAGAGCTGTGAGAGGCCAATCTTTGAACTGATGCTCTTTGGTAGGGTATGGTTTGTCTCTCATGATAAGCTAAGAGATCTTTCCTTAGCTTTCTTTGAAGATCAGCATTTGGTTGTAGATTTGACATCTCCTTGCTCAAATCTCTTGCAAAATCTTCCAGTTTCCTGACTTTACTTAACCCATGCTGTATTCTACTTGACATGTTGGTGTCACCATTCCCTTTACTCTCTTGCTTAGCAATATATTCAGCTTGTTTGGCTTTGAGTTTCAGATATTCATCCATGTTTCTTGGATTTCTGAAGCCATGAAGAGATGAGATGGTTCTCTTGGATGGATCATCCTCTGTATAGAATTGTCTCATTTCATCTTTAAGAGCATGCAATTCCAGAGGATAAGTTATTGCCAATGGGATGACTCTTGAAGGGTCTTGACCCGTGAGTGGTTGTGGTTGAACAAGTGGATTAACTGTTGGTGATGATGGAGGATCAAATGGTTCAGGGTTGGTTTGGATAAATGGTGATGAGGATAAAGGAGTAGGTGCAACTATATGATCATCATGCACTGTAAACTTCCTTTTCCTTGTGTATACTGATGTTAAAGAAGGAGTTTTTGTAGGAGTATTGGTAATAGGAATGAAAATTGCTTGTGATGGGAATTGAAATGTTGTGGAAGGAGTGGATTAACTAACAGCTGTTGAAACAACTGGTGTCTCAACCACTGTTGTCTTAACTTCTGTTGTACCTTTAGGAGTATCAACATCTATTGCAGTTGAAGATGGAAATGGTGAGGATGGTTTAGTTTTCTGCTTTTTGGCAGGTGGTTTTTGTGGTGAAGGTGTTGGTTTTGGTGTAGCAGTTGGTGGCTTTTTGGTACCAACAGTGGTTTTGAGACCAGCAGTGGTTGGCTTTTTAGGATCAGAGGTTTGTTTTGGTGGTGAAGGTGGTTTAGGGAATATGGCAAGTGGAGGTCTATTATGTTTGTGTGATTTCTTCCTGTTGGAAGTGCCAAGATCCTTTGTCTTAGTTTCCCAATTTTTCAATTACTTTTGTTCCTTTTTCCAAATCCTCTCCTTTATTTCATTTTGATTCTGGATAGTCTTTTTGTTTGCAATCTCTTCATCTGCTTGAATGTTCAGGGTTTCATCAATTCCCTTTTCCTTTTCTTTGACAGGTGTTTCAGCAGAGGTTGCAGAAGACTTATTTTCAGGCTCTGCTGGCTTTTGTCTTGGTGTAGCTTTACCAAAGTTCTTCATGTTATGTCTCTCCCCCTTTTTGGCATCATCTTCTTCTTTTTCAAAGACAGGTGGAGGGGTAGTGCCAGTCAATTTTACCAGGGCTTCTTTGATGCCCCTGATATCTGCATGAGTATCTTTATATCTTGCCTCAACCATGATTCTTACAAATTCCATTTCTGTTTTGTGTTGTGTTGTGTTAAGCAGCAAGCAATTCCCTTTGATGAGATAGAATAGGTTGAATAGCATTCCAGAGCTCTTGGGAATATTTTTGTGGTGTTGGCTGACTTTTGGAAGCTTCTACCAAAAACTGGATTGAGTCAATCATTTTTTCAACAGTGGTTTCTATTGTAGAAAGCCTCTCCGTCAAATCTTGGTATTTTAAACCATCACCCAACTTAATGGGATCATCTGATTTCCCACCAGAGGTGGTTATATCAGTAGTGGAAACAGGAGCATTCTCCAAATTTTCATCAACTGATGCCCCTTTTTCTTGGTACTGGGGACTTCCCTCTACAGTGGTTACCTTGGACAACACACCAGTGGTTAACTTGAACACACCAGTGGTTACCTTGGTATCATCAACAGTGGTTGCCTTCAACAGAGTCTTAAGTATGAAACTACTGTCCAGATGTAGATCAGTGGATCCAACATCTGTAGTAGCTGCTCCACTTGAACTACCAACAAGAATTTTGTGAAATTCATGTGGTGTAGCCTCCTCAGCTGTTTGTGGGATAACCAATTGAGTTTGTTCAGACACAGCCATTGTAGAAGTTGTACTCTCAGTAATGGGTTGGTGAGAGGGGCTGTTTTGTATCTGAATCTCAATAGCATCAAACAGAGGTTTAATGGATGGTGGAATTTGAGATGTGGATAGTGGTGTGGAAAGAGAATTTGCCCCGGGAGGAGGACTGTTAAGCATACTCTCAAGTGAGGGTGATGCTTCATATGGAGGTGTCCCTGTGCTTACAACATGTTGCTTTTGTGAGGAAGCATGAGGAGTTGAGGCTTTAGGTGGAGATCTTACCAACTGTTGTGAGGAAGTAGCAACAGTGGTTTGTGGTGACATTTGTGTTGTCACTGGGTTAAGTTCTGGGATCTCATCTTCCAAAAGACCCTTTTTGGTAGGCTTGGTGGATTTCTTTTTGGACTTTATGGTAGTTTTTGGTGGGGGTTGCACAGCAGTGGTTATGCTGCTGTGGTTACCATGAGCAGTGGGCTCAACAGCTGAAGTCTGAGGAGCAGATGTGGACTCATCAAAAATTTTCTCAGACTCCCCTGCTTGTGTTTTAGAACCTTTTGACTCTTTGGCCATTAGGCAAGTAAAAGTTTCAGCAGACAAGCTGTTTATTTGAAAAGGTGCACCTTGTACAAGTACTTGTGCATTTTCTTTTGGTATTTTCTGTTGTAAGTAAAAACTCAAAAATCTTGGAAATAACAAGAAAGCCTGTGCCTTCTTATCTTTAATATTTTTCACATTATTAACCAAATTAGTGAACAATGCTTGGGAGTAATTGAAATCAGTTTTAGACATAATGGCGTACCCCAAGTATTGGATTTCAACGGAATTTCGTTAAAAGCAGTTGTTTTATTTGAAACACAGGTGAGCAGGGTATGAAACATGAATTTCATAGGAGGTGGAAATTCTCCTTTTTGCATAGTAGCTTTTGATAATTGTCTTGCAACCCTCTTTCGATCAAATCAATTTGATACTCATCCTTAGGGAAAGAGGTTTTACCTGCTAGGTCATTCATCTGGCAGACCTCTGAGATGGTTTGTGGTGTTATTGAAACCAAGATACCTCCTACCGCTGATGAAATTGCCCATGGCTTTTTATCTTGTATTTCAAGTTTTGCATTAGCCCAGAAATCTCGTAGGGTATCTTGACAAATGGGGGTATTGCAAGTGAGCAAAGTTTTGTACTTTGAGGTGGATAGGGCATCAATGATGGTATGGGAGTCTGTATTTTTGCTTGTTTTTTCAAGAGTACAAAGATAGTTGTGGGGATGTTTGATAATAAGAGCCATGATCAGAGTGAAAAAATTGTGAATGGAAGAGAAAAGGATGAATGGAAGATGATAACCACTTTGAAGAATTGTTTGAATTCGATACGGCAGTGAAAACTCTGTTTGGGGGTTTTATCAGGGTTTTATTGAAGGTAAAAAGTGAATGCTGACGTGGCAGTGGTTTCAAAGATCGGACGGTTAACATCTGCCCACGTGGTAACCTCTGATGGGAAATAGTGGAAGACAGTTGTTTGGAAACCACTGATGGACAATATCAGTGGTTGAGAACAGTGAATGATAAGAACATGAAAGTGCCATTTTGCAGTTGCTTAACTTGGAGACCAAGAAAGCACTGTCGTTCACCCATTGCACTCATTTCAAACTCAGTTGTCATGAGTTGTCTGAACTCTTCACACATTTTATTGCATGTGCTTCCAAATATGATGTCATCCACATAAATTTGGACAATCATCAAATATTTTCCTCTCCATTTTAAAAACAAGGTTTTGTAAATTTTACCTCTTGTGAAACCAATAGAGATGAGAAAAGTGGAAAGAGTTTCATACCAGGCTCTAGGTGCTTGTTTCAAGCCATACAAAGCTTTGTTTAGCTTGTAGACATGATCAGGATGAAATGGATCCTCAAAACCAGGAGGTTAACAAACATATACCTCTTCTTGTATCTTACCATAGAGGAATGCACATTTGATATCCATTTGATACACCTTAATATTGTGGTTGACAACAAAGGCTAAGAACAGTCTGATAGCTTCAAGTCTTGCTACGGGGGAAAAAGTTTCATCATGGTCAATGCCCTCTTCCTGTCTAAAGCCTTGAACCACAAACTTGGCTTTGTTCTTGACAACAATGCCCATTTCATCTGTTTTATTCTTGAAGACCCACTTTGTGCCAATAGGACTAACTTCCTCTGGCAGTGGTACAAGTTCCCATACTTGTTGACTCTTGAACTATTGGAGCTCTTCTTGCATAGCTTCTACCTAACTGTTGTCTTTCAGTGCCTCTTGGTACTTGACTGGTTGATGGAGTGATAGAAAGCCAGCAAAAAGATAAATGTTTTGGGATTGACTTCTTGTGAGAACCCCTTCATTTATGTTACCAATCACTTGGTCTAGTGGATGAGATTTAAGGAAGATCAGATCTCCCTTGTATCGAACAATGGCATTTAAAGGTGAAGGCTGCAGATGTGAATCATCTGAGCTAACATATGTTGGTGACTTTGACGATCCAACATCTGTTTGAAATGGAGATGGAATAGGATGAATGGGTGTGGCACAAAGTTGATTTTTATCCACTGTTGATGGATTTTTATCAACAGTGGTTGGGGATAACAAGGTGGCAGTGTTTGGGCTACTTTGGTCAACAATTGTTGATGCGGCAGTGGATGAGCTTTGACAGCTATTTTGAACATATGCTGCTCTGGTGGTGGATGTGATTTTGTATTGTATTGTGGGATCACAACATCATATCCATAATCTTGTGAAGGAGGTTGTTGAGTACCTGCAGCGTTAGTCTTGACAGACACATCTTCAAATGTAAATTTATCAAGATCAAATAATTCAGCAGGGTTTGCATGGACTTTCAGTTAAGAAAGTTCATTGAACTTTACATTCAAAGTCTCTTCCACACACCTAGTCCTTGTGTTAAACACTTTATAGGCCTTAGCAGTGGTTGAGTATCCCAGTTGATAACCACAATCTACTTTGGCTGCAAATTTTGAAATTGAATCTTTTAAATTTAAATTTAAGCATGGTCAGCCAAAGACTTTAAAATATGAGATCAGTGGTTTGATTTTGAACAGAGTTTCATAAGCAGTCTTTTGATGCCTGTGGTTGATCAAAGCTCTGTTCTGCACATAACAAGCAGTGTTTACAGCCTCTGCCCAAAAAGTTAAGGGTAAACCTGAGTCTGTAAGCATTGTTCTGGTGGCTTCAATCAAAGTTCTATTCTTCCTTTCAACCACCCCATTTTGTTCTGGTGTTCTTGGGATGTTGTAATGCCTTACAATCCCCTTTGACACACAGAAATCATCCAACTCCTTGTTTCTGAACTCTGTTCCATTGTCACTTCGAAAGATTTTTACTGGAAGGTCAAATTGATTTCCAACCTGTTTGACAAAGTCTTGCAAAATGCCTGCAGTCTCATCTTTAGAATGTAAAAAGTAAGTCTATGTAAACCTAGAAAGATCAACTACAATAACCAAACAATATCTTTTCTTTTTCAAACTAATGATTTTTACTGGGCCAAACAAATCCATGTGCAGCATTTGCAGACACTTGGTTGTTTAGGACTCTTCAATGGACTTGTATGAGCTTTTATGCTGTTTACCTTTTAAACAGGAAACACAATGCTCAGAACAAGTGAACAGTTTTTATGGAAGACCTCTTACAAGGCCTTGTTTTGAGAGTGTAGTGATAGTCTTGAGATTTGAGTGCCCAAGTCTTCTGTGCCATAATTCTATCTCTTTGTTAGAGGCAGCTGAGAACAGACAAACATCAGTCATTGAGTTACTTTTGACATATCAACTACATACACATTGCCACTCCTTTGAGCAACAAGATGTGTTTTACCCCCGACTATGACAGCTTCAATCTTTTTTACCATTATTGGCCCAATAATCTTGCAGCTATCCTTAGTAAAGAATGACCCATAGCCTTTGTCACTCATTTGTGAGACACTAAGGAGATTAAACTTCAGATTATCAATAAGATTGGCATTTTCAAACTTGAGATTCCCATTCTGAACTGTTCCAAACCCCAACACCTTTCCCTTAGAATTGTTACCAAAGGATATATCACCCCCTCCATGACTTTTGAACTCTTTGAGTAGGGCTCTATATCCAGTCATGTGCTTGGAGCCTCCACTATCTACATACCAAAGACTACATAAGCATGTAGAAGCTCCCTGCACATCAAGTAAACAATTAGTTCAGGAGGGTCTCCAAAGCCAATAAGGCTTTGGATGGGGTTACAACAAGATTAGCCTCAAGTCCAGGAACATGGACAATGGTTAGCTCAGGGTTTTGAACAGTTTTCGAACCATTTTTCTCTAACCACTGTTGTGGGCCATTTCCTGTCAGATGTTGAAATACAAAAGGATGCCTGTTCACTTTTAGTTTAGAAGGCTTTTTGTAAACCTCATAAACATCTAGGACCCTTTGGTATGGAGGTTGACCTTTTCCTCTTTGGAATTGGTTAGCTGGTGGTGCATCTGTCACTTGTACATCTCTGGGAGCAGATGTTTTGTTCAAATGTTTTGTAACAACTTTTTGGACAGACACAAATGGTTATTGTTTCTTGATGGATAATTTTGATGAACTCTCAAGTGTTTTTAAAGTGTACTCTTTTCTTTTAACCTCAAAAGTTTTGAGGTACACACACTCTTGAGTAAGATGATTGGGTTTTCCACAGATGGTGCAACTTGGTCCAGGCTCAATTATGCTTGTTTTGTTAATGTCAAAATCTTTTAAATGAAAACAATCCTTTGTGGAATGGTTTCTCTTTTCACAAAAGTCACAAAACAAATTTTTAACTTTTTCTCTTTTCTTCCACTTTTCAACTTACTTTGCAACAGAGTTTTGAACCACTGTTCGGATGTCTTTAAGAGGAATGATCTTAGCCTTAGGTACTTTAACACCCCCAACTGTGGAAAATCCATTGGTTTGAAATTCTCAAGGATGTCACACTCATCTGACTAGGTGGGTTTGAATCGATATTTTCAATCTCCTCAAAGGTTGATGACCCCTCTGGCCTTTCCAAAATGATTTTATTACCATTTTTATCAGTGATTTTAATTTCTTGATCATCCTTGTTTGTTGGGATTATCTTAACAGAACCAGACTCATTTACAACAGTGTTTTCAGTTTGGTCATTTTTCCTGAAACCTATGCCAAACTTTACATTGCTTTTGATCTGTTTCTCTAACATCAGCTCATAACCTTTGCAGGATTCCACCCATTTTTCACAAGTGATTTGGGTGGGTTCCAACTCCTTTTTACAAGCATGATATTTTTCTATCATGGCTTGGAGTTGGTCCTTGGTTATGCTGTGTTCATGTTTCAGACTGCAGATTTCATTATCTTTTTCATACAATTTGTTTTTCAATTCTTTAACAGATTTTTCAAATTGAACTTCATCTTTCAAAATCTTATCCCTAAGGTTTTCATTCACCTCTTTAACATTAGCAAATGCTATGATGCATTTGTCTGAACATAGATTTTTCAAGACCTGAGGTGGTACCTTAGCTGCAGCCATCATGGCACAGTCACAAACATTCTCACAAGCACTGGTATCCTTCTCTACTTCATCAACACATCATGGGTTAGCAAGAGGTTCTAACAGTGGTTCAGGTTCTTTCTTTAACAGCTGTTCTCCAACAACAGCAGTAACCACTGCTTCAGCAACTTCATCCACTGTTTCAGCACTGGGTTCCACTTCTTCAGTTTCCAGCCCTTCAGGAATTGACTCTAATGCTGCAAAACAAAATTTATCACAAGGGACATCATTCTTAGCAAATAGAGCAAAATTATCATCATTTAAATCATTAGGCATGCTACTCCAATCAACAAAGCCTTTGGTAAAGAAGCTTTGCTGACTGACCTCTGCTGGAGCAGATGTTTGTGCAGCATGTTGTGGTGCAGGTTGTTGCACTTGGACATGAGAGACATGGGCTTGGACATACTGGATTTGTGGAACAATGGTTTGAACATATTGCACTGGAACAGTGTTTACAGGGTGTGCAAAATGGGCAGTGTTTTGCATGTATGGTGCAGGGGTATATTGGGAATAGTGCACAGTGTTTTGTGTATTTTGAGGTCTAGGGTTGGGATGAGTGATGATTGGTCCAGAATTTTGACTCCTACATTCCCTAGCAAAGTGTCCTAGCCTGTTACACTTGTAGCACTTAATTTTGGATTTATCCAACCCCGCTTTTAAGTTCCCATGTAACCCTGGAAATTTTCAACCTGTTCTCTTATAAAATTTGCTAGTTCTTACACTAAGCAAAGCCAATTGGTGCAAAATGTACATCTCCTCCAGATCAGTGGGATCAAAGTGTTGGAGGTCATTGAGCTCAAAGGATAAGTTGTCAGAATTCTAGTGTTCCCCACTTGCTGTAAAAGCATAGTTGGGTGAGTAAGACTCAGAGTTGTTAAAGGTTCCTCCTGCAGTTATGTCAATGTAATGATCATAACTCTGGTCCTTACTACCACCAGATTCTTCTTGACCAAGAAGTGTTGTGTTACCAAAGGTGTAATCATCAGCAACCTTCCCAGATTCTTGCAACTTCTTTTTCTGGTTCAACTCTCTCTCATAGGTGAGGAGTCGACCATGAAGTAGGGTCAGGCTTAGCTCTTTAAAACCCACATAATTTCTTGTTACGAAAGCTATAGTATCCCATTTGTCTGGTAATGACCTTAGAAAACCTACTATTTAAAGTGGACTTTGCAAATTCGACATTAATCAGTTTAAGTTCACTAATGAGACAACTAAATCTTTCAAACTGTTGGGTTAGAGACTCTCCTTTGACATGACAAAACATTTCATGCTGTTAATTCAAAAACTCCCTGTTATTTTCGATAACCTCTTCTGTTCCACCGAACTGCTCTTTCAGTGCATCCCATAGCTCTTTGGCACTGTTTCAATGCAATAGTCCAGCATATATGTCATTTGGAAGAGCTGAAGCCATAATGCTAAAAGCCTTTGCATCTAATTCATTTTTTTGAAAATCCTGATCTGAGTAATTTTCAAGTCTTTTAGGCACTTGGCCTTTAGGATCTTCTGTGCTAGGCACCATTGGAACATGTGGTCCAAAGATGACTAACTTCCAGCAACCGGTGTTTTGCTTAGCTAACACATGGCCCATCCTACGTTTCTAGATATTGTACTCGGATCTGACAAGCATAGGTGGCTTGAATAGTGTTTCGGTGTTGTGAGGGTCCTGTGAGTGTGATATCATCTTGGTTGTTTTACAGAAGTTTTTGAATAATCAACTTTTATACGTGATTACACTTTACTCTGTTTTTCAACTGATACGAACAACTTTAGTATCAATGGATTTGAACTGAACTTTTATGTCAAATTGTCACACCCCGACCACGTAAAACAACAAATCGTGGTGGAAACGTCGGGGAGTGTTGTAACAGAATTATTGCTTCACAACCATGGAATACAAAATGTTTCGTTTTTTATTCATTAAGTAATTTACATTGTTTTAACACGAAACAAACAAGTTACATATCGACTATCACTGTTATTATGTCACTAAGGCCTCGTCCAGATCCTATGTGACTCATGCATCCTAGCAATCAACATCAAGAAACAACACCTGAAACATATGTAAAAACAAAGTCAGCAAAGAAATGCTGGTGAGCACATAGGTTTTATAGGAGTGTCAGATTCATGGCTAGTTTACATGTTGCAATATGTAAGGACCTTCAAAATTATCCATAAATGACCTGTAAATGAAAACCCGGACCCCTGAAACCCTAACGTGCATGAAAAACTAAGAAAACAAGATTTTTGGGTTTCACGCGGGCCACGTAAGAGTAAGCCTAGGCTTACATGGGCCGCGACAACTCATAAAATCTCTGGATCAGAATGCTAGGCCACGTGGCAGCCACATGGCAGACCTAGGTGTGACACGCTATCCCTAGTCTACGAATAGGTGGCTCTCGCGGGCCGCGTAAAAGCCTGTTAAGGCTTACGCGGGCCGCGTAAGACTCAAAATCAGGCTATAAGTAGCCTGTGCATGGGGCATTCATCTGCACTCGAAATTTTCACTTCAAAATGACCAAATTCTGCAGAAAACAAGTTTTAAGGTATCAAGGCGCTGCTACGATACAGGGTATTAACTCGATCGCTGCTACGATTCAATGTCCGATCGATTGAAACCAATCCAATGGATGTTTAAGTGCTGCCCACATTAGGGCTATACTTTGTCATTCGTCGTGAATTCGATGGATGTTTAAGTATTGCACTCTGTCATTCGTTGTGAGGGTTTCGATCTCGTGAGTTATCGTAAATGTTGTATTAAGTTACTAACCTAGTACGTATGCATTGTTATTTAATCTAGGTTACAAGGCTTATCAGTAGGCTAAAACTCTGCCCGTTAAACTTGCAATGTGAGTCATTCTCTTTTTCTCAAAAATGTTTTACAATACCCAAATGTTTTCCAGCTATATATTACAGGGATTAAGTCTTGGTTATCTTGAATCACTAGCAAGTGGGGTATTGTGCACATTGCTAATTTCTCATGGTTAGGTTCATTAACATAACAGTGATAATCATCACTACTTGGGTGAAAGGACCTAATAGTGGTATGACCATCGTCACTAGGAGGTGACACGACGCCAGATAAAAATAAGATAGAAGCCATTGTAATCGCTCTTATGCTGTAATTTATAACTAAGTGTCATGTTATCAAATCTGAGTGACTCGCCAGTATTTCCCCACTGATAAAATATTTTTAAACATGTTTCAGGCGACCTGCTGTGAATCAAGGAAACGTGCTACGGAGCACTAACAAGCTTGAAATGGTGGCTCAGTTAAATAAATAAACATGTTTTGTAAACCAGGGAATTTCCTCGTAAAATTCCTCTATTGTAAATTACGGGGTTTATCCCAAATTATGAAATAAAATAATTGGCAAATTTCAAAGTTTTAAAAGATTTTGTTAAACTTCCGCTGTCAACTCAGTTAATAAATACCACGGGTTTCTGTCCCGCGGCTCCTGGACCGGGTAAAACCGGGACGGGGGCCGTGACAGAAAAAGGTGGTATCAGAGCCACTGATTTAAGCCAATTAAGTATTTAGAAATACTTAATTTTTCTAATTGCCATTCTGTGATTTTGTGAAAATTCAATTTACAAATTTTAACTTAGAATTTTGTGTGTTTCTTCATGTATGCTAAACAACATGAATGAACTATCCAAAGCACTTCAAAATATTACTATCCATACCACAGATATGGATACCACCGGTACCTTCCCTGATTACCAGGCCGACACTGAAGAGACAATGGTATTCCAAGCCCAACCTCAGGAAAAACCTAAACCGAAGAAGTGAAGAGGACTTGTAGGCTGGAGGCGTGTACGTAGGAAGAGGCCAGCAACACAAAAAGTTATGAAGCCTGAGGATCCCAAAGATAAAGGAAAAGGAATAGAGATTGGGGAGAGTTCAGGGCAAGCTCAAGAGATGCCACCCTGGGAGGAACTGGACCGCCAGTTGGCAAATAGTGACCTCATCGGACCTGCCGATGAGAATCTTTTCAATTACCCAGCGGAAGCACAACTTCCAGTCAATCTGGAACCACCTATTCCCGATCCCCTTGTTAACCCCTAACCTCTAGGAGAACTGGAGGAATGGTGGACCACTGACTGGCAATTTCAAAATCTCCTGAATAACCCTAATACCTTTTCCCCCAATTTGATACAGAGCCTCAACTACACCCACCTATGAGCTCCGAGAATTTGGCTGAACTCCGCCTTTATGGCGAGGAGCTAATTGATGCAGGGAACCGAATTAGAGATGTGGGAGAAAGGATATCCTGGAAGTACGACGAGAGAGAACGTCGTTTCTGAAATGCCAGCTAACAGGGATCGTAGGTGGTTGTGGGAACGTGTGTTTAATAATAATATAATAATAAAAATATAATTATGTGAAATAACTTAAAAATAAAAAACTTTTGTAAGATAACTGGTGTGTACGGATGCCTATTATAATATATAAAATATCAAACGTCGAAAAATCGATAATTTTGGCTATACGTGTTGGTGTGATTATGTGTTTTTGTGTTATTTGACTATTTGTTAGTTTACAGTACGGGTAAGCAAAGACTTTCGGGCATCTATCGACAATTAGATAGTTCACCAGAAGATAAGGGAACCTCCGTTCAATCAAATTCTTCAAGATACTCAACAGATACGGAGGAAGGAATATTTGTTCGTAAGGCACAGTTTGAGAAACCACTTACCACTAAGAAAAGAAGTTGGATTGTTAGAAAAAGTCAAGAGAAAATAAAGAAATCACAACTAAAAGGAGTGATGATTAATAAGGAAACTCAGGAAATAGGCAATAACCCACCATGGGAAAATGAATTAGATGAACAATGGGCAAATCTCTATATGTTAGCCACTATAGCAGTAAATGTTAACTTTTAATTAAGTTAAACCCGGACCAACCAATGAAATTAGATCTCAACCAGAAAAGTTTATAAATTATCTTATATCTCAACACCCTGACCCAGTACTAGCACCCATATCATTTATAAGCCAGAAACTTTAAAGGAACTTTGCCCATTAGATAAACAACTTGGTAAGAGAAGATAGAATAAACCTTATATAAAGGCATGCTGAACATAATATTCCTAGATAGACTAAAATAAATTATGAATGCACAACCCCTAGTATATTGTGAATTTCAGTTGTAATTTGTAATATATATATATATATAAAAGTCGCAATGTTTGCCATTTTTCTGTTTGTACAGTGAAACTTAATGGTTATACTAAATATTAGCCTGTGATAATTAATAATTGATAAATATACAGATGGAACACACTGATAATGAACCCGTTAACGAAGTTAACCAATTTGAACAAAACCAGGAAGATCAATTTCTGAATAGGCAAGATATCGAGAATATCGTTGCTCAGGGAATAGCTAATGCTATTCCAGCAATCCTTGCTGCTGCCCGAAATCCCGTTGAACCTCAACAAATTATTCCTAGCAAACGTACTCATGAAGACAACTTCAGTAATAGCATAAATGGAGGCGGCAACATTAATAATAACGATAATGATGGGATGCAAGCCCCACTCCTTAAGAAAATGAAAGCTGCAACGCCTGGTTGCACTTATAAGGAATTTCTTGCCTGTAAACCGGTTGAATTTGCAGGCAACGAGGGGGCAACTATTGCACTGCGTTGGTTAGAAAAACCGAGGCAGTAATTAAAATAAGTAAATGTGCCGAGGAAGACAAGGTCATGTACGCGTCGCATCTTTTTAAAGAAGGGGCGCTAGAATGGTGGAATACGGTACTTCAAGCCAAGGGAAGTGATATGGCCTATGCCATGAGCTGGGAAGAATTTAAACGGCTAGTGGAAAGAAAATTTTGTCCCGAATATGAAAAGGAACAAATGGCGAATACATTTCTGAACCACCGGATGGTGGATGTTGATTGTCGAGGGTATACTTCGACATTCTTCGAGTATGCTAGAATGGTACCAACCCTGGCTTCGCCAGAACCGGTACTTATTTCCCGCTATATTTGGGGATTGATTGGCGAAATCCGAGATATCGTTAAAGCTGTGAGACCTCGCACAATTGACGATGCAGTGGAATTAGCCAACACTTTGACTGACGGACTGGTACGTACAAGAGAAGAGAATAAGAAGAAGGAAGTGGCCCAAAAGATTACCCAAGGATTCTGTGTGGGTAATCGTAGCAACTTCAAGAAAAAGGGGACCGGGCCATCTCCCACTGCTCCATTTTGCAATACCTGCAAAAGAAAGCATTTTGGAAGATGCAAAGGGTATTGCAATTTCTGCAAAATTCCGGGGCATGAAGAAGAAGATTGCAGGAGGAAGAAATCAACAATCTGCTACAACTGTGGAGAAGCTGGATATTTTAGGCCAGACTGCCCAAGATTGGTCAAACCAGCTGATAACAAAGCCAAACCTGGAGAAGGAACTACCAAGAAAAACGCAAGAGCCTTCCAGTTGACTATTCAGGAAGCAGAGCTAATCCCTGACGTGATAATTGGTACGTTCCTAGTTCACGACGTTTATGCAAAAGTATTATTTGACTCTGGTGCAAACCAAAGTTTTATAAATACTTCATTTTGCCAAGCTCTTAACTTACCCTTAACCAACCTTAGGCAGATTTTTACAGTAGAAACTGCAGATGGGAAATCTCTTAACATAGATAAGGTTTTGCAAGAAGGAAAAATAGAACTTTTAGGACATAAATTTTCTGCAAACTTGTTACCTTTGAATTTAGCTGGATTCGATGTCGTGTTAGGAATGGATTGGTTAGTAGCCAACCATGCTCGAATCCTATGTGATAAGAATTCCATAGAAATACATACAACCACAGGAGAAGTAGTGGTGATTATAGGAGATAAGCCACGAAAGCCACTGAAATTCATTTCAGTAATGAAGTTGGCCAGTTATTCAAGAAAATAAGAAGTAGTGTATATGATTTCAGTAATCATTAACACGAAAGGTAAGGAACTTAAAGAAATTCCTGTAGTAGCAGAATACCCAGATGTATTCCCAGAAGAACAACCGGGATTACCACCCAATAGGGAAGTCGAATTTAGAATTCATCTAATTCCTGGAACTACACCGATAGCCAAGACACCTTATCGGTTAGCACCCACCGAAATGCTAGAATTGAAAAAGCAATTAGATGAATTACTAAGCAAAGGATTTATACAACCTAGTTCATCCCCGTGGGGAGCACAAGTGTTGTTTGTAAAGAAGAAAGATGGTTCGATGCGAATGTGTATCGATTATAGGGAATTGAATAAGATTACAATTAAGAATCGATACCCATTACCTAGAATTGATGATCTTTTTGATCAACTTCAGGGAGCTAGATATTTTTCTAAGATAGATTTACGCTCCGGATACCATCAGTTGAAAGTACAAGAAGAAGACATACCTAAAACTGCTTTTAGAACTAGGTATGGTCATTACGAGTTTACAGTCATGCCCTTTGGACTAACAAATGCTCCTGCAGCATTCATGGACATGATGAATAGGATCTGTAAACCGTATTTGGATAAATTCGTAATTGTCTTCATCGACGATATACTTATTTATTCCAAGAGTCAGGATGAACATTGTGAGCACCTACATGCACTCTTAACTTTGTTAAGAAAGGAGAAGCTTTACGCCAAATTCTTGAAATGTGAATTTTGGCTGCAAGAAGTGCAATTTTTAGGACATATGGTTAATGACGAAGGTATTCACGTAGATCCCTCCAAAATAGAAGCGATCACCAAATGGAAAGTCCCGCAATCAGCTATGGAAGTTAGAAGCTTTCTAGGATTAGCTGGTTACTATAGACGATTCATTAAGGATTTTTCCAAAATAGATGTGCCATTAACTAAGCTAACATGTAAAGCAGTTAAGTTTGAATGGGGACCTAGGCAAGAAGAGGCCTTTAGGATTTTGAAGCAAAGGTTAACAAACGCCCCAATTCTTGCCTTACCAGAAGGAACAGAAGATTTTGAAGTATATTGTGATGCTTCTAAGCTAGGATTAGGATACGTGTTAATGCAACACAAGAAGGTAATTGCGTATGCCTTAAGACAATTAAAGAAGCACGAGGAAAACTATACGACTCACGACTTAGAATTAGGAGCAATAATTTTTGCCCTTAAGATTTGGAGACACTATCTGTATGGCAGTAAGTTTACAGTCTATACAGATCATAAGAGTTTAAGATATATATTTGGGCAAAAAGAATTAAATATGAGGCAAAGAAGATCGATGGAAATTCTAAGTGACTACGAATGTGATATTCAATATCACGAAGGAAAAGCAAACGTAGTTGCAGATGCCTTAAGTCATAAGTATCATGAAAAACAACGACGAGTTCGTGCTCTTAGATTAAATTTACAATTAGACTTAATGGAACAGCTGAAGAATATTCAGGAAACAACAATCAAGGATGATGCTGAAGGAATGAAAGGACGACTAAAAGAATTAGAACAAGGAGCTGATGGAATTTGGAGATTCCACAAAAGAAGGATTTGGGTACCTAAGCAGGGAGAGTTAAGAAATAAGATTTTAGAGGAAGCCCATAAATCTAGGTATACCATGCATCCTGGTAACAATAAAATGTACCAAGATTTAAGGAATAATTTTTGGTGGATAGGAATGAAAAAGGATATAGCTAGATATGTTTCTAAATGTCTAACTTGTTCACAAGTTAAGGCGGAACACCAGAAACCTTCAGGGTTACTCCAACAATTAGAAATGCCTGTTTGGAAATGGGAGCTAATTACCATGGACTTTGTTACTAAGTTACCAAAAACCAAAAAAGGTAATGACGCGATTTGTGTAATTGTGGATCGATTAACCAAATCAGCTCATTTTCTACCCATGAAAGAAACCTTTAGCATGGAAAGGCTAGCAAAGTTATACGTAGACGAGGTAGTATCCTTACACGGGGTCCCACTCTCCATTGTATCAGATAGAGATAGTCATTTCACTTCCCACTTCTGGACAAGTTTCCAGGAAGCAATGGGAACCCGACTAAATTTAAGTACTGCATACCATCCTCAAACAGACGGAGAAAGTGAAAGGACGATCCAAACCCTGGAAGACATGCTTAGGGCATGTGTGATAGATTTTGGTGGAAACTGGGATGACCACCTACCCTTAATTGAATTCTCCTATAATAATAGCTATCATTCAAGCATTGAAGCTGCCCCATTCGAAGCACTGTATGGACGAAAATGCAGAACTCCAGTTTGCTGGGCAGAAATAGGAGAAAGCCAATTATCAGGTCCTGAGATTGTGCAAGAAACTACCGACAAGATCACTCAAATCAAGGAAAGACTGAAAACGGCTCGAGATCGCCAGAAGAGTTATGCAGGCAATCGACGTAAACCATTGGAATTTCAAGTCGAAGATAAAGTACTCTTGAAAGTTTCTCCTTGGAAAGGAGTAGTTCGATTCGGTAAGAAGGGAAAGCTAAGCCCAAGATACGTAGGACCATTCCCAATAATCAAGCGAATAGGACCAGTTGCTTATCGCTTACAATTACCAGAGGAATTAGCCGAGGTACATGACGTATTTCATGTATCCAACCTCAAGAAATGTTTATCGGACGAATCCTTGGTAGTACCTCTTCAAGACATACAGGTGAATGAAAAGTTGAAGTTTGTGGAGAAACCACTTCAAATAGAAGACCGAAAAATTAAGTTTCTCAAACACAAACGACTAGTACTGGTCAAAGTTAAGTGGGATTCAAAAAGAGGACCGGAGTACACTTGGTAGTTGGAATCGGAGATGAAGCGAAAGTATCCTCACTTATTTCAGTAAATCTCGAGGATGAGATTTTAAATAAGGTGGGGAGGATGTAAGGACCTTCAAAATTATCCATAAATGACCCGTAAGTGAAAACCCAGACCCCTGAAATCCTAACGTGCATGAAAAACTAAGAAAACAAGATTTTTGGGTTTCACGCGGGCCGCGTAAGAGTAAGCCTAGGCTTACGCGGGCCGCGACAACTCATAAAATCTCCGGATCAGAATGGTAGGCCACGTGGCAGCCACATGGCAGACCTAGGTGTGACACGCTATCCCTAGTCTACGAATAGGTGGCTCTCGCGGGCCGCGTAAAAGCCTGTTAAGGCTTACGCGGGCCGCGTAAAAGCCTGTTAAGGCTTACGCGGGCCGCGTAAGACTCAAAATCAGGCTATAAGTAGCCTGTGCATGGGGCATTCATCTGCACTCGAAATTTTCACTTCAAAACGACCAAATTCTGCAGAAAACAAGTTTTAGGGTATCAAGGCGCTGCTACGATACAGGGTATTAACTCGATCGCTGCTACGATTCAATGTCCGATCGATTGAAACCAATCCAATGGATGTTTAAGTGCTGCCCACATTAGGGCTATACTTTGTCATTCGTCGTGAATTCGATGGATGTTTAAGTATTGCACTTTGTCATTCGTTGTGAGGGTTTCGATCTCGTGAGTTATCGTAAATGTTGTATTAAGTTACTAACCTAGTACGTATGCATTGTTATTTAATCTAGGTTACAAGGCTTATCAGTAGGCTAAAACTCTGCCCGTTAAAGTTGCAATGTGAGTCATTCTCTTTTTCTAAAAAATGTTTTACAATACCCAAATGTTTTCCAGTTATATATTACAGGGATTAAGTCTTGGTTATCTTGAATCACTAGCAAGTGGGGTATTGTGCACATTGCTAATTTCTCACGGTTAGGTTCATTAACATAACAGTGATAATCATCACTACTTGGGTGAAAGGACCTAATAGTGGTATGACCATCGTCACCAGGAGGTGACACGACGCCAGATAAAAATAAGATAGAAGCCATTGTAATCGCTCTTATGCTGTAATTTATAACTAAGTGTCATTTTATCAAATCTGAGTGACTCGCCAGTATTTCCCCGCTGATAAAAATTTTTAAACATGTTTCAGGCGACCTGCTGTGAATCAAGGAAACGTGCTACGGAGCACTAACAAGCTTGAAATGGTGGCTCAGTTAAATAAATAAACAAACATGTTTTGTAAACCAGGGAATTTCCTCGTAAAATTCCTCTATTGTAAATTACGGGGTTTATCCCAAATTATGAAATAAAATAATTGGGAAATTTCAAAGTTTTAAAAGATCCTGTTAAACTTCCGCTGTCAACTCAGTTAATAAATACCACGGGTTTCTGTCCCGCGGCTCCTGGACCGGGTAAAACCGGGACGGGGGCCGTGACACAATACCTTATTATAACTTTGTTTTGAAAAGAGTATAATATTGCAACATAATTAACCAACTCAAATCAAGCGGGTTATAATTTATAAAACCTCGTAGCCATGATTCTTAACCCAAAAACATTTGTTTTAATAAACCAAATTGTAAAACATCTCGTATTAACTCGTTAATAAATCTCGTATGATTGTCCTTTTGAAAACATTGTTATGTGACATCGTTTCAAAATCGTTTACCCAAGTGAACCAGATAACGCCACGGTATGTAATATGTTGAAAACACTTATATATAAGAAGTACCAGTGGCGTATCTACCATGTTTTCACCATATTACACCCGTCCCGTTATTTAAACACTTAACCAAAAACCAATCATTTATCCCATTCGTGTAAATTGTTCAAATCGTTTCCAAATCATTAACTCGTTTAAATCATCCTCGTTTTAATTGTGAAAACTATTTTTGGTCGTCTCGCTAATAACATTCAAACCTTCGTGACTCGATTATCTCGCTTCTCGCATTAACAAACCACCAAAAGGGTAAGTTAACAATCACAGATTCAGTCGTTACCCACATAACCCACACATAACCATGGGTGCAGTTTGATAACGGGATTTGTCAGATCCTATGGTACCATAACCTAATACTGGTCGGTTCGGCCAAAATTAATGAATGTCATTCGTTATGTAACTACAACCAACAAGTTCGTTCACATTATCAAAATCGTTATTAGTTTAGTATAAACCATCTTAATCGTTTTTGAAACCATCGTTAAAATATCGAAATCGTTTTGATACATATGAATCACCCCAAAACAATTGAAAACATTAAAATAGGGGAACTATGTACTCACATGAAGTGCAAAGTATCCTCAATCAATAGAACTTCAACAAACTCAAGTAAACCAGAGAAATCAAGCGGCACCTAGTAATCGAATCACTAGTAAATAAATTGACACCTCAATCGGAAGATCGGATAGAATGAGGTCTTGTAAACCAAATGAGTGTTGGAACTCATGTGATATGGTTTAACAAAGTCTACATTCTAGATCGGAACCTATCCTAAGTGCTTTTGACCCGTTACGACCCATTAAGGTAGCTTACGTTACTTTAACGCGTCGTTCACGTAAACGCGCGTTCGAGACGTCTAACTAGTCCTATGATAAGTATTATATGCCTAAACATGTTTAAATATGTTGTATAATCAGTTACGTGACAAAAGTTTATGTTACATATGCTTAAATACCAATTATGCATGAAATGGGCATTTTGGTCATTTACCTAAGGCATAAAAACTATTTATCATACAACTAATTAAACCTAAGTGACCATAAGGTATAACCTCGGAAGGTTATTCCCTATGCAACTATGGTCACTAAACATGTTTGGTCGGATCCTAATGATCGACCAAACGGGTCGACTTCGAAAGTCTAAGCGGGTGTTTAGTCCGCTTGACTTACGACTCTACACAAGCACTAAACTAAAAGTGACGAGCTAAACATGTTAAGACATGTTTAGTTAAGTTAGAAAATAGGTTTTGATATCAAAACAAACGGTTTTGATACCCAAGAGTAGTTTGGTTACAAAATACGCACAAATATGCATTTTGGCCGAAACTACGACTCGTCACTACGCCTAGTCAACGTGGTAATCAGTAGGTATAGTCACAAGGGACTATAACCATCGTGATTACGCTCACGTTGCAAAGTTCAAATGAACTTTGTGTTGACCATTGACTGGACAAAGCTGAAAGTCAAACTCTGTTTGACTTTCATGCTTGAAATACAAGAACAAGCAAGAAGAGGACTTACAAAGGGTCCAAGAAGGTGTTTTGATTCAAAGTTACTCAGGTATGAGGTGTTAAAACCTCAACTTAGAGCAGAAGTTGAATCAAGGTATGAAAAACCCAAATGAGGAAGCTTGCTATTTATAGGAAGGTAAGATCAATAGGATCATTCCATGTGTTTTGAGGGTGTAATCTTGGCCATACATGTGGGTACATGGTATTAGAATACAATGGGGGTCGAAAACCAGCTCCAGGTATTGCAAATGTTACATTAAAACCCCTGAATTTGGATCAGATTGTTGAAACTGAGATTTCTGTCCAGATAGGGTGCTCGCGTTGCACGACGGCCAACCCACATAGTGGTGGCGCGGCGCCAGCATGTGCCCAGGTCCTGAAAGTTTCAAATATTTACAGTTTTGGTCCCTGCACATGTTTAAGGCCTATTTTGATGCGTTTAAACCCCGTTAACCCATTTTCAAGGCTCAATAATGAAGGTTAGGTATAGGGAACATGAAACATGCTCAAAAATATCTTGGATGTCGGTTCGTTTGGCCGTACGGTCGCGTTATTCGCTTAATTACGACGAAGTACGCACGAACGCGAAAAACGATCCAATTTACGTGACGAATGGAATTTTATCAAGCCAATCACTAAAATGAAATATTTTAATGATTACATAAATTTTTGGATGTTCGGATATATTCAGAACGTAAGATATGCACGAAAATGCAAACTTGAGCACTTTTTGACGCTTTTAGTCCCTATTGATGAATAAAGGTTATTTTAGCATACCGAACCCCTCAAAGCCTATTTCTAAGCTATGTAAAGGATATTTAGGGTATGTTTAACTTATGATCAAGTTCCGGAATGTTCGTTACCATACAAATCGGTATAGTTTCGCAGTTTGACACAACTAGTCCCTGCGATCGAACAAACTTGATTTCAACACACCAAACTATCCAAAGCTTATTTCTAAGTTATGTGAAGGTTATTTAAGGTATGTTAAGCCTATGTCACTATTCCAGAGTGTTTTTCGTGTTAAACTGACTGCGTTTACGCACCAGTTTGTGTATGACCTTCCAGAAAGCGATTTAAAGCTTGAAATTGGAATCGAATCAAATTGTAAAATCATCAAACACATATACACACATAATAACACCAAAACACATATAATAACACCAAAGCACATTGTTTTATTGATAATTAACATTTTTTTACGTTGTATATCGATTACAGAACACAGTTGTCACACAAATTGATTGTTAGATCAAATTTGACTGTCCTATGCTCTGATACCAATTGTTAGGATCTGAGTTTGTATTAATTGTATTTTTTAACAAATGATTAATGAAAGAAGTTAAATCAGAGATGAATTGCAGCGGAAATGAAAGTAAACTTTATAACACAATCAAAGAGAGTTAGTTTTCAACAAACATGATTTCATTAGCCAAATGATTGTATGAATTACAAATATTCAACTATGCATGCTTGTGTTACTAAACTCCCCCTCAGCCTGAGCTCATAGTTAGTTCGTACAAGATGAATGGTGAAAAAGAGCTAATAGAACAGTACAGGTACTGTTCTATTTATAGTACTGTCACACCCCAACCGATGGCGGAAACATCGGGGTGCGAGCACTAAGCGTTCAGATTGCTCATGAGAATCCATAACACTAAATAGTTTCAATATAAATTTAGATTCATTTCATGAAATTGTCTAAAACAACATCCACCCCAAAACAAATTATCAAACAAACATACATAACCATTGTTTCAAAGTTTCTAGTTTTTAGCTACGTAGAGTAACTAAGTTCCATCCTAGCTTGTTTCACGGTTCCTAGCATCCTGTCAGCCTGCAACATGTATTAAAATAAAGTTAGTACAAAAATACACCGGCAAGTATACAAGTTTGAGTATTAGCATAATAGATTAAAACAACTCATATCCACCCTGTAAACGACACAAAAATAGTTTCAGCCATGCTAGTGTTCGCAGTCCAACAAGTGATAGCCCAAGTCTCCCGATGCTTTAGTGTTTTCCCAAGTCTCAAGGAAAACTAGTATCCTCCTAACAATACCCCCAAGAATAATGGGGAGGTGCATCTCCTATAGTGCTACTATTGTTAAGGCAGAACTACACACTCTGGATTAAACGTCCATATAGCACAAAGAGTCTAGAATACAAGAATCACAAGTTTCACATACACATAGGATAGAGTTTAGTTTCCAAAAGTTTCAAGTATCATAGTTTAATAGAATACATGTTGCATCCCAAAGTTTAAAGCAAAAAGGGATCAAGTATACTCATAGTGATTGCTTAACAGATTAACTGTTATTGGATCAAAGGGAGCTCTTTAGGTTTAGCCTAATTAGATTACAACAGATAAGAGTCAGACAAAACAACGAGATTGTGCAAAGTGTCGAGTAAGTCACTGGGTCGGATGGCAGTTCGATCGCATGGCTATCCGATCGGATTGCCATTCGATTGATGTGACTGTTGTGAGTGAGAGACGAATTGCCATCCGATCGGATGGTCATCCGTTCGGATGGCCATTCAATTGAATGGTCGTTCGATTCAAGTGTTATGATTCCAAATTGAAACCAAGTGTTCAAGTTTCTGAAAAAGTTTCTAAGTGTTGAAAGATTCCAAAAGACATGTTACCTCGATCGGATGGCTGTTCGATCGGATGGCTATCTGATCGGATTGCCATTCGATTAGGTTGTCCTTGTCCCGTTCACAACCTTGTAAAGTTTTCTAAGTTTCTGTTTAAACCGAAACGACATGGTACGTATTGAGACAACGGTAAGCACATCAGTGTACAGCCGATCTGTTCAGATGGGAATCACCCCAGTCCGTTCAGTCACCCGTTCATGGTGGTGCTTATGTCGGAATTCATACTCTGGTCATCTTCTCCAGCAACAATCCTTCTCTAAGCCAACTCCAGACTAATCATTAAGTCGGTAGTCCGTTTAGATCCGGATTCCACCGTTTTAAGTGGAAAGTTAAGAAAAGGTGAAGATAAACATAAGTTTTAGCTGGAAAAAGTCTAGATTTGGTCAAGATTCAGTGTAAAACACATGAAATTCCTTAGATCTGAGCTAGATCTTGACTAGAATGACATCACACAACAGTTTGGTACAAACTGCCATGATGACATCACCTTCAAGAGCTCAAATCTTAGAGATTTCATGGTGAAAAGTGAGATTTCAAAGGAGAATCATGTAGAGAATGACGTGTAGATCAAAGATGTACAAGAATCGAGTGTAAAACGTGCCAAAATCACCGAGAAATGAAGAAAAGTAGGAGTGCGTGCGTCTGGATCGAGTGAGGCCGTCACATCAATGAGAATGATGTGACATGCCGATTTATAGTGTCAGAGAAAGTGTGTGAGGAGGTGTACACGGATCGGATGGTAGCTCGGTCGAATGGCCATCCGATCGGATGGTCATCCGATCGGATTGCCATTCGGTCAATCCCATCTTTTCCGCGTTCCTATCTTCGATTCGATTTGCGAGTTAGATTAAGCGTTGTGTTGCGTATTATTGGGTAATAGTATCACATAACTAGATTATATCATCAGCACAAAAGTTTCCATAGTTTCCATAGTTTCCACCAGTGACAAGACTCCAGTCCCTCGTTTAACCAAGTCTCAAGTTTCACGAGCCTCAAGAGTCAAGCACCAAAGTATCAAGAGTCAAGAATCTAGATTCCAAGCATCAAGAATCATAGTTTCCAAGTATTAAGTGTCAAGAATCATAGTTTCCAAGTATCAAGTTTCAAGAATCATAGTATTAAGAATCAAGTTTCAAGAATCATAGTTTCATAGCATAAGATTCGCCAAGTATCAAAAGTATCAAGTATCACATAGTACAGGGGCTAAAAGTGTCAAATAGGTAAAAGTCTAGGGACGCAGGCGTTACAGTCTCCCCTCCTTTAGGAGATTTCGTCCCCGAAATCTGGTAAGAAGACTGCTCGAAGAGCTGCGGATACTTGGTCTTCATCTCACTTTTCAATTCCCAAGTGAATTCGGCGCCACGGTTTCCTTCACATCGAACCTTGACTATGGGAATTTTGCTGCGCCTTAGTCGCTTGACGCCCTGATCCATGATTTTGACCTGTTTCTACACAAAGTGTACAACTTCGTTTATTTTGCAAGTCTTCAAGGGGAACCTGCAGTTCCTCGTCGGCTAGGCATTTACGTAGATTAGATACGTGGAACACTGGATGCACATTGTTTAATTCTTGTGGCAAGTTGAGTCTGTACGCCACCTTGCCAATCCTTTCGAGTATCGTGAAAGGATCCACATAGCGAGGAGCGAGCTTTCCCTTTTTACCAAAACGAACTACTCCCTTCCAGGGAGATACCTTGAGAAGGACCCGTTCATCAACATCAAATTCCAGAGGCTTGTGCCTATTATCAGCATAGCTCTTTTGTCTGCTCCTAGCCTTGATCAAGTTATCACGGATCTGAAGAATCTTATCCGTCGTTTCTTGAATGATTTCAGGGCCAGTAAACTGCTTGTCACCAATCTCATGCCAGCTGAGAGGAGATCGGCACTTGCGGCCATACAAAGCTTCAAAAGGATCCATCTGAATACTTGAATGATAGCTGTTGTTGTACGAGAACTCAATCAATGGTAAATGTACATCCCAGTTACCACCAAAGTCGATGACACAAGAACGGAGCATATCCTCTAGGGTCTGAATAGTACGCTCGGTCTGTCTATCCATTTGAGGATGAAAGGCCGTGCTAAGATTCAAGTGAGAGCCCATAGCGGATTGAAAGGTTTTCCAAAGACGTAAAGTAAAACGACCATCACAGTCAGAGATTATGTTAAGAGGGATGCCATGATGGCATATAATCTCATCAGTATAGATTCGAGCAAGTTTCTCCACTTTATAATCTTCACGGATAGGAAGAAAGTGGGCTGATTTGGTCAAACGATCAACAATCACCCAGATACTATCGTGACCAAAAGGTGTACGGGGCAGTTTAGTAATAAAGTCCATAGCAATGCTATCCCATTTCCAAACTGGGATTTCGGGTTGTTCTAAGAGTCCAGAAGGACATTGATGTTCAGCCTTAACCTTTGTACAAGTAAGGCATTTCAAAACATATGCAGCAATGTCCTTCTTCATACCAGGCCACCAATAAGTCGTACGCAAATCATGGTACATCTTATCGCCGCCAGGATGAATAGAGTAACAAGACTTGTGAGCCTCATTCATAATGTGCTCTCGAAGGTTGTCGCGATCTGGCACCCAGATGCGATTGAGATAGTATTGAAGTCCATCAGACTTAGTTTCGAGTTGATCCACATTAGCACCATGAACTTTCACAAATAGACTACCTTCATTAGCTGATGAATACTGAGCTTCACGAATACATGCATGTAGATCACTAGAGATACGAATAGCATTAACGTGAGTTTTACGACTAAGAGCGTCAGCCACTACATTCGCCTTGCCAGGATGATAGCGAATTTCACAGTCATAGTCGTTAAGCAATTCCACCCAACGTCTCTGTCACATGTTCAGTTCCTTTTGGTCAAAGATACGTTGAAGGCTCTTATGGTCGGTGAAGACCACACACTTGGTACCATATAGGTAGTGTCGCCATATCTTTAACGCAAACCCAACTGCACCAAGCTCCAGATCGTGAGTAGTGTAGTTTTTCTCATGTACCTTGAGTTGACGAGAGGCATAAGCGACAACCTTGTCCCGCTGCATGAGCACACAGCCCAATCCATGGTTTGAGGCATCACAATACACCACGAAATCGTTAGTCCCATCAGGTAGAGTAAGAACATGAGCGTTACACAAAAGGGTCTTAAGAGTCTGAAAAGATTCCTCTTGCTCGGGACCCCAAGTAAAAGGTCTCTCTTTTTGAGTTAACGCAGTGAGAGGAACAGCGATCTTAGAAAAGACCGAGTTGAACCGGTGGTAATAACCCGACAATCCTAGGAAGGAACGAATCTCGGATGCAGATTTTGGCGTACTCCAATTCTTCACGACTTTGATTTTAGAAGGGTCAACATGAATACCTTGCTTACTAACGACATGACCAAGAAATTGCACTTCATTAATCCAAAACTCACACTTAGAAAATTTAGCATACAAACGTTCACCGCGTAGTAACTCAAGCATCAGACGTAAATGGCGAGCATGATCAGCTTTAGTTTTAGAATAGATAAGGATACCATCAATAAAGACTATCACAAAACGATCCAAATAGGGTTTACAAACACGATTCATTAGATCCATGAACACAGTGGGTGCGTTGGTCAATCCAAAAGGCATGACCACGAACTCATAGTGTCCATAACGAGTACGAAAACCAGTTTTAGGTACATCATCCTTGAGAACACGAAGCTGATGATAACTAGAATGAAGGTCAATCTTTGAGAAACAGGACGCACCTTGTAGTTGGTCAAATAGATCATCTATACGGGGAAGAGGGTAACAATTCTTAACGGTAAGCTTATTAAGTTCATGGTAGTCGATACACATACGAAATGAACCATCTTTCTTCTTGACGAATAGCACTGGAGCACCCCACGGAGAGGTACTTGGACGAATGAATCCCTTGTCGAGTAGTTCCTGAAGTTGGCTAGACAACTCTTGCATCTCGGAAGGTGCAAGTCGATAAGGAGCCTTGGCGATGGGAGTCGCACCAGGTACGAGATCGATACGAAAGTCGACGGATCTAGGAGGAGGAAGACCAGGAAGATCTTCAGGAAAGACATCAGGGAAATCACACACCACTGGAACGTCGCTTATGTCTTTCCCCTTGCCCTTTTGTTCCACCACGTGGGCCAAGAAGGCAAAGTTCTGTTTACGTAAGCATCTATTCTGTTGGTGCACTGATGTCTGTTAACTTCGTCTTTAATGAGTCTTGTATTGTATAGATCAGGGCACGGAAATCTAGAAACTGTATTTTAGGGTAATTCCGCACGAAAGTACACTTGTGTAATTCTGCACGGAATTAAGGGTTTCACACGAGATTACTAATTCCACACGGAATTAGTAATATCGCATGAACTGATAATTTCGTGTGGATTGATTTCATGCGGAATTAGACCTCTATAAATACCTGTTGTCTCTGATTCATTTGGTACGGAATTAGTGTGTGAGAGCTGAGGTGCTGCCAAATTTTTGTCAGAATTATTTGTAAAAAGCTCAGGAAATCATCAATAGATAAAGATTAAAAGGAAACAAGCTGTTTGACATTGTTTGCATTGATTCCGCCTTTGTAAATGATGATGAACTACTCAACTTGACTGTTTAGGGTCACCGGAACGATCCAACAAGTGGTATCAGAGCTCAGGACGAGGAGTTCATACCAATTCAGCTTGATTTCACCGGATTTTCTTACTTCTACTCATTCTTTTCTGATTTGAACGAGATTTAATGGACAAAATGGCTTGATTTTCACATATCATAAGCGAAATACACTATTAACAAACCCTTGAAAGTTTCAGATCAAAATTCAAAGTAAAAGTGATAAAAATGGGCCTCGAAGTTAATTTCGTTTGAACGGATACTTAATTTCGTTTGAAAAAGTCATTGTAATTCCACACGGAATTACAATTTGTGCTTAATTTCGTTTGAAGGTGCATAATTTCATTTGAAACTTGAACTAATTTCGCACGAAATTAGATCCTGTTTGGTATTTCGTGTGAACAAGTAATCTCGTTTGAAGTTCATATTTCGTGTAAACTAATTTCGTTTGAAACTCACTTTTTCAAAATTGCAAAAATTTTTCGAAGTGTTTGTTGATTGTTTCAGGTACGTGAAGATGGATGATTTCAATCCATTCTGTGATATCTTTGCTTTTGCTGGAAACGGTGGGGATGGTTCTTCAAACGACACATCAAACAATACGAATGAGAAAGCTCCGAGTGCAAAGAAGATTATTTCCGACACGATGAGTGTAGAGAGTGCGTATGGAACATACAACAAACCTCCAAAACTTTTGGCAATAGAAGATTATAATAGGTGGGCTACAAGATTTGACGAGTGGCTTCAAGCTTTTGCATATCAAAGCTGGAAAAGTTTAAAGAATGGTTACCTTAGAGGAGAACGGTTTGGTGAAAGTTTGACAGATCCTGATGAAGTTGAAAGATATATTGCTGAGCAAAAGTGCATCGCGTTAATTCATCAGTCTGTGAGAGATGATATAATTTCATTGATTGAATATGTAAATTCAAAAGATCTTTGGGAAAAACTGAGGGTAAAATGCATAGGTAGTGCTGAAATAGTCAAAAACAAAAAGAAACTGTTACGAAAAGAGTTTGATTTGTTTGGTTGTTTAAAGAATGAGTCAGTTTCCAAGATGATTGAGAGATTTGGGCATCTGAAGTTGGAGCTTGCTAGACATGAAATTGTATATACTCAAGAAGAGTTGGTAGACAAATTGTTCGACTCGCTGCCGAATGAACAAGATTGGCAGTACTTTGCATTAATGTTGAAGAATACAATCAAGTCTGAAGATTTGACAGTTGATCGGCTTATTGAAAGACTGGAGAGTCACGAGTTGGAGATTAAGAAATCTAGCAAAGTCAACAACACATCTTATCAGCAGAATGTGGAGTTGTACTACAGAGGAAATCTACAAAAGACTGGTTCTCCAAGAACAACATTTTCTGCAAAGAGCTCAAATACAAAGAATCAAGAAACTCCTAGCAGTGGCTACCATAGTGGATCTTCTTCAACAAATTCAAGTCAATCTGCATCAAAGAATGTGTTCCAATGTAACATTGCTGTTGATTTGAAGAATGGTCAGAATTTCAGTGAAGCGTCTGCTAAACAACAGATGGTGTTCTTAGCGTCTGTGTTAGAATCGTACGAAAGTCTCGTTGTAGGAAAGATAGGCATCACCAACCTAACAAAGGAATACTACGATCAAATAGATCCTGAAGAGATGGAACTGATAGACATCAGGTGGTGTATGGCCAGTGTAGTGAGAAGAGCGCAGCGTTTCATGGAGATTACTGGAAGACAGTCTATTGGTGGACCTTCTACCAAGTTAGGCTTTGACAAGTCAAAAGTGACGTGCTTCAAATGTAAACAGAAAGGTCACTTTAAGCATGAGTGCAAAAATGCGTACACTGATGATACTGCAAATCCTTTTCGGGAGGATTACTACAAAAGAGCGATCTATCATCAGAATAAATCAGAACCCCCCAGAATGAAGCAGCTTGAGGATGCCTCCAAAGAAAAATCAAGAGCTCTTGCTGTTATTCATGATGATGAAGGTTTTGATTGGAGTGAACTGCTACCAGAGGAAGATGCAGTAGGGTATGCGTTTGTAGCAAAAGAAGACGAAATTCCTGTCCCTAAAGACACCAGAACTGAAGAACAAAAATATCAAGCAAGAAAACAAAAAGCAGAATACAAGCTGATCAGATTATCTAAGGTGTTCAACGATGCCAAGAGAGCAAAGAGATGGGATGCTGATAGAGAATGTTACCTTGATTCTCAAGGAAACATTGCTATTGATGCAAAAACTCTTAGTATTGAAGCTTTCATTAAGGAATTCAAAGCTGAAGAAGATGCCAGACAGAGAAAATGGTGGGGAGGAGGAGAATCTGACGAGAAAGAGAAAGAATCACAGTCTAAGAAGATTGACGATGGGATTATAGATACCTCTCAAGAACTCACAGCTGAAAACTTGGGAAAGATGGCTGACAAAGTGCTTGCTGCAAAGGAACTTGAGGTAGACTCTAAGTCTGAAACTGAGTCTAAAAGCAAGGTCAGTCCAAAAGTTTCAACAAGTGAGACAGGTAAGAAAGTCAAAGGTGATAGTGACTGCAAAAGTTGCATGAAAAACTGCAAGTTTTGTAGTACACTTACTTACTCTAGTAATGCAAAGGTTGAAGAACTGACAACAAGAGTCAGAAAGGTTGAAGATCAGATTCTAGATCGTGATAAAATGCTCAAAGCTTCAAATGATCATGCTAAAAATTTGACCGAGAAAATTGAAAATGATAAAATTGAAGTAGAAAGAATTAAGAAAGAAAATGAAAAGTTGGTTCTTGAAAATCGTAAAATTTCAGAAAATTTTGACAAACTAAAACGAACGGTTAAAGATTCTGATGAACGAAACGGTAAAACCAATAAAGAAAATGAGCATTTAACTGTAGTTCTCAGACACAAAGAAGAGCAAATCAACCAACAACTGGATGAGATTGCTAAATTGAAGCTTCAGTTTGAAGAAGCTAAGATTGAGAATGAGCGTATCAATTTGAAACTGAACAGTTACAGCTCTGCAAGCTTTGTTTTACAACACATTGTTCCCAAACCCATCGGGAAAAACAAAGCAGACGAGGATGTATACTTTGATGGAACCGGGGTTGGATTTCATCAGGTTCCACCACCTGTTCTAAACAATTACTCAAAGAAGAAACCCGGGTTGGTTAATGATGAAGATGAAACGAATGAAATAAAACTTCCAGAGTCAATTGATGTGACATTTTCTTCATCATCATCTGATGATAGTGTTCAAACTGAGATTGTTAAAGGCATGGCTGAAAGTGTTTTGGATAGTGATTCAGCTGAGGATGAAGAGTGTTTTCTGAACAATTACATTCCGAAACCAAAATCCAAAAACAACTTAAATGAAGAACCGGGTCTTGTGATGTACAAGATGGCTGGATCTGATAAGTTGTATTCGGATTCTGAGTTTCATCTAGAGAATGTTATTGTGAACAAGTTGAAAAATGTTTTCAAACTGGTTGAAATTGATTTGTCTGAAGTAGAAGGTTTGAATCAGACAAAAAGGCAAATGAATTTTGAAAAAGATAAAGCTTACTACAAGAAACCTGTTGTTCCACCGCGTTTTTATAATAACAATCGAAACAGATGGTCGGGTGGTTATCAGGGTGGTAAGAGTTATCAGAAAAAGAATTTTCAAAACAAGAAGTTTACTGAGAAAAAGGTGTTTGTGAACAGTTCAAGTTCACTTTCTGATGAAGAATCTGAGATTTTTTCAAAATCAAATAAAGAGTTCTTTGAGAAGAAATCATCGCAGTCTCAGTCTGAAGGCACAAGTCGGGTAGTTGACACCCGAACATGCTTCAAATGCAATCAAGTTGGACATATTGCACGAAAGTGTACCAACTTGAAGCCTAAGACTGAAGTTGTGATGAATTCAAGAAAGAAAGATGATGTGAAGGGAAAAGCTCCATTGGTTGTTGAGAAAAAGATTTTGAAAAATAACAACACCAAGATCAAAACTGAACCTGTTAAGAATATGGTAATTAAAAATGATAAGTTTTACAAACGGATTGCATCGTCTCAACAAACATGGAAGCCAAAAGTGGTTGAAAAGAAATCAAGTGTTCAAAAACCAAAGGTTTCAGAGTCAGAAAAACAATCGTTTTCTACCACACCGGTAAAGATGGATGTTCCTTTGGAATACTATGAGAAACTTGATTCAAAAGAGTCTGTTACTTCTAAGAAAAAGGTTGTTTCGAAGAAAGACCAATCATCTGGTCAACCTCAAAAAGGTGAATTTTTCTTGTATAAAGAGGTTGAGGTTGGGTCTACAGAGAGCTTGAAAATGAATTATGAAAATTTTCTGCCACTTTATACTACAAAATCTCACATTAAAGTTCAGTTACCTGAGTCGAAAGAGGCTTGGGTAGCATCAAAATATCACTAAATGTTTTTGATATGTGCAGGAGCTTCCAAGATCCGTTTCAAGATGGATTATGGATAGTGGAGCTTCTCGGCACATGACGGGGAAAACAGCCCTGTTGTACGATGTTATAAATTTCAATGGAGGTTACGTGGGATTCGCAGGAAATCAAGGTGGTAGAATAGTTGGAGAAGGAACGTTATCCAATGGGATTGTTACATTTGAAAGAGTTAACTACATCGCCGAGCTTGAAAACAATCTTCTAAGCATATCTCAGATCTGTGATAGGATGTATACAACTCACTTTACAAACAAAGAATGTTTGATCTTGAAACCAGGTTTTGTTATCCCTGAAGAATGGATTATCATGAGGGCACCTAGAGTGAATGATTTGTATGTATTGGACATGAGTGTAGCAACTACAACAACGGGTCAGGCTCATTTTTTTGTATCAAAAGCAACTGAGAAGGAATCGCAATTGTGGCACCGGAAGATGGGTCATATACATCTTAGAAAAATGAATCACTTGGTGCACAACGATTTGGTTATTGGTGTTCATGTCAAAGGTTTTCATCTTGAGGGGGAGTGTATTAGCTGCATCAAAGGCAAGCAAAAGAAGAAATCACATCCTCAAAAGAAAGTCAACTCAGTCTCAAGACTGTTAGAAAGACTCCATATGGATTTATTTGGTCCAGTAAATGTCAAAAGTATTACAGGGGATTTCTACTGTCTAGTGGTAACGGATGATTTTTCAAGGTTTTCATGGGTTTCATTTCCGAAGACGAAAGATGAGACGTTTGAAAGTTTGATGGCGTTGTTCAGGAAAATTGAAAATTTGTACCAAAGGCGTATCAAAAGAATCAGAAGTGATAATGGTACTGAGTTCAAGAACAACAAGATGGAAGAATATTGTGATGAAAGAGGTATATTGCATGAATTTAGTGCTCCTTACACTCCGCAGCAGAATGAAGTAGCAGAATGAAAGAACAGGACACTAATTGAAACGGTTAGGACGATGCTTGCTGATTCAAAGCTACCAGTAAATTTTTGGGCAGAAGCAGTATCCACCGCATGCTATACACTCAATCGGGTTCTCACTGTTAAGAAATTCAATAAGACGTGTTTCGAGCTGATCAATAACCGCAAACCGAACCTGAAGTATTTAGAACCGTTTGGGTCTCCCTGCACTGTTCTAGAGCCTTTTGGTAAATTTGGTCCAAAGAGCATTGAAGGAATTTTCGTGGGTTATCAAAGTCCATTGAAAAGAGTTTTTGTTCCAAGATTGAAGTGGATTATTGAAGCACACAATGTTGAGTGTCAAGGTTACACAATGCCACCGCAGAATCCTGGAGATTCATGGCGTTTTCATTATGACACTTTGTGGGATTCGTTTGACATGGTAGAAGAAAAGGAAGAAGAAGAAGATTTCTTTGACGAGTTGGATATTCTGAGAGAGTATGAAGAATCGCAGGAAAGGTTCCCAGCAGAGACTTTCAGTCGTCAACGAAAAGCTTCGAATGATGATGAAGCAGGTCCAAGTAATGCTGGAGAACATGATGATATTCAACAAAATGAAGTTTCTCATGATAATCAGACGGCACAGAATGATAATCAAGAATCTGAGAACATGCCAGTATTTGATCGTGGTGATTCAGATTCTGAAGGGGATCAAATTCAGATTTCAAGTCAAACAAACCCAGTCAGTGAAGAAGGTGAAAATCAGAATGTTACTAATCTGGAAGGTGACGTAGATGTTTCAGGCGAGGTGATGCCAAGAACTCTTTCATACCATCCAGAGGAACTGATCATTGGAGAATTGCAATCAGGCGTTCGCACTAGACGTCAAATTGACCAAGGCCTTACTTGTTTTTATTCTACAGTGGCACCTTTACAAACTGAGTTTTCACTAAGTTGTTTTATTTCTTAGATCGAACCGCGAACATACAAAGAGGCGCTAACTGAAGATTCTTGGGTCAATGCTATGCAAGAAGAGTTGAGTCAGTTTGAGAAGTTGGGAGTGTGGAAGTTAGTAGACTTGCCTGATGGTCAGTGAAAGATAAACACCAAGTGGGTGTTCAAGTGCAAGAGGGACGATAGAGGGGTTATTATTCGTAACAAAGCTCGACTCGTAGTCCAGGGTTTCAGTCAGCAGGAGGGGATAGATTTCACTGAAGTATATGCTCCGGTTGCTTGACTTGAAGCGATCAGAATCTTTCTAGCATTTGCATCTTGGAAAAATTTCAAAGTTTATCAGTTAGATGTTAAATCTGCGTTTCTCTATGGGAAGGTAAAAGAGGAGGTATATGTCGGACAGCCACCGGGCTTCACCGATCCAATCCACAAAGACAAGGTCTACTTGCTAGACAAAGCGCTGTATGGTTTACACCAGGCCCCGAGAGCTTGGTATGAGACATTGTCTCAACACCTGCTAGCCAACAGCTTCATCCGTGGAAAAGTGGATGCCACTCTCTTCACCAAAGAGGTCAACGGACATCTTCTGATTGTTCAGATATACGTGGATGATATCATATTTGGGTCAACAAATAAAAATTTGTGCAAAGATTTTGAACAAGTTATGAAGAAAAAATTTGAAATGTCATCGATGGGTGAGATGAAATTCTTCTTGGGACTTCAGGTTGATCAATTGCCTAAGGGAATTTTCATACATCAAACGAAGTACGTTTATGATATCTTGGAGAAATTCGGGACGTCAAGTTCTACTCCGGCCTCCACCCCATTAGCAACAAATCATGGGATAAACCCTGATCTCACCGGAGAGAAGGTAGATGAAACGATGTATCGTTCCATGATTGGATCGCTGATGTATTTGACACCTTCAAGACCCGGTATCATGTACCCAACCTGCCTTGCAGTAAGATTTCAATATAATCTGAGAGCGTCGCACATGGTTATTGTTAAAAGGATATTACGCTACCTTAAAGGAACTCCATCATTGGGGTTGTGGTATCCAAAAGATGGCGAATTTATGCTCGATGGATATTCCGATTCGGATTTCGGAAGCTGCAAAGTTAACGCTAAATCAACAACAGCGGGGTGCCAGTTCTTTGGATCAAGATTGGTTACCTGGCAATGCAAAAAGCAGACCTCTATGGCCTTATCCACATGTGAAGCGGAGTATGTATCTGCTAGCAGCTGCTGTTCACAGATCTTGTGGATCCAACAACAGATGCGCGACTACGGTTTGCAATTTCTAAACACCCCTATCTTTGTTGATAATGAGGCAGCGATTAACATTACTAAAAATCCTGTTCATCACGCTAAAACCAAACACATTGAAATTCGTCATCACTTCATTCGAGATTGTTTCGAGAAGAAGTTGATACGAATTGAGAAAATCCACACTGACGATCAAAAAGCTGATTTACATACCAAAGCATTTGATAAAACTCGTTTTCAATATTTGCTAAAACTAAACGGTATGAAGCTTTTATCAGTGTTGGAGGAGATTCTTGGCGTTGATGAAGGTACCAATGTAGATGATGATGTTGAGAAGCAATCTGCAACGGTTTGTCGATTTTTTACTTGTTTTGGTATTTAGGGGGAGAGTATAGGGTAATATTTTCAGAAAATACAAAAACAATAAAAAATGACAAAAATCCAAAAACATGAGATATTTTCAAAATCCAAAAACAATAGAAAATTGAAAAAGAGCTTGTGTAAAAAGGGAAAATGATAGTACATCGGCTTGACAGTTACGGTATGCTAAAGATATGTAATGTTTAAAAGTGATTAAACAGTCTCGCTGATGATATGCCGATAGGTTTTTGCACATTTAGTAGGTTTGTTCGGGATATAAACCTAAAATTCTTACTTGCTTATTTCGTGGGGAACACTACTTGGATATATAGGTAACCCCTGAAATCTTGTTTGAAGGATCCCTCTTTCTGAGATACTAGGTCTTTATACTCAGTGATATCTGGGGTATTATTTTGGGACTTCTGATAATGCGGAAGCAATGGCCTAGTCCCCGCATAATATTTTCCGCATGCTTGAAACATAGCGTCGCCCTCAGCATAAATGATGAGACAATAAAATTGCTAATCAATGTTGTTGTAAAAAAGATCCTCTAAAGGGGACACACCAAAGTCAAAGCCGTCATCTCTCTGCTGAACGGAAGTTCTGACCTGAGCTCTCACGGTTCTTCGCATTTAACCCCTTACAGATATCATCTGTGGTATACTCACCTGTAAGACTGAATATTGGGATTTGGATACGTGAGTATATTCAAGAGGTGGGACACACGTATAAGTTTAAGTCTCTAAAACATCTAATCCGTATCCTAGACAGATTGAAAATTGTGTGAAAATTTAAGTGGATCAGTATATCGACAATCTAAGTGAATTGTTTAATTCTGTGTATGTAATTGAAGCTTAACGGTACTTGTGACTTGTCAGATAGCTGATATGATTCCCTAGCACGCTCATCAAAAATATGTTTGTAAATACTTTACTTTTACTGCATTTTATTTCTGTATTTCTTTTTCTAGTTTAGAAACTTTATTAAAAATACAAAAAGATTTTACATTTCTGCTTTATTTTTGACAAACCAAAGGGGAAAGCTGATCTTCAGATTCGAATTGAAGCAGATGCAGGAAGTTTCTGGACTGGAGGATGAGTTATGAGCTTAACATGATAAGTTTGTGAAAGTTGAAAAGTTAAAACAAGTTCATTAATTTGAAACTTGTAAATTTTTCAGAAAATTGTTTAAAAAAATTTGAACATATGTTAGTGTGAATTGTCTCAGATCAACCAAGGTTATTAAGTTGGACTTGGTAGACTAATTGAGTAGTCAGGGTCATTAAGTTGGACCTGAATACTTAAGTGGATTTCTTAAACACAGAAAGTTAAAAGATAAGTTTAGTTTGAAACTGTTATTGTCATATATCTTATATTTAGGTAGAGATTGTGTAGGTAATAGGAGTTAAGATCCCCATGGCAATGAAAATGTCAAAGTTTGAACCAGATTTCAAGTCCCAGCTGATCGAGAGGGGGAGTTTGCGAAAGGGGGAGTCAGAATTCTGGATCAACATTCAAAGGGGAGATTGTAGATTAAAGTTTGAAGATAAAAAATTGAAGAGAGCTTTTACAATGTCAAAATCAATCAAGACTAAAGACTGAAGACGGGATGCTAAAGACTTCGTCAACATCCAAGGGGGAGTCTGTTGGTGCACTGATGTTTGTTAAATTCATCTTTAATGAGTCTTGTATTATATAGATCAGGGCACGGAAATCGTGAAACTGTATTTTAGGGTAATTCCGCACGAAAGTACACTTGTGTAATTCCGCACGGAATTAAGGGTTTCACACGAGATTACTAATTCCACACGGAATTAGTAATATCGCATGAACTGATAATTTCGTGTGGATTGATTTCATGCGGAATTAGACCTCTATAAATACCTGTTGTCTCTGATTCATTTGGTACGGAATTAGTGTGTGAGAGCTGAGGTGCTGCCAATTTTTGTCAGAATTATTTGTAAAAAGCTCAGGAAATCATCAATAGATAAAGATTAAAAGGAAACAAGCAGTTTGACATTGTTTGCATTGATTCCGCCTTTGTAAATGATGATGATGAACTACTCAACTTGACTGTTTAGGGTCACCGGAACGATCCAACATATTCGCTTGAGTGCATGACATCAACTTCAGTCCTTTCGAAGGTCGGTCTTCATAGACATGTAAAATATCATCGGACGGCAGAGGTAGGCGAACAAAATTCTCGTGACAGGCAATCTCGGCATGATTCTTACGTAACCAATCCATACCGATAATGACATCAAAACTACCCAATTGCATGGGTATTAGATCAATAGTAAACACGTGGTCGTTAAGAGTCAGAGAACAACCACAGAGAATAGAATCAACTAGAATAGACTTCCCATCGGCAATCTCCACCGAAAACGACTTAGGTAACATAGAGCATGCACAGTTTAACAAAGATTCAAATTCCACGGACACAAAGCTTCTGTCGGCACCAGTATCAAATAGAATCGAAGCATAAAGGTTATTTACAAGAAACGTACCATTAACGACGTCATTGTCGTTACGCGCCTGATTAGCATTAAGATTGAACGCTCGCCCACGAGCGGCTGGCTTTTGGTCCTGGTTCAGCTGAGGACACTGATTACGGAGGTGAGTAGTATCTCCACACGTGTAGCATGCACGAATAACATTGACTGGCCTCGGGTTTTGCTGAGGAGCTGGGAGAGCTAGTAAAGCTGCCTGAGCTGGGGCTTGCTAAGCTGGTTGGGCAAGGTTAACTTGGCGACAATAAGGAGTCGTGTGACCATAGCGATTGAAGTTGGTGCACAAATGACATGCAAAGGCAGCAGGATGATGAAAGTTGCAAGTCGTACACTTGGGGTAAGACCCAGAGTACTGCTTCTTGACCTCAGGTGCAGCCGGGTTTTGAACAGCAGCAACAGGAGCAGGTTTAGCAGCAGGGTTCGCAACAGGAACAATAGCATTGCATCCTGAACCCTGAGACTTTCGCCTCTTGTTCTTGCTACCACTAGGCTGCTGGGTAACTTGATGAGCTGACTTAGAAGGAGCAGGGTTAGCAAACTGTTTATCACGAACGTGGTTGTTGTTGAGACTAGCTGCTAGACGGTAGACTTCCTCAATAGTTTCAAGCTGAGCTGCTTCAATAGAATCACGCATAGCAGGAGGTACACCATTGATGTACTTGGTTATCATGCGTTTAGGGGTAGAAACCAAGTGAGGAACTATCAAGCTGAGCTGCTTAAAACGAGTAGTATAAGCCAGATTATCATCACCAAGACTCACATAGATTAAAGATTCAAGTTTACAACAAGTTTCACATAGACTCACATAGATTAAAGATTCAAGTTTCAAGATTCAACAAGACTCACATATATTATATATAGGAAGTACCAGTGGCGTATCCACCACGCTTAAAGATTCAAGATTCAAGATTCAACAAGACTCACATAGATTAAAGACTCACATAGATTAAAGATTCAAGTTTCCAACAAGTTTCACATAGATACCCAATAGATTCAACACCGCAAAACCCACGACCTTCGCATGGCACGTTGTACGAAGTTTGGCAACATGTCAGAAACGCTTATATATAGGAAGTACCAGTGGCGTATCCACCACGCTTCAGGCACATCGCTTCTGCCTCGTACTCGGTGTCATGTTACGTGTCGTAATTTCATAACACACTCATCATCATCATCATCATCATACACACGTAGATTAACCCGTTAGATTCACATAGATTACTCCAATAGATTCACCTAGATTCCAATAGATTCACTTAGATCCCAATAGATTCACATAGATTCCAATAGATTCTAATAGATTCCAATAGATTTTAATAGATTCCGATAGATTCCAATAGATTCCAATAGGTTCCGATAGATTCACATAGATTCTCATAGATTTTGATAGATTAGCATTAACAACCCACAAAACAACGAAATCCCGCTTGGCACGTGCTATGAAAGTTCGGCAACATGACGGAAGCACTTATATATAGGAAGTACCAGCGGCGTATCCACCATGCTTCAATCATGCCACGTCCATCTCGTCATCAGTGTCATGCTTCATTAACCACAACATTAGATTCCATCACATCTCATAAAGATTTCACATAGATTAACCAAGTAGATTCAATAACCTCAACCCGAGTCCACAAAACTACGAACTTCACTTAGCGCATGGTACGAAGGTTCGGTGACATGCCAGAAACACTTATATATAGGAAGTACCAGCGGCGTATCCACCATGTTTCGGACATGCCACGTCTTCCTCGTCTTCGGCGCTAGGCTACATTTCGTATTTTGTTCCTCAAAACCACACATACATAGATTACACATAGATTTCACTAGAATACACATAGATTCCATATAGATTCCTCATAGATTACACAAGTAGTTTCCCATATCTTAGAATTCAACATCTCAACACCGGTCTGCAAAACACTAAGTTTCGCATGGCACGTGATACGAAAGTTGGTAACATGCCTGAAACACTTATATATAGGAAGTACCAGCGGCATATCCACCATGTTTCGAACACGTCACTTCTGTCTCGTACTTCTATGCCATGTTCCGTTTAGTGTTTCGCAACCACAATAACACATAGATTCATCAAATAGCTTCACGTAGTATCATAGTTGATCAAGATTCCCACATAGATCAACATCACGGACAAAGCTTCATAAATTTAGTTTGACTCTGAGATTAGAATTTGGGTTTTAGATTGCGGACATACGTGCGAGTTGTGTAAAAAGCCTAAAAAAAGAAGAATCAAGTTTAAAACCACACATAAAAACCGAGATAACACAAGAGATAGGCTCGTAAAACATAGGATTGTTCTGGGTAGAGGAACGGTGACTAACCAAAGCGATTCGAACTCTTTTCGAATTGAGGCAACGCGTCTTGACTTACTTAGACAAATACGTCATCGATGTTAGGCCTACGATATTCGTCCTTTTGGTCATTTCATGTTCCTAACCGATTGGAAATTTCGAGACTTTGGCGAGACATAAAAATCAAAGAGTGGGACTAGTTATCAAGGTCTGAGTTTCACCTCTATCTTGACAACATCGTACCCTACTAGCGTCGGTACTTATCAATAGATAAGACCTACTAGAATTTAATAAGGAGATTCCCCATCAAGGTTTGGATGTCACTCCTGACTTGAGGGCAAATCTTGTGCAAAATATAAACACCGATTAACAGTGTTTTCAAAGTATCAAGTGTATATTGTATTAGCCTTAGGAAAGGCATGTAAGTGTAACAAGAAAATGTGCTGCTAGGAAGCAGATACGGTAGAATGCATAAGTCTTAAACAACAGATAAGAATCAAGATTCCTAGAACTATAGACTAGGGCAAGTATTCCTACTTATCCTAATTCCCTATAGTTATGGCTCTGATACCAATTTGTCACACCCCAACCGATGGCGGAAACATCGGGGTGTGAACACTAAGCGTTCAGATTGCTCATGAGAATCCATAACACTAAATAGTTTCAATATAAATTTAGATTTACTTCATGCAATTTTCTAAAACAAAATCAACCACCAAAACAAGGTATCAAACAAATAGACATAATCATTGTTTCAAAGTTTCTAGTTTTTAGCTACGTAGAGTATCTAAGTTCCATCCTAGCTTGTTTCACGGTTCCTAGCATCTTGTCAGCCTGCAACATGTATTAAAATAAAGTCAGTACAAAAATGCACTGGCGAGTATATAAGTTTGAGTATTAGCATAATAGATTAAAACAACTCATATCCACCATGTAAACGACACAAAAATAGTTTCAGCCATGCTAGTGTTCGCAGTCCAACAAGTGATAGCCCAAGTCTCCCGATGCTTTAGTGTTTTCCCAAGTCTCAAGGAAAACTAGTATCCTCCTAATAATACCCCCGAGAATAATGGGGAGGTGCATCTCCTATAGCGCTACTATTGTTAAGGCGGAACTACACACTCTGGATTAAACGTCCACATAGCACAAAGAGTCTAGAATACAAGAATCACAAGTTTCACATACACATAGGATAGAGTTTAGTTTCCAAAAGTTTCAAGTATCATAGTTTAATAGAATACATGTTGCATCCCAAAGTTTAAAGCAAAAAGGGATCGAGTATACTCATAGTGATTGCTTAACAGATTAACTGTTATTGGATCAAAGGGAGCTCTTTAGGTTTAGCCTGATTAGATTACAATAGATAAGAGTCGGACAAAACAACGAGATTGCGCAAAGTGTCGAGTCAGTCACTGGGTCGGATGGCAGTTCGATCGGATGGCTATCCGATTGGATTGCCATTCGATTGATGTGACTGTTGTGAGTGAGAGACGAATTGCCATCCGATCGGATGGTCATCCGTTCGGATGGCCATTCGATCAAATTGTCGTTCGATTCAAGTGTCATGATTCCAAATTGATACCAAGTGTTCAAGTTTCTGAAACATTTTCTGAGTGTTGAAAGATTCCAAGAGACATGTTACCTCGATCGGATGGTTGTTCGATCGGATGGCTATCCGATCGGATTGCCATTCGATTAGGTTTTCCTTGTCCCGTTCACAACCTTGTAAAGTTTTCTAAGTTTCTGTTTAAACCGCGATGACATGGTACGTATTGAGACAACGGTAAGCACATCAGTGTACAACCGATCTGTTCAGATAGGAATCACTCCAGTCCGTTCAGTCGTCCGTTCATGACGGTGCTTATGTCAGAATTCATACTCTGGTCATCTTCTCCGGCAACAATCCTTCTCTAAGCCAACTCCAGACTAATCATCAAGTCGGTAGTCTGTTTAGATTCGGATTCCACCGTTTTAAGTGGAAAGTTAAGAAAAGGTGAAGATAAACATAAGTTTTAGCTGAAAAAAGTCTAGATTTGGTTAAGATTCAGTGTAAAACACATGAAATTCCTTAGATCTGAGCTAGATCTTGACTAGAATGACATCACACAACAGTTTGGTACAAACCACCATGATGACATCACCTTCAAGAGCTTAAATCTTAGAGATTTCATGGTGAAAAGTGAGATTTCAAAGGAGAATCATGTAGAGAATGACGTGTAGATCAAAGATGTACAAGAATCTAGTGTAAAACGTACCAAAATCACCGAGAAATGAAGAAAAGTAGGAGTGAGTGCGTCTGGATCGAGTGAGGCTGTCACATCAATGAGAATGATGTGACATGCCTATTTATAGTGTCAGAGAGAGTGTGTGAGGCGGTGTACACGGATCGGATGGTAGCTCGGTCGAATGGCCATCCGATCGGATGGTCATCTGATCGGATGGTCATCCGATCGGATTGCCATTCGGTCAATCCCATCTTTTCCGCGTTCCCGTCTTTGATTCGATTTGCGAGTTAGATTAAGCGTTGCGTATTATTGGGTAATAGTATCACATAACTAGATTATATCATTAGCATAAAAGTTTCCATAGTTTCCACTAGTGACAAGACTTCAGTCCCTCGTTTAACCAAGTCTTGAGTTTCACGAGCCTCAAGAGTCAAGCACCAAAGTATCAAGAGTCAAGAATCTAGATTCCAAGCATCAAGAATAATAGTTTCCAAGTATCAAGTATCAAGTATCAAGAATCATAGTTTCCAAGTATCAAGTTTCAAGAATCATAGTATTAAGAATCAAGTTTCAAGAATCATAGTTTCATAGCATAAGATTCGCCAAGTATCAAAAGTATCAAGTATCACATAGTACAGGGGCTAAAAGTGTCAAATAGGTAAAAGTCTAGGGACGTAGGCGTTACAAGTAAAATCCTAACCACTGAGCATCTAATGCTGACATCACCTAGACAGTGACATCTAATAGACTAACAACCTCTTAACACTGTTCTAGACAAACACTGTTACATTGAATACACTGATATAACAAAACCCTGATACTCCTATCCGCTGTTGATGCCCAAGCACTGATGTTACAGATCAGTGCTTTCTTCAATGGTTGATCAGGCCTTTGAATCAGCAGTGCTTTAGTCTTTATCAGGTCTTTGACAATCAGCAGTTGTTAGGTCTTCTCAGTCTTTATACCCAACAGTGCTTAGATGAACAGATGTTGAAAAGATCAGTCCTTAGAGTAATCAGCTGATAGAAGCACTGCCATTGGAGGGAACTTAGAACATGCATTGCTTATTGTGTATCAACTGTTGAGACCCAGTTTTGCCTTTGAGTATCATCTGTTCTTCTAGGTTTGATTACATGGGCCAACAATTATTACGGAGGAAGTAGTTCGGGATGCTTTGCATTTAGGAGCACTTGATTTTGGTGAAGTTTGTTATGTAGCTCAGATTCAAGATAGTGTTGTTCTAAGTTTTGGATATTCAAAAAATCTGCCATCCAGACAAATCTATAAAGGCATGCTTCGTGAGAAATAACGTTTCTTTTATCACGTTATCATGCAGTGCTTTGCTCTAAGGAAATCAGAGATGGACGACATGGGTCAAAATCTCTTGTCGGCGATGATTGGTCTAACATTTAATCAACCTTATAATTTTGCTCGTATGAAGAAGGTGATGCAAGACTAATGATGTTATATTCAGGCCTAGATTGATTATGAAGAAGGTGATGCAAGACTAATGATGTTATATCCTCATTTTCTTATGATTATCTTTCGACATTTTGTTCCGGATCTTCCGATTCACGATGGTTTAGCACTGCTTATACTAACAGCTATAGGTAAACGTATTTTTAGTGATTGTCATAATGTTAAGGCTTTAATCCATTCTCCTTGTTTGCCTGAACTTCGACTGATGTTGGGTGCTATTTTGATCAAAAACTACATTCCTGAAAATGATGATGCTTGGAGAAATATTTCTGCGGGTGTTAATCAGATTTTTGGAGCAGGTGAAGATGAAGATGGTGCAGCGCTTGTTGTTCTTCTATAGCTGGCACTTATTCAACCTCGGGTGGTTATTGAAGAACCTATTGTTCCTGAGCCCGTTGTGGCGGAACCAGCTGTAGTTGTGCTTGTTGCTGAACCTGTCGTTGAACCGGTTCCTGAGCCTGTTATTGAACAAGTGTAGGATGTCGTGATGGAAGATGTCATTCAAAACAATTCATTTACTCAACCCACACCAAGTCTAGAAGATATTCTCTTTGATAGAGCGTTAGCTTTAATTGATGCTGCCTTGGAGTCAGGTGCTCCATCGTCTAGCGCGTCTAAAGGAAAGGGTATTCTTGTAGAGGAAGAAGACAATGTTGAGATGTTATCAGAAAGAAAGTATTTAGCTTTGGTGCATAAAGATTTCTTGGGTAAACTTTCAGCCAAAGGACAACAAAAGCTTCAAGCTTTTCGTGAAAAGGTCGAATCTCTCGGTCCCTCTTCTGAGTGGGCCTCACGTCTGTCTATTTGGAATGAGAAGACTTTCGATTTGGACAATCTGCCGGATGATTCTTCTGACAGTGAGTGGTGGAGATTCTGATAGTAGACCGAGTGGTGTTTTGGTCCCTGAGTCTCGCCCGGTTATGATGTACAAAAGAAGAAGATTGGGAGAAAGTTCAAGTTCAGCTCCTAGGTCTTCGGGATTAGAGAATGTTTCAACAGTTGAAGTACCAGCTACAACAGTTTCTTCAGTTACTGGTGGCTTATCTTCTTTGGGTATTCCTGTTTTTTACCTTCAGTATCAGCTGTTATATCTTCTCCTAGCACAACAGTTGATATATCTGTTGCTAGTGTTTCCTCTCATAGCCTGTCTTATAGTTCAAGTATTCCGTTGTTCACGTCTGGTGTGTCCACAACTCCATTATTTTCTAGGTTTCCGTCTCTTCCAGGTTCCATCAATCTGTTTGCTACATCCGTAGGAGTTAGTTCTTCTACTGTGCCTCCGGTTTTCCTCGGTCCTCGTGATATTCGACCTGCTAGTCTTCAAATGAAGAAACTTGTTATATCTGTGTCTCTCTTCGAAAAAGATTCGTCCGAAAGTTGCCTTTGGTTCTAGACCTCCTTGCCCTGTTTTGTAACAACCCGTAATTTCGTGCTCCTTACTCTCTTTACGCCTAGCACCAGAGATTCGGATCATAATGTGAACTATAACGCTTACTACACTACATCGCATACTTTCGCACTACATCGCTTATTTCAACACGCTATATCGCACTTCACAACGCTTACAACGCTTTCGCTTACACTATTACATCACCTGAGAATCTAAACTACTCGCTCGCTCATCGCAACGCAAACTCAAAACACAGAATTATTTATATTAATTATGTGTTTATGTATTATTATTATCTATGTACTAATACTCTCTTAAAATGCTCCAGTGTGGTAAATCGAGACGCTAAAACACAACACAACGTAACACTTAGTTATCTCGCTAAAATACTTAAAGTACTCTAACTAACTAACTAACGCAACCAAACGCACCAAACGAGCATCCTACACGCGAAACAAAAGCAAAACGCGCCAAACAGGTGGCTTCGTACGAAGGCACCTGCCCTCGTGTCACACCCCGAAATTATCAGAGCTGGCATGACTGGACTGGTATCTTCATTGCACAGCGGAAGCAAACATAAGCTAAGACTTCTAGAAAACTGAACGCCCACTAAGTACTCGACTCCACATGGTTCCCCTATTCCAACCGTGCGTTAACTTTGAAATGCAACCTGAGAAAGAAATATGCGAAAGAGTCAACATAAAGTTGAGCGAGTTCATAGTTTGTTTGTAAAAGATTTGAAATAAATCTTTTGAATAACCGGTTTGTGAAATAATATTGAGAAAACGAATTTAGAAATCATTTTCTTGCCAAGTTATATGGAAACTTTGTATTTGTAACGCATTATGTTCGTAAAACCATGTATTTGTAAACTCTCGTATTTGTAATGTTTGTATAACCGTCAATGCCCACCCTGACTTTGACTCCATGCCCGCATAATCCTATGCTTTGAATTTGTATAAAACATGGTATGTAATTTGTAAAACCCTGGTATGAAAGCAACAAGGAAAAAGAGATCACCAATGGGTTGCAAAGCCAATGGTATGTGTGAAATGGTGCAGGAAAACTCAAACCTAGCAAATTTGTACCGGGCTTCCGGCTGGAAGACATAGTCACCACTATGGGCCTCCCTGGTCGTCATGGGTGCGGGCTCGCTACACCCAAATAGATCTATCACTCATGTCCCTCGGTCCTACGACGAGGATTAATGGCCTTAAGTGTTGTGCCCACCCTTCACATGATCTAGTAGTAAACCCTCCTTAAGCTAATCATACCATGTATAAAATGTCTGTAATAATTGTAACATGTATTTTACCCCAGTCTCTCAGACTGATTTACCCAGCTAGTCTCTCAGACTAACTCCCCAGTCTCTCAGACCAACTCCCTAGTCTTTCAGACTAAATTACCCAGCTAGTCTCTCAGACTAACTCCCCAGTCTCTCAAACCAACTCCCTAGTCTCTCAGACTGAATTACCCAGCTAGTCTCTCAGACTAACTCCCCAGTCTCTCAGACCAACCCAGTCCCAATATTATCACCAGACGATCCCATCCCTAGTCATAAAAATCATTCACATTTTGATAATACGCATTTGTTTTGTAAAAACCGGTATATTTTTAGTATGATCCATTCGTAAACCATTTGAGTTCCTCAAAATCCATTCGTAACATGATTTAGAAATATGAGTTTTCGTTCGTTCAAAACTTTGTATGTTCTTGCAAAACGTGCTTTGTCTAAAATATGCAGTCTTTGTTCATCGAGAACTTTGTGTGTTTTCTGCAAAACGTGCATGTCTTTCCACCCCGAAAACATTTATAAAAATGTAAAACCGTAAAAAGGTGGGGTTATGAACTCACCTGGATTGCCTTGTGCAAAGCTAGCTAATCACTACTTCGAGATGTCGTTTCCAAGACTTAGCTTGCTAGCGTGCATTCTACAATATTCATAACACGGAATATCTTATAAGTTTCTAAATAAAAGCGGTAAGTAGTCTACGTGTCACCGAGCTCTACCGAATCGTTAGTCAAACGATTCAACGGTAAGTAGTTAACTTATCGGAAATGATTAAGTCATATTTGATAAGTATCGTTTATTGTCGATAATAATCAATAAGCCTTGAAAAGACTTGATTCTCGAGAGATTTAAAAATAAATAAATATTTATATAAAATATATAAATATATCGTTGTAATTGCGTTAGCCATCTCGAGTAGTCATACGTGTATAAAAAGAATATTTATGTGGATTAACATAGAACAAACTCGTACTATGTATCGCATCTCGTATGATCTTTGTCAAAATATTCGTATATGCCGTTTAGGCGTGTAAAATAAATATGAAGGGTTATATTTATTTTATAAAGGAATCGTCGAGTCGTTATGTTTGAAAATAAATATATAAACCATATTTATTTTTATAAATAGTCCTCGTTTGATATCCGAAATAAATATATAAATTATATTTATTTTGTAAAACGAAATCATGTTGTTTGAAATTCAAAATAAATATATAACTATATTTACTTTTATATCGGAAATCCGAGTTATTTGATGTTCGAAATAAATATAAAATCTACATTTTTTTTATAAAATAGTTGTCGAAATTTCGAGGTTTAGAATAAATATAATAACGATATTTATTGTCGTAAATACTTTCCGAATCGTCGTTTTCGTAAATTGTGAAATGTTGTCGAAAGTAATTATATACTTGTATTTGTCTTTCTAAAATATCGTTTGAATCCGAAAGTTGTTTTATAATAACACGCGTTTTTATTTTACGGATTTTCTCGAAAAACGGGCAGAGTTTCCTCTATTTTTGGACGCCCCCGACAACACAAGTTGTCATTATTTTTCAAAATTCAATCAAGATTCAATTACTAATATATCAATTTGCCAAATATTTCAAAAAATGTAAACTATAATCATGTCGGTTCGAGCTCGTTATCACGTATTATTAAAATAAGGAATAATTAACGAAAATAACATTCGTCTTAAATCTTTTACCGAATCTTCGTGTCGAAACGCCGAAAGATGTTGACTGAGTTGGCCGAGTCGACTCACTGAGTTGACCAGGTTTGACTGAGTTGACTCAGTGTGACCGAGTCGACCGAACCCAAACCTGACTTTGACCGAACCGTTGACCTGTTGACCCATAGTTCTCCTAACCTTGACTGTTTTGACCCGGACCCGTCTGAGTTGACCTGAGTGACTGAGTTGACTCGGTTTGACCCGAGTCAACCCGCTTGACCGCATCGAAGCTGATGTTTAACCGAACCAAAACCAAACTCAAGTGAACCATATGAGCCAAACCCAACAAAACGAGAACCGATCATACCCTAGGCTGAACCAACATAGCCACCCCCACCACTGTCACCGTCTGGCTGGCCTGGAGCCGCCGCTGGGGGCTGCCGCTGCCATTAGCCCGTCGCACCACCCCTCCTCTTTAACCGTTGGTCGCCCCTACACCTCAGATAACCACCATAGTCGTCAGACGAGCCGAACACTCCAAAACATAAAGAAAAGCCAAAGAAAATGGTCGGGAAAAGCTTACTGAAAAAGTTGCCGGAATTTAAAATGTCTTGAAAACCTGCAGAATGGTTCCTCATAACCCGATCTAAACATGCATGGAAAGAAAAATCCAAAACGGCTTCGCCGGAAAACGGTCGGAGCTTCGCCGGAGTTGCTCCACAGCTCATACGATTGAGAATCTTTGAAAACGGACACCGCCATCGTGTCGGGAACGTTCGGTTTAGTGGGGTTAGGGTATTGGCTTGAAGAAAACTCGCCGGAAACGATGCCACCGCCGCCGTTGAACCGCCGTCGCCGGACCACCGCACATGGTGGCCGGCCGTTACCTCTCGACGGAGCTCGTCGTAGTCTCGCCGGAATGTTGGCCGATTCCGGCTGCAGTAATATATCTAGAGAGAGAAAGTTGAGAGAGTTTGGTGTTAGAGAGAGAAAGGAAGGGATAAAATGAGGAATGAGTGGGTTAAAACTCTTTAAATAGTGAGAGTTTTGTGGGCTTGGGCCTAAGGACCACAAGCCCGTTTCTAGCATTTCGAATGGCCCGATCACGTTTTTGAGGCCCGTTTTCACACCCAAGCTTGTAAAAATGTCGTATATTATAATATTAGGTCCATAAGTATGTAAAATAACGCCGGTTATAAATGTTGGACACGTTCGCTCGTTGGTTGCGTAAAAAGCGCGTAAGGTGTCGCGTTGGCCGTTTTAATCCGTTTTTGAATCTGATTTCGACTATGGTTATTAAAATTTTATTACGGAGCTAAATATAGCGTAAAAATGTAAGTTTCGAAGGTGACAGGTGTCTCCGTCGCTTCCATTTCGTTGCCGATGTGTTTCCTACTATCGCGTTTTTAGTTCACGTTGCATTTGTGTCGCACGGAAGCCCAATAAATTCACAAAAATTAATTTCATAGACATAAAACATTCGTGTAACATTCATACTTGTCGGCGTTGTTAGTATTTTGTACGGCATCAGTTCGTTGTCGCTTAATATTCACCGGATCTTTCCGTAAACCACCGTTCACGCCCTGTAAAGCCGGTTAGCCGTTTCTAGGCACTCCAAATGCCTAATTAAGTTAATTCGCGTCTTAAACACCATTTATTGTCGCGTTAATCATCTGTTAATCACGTAATTAGGAGCCGTAAATCACCGGTTGTCACATTCTCCCCCTGTTAATGAAATTTCGTCCTCGAAATTTAGACTACGTTAACTCCTTAGTGTTACGTTATGTGTAGGTAAATACGAATAGTATCAAAGTGGATGACCACGAAATATGATCAATACTTATTCAAATCATGTGAATTCAAGGACATTCCTCCACAATAGGAACCCAACGGTTAACAGGAATATGTTTCAGTAGTTGGTGTCAAAGGAAACAAGACGTATTGATACAGTCACTAGTGTGACTAAGTTAACATGAGTCCAACAAAGAACAGGAACTTCAACCAATCGAATTCTGTATGAACGTTCATAATATGTAAATGAGTTCTAGAAGCAATATCATCCACTAGATGAACTTAGAATCAACAATCTCAAATGTAATAGTTTGCATGAAACGCTCGATCGTGATCAGCACAAGCTGCAAGTTATACCGACGCCACAAGGTGTCGTAATGAATGAAACAATTCAAATATAGCGGTGATCGAACAAGTATCACCTGTGTTTTGCATGAAGTGCTCAATCATGATTAGCCCAAGCTACAAGTTTGTACTGACACCACAAGGTGTCGTAGTGATTTAAATAATTCAATAATAGTGGTGATCAAACAAATTCACCGTGTTTGAAGTCAATTGAAAGCGCAATGAAGTAAATATGAAAATTTGTTTCTAACAACATCATAGGATTTTCAATTGAACTTTGAACATCAAAGAAATAATGTTTTCGATCGAAGACGAAGAAGCAATGAATATCGCAAAACATTCGATCGATAATGAAAGAACCGTTAGTAGGTAGATCAGAATATGAAATGAATTGGTGTACCATTGTCTTATCACACGATTGTGTTAAGAAGGATTTAATTATGATAATTCAAGCGGATTTAAAACAATTAAATGGATAGTTAAATAAATAAATTCGCGCATGAGAGGTGTATACGAGATTAGCGCAAGCTTCAAATTAGTGTAAGTACCACCACAAGGTGTCGAAATCAACAAACAATTTAATGGAGTTTAATGCCAAACAAGTTTACTTCGACTCGGAAAAAATGAAACACTTGTTAAAACAAATTTTGAATATGATGCTCCCAATACATCATATGATGCTTTGAATTGAATATGTGTAATGGACAAGTTCAAACAATTGAACTTGGTTTCAGCGCAATTCGACAATAAATATATATGTATCAAAAAGGAAATTTCGGCATGGTTACAACGAAAAATCATGTATGTAACTTGAAAAGAAAATAAATTTCAAGAAAATGTGTTGACTTGATAACAAAGGAGCCAACAATTACAATAATGCGGGTCATTCGAATCACAAATCAATAATTAGATTTAGCGAAATAATATTTGAACTTTGATGAAACGCTTATTCGAAACGAAACCACATGCGTAACAAATGATGCATGCGTAACATATAAATTTTCAAGAAATGAAGCAATGAGTGTTCGCTATAGTGTAAGAAGTTATTGTGATGCAATGACCATTAAGAGGAGTAGAGATACAAAAATCTACTCGGTAAATGTGAAATTCGAAATTTCAATAAAAGAAATTTGAGGACTTTACCCGGGGTTTCATGTGATGACCGGTTGTTAGGTGACATTACCATGGAATGTCGAACATAGCGTATTCGTCGTTATGAGTTAGGGGGAATGCGGAGACATGCGTCTTCTCCTTTAGCGTGACTCGTGTCGTTGCAGGACCGCGTGCCAAACCATCGCTTCCTGATCGATAGTTTTCGTGCTGGCAGGATTAGCATCATCGCTGAAATGCTCCATAGTGTCTTCTCGGTGACTTTCACCTCGAAATTCGTATGTGACGTACTTCAACCTCCGTTGATGTATAGCTTAAGTTTCACGTATACCTGTGCACTAGCGTTTCGTTTCGCGTAGCATGCGATGTACCCTGACTTCCGTTGACGTAAAATTTGAGTTCCATGTATTCTTGTGCACTAGCGTTTCGTTATGCGTAGGCTGACTGCTCGAGAAGTTAAAATATCATAGACAATATGGATAGTAGTGTGTGCCCGAGTTAATAATCGCGGTTCCTATGTGATGACCTTGAATGAACTTCAACATAAGTTTCCAAAGGTCTTAAATGCATGCTTCCTAAACTCTTAGAGCTTTGTGTATTGTACGTAACTGTTTTATGTACCATGTGTAAAACACCACAGTAGCGTATGTTTGAAAACAAAATCTTGACTGTTTGTTTTTCGGCAACGGTTGGAGACCATATTCGAGTCTTAGGCGTTCTATATGTATTCAAAGTCTCAATGATCTAAGTCCTAGAGAAAGTGAGGTTAGAGCCTAGGTATCACTACAGAAACCTAATTCGCTGTAACCTATAGCTCCGATACCAATCTGTCACACCTCGAAATTATCAGAGCTGGCGTGACTGGACTGGTATCTTCATTGCACAGCGAAAACAAACATAAGCTAAGAATTCTAGAAAACTGAACGCCCACTAAGTACTCGACTCCACATGGTTCCCCTATTCCAACCGTGCCTTAACTTTGAAATGCAACCTGAGAAAGAAACATGTTGGTGCATGCGTCTGTCGACTTCGTCTTGTATCGAGTCTTGTACAAGATTTGTTAGATCAGGGCATGTTGTACGAGAAAATAGGATTTAGATATGAATGGGTAATTTCGCTTGAAAGTGGCAAGTGCACTTTCAAACGAAATTAACATTGGTAATTTCGCATGAAATGGCAACTGCCACTTTCAAACGAAATCACCACCTCTATAAATAGGGTTCATGCAAAATCATTTGTAACAATCATATTTCCGGTACCGAAGTGCTGCCGACGTGTCGATTGATCTGTAAACTTGTTATAATCAATATAAAAGACATTTAGAAGTGAATCAAACTGTTTTCAAGTCAATTCATCTATTTCCGCCTCTTGAATTGATAAGAACTCTTCTGATCGACTCGTTTGGGTCACAGAACGATCCTACAAGTGGTATCAGAGCTCAAGAGAAAGAGTTCTTGCCAAAACATCCATTATTTCTGACTTCTACACCTTCTTTTACAAAATTCACAAAATTTTACAGTCAAAATGGTCTGAATTTCACACATTATAATCGTAACAGTGTTTTAAAGAATCCTTGAAAGTGTTGGACCTTAATTCAGCCTAAAATTGGTAAAATACGTAATTTCGCTTGAAAATCAGATCGAAAAAGATGATGTCAGCAACATTTCACATGAAATTAGCACGTGATTTCGCTTGAATCAGCTATTTCGCTTGAAAAGTACATCTAATTCCGCTCGAAATTGTTAATTTCGCTCCAACGTGTAATTCCGCTTGAGAAGGTTCACACGAAATTACCTGATTTCGCTTCAGAGTGTGATTCCGTTTGAAAGTGTGTTGTTTCACACGAAATTAGCGATTTCGCACCAAAAGGTATTCCGTGTGAAAAGTGTTATTTCGCTTCAAAGGGTGATTTAGTTTGAGAGTTGATTCCGTTTAAACTTGTATTTTGTGTGAAACTTGTGATTGTGAAACATTTTGCTGAAACATGGAAAAAGAATTTTACAATGCGTTTGCTACACCGGTTGCTCCAGTCACGGCTGCTGAAACATTGTACAGTGAGAATGAAACGGGAACTCATCAAAAACCGCCAAAGCTGATGTACATTGAAGATTTTAAAGGATGGCAGAATCGATTTGAGAACTGGGTGCAAGCTTATAAGTTTGACGCATGGTGTTCATTAGAGAAAGATTACGAGAAACCAAAAAATGAACGTGGGATTGAAAAAGCATTTTGTGATTTTTCAGAAAATGATAAATTGAAATATACGAGTGAAAAGATGATGATCAGTATTCTTCAACAAGCGATTAAAGAAGATATCTTTGTTTTATTACAACATGAGGGTACTGCTAGATCAATTTGGAATGCATTGATTCAAAATTTTAAAGGAAGTGCAGATATGATCAAGAACAAAAAGGCATTATTGAAGAAATCATTTGACATGTTTGTAGCTTTTGATCATGAAACAACAAAAATGACCATTGATAGATATTGTCATCTTGTTTTGGAAATGGGAAGATTGGACATAAAGAAAGATGATGATGAATGGGTTGATAAACTTGCTGATGCATTACCACAGCAGAAATGGGGAACTTATTTGTTGATTCTTAAACACATGAGAAAATCTAAAAACATGAATCTGGCACAGTTTATTCAGAAGATTGAAGAGCACGAGTTGGATATTCAGAAAACAGCAATCATGAAGAATCCAAATGCTCAACAAGATGTTAGTTTATATTACAGAGGAAACAAATTTGAAGCTACTCCCAGTCCAAAGATTCAAACTGGTTTCAGTGCTGATAGTTCTTCTGGAACGAAAGGTAATACTGTGACTCAGAGTGGTGGACATTCGTCTTCGTATTCAAGCTTTGATCCAAATCATACAACTCCAAGTCCTCAACAGCAGAATTCTACAAATCTGCAGTGCAATGTTACTTTAAATATTCAAAATGGTCAAAATTTGTCTCCAGAAATAGCTAAGCAACACATGGCATCACTTGTTGCTATGTTGGAATCATATGAAAGTTTGATTGCTGGCAAAATAGGAAATCCGATGCTTACAAAAGAAGATTATGACCAAATTGATGCAGAGGAACTTGAGTTGATGGATGTCAAATGGTGTATGGCTAGTGCTGTTAGAAGGGCTGAAAATTTTCAACAAATCACAGGTAGAGATGAGTTTCAGGGATTGGCTAATTCTCCGTTAGGATTTGACAAGTCTAAAGTTACCTGTTTTCGTTGCAAAGGAAAAGGACACTTTAAACGAGAGTGTAAAAATCAAGAAGCAACAAGAGGATCAGAAAAGAATGATTATTATCAGAAATCCATTTTTCATCAGATTGCGCAACAACCATCATCATCTCATACCCTGGAAGATGGAAAGAAGAAAGCTTTACTTATTCATCAAGATGATGAAAAAGTTGCAAAGGGATTTAGTTGGGACAAATACATCCCACTTGGTTCAGGACTTGTTGCCAGAATTCAAGAAGAAGAACAAGTCAAATCTAGTCCGAAAAGAATACAGATTTTTCCAGATCTTGGAAGTGATGTAGATACTGATGATGAAGAAGAATACATTAAAAGAACCAGAAAATGTATAGATCCTGATAGTTTTAATTTGTTTTTTGCAGATAAAGTTGAGATGCTGAATGCAAAGAAGATTGCCAGACTGAAGAGAGAGCTGGAAGCAATAAGAAAAATAGCTGATGAAAAGGTAAAGATGGAAGCTGAAGGAGTAAATGTTGAACCAGTAATTGAGAAAGTGATAGAAAAAATCGTTGAAGTGGAGAAAGTGGTAGAAAAGACAGTCGAAGTTGAAAAACTTGTTGAAGTTGAAAAACTTGTCGAAGTTGAGAAAATTGTTGAGTTAGAAAAAATTGTTGAAGTGGAAAAGATTGTCGAGGTTGAAAAGATAGTTGAGGTCATTAAACCTTGTCAGAAGTGTTTAGAATCTTGCAAAGAATGTGATGAGAAGGATAAGAAGATTGTTGAATTAGAACAGATGAAAGAGAATTTGTTATCTGATGTGAAGTATGTGAAAGAGTCATACGATGTGCTGAACAGAACAATTGATGGTCTGAACAAGACATTTAGAAGTGATTCAAGCTGTTTTCCAAGTCAATTCATCTGTTTCCGCCTCTTGAATTGATTAGAATTCTTCTGATTGACTCGTTTGGGTCACAGAACGATCCTACAAGTGGTATCAGAGCACTTGTAGACAAACAAAACATAATCCTATTTCAAAAACCAAACCAAACGATCATTCTGGAAGAGTTGAAAGAAAACTTGTTGTCTGATGTGAAGTATGTGAAGGAGTCATATGATGTACTGAACAGAACAGTTGATGGTCTGAACAAAACAAAACGAGAAGTTGATGCTGCTATGACAATGATGAGTTCAACATTAATGACAAAGCAAAAAGTTATTAATGAGTACATTGAAGATTGTGCTAAGGTAAAGCAGGATTTGGAACTTGAAAAGATTGAGAGTGAAAGAATCAAACGTTTGTTGTTGAGTTATACAACTTGTGATTATTTGATTGATAGAGTTTATCCTACTATTGCAGGTCTGGAAGCTTGTCAAGATAAAAAGACAGAAGATATGGATGCTGGTAAGAAACCAAATGTCAAATATAACAATTGTCCGCCCCCGATTTGGAATAGTTATTCTCCCAGAAAACCAAATGAAGAACGTTTAAATAAGGCTCTCAACATCAAGTTAAAGTCTGAAATCATTGATGAGTTACCAGACAATATTGATGTCACATTCACAGCGTCTGACACTGATCATGAGTCTGAGTTGTTGAAGAAAGTGGTCGATCAGGTGTTGGATATGGATGAAGAGTCAAAGTCGGAGTCTAAACCTGAAAGTTCGAGTTCATCAGAAAAGAGTCCGAGTTCACCGGTTAAACGGGTTTACAATAAAGAATTCATGTTATCAAAATCTAATTTGAATGATGGATTAATCAAAGTGGCATATACTTTGAATGATTCAGACAAATTATATTCTGATGAGGAATTTCCAATAAGAAGTGTTAAATCTGAAATGATCAAACAGGTTTTCAAATTAACAGAAATTAATATTTCTGAAATAAAAGATTTAAATCTTCATGAAAAACCTAAAAAGTACACTTCAAGAGTTCAACAGAGATTGAACAAGAAAAAGGGTTACGGTTCTGGTTATGGTTTTCAAAAGAAACCAAACCATAACGGTAATTTCAAAAAGAAAGGTCTTGGTTTTAGTTCTTCAGAAAATTATAAAAATGAGAAAAATTATAAACCAAAAACAAAATTTGTTGCAGGAGGAAGTTCTGAAGAAGAACAGAAGAAACCATTCTGGAAACAATCAAACCAGGAGTTTCTTGCTGAAAGGAAGAAGAAGTTAGGACAAAGAGTTGAGAGAAGAACATGTTTTAAATGTCAAAAAGTTGGACACATAGCATGGAATTGTTCCGAGTCCAATTATACAAAACAGGGAGTTTCTTCTAACTCAAACTTGAAAAATAAATGTGTTAATGAAAAGAAACAACCAACTAAGAAATTTAAAGTGTTTGAAAATTTAACTTTTGAAACTGGTGATGTTTCACAACATTTTTACAAAAGAAAAGTTGATTTGAACAAGCAGAAATGGGTTGTTAAGTCTGAAAGTAGTTCTGACAATGAATCTGATTCCATAAAATCAGAGGAGTCATCTGTTGAGAAAAAGAATGTGAATTCCGTTCCTGTGTTGAACGATGAGAATTTTCCACCATTGTGTGTAGAAAATTTGAAATCAAAAGGTAGGTTTGAGATTTCAGATCAATTCTTCTCTGGTAAAGGAGATTTTGATGCTGAAAAGGCTTTCAATGGGAAAGTCAAACATATTTTTGGGAAGATGGTTGATGGTAAAGTGAAGAGTGCAAAACATTTTTACAGATCAAAAGGAGGTTGGGATACTGTTGAATCAAAATCACCCAAGGCTGGTCAGGCTTGGGTGACAGCATTTTCAAACTAAAATTCTAACTTGCCGGAGCTTCCAGGTTGGTAATCGTGAAGCAGGAATCGGCATCATTCTTGAAAAATTTTGGTTGGTAAATCTACAAGTGATAGTTTGTCTTGATATTGTTATATTTTGTTTTTACTAGTGGTTCTGGTTGACAAGTGAACCTATAAGTGGTTGGAGAAGGTTTTCACTTACAAGTGGTAAATCAGGGACATTAAGTTGTACTTGATTTTCTACAAGTGGTATTTGATATGAAAACAAAGTGATGATAACCCCGATCTTACAAGTGGTAAAATCAACAAAACTTATTTTCCGGAAAAACCATTTGATTAAAACAAACTTAAGTGTTTTGAAATCATAATGGGAAAATAGTTTGTTGTGAGGGGGAGTTCTGATTGTTTATGTCAAGAGGATGGCGATTTGAAGTGATTTGATATCAGTTGTCATGTTATTTGTACAGTTTGTTTTCAAATTTCTTTAAATGATTTTGAATTTTAGGGGGAGTAAGAATTTTAGAAAATCTAAGTTTTTTTTCTTCAGAAAATCCAAAAACATTTGAAAACTTGAAAAAGTAAAAAACATGATAAAATCAAAAATTGAGTTTTGTTGTGAAAAAGAGGAAATGATTGTACATCAGTAGACGATCACAGCATGCTAAAGAATTGGAAAGTAAAATGTGATAAACGGTCTCACTGATGATGTGCCAGTAGGTTTTTACACATTTAGTAGATTGTGTCGAGATATAAACCTAAATTTCAAACTTGCTTATATCGTGGGGAACATCTCTCGGATATATGGGTAACCCCCGAAATCTTGTTTGAAAGGTCCCTCTTTCTGAGATACTAGGTCTTTATACTCAGTGATATCTGGGGTATTATCCCGGGACTTCTGATTTTGAGGAAGCAATGGCCTAGTCCCCGTATAATACTTTCTGCTTGCTTGAAATATAGCACCGCCCTCAGTACAAAAAATGATGAAACATTGAAAAAATGTTAATCATGTACTGTTGAAGAAAACATCCTCTAAAGGGGACACACCAAAAGTCGAAGCCGTCATCTCTTTGCTGAACGGAGGTTCTGACCTGAGCTCTCACGGCCCTCGCATTTAACCCTTACAGATATCATCTAGGTATACTCACCTGTAAGACTGAATATTGGGATCTGGATACGAGAGTATATTCTGAGGTGGGACACGCGAATAAGTTTAAGTATCTAAAACACTAATCTCGTATCTCGAAACAGTTGAACTTTGTGTGAAAATTTAAGTGGATCAGTATACTGACAATCTAAGTGAATCGTTTAGAACTTAAAATGTGTAAAGCTTAACGGTGTTGGTGATTTGTCTCAGAAACTGATATGATCCTCTTACACAAACTCACAAAAATATTGTTTGTATATATTTCTTTACTGCATTTCATTTTAATTTCAAATTTCAAAAAGATTTTCGGAATGTTTTAGCATAATTTTTGAAAAATACAAAAAGATTTTAGACAACTGATGTTGAAAAGCTGATTTTCAAAATTCCAAGTGTTGAACATGACGAACAGGATTGGGAGTGTGTGGTTAGTGAAATGATATACATTCAAGTGGTGATCAGAAATTAAATTTGTTATATCAATAATTGATGTTTTAAACTGAGTTTCTCAAGTGGTTAGCAAAGTTTAAATTTATCAAATTGTTAATTTGTAAAATTTACTTTGAGGTAGAGTATGTGCAGGTTATGGCTATGAGAGAGCCTGGTTGCAATTCTAGTACCTGAGCAGGATGTAAGCCAGGTCATAATCTTGAAACCTGTAAAAGCCAGACTACGATCCCAGCACAACTCAAGGGGGAGTCTGCTAGTAGATTAACATCCGAGGAGGAGAAGAGTTATAGATGCTAGAGCCAGTGATTAATCTTGAATGTGATCAAGAAATTGTAAGAGCCAGCATCAGATCTTGGTAAAAGAGAGAAAGAAGAAGAAGAGAAGATTGAGGATGCTTAATTTTTCAGATAATTTGAAAGAGCCCGAAGACTGATCAAGGCTGAAGACGTTGAAGACTCGACACTTAAGACTCGTCAACATTCGAGGGGGAGTCTGTTGGTGCATGCGTCGGTCGACTTCGTCTTGTATCGAGTCTTGTACTAGTATTGTTAGATTAGGGCACGTTGTACGAGAAATGTATGTTAAAGAGTTAATTCCGCTTGAAAGTGGCATGTGCTATTTCAAGCGAAATCAACATTGGTAATTTCGCTTGAAATGGCCAGTGCCACTTTCAAACGAAATCACCATCTCTATAAATAAGGTTCATGCGAAATCATTTGTAACGACCTTGTTTCCGGTACCGAAGTGCTGCCGACGTGTCTACTGATCTGTAAACTTGTTATAATCAATTTACAAGACATTTAGAAGTGATTCAAGCTGTTTTCCAAGTCAATTCATCTGTTTTCGCCTCTTGAATTGATTAGAACTCTTCTGATTGACTCGTTTGGGTCACAGAACGATCCTACAAGTACACTTAGACAAACAAAGAAGTTGATGCTGCTGTGACAATGATGAGTTCTACGTTAATGACAAAACAGAAAGTCATCAACGAGTATATTGAAGATTGTGCAAAAGTGAAGCAGGAATTGGAACTCGAAAAGATAGAAAGTGAAAGAATCAAACGTTTGTTGTTGAGTTATACAATGTGTGATTATTTAATTGATCGAGTTTATCCTACTGTTGCAAGTCTTGAAGCTTTTCAAGATAAAAATACAGAAGATACGGATACTGGTAAGAAACCAAATGTCAAGTATAACAAGTGTCCGCCCCCGATTTGGAATAGTTATTCTCCCAGAAATCCAAATGAAGAACGTTTAAATAAGGCTCTCAACATCAAGTTAAAGTCTGAAATCATTGATGAATTACCAGACAATATTGATGTCACATTCACAGCGTCTGACACTGATCATGAGTCTGAGTTGTTAAAGAAAGTGGTCGATCAGGTGTTGGATATGGATGAAGAGTCAAAGTCGGAGTCCAAGTCTGAAAGTTCGAGTTCATCAGAAAAGAGTCCGAGTTCACCGGTTAAACGGGTTTACAATAAAGAATTCCTGTTATCAAAATCTAATTTGAATGATGGATTAATCAAAGTGGCATATACTTTGAATGATTCAGACAAATTATATTCTAATGGGGAATTTCCAATAAGTGTTAAATCTGAAATGATCAAACAGGTTTTCAAATTAACAGAAATTAATATTTCTGAAATAAAAGATTTAAATCTTCATGAAAAACCTAAAAAGTACACTTCAAGAGTTCAACAGAGATTGAACAAGAAAAAGGGTTACGGTTCTGGTTATGGTTTTCAAAAGAAACCAAACCATAACAGTAATTTCAAAAAGAAAGGTCTTGGTTTTAGTTCTTCAGAAAATTATAAAAATGAGAAAAATTATAAACCAAAAACAAAATTTATTGCAGGAGGAAGTTCTAAAGAAGAACAAAAGAAACCATTCTGGAAACAATCAAACCAGGAGTTTCTTGCTGAAAGGAAGTAGAAGTTAGGACAAAGAGTTGAGAGAAGAACATGTTTTAAATGTCAAAAATTTGGACACATTGCATGGAATTGTTCCGAGTCCAATTATACAAAACAGGGAGTTTCTTCTAACTCAAACTTGAAAAATAAATGTGTTAATGAAAAGAAACAACCAACTAAGAAATTTAAAGTGTTTGAAAATTTAACTTTTGAAACTGGTGATGTTTCACAACATTTTTACAAAAGAAAAGTTGATTTGAACAAGCAGAAATGGGTTGTTAAGTCTGAAAGTAGTTCTCACAATGAATCTGATTCCATAAAATCAGAGGAGTCATCTGTTGAGAAAAAGAATGTGAATTCCGTTCCTGAGTTGAACGATGAGAATTTTCCACCATTGTGTGCAGAAAATTTGAAATCAAAAGGTAGGTTTGAGATTTCAGATCAATTCTTCTCTGGTAAAGGAGATTTTGATGCTGAAAAGGCTTTCAATGGGAAAGTCAAACATATTTTTGGGAAGATGGTTGATGGTAAAGTGAAGAGTGCAAAAGATTTTTACAGATCAAAAGGAGGTTGGGATACTGTTGAATCAAAATCACCCAAGGCTGGTCAGGCTTGGGTGACAACATTTTCAAACTAAAATTCTGACTTGCCGGAGCTTCCAGGTTGGTAATCGTGAAGCAGGAATCGGCATCATTCTTGAAAAATTTTGGTTGGTAAATCTACAAGTGGTAGTTTGTCTTGATATTGTTATATTTTGTTTTTCCTAGTGGTTCTGGTTGACAAGTGAACCTATAAGTGGTTGGAGAAGGTTTTCACTTACAAGTGGTAAATCAGGGACATTAAGTTGTACTTGATTTTCTACAAGTGGTATTTGATATGAAAACAAAGTGATGATAACCCCGATCTTACAAGTGGTAAAATCAACAAAACTTATTTTCCGGAAAAACCATTTGATTAAAACAAACTTAAGTGTTTTGAAATCATAATGGGAAAATAGTTTGTTGTGAGGGGGAGTTCTGATTGTTTATGTCAAGAGGATGGCGATTTGAAGTGATTTGATATCAGTTGTCATGTTATTTGTACAGTTTGTTTTCAAATTTCTTTAAATGATTTTGAATTTTAGGGGGAGTAAGAATTTTAGAAAATCTAAGTTTTTTTTCTTCAGAAAATCCAAAAACATTTGAAAACTTGAAAAAGTAAAAAACATGATAAAATCAAAAATTGAGTTTTGTTGTGAAAAAGAGGAAATGATTGTACATCAGTAGACGATCACAGCATGCTAAAGAATTGGAAAGTAAAATGTGATAAACGGTCTCACTGATGATGTGCCAGTAGGTTTTTACACATTTAGTAGATTGTGTCGAGATATAAACCTAAATTTCAAACTTGCTTATATCGTGGGGAACATCTCTCGGATATATGGGTAACCCCCGAAATCTTGTTTGAAAGGTCCCTCTTTCTGAGATACTAGGTCTTTATACTCAGTGATATCTGGGGTATTATCCCGGGACTTCTGATTTTGAGGAAGCAATGGCCTAGTCCCCGTATAATACTTTCTGCTTGCTTGAAATATAGCACCGCCCTCAGTACAAAAAATGATGAAACATTGAAAAAATGCTAATAATGTACTGTTGAAGAAAAGATCCTCTAAAGGGGACACACCAAAAGTCGAAGCCGTCATCTCTTTCCTGAACGGAGGTTCTGACCTGAACTCTCACGGCCCTCGCATTTAACCCTTACAGATATCATCTAGGTATACTCACCTGTAAGACTGAATATTGGGATTTGGATACGAGAGTATATTCTGAGGTGGGACACGCGGATAAGTTTAAGTATCTGAAACACTAATCTCGTATCTCGAAACAGTTGAACTTTGTGTGAAAATTTAAGTGGATCAGTATACTGACAATCTAAGTGAATCGTTTAGAACTTAAAATGTGTAAAGCTTAACGGTGTTGGTGATTTGTCTCAGAAACTGATATGATCCTCTTACACAAACTCACAAAAATATTGTTTGTATATATTTCTTTACTGCATTTCATTTTAATTTCAAATTTCAAAAAGATTTTCGGAATGTTTTAGCATAATTTTTGAAAAATACAAAAAGATTTTAGACAACTGATGTTGAAAAGCTGATTTTCAAAATTCCAAGTGTTGAACATGACGAACAGGTTTGGGAGTGTGTGGTTAGTGAAATGATATACATTCAAGTGGTGATCAGAAATTAAATTTGTTATATCAATAATTGATGTTTTAAACTGAGTTTCTCAAGTGGTTAGCAAAGTTTAAATTTATCAAATTGTTAATTTGTAAAATTTACTTTGAGGTAGAGTATGTGCAGGTTATGGCTATGAGAGAGCCTGGTTGCAATTCTAGTACCTGAGCAGGATGTAAGCCAGGTCATAATCTTGAAACCTGTAAAAGCCAGACTACGATCCCAGCACAACTCAAGGGGGAGTCTGCTAGTAGATTAACATCCGAGGAGGAGAAGAGTTATAGATGCTAGAGCCAGTGATTAATCCTGAATGTGATCAAGAAATTGTAAGAGCCAGCATCAGATCTTGGTAAAAGATAGAAAGAAGAAGAAGAGAAGATTGAGGATGCTTAATTTTTCAGATACTTTGAAAGAGCCCGAAGACTGATCAAGGCTGAAGACGTTGAAGACTCGACACTTAAGACTCGTCAACATTCGAGGGGGAGTCTGTTGGTGCATGCGTCTGTTGACTTCGTCTTGTATCGAGTCTTGTACTAGTATTGTTAGATTAGGGCACGTTGTACGAGAAATGTATGTTAAAGAGTTAATTCCGCTTGAAAGTGGCATGTGCTATTTCAAGCGAAATCAACATTGGTAATTTCGCTTGAAATGGCCAGTGCCACTTTCAAACGAAATCACCATCTCTATAAATAGGGTTCATGCGAAATCATTTGTAACGACCTTGTTTCCGGTACCGAAGTGCTGCCGACGTGTCTACTGATCTGTAAACTTGTTATAATCAATTTACAAGACATTTAGAAGTGATTCAAGCTGTTTTCCAAGTCAATTCATCTGTTTTCGCCTCTTGAATTGATTAGAACTCTTCTGATTGACTCGTTTGGGTCACATAACGATCCTACAAGTACACTTAGACAAACAAAGAAGTTGATGCTGCTGTGACAATGATGAGTTCTACGTTAATGACAAAACAAAACGTCATCAACGAGTATATTGAAGATTGTGCAAAACTGAAGCAGGAATTGGAACTCGAAAAGATAGAAAGTGAAAGAATCAAATGTTTGTTGTTGAGTTATACAATGTGTGATTATTTCATTGATCGAGTTTATCCTACTGTTGCAAGTCTTGAAGCTTTTCAAGATAAAAATACAGAAGATACGGATACTGGTAAGAAACCAAATGTCAAGTATAACAAGTGTCCGCCCCCGATTTGGAATAGTTATTCTCCCAGAAATCCAAATGAAGAACGTTTAAATAAGGCTCTCAACATCAAGTTAAAGTCTGAAATCATTGATGAATTACCAGACAATATTGATGTCACATTCACAGCGTCTGACACTGATCATGAGTCTGAGTTGTTAAAGAAAGTGGTCGATCAGGTGTTGGATATGGATGAAGAGTCAAAGTCGGAGTCCAAGTCTGAAAGTTCGAGTTCATCAGAAAAGAGTCCGAGTTCACCGGTTAAACGGGTTTACAATAAAGAATTCCTGTTATCAAAATCTAATTTGAATGATGGATTTATCAAAGTGGCATATACTTTGAATGATTCAGACAAATTATATTCTGATGAGGAATTTCCAATAAGAAGTGTTAAATCTGAAATGATCAAACAGGTTTTCAAATTAACAGAAATTAATATTTCTGAAATAAAAGATTTAAATCTTCATGAAAAACCTAAAAAGTACACTTCAAGAGTTCAACAGAGATTGAACAAGAAAAAGGGTTACGGTTCTGGTTTTCAAAAGAAACCAAACCATAACAGTAATTTCAAAAAGAAAGGTCTTGGTTTTAGTTCTTCAGAAAATTATCAAAATGAGAAAAATTATAAACCAAAAACAAAATTTATTGCAGGAGGAAGTTCTGAAGAAGAACAGAAGAAACCATTCTGGAAACAATCAAACCAGGAGTTTCTTGCTGAAAGGAAGAAGAAGTTAGGACAAAGAGTTGAGAGAAGAACATGTTTTAAATGTGAAAAAGTTGGACACATAGCATGGAATTGTTCCGAGTCCAATTATACAAAACAGGGAGTTTCTTCTAACTCAAAATTGAAAAATAAATGTGTTAATGAAAAGAAACAACCAACTGAGAAATTTAAAGTGTTTGAAAATTTAACTTTTGAAACTGGTGATGTTTCACAACATTTTTACAAAAGAAAAGTTGATTTGAACAAGCAGAAATGGGTTGTTAAGTCTGAAAGTAGTTCTGACAATGAATCTGATTCCATAAAATCAGAGGAGTCATCTGTTGAGAAAAAGAATGTGAATTCCGTTCCTGAGTTGAACGATGAGAATTTTCCACCATTGTGTGCAGAAAATTTGAGATCAAAAGGTAGGTTTGAGATTTCAGATCAATTCTTCTCTGGTAAAGGAGATTTTGATGCTGAAAAGGCTTTCAATGGGAAAGTCAAACATATTTTTGGGAAGATGGTTGATGGTAAAGTGAAGAGTGCAAAAGATTTTTACAGATCAAAAGGAGGTTGGGATACTGTTGAATCAAAATCACCCAAGGCTGGTCAGGCTTGGGTGACAGCATTTTCAAACTAAAATTCTGACTTGCCGGAGCTTCCAGGTTGGTAATCGTGAAGCAGGAATCGGCATCATTCTTGAAAAATTTTGGTTGGTAAATCTAAAAGTGGTAATTTGTCTTGATATTGTTATATTTTGTTTTTACTAGTGGTTCTGGTTGACAAGTGAACCTATAAGTGGTTGGAGAAGGTTTTCACTTACAAGTGGTAAATCAGGGACATTAAGTTGTACTTGATTTTCTACAAGTGGTATTTGATATGAAAACAAAGTGATGATATCCCCGATCCTACAAGTGGTAAAATCAACAAAACTTATTTTCCGGAAAAACCATTTGATTAAAACAAACTTAAGTGTTTTGAAATCATAATGGGAAAATAGTTTGTTGTGAGGGGGAGTTCTGATTGTTTATGTCAAGAGGATGGCGATTTGAAGTGATTTGATATCAGTTGTCATGTTATTTGTACAGTTTGTTTTCAAATTTCTTTAAATGATTTTGAATTTTAGGGGGAGTAAGAATTTCAGAAATTCTAAGTTTTTTTTCTTCAGAAAATCCAAAAACATCTGAAAACTTGAAAAACTCAAAAACATGATAAAATCAAAAATTGGGTTTTGTTGTGAAAAAGAGGAAATGATTGTACATCAGTAGACGATCACAGCATGCTAAAGAATTGGAAAGTAAAATGTGATAAACGGTCTCACTGATGATGTGCCAGTAGGTTTTTACACATTTAGTAGATTGTGTCGAGATATAAACCTAAATTTCAAACTTGCTTATATCGTGGGGAACATCTCTCGGATATATGGGTAACCCCCGAAATCTTGTTTGAAAGGTCCCTCTTTCTGAGATACTAGGTCTTTATACTCAGTGATATCTGGGGTATTATCCCGGGACTTCTGATTTTGAGGAAGCAATGGCCTAGTCCCCGTATAATACTTTCTGCTTGCTTGAAATATAGCACCGCCCTCAGTACGAAAAATGATGAAACATTGAAAAAATGCTAATAATGTACTGTTGAAGAAAATATCCTCTAAAGGGGACACGCCAAAAGTCGAAGCCGCCATCTCTTTGCTGAACGGAGGTTCTGACCTGAGCTCTCACGGCCCTCGCGTTTAACCCTTACAGATATCATCTAGGTATACTCACCTGTAAGACTGAATATTGGGATCTGGATATGAGAGTATATTCTGAGGTGGGACACGCGAATAAGTTTAAGTATCTAAAACACTAATCTCGTATCTCAAAACAGTTGAACTTTGTGTGAAAATTTAAGTGGATCAGTATACTGACAATCTAAGTGAATCGATTAGAACTTAAAATGTGTAAAGCTTAACGATGTTGGTGATTTGTCTCAGAAACTGATATGATCCTCTTACACAAACTCACAAAAATATTGTTTGTATATATTTCTTTACTGCATTTCATTTTAATTTCAAATTTCAAAAAGATTTTCGGAATGTTTTAGCATAATTTTTGAAAAATTCAAAAAGATTTTAGACAACTGATGTTGAAAAGCGGATTTTCAAAATTCCAAGTGTTGAACATGACGAACAGGTTTGGGAGTGTGTGGTTAGTGAAATGATATACATTCAAGTGGTGATCAGTAATTAAATTTGTTCTATCAATAATTGATGTTTTGAACTGAGTTTCTCAAGTGGTTAGCAAAGTTTAAATTTATCAAATTGTTAATTTGTAAAATTTACTTTGAGGTAGAGTATGTGCAGGTTATGGCTATGAGAGAGCCAGGTTGCAATTCTAGTACCTGAGCAGGATGTAAGCCAGGTCATAATCTTGAAACCTCTAAAAGCCAGACTACGATCCCAGCACAACTCAAGGGGGAGTCTGCTAGTAGATTAACATCCGAGGAGGAGAAGAGTTATAGATGCTAGAGCCAGTGATTGATCCTGATTGTGATCAAGAAATTGTAAGAGCCAGCATCAGATCTTGGTAAAAGAGAGAAAGAAGAAGAAGAGAAGATTGAGGATGCTTAGTTTGTCAGATAATTTGAAAGAGCCCGAAGACTGATCAAGGCTGAAGACGTTGAAGACTCGACACTTAAGACTCGTCAACATTCGAGGGGGAGTCTGTTGGTGCATGCGTCTGTCGACTTCGTCTTGTATCGAGTCTTGTACTAGTATTGTTAGATTAGGGCACGTTGTACGAGAAATGTATGTTAAAGAGTTAATTCCGCTTGAAAGTGGCATGTGCTATTTCAAGCGAAATCAACATTGGTAATTTCGCTTGAAATGGCCAGTGCCACTTTCAAACGAAATCACCATCTCTATAAATAGGGTTCATGCGAAATCATTTGTAACGACCTTGTTTCCGGTACCGAAGTGCTGCCGATGTGTCTACTGATCTGTAAACTTGTTATAATCAATTTACAAGACATTTAGAAGTGATTCAAGCTGTTTTCCAAGTCAATTCATCTGTTTCCGCCTCTTGAATTGATTAGAACTCTTCTGATTGACTCGTTTGGGTCACAGAACGATCCTACAAGTACACTTAGACAAACAAAGAAGTTGATGCTGCTGTGACAATGATGAGTTCTACGTTAATGACAAAACAGAAAGTCATCAACGAGTATATTGAAGATTGTGCAAAAGTGAAGCAGGAATTGGAACTCGAAAAGATAGAAAGTGAAAGAATCAAACGTTTGTTGTTGAGTTATACAATGTGTGATTATTTAATTGATCGAGTTTATCCTACTGTTGCAAGTCTTGAAGCTTTTCAAGATAAAAATACAGAAGATACGGATACTGGTAAGAAACCAAATGTCAAGTATAACAAGTGTCCGCCCCCGATTTGGAATAGTTATTCTCCCAGAAATCCAAATGAAGAACGTTTAAATAAGGCTCTCAACATCAAGTTAAAGTCTGAAATCATTGATGAATTACCAGACAATATTGATGTCACATTCACAGCGTCTGACACTGATCATGAGTCTGAGTTGTTAAAGAAAGTGGTCGATCAGGTGTTGGATATGGATGAAGAGTCAAAGTCGGAGTCCAAGTCTGAAAGTTCGAGTTCATCAGAAAAGAGTCCGAGTTCACCGGTTAAACGGGTTTACAATAAAGAATTCCTGTTATCAAAATCTAATTTGAATGATGGATTAATCAAAGTGGCATATACTTTGAATGATTCAGACAAATTATATTCTAATGGGGAATTTCCAATAAGTGTTAAATCTGAAATGATCAAACAGGTTTTCAAATTAACAGAAATTAATATTTCTGAAATAAAAGATTTAAATCTTCATGAAAAACCTAAAAAGTACACTTCAAGAGTTCAACAGAGATTGAACAAGAAAAAGGGTTACGGTTCTGGTTATGGTTTTCAAAAGAAACCAAACCATAACAGTAATTTCAAAAAGAAAGGTCTTGGTTTTAGTTCTTCAGAAAATTATAAAAATGAGAAAAATTATAAACCAAAAACAAAATTTATTGCAGGAGGAAGTTCTGAAGAAGAACAAAAGAAACCATTCTGGAAACAATCAAACCAGGAGTTTCTTGCTGAAAGGAAGTAGAAGTTAGGACAAAGAGTTGAGAGAAGAACATGTTTTAAATGTCAAAAATTTGGACACATTGCATGGAATTGTTCCGAGTCCAATTATACAAAACAGGGAGTTTCTTCTAACTCAAACTTGAAAAATAAATGTGTTAATGAAAAGAAACAACCAACTAAGAAATTTAAAGTGTTTGAAAATTTAACTTTTGAAACTGGTGATGTTTCACAACATTTTTACAAAAGAAAAGTTGATTTGAACAAGCAGAAATGGGTTGTTAAGTCTGAAAGTAGTTCTCACAATGAATCTGATTCCATAAAATCAGAGGAGTCATCTGTTGAGAAAAAGAATGTGAATTCCGTTCCTGAGTTGAACGATGAGAATTTTCCACCATTGTGTGCAGAAAATTTGAAATCAAAAGGTAGGTTTGAGATTTCAGATCAATTCTTCTCTGGTAAAGGAGATTTTGATGCTGAAAAGGCTTTCAATGGGAAAGTCAAACATATTTTTGGGAAGATGGTTGATGGTAAAGTGAAGAGTGCAAAAGATTTTTACAGATCAAAAGGAGGTTGGGATACTGTTGAATCAAAATCACCCAAGGCTGGTCAGGCTTGGGTGACAACATTTTCAAACTAAAATTCTGACTTGCCGGAGCTTCCAGGTTGGTAATCGTGAAGCAGGAATCGGCATCATTCTTGAAAAATTTTGGTTGGTAAATCTACAAGTGGTAGTTTGTCTTGATATTGTTATATTTTGTTTTTCCTAGTGGTTCTGGTTGACAAGTGAACCTATAAGTGGTTGGAGAAGGTTTTCACTTACAAGTGGTAAATCAGGGACATTAAGTTGTACTTGATTTTCTACAAGTGGTATTTGATATGAAAACAAAGTGATGATAACCCCGATCTTACAAGTGGTAAAATCAACAAAACTTATTTTCCGGAAAAACCATTTGATTAAAACAAACTTAAGTGTTTTGAAATCATAATGGGAAAATAGTTTGTTGTGAGGGGGAGTTCTGATTGTTTATGTCAAGAGGATGGCGATTTGAAGTGATTTGATATCAGTTGTCATGTTATTTGTACAGTTTGTTTTCAAATTTCTTTAAATGATTTTGAATTTTAGGGGGAGTAAGAATTTTAGAAAATCTAAGTTTTTTTTCTTCAGAAAATCCAAAAACATTTGAAAACTTGAAAAAGTAAAAAACATGATAAAATCAAAAATTGAGTTTTGTTGTGAAAAAGAGGAAATGATTGTACATCAGTAGACGATCACAGCATGCTAAAGAATTGGAAAGTAAAATGTGATAAACGGTCTCACTGATGATGTGCCAGTAGGTTTTTACACATTTAGTAGATTGTGTCGAGATATAAACCTAAATTTCAAACTTGCTTATATCGTGGGGAACATCTCTCGGATATATGGGTAACCCCCGAAATCTTGTTTGAAAGGTCCCTCTTTCTAAGATACTAGGTCTTTATACTCAGTGATATCTGGGGTATTATCCCGGGACTTCTGATTTTGAGGAAGCAATGGCCTAGTCCCCGTATAATACTTTCTGCTTGCTTGAAATATAGCACCGCCCTCAGTACAAAAAATGATGAAACATTGAAAAAATGCTAATAATGTACTGTTGAAGAAAAGATCCTCTAAAGGGGACACACCAAAAGTCGAAGCCGTCATCTCTTTCCTGAACGGAGGTTCTGACCTGAGCTCTCACGGCCCTCGCATTTAACCCTTACAGATATCATCTAGGTATACTCACCTGTAAGACTGAATATTGGGATTTGGATACGAGAGTATATTCTGAGGTGGGACACGCGAATAAGTTTAAGTATCTAAAACACTAATCTCGTATCTCGAAACAGTTGAACTTTGTGTGAAAATTTAAGTGGATCAGTATACTGACAATCTAAGTGAATCGTTTAGAACTTAAAATGTGTAAAGCTTAACGGTGTTGGTGATTTGTCTCAGAAACTGATATGATCCTCTTACACAAACTCACAAAAATATTGTTTGTATATATTTCTTTACTGCATTTCATTTTAATTTCAAATTTCAAAAAGATTTTCGGAATGTTTTAGCATAATTTTTGAAAAATTCAAAAAGATTTTAGACAACTGATGTTGAAAAGCTGATTTTCAAAATTCCAAGTGTTGAACATGACGAACAGGTTTGGGAGTGTGTGGTTAGTGAAATGATATACATTCAAGTGGTGATCAGAAATTAAATTTGTTATATCAATAATTGATGTTTTAAACTGAGTTTCTCAAGTGGTTAGCAAAGTTTAAATTTATCAAATTGTTAATTTGTAAAATTTACTTTGAGGTAGAGTATGTGCAGGTTATGGCTATGAGAGAGCCTGGTTGCAATTCTAGTACCTGAGCAGGATGTAAGCCAGGTCATAATCTTGAAACCTGTAAAAGCCAGACTACGATCCCAGCACAACTCAAGGGGGAGTCTGCTAGTAGATTAACATCCGAGGAGGAGAAGAGTTATAGATGCTAGAGCCAGTGATTAATCCTGAATGTGATCAAGAAATTGTAAGAGCCAGCATCAGATCTTGGTAAAAGATAGAAAGAAGAAGAAGAGAAGATTGAGGATGCTTAATTTTTCAGATACTTTGAAAGAGCCCGAAGACTGATCAAGGCTGAAGACGTTGAAGACTCGACACTTAAGACTCGTCAACATTCGAGGGGGAGTCTGTTGGTGCATGCGTCTGTTGACTTCGTCTTGTATCGAGTCTTGTACTAGTATTGTTAGATTAGGGCACGTTGTACGAGAAATGTATGTTAAAGAGTTAATTCCGCTTGAAAGTGGCATGTGCTATTTCAAGCGAAATCAACATTGGTAATTTCGCTTGAAATGGCCAGTGCCACTTTCAAACGAAATCACCATCTCTATAAATAGGGTTCATGCGAAATCATTTGTAACGACCTTGTTTCCGGTACCGAAGTGCTGTCGACGTGTCTACTGATCTGTAAACTTGTTATAATCAATTTACAAGACATTTAGAAGTGATTCAAGCTGTTTTCCAAGTCAATTCATCTGTTTCCGCCTCTTGAATTGATTAGAACTCTTCTGATTGACTCGTTTGGGTCACAGAACGATCCTACAAGTACACTTAGACAAACAAAGAAGTTGATGCTGCTGTGACAATGATGAGTTCTACGTTAATGACAAAACAGAAAGTCATCAACGAGTATATTGAAGATTGTGCAAAACTGAAGCAGGAATTGGAACTCGAAAAGACAGAAAGTGAAAGAATCAAACGTTTGTTGTTGAGTTATACAATGTGTGATTATTTAATTGATCGAGTTTATCCTACTGTTGCAGGTCTTGAAGCTTTTCAAGATAAAAATACAGAAGATACGGATACTGGTAAGAAACCAAATGTCAAGTATAACAAGTGTCCGCCCCCGATTTGGAATAGTTATTATCCCAGAAATCCAAATGAAGAACGTTTAAATAAGGCTCTCAACATCAAGTTAAAGTCTGAAATCATTGATGAATTACCAGACAATATTGATGTCACATTCACAGCGTCTGACACTGATCATGAGTCTGAGTTGTTAAAGAAAGTGGTCGGTCAGGTGTTGGATATGGATGAAGAGTCAAAGTCGGAGTCTAAGTCTGAAAGTTCGAGTTCATCAGAAAAGAGTCCGAGTTCACCGGTTAAACGGGTTTACAATAAAGAATTCATGTTATCAAAATCTAATTTGAATGATGGATTAATCAAAGTGGCATATACTTTGAATGATTCAGACAAATTATATTCTGATGAGGAATTTCCAATAAGAAGTGTTAAATCTGAAATGATCAAACAGGTTTTCAAATTAACAGAAATTAATATTTCTGAAATAAAAGATTTAAATCTTCATAAAAAACCTAAAAAGTACACTTCAAGAGTTCAACAGAGATTGAACAAGAAAAAGAGTTGCGGTTCTGGTTATGGTTTTCAAAAGAAACCAAACCATAACGGTAATTTCAAAAAGAAAGGTCTTGGTTTTAGTTCTTCAGAAAATTATAAAAATGAGAAAAATTATAAACCAAAAACAAAATTCATTGCAGGAGGAAGTTCTGAAGAAGAACAGAAGAAACCATTCTGGAAACAATCAAACCAGGAGTTTCTTGCTGAAAGGAAGAAGAAGTTAGGACAAAGAGTTGAGAGAAGAACATGTTTTAAATGTGAAAAAGTTGGACACATAGCATGGAATTGTTCCGAGTCCAATTATACAAAACAGGGAGTTTCTTCTAACTCAAAATTGAAAAATAAATGTGTTAATGAAAAGAAACAACCAACTGAGAAATTTAAAGTGTTTGAAAATTTAACTTTTGAAACTGGTGATGTTTCACAACATTTTTACAAAAGAAAAGTTGATTTGAACCAGCAGAAATGGGTTGTTAAGTCTGAAAGTAGTTCTGACAATGAATCTGATTCCATAAAATCAGAGGAGTCATCTGTTGAGAAAAAGAATGTGAATTCCGTTCCTGAGTTGAACGATGAGAATTTTCCACCATTGTGTGCAGAAAATTTGAAATCAAAAGGTAGGTTTGAGATTTCAGATCAATTCTTCTCTGGTAAAGGAGATTTTGATGCTGAAAAGGCTTTCAATGGGAAAGTCAAACATATTTTTGGGAAGATGGTTGATGGTAAAGTGAAGAGTGCAAAAGATTTTTACAGATCAAAAGGAGGTTGGGATACTGTTGAATCAAAATCACCCAAGGCTGGTCAGGCTTGGGTGACAGCATTTTCAAACTAAAATTCTGACTTGCCGGAGCTTCCAGGTTGGTAATCGTGAAGCAGGAATCGGCATCATTCTTGAAAAATTTTGGTTGGTAAATCTACAAGTGGTAGTTTGTCTTGATATTGTTATATTTTGTTTTTACTAGTGGTTCTGGTTGACAAGTGAACCTATAAGTGGTTGGAGAAGGTTTTCACTTACAAGTGGTAAATCAGGGACATTAAGTTGTACTTGATTTTCTACAAGTGGTATTTGATATGAAAACAAAGTGATGATAACCCCGATCTTACAAGTGGTAAAATCAACAAAACTTATTTTCCGGAAAAACCATTTGATTAAAACAAACTTAAGTGTTTTGAAATCATAATGGGAAAATAGTTTGTTGTGAGGGGGAGTTCTGATTGTTTATGTCAAGAGGATGGCGATTTGAAGTGATTTGATATCAGTTGTTATGTTATTTGTACAGTTTGTTTTCAAATTTCTTTAAATGATTTTGAATTTTAGGGGGAGTAAGAATTTCAGAAAATCTAAGTTTTTTTTTTCAGAAAATCCAAAATCATTTGAAAACTTGAAAAAGTAAAAAACATGATAAAATCAAAAATTGAGTTTTGTTGTGAAAAAAAGGAAATGATTGTACATCAGTAGACGATCACAGCATGCTAAAGAATTGGAAAGTAAAATGTGATAAACGGTCTCACTGATGATGTGCCAGTAGGTTTTTACACATTTAGTAGATTGTGTCGAGATATAAACCTAAATTTCTAACTTGCTTATATCGTGGGGAACATCTCTCGGATATTTGGGTAACCCCCGAAATCTTGTTTGAAAGGTCCCTCTTTCTGAGATACTAGGTCTTTATACTCAGTGATATCTGGGGTATTATCTCGGGACTTCTGATTTTGCGGAAGCAATGGCCTAGTCCCCATATAATACTTTACGCTTTCTTGAAATATAGCACCACCCTCAGTACAAAAAATGATGAAACATTGAAAAATGCTAATCATGTGCTGTTGAAGAAAAGATTCTCTAAAGGGAACACACCAAAAGTCGAAGCCGTCATCTCTCTGATTTTGCGGAAGCAATAGCCTGAGCTCTCACGGCCCTCGCATATTAACCCCTTACAGATATCGTCTAGGTATACTCACCTGTAAGACTAAATATTGGGATCTGGATACGAGAGTTTATTCTGAGGTGGGACACGCGAATAAGTTTAAGTATCTAAAACACTAATCTCGTATCTCGAAACAGTTGAACTTTGTGTGAAAATTTAAGTGGATCAGTATACTGACAATCTAAGTGAATCGTTTAGAACTTAAAATGTTTAAAGCTTAACGGTGTTGGTGATTTGTCTCAGAAACTGATATGATCCTCTTACACAAACTCACAAAAATATTGTTTGTATATATTTCTTTACTGTATTTCATTTTATATCAAAAGTCCAAAAAAGATTTTCGGAGTGTTTTAGTATAAATTTTTGAAAAATTCAAAAAGATTTTAGACAACTGATGTTGAAAAGCTGATTTTTCAAAATTCCGAGTGCTAAACATGACGAACAGGTTCGAAAGTGTGTGATTAGAAAAATGATATACATACAAGTGCTAATCAGATATTAAATTTGTTATATCAATAATTGATGTTTTGAACTGAGTTTCTCAAGTGGTTAGCAAAGTTTAAATTTATCAAATTGTTAATTTGTAAAATTTACTTTAAGGTAGAGTATGTGCAGGTTATGGCTATGAGAGAGTCAGGTTGCGATTCTAGTACCTGAGCAGGATGTGAGCCAGGTCATGATCTTGAAACTTGTAAAAGCCAGACTACGATCCAAGCATAACTCAAGGGGGAGTCTGTTAGTATATCAACATCCAAGGAGGAGAAGAGTTGAAGATGCTAGAGCCAGTGGTTGATCCTGAATCTGATCAAGAAATTGTAAGAGTCAGCTTCTGATCCTGGTAAAAGATAAAGAAGAAGAGAGAAGATTGAAGATGCTTACACTGTCAGATATTTTGGAAGAGCCCGAAGACTGATAAAGACTGAAGACGTTGAAGACTCGACACTGAAGACTCGTCAACGTCCGAGGGGGAGTCTGTTGGTGCATGCGTCTGTCGACTTCGTCTTGTATCGAGTCTTGTACTAGATTTGTTAAATCAGGGCACGTTGTACGAGAAAATAGGATTTAGATATGAATGGGTAATTTCGCTTGAAATGGCAACTGCCACTTTCAAACAAAATCACCACCTCTATAAATAGGGTTCATGCGAAATCATTTGTAACAATCATATTTCTGGTACCGAAGTGCTGCCGACGTGTCGATTGATCTGTAAACTTGTTATAATCAATATACAAGACATTTAGAAGTGAATCAAGCTGTTTTCAAGTCAATTCATCTGTTTCCGCCTCTTGAATTGATAAGAACTCTTCTGATCGACTCGTTTGGGTCACAGAACGATCCTACAAAACATGCGAAAAAGTCAACATAAAGTTAAGCGAGTTCATAGTTTGTTTGTAAAAGATTTGAGATAAATCTTTTGAATAACCGGTTTGTGAAATAATATAGAGAAAACAAATTTAGAAATCATTTTCTTGCCAAGTTATATGGAAACTTTGTATTTGTAACGCATTATGTTCGTAAAACCATGTATTTGTAAAGTCTCGTATTTGTAATGTTCGTATAACCGTCAATGCCCACCCTGACTTTGACTCCATGCCCGCATAATCCTATGCTTTGAATTTGTATAAAACATGGTATGTAATTTGTAAAACCCCGGTATGAAAGCAACAAGGAAAAAGAGATCACCAATGGGTTGCAAAGCCAATGGTATGTGTGAAATGGTGCAGGAAAACTCAAACCTAGCAAATATGTACCGGGATTCCGGCTGGAAGACATAGTCACCACTATGGGCCTCCCTGGTCGTCATGGGTGTGGGCTCGCTACACCCAAATAGATCTATCACTCATGTCCCTCGGTCCTACGACGAGGATTAATGGCCTTAAGTGTTGTGCCCACCCTTCTCATGATCTAGTAGTAAACCCTCCTTAAGCTAATCATACCATGTATAAAATGTCTGTAATAATTGTAACATGTATTTTACCCCAGTCTCTCAGACTGATTTACCCAGCTAGTCTCTCAGACTAACTCCCTAGTCTCTCAGACCAACTCCCTAGTCTCTCAGACTGAATTACCCAGCTAGTCTCTCAGACTAACTCCCCAGTCTCTCAAACCAACTCCCTAGTCTCTCAGACTGAATTACCCAGCTAGTCTCTCAGACTAACTCCCCAGTCTCTCAGACCAACCCAGTCCCAATATTATCACCAGACGATCCCATCCCTAGTCATGAAAATCATTCACATTTTGATAATACGCATTTGTTTTGTAAAAACCGGTATATTTTTAGTATGATCCATTCGTAAACCATTTGAGTTCCTCGAAATCCATTCGTAACATGATTTAGAAATATGAGTTTTCGTTCGTTCAAAACTTTGTATGTTCTTGCAAAACGTGCTTTGTCTAAAATATGCAGTCTTTGTTCATCGAGAACTTTGTGTGTTTTCTGCAAAACGTGCATGTCTTTCCACCCCGAAAACATTTATAAAAATGTAAAACCGTAAAAAGCTGGGGTTATGAACTCACCTGGATTGCCTTGTGTAAAGCTAGCTAATCACTACTTCGAGATGTCGTTTCAAAGACTTAGCTTGCTAGCGTGCATTCTACAATATTCCTAACACGGAATATCTTATAAGTTTCTAAATAAAAGCGGTAACTAGTCTACGTGTCACCGAGCTCTACCGAATCGTTAGTCGAAGGATTCAACGGTAAGTAGTTAACTTATTGGAAATGATTAAGTCATATTTGATAAGTATCGTTTATTGTCGATAATAATCAATAAGCCTTGAAAAGACTTGATTCTCGAGAGATTTAAAAATAAATAAGTATTTATATAAAAATATATAAATATATCGTTGTAATTGCGTTAGCCGTCTCGAGTAGTCATACGTGTATAAAAAGAATATTTATGTGGATTAACAATGTATCGCATCTCGTATGATCTTTGTCAAAATATTCGTATATGCCGTTTAGGCGTATAAAATAAATTTGAAGAGTTATATTTATTTTATAAAGGAATCGTCGAGTCGTTATGTTTGAAAATAAATATATAAACCATATTTATTTTTATAAAGAGTCCTCGTTTGATATCCGAAATAAATATATAAATTATATTTATTTTGTAAAACGAAATCGTGTTGTTTGAAATTCGAAATAAATATATAACTATATTTACTTTTATATCGGAAATCCGAGTTATTTGATGTTCGAAATAAATATAAAATCTACATTTTTTTATAAAATAGTTGTCGAAATTTCGAGGTTTAGAATAAATATAATAATGATATTTATTGTCGTAAATACTTTCCGAATCCTCGTTTTCGTAAATTGTGAAATGTTGTCGAAAGTAATTATATACTTGTATTTGTCTTTCTAAAATATCGTTTGAATCCGAAAGTTGTTTTATAATAACACGCGTTTTTATTTTACGGATTTTCTTGAAAAACGGGCTGAGTTTCCTCTATTTTTGGACGCCCCCGACAACATAAGTTTTCGTTATTTTTCAAAATTCAATCAAGATTCAATTACTAATATATCAATTTGCCAAATATTTCATAAAATGTAAACTATAATCATGTCGGTTCGAGCTCGTTATCACGTATTATTAAAATAAGGAATAATTAACGAAAATAACATTCGTCTTAAATCTTTTACCGAATCTTCGTGTCGAAACGCCGAAAGATGTTGACTGAGTTGGCCGAGTCGACTCACCGAGTTGACCAGGTTTGACTGAGTTGACTCGGTGTGACCGAGTCGACCGAACCCAAACCTGACTTTGACCGAACCGTTGACCTGTTGACCCGAAGTTCTCCAGACCTTGACTGTTTTGACCCGGACCCGTCTGAGTTGACCTGAGTGACTGAGTTGACTTGGTTTGACCCGAGTCAACCCGCTTGACCGCACCGAAGCTGATGTTTGACCGAACCAAAACCGAACCCAAGTGAACCATATGAGCCAAACCCAACAAAACGAGAACCGATCATACCCTAGGCTGAATCAACATAGCAACCCCCACCACTGTCGCCGTCTGGCCGGCCTGGAGCTGCCGCTGGCGGCTGCCGCTGCCATTAACCCGTCGCACCACCCCTCCTCTTTAACCGTCGGTCGCCCCTACACCTCAGATAACCACCATAGTCGTCAGACGAGCCGAACACTCCAAAACATAAAGAAAAGCCAAAGAAAATGGTCGGGAAAAGCTTACCAAAAAAGTTGCTGGAATATAAAATGTCTTGAAAACTTGCAGAATGGTTCCTCATAACCCGATCTAAACATGCATGGAAAGAAAAATCCAAAACGGCTTCGCCGGAAAACGGTCGGAGCTTCGCCGGAGTTGCTCCACAGCTCATACGACTGAGAATCTTTGAAAACGGACACCGCCATCTTGTCGGGAACGTTTGGTTTAGTGGGGTTAGGGTATTGGCTTGAAGAAAACTCCCCGGAAACACTGCCACCGCCGCCGCAGGCGGCGTCGCCGCCGTTGAACCGCCGTCGTCGGACCACCGCACATGGTGGCCGGCCGTTACCTCTCGACGGAGCTCGTCGAAGTCTCACCGGAATGTTGGCCGATTCCGACTGCCGAAATATATCTAGAGAGAGAAAGTTGTGAGAGTTTGGTGTTAGAGAGAGAAAGGAAGGGATAAAATGAGGAATGAGTGGGTTAAAACTCTTTAAATAGTGAGAGTTTTGTGGGCTTGGGCCTAAGGACCACAAGCCCGTTTCTAGCATTTCGAATGGCCCGATCATGTTTTTGAGGCCCGTTTTCACACCCCAAGCTTGTAAAAATGTCGTATATTATAATATTAGGTCCATAAGTATGTAAAATAACGCCGGTTATAAATGTTGGACACGTTCGCTCGTTGGTTGCGTAAAAAGCGCGTAAGGTGCCGCGTTGGCCATTTTAATCCGTTTTTGAATCCGATTTCGACTACGGTTATTAAAATTTTATTACAGAGCTAAATATAGCGTAAAAGTGTAAGTTTCGAAGGTGAGAGGCATCTCCGTCGCTTCCATTTCGTTGCCGATGCGTTTCCTACTATTGCGTTTTTAGTTCACGTTGCATTTGTGTCGCACGAAAGCTCAATAAATTCACAAAAATTAATTTCATAGACATAAAACATTCGTGTAACATTCATACTTGTCGGCGTTGTCAGTATTTTGTACGGCATCAGTTCGTTGTCGCTTAATATTCACCGGATCTTTCCGTAAACCACCGTTCACGCCCTGTAAAGCCGGTTAGCCGTTTCTAGGCACTCCAAATGCCTAATTAAGTTAATTCGCGTCTTAAATACCATTTATTGTCGCGTTAATCGTCTGTTAATCATGTAATTAGGAGTCGTAAATCACCGGTTGTCACACCTCGTACGAAGGCACCTGGCTTTGTACGAAGGCAGGGCTTCGTACGAAGGCAACCTGCACGCATGCTCCTCCTCTATAAATACCAAACCCACTCCTCTCATTCTAACTTGCTGCCATTTCACTCAAAACGCTCCCAATTTGCTGTCCCGCTATTTTCCAAGTAAGATTTACTATTTTACATGTTTCACGCTGATCTCCACTACGATTTTCCACGAGTTTAAGTCCGATTTCATCCAAACTTCTCCATTTTCATCTAAACTTCTCTCTTTTTATGAAAACCTTCATCTTTTACAACAAAACTTCTTATTTTGCTACGGATCTACACTTGAACGAGTTATTTGGGTTTAGCTTTAGCTTCCCAAGATGTAGATCTGAAGATCTTGCACTTACCAAGTGTTTAATCCAAGTAAAAACCACTTTTAAGCTCGATTTTACACAAAAACGGACCAAAACCGACACATATTTCATTCACGGGATAGTGGGACAAAGTGGTGTCAAAACCGTCATGAAAAGGACTCGAAAATACATCCGATTCAAGCGAAAACACAGATCCGAACGCTCAAAGACGCTGAACAGCCGCTTGTGCGAAGCCAGACTGACTTGTACGAAGCCACAACTTCATATGAAGGCACTGCCTTCGTACGAAGGCACCCTTCGTACATACCAGTCCAGTTTTCCGCATGTGACTCAATGCTCAAAGACCTCTCCAGCTCTAAGTTTAATCAGTAGCTTAAGGCTGGAGGGATGAACACCCGATTTTCCCGAAGAAAGACGCGAAGAACACTCGATTTTGGGCAACGGAAGAAACGCTTGTACGAAGCCTCCCTTCATACGAAAAGTTTAATCAGTAGCTTAAGGCTGGAGGGATGAACACTCGATTTTCCCGAAGAAAGACGCGAAGAACACTCGATTTTGGGCAACAGAAGCAACACTTGTACGAAGCTTCCCTTCGTACGAAGGCACACCTTCGTATGAAGACACTAGCTTCGTACGAAGCCTCTGTTTCCCACTCGACACTCTGATTTCGACCGTTTCAGCACTTTGGAAGACTTACGCTTCTGTTCCCATACGCAGGCTGATCTGGTGCTCCCTTCAATCCATTCCAGATCGTGTTTAGCTGTTAAACACGTACTGTGAGTATACTCGAACCCTTTTTCGCTTAACGCACTTTTGGGTGTTACATACGTTCTCTATCAAAACATAGCGCACACAACGCTTAAACTCTTTTATGAACGCTAACCGCTCTCGCATGTTATACGTGACGAGTTGAATGCTTGTTTGCTATGCTTACACAGTGATGACTTACCTACCACCCTTAGCGACGATATTACTATAGTTTGGACTCAGCACCTATTTATTCAGGGGTTGTTAAGGTTTACTTACTTTACGTGCTCGCTTCGGTGAACACGTATGGCGCATACTCTACTCGCAGTCATATTGGTTAGCTTGTATCATTGTCGATAGCTTACTTGATTCGCCCTTTACGTGTTACATGTTAGTTATGCGTAAACGCTTTATTACTATACTTATGCAAACTTGTGTACTCACATTTACATTATTGTATTGACTTTATTTTAATGTATGTAACAGGTTGATGGATTCTTGCTGCAAATGGATCTAGGGTTTCTAGAAACACGCCTAAATAAATTGCAAGTTTTGAATGTTATGTTTTGTTGTTTGAGAAACTATTGAATTTTGTTTTGACTTCGTAAGAATGTTTTGTTTGATAATATGGGATATTGAACCTTAATAAATATTGTCACAATTAGTCGTTATGGATTCTCTCGAGCAACCTCTTTGCATCATGCCATATCCTGATGATTCCGCCATCGGTTGGGGTGTGACAGGTTGGTATCAGAGCCATATCTATAGGGATTTAAGTCGAGTCAAGCAAAACAGACCTAGTCTATAGTCTAAGTACCAAACAGATCTCCTTGTACGAACCCACCAGCAGTCACTTCGTACGAACACACGCTGTGGCTTTGTATGAACCCCCATGCTGTAGTTTCGTATGAACGGGCTATTTTTGTGAATCTTGAAATGTTTAAATACATATTGCACCTTCGCACGAACTCACTAGCTTCGTGCGAAGGGTGCCTTTCCTAAGGAAAATAAGTATTAAATGCCTTTCCTAAGGCTAACACAACATAAACGTTTGAAAACACTCGTATAACATAAACGAGCGATTGTGTCGAGATTAGGTGTGAAAACCAAGAACTCTCGATGCAACCACTCACTCCGCGTATTACATCTCGCACGAGATTCTTTCGTTGAGTTAGGAGTGATATCCATATCTCAACGGAAATCTCCATCTCTATCTAGTGGAATTCCCAAATTTATTCGGTGAGCAGAACCACAGTTAGTAGCGAGGTTGTTAAGTTGAGGGTGAAACCCGCATCTTAATAACTCGTTCCACTCCCTAAATGGATTTTTAAAAGATCTCACCAAAGTCTCGACTGTTCCAATGATTTGGAGCACGTAGTAACTGGAAGGATGAATGCCGTTAGCCGTATTACGGTGAGAGCATAGTCTATTAGGCCAAAGCGTGTACTCGCACTTGTTGGGAAAAGTTGAATCACTTTGGGTAGTCAATGTCTCAACACCCAAGACACTCTATTCGTTTTAAGCCTGCAATCATCGATTTTACGCATCATCGAATTTATCGTGTCTATGTGTTTTAAATTTGCGAATTTTACTTTTTACGCTTATTGGTTTCGTTTTATCGATTACCGCTTTACTAAAGTATGCACAACTCGCACAACCATCGCAATCCAAAACAAGAGCTAAATATCCGCAACAAAACTAAACCATAACAACTCTCTTCAATGCGTCCTCACGCCATTAATACAAGAATATATGTATATATGTATATAGAATATGATTACATGTGCTTATGTGAATACGAGAGAACCTATGAATTTCGTGTCTCCTATGTGAATACGTATTACTATAACAACTATAACAAGTTTTAACCCGCTAAATCGCATCGCAATTTCAAAATCATTTTGATCGAATCTCATTCCAAATCTCTTTGTCTAGATGTCTTCGAACGCTTCCAACTCGCGACGTCAGGCTAGAAGAAACGCCGATAAGAGGATCGCCTCGCTCATGGCCAAGGAAATGGCCAAGGTTATTCCTCAAATCGTCATGCAGATTCAATCCCTCAACGATTCTCAGACATCAAAAGACTCCAAGACCAATGCGCCAAAGTCTACATTCTCCTACAAGCAGTTCAAAGCTTGTGACCCGATGTTCTTCACAGGCGAAGGAGGTGGATCTCAGATGCTTCAATGGTTCGATGCTATCGAGGTTACCTTCCATCAGGGTGGGTGCCCCGAGCATTTTCGCACCACATGCGCCACAGAAATATTTCAATCAAGAGCCCTCGACTGGTGGACAGCCAAGCGTAACAAACGTGGGAACGATGAAGCCTACGCGCTCTCCTGGGATGAGCTGAAGGAGCTCATGAAGGAAGAGTACTGCCCTCCCCACGAAGTCCAGAAGTTAGAAAACGAGTTTTGGGATATCAAGCAAGTTGAAGGTGACAAAACCGGCCTCACGACGAGGTTCAAACAGCTTAGCATTATTTGCCCAAGCCAAGTCGACAATCCCGAAAAGACCATCAAGAAGTACATCCGTGCCTTGCCTGAGTGTGTGGGCGATTTTGTCGAAGCTGCAAGACCGACTACCATCGAAGAAGCCTATCGTTTGGCCACATAAATCAACGAAAATCGAGTCTTGGTTGGATTCTTCTCCAAAGATTCCACCAAGAAGGCTAACCAAGCTACCGCCGAATCATCCGATGACGCCGCACTACTGCAAGACACCGCCAAGCCTAGCCGCAAGAGAAAGAACTCGAGCCTAAATTGCTCAACAACTGCACCACTTAAACCCGAACCTCTCCAAGCAGTTGCACTTTACCCAAAGCGTGCCTACACTGGAACTCTCCCCCTGTGTCAGAAATGTACTTATCACCACCAGGCCGGAGCCAACTGTCGTTATTGCACAAATTGCAACTGCTACGGTTACTCCACTAGCCACTGCCGCACTGGGCCATGACATCAAGGCATACTAGCACTTCCAGCACCACCAACGCAGCCTGCAGCCCCAACAGCCGCCGCACCAGTAGCAACAGCAGCCACAGCACCAGCAGCAGAAGCTCCAACAGCAACCACAGCCAAGGTAAGAGTCTTCAACATCAGCACCGACCAGGCGCAGAACGACGTAGTTAATGGTACGATCCCCAACATTGGTACTTATACCTTATAATTGTTCCATTGTTCGATGTCGCCTCAATATACGATGTCGACTCACTCCCTCCCACTCTCTCTCTCTCCCTTTCTCTCTCCCCCTCTCTCTCTCTCTCCCTTTCTCTCCCTCTCTCTCTCGTCCTCACACTTAGCCTAGGCTCACACACAGATTCTATTACTAGCACTATATAGTGTATCACGATATAACATGTTTTACCCCGACTATGCGTCTTTAGAATAAGTTACGATAAACATGCAAGGACCAAATTAATCACGGGTGCACACGGGATTGTTTTGGTAGGTGCATGGAGATCGTAGTAAGTTGTAATGGTGCCATAACGTTATAAGCGTGGGTAAGCATGGTGGATACGCCGCTGGTACTTCCTATATATAAGCGTCTTAACCATGTCGACAAAGTGTGACATCTATTCATGGGATGGAGGAGGTATGGTCAAAGCATGGTGGATACGCCGCTGGTACTTCCTATATATAAGTGCTTTGCCATGCTAACAAATTCTCGTGGAGAAAGTGCCATGTGGAGTTGAACATTATTAGACCTCTTATATTATTGTGACTATTTTCAACACGCTAAACTCCTTCGCAAGGCGTAACATCTCATTACTTCTCGATCGCACATCGCTAGACTTTTCGCAAGTCTACAGCAACGCAATCCCACCCTCGCTGAAATCTATTCCACTTCACCATCGCTTTTCCCTCTCGACGCTTTAACGCTTATCGCACCCAGCATTCACGTTGTTTCGATATTTCGCATAACTGAACCAATCGCGCGCACTCCCATCGCTTAAGTCTACAATTAGCTTCTCCACTCAGTCTATTTGGTCTTCCTCTCAAACTTGGTCCAACCATTTGCCGTTGGGACCGAGGATACTAAAACCTATCCATACCATGTCGACACACATGAAATCGTTTCACGGGATGGAGGCAATATGGCTAAAACATGGTGGATATGCCGCTGGCCATATTAACAAACTTTCATGGAAAGATGCCATGTGGGGCTCGATGCTAATTAAACTTTTGATACTATTAAAACTTATTTGTTTACCGTATGTTTTGGAAATAAAAGGAAAAATTTTCTAAAAAATTTTTAATGTAAAATTTAAAACCTTTGGACAAACAAAACTTTTCTTACAACGTTGGTTTAAAATCGACTCAGTTTAACACTACGTCATAAGAAAATTTACATAAATCACGTTTTCCTTAAAATCTTTTTAATAACTTAACTAAACTTTTTGAAAACAGACCGTCAACTCGTAAGTTACTATCCTCTAGTCAAACAAGTCGCTTCACTCATCGTTTTCCTCATGCCACCTAGATGCTCTCACTCGTCAATCCTCGATCGATCACTCGTTCATCCTCCGCTTACCCTAACGCTTTTATCGCTACTTATTCGCATCAATCCTCACGGTCTTCTTCGAATAAAATTTCGGGACGAAATTTCCTGAAGCAGGGGTGACTGTAACAACCCGCACTTTCGTGCTCGTTACTTTCGTTAGGCCTAGCACCAGAGATTCGGATCATGATGTGAACTATAACGCTTACTACGCTACATCGCATACTTTCTCACCACATCGCTTATTTCAACACGCTATATCGCACTTCACAACGCTTACGCTTATAACACTTTCGCTTACACTATTACATCACGTGAGAATCTAAACTACTCCCTCGCTCATCGCAACGCAAACTCAAAACGCAGAATTATTTATGTATTATTATCTATGTACTAATACTTGCTTAAAACACTCCAGTGTGCTAAATCAAAACGCTAAAATGCAACAAAATGTAACACTTAGTTATCTTGCTAAAAAATACTTAAAGTACTCTAACTAACTAATTAACATAACCAAACGCACCAAACGAGCATCCTACATGCGAAACGAAAGCGAAACGCGCCAAACAGGCGGCTTCGTACGAAGGCACCTGCCCTCGTACGAAGGCACTTGGCTTTGTACGAAGGCAGAGCTTTGTACGATGGCAACCAGGGCGCATGCTCCTCCTCTATAAATACCAAACCCACTCCTCTGATTCTAACTTGCTGCCATTTCACTCACAACGCTCCCAATATGCTGTCCCGCTATTTTCCAAGTAAGATTTACTATTTTACATGTTTCACAATGATTTCCACTACGATTTTCCGCGAGTTTAACTCCGATTTCATCCAAACTTCTCCATATTCATCTAAACTTCATGTTTTTCATCTAAACTTCTCTATTTTTATGAAAACCTTCACTTTTTCAACAAAACTTCTTATTTTGCTACGGATCAACACTTGGACGAGTGATTTGGGTTTAACTTTGGCTTCCCATGATGTAGATCTGAAGATCTTGCACTCACCAAGTGTTTAATCCAAGTAAAAACCACTTTTAAACTCGATTTTACACAAAAAGGGACCAAAACCGACACATATTTCGTTCACTGAATAGTGGGATGAAGTAGCGTCAAAACTGTCATGAAAAGGACTCGAAAATACATCTGATTCAGGCGAAAACACAGATCCAAACTCTCAAAGACGCTGAGCAGCCGCTTGTGCGAAGCCAAACCGGCTTGTACGAAGCCATGGCTTCGTACGAAGGCACTGCCTTCGTAAGAAGGCACCCTTCGTACATACCAGTCCAGTTTTTCGCATGTAACTCAACGCTCAAAGACCTCTCCGGCTCTACGTTTAATCAGTAGCTTAAGGCTGGAGGGATGAACACTCGATTTTCCAAAAGAAAGACGCGAAGAACACTCGATTTTGGACAACGGAAGCAACACTTGTAAGAAGCCTCCATTCGTACGAAGACACTAGCTTCGTACGAAGCCTCTGTTTCCCACTCGACACTCCGATTTCGTGTCACACCCTCAAAATCCACAAGTAAAGTATTACCGCGAGGCGTGTGACTGACCAGGATCATACCACTAATCATACTGAACGATAAGTAAAATAAAGTAAAACCACCATAATCCAAAACGTTTAGTGTTCACAAAATAATATCCCAAAACCAAGTTTAAGTATTAGCGGAAGCATAAAGTTTAAAACCTATAAAGCAGTTTAAAAGTCATAATGTTTATTATTAGGAACCCAACAGTTGGTTCCTTGCCACAACGCCCACTCCTCGTGCAAGCTCCAGCCATGTACCTAACGACCTGCAAAGCATGCAGTAGTGTGTCAACATAAAGTTGGCGAGTTCACAGTTGTTTGTTTAGTGTTATTCCAAAAACCATAAGATGATAAGTTCCTTTGTTCTTTATAAAAACATGCCATGGAGAGCTACCCCGCTGTTTTAAACCACTAGACATGTACCATACCGACTACTGACTGTAGCTATGTTGAGTGCCCCGAGTCAATGTCTATCATCATTGACTAAGTGCCCAAGCATATTAGTCCACTCCCGTCCTCTGCGGCATGGTGTGAGGCTTGTCAAACCTAATAGCGCTATTTAACTAATACCATGTTCGCCATTGGCCCGGCGATTAAGTCGGTATAAAAATGAGTGGGGACTTTAAGATAGAGTTGTTGTCTAGTATGCTTAAGACATGTATTATAACGGTTGCCATTCTTAACCAGGAGGACAGGTTGTATGCATTCTACACAAGGAGAATACGCATGTTGCATCCCACCCAAGGGGGATAGTTGTTGTTTGACCCATTCCCAAACCACCGGGAATTACATGCTTTTAAGAAAAGTGTGAACTCGCCTTAGATTAGCTCGACAGACAAAAGTAACTCGAGCTAATGTGGTCAACCACGTCCTATTATGGTTACCATACAAGTCAGGTTCGTATTCAAGTAGCAAACACATAGTTCTACACGTATACTAGCAGGTTGCATACAAGCAAGGTTAACAACATTGCACGTATAGCATGACAGTTAATAGTAACATACAAGTGCACGTTTAAAGCCCAAGTGTGCGGCCCAAGTATATGGGCCTGTTGACAGTGTGCGGGATCCAATTCAGTGTGGCCCAGTTAAGTTAAGTGTCGAGACCATGAGGTCTCGAGTCACAACTAGAGATCTCGAGTCGAGATCATGCGGTCTCGAGTTGTAGTCCAGGGGGTCTCGAGTCGAGACTAGGGGGTTTCGAGTCATGGAATGCAAGTCGAGACCATGAGGTCTCGAATCAGGTCTCTAGTCGAAACAGGACCCGTAACCATGGTCTCGAGTTCTCTTGTTTTTATGGAGGTGTGGTCTCGAGTCGAAACCAAGGGATTCCGACTCGCAACCTCAGTCGAGACCCGGAAGATGTAACCGATTTCCTTTTTAATTGTCCTTAATTTTCAAAACAACAGTTATCACATTTGGCAAGTTTCAATCAAGATCAAACGGCAACATTTAATCAGTAGTCATTTACATTCATACAATCTAATCATGAACAACCATTTAAACAATCATTCTAAACTTTCTAATCGGATCATTAGGATAGTTATTTCAAATATTATCATGCAACTAAACCTTAATCAGAATTGCACAACGAAACTGTTTTGACATACGAAATAATTCATCAACTATGTTGCATCCAAATCCTTAAATTATCATGAAATCATAGATCATTAAAACCCTAGATCAATCGGTTACATTCACATGTAAACCGATTTGTATGAACACCACCCTAGTTTCATCATCCCACATATTAACATCATAACCAACCACTTTTATCATATTCATGAACACAATTTCATCAATAATTCTACTAGCATGAAACCCTAAGTCATCACATAAGATCATAACAATCATCGCATTAGCACACGGCTGAATCCAAATAAAGAACACAAGCTGAAACCAAAACTAGAGACTAGGGTTTGGTATTATCTTGTGTGTTTTGCAATTTATGAGAAACCACACACAAAATCGTGTGTGTGTGCGCATAAGGGGACAAGCCGGCTTAGCTTTGGGCTTGAATAGATTAGGCCGAGAACAAGTGAATACAACATTTAGAGAAGTGTACGGTTATGGGTGAGTGTGCGACCCGAAGGGTATCGTGTGCTCAAGTTCTTATAAAACAATTAACACTTAATAATTAACAACAATTCACACCTTTAACACATTTAATCCAATTCATTCATACTAAAACGTATCCAACTTAACACAAAGCAGGAAAGAACTAGTACAAGACTCTTGAAAGTGCGAGTTGTCACATCATCCCCAAGTTAAAAGAAATTTCATCCTGAAATTTAGCACGTAGTCACTGAGGAAGCTAGTTGTGTTGTGTGTTTTCCTGGGGTATCACATCATCCCCCTGTTGGTTTGGAATTTCGTCCCAAAATTCCGTAGTAGCTTCAGTATTGGACTCATCTTTCTTAAACAACTGGGGATACTTGCGTTTCAATTTGTCTTCTTGTTCCCAGGTAAACTCTGGGCCACGACAGGAGTTCCAACGAACACGAACAATAGGTATCTTTCTACGTTTGAGAGTCTTGATTTCCCGGTCCATAATTTCCATCGGTTCCTCGACAAAGCGCAACTAGTCATCGATAGTGAGCTCCTTGAAGGGAACGATAAGGGTCTCATCTGACAGACACTTCTTCAGATTCGACACGTGAAAGACGTTTTGAACACCACTGAGTTCTTCGGGCAAATTCAGTCTGTATGCCACCTTGCCGATTTTCTCAGTGATTTCGAAGGGTCCGACATAACGCGGATTAAGTTTGCCCCGTTTACCAAAGCGAATCACACCTTTCCAGGGTGAGACTTTGAGTAGCACTCGATCCCTAACCTCGAACTCGAGAGTTTCTGACGCTCATGAGCTACCGCCATTCGTTATCAGATTTGGGCAATCTTTTCCGTTGTGTCGAGAACGAGTTCTGGGCTAGTGATTTGGATGTTGCCAACTTCTGCCTAGCATAGAGGTGATCTGCATTTCCGTCCATACAAAGCCTTGAACGGAGCAGCCTTGATGCTGGTGTGGTAACTATTGTTGTATGAAAACTCCACCAAAGGCAGGTGTCTTTCCCAACCATTACCAAAGTCGATAACACATGCTCGAAGCATGTCTTCAAGAGTCTGGATGGTGCGTTCAGTCTGCCCATCCGTTTGCGGGTGATAGGTTGTGCTCATGTCTAGACGTGAGCCAAAGGATTTGTGCATCGCCTGCCACAAATCAGATGCAAAGCGCGGGTCACGATCCGAAATGATGGAGGTTGGCACTCCATGCCTAGCAACTACTTCCTTCAAGTAGATGTCTGCGAGTGTAGAAAAGTTGTCAGTTTCCTTGATTGCCAGAAAGTGTGCAGACTTGGTCAGTCGATCCACGATCACCCAGATGGTGTCGTTTCCTCGCTGAGATCTAGGTAAGCCAGTGACAAAGTCCATGGAAATTTGTTCCCATTTCTATGTTGGGATCTCGGGTTGTTGCAGTAGTCCTGATGGCTTCTGGAATTCAATCTTAACCCTAGCATAGGTCAAGCATTTACTAACATAGGTCGCTATGTTAGCTTTCATGTGGGGCCACCAGTATAGAGTTTTGAGATCCTGGTACATCTTGTCAGAACCAGGGTGCACCGAATAACGAGACTTGTGTGCTTCGTCCATCACAAGCTCTCGTAGGTTTCCATAGAACGGAACCCATATACGCTCCATGAAATAGTAAATACCGTCTTCCTTGAGTTCAAGTCGCTTTTCCATGCCCCGCAGGGACTTAGCTTTAAGGTTCTCTTCCTTCAATGCTTTAACCTGAGCGTCACGGATTTGGGTAGGAAGACTGGAGTGGATAGTAAGCTATAACACACGTACACACTTAGGTTTGGTTTCCTTCCGACTGAGGGCATCGGCCACAACGTTTGCCTTGCTTAGATGATACTTTATTGCGCACTCATAGTCGTTTAGGAGTTCGACCCATCGACGCTGTCGCATGTTCAACTCCTTCTGATCAAATATATGCTGGAGACTCTTGTGATCGGTGTAGATGGTGCACTTGGTACCGTACAAGTAATGTCTCCATATCTTGAGTGCAAACACTACTGCTCCCAACTCCAAATCGTGGGTAGTGTAGTTCTTTTCGTGAACCTTGAGTTGGCGTGATACGTAAGCAATGACTTTCTCACATTGCATCAACACACAACCAAGTCCTTGGATAGACGCGTCACAATAAACCACGAAATCATCTGTGCCTTCTAGTAACGAAAGAATGGGTGCACTACAGAGTTTCACCTTCAACTGTTGAAATGCGAATTCCTGAGCATCACCCCACCGGTAGGTGACACCCTTCTGAGTTAGAGTAGTAAGAGGCTGCGCAATCTTCGAGAAATCCTTGATAAACCTTCAGTAGTAACCCGCCAAAACCAAGAATTGATGGATTTCTATTGGAGTTCGGGGTGTAGGCCAGTTCCTGATCGAGTCAATCTTGGAGGGATCAACGTGAATCCCATCTTCATTGACTACGTGGCCTAGGAAATGGACTTCACGAAGCCAAAAGTCACATTTTAAAATCTTAGCGTAGAGTTGCTCTGTTCAAAGAAGTTCAAGAATAAGGCGCAGATGTTACTCGTGTTCCTCCTGACTCTTAAAATAAATCAGAATGTCGTCGATGAAAACGATAACGAACTTATCCAAGTATGATTTGCACACTCGGTTCATGAGGTCCATGAAAACCGCAGGTGCGTTTGTCAACCCGAAGGGGATAACCAGAAACTCGTAATGTCCGTAACGAGTCCTGAATGTTGTTTTGGAGATGTCTTCATCTCGGACTCTCAGCCGATGATAGCCCGATCTCAAGTCAATTTTAGAATAGAAGCTCGACCATTGCAACTGGTGGAACAGGTCATCGATACATGGAAGTGGATAACGATTCTTCACGGTCACGTTGTTGAGTTCACGGTAGTCTATGCACATACGAAAGGTACAGTCTTTCTTCTTGACAAACAAGACTGGAGCTCCCCAAGGCGAAGAGCTAGGACGAATAAATCCCTTGTCTAAGAGTTCCTGTAGTTGCGTGGACAATTCTTCCAATTCAGCTGGAGCTAAATGATAAGGTGCACGAGCTATAGGTGCTACTCCAGGAGCTTGCTCGATTTGAAACTTGACTTGGCGATGAGGCGGAAGACCAGGTAATTCCTCAGGAAATACCTCAGGAAAGTCGCGTACGATCGGGATGTCTTCAATCTTCTTCTCTTTCGTTGAGGTGTCGGTAACAAGAGCTAGAATACCAGTGTGGCCTTTTCGCAAACACTTCTGGGCCTTAAGGAACGAGATGATGCTCACAACAGCACCGCTCTTGTCATCATGAATGGTGAGAGGTTCATCGTTAGAATAGGGAATGCAGACAATATTCTCCTTGCAGAGTATTTCCGCTCGATGTTGGGATAACCAGTCCATCCCAATGACATCAAAACTACCAAGAACGATAGGGATAAGATCGATAGAAAAATTTTGACCTGCTAGAGCGAGATTACAACCCTTGACGATGTGTGTGGCCTCAATATTTTTACCATTCGCTAGTTCTACAACATGCTTGGAGTTCAGAGGGATCGGAGTACGCTTAAGCATCTAGCTAACCCGTAAGGACACATAGCTAGTATCGACTCCCAAATCAAATAAAACAGAAACAAAGTAGTTGTCTAGTAAAAACTTACCCGTCACAACATTGGGATCGTTCCTTGCTTCACCTTTACCAATCACAAACATACGCCCTTTGGCACCATTGTCATCGTTGTTGTTCTTGTTATTGTTCCTATTGCCTAGGTTGTTGTTGTTGTTGCTGTTCTGATTCAACTGAGGGAAGTTTCTTTTAAAGTGGCCTTCTGCTCCACAATGGTAACATCCCTTATTGTTACCCTGTTGTTGTTGCTGCTGCTAGTTCTGTGGGGCTGGTTGCTGTTGGCGGTTCTGACTCGCAGGATACGGACTCCTGCAATCCTTTGCTGCATGACCTGGCTTGTTGTATCTCTGACAGTGGCCTTTGTTGCACGGCCCGCTGTGGTGCAAGTTACAACAGTTGCACTTGGGATGATTTCCTCCGTACCCACCCTGACTTTGATTACTAGCAGACTGCTGGTTGGGACTCTTGTAGTCATCGGTCTTTCGCTGCTGAGCCTACGGCTGTGTAGAGCTTGAACCTTTGCTAGAGTTTCCATCCCACTTATGTTTATTGTCACTTGGAGCATCAATGGTAGCACTAACCCGCTTAGGCAGCCTGTTCTACTCGACTGCCTGATCAGTGAGGCGGTGTGATAGTCGTATAATCTGCTGGATCGTAGGGAGGTTTGCTGTAGTTACCATGCTCTGAATCTCTGGTACTAAACCCTTGATATAGAGCTCAATGCGCTTGTAAGCAGGATTCGCCATGTTAGGACACAAAGCAGCCAAATCGTTCGATCTTTTCGTGTAGGCTTGAATCTCAGACCTACCATCTTGAGGTTGTAGAACTCCACCTCAAGCTTGTGAATATCATCCCGATGACAATATTCTTTCTTAATCAGCTCCTTGAAGTGGTTCCATGGGCTGGCATTCGCAGCTGCCAACCCTAGCATTTGTACTTGTGCGTTCCACCAAGAGAGCGCACTACCTTCGAGTGTTCCAGTCGCAAACTTCACACGATTGTTCACAGGGCATTCACACATCTCGAACACAGACTCAATCTTCTCAAGCCAGTGTAGTAGACCCACGGCTCCCTCTGTGCCGCTGAAGGAACTGGGTCGGCAATCCATAAAAGTCTTGAAGGTGCATGCTCGAGGCTGAGCAGGTTGACCTGTCGCGTCAAAAAGAAGGGGTGTTAGGATCGGAGGCTCTCATGATTGTGTTTGTTTATATAAATTGAACAATGAATGAATATGAAATAATGTAAAGTGCAGCGGAAATGGAAACAAACTTTATAAACACAATCAAAAAGGAGAATAGTTTTGATAAACACATGCTTTTCATTAAGTCGAATGATTACATATCAAATCAAAAGATTACAATGCATGCTTACAAACTAAACTCCCCCTCAGTCTGATGCTCCAAGGTTGATCGCACAAGATGAAAGGATTGGACTAGAGGAGAAGAACTCACTCAGTCAATCAAATGTAACAGTAAAGGGTACTGTTCCATTTATAGGAAAATCAAACCACTGAAGCATCAAAGCTGACGTCACCATGAAAGTGACATATAACAACCTAACAACCTATAACCACTGTTCTTATAAAAACACTGCTAATCTTAACCACTAACTTTATACAAAACAAGTGACACACTAAACTACTGCTTTCTTCTTTCATCAGTGCTTTCCCCAAGGTTGATCAGTCCTTGAGTAGGCAGTCCTTAGCATCAGTAGATTGAACCAGCAGTGTTTCATCCTTAGCAGTCTTCAGGGCTACATCAGTAGTTTGAAGGGCAGCAGCTGTTGTATACGGACAGTGGATAGAGGACATCAGATGTTATAAACACTTTCAAGGGGAAAGTCTGGTGTAAACAACTGCTTATGATGAATCCACTGTTGTGACCCAGTTTTGGCTTTTATTATATGTTCCTCTGATAGGGTTCAATCCCAACAATCTCCCCCTGGAACAGATAATGCCAAAACTCTTCATTATTTTGGATCTTTATTTTCTCATCAGAAGTTCCCTAACTTGTTCTTTAATTTGCAACTCAAAATCCATGGAACTTGTATCATCCTCTTCCCTACACAGTATAAGCTCAAGGAGATCTTGTAGATCTTCAACACCCAGGCCTAGTGCTTGTTCCCTTGATATGTGCTTTACTTCTCCATTGGATCTGAACAGTGTCAATACATGGGTCTTTTGATCAGACATCCATTTTAGTATTTTTGAACCCAATGGGTTTCTTGGGAGAGGTTTATTTACTGATGAGGAGATGGGGAATTGTGGCCTTGTGAGAATTTGTTGATCAGTACTCTGTGCTTTTGCTGGTTCAGAGTTTTCAGCCTGATCATTACTCTGAGCTTTTGATAGTTCAGAGTTTTCAGCATGATCAGTACTCTGAACTTTTGTTACTTCAGAGTTTTCAGCTGACATTTGTTTGAAGGCCTTTTTTATGATTTCATTTGCTGCAGCTATGTCTTCTGCAGTTTCTTGTTCAATCTGCTCTTGCCTTTTTCTTTGTTCTAGCTCAGTGACTGAAACATCTGCTGACGTGATCAGTGGTTTAGGACCACTGACTGATCTGCTATTCTGGCTTTTTGTATTCAGGCTTCTGTGGTAAACTAGAGTCTGTCATCCTTCTTTTCTTTAACCTTTCATAAGCCTCATCTGTGTATTGCCTTGTCCATTTTGCTATGGCTTTGGCAGGTCCAACCTTTGCATCCACCAACTCATGCTTCTTTCTTTTGTATTCTGAAGTAAGTTTATCAATAACCTATTTGTATTTGCTCTAGTTTGGAGCTGTTCTTTTCTTACTTGGATCATCCTTGATTTTCTTGATTCTGTTTACCTCATGCTTTAATGCAATGAGTGGCCATTCACTGAATTGTTCTTCTTTGGCTGGATAAAACTTTTCTTTCATGATGTAATCAAGATATTTCTTTCTCATTACCTTTTGTAGGGCAGCATCAGGTGGCATATTTGACATGTCTTTGCTCAGGTCTCTTGCATAATCTTCCATTTGTTTGACCTTAGTGAGGAAAAATTCCATTCTTTCAGAAATGGCTTTGTCACCTTGATCTTTGCATTCAATTCTTGCTCTTATATCTGCTTGCCTGGTTTTGATTTTTAGATATGCATCCATATTTTCTGGGTTCCTGGAGCCCTTGAGAGAAGGAAATCTTCTTTTTGAAGGATCATCTTCTGTATAGAATTGTTTCATCTCATCCTTTACAACTTCCAATTCCAGTGGATAACTTTCAGCAATGGATGCAAGGTTTGCAGGGTTTATTGGTTTGACAAGAGTTGGTAAGATGGATTGTTGTGGTTTGATGGCAATGTAAGGTGTGGAGGATAAAGGAATGGGTGCTGGTATATCATCAGTACCCTCATGAGATTTCCTTTTCCTTGTGTAAATCCTTTTTGGTGAAGGGGGTTTTGGTTGTGATGTGACAATGGGTTGTATGGTGATTGTTGAAATGGTGAGGTCAGTGGTAGATGGCTGACTAATAGCTGTTGAAACAACTGGTGATTCAACCTCTGTTGTCATTACAACTACTGATGTATCAGTAGATATCTTTTGCTTTTCAGCAGGTGGTGATTTATGTGGTGGTGGTAGGGCAGTGGTTGTGGTGTGTGTTGTAGTGGTGGCAGTTGTTTGGCTAGCTGTTTTTGAAACCACTGACATATCAACTGTTTGGGTGGAAGTTTGAGATTTTGTGGTTTGAGGTTTGGAGCCTTTGGGAGGTGGTTTGGAGGCATGCTTTGTGGGTCTGGATGGTGTGGATTTGGGTTGCCTCACTTGTCTAGTGGGCTTCTTCTTTTCATCCTTAGGATTTTCATCATCTTTTATCTCAGAAGTACCTTGTGCATTCAGCTCCATATAAGCTCTCTTCTCCTGTTCCCACCTGGCTTTATCCTTAGCCTCTATATCTCTTTTAACACTTGCTTTTGCTTCTGCAAGTGCATTTGTGGTAGTATCAATTTTCTTACTACCATCTGGCAAAGGAATGTTTTTGGTCATGTTTTCTTTTTCTGGTTCAATATAGAGACCATCTTCTATTCCCTTATTCTTCCACTCTTTGATTTTCTCCCCCTTTTGGCATTATCTGAAGGAAGTTTATCAATGAAGAGAACAGTGGGAGGAGCTTTGCCAGTAGTGTTCAGGATGTGGGCCTTTATAGCCTTGATATCTGCTTGAGTATCTCTAAACCTTGACTCCATCATGTTTCTCAGCTCTTGAACATGTATAGCATGCTGCTGATCAGCCATTTCTCTTTGTTGTTGGAGCAGGGGTTGAAACAAATTCCACAACTCATTTGCAGCAGATGCTTGTGGTGGAGCAGATGCTTGAGTTGAAACAGCAGTGGTTGAGACCTTTTGGGCTTTTAATAACTGTTACATCATATTTTTTATTTCAGCAACAGATGTCTCAAGGTTTTCAATTCTACCCATCAATTCCTGATATTTTAAATCATCACCCAAATTTATGGGATCATCTGATTCCCCACCAGCAGTGGTTGTATCAATGTGTGACTTAGGAAATGAATCCCAAAAATCACCCATTGATGCCCCTTGTTCTTGGTTCTGGGGTCTTCTTTCTTCAACACTTGATAACCTTTTGAAGGTACCAGTGGTCAAAACAAACTCACTAGTGGTTACCAGAGGTGCTATAGAAGAAATTGCCTTCAAGGGAGTCTTATTGATGAAACAACTGGCCAAGTGTAGATCTGTTGATCCAACACTTGTAGTTGTTGCTCCACTTGAACTACTGTCAGGAATTACTTGTAACTCCTACAGTGTAACCTCCTCAAATGTTGCTGGGATAGCAGAGGTATAAGCATCAGACCCAGTCACTTGTTGAAGTGTACTCTCCGTGATAGGTGATTGAGAGGAACTGGTTTGTGTCTGAGCTATAGCAACTGCATGCAACAAGGGTATTATGGATTGTGGTAATGTGAGGGGTGAAGATATGGGTATTGAAAGAGACATGTCCTTGGGATCAGGACTGAGGAAGATGGATCCAATTGGATCCATAGCTTCATAATTTGGGGTCCCTATGCTTACAACCTGATCCTTTTGTGAGGATGCAGGAGGAGTTTGAGGCAAAGGTGGAGATCTTTCTTCCATCTGCTGTGAGGAAGTAGCAGCAATGGTTGTTGGTGACATTTGTGTTGTCACTGGCAGTGGCTCTGGGATCTCATCTTCCAGAGTTGCCTTTTTAGTGGGTTTGGAGGGCTTTTTGGATAGTTTCTTTTTAGTCTTTTTGGTGATGGCAGGTGTGGGTTTCATAGCAGTGGGTGTGCTGTTATGATCACCTGGAGCAGTGGGCTCAGCAGCAGATACCTGAGTTGCAGTGGTAGCTGCTAAAGTCTACTCAGGCACCTCTGCTTGTGTTTTTGCAGGTGTTAACATCCTAGTAAATGTTTCAGATGTTAAACCATGTATTTGAAAAGATTTTCCTTGGACAAGCAAATTTTCATTCTCCTTTCCAAATTTTTGTTTAAAATAGTAGCTTAGGAACCTTGGAAAAAGTAGAAATGATTTGCTATCAACATTTTTTACCAAATCATCAAAGATCTCCTAGGAATAGTTAAAATTTCCATTGTGTAAGATAGCATAGCCTAGGTTTTGGATCTTTGATGGTATTTCATTAAAAGCAGTTGTTTTATTTGATACACACATCAAAAGGGTATGAAATAAAAACCTTGGTGCAGAAGGGAAGAAGCCTTTTTGTAAGGTGTCCCTTTTCATTTCTGCACCATACCCTCTTTCCAGAAAATCAGTTTTTAACTCGTTTTTGGGAAAAGAAGTTTTACCTTCCTGATCATCGAGTGCAAAGACTTCTGAAATTGATTGTGGAGTGATTTGGATATTTTTGCCCTTTATGGAAGAATTAATGGCTATAACTTTGTCACCTTGATACTCAAGTGTGGCATTTTTCCAAAATTTTCTCTGGGTTTGTTCATAAATGGGAGCATCAGCAGTTAACAAAGTTTTGTACTTTGAAGCCACAAGGGTGTCAATGATGGTATCAAAGGTTTTGTTGTTGGTGGGTTTTGTGAGTAAACCCAAGTAGTTGTGAGGTGCTTTGTAAGGGATTTCACTGGGTTCAACGGCCTTTTCAGCGACCTTTTTGGATGATGAGGATGATTTTGATTTTGATTTTGTCATTTTAATGAAGAAGAACGAAGAATGATTTGAGACGGAAAGTTGGAAACTGCTTTGAGAAGAGAATTTTGGAATTCAATTCGACAGTGTAAAACCCTGTTTGGGGGTTTTGATCAGGGTTTATAAGGGAAAAGTGAATGCTGACGTGGCAGCGGTTTACACAAATCTAATGGCTAATAACTGACCACGTGCCAACCCCTGATGGAAAGATGAATAATGGAGGGAAATTGTTTAGAGAACCACTGATGAAGCAAATATCACTGGTTGCAACGATCAAAGTTAAGACAGTAGATGATTTTAACTATCAGTGGATACAACACTGATTTTGAAACAACAGTGCTTATCAAAGAAAAGGAGCAGGGGTTGACTTTCAGCAGTGGACAGGGGTAAAGTAATGGTAAGGATTTGAAAGGCTATTATGTCAGCAACTGCTAGTGCACTAGAGGATAAGCTTTTGACAAAAATTTTGAGCATCTGCTATTCAGATAAAAGGAATGATTTTATCTTGTGAAAACACAATATCATGTCCAATATCTGTTGATGATGATTCAGAAATATCTGCAAAATTTCAATCCTCAACAAAATACTTTTTAGTTGCAAATTGTCAAGTTCAATATGTTAGCAGTTTTCACAGGAATTTTCATTCAAGGTTTTGCCACATGTCAATTACAGATTTTGAAGCTTTTATAAATTCCTGACAGTGGTTTAGTACCCCAGATGATGAAAACCCTTTTACTAAGGCTACTCATTTTGTGTCATAATATTTTAATTAGAACATGAGTATCCAAGTATTTTAGGATCTGTTAGCAATCAATCTTTTGCTCAGTGTTAAAACAAACTTGAGTTTGACATGACCTTGACACTTGAACCATTTCCTTTTGATCCATTTTCAAGGATAATATCACCAAAAAAAATGAAGGTTCTACATCCAGATAGGAGTTTGAAACTTTTTCTATAAAAAACAAGTAAAAGTTCAAAATATATCATTCTTAAGGAAAAAAATATAAAGATTAATATACCCTGCTTATTTGAGAAAAACCTTTAAAAAAAATTAAAGGTTTTTCTGAAAACATCATAAAAAAGGATCTGGTAAATTTTTAATTAAACTCATAATCACATCACTCTCAAGTTTTATGAAAATGGTCAGTGGTTTGAAATACATTGTAATAACCACTGTTTGAGACCATTTTCCTGTTAAATTGATTGCAAGAAAGAGGAGACATGTTCACATAAGTTTTTGAAGGTCCGATTATAGACTTTGTTACCATGTGATGGCTCTGAAAAACTTGTCTAGTCCTCTTGTAAGTTTAATCACAGGTGATACTATTGTTACCTGAACTTTCCTGAATCACTGAATGCACACAGTTGCTTGATAACCATTGTTAACCCAATTTTGGACTCTTAAGTGTTTTATATTTATACTCTTTTCTTTTGACTTCAAAAGTTTTGAGATAGACACACTTTTGAGTTTTTATGATTTTCCTTCTCCCCTTTTTACCCTTCCCATTCATAAGTAATGAAATACTTACTGGAAGGTTTTTATTGAAGAAATACTTAATCCAGAATCATTTTGCAGTAATGTTTTGAGAGATCTGACCACATTTGTACGTGTTTATTATCAAATCTCACACTACATATGATTCGGACTATTTTGATCCCTGATTTTCTTAATGTATTATCAACAAAGTTGATTTGGTCCTTTTGAGGATTCTCAACCTGTTTTTCAACACACAAGATCTAATAATTAAAGTTTTAACTTCCCTCTTTTTATGTTAACAAAAACACTAATGTTTTTATGAACATAGGTTTTTGTTGACCTGAGGTTCACACCTTAGTAGCAAACATGATGGAAACAGCATGAACTTCAAAACAACAATTGAAATCAATTTTCGTAAATAATTATACCATAGTTATCAGATATATTTTCAGATCTAAAAACTATAGGTGATTTATGCATGACTTCACTTGTTGTGTGAATTTGTGTCTTATGACATCTTGGTTGTTTTACAGAGTTTTTGAAAAGCAATTTTGAACGTGATTACTCGTTACTCTGTTTTTCAACTGAATACAATCAACCTTAGTATCAATGAATTTTGAGCTGAACTGTTATGTCAAATTGACTGTTAGATCGAATTTGACTGTCCAAGCTCTGATACCAATTGTTAGGATCGGAGGCTCTCATGATTGTGTTTGTTTGTATAAATTGAACAATGAATGAATATGAAATAATGTAAAGTGCAGCGGAAATGGAAACAAACTTTATAAACACAATAAAAAAGGAGAATAGTTTTGATAAACACATGCTTTTCATTAAGTCGAATGATTACAAATCAAATCAAAAGATTACAATGCATGCTTACAAACTAAACTCCCCCTCAGCCTGATGCTCCAAGGTTGATCGCACAAGATGAAAGGATTGGACTAGAGGAGAAGAACTCACTTAGTCAATCAAATGTAACATTACAGGGTACTGTTCCATTTATAGGAAAATCAAACCACTGAAGCATCAAAGTTGACGTCACCATGAAAGTGACATATAACAACTAACAACCTATAACCACTGTTCTTATACAAACACTGCTAATCTTAACCACTGACTTTATACAAAATAAGTGACACACTAAACTACTGCTTTCTTCTTTCATCAGTGCTTTCCTCAAGGTTGATCAGTCCTTGAGTAGGCAGTCCTTAGCATCAGTAGATTGAACCAGCAGTGTTTCATCCTTAGCAGTCTTCAGGGCTACATCAGTAGTTTGAAGGGCAGCAGCTGTTGTATTGTCACACCCTGGCTTTGCGGAAGCGTGGTTATTTTGGTGTGACTTCTTAATACCATAGCTTACTCATAACAAGCTATATGAAATAAAACCATGAAAGATCATCCATTAAATAAGTTTGAAGAGTAAAGAACCACAACATTGTCTTAACGGATATCACATCCTAACAAACATAAACAGTGTTCAAAAGACACAACACCAACAAGAAATAAACACAGTTTAAGAACTGTGACTCGTCCAGGAAAAAGTCACATCCCTTAAACTCGGATGACCTCGAGACTAATGCAGCGGGAAAACGTGCCATACCGCGCCAGATCCTTTAATTCCCTGAAATACATGTAAGTTGAAAAATCAACAATAATGTTGAGCGAGTTCATGTGTAAGTGAGTAAATAAACCTTTGTATGTATAAAAATCCTGGTATGTAGCAAATAAGGAAAAAGAGATCACCAATGGTTTGCAAGGCCATTGATATGTGTGAAGTGCAAGTAGGAAGACTCAAACCTAGCGGATTTATGCGTCGGGCACAAAGTCACCCCGAGGTCCGTTCTGTTTGGGCCTGGGGCTGGGCTCGCTACACCCAGATAGATCTACCGCTCCTGTCCCTCGGTCCTACCCTGAGGATTAATGGCCTCAAGTTTCCGCCTACCCACTCACATGATCTGAATAATAACCCTCCTTACGCTAACCATACCATGTAAGAATTATTCGTAATCATAGTAACATGTATTTCACCCCCGCAGTTTAGAAAACTGAAAACAGTTAGAGAAAAGGGGGACATGAACTCACAGTGGTGCGTCTCTACCAAGTATATCTCCTGATCAAGCAGCTGTGCGACGACCTACACGTACTAAATCTATTAGACGGACGGCCGTGCCTTAGCTTAAGGTTTAAGTTTTTGGGAAATAGTTAGACAACTATTTCGTGTTTATATATTTGTAAATACTTGGTAATTATTCTCCTTCCCAAGGATGGGGGATTTAATACATGCGTGTTCGTAAGATTCGAAATACATTATTAAGTCTCACTTAATATATTTTATTTCTTACTTCAAAATACAAATATTCTTCCCAAAATAATACTTTGACAAAAATACGCGCTCATAAATATTTTCTTAAAATGCGTAAGTTACGTTTTAAAGATCAGGTGGTAATAATTATACCGTTGTAACTTATTATTTATTATGAAGGTGTTTGTATTATTTTTGGAATCATTAACATTCGGTAATATTATTTTTACCCTAAAAATAATATTGTATAGTTCACAAAATAATCATAGAAATTCACAAGTGTTGTTATGAAAAACATATATTCTAAATATATATATTTCAGGTTTTATTTTGTGAAAATCCCACCTCCGACACTTAGAAATTTTGTAAATAAAGTCATGGCGAAATTTACGTTTTGAAAACAAGTCAAAAATATATTTACAACACTTGTAGTGAAAATATTTCCAAGTGTTAGGTTTTTAGAAAAAATTCGCCAGAGTTTCCCCTGTAACTGGAGGTGGCCACGCTTTCAAGCGTATCATTTTCTTTTATAATTCAAATCAACAATTTTCTCATTCCACCAAAACAATATCCAAAGCATCAAACTAGTCAAAATATATATAAATCGCATAAATTACATGAACTTGTGGTTTATCCAAAAATGCGTGATAAATCCCACTATTTTTAGTGGATCTTTATATAAATCAACTTCGTTTCTTGAAAGTCTCGTTTTTAAAGGAATTTCATCTTTACAACTTCTTGTAGAATTTGACAATACTAGTTCTTTGTCGAAACTTAGTGTTACACAAGTATTTACACACTTGTGTGTTTGCTAAAATCATTCTTGTTTATGAAAGATCCGTCTTTAAAAGTATGTTTTCTCTTGACACGTGGTCCTTTGAAAATACCGTTTGTAGATCCGTAGATCTACTAGTTTTGAACACCATTTCATAAGTAAAATCAATTTTACACAAGTTCATGTTTAGTGTGTGGTAGAGTTTCATCATTTAACCCTTTTTATACTTAAACAACTCTATGTCATGATCCATGATCATGACCAATCCGGGTTAGACGATGATCCGAGCTACCACATCATAGATCGGCACTAAATAATCACACAAAACAAATCTTACAAGATTTACACAACCCTTGTGCTATTAACCAACATTTTTAACATTTTAGTAGACTTTTACATATCATCTTGTAAGTTCATGAGTTTTAACCGTCATATATTATTTTAACCACTTTAAAATAGATCGAGAGTGTGTTTAAAGCCACTTACTACTAGCTCGAGGCTAGGGAAGAAACTAGTCGAAAAATGCGTGGATAAAAGCAATGGGGTGAGGTCCTTCACGTTCCGAATGCACCAAGCTTCCTTATGTGAGATCCTTAACACTTGTATACCCTTGGAACTTGCAAGATCAAAACCGAAAATGGATGGATGGTTGTGGGGTGCTCTCGGCCGAGAACCAAAGAGAGAGGGAGAGAGTGTGTGTTGATAAGTTGAGTGTGTGAAGGTTATGTTGGTTTAAGCTTGGTTCTTATAGACAAAACTCAAGATCATTAACCATTGGATCATATGTCTAATTGATATTAGACAAGAGTGATTATTTTAATCATAAATAGGACAAGGGTGTCCCCCTAGGGGACGAGTTCGGTTGAGGGGGGGGGGGGGGTTATCCGGTTCCATTTCAACTACTAGTTAGGATAAAGTTAAGTGATTAGGAGGTTAACTCGGTTAATAGTGTGTTGTGCATTATAGCGGGTGTTAGGGTATTCGGGGACCCTAACTGGTTCAGAAAAAGAAAAACAATGTATATGGCAATATTTTTATATTCCGGGTATAATCCGGTTGTTCGGTTGGATAATGATCCGTTAAAGTGCTTAACAAAGCTTTAAAGTGTCATTATTATTATTTTTAGTGACACAACTTATTCCCGACACTTTGGAAAGTGTCTAGTAATGTTTTTCTCATGTTTTGGCACTTTTTTTTTTAGTTAGCTAGATGCTGAATTTTAAATTAAAGTGCTGAATTTTGTACTTAAAGTACGTTTTAGGCACATCCGGTCACTGTAATCTCATTCCTAGTGACGCAGTTCTACAACCCTTATATCCCTACACTCACCACTAGTGTAGCAAACTATCTCAGGCTCTTACAGGCCTTAGAGGCAGTACCTACCTGGTGCTAGTTATGACAGCACGTTTAATAGGTTATCCGTTCATTGTGCTACTGTGCTTTTGGTGCATCAAGGTTGTCACAAAGGTGCTGTAAGCAAAACATGGAGTGACAGCAAATAAAGTATGATGCAAGTAAGTACATGTATCAGCATTCAAGTAGCAGTTTATCCACAAGTTCAAGTAAGCACAGTAATTAAGCAGTAATTAATTATTAATTAAGTCGTACAGATACCTGGTTTAGTGAGGGTTGTCACATTCTCCCCCCGTTAGAAAAATTTCGTCCCGAAATTTTAAGTTCTGCTTGTAGATGCAGGGTTCTTAGGAAATAAGTGGGGGTATTTCTCTTTCATCCGGTCCTCACGCTCCCAGGTGTATTCAGGACCATGTCTGGCATTCCAACGAACCTTGACGAGCTTGACACTGCTCCGGCGGGTCTTGTTTACTTTCCAATCCGTAACCTCAACAGGTTCTTCAACGAAATGGAGCGTGTCGTCAACATGAATCTCGTCGGTGGGAATGACAACGGTATCTTGAGTTGGACTTTTCTTCAGGTTGGATACATGAAATGTATCGTGAACTCCATTCAGTTCAGCAGGTAAGTCCAGCTTGTATGCTACTAGCCCTATTCTTTCCAAAATTCTGAAAGGGCCAATGTAACGCGGATTCAACTTCCCACGCTTTCCGAAGCGTGCCACACCCTTCCAGGGTGAAACTTTCAATAAAACCATATCTCCAACTTGGAATTCCAAATGTTTCCGGTTTGGATCTGCATAGGCTTTCTGTCTTTCGCGAGCTGCTTCGATGCGTTTTCGAATCTGCGCAATCTTGTTTGTCGTCTCTTGGACGATTTCGGGACCAACAAGCTGCCTATCACCTGCGTCAGCCCAGCATAGGGGTGATCGACACTTGCGTCCGTAAAGAGCTTCAAATGGCGCGGCTCCAATACTGGTGTGGTAGCTGTTGTTGTATGAAAATTCGACCAGTGGCAAATGCTTATCCCAGCTACCGCCCAAATCCATAACACATGCTCTCAGCATATCTTCCAAGGTCTGAATAGTCCGCTCGCTTTGACCGTCGGTCTGAGGGTGAAATGCAGTGCTCAGATTTAATTGTGAGCCAAAAGCTTCTTGGAAGGATTGCCAAATCCTTGATATGAAACGTCCATCTCTATCAGAGATGATCGAGAGAGGCACTCCATGATGTGCGACGATCTCTCGCATGTATATTTCTGCCAGTTTGCTGGTGTTATCCTTCTCTTTGATTGGCAGAAAGTGTGCGGACTTTGTTAGGCGGTTAACTATCACCCAAATAGTGTCATGACCTCTTGGCGTTCTTGGAAACTTTGTAATAAAATCCATGGAGATTTGTTCCCATTTACACTTGGGAATCTCAGGTTGTTGCAGAAGTCCTGAAGGCTTCTGGTATTCCGCTTTCACCTTAGCACACGTTAGACACTTGCTCACATAAACAGCAACATCGCCCTTCATCCTAGGCCACCAATAGTAAGCCTTGAGATCTTGGTACATCTTATCCGCTCCTGGATGGATAGAGTACCGCGATTTGTGAGCTTCATCAAAAACAACTTTCCTTAAACCACCAAACAGAGGAACCCAAATCCTTTTCTCAAAACATAACGTTCCTTCCTCGTTTGGCACCAATAGCTTCTCCATCCCACGGAGATATTCTTCTTCAAGATTTCTTTCCTTAAGAGCTTCTTTCTGCGCAGCACGAATGCGCAAGGGAAGATCGGTTTGGATAATCATTTCTAAAGCCCTAACCCTTATGGGCTTGATCCTCTCTTTTCGACTTAGGGCATCGGCAACCACATTCGCCTTCCCTGGATGATACTTTATCTCGCAATCATAATCATTTAACAACTCAACCCATCGTCTTTGTCTCATATTCAGCTCCTTCTGGTTGAATATGTGTTGTAGGCTCTTATGATCTGTAAAAATTGCACATTTCGTACCATATAGGTAGTGTCTCCAGATCTTTAAAGCAAATATCACTGCGCCTAGCTCCAAATCGTGCGTGGTATAGTTCTTCTCATGTACCTTCAACTGACGTGATGCGTAAGCAATAACCTTCTGGCGTTGCATCAACACGCAACCCAATCCTTGACGCGAGGCGTCACAGTATACCACGAAATCGTCAGTACCTTCCGGTAGTGCTAGGATTGGCGCATTGCAGAGCTTATCCTTCAACAGCTGAAACGCTTCTTCCTGTTTGATTCCCCAATCAAACTTCTTATCTTTCTGGGTGAGGAGCGTCAATGGTTGAGCGATCATCGAAAAATCCTCAATGAACCTTCGATAGTAGCCAGCCAAACCCAAGAATTGTCGAATCTCGGTTGGCGTCTTTGGCATTTCCCAATTCTTGATCGCTTCGATCTTGGTTGGATCCACATGGATTCCATCTCCATTTACCACATGTCCAAGAAATTGGACTTCATGTAGCCAAAATTCGCACTTAGAGAATTTGGCATACAGCTGTTCTTTCTTCAGCAGCTCCAAAATAGCTCTTAGATGCTGTTCGTGCTCAGCCTTTGTCCTTGAATAAATCAAGAGGTCGTCGATAAACACAATCACGAACTTGTCCAAGTACGGCTTGCAAACTCTATTCATCAAATCCATAAAGACTGCAGGTGCGTTTGTCAACCCAAACGGCATAACAAGGAACTCGTAGTGTCCATAACGAGTTCTGAAGGCTGTCTTCGGGATACTCTCCTCTTGTATCCTTAACTGATGGTATCCAGATCGCAAATCGATCTTTGAGTAAAAGCTTGAACCTTGCAGTTGATCAAACAGATCATCAATTCTTGGCAGAGGATATCTATTCTTGATCGTCAGCTTGTTCAGCTCCCGGTAGTCTATGCACATTCGAAAACTACCGTCCTTCTTTTTGACAAACAGGACCAGAGCTCCCCAAGGCGAGAAGCTTGGTCGGATAAATCCCTTGTCTAACAACTCTTGAAGTTGTGTCGACAATTCTTGCATCTCAGACGGGGCAAGTCTATAAGGTGCCTTAGCCACAGGCGCGGCGCCTGGGACTAAATCGATGTGAAACTCCACTTGCCTCTGAGGTGGCAGTCCAGGCAAGTCCTCCGGGAAGACTTCCGGATACTCCCTCACGACAGGGATGTCGTCGATCTTCGGTTCTGCAGCTTTCTTGTCTACAATGTGTGCCAGGAAGGCAGCACATCCCTTCTGTAATACTTTCGCGCTTTCAGGCAGCTGATGATTCTTAAAGGCGTATCACGCTTTTCACCATGAACCACAATTGTTTCGCCATCTTCGGTCGGGATACGAACGACCTTTTCGTGACAAACAATTTCTGCCTTGTTGCTTGATAACCAATCCATTCCTACTACCACGTCAAAGCTCCCCAGCTGGACTGGTAGTAGATCCAAAGCAAACTCACGTTCTCCCAACTCGATTGCACAACCTCTGATCACTTCATCGGCTTCTACTAACTTCCCATTAGCCAATTCGATTGAGTAGGGAATATCTAACTTACTAGCGGCTAAACCAAGCATATTCTTAAATTCTAACGATACGAAGCTATAGTCGGCACCAGTATCAAATAAAACGGATGCATAGCGTTGGTTTACAGGGAACATACCAGTAACGACATTGGGATCCTGGCGCGCTTCCCTCGCTTCGATATTGAACACTCTTCCACGGGCTTGGTTTAACTCTGGGCAGTTCCTCTTAAAGTGCCCGATATCACCACAGTTAAAGCATCCAGGTCTTTGCCCGTTTCCACCTCCATTTCCAGCTTGGTTATTCCTTTGGTTAAGATTCACAGCGCCTGCTTGATTCACATTGTTGCCTCGATTCCCATTACCTCCATTGTTTCCTTGTGGGCGATTTCCAATTCCACCCCGGTTATTGTTTCTGTTTCCAAATCCTCCTTGGCCTCCCTGGCCAACAGTGGCCCAACAAGAATCCTTCAAGTGGCCAGGTTTCCCACACGCTTCACATACCTTCAAACCACATCGGCTAGAATGGTGACGCTGGCAGGTGTTGCACTTGGGCTGGGTGCCCATATATCCCTTTCCTTTCTTTCCACCACCAGCTGTAACCTGAGCTGGCGCGTTTGGCTCTCCTTTCTTAACAACACCACTAGTGCCTTGTTTGAAGTTCGAGAACTTTCGTTTGTTACCTCCGGATGACTCGACGTGAGTCTCTTTCTTCTTTGTCTCGATCTCATCGAACTTGTTCAGGCGGATAGCCTCCTCAGTGAGAGCCACGCTCAAATCGATTGCCTCAGTAATTGTTGCAGGCTTGGAGGAGGTCACCATGCTTATGATTTGAGGAGCTAATCCCCAAATGAAGCGTTCAATCCGCTTGAATTATGGAGTGACCATATAGGGTACCACATGCGACAGGTCGTGAAACCTCTGAACATATTCCGCGATCTTCGGACCTTCTATCTTCAAATGCCAGAACTCAGTTTCCAATCTTTGGATTTCAGCGCGAGAACAATACTTTTTGCGCATTAGTTCCTTCAGTTCGGTCCATGTTAGTGCGTAGGCAGCAGCTTCACCAAGTGTCTGTACTTGCAAATTCCACCAAGATAGGGCTCCATCCAAAAATAGCCCAGAAATGTAGGTGACTTGCTGGTCTGGTGCACATTTGCTCATGCGGAGAACAGATTCAGTCTTCTCGGCCCAACGAACAAAAGCGACAGCACCTCTGGTGCCATCAAAGTTGACAGGCTTGCAGTCTAGAAACTGCTTGTAGGTGCACCCTGCACATACGTTACAACATATGAATGGCATTAGCATCCTTGCTAGAGATGTCCAATTAGATCATGGTATGTCTTAATGACTTAGTATTACCATGAGGTGGATTGTTGTTGCCATTGTTGTTTGAGCTGCTTCCGCTGGGTCCTCCTTGCGAGGTGGCGTATTGCGCGATGGCAGCAGCGATGACTTGTTGGAGTTCTGCCTCATTGGTAGGCATCGGCGTTTGACGTCTCGGTGGCATCTTCTAAAAGATGGGTTCACGTCGGTCAGACCATAATAAAGCGTACGTATATAATGATAGTAATAGTACATAACATCTCATGTTATAATCATATTAATCACACAACATCCCATGTTATAAGACATAAATAATCAATCAAAACATCACATATGATTAGAATACTGTGATTGCATTGCCAAAATCGGGACCACATGGTAGAGTGTACAAGTACATAATAATGTCATACATCATCATCGACTAAGGGCTACATCACCCCAGTCCAAAAGAATATCAAATCAGTGTCAATACATCCCATATACATGATCAACAAAAGTCAGAATCAGAATGCAGTCTCCAAAAATGCTGTGTGGTCAGAGCAATCGCCGTCTTCTCACCAACGTCCACCCATGCTGTACTAAAGATGCCCTAAACTGATGGTGGTGGAGGAGGGGGAAAATGGGTGTAGAACAAACGTCGCAAATGGAGCCAGTCCTCCTCCATGGCTCTCTGGGTACGCAACCAAGAAGCAACCTGTTGCTCAAGTGCCAAAAGGCGTGCAGCATAGTCAGGTAACAATGGTCGAGGGTGCTGCGAAGAAGCAGGGTGGGTCTGACCCTGACACTGGCACGGCGGTGGCTGAGCTCTCTCAAGCTCCTGAATACGCCGTGTGAATGCCTCCTGCAGGACAACAAACGACATCAGAACGTCCTCAATAGAATACCCCATATGGAAAGGATGGTAGGGGTCGGTCGGTGGCATAACAGATGGTGACGTCCAGAGAAACGGCTCGCTGGCTGGATCAAAAGGTGGCACAAAGAATGGTGGTGCAGGGGGAATAGCAGATGAAGACTGTGGCATAACTGGAATAGATGTCGGCACATGTCCAAAGGGATGAGCCGAGGAACCCTCTCCAGGTCGAGCTGGAGGTGTGTACTGTGCAAATGAAAAAGAGAAATCAACGTGACGTGCATCGGTGGTATGAGGAGGAATAGGTGGAAGCTCATCATCCGCAGGAATCCACCCATGCTGGGCGTGCTCATCTCGTGGGTCAATCTATGCCTCAAAAAGTGCTCGATCAAACTGTACAGGCATAGGGTCAAGGTGGGGTGCAACAAGAGGGTCAACAGGTATATCAGCGATAAGTGGGGGATCAACATGATCAGCAGCAATAACATGGTCACCCTCCAGTAGTGGTGCATCAGCAGGGTGATCATCAATGGGTAGGTCAGTAATCACAGGATCAATGGGCATGCCAGCATGAACAGGGTCATGCTCAAACACTGGGTCAGGAGCAGCTACTGGCTCAAGGGCCATGGCAGGCTCGGGATCAACGAACTCCATATCAAAATCTGCATGATCAGCGAATGCAGGGTCAACTGGGTCTACTGGGTCAACCATAGGCTGATCCAAGTGAATGAACTCTATCTCCTGGTCCGGGTCAAATCCAGGGGGAAAAACAGGGTCTGAATCCTCATCGAGGTCGTGATCGAAAGCAAATCTAGGAGCAGAGACAGCAGATGATGCCCTGTCAGGATCTGAACTGTGTGAATAGTGCTGTGCGCTCCGAGTGTGTGACGGTGCGGAGGCCACAGACTCGAAGGAGTCTGGAGCGGGTGAGTGTGCAGGTGACTCCTCAGCTGGAGCATCTGCGAGTAACAAAAGACCACCGTCAGCTAGAAGGGCCTCGCCCTCAACATCGTCCTCCAGGGGCTCATCATCAAACAGATCGACATCGTCGTCAACGTCGGCGTCGAGGAGCATATCGTAAGCAGGATAAACGGCCAAAGGTATGGGAGCAGGGATCTCTACGAGTGGTAGGTACCCAGCAAAAGGGCCATCAGCGGGCTCATCGACAGCGTCGGGCAGCGCAAAGGGCTGAAAGTCGTCCTCGTCTGTGCTGGTAACATCTGATGTGTGGACCTCGTGCTCTGAAGACTCTAAGTCGTCTGATACTATGGGTCTAGGGCCCGTGGTGTCCGAATCACCTGTGCCGGACGAGTCCATGGTGTCTGTAACACAAACACAAATATGTACAAATAATCAATCATCCAATCAGATAAGCACATTAGTCACCAAGTAAGCAATCAAATAATTCTCCTAGTCCCACTAGCCTCCCAGCCTCTCAGACTGCTCTTCCTAGTCCCACTAGCCTATTCTCCCAGCCTCTTAGACTGACTCCCTAGTCCCACTAGACAACTACCTCGGTCTTCCAGACCGAGCCTCGGTCTTCCAGACCGAGCCTCAGCCTCCCAGACTGAGCCTATAAATAATAAATAAATGTGCTCAACATTTGTTTGTAAAAAGTTTTGGATCTGGACTTAAGTGGTATGCAGTGTAAAAATGTTTTCGTGAGAGCCCTAGTGATCATAGTCTAGACTCGAGAAGGAATCCTAGTTCGCTATGATCAGAGCTCTGATACCAAGCTGTCACACCCTGGCCTTGCGGAAGCGTGGTTATTTTGGTGTGACTTCTTAATACCATAGCTTAATCATAACAAGCTATATGAAATAAAACCATGCAAGATCATCCATTAAATAAGTTTGAAGAGTAAAGAACCACAACATTGTCTTAACGGATATCACATCCTAACAAACATAAACAGTGTTCAAAAGACACAACACCAACAAGAAATAAACACAGTTTAAGAACTGTGACTCGTCCAGGAAAAAGTCACATCCCTTAAACTCGGATGACCTCGAGACTAATGCAGCGGGAAAATGTGCCATACCGCGCCAGATCCTTTAATTCCCTGAAATACATGTAAGTTGAAAAATCAACAATAATGTTGAGCGAGTTCATGTGTAAGTGAGTAAATAAACCTTTGTATGTATAAAAATCCTGGTATGTAGCAAATAAGGAAAAAGAGATCACCAATGGTTTGCAAGGCCATTGATATGTGTGAAGTGCAAGTAGGAAGACTCAAACCTAGCGGATTTATGCGTCGGGCACAAAGTCACCCCGAGGTCCGTTCTGTTTGGGCCTGGGGCTGGGCTCGCTACACCCAGGTAGATCTACCGCTCCTGTCCCTCGGTCCTACCCTGAGGATTAATGGCCTCAAGTTTCCGCCTACCCACTCACATGATCTGAATAATAACCCTCCTTACGCTAACCATACCATGTAAGAATTATTCGTAATCATAGTAACATGTATTTCACCCCCGCAGTTTAGAAAACTGAAAACAGTTAGAGAAAAGGGGGACATGAACTCACAGTGGTGCGTCTCTACCAAGTATATCTCCTGATCAAGCAGCTGTGCGACGACCTACACGTACTAAATCTATTAGACGGACGGCCGTGCCTTAGCTTAAGGTTTAAGTTTTTGGGAAATAGTTAGACAACTATTTCGTGTTTATATATTTGTAAATACTTGGTAATTATTCTCCTTCCCAAGGATGGGGGATTTAATACATGCGTGTTCGTAAGATTCGAAATACATTATTAAGTCTCACTTAATATATTTTATTTCTTACTTCAAAATACAAATATTCTTCCCAAAATAATACTTTGACAAAAATACGCGCTCATAAATATTTTCTTAAAATGCGTAAGTTACGTTTTAAAGATCAGGTGGTAATAATTATACCGTTGTAACTTATTATTTATTATGAAGGTGTTTGTATTATTTTTGGAATCATTAACATTCGGTAATATTATTTTTACCCTAAAAATAATATTGTATAGTTCACAAAATAATCATAGAAATTCACAAGTGTTGTTATGAAAAACATATATTCTAAATATATATATTTCAGGTTTTATTTTGTGAAAATCCCACCTCCGACACTTAGAAATTTTGTAAATAAAGTCATGGCGAAATTTACGTTTTGAAAACAAGTCAAAAATATATTTACAACACTTGTAGTGAAAATATTTCCAAGTGTTAGGTTTTTAGAAAAATTTCGCCAGAGTTTCCCCTGTAACTGGAGGTGGCCACGCTTTCAAGCGTATCATTTTCTTTTATAATTCAAATCAACAATTTTCTCATTCCACCAAAACAATATCCAAAGCATCAAACTAGTCAAAATATATATAAATCGCATAAATTACATGAACTTGTGGTTTATCCAAAAATGCGTGATAAATCCCACTATTTTTAGTGGATCTTTATATAAATCAACTTCGTTTCTTGAAAGTCTCGTTTTTAAAGGAATTTCATCTTTACAACTTCTTGTAGAATTTGACAATACTAGTTCTTTGTCGAAACTTAGTGTTACACAAGTATTTACACACTTGTGTGTTTGCTAAAATCATTCTTGTTTATGAAAGATCCGTCTTTAAAAGTATGTTTTCTCTTGACACGTGGTCCTTTGAAAATACCGTTTGTAGATCCGTAGATCTACTAGTTTTGAACACCATTTCATAAGTAAAATCAATTTTACACAAGTTCATGTTTAGTGTGTGGTAGAGTTTCATCATTTAACCCTTTTTATACTTAAACAACTCTATGTCATGATCCATGATCATGACCAATCCGGGTTAGACGATGATCCGAGCTACCACATCATAGATCGGCACTAAATAATCACACAAAACAAATCTTACAAGATTTACACAACCCTTGTGCTATTAACCAACATTTTTAACATTTTAGTAGACTTTTACATATCATCTTGTAAGTTCATGAGTTTTAACCGTCATATATTATTTTAACCACTTTAAAATAGATCGAGAGTGTGTTTAAAGCCACTTACTACTAGCTCGAGGCTAGGGAAGAAACTAGTCGAAAAATGCGTGGATAAAAGCAATGGGGTGAGGTCCTTCACGTTCCGAATGCACCAAGCTTCCTTATGTGAGATCCTTAACACTTGTATACCCTTGGAACTTGCAAGATCAAAACCGAAAATGGATGGATGGTTGTGGGGTGCTCTCGGCCGAGAACCAAAGAGAGAGGGAGAGAGTGTGTGTTGGTAAGTTGAGTGTGTGAAGGTTATGTTGGTTTAAGCTTGGTTCTTATAGACAAAACTCAAGATCATTAACCATTGGATCATATGTCTAATTGATATTAGACAAGAGTGATTATTTTAATCATAAATAGGACAAGGGTGTCCCCCTAGGGGACGAGTTCGGTTGAGGGGGGGGGGGGGGGTTATCCGGTTCCATTTCAACTACTAGTTAGGATAAAGTTAAGTGATTAGGAGGTTAACTCGGTTAATAGTGTGTTGTGCATTATAGCGGGTGTTAGGGTATTCGGGGACCCTAACTGGTTCAGAAAAAGAAAAACAATGTATATGGCAATATTTTTATGTTCCGGGTATAATCCGGTTGTTCGGTTGGATAATGATCCGTTAAAGTGCTTAACAAAGCTTTAAAGTGTCATTATTATTATTTTTAGTGACACAACTTATTCCCGACACTTTGGAAAGTGTCTAGTAATGTTTTTCTCATGTTTTGGCACTTTTTTTTAGTTAGCTAGATGCTGAATTTTAAATTAAAGTGCTGAATTTTGTACTTAAAGTACGTTTTAGGCACATCCGGTCACTGTAATCTCATTCCTAGTGACGCAGTTCTACAACCCTTATATCCCTACACTCACCACTAGTGTAGCAAACTATCTCAGGCTCTTACAGGCCTTAGAGGCAGTACCTGCCTGGTGCTAGTTATGACAGCACGTTTAATAGGTTATCCGTTCATTGTGCTACTGTGCTTTTGGTGCATCAAGGTTGTCACAAAGGTGCTGTAAGCAAAACATGGAGTGACAGCAAATAAAGTATGATGCAAGTAAGTACATGTATCAGCATTCAAGTAGCAGTTTATCCACAAGTTCAAGTAAGCACAGTAATTAAGCAGTAATTAATTATTAATTAAGTCGTACGGATACCTGGTTTAGTGAGGGTTGTCACATGTATACGGACAGTGGATAGAGGACATCAGATGCTATAAACACTTTCAAGGGGAAAGTCTGGTGTAAACAACTGCTTATGATGAATCCACTGTTGTGACCCAGTTTTGGCTTTTATTATTTGTTCCTCTGATATGGTTCAATCCCAACAAGGGGTAAGGTTAGGAATGACAGAACGTCACGAGAGTAGGATCTAACATCCTAGGATAGGTCGAAGTGGCAGGCTTTACCTCCTGGTTGGGCTGCTAAAGCTTCAGCAACTCGTTCATTGATTAGGGCCGTCAGTTGAGCCTGAGTCAAGTTGAGGCGTCCACTCATGATCTTCACATCCAGAAAACACGAGTGAGAATGATGACGTAGAGGTGTAAAAAGAAAGGAATGGCAGAAGAGAGATAGCACATAGGGTTTCAGGCAAACAGTTGAATGTCAAAGAGAGCACATTAAGCCAAATAGACACCATGCTACTACCCTAATTAGGCATACCATAAGGAACACACCATGCAAAAGTAAACAATCAAGTGGGCAATATAAACGTAAATCATACCACCTAAAATGTTGAGCCTTGCACGTGGAAAGAAGCGTCGTTGTGGATCGTTAAGCACTGAGCAGGTTATAGTCTAGTTTTGTCAAAAAAAGATTTTCCCTCTTATTAAAACCAAGTTCACTATAACCAATTGCTTTGATACCAATCTGTCACACCCTCAAAATCCATAAGCGGGGTATTACCGTGAGGCGCGTGACTGACCAGGATCATACCACTAATCATACTGAACGATAAGTAAAATAAAGTAAAACCACCATAATCCAAAACGTTTAGTGTTCACAAAACAATATCCCAAAATTAAGTTTAAGTATAAGCGGAAGCATAAAGTTTAAAACCCATAAAGCAGTTTAAAAGTCACAATGTTTATTATTAGGAACCCAACAGTTGGTTCCTTGCCACAACGCCCACTCCTCGTGCAAGCTCCAGCCATGTACCTAACGACCTGCAAAGCATGCAGTGGTGTGTCAACATAAAGTTGGCGAGTTCACAATTGTTTGTTTAGTGTTATTCCAAAAACCATAAGTTGATAAGTTCCTTTGTTCTTTATAAAAACATGCCATGGGGAGCTACCCCACTGTTTTAAACCACTAGACCCGTACCATACCGACTACTGACTGTAGTTATGTTGAGTGCCCCGAGTCAATGTCTATTATCATTGACTAAGTGCCCAAGCATATTAGTCCGCTCCCATCCTCTGCGGCACGGTGTGAGGCTTGTCAAACCTAATAGCGCTATTTAACTAATACCACGTTCGCCATTGGTCCGACGATTAAGTCAGTATAAAAATGAGTGGGGACTTTAAGATAGAGTTGTTGTCTAGTATGCTTAAAACATTTATTATAACGGTTGTCGTCCTTCACCAGGAGGACGGGTTGTACGTATTCTACCCAAGGAGAATACGCAGGTTGCATCCCACCCAAGGGGGGATAGTTGTTGTTTGATCCATTCCCAAACCACCGGGAATTACATGCTTTTAAGAAAAGTGTGAACTCACCATAGATTAGCTCGGCAGACAAAAGTAACTTGAGCTAATGTGGTCAACCACGTCCTATTATGGTTACCATACAAGTCAGGTTCGTATTCAAGTAGCAAACACATAGTTCTACACGTATACTAGCAGGTTGCGTACAAGCACGGTTCATGACATAGCACGTATAGCATAACAGTTAAAAGTATCACACAAGTACACGTTTAAAGCCCAAGTGTGCGGCCCAAGTATATGGGCCTGTTGACAGTGTGCGGGTTCCAATTCAGTGCAACCCAGTTAAGTTAAGTGTCGAGACCATGAGGTCTCGAGTCACAACTAGAGATCTCGAGTCGAGATCATGCGGTCTCGAGTTGTAGTCTAGGGGGTCTCGAGTCGAGACTAGGGGGTTTCGAGTCATGCAATGCAAGTCAAGAGCATGAGGTCTTGAGTCAAGTCTCGAGTCGAAACCGGACCCACAACCATGGTGTCGAGTTCTCTTGTTTTTGTGGAGGTGTGGTCTCAAGTCGAAACCAAGGGATTCCAACGCGTAACCTCAGTCGAGACCCGGAAGATTTAACCGATTTCCTTTTTAATTGTCCTTAATTTTCAAAACAACAGTTATCACGTTTGGCAAGTTTCAATCAAGATCAAACAGCAACATTTAATCAGTAGTCATTCACATTCATGCAATCTAATCATGAACAACCATTTAAACAATCATTCTAAACATTCTAATCGGATCATTAAGGTAGTTATTTCAAATATTACAAATTGATCAATAATTCTACTAGCATGAAACCCTAAGTCATCACATAAGATCATAACAATCATGGCATTAGCACACGGCTGAAGCCAAATAAAGAACACAAGCCGAAACCAAAACTAGAGACTAACCAGAAGTTTGTATGTCAACAAGTGTGTGATCGAAAGGGAAGGAGGGTGCTGCGATCCGTATGGCTTCGATGGTGATGAGGGCTGCTGTCGAGTGAGAGAGAGAGAGAGGGAGGAGAAGTCTAGGGTTTGGTATTATCTTGTGTGTTTTGCAAGTTATGAGAAACCACACACAAAATCGTGTGTGTATGCGCATAAGGGGACGGGCTGGCTTAGCTTTGGGCTCGAATAGATTGGGCCGAGAACAAGTGAACACAACATTTAGATAAGTGTACGGTTGTTGGTGAGTGTACGACCCGAAGGGTATCGTGTGCTCAAGTTCTTATAAAACAATTAACAATTAACAACAATTCACACCTTTAACACATTCAATCCAATTCATTCATACTAACACGTATCCAACTTAACACAAAGCAGGAAAGAACTAGTATAAGACTCTTGAAAGTGCGAGTTGTCACATTTCGACCGTTTCAACACTTTGGAAGACTTACGCTTCTGTTCCCGTATGCAGGCGGATCCTTCGCTCCTTTCAATCCATTCCAGACCGTGTTTAGCTGTTAAACACGCACTGTGAGTATACTCGAACCCTTTTTCGCTTAACGCACTTTTGGGTGTTACATACGTTCTCTATCAATACACAACGCACACAACGTTTAAACTCTTTTATGAACGCTAACCGCTCTCGCATGTTATACGTGACTAGTTGAATGCTTGTTTGCTATGTTTACATAGTGATGACTTGCCCTACCACCCTTAGCAACGATAGTACTCTAGTTTGGACTCAACACCTGTTTATTCAGGTGTTGTTAAGGTTTACTTACTTTACGTGCTCGCTTCGGTGAATAGTATCGCGCATACTCTACTCGCAGTCATGTTGGTTAGCTTGTATCATTGTCGATAACTTACTTGATTCACCCTTTATGTGTTACATGTTGGTCATGCGTAAACGCTTTATTACTATACTTATGCAAACTTGTGTACTCACCTTTACATTATTGTATTGACTTTATTTTAACGTATGTAACAGGTTGATGGATTACTACTGCAAATGGATCTAGGGTTTCTAGAAACACGCCTAAATAAATTGTAAGTTTTGAATGTTATGTTTTGTTGTTTGAGAAACTATAGAATTTTGTTTCGAATTCGTGAGAATGTTTTGTTTGATAGTATGGGATATTGAACCTTAATAAATATTGTCACAATTAGTCGTTATGGATTCTCTCAAGCAACCTATTCGCATCATGCCACATCCCGATGATTCCGCCATCGGTTGGGGTGTGACATGTTTCTCCAAGGCCTACGGTTTTGACTTCGGCTCCACAGCCTCGGGGTGCATTGGCAAGTGGTGAAAAGTCTTCCTTTCAAGAGTTTGTGTGTGATAAATTTGATGAAGTTCATCGTGCAATGCAGAGGCAAGTCAAGGTAATCAATGACAATCAAGATGTTATCAGAAAGCAACAAAAGGAATTGGACGGGCTTAAAAAGAAAGATGCGGAGAAAGAAGAAAAGATCAAGGGTTTATCTTTTCAATCTAAATGTCAAGCTATCTATTTGGGTATTCTTATCAAGATAGATGTATCTTATTCTTTTCGACATGAGACTCTTTCTACTGCTACTGATCAGATTTATAGGATTGTTATTGAGCTTGTTGAGCTCTTTGTCGCTTAGGGGGAGAATACTCCTCTATAGGTCCAAACCAGATGCAAACTGGATGAGTTGAAAAAGATTCAGGATGACTTGGATAAAGACAAGGATCCCAACGCATCACAGCAAAGGGAGCAGCAAGTAGCTCACAAGCTACAGAAGCTACAACCAAAGCTGCAGTTGAGGGGGAGTTAGGTAAAGGCGTAGGTGGTTTTGGTGGTAAAGGCCCAATCGAGGGTGATTTTGGTGATTCGTCTGATGAATCGGACCGTGAAGGTATAACTGGAGAGCATTTCATCTTTAATGACGATTTAGAGAAAGATGATGAAGTAGTTGGAATTGTTGAAGAACTTAGATCAAATGAAGACGTCGATCATGTTGTAATGAGCAAAGGGGCAAATGTGTCTTATAATATGAATGTGCAGTCTGATGAAGGAGTTGAGGTAGATTTTGAAGACTTGCGGAATATTGCTTATAATGTTACACTGGTTGAAGATAATCCCAATCCTGAGCCGATTCTTGAAGATGTTCAGAGGGTCTTATGGCTAAGAGCACCTCCTCCAGATTTAACTCAGAAAAATCATTTTAGGCATAACAGTGGAGAATACTCGGGACAAATAAGAAGCTGGGATTTTGATGAGCAAAATAACTTGGTGTTAATCAAGTGAACAGATGGAATTCAGTACTTTAGGCCGCGCTTCAAGACTCTCAGTTCCCTTCCAACACCTGATCTTCATCACATTGTAAATGATTGTAAAGTGTAAATGACAATGAACACCAAGATTTATACGAGGAAAAGCCCTTGATCTTTAGAAGATCTCCGACACAAAAAACCTCGGGTGATGGAAACTACCGATCACCAACTATATTGAACAAACAACAAACAATTTGATACAACTTTGGATGATATTGAGCTTGTTACAAGTGAATTCTAGTGTACAGGTTTTTGAGTGTTGTTTGAGCAGAGTGTTCGTGAGCAGAGAGTGTTGTGTGTGTATGTTATGCCTAATTAGCTTAAATATCCCCTCATAAAATTAGAAATATCCTAACCAACTAACAATACGAAAAATGTGCAAGTCCCACATGTTCGTCCATAACGGCTACCCTTCAACATGCACGTGTTTATTTGAAGCATACTCACCGAGATTCCAGCATAGACTAGGTCCACGTTGCCAAGTACCTGCGAATAAACATTAGAGAAATATAGAACAATTGTTAGATAACATAAGTAATAATAAGGATCCTTGATCCTCAGACTTCCTGCACCATCCGCTAAGGATAAGTGATCCAGGCTAAATCTCTGGATATATGATCCAGACTATTTAAAATCAATGCCCTAACAATAAGCAATCCCAAACACCCACTTACAGTGAGGATCCTAGACTAAGAAAACAGTTTGTAAAATATAATGTTACAAGTTTATGATGGATGCGACGAACACAAAGGATTTATCACGGAGAAAAAGCCCTTGATCTTCTTCAAGAAGATGATCCACAGCACAAAAAACCCCGGGAGTTGGAAATTACTCAATTCCCCTGCTATCAATATCGAAAAGAGTTACAATTAGGAGGCTTGATCGATCTAACTAAGTGTTACAACGAGAATATCAGTAATTGCAAGTGAGTGTTATGTGATAGTTGTGTAAACGATGTCACTAAACTGATCTGATCAAGCCCTTTTATAGTACAACATGAAAAACATATCCTAACTAAGCTTCTGAGAATTCCAAGATCCTGAGAAAAACAAGTCAGTGACCGTTAGCAGCTTCATCTTTATTTCCACATGTTTTCTCGAACTACTTATGCGATAATTCTGGTACAAGCTATTCACTAGTCGTTAGTATGAGAATATTTCTGCAAAATATCCCTTAAGGCACAAGCAATTGATTAGTAACAATAATGTTCAGGATCCTTGGTCTCATCAGGATCTTGCTAGGTGCTGAACACGTCAGGATCCTATCGCAGACCAGAGACATCAGGATTCTGAGCCTAAAAATTTACCCCAAACACCTATAACCTCTTTAAAAATCATATTATAAATTAATAATTTCAAGATTATGTAACCCAGTTAGATTTAAAACACTCCCAATTAGCAAATTATTTGATAAACCAAGAATAGTAAGATTCTTGTTGATGTAATCAAAGATGGGGAGTTTCGCCATATATGAATTTAGAGTTGAAATGTGGAGAGTTGAAATGTGGTTCTATGTGATTTCGACCATGAGAAATAAAGGAAAAAAAAAAACAAACGGTAAATACATAAACAATTAAACAAGGAGTATCAAGGAATTTTGCAGGCCTATGATAAAAAGTAATAAAAATAAAAAGCTCTTCAGCAAGCCTTGAACCCTTGTTCTATTCACTGTGTTATCTAAAGAAAAGAAAAAGGTGTTAGAAATCATTATGTTTACTTCATAGTGGCTTATCTTGAGAACTACAATTGTATTTGGTTCCAAACATCCAAAGAAGCGGTTCTTATTTGATTCATTTGTTTCATTGTCTTATTTGTGGTTTTCTAATCGCTCAAACAAAAAGTTAGATTGTATAGGTCGAGTGGATAAAAAATCCTATGTTGGTCTTATAACGTTTGGTTTTTTCTCCATGTGTTATGTTTTTGTTAACCAAATGAGTTTGGTTATGTAAGTTGCCTTAAAAAAACAATATTAATTTTGAGAAACTACAAGATTAACAAAGGGAATAAAAAAACTAGCCATTAGCTTTTTTTTAAGGGAGATTTTCTATGTACTGGACCTATTGGTCACCGGGTTCATGTCGATGACAATCCCCCGTCAGCCCCGCTCTTCCGGACGCGATGTTCGATCGGGCCCCGGCCGTTGCGCAAGGTGACCTTCGCCCGGAAACCATACTGCCCCCACACGAGAGACTCGCTGGGGTAACAGCTGGGTAAAACCGGGTTGCCCTCAAGACCGCACCATGCCTCGGTAGGAACGATCCATGTTTTTCATTATTAGTTTTTTTTTTTCAATTTCAAACTATTTATTTAAATTTAAACCACTACAATATTTCATCATGTAAAATTTATAATACACATAAGGAAAAAAAGGGGGTAAGATCAAATAAAAAATTTATTTTGCCTGAGTAGGATGAGAATGAACCTTAACCATTCATTTTTTAAATCAACTAGGTTTTAATGCTGCGCGCCGCGTTGCGGCGCGACAAAACTAAGTCATTGTAAAACTATTTATTGCGACTAAATACTTGGTTGTTATTAAAGTTGTGCTATTTAGTGTCTTATTTTTAAGTTGACAAGTGGAGTTTTCATACAACAGAGCCGTTGGCAGCAAGCGAGTTAGTAACTCCTGGCGATGGCGACTATTGCGATGTCTAAGCATCCACTAACCCAACAAATAAGGAATAAGAATTGTATAAATACAATCAGAAAAACGTGTGAAAGATGAGAAAAAGGAAGATGACGTGAAGTTATGTAAAAGCATAAAATGGGAAAAAAAAAAAAAAAAGACCCCATGATTTGAACTTGAGTCTCTTTAAAACACATACAACCACAAAACCACTCCATCATGATGAATAATCTAACTAACTTTGAAGAAAATGGATATATATACACACTTAAAAATGATATAGGGGAAAAAAGTCAATAAAAGATGACTTGAAGTTAAGACAACCAATAAGGAAAGTTTACTATTCATTATGATGTGACAGCTAGTATTCATTAGCTTTGTTTTTTAATATATGTATAATGGTTAAGATGAAAATGTAGGGGGAAAATGAGTGTAATTGGATTAGGAAAATCATATTTATTGAATTTCTCTCTCCACATGCAAGACACATGTATATTCCACCCGTATTTTTTAAATATTCATAACTTTTTATGCGACATTCTTTTTTCATAAAAATTTCACCATAAAATCGAGCTTCATTTTATCTTTAATTTGAGTACCATATTGATATATAAAATATGACGACTAAAAAAACCCACAAAAATGTGTTGTATTTCTATGTTGTATAACATTTTTTTGTGCTGAATTTTTATACTATATTTTTGTGCTTAATTTTCTATGTTTTTTGTCTTAAATTTTTTTCTCAATTTTTTGTGCTAGATTTTTTGTACTATGTTTTTTTTTGCTGAATTATTTCGTGTTATATTTTTTTTGTGCTGAATTATTTCGTGTTATATTTTTTATACTTATTTTTTTTTGTACTGGATTTTTTGTGCTAGATTTTTTTTACTAGTGGCATATGTCATTTTCACATTTCTATTTACAAGAACCAAAATGTTTTAGTACCAAAATGTCCTTCCTTCTTACTTATTTCTTACTTATAAGAAGTTTCACATATCATTATCACAATCTTTCTTAAGCTATTTAAGCAAAATTCATTTTTTTAAGTGATCCTTCCGAAGAAAAAGAAAAAAAAGGACATTTCCCATGTTTTTTCACTCACTTTATGTATTTTCTCTCTTTTATTTTCTTTTTTTTTTTTGGAAAATCACGAAAATAGCCAAGTCAACGCCGTTTTTTCAATTTTAGCCATTGGACACCCCTCGCCGAGCCTTTACACGAATTCCGACACGGCTCAAAAGATCTTTCCTCATCAGCCACTCACCTTTTGCCACGTGTCCGACAGCCGTCATTCAGTTGAGATCTTTCAAAGACGGCTTGAGTTCTTTCAAAAATGGCTTAAGATCTTTCAAAGATGGCTTGAGAACTTTCAAAAAAAAGGCTTGAGATCTTTCAAAACGACTTGAGATCTTTCAGTGTAGTGGCTTGGCTTGGCTTATGATCTTTCAACACGGCTTGAGAACTTTCAACATGGCTTGAGATCTTTCAACATAATTTAAATATAAACGAATAATTAAAAAAATCTCAATTAAATGTGAGAACTTGAAAATCTCAATTAAAAAATCTGAAAATTTTAATTTGAAAATAAAAATTACTAGGTTAGAACCCTGTGTATTACACGGGTTAAATAAATTTAATTTTTATTCTAAATAATAAAAAAATATAACTTTAAAAATCTCGTTTATTACACGAGTTGAATAAATGTAATTTTATATATTAAGTAACAAAAAAGTTATATATTTAAGAATCTCGTGCATTGTACGAGTTGAATAAATGTAATTGTATATACCAAATAATTAAAAAAGTTATACCTTAAAAAACTCTATGCATTACACGGGTTAAATAAATGTAATTTTGTATACTAAATAATAAAAATGTAATATCTTTAAAAAAATTGGTGTATTGTAAAAAAAATAATATCTTTAAAAAACCCATGTATTGTACGGGTTGAATAAATATAATTTTATATATCAAATTATAAAAAAACAAGTTATATATTAAATCTAAGATCCTTAAGCCAAGCCAAGGAAAGATCTTGTCAAGGAAAGATCTTAAGCCAAGCCAAGCCACTACACTGAAAGATCTCAAGTCGCTTTGAAAGATCTCAAGCCATCTTTGAAAGAACTCAAGCCGTTTTTGAAAGTACTCAAGCCGTCTTTGAAAGAACTCAAGGCGTCTTTGAAAGAACTCAAGCCGTCTTTGAAAGAACTCAAGCCGTCTTTGAAAGATCTCAAGCCATCTTTGAAAGAACTCAAGCCGTCTTTGAAAGATCTCAACTGAATAACGGCTGTCAGACACGTGGCAAAAGGTGAGTGGCTGATGAGGAAAGCTCTTTTGAGCCGTGTCAGAATTCATGTAAAGGCTTGGGGAGCCGTTTCAGTTGGCCATTTTAGAAAAAACGGCGCTGACTTGACTATTTTCGTGATTTTCCCTTTTTTTTTTTTTTTTTTTTCCCTCATAAATAACTCCTGAACATAGAGCAAACCCAGAAAAGGGTGAAATCTTGCATCGATTTCATCTAACAACCTGCAACTCATCCCTAATCTTCATCGATCATCCTGAGAGTTCAATCAATACTACTCTACTCTCATCAAATCAAATTCAAATTCCAGACCTAATCACTCCCCGAAAACATCCCATTACAGCAACAATCATGATCACAACGGTAACATCAATTCCCAAATAACTATCACAATTTATGCGAATCAGTTGTTTAATTTTGATTTCAATTCAGGCGAGAAGTGATGCAGGGGGTTTACAGAGCCCTAGATCTCCTCCATCTTCACCGTTTCTATCGGTATCTGTTACTGATCCTGCTAAAATGGGGAATGGTGTTCAGGCTTATATCTCCTATAAGGTTATTACCAAGGTAATTATAAATTTCACCATTCATCATATATTTATTGAGGTAGGGGATGTTTACTTCATGTAATCGTTGGTTTACATAGTGTTGTAAAAATCGGGATTAATTGGTAATAACTGTTAGAGTTAATAATTACTGTGGTGGTTACCGTGGTTTGTCAAAAAGCACTATTTCAGTCCATTAGTTTAAAAAATGCGATTTCAGTCCATGTGGTTTCACTTTCTTAACCATTTCAGTCCACCTCGTAACCATTTCAGTCTATATACTTAACAACAGAATAATGGACTGAAATGGTTACGAAAGTGAAACCACAGGGACTGAAATTGCAATTTTTAAACTAATGGACTGATATGGTGATTTTTGACAAACCACATGGACAACAACAACAACAACAACAACCATACCCAGTAAATCCCACAAATAGCAAAACTACTTATAGGGTCTGGGGAGGGTGGGATGTAGACAGACCTTGCCTCTATCCATAAGGATAGAGAGGCTGCTTCCAGAGAGACCCTCGGCTCGAAAATGGCTCGAAAACGAACAACAAACCACATGGACGAAAACAGTAATTAACTCATAACTGTTATTTTTTTGCTATTTTCATTCCTTTCTATCTATCTATCTATATTGATGTATCAATAGCTAATGCTACTGTAATTTCATACATATGTTCCTTTTGCAGACAAATTTCCCCGAATATCAGGGCCCGGAAAAGATTGTCATTCGACGTTATACAGATTTTGTTTGGTTGTATGATCGTCTCTTCGACAAGTACAAGGGTATCTTCATTCCTCCACTTCCAGAGAAGAACACTGTAGGTAAGATAGAAGTCTCTTTCTTTCTTTCTTTCTTTCAACTGTGGAACATTTTTCGGTAATTCTTTGCTTTAAACATTCGTCTGTCATTAGCGTTTTCTTTAATATTGCCAAACATGTATCGGTTTTTGGTCATTTTGCTTCTTTAATCATATACTTTGTTGACATTGCAATCATTTAGTATTTTATGACATCTCCTTTGGAGATATAATTAAGTATGTTTTATATATTTAGATCGCCTTTTACGACCGATTATGACATCATTAATGCAGAAAAGTTTAGATTCAGTGCGGAGTTCATTGAGATGAGGCGACAAGCATTGGATACATTTGTCAATAGGATTGCATCACATCATGAGCTTCAACAAAGTGAGGACCTGAGAACCTTTTTACAGGCTGATGAACAGGTAACATTTACGGGTGTGTCTTCTGACCGCTTAATAAAAAATGGTTAAGTGCATATAACATTAACTAACTTTGGTTTAAGTTCTATTTCAAGTAGTTATCTTTTTCTACCTAAGTACTGTGAGGGTGGCAATTCATGACACGGCATGGAATAAATGGGTTAGGGTTGAGGGTAAACGGGTACGGTTTGTAAATGGGTTGACCCGGCTAACATGTTAAATTAACGGGTTGGGTTTGGGTTGACCTGACCATCACGTTTACAACTCGCCAACCTATTTAAAACTAGAACTAAAAACTATAAAAATAAATTCAACCCAGTTACAATTCATTGACTTGACCAGCCCGTTTACATCACATTAAAACTGTCAAACCATTAAGATAATCTGATTACATGGGTCCGGGTTGGGACCAGTGGCGGACCCAGGAATTATTTGCTGGGGGTGCGGATGAGTGGCTCAAGCATATTTTCAAGGGGTGCGGTCGGGTTTTTTGCCTAAAATATACACTAAATTTTTTTTTCCAAGAGGTGCGCCCGCCCACCTTGGGCATAACCTAGGTCCGCCCCTGGTTGGGACTCAATCTTTCGACAGGATTTAGTTATTGGGTCATGTTCGAGTCGGGTTATACGAACCCACCAACCAGAACCCGACAATTGCCATCGAAAATCCTTAAATGTTCAAATATTTCGATATGAACCCTCATACCTTCAACATTTATTATATAACGTAATGTGTACAGGTCTTGGTTTTAAAGTGCGTGTAGCGATCCGATGCGTTTTGATCCCAAAATCCGATGCGTGATGTGCAATGCGTGAAGCGCACGCATCACGTATGTGAGGTGTTCCTTATTCAAAAATGCTAAAAAAATATATATAGCTAAGATTTTAACTTGTGAACCTTTTAAACGCTAAAATATAATATATTCCCATCAGATTTGTTTAATTAAAGATCTAATTTGTTCAAATACTGGTCAACTACATAAGGCGCCACATTAGACCACATCATGTGATGCACGCATCATGGAACCGCAACACACAATGCGATCTCATCATTGCATCAAGTGATGCGCGCATTATGCGTTCCTGATGCGCGCATTTTAAAACCAAGGTACAGGTTATCTGGTCAAAACGATGTTGTGTCAGTACCTTTGACCAAGTTGACTTCTTTTTAAGAAACCGCTTACCTGTTGACTGTTGTCAATGTTGAAGATTATCTAGATTGAAAAGTTTGAAAGCTTGAAGATTTTTTTTATGAAGCAAACAAAGTTGGTTAACTGAAATAGAAGTTGGACAATGTGTGGGTTACCTTTCTATGCAATTAACTTTAAAATAGTTAATTACTTTTTCCGTCCCTGTGTGGTTACCTTTCTATGCAATTAACTTTAAAAGAGTTAATTACTTTTTCCGTCCCTGTGGTTTGCTGAAAATAACTATTTCAATCCATTAGTTTAAAAATTGCCAAAACAGTACCAGTACTGTCATTTTCGTTTCAATTAGACACACCCCCACCTAACCCCATCTAAACCACCGTTAAGTTGCTGATGAAAAGACCAAAATGCCCCTATATTAAAAAACTAATAAAAACAAACAACTTTTATATAAATTTAACAACTATCCCTCTCTATTTTGTTTCTCTCTCTCTCTCTTTATCTCTCTCTCTCTAAAAACACACAATCAGTACACCACTGGTATTGTTTTGGCAATTTTTAAACTGATGGACTGTAATAGTTATTTTCAGCAAACCGCAGGGACCAAAAACGTAATTAACTCACTTAAAATAGTCTTTACTGCACTAGTGCACTGTGAAATCATTTATTACACCTTTCCTCGTGCATGAATAATGTTATCCTTTTATGTAGAATTACTCAATAAGTCGGTATTTTTTGAGTATATTATTTGCAAAACATGTCGTTTGTTCGTTCTAGTAGTTTAAAAACACTCGCCTCATCTACATGTTTGTCTATTTTGCAGACAATGGAAAGAGCCAGGTCACAAGATACTGGTATCTTCAAGAAGAAGCCGACTGATTTGATGCAGATTTTCAGGGTAAAATATAACATTAACAAGTTGAAGTATATTGCTGCATAAATACATCATAAGAAACGTTCAATTGGCAACCATGTGGTTAAAAAAAACTGGTATTTGGACCTATGTTGGCTAGGGCTGTAATCAGCCAAGCCAGGTTGAACTTGAGCTTGAGCTCAAACTTAAACGAGCCAGTTCGTTGATTTTTTGTGTTATCTAGCTGAAAAGTCGAGCTCAAGCTCGGCTCGTAAAATGTTCGAGCCAGTTCGTTGATTTTTTAAATTTATTTTACAAATATTGATAACACAAAAATCACATATATCCATATGTATTATTTTTATTTTTCTTACATTTAAAAGACCGAAAGACATATTAAAAGTATTTTATGTATAATTTTTGTTTATTTTCCCATATTTTTATATGTTATTGATTAATTAAACTTAAAATGTTAAAACTTCAACCCCCTCCTACATATTTTTTTAATACATTAAAAATTAAAGATAATATATATAAAATGAAATAATTCGAGCCAGCTCGTGAGCTCACAGCCAAGCGAGGCCTAGCTCGAGCTTGGCTCGTTTACAAATTGAGCCGAGCTGAGCTAGCTCGTTTACAATCGAGCTTTTTCCGAGCCGCGATGTAAGACCCAAGCTTACATAACTGGGAATTTATAAAAAAAAAAAACTTTTGCATTTACACATAAGTAATGCAAACGTACATACAATGTTTTGGATTCACTAAAAGTTCATAAGTATTTAAACACTTTAGACACGTTACTAAAAATATAATACACTTATAGAGTTCATAATTGTTTCGGTTTGTAAAATAACGAAACTAAGCGGAAGCTTGAACTTCGGTTGTGTTAGGTTCGTCCATTATGCTTAATCATCATCCGTAAGGTCCTAGCTATCACCTATACACCAATAACAACTCATATGTTAGTTATACGGTGCTTAGACATGGATTCGTAACTCAAAAATATCAAACAACGAACAAAATCAATTTTTGTGGAACCCGCCGTGAGCTACGGCTGATGTGCCGTAGCTTACGGCACCCATACTCAACTCTGGGCAGAATATGCCAACCGTAGCCGACGGTTGGCAACCGTAGGTTACGGTTTGGGCTGCTCAGCAGCTTTTCCAACTTTGCCCTTAACTCGCATAACTTTATGCACGCTTATCCGTTTAACCCCACGTTTGTTTCTACGTGATCGTAAATTGATCGCCCATGTCTTAGACTCAAAATCCGCCTTCCGGGATCTTGAATTCTTACGTTTCTTGATAACGGCTTAATATTAAATCATGCCATTAATTGACCCGTTATCATATTTAGCCATATTATCCACATTTCTATGGTGAGGATCTATTCCTTACAGATTTTAATCCTCTTCCGGGTTTTCTAAACATGTGTTTACGCTCCTGTTATCTGGGTTGCGTATACGCATTTACTTTGACCCGTTTGATTTCTTTAACTAAACCAAACTTATTTTGACCCATATCTTATTTTCACCATTCATAACTTGCGTTTCCACTTTATAATCTTTATCCATCCATCATCACATATCCAATTGTGATGGATTATGATAGGAAAATACAATATCCCTTAACGTACAATACGTACGAGATGAAATAATAACATGAGCGATTAGTTTTATAACATGCGTGTTTAGGGTTTTACCCCATGCGTGATTTCTGATTTTGTACATGCGTGATTGTGGTTTTCAACATGCGGGATTATGTTTTTTCAACATGCGTGATTAGGGTTTTGAGTTTTATAACGTGCGTAATTTCATCTCGTACATATTGTACGTTAACCAACCCCTATATATATATATATATAGGAGAAGGATCTGTTAGGAACCACCCTTTATTGCGAGAACCAATGTGAACACAACCAAAAGTACCTAAAAATAGCTAAAAAACACAAAAAAAAAAATTAGGTTTTTTGTCGCGCGCGCGCGCGGGGGGGGGGGGGGGGGGGGGGTGTTAGGGTTTTTAAGGTTTTTTTGGTGTGTTCACATTGGTTCTCACAATAAAGGTGGTTCTCAAATGAACCTTACCCCATAGTTGTTAAAAGCCATCGCCTCTTGCGCCTAGGCCCATTTTTCAGGCGAGGCGAGGTAGTTGCGCTTTAATTCTCTAGGTGATGGTTTAGGCGCAGATTCCGGCGAGATTCCTATATTCCGGAGAGTTTCCGGCCAAATTCTCTATATCCGACAAGATTCTAGCCAGATTTCTACTTTTATCCAAGGAAAACTACTTTTCTATATTAATACACTAATATTTTTAGAACTTTTGGTTCTAAATAGATGATATATAGTTTTATATAATAGATTTTGTTTATTTTATTTAATGAATAGTATTCTTTTTTTAATACATAATATAGTTTAACTTTTTTTCATTATGCGCTTAATTTTTCTCAGGCCCTCGCTTTTTTTGCGCTTTGCGCCTAGGCCCCAGGCAAGGCCTATGCGCCTTAAGTGCGCTTAGCGCCTTTAATAACTATGCCTTACTCTCTCTCTCTCTATATATATATATATAGGGTTAGGATCGTGTGAGAAGCATTAGGCTAATTGAGAAACTTGAGAAGCATTCTGGACCACACATTTTCCCTAAGCTTTTCGTAATATGCACATATGCATCGTTTAAAATTGACTATATACTGTATACATGTGTATAATTCAAGATTTGACAATATACATATATGTATATAATCAATTTTAAACCATACATATGTGTATATCATAGTTGTTAAAAGCCATCGCCTCTTGCGGCTAGGCCCATTTTTCAGGCGAGGCGAGTCAGTTGCGCTTTAAGTCGAAGAAATTGCGCTTTAATTCTCCAGGTGATGGTTTAGGTGCACATTCCGGCGAGATTCGTAGATTCCTGAGAGTTTCCGGCCAAATTCTCTAAATTCCGACAAGATTCTAGCCAGATTTCTTCTTTTATCTGAGGAAACTACTTTTCTACACTAATACACTAATATTTTAAAACTTTTTATACTAAATAGATGATATAAAGTGTTATATAATAGATTTTGGTTATTTTATTTAAAGAATAGTATTCTTTTTCTAATACATAATATATTTTAAATTTTTTTTTCATTATGCGCTTTATTTTTCTCAGGGCCTCGCTTTTTTTGCGCTTTGCGCCTAGGTCGCAGGCAAGACCTATGCGCCTAGCGCCTTTAATAACTATGGTGTATATTATGAAAAGCTTAGGGAAATGTGTGGTCCAGAATGCTTCTCTAGTTTCTCAAATAGGGTGGACTTCTCGTAGGATCCCTACCCTATATATGTATATATACACACACACACATATATATGTTGTGACAATTCTTGGAAAATTTGGTATTTTTGACCTAGTTTAATATTTTAATATTATGTTATGAATGTGACAGGATGTTCAATCTAAAGTAACTGATGTAGTTCTCGGAAAAGAAAAGCCAGTGGAAGAATCAAACCCAGAATACGAGAAACTAAAACGATATATGTTTGAACTTGAAAATCACGTAGCTGAAGCCCAAAAATATGCATATCGTCTGGTAAAGAGACACCGAGGTATTAGTTTATGTTTTATCTCTAACTAGTAATTTTACCCCGCCCGATGCAGCGATAGTTAAATTACCAGTACAGTATGGGCACTCCATATAGTAACAACTTAAACCCACGGGGAAAAGAACATCGAAACGTCAACGTACGTATCGGGAAAAAACACTAAAAGACGAAAAAATAGTTAAAGCAAAAAAAAAAAATACCAGGTATGATAATACTGATACCGGTAATGATATTTTTTGGTTGGGGTCGGTTTAATTTGTCACGTCAGCAGGAAAAAAAAATTAAAATGCGAAATACTAAAAGGAATATAAGTAGATGGACTAAACGTTATATTCACAAAGTTAAAGTAGAGGGACTAGACATGCATATAAGAATAGTTAATTAATGTGGAAAAACTTTTTTAAAGTAGAGGGACTAAACATGTATATTAGGAAAGTTAAAGTAGAAGGACTAAACACGTAAGTTAGGAAAGTTAAAGGTTAAAAGAGTAGAATTCTTACGGCCAACCACAAGGAGACACTTGGCTATGTCGGATTGGACAACCGGCATAGCCTATATATATTGTGTAATGGGTCAAACAAGTAAGATAATACAATGGATTAAAAGGAAACAAGTCAGATTATTAGAAGCTTGAAAAACTAGAGAGTCACCTTTAGTGAGTATTCTTAATGCAGAAAGCGTCCTAAATCGTTTTTATTAAAAAATAAGATTATTGTTTAGATATTATAACTTTTGTAATCGCAGTCTGTTTAATTATTGTTGCAGAATTGGGGCAATCTCTTGCTGATTTTGGTAAGGCAGTTAAGCTTCTTGGTGCTTGTGAAGGAGATGCTCTCGGGACCGCATTCTCGGAGCTTGGAGCTAAATCAGTGATGCTATCAATTAAGCTGCAAAGAGAAGTCAGCTACTGTTTATTTTATAATCCTATCATTTTTTAAAGAGTAAAATGCCATTTTCGTCCTTGAGGTTTGGCCAGTTTTGCGACTTTCGTCCAAAGGTTTGTTTTCCCGCATCTGGATCCAAAAGGTTTGAAATCTTGTAATTTTCATTAGGCTCGTTAACTCCATCCATTTTTCAACGTTAAGGCAGTGGTATTTTCGTCCTTTTAGACATTCTTTTATAAAAGAAAGAACACTAATAAAGATACACCTCAGTTGTCTTATTCCCACCCAAACCCTTTAATCATCACTAAAATGACTAAAAAGATGAAAATACCCCTGACTTAACGTTAAAAAATGGATGGAGTTAACGAGTCGGATGAAAATGGTAAGATTTAAAAACTTTTGGATCAAGATGCGGAAAAACAAGCCTTTGGAAGAAAGTCGCAAAATTGGCCAAACCTCTGGGACGAAAATGGCATTTTACTCCTTTTTAAATTATAAATAGAAAGTTGAACTTGTGAAAATCAGATGAAAGTATTGGGCAAAATTTGAACCGACCCGAAACACTTTCCGTCCAATTTTGTAATTAGTTTCTCATACAAGATTTACAAAAATCATAAAGTAAAGTACACGGATGGTCCCTGTGGTTTACCAAAATTTTGGATTTGGTCCTTAACTTTCCAAAAATACATATATGGTCCCGGTGGTTTGCACTTTGTAACGCATTTAGTCCCCAACTTTGCCAAAAGTACATGGATGGTCCCTATGGTTTGCACTTTGTAACACATTTAGTCCCTAACTTGGACCTGCTGAAACCATAGTCACATGGAACGTGGTACGCTCCGGTACGCGGTACGAAAACGGGTACGCAATTCGGGCCTTTCTAAAAATCGGTACGTTGGGGGGTAGGTTCATTTGGGAACGCTAATTCGGTACATGGTACGGTGTATCCTATGGCGTACCACCGTAGTTTGGTACACATATCATATATATAAAAAAAGTATAAAATAGATCTTTCATTAAATTTTCAAGAACATAATCAAAAACTATTTTCTGTGTGCTAGATTGATTGTTACAACATGTATTTATAGTTATGGGAAAAAGTTATTGGTGGGAAAAAAACTCTTCAGTTACCTATAAAAAGCGGGAAAAAGTTAATGGAGGGAAAAACCATTCAGGACCTGGCTGTACGCCTGTACCGGAATCTGACTTTTGGAACGCCGGAACGCCGGTACACCACAAACGGAAACGTGTTTCCTATTAATTAAAAACGTGTATTCACCGTTTGGAACGCTATTATGGTACACAATCGGGAACGGTCCAAATTAGCGATCCGGTACGCGTACCGGAGGCGATTGGGACGACTCTGTACCCCGATTCGGTACAGCGAATCTGGTACGCGATACAAGGGTCTTTTAGCGTTTCCTGTGACTATGGCTGAAACTATTATATTTGTTGGCTCGGGACTAAATACGTTGCAAAATGCAAACCATAGGGACCATCCGTGTACTTTTCGAAAGCTAGGGACCAAATCCAATATTTTGGTAAACCACAGGGACCATTTGTGTACTTTACTCAAAATTATATTATCTTTATGGCAATCTATATTTTTGAATTAAATGATTTAGGAGGATTATACATTAGAAAAACATTTCGGGCTACCTTCGACCCATTTGATCCATTTCTTAAGCTTTTTTTTTTATTTTATTTTATATTAGTCTTACCTATTTCACCCGGTGAGATAGGTAGACGCGTTTATAATTACATGTGTCAAAATCACCACTTGTAGATGCTGTATCTCATGATTTTTTTTATGTTTTCTATTGTGAAGGCTCACCATCTTTTGATGAATTTTGAAGAACCTTTGAAAGACTACGTTCGTGCTGTGCAATCTATCAAGGTAATCTTTCATCTTTGAACTTCCAAACACAGACAGTGACCAAATATATGGACCGACAGTTTTATAAAACCTATCATTTTCTCACTTCTGATTTGTTAAACAGGGTACGATAGCAGAGAGGGCTAATGCATTCAGGCAGCAGTGTGAATTGGCTGAAACGATTAAACTAAAGGAAATTGATCTGTATGTATCCATTATCAGTTTTCAATATTTTACAATTCATTTGTTCATCTTGATTGCATTAATGATACAAAAACAGATCTGAGGGCCATTGTTTTCTTATAAATCCATACTTATTACCGATTCTTGGGTTTTGGTACATAAGTAGTGCATTAATATGATAACGCAATATGTATTATTTCATTTATAATTTAGTTTCTTGAATAAAATAATTAGGAGATTTCTTTTGCACTAGAAACCGTGACTTCCAATTTGTTTGACCCGTTTGACCCTTTCCCTTTTAGGCTATTTTTTTATTTGACCCGTTTGACCCATAACACAAATCAAGCTAATATATAAGTTCAGTTTTTGGTCTTCTTGTGAGTTATTGGAGGCTGTTGTAAATGAAAATCATAATGGTCTGAATAGACATAGTATTTTGATAAAACCCAGAAAACTAAACTAATCAAAAACAGATTTCGAGAAGGATTAAGTCTCCAAAACAGAATACAATTCTGAATTTTCTAAAAATATAAAAACCATACTCCTAAACTAAACACAAAGAAACACATTTAAACGTAAATTAAACAGCAGTTACTTCCTATTTTTCAGCCTCACTCACCCACTATTCCTTTCCTAATTTCCCTCCTGAATTGAGTCTGGTTTCGTATCATATTTATTTGTATTGATGTAACATAATTGTTTTTTTTTTATTTCAGCAACAAACTAAGGCTCGTGCGATCAGAGAAGATGTTAGATGCAGAGCATGAATATGAGGAGGTAAGTATGCTTATTTTTCTTTGCTCTAGTAAACTTTTTTGGGATTTTTACATATTTCCCCCTTCTAAGCTGGCTTATTACGTATTTCCCCAAATAAATAAAAAAAACAATTACATATTTCCCCTCTCTAACCCATATATTACATATTTCCCCTTTTCATTCAATCAATCAATCAATCATACCCAGTAAAATCCCACAAATAGCAAAGCTATTTGTAGGGTCTGGGGAGGGTGGGATGTAGGCACACCTTACCTCTACCCCTAGGGATAGAGAGGCTGCTTCCAGAGAGACCCTCGGCTCCAAAACACCCAGGAAAGAAATAAATAGTGCATGAGGTGTGTGTGTGTGTGTATGAAGCTACCAATGTAGTATGAGTTGCGAAATAGTGCATGGTAGAACATAACAAATATGACAACACAAAACAGCCTATACACATAGTTACATATCTACGACCATACATTATATCTAGAAACACAACTGTACAAAACATCCTATACACATAGTTACTTATGTACGACCATACACTACACCTAAAAACACAATTGTACCCTCTCCTAGAAATCCTTAACCTTAATCCTACGTCTCCACAAGCTCCTATCATGGACCATGTTCTCAGAGAGGTGCAATTTTTGCAAATCCTGCCTAATCCGCTCATCCCAAGTGATTTTGGGTCTGCCTCTACTCCTCCTCCCCTCCACCTCGAGGGTTTCAACCACTCTAACTGGTTCTATCGTCTGCCTCCTCTTCACATGCCCAAACCATCTCAATCTTCCCTCCTTTATCTTATCTGATATACTAGCTACTTCTAACATTTCCCTAAAAACATCATTTCTTATCCGGTCTAACCTTGTGTGGCCACACATCCATCTTAGCATTCTCATCTCTGCTACCTCCATCTTGCGTGCCTGTACTTCCTTAATGGCCCAACATTAAAAACTCTTATTAAATGACTATTTTATCCTTAATGAACTATTAAATGAATATTTATAAATTTCTCATTTCTAATATCATCAATCAATTACATATCTCCCCAATTCATGTAGTATTTTACCAATTCTTCTACTTGCTAGTATTCTCAAACAATACCATAATAATCATAATAAAAATACAAACTTTAAAAAATGTAACCCTTACTTCATAATCAAAATTGTCATAGTACAATTAGCAATAAGGTAAAAATGCATTGAAGTTTCCTCCATCCTAAAACGACAAATGTCTAAATGCTTAAATTGGGATCTCATCATGACTCTATCATTACCTTGAATATCTTAGAAGAATAACATACAAATCTATGATATTCTTTTCCTCTCGATATATATTTGCCTGCATGCACAGAAGTTAATCATTAGTGGATGTGGATAGACTGCAAACCATCAAAAACTACATATTACAACATAAATTTCTTTGTTTGCAAAGATGCAAGTATATGTACATATAAGAGCATGCATACGAAGAAGACTCCAAATGATGCATCTAAAAATACACCAAATCCTTCATACCACAACCTATATATTTCAGTATCAAATAAAGGCAAGCCATGCAAGCATATGTGGTTACAGCATCCTTTTTTTCCCTTTTGGAGAAGAACGCTAAAACTGGTTGATGAGACACTAAGACCAGGGTTATTGTGTCTAATTTATGTAGCTTCTAAGCTGGGGAGATATGTAATTGATGATATTAGAAATGGGAAATATGTAAATATTCATTTAATAGTTCATTAAGGGTAAAATAGTCATTTAATAAGAGTTTTTGATGAAAAGGGGAAATATGTAAATTGTGTTTTTTTATTTGGGGAAATACGTAATAAGCCAGCTTAAGAGGGGGAAATATGTAAAAAATCCCAAGTTTTTTTTTTTATAATTATGAAGTATATAGGAGTGCAAACTCCTGAATAAATACTCCCAAGGGGCCATGATATGGTTATTTCTTTTCATTTTTTATAGATTTATACCATAAATAATATGTAAGCAAATTTGCAAAAAAAAAAAAAAAAAAAAAAAACTTGCAAGAAAATAAACACAACTTTTACCTATTTTACCCTGTAGAGATAATGCATGACTTTCTTTTTGTTCTGTTGTAACTGGAATGCAGCTGAAAGCTGATGGTCAGGAAGCAACAAGAAGATTTGAGACAATCGTACGGTTAATGAACGAAGAAATTGTGCGTTTTCAAGATCAAAAAACACAAGACATGGGTCGGGCTTTTCATGAATTTGCGAAGGGCCAAGCCCGTTTAGCCAATGCCATTGCCGATGCTTGGCGAAGTCTTATTCCCAAACTCGAATCTCTATCTGTCTCATAACGTGCTTCATATCATATACTTTCTTTCTATCTGTATCTTAATATCCAACGCGTTTGAACTCGCATGTGGTGTATGTCTGCCTAACTACCATAAGGAACATTTTATTTCTTTGGGTACCTTTTAGCTTCTTTTTTTTGTAAGTTTGTTGTTTTAGTGCTTAAAAGCTTTTTCTTTTAACTTATTGATTGGTTCTTAAACTCTTTGTATGCAAGATGTCTAGACTTTAATATGTGATAAAAGGGTTTATATTTGTTTTTATATCAAGTTTCCATCAGTTATCAACATAAAAATATAAGTGCATCTAGGGTTGTAAACACGCACACCAACGCATAAATAAATCACTAATTGGACTTTATATGTCATGTTATACTATTGAATGACAAACCATATGTTTTCTGTACGAAAACATCTGACCTTGGAAGTCCCTAATAACTAAGATTTTACCGTTACTGTAATTTTAGAGAGACGAGAAAGCCTACGGGGTTAACAGGATACTACTATTCTTCTTCAATCAAAATAATTACATTATTTTGGATAAGCTTAACATAAAAATTTAGTTTAGTAAAGTTTTCTATCTCTTAACTTATTGGATAGGCTATAATACACAAAAAAGTTGAATAACTTTTTGAAAGGTAAAAGCTATATTATTTTTTAATTTTATTAGAGTAAACTACGATTTTGGCCCGTGTGGTTATATCACTTTTACCCTTTTAGCCCAAAAGGAATCTTTTAACATTTGAGCCCCCAACGTCTTTTTTCTAACCTTTTTGGTCCCCAACACTAACTCCATCCATTTACTTTTAGGGGCCAAAGGGGTTAGAAAAAAAGACGTTGGGGGCCAAAAGAGTTAGAAAAAAAGACGTTGGGGGCTCAAATTTTAAAAAATTCCTTTTGGGCTAAAAGGGTAAAAGTGATATAACCACAGGGGCCAAAATCGTAATTTACTCATTTTATTATATATGTTAATATTAATTATAGTGTGTTGTACTTGGTGTTTTGTTGATGTTTTTGGTTAACATTACCGATCTTGGGTCCTTAAGCTTTGGTAATGACATGTTTAGCCTCTTAAGTTTAATAGGGTTTTCTTTTATGTTATTTACCCTTACACTTTATTATAATTACTTTGGACCTTCTTCGTTGATAATGACGTGTTTAGCCACTTAACTTTAATAAGACTTTCTTTTTTTAAATTTCATTGTTTACCCTTATACTTTAATATAATTAATATTTAAACCCTCAACTTTTAGTTTTTTTGCCTTTACACTTTATTGTAATTATGATTTAGAAACGGACGTTTGTGGTTCAACGTGTTTACGTCTACTTTTCGTTTGGTTTAACAATCTCATCGCAAAGCACGGGTCGAAGGAGGTGGGGCGGTCGTTGGATAGTGTTCCGATGGATTTAACGGCGGTTGTTAAGGCTGAAAGGATACCAGGGTCAGTTGCGAAGAATATTGTTTGATTTTCCTTTCTTAAATGAAACTCTAGAACATAAAATATTTTTACTTTCATTCCGTTTCTTTTCCTTTCCTTCCATTAGTAAACTCTGGAACACAGTGTTAGAGATGGAAACGTCGCCGTTATTGAAGTGGCTACTAGCCTAGTTGGAGGACTAGTAGCCATCATAACACAAGGGTCTCAATTATATAACTGGTGTACAAAACAAGGGACCGAAATAGCATTTAACTAATAGTTGGAGGACTATTTTTGTTATTAACCACATAAATTATCTACGAACCATATCCTGTAAACATATCAACCATTAAACACATCTTTCCTCATCTCTACAATTTCTCCATCCATGGCTACTGTCTGTAGCAAGCAGCTCATCCTGCAGCTAAGAGAATCCGGCAGCCCGAAACTGCCGTTTTTGTCTGATCGGGTTAGTCATCGGTTTCGGTTATCCAAAAGCGATAAAAACCGGGCCTCAAGACTGGTTTTAGGTGGTCAGTTTTCTGGCTGTTCTGTTGTTAGAGCAAATCCAGTGAACAACAGCATTACTCCGGCTGGAGATGATGACGAAGGCGTTTCGTTGGGGACGATGAAGCTCCCGATTAATACTGATCTTGATCGGTTTGAAACGTTGTTGTTTCAGTGGGCAAATAGTATGAATCAAGGTGCACAGATACCACTTCCTATGCCTCTCAAGGTTAGTCATGTAGTTTAGTTAAAACCAACGAATACGATTGCGGCTTGTTTGTGTTTGTTCGTTTAAATTAAACCCAAAAAGTGAACACAAACAAAGAATAAAATGAACTTCCGTTTAACTTTATGTTCGTGTTCATTTATGATCATTCGTTAATATTCTAAACGAACACAGATGAACATAAGTAACAAATAAACGTAAATAAATGAAAATAAACAAACGAATACAAGCGGGGATGATTATGCAAGGATGGGTTCTTAATTTGATTGGGTTGATGGGCTAACACGTAGTGGGCCAATTAGACAACTGAATGTGCTCATGTTCGTTTATGTCCGTTTGTTAATATTCTAAATGAATACAAATAAACATAAATCATAAACAAATGAATGGGGGCTAATGGGGATGATTACATAATGGACCATATATTCATGTCGGTCCGTCCGTTTAATTAAATGAACAAAGAATGCAATCGAACATAAATGAACAAACACGTGAATGAATGATATAGGACATATGTTCATGTGGGTTGCCCGTTTAATTAAATGAATGAAGAAATTTGTTCATGCTCGTTTGCTTATTTAATAAATTGAGCTTCCCACCGAACGGTTCAGTTAATGATCTCGATTATCACCTACTGATGTTCAACTTTAATGTAACAGGTAGACAAAGTTAAAGGAGGAATAAGGATAGGTTTCATTACAATCGGCGACGGAGTGACTGAGGTTCCGGTGTACATCGACTGTTTGGTTTATCCGGCAGTCGCTGGCTCACCACCGATTTTCCGGGCTATACGCAACGGGCCAATGAAAGACCGGTCACCTCCTGGAGAACCTAGAATCATGAAAAGCCTTCTAGCTGCCCTTCAAAAGTCAGTTCAATTGGCTGCAATGTAAAACCATTTGTGGTGTTTTTTAAATACTTTTCTCGTGTATAAATTCAGTGTCATTTTTCTTCTTTTGGTTGCCAAATGTAGCAGTCAACCATTATTCACGTAGAGAGCCACCACCATCAGTTTATACCATTGGTGGTGAATGATCTTGAGCTACCCAAGATTCACTCGTTAAAAGCTTAAAACGAGCTCGAGTTAAATTAGTTTAAGACAAGCTCAAGCTTAAATAGAGAGTTCGTTTAATAAATGAGCTCAAACTCAAGTTTTATTTATTAGAATTCATCAAGCAAGGCTACATTATTTATATAAATATTAGAATAAAGAGCTCAAACTCTAGTGTAGTATTAGAATTCATCAAGCAAGGCTATATTATTTATATAAATATTAGAATATTTATATTTTCAAAATATTATATTATATACATAACTACAATTAAAATATACACGAATATAAATGCATGTATAAATAAAATAGTAATGACTCATTAGCTGATCAACTCGATCTCAAGTTGCTTCGACTCATTTACACCTCTATCTACCACATATTACTTGTAGATGTAGAGTTTTCTTTAGTCGTATACAGACAGGTGTAACATGTGTAATCTAAATATCTTTGTTAGAACATTTGGATAGTAAAGCATCCACAATGGTCTCCCTCACGAATCCCCTCTCTTCCTTCTCTCCATGTCAACCAACGACCAAAACCTTACGGGCTTCTCTCACTCTACCTCTCCCTCTCTCTCTTTCAGCAACAGACAGTCCATAGCAACGAACTTTTGCTTCTCTCCCTTGCCTCTTTTTGTCATGTAGGTGACCCTAGGCGAAAAACTAACAAATTAATGTAATCGACTCTATAAGAGTTGTGGTTATCATATGACCATCTTTCACTAAAAAGAAAGAAAACCACAAAAACAAAGTTGTGGTTATCATATGACCATCTTTCAGTAAAAAGAAATAAAACCACAAAAACAAAAATAGAACACTATTTTTCTAACTAGAGGAACACACTGTTTTTTTAAATCTAAAGCGAATTCAATAGTAAGATATTTTCACTTAAAAAATGAAGTAAAATGATATGATTATTTCGCTTCAACAATTCAGTTGATAATTTATAACAAGAAAAACGTACATGAAGGGTACTAACTTAAGCAAACAATTCAATTCATAATTTAGTTTAGCTGTATTACAAAGAAAATGTCATAAAAAGAGTAAAACGAGAACATTTACGTGGTTCAGTCTAAACTGACCTACATCACTGATGCACTAACATGTCAATATATATATATATATATATATATATATATATATATATATAGGCTAACAATTAGGGTTGTCCTACTGAATAAGTAACTTAATGACAAGGAAAACATCCAAAAATAAGTCAACTGGGATTTTAGCAAGTTGCAATAAACATAAAAGAAAGAGTTAAATGCTATTTTAGCCCCTATGGTTTGGGCCATTTTGCCAGTTTGGTCCAAATGTTTCATTTTTAACCTATGGGTCCAAAAAGGTTTCTGCATTGCCATTTTAGTCCACTGGGTTAACTCCACCTATTTTTTCTATTAACGAGAAGACCAATTCGGTCATTTTATATGGCTGAATTGCCCTTTTAGTTAACAGAATTACATACAAAATTACCAAATTGGCCTTCTCGTTAACAAAAAATGAATGAAGTTAACCCAGTGGACTAAAATGGCAACTGTGAAACCTTTTTGGACCCACAGGTTAAAAATGAAACATTTGAACTAAACTGACAAAATGGTCCAAACCACAGGGACTAAAATGGCATTTAACTCTAAAAGAAATATATATATTCTAGAAGAAAATATTAGGGTTAGGGTCAGTTACCCCTTCTCAAATAACATCCACCTTTGTTACTTTGTTCAAAAACCCCAACATACTCTAATATTCCTTGATCTTGTATAAATCCCAATTATGAAACTAAAATCCATACCAAGGCAAATGGCTATTCCACTTTGCCAAGAAGTCATACAATTTCAATTTTCAAGCTAGCTTTTGACCATTTCAAACAAAGAACAGAGTTTGTACAAATAAATCCACATAAAACGACCAAGAAACCTAATAATGCAAATGCCATAACCAGTACCTCATGCAGTAGAAGTTGTACCTCCAATTTGCGAAGTCTACCTAGTTGTTCAAAAAACCTAACAACGTTAAAGTTTTTGACCTGATATATTATCAAACCTACAACCAAGATACCATCTTTCATAACGAAAACCATGCCTCGTTTACTTATATACGCGCATGAACAACCCAAGAAAAGCGTCACAAACATAAGTCAACACAATTAAGTCAAACTATTTTAGCTTTACATTAGTTGCAACTTGTTTTTAATTTTATAAAAAAAAAAAATAAATAAATAAAAAATTTCACATTGATCTCACTTTCTGCTTCCTCATGTTTAGCACGATGAATCACCATTCATCTTCAAGATTAGCACGATGAAAGCACATGACGGTGCCCACAAATATGAAAAATGACATGAATTCGATCATCATAGCTCCGGTGCTGATTAGATGTGCATGCCTTAAGATGATGGGGATGGCTATGCTCCCTACAGCTGAAGCACCAGTTAGGAATTTGGCAGCATCTATCCACCTGTCAAACAAAACGGGTCTTAATCAACCATTTTGGAACAGGTTTGTGTCAAACAGGGTAAATTTGGAGCACTTTTTGTCCAATTTTTAATTAATAAAGACAGTTCAATACGAATACAAAAATAATATTATTCAAGTAATATCTGTTTTTTACTAAAGAAATTTAGAGGTTTTATGCGTTAGAAATGCACTATGAGCAAATTTTGATAAGCTTCTTTTTTAGCTAACCAAAATTATTTTATCTATTTGACCAATTAAAGGTTAAACATAACCTTAAATAAAAAAAAATTAAACATAGCCTTAAACCACACATATGTAAGCAAATGGGTCAAACTTATCAACTCTAATATGATCGATCAACTTTCAGAAATATTGTTTTTGTTTGTTATTTCTTGCAAACAACCCATCATTCTTGTAAATGCAAACACAATGAATGCATACTTCACAAGAATAAGCAATTTTGGACAGAGTACAAGTGAGGGGTGCAAACGAGCTGAGCCCGAGCTCGACCAGGCTCGAGCTCGAGCTCGTTTAACATATGAAAGCTCGAGCTCGGCTCGATTCGAGCTTTATTTCTAAAGCTCGAGCTCGGCTCGAAGGTAATTTTTCAAGCTTGAGCTCGGCTCCGGCTCGACTCGTTTAGTATTTATTAATTAATTTATATTAATTATAATTATTATTATACATATAATTTAGTTATTTTTTATATTTATATGAATGGTAATTATTATTATATAAATATATTTTTAATATATTAATAAAAAGATATATATACAGAAAGCTCGATTAGGCTCGCGAGCCGACTCGAGCTCGATAAGCAAAGCTCGGGCTCAGGCTCGTTTACTAAACGAGCTTGTTTTTAGGCTCGAGCTCGAGCTCGTTTAAGCTCGGCTCATTCGAGCTTTCTTTCGAGCCGAGCTCGAGTAGCTCGCGAGTAGCTCGGCTCGTTTGCACCCCTGTACAACTTATGATGGTTGGGTTTGAATATAAAATTTTTATAATCTTGCAAATTGCACACATAGACACGAACTTTACATTTCCCCCAATTCTAGCAAAAAAACTTAAATTAGGTGCAATGTAGAAACCAACTTACCATCAATCATGGTTTTAGCAACCAACATTATTTTAACTGATTTTACGGGCAAGTAAATTGCTGATGTGGCATATGCCACATAAACAAAAGGTGCTCACACAAAAATAGTAATAAGAATAAACTCATTTACAAGTTTGAAAAGGTAATCTCTTTTTAAAATTAATATTTAAAATTGTTAGCAAAGGTTACATCAGATACCATGTGTCATCTATTTATGCAGTAAACCAACAAATGAGATGCCACATCAGCAAGTTTTGAAAAATTTACAAAAGATTGACCTTAGATCATTCATTGATATTTTGATACAATCAGTAACATAAGTAACTTGATACCTAATATATGGTGATAAAACATAAATGTACGTTGGTTTCTATTTACACTTATTTAAAGTTGGTCGCTAAAATCGGGAAAAAAGTGTAAAATTTGTTTCCCTTTTATGCAATTTTTCTTTCTACAATATGTCCAAAACAACTAATCTTGCAAAGTTTGATGCTTCTCAACAAAAAAGTAAGTAGTAAATGTGCGACAAAATATCAAGTGCATGGCTCAAGATGTCGCTCATGGCCATGGGCACATAAAACAATGCATATAGATAGAAAAAGTGTTGTGGTACAAAAAAGACTATCATCCCCTTAAGAATTTAAGGAAAAACTAGTGTGTTACCACCGGCGCTCCGCAGAGGGTTCGAAATGTCGATAAAAATAAGCAAATTGTGACGGGCCAGGCTACGTGAACATTAAAAACCATGTCGTGGCAGTATGCAAAAGTCACGAAAAAGTTATCGGTTCAGTTCGTTACGGTATCGACAATCATTATAACCATAGAAACGAATATCTGCAGCGGGTTCGGAATTTAATTGAAATAACCTACTTACAACGGTACATATGGAAAATTTAGAAAAACATTACGTTGACAAACATAAAATAAAACAAAACAAAAAAGAAACCACAGAAAATAAGTAAAAAGAAAAAAACCAAAGACTGAGTTATAATAAAGTGCAAGGATATATAATAAAAATTAAAAGAAAACCTTATTAAGGTTGAGGGGCTAAACATGTCATTATTTAAGTTGAGGGACTAAATATGTGAATATTAAAGTTGAGGGGCCAAATATGTTTGATGTTGACAAAATAGCCTTTAATATATATAATTAATGAGACAACAAATACTTACCCGCCACCATCCCGGGAGAGTAAATATTCAGTGGATCCACCACCAAAGAACATGCACGGCATAGGCACCAAAACATACATGAGTGCTGTGAAGGGATCAATGGATCATTTAGTAACTTCAACTTCCACATCAACTTCTATAAAGTATGCAAAATTTCTATATCGTGATACCTGATAACATCGGCCACCAGTTGTTGTATATTGCACAAGCCTGTAACAAAAATAAGACAGAAAAACTGTGAGTACATTTGTATTTTCTTATGTTGTCTTTCTTTCTCATGTTTTATTTACTTTGTATATATTATAAAATATAAATATATTTCATATCCAACATACCAGGATTTGTAAGAGGAGACTAGACGAAAACATAAGAGCAAGTCCAGCAAGCCTGAAAACGAGGATGATTTTAGGAATCTTTGTTAAGATGAGAGAATTAATAAAGATTAATTATAATAACAATAATTTTCAATTTGATTGGCTTACACTGCAGGGGTAGATCACGATCCGAGAGAAGGGTAGTAGACATGCGCCCAAAAAGAAGAGAAAGTTAAAATCATGTAAAAGTTATGATAGAGTTAATTAGCTAAAGCAAACTTAAGTAAGTGTTTAATTTATGTTTAGCAGATATACATTATATTGCATATAATATATGTTTAGCAGATATAAATGTCAATCAATGAAAATAGCAAACAATTACATTGGGGAGACTTTTGAGATTGAGAAAAAAAATAGAAACAAATCACCAGAAGGCAGAAGATAACCATTTAACATATTAAGATTCTCTTTTCTTGTCAAATGTGAACATTTCGAATCCGTGATATATTATATTGGAAAGCTTACAGAATTAAGAAAACGAAACCAATGGTTTAATTTTGCTTGAATTAAACAAAAGTCATGTTCAATTCAAGGGAATGCAAACAGCCCTACGCACTGTGTTTGTACTTTCCTAATTTGGTATCGACTAAAGTATTTTATTTACAACACATTTAACTGTTTTGATAAGAAAATGAATAATTGGAATGTCAAAAAGTCAGAATTGCAATCAGAGCCCGAATCTGTAACGGAAATCTGGCATCGATTGAAATAAGGTTATGAAAGATAGGTCGAATATGATTACAAAAGCTATATTATCGATTATAATCAACTTTTCGGATAAATGATTTATAAATATGCATTGGTTAATTCACTTTGGCCGACTTTTGACCGACTTGACTTGTTCCTCGTAAGCTACTTGTTTCACTATACATATTGTACATGTTTTGACCCATTAGAGATAAAACATGACCCACATAGATATGTTCATAAATAAATTCCCTCGTCTAGATTAGGGATATTTGAATAAATCGTTTAGGTTTAATCGGATAGAAATGATGTTTTTAGTGAGAGGTTAGAATTAGCTAGTATATCAGATAAGATAAAGGAGGGAAGATTGAGATGGTTTAGGCATGTGAAGAGGAGGCAGACGATAGAGCCAGTTAGAGTGGTTAAAACTCTGGAGGTGGAGGGGAGGTGGAGTAGAGGCAGACCCAAAATTACTTGGGATGAGCGGATTAGGCAGGATTTGCAAAGATTGCACCTCTCTGAGAACATGGTCCATGATAGGAGTTCGGGGCGACGTAGGATTAAGTTTAAGGATTTCTAGGGGAGGGTACAATTGTGTTTTAGGTGTAGTGTATGGTCGTAGATATGCTTACATGTTAGGTGGAACTTACATGCGTTTCTCATCTTGTATCTATGTTTAGAGGTTGTCTGTGATGTAATATTTTTCTTGTTTACCATGTACTCTTTCAACACTCATGTCATATTGGTAGCTTCATACACACACACACACCTCATGTTCTATTTATTTTTTTTTTCTTGGGTGTTTTGGAGCCGAGGGTCTCACTGGAAGCAGCCTCTCTATCCCTAGGGGTAGAGGTAAGGTGTGCCTACATCCCACCCTCCCCAGACCCTATCAATAGCTTCGCTATTTGTGGGATTTTACTGGGAATGATTGATTGTTTAGATTTAATCGATACATCTTGAAATCTGAGGTCAAACTACCTAATGAATATTAGATATGGACATTACAACAAATTATACACCTACATCTTTCAATTAACTTTAACGTGATAACCATTACGATGTCCAATTTAAACTGCAATCTGGGAACGTTATGATGCTGAAAATTAGCCCTAGATCAGTGCGACAATTAACCACATAGCTTCTCAATTTCAACATTTTCATACTACATACATCCTGGCCTCATATTCTAGGTCAAAACTAAAGACAAACAGATCTGTAATTAAATTACAGTTTCTCAATAACGAAATCATGATACTACATACATCATGGCATCAATTTCTTGGTCAGAATTAACGACAAACAAGTTTGATATTTACTCATAGCTTTTCAATAGCAACATCATCATGCTACATACATCATAGCATCAAATTCTAGGTCAAAATTAACAACAAGCAGGTCATCGAACTTATAGCTTCTCAATAGACATCCTGACATCACATTCTAGATCAAAATTGACGACAAAAAGGTCTGAGATTTACTCATAGCTTCTTAATAACATCATCACACTACATATACATCCAGGCATCAAACTCTATGTGAAAAGTAAGGAAATTCCAGATCAAAACTAACGACAAATCTATGATTAACTTATAGCTTCTGAATAGCAACATCAAGCAGGTCTACAGACTACGATTGACTTAGAAAAAGTAATTGCGGATGAAAATCAAAAGTGCTAAACCTTCAACTGTCATCGCCATCTTTGTACCGACGAATCTGAGTTGTTGTATGACCGTGAACGGGGGGATTGAGTTGATATCTTCGACGGTAGACTATGAATCGGAACGAAACGGAATCACACGTTGCTCCTGGTTGCGTTTCTGTCTGCTCACTTCGCTTTTTCGAGGGCACAAACTGCGAATAATAAAAGTTAAAAGTGGGTTTTGTTTAGGGGTGATGTTTTCTTGGTGTTACGGTTTTTTTTTTTTTTTTTTTTTCAAAACTAAAAATATTATTTGACAACGAATCATTTTAGGTTTCGGTTCTTTGAGGAGATTGATTCGGACACACATTTGTTGTATGGGGACCTAGATGGCATTACGCAAGAGGGCCACGATTTCGAGCAGCCAGTCTATCAGATTGGTGATGATGGTTCCTAGAGTCCGGATCGATTTACAGAGATTGATCGTGAGGATGAAGAAAAGTCGAAGCCTTCAGTTGAAGATCCCCCATCCTTGGAGCTTAAGGAGCTTCCGCCCCATTTAGAGTACACATTTCTAGACGAGGAGCGTCGTCTGCCGGTTATTATCTCATCATCTTTGTCGGACCAGGAAAAGAGCCGACTTCTCAGTGTTTTACGACTTCATAAGAAAGCAATCGCTTGGAAGATAATGGATATCAAAGGAATCAATCCCTCCTTCTGTACTCATCAAATTCTCATGGAGGACCATTACAAGCCGTGTGCACAACCACAGAGACGATTGAACCCGAACATGCAAGAAGTTGTCAAAAAGGAGGTGATAAAGTTGCTTGATGCAGGTTTGATCTACCCCATATCCGACTCAGTTTGGGTTAGTCCTGTTCAGGTAGTGCCAAAAAAGGGAGGCATGACTGTAGTCACAAATGATAGGAATGAGCTTATTCAAGCCCGGACGGTCACAGGATGGCGTGTTTGCATCGACTATCGCAAACTCAATGATACCACCTGCAAGGACCACTTCCAGCTTCCATTCATCGACCAGATGTTGGAACGTCTGTCGGGGAAGTCGTATTACTGTTTTCTGGATGGGTTTTCCGGCTACTTTCAGATTCCTATTGCTCCTGAGGATCAGGAGAAGACTACCTTTACATGCCCCTTTGGCACATTCACATATCGGCGTATGCCTTTCGGGTTGTGTAATGCACCGGCTACCTTCCAGCGATGCATGGTTGCAATTTTCCATGACATGATCGAGGATTCTATGGAAGTATTCATGGATGACTTTTTAGTGTTTGGAGATTCCTTCGATCAGTGTCTAGAAAATTTGAAGAAAATGTTGAAGAGGTGCGAAGAAACGAATCTTGTCCTAAACTAGGAAAAATGCCAATTCATGGTGAGAGAGGGCATAGTTCTTGGACATAAGATTTCGCAAGCTGGTATGGAGGTCGACCCAGCTAAAGTTGACATAATTTCACGACTTCCACCTCCCACCTATGTGAGAGCGATACGGAGCTTCCTCGGTCATGCGGGGTTCTACAGGCGATTCATCAGAGATTTTTCAAAGATCACTAGGCCCATGACCCGTCTGTTGGAAAAAGATGCTCCGTTTATCTTTGGAGATGATTGCTTGAAGGCTTTTGACCTTCTTAAGCAAAAGTTGATGGAGGCCCCTATTTTAGTCGCGCCTGACTGGAGTCTGCCATTTGAAATTATGTGCGACGTGAGAGATTTTGCTATAGGGGTCGTTCTGGGACAAAGGAAGGAAAAGCACTTTCACCCAATCTACTATGCGAGCAAGACTCTTCATGACGCACAGGAGAATTATACCAAGACAGAAAAAGAGCTCTTGGCTGTTGTTTTTGCATTTGACAAATTTAGATCGTATTTGGTGCTTTCAAAAACAATTGTGTATACTGATCACGCAGCCATCAGATACCTGTTCAGCAAACAAGACGCTAAACCGCGTCTCATCAGATGGATCTTATTGCCGCAGGAGTTTGATATCGAAATTCAGGACAAAAAGGGTTCGTTGAATGTAGCGGCTGACCATCTCTCTCGATTGGAGCATGGAGACATCAAGGACACGCGTTGGGATTCAATAAATGACAATTTCCCACATGAGTCGTTGATGAGTGTCGAGGTGTGCGATGAGTCGCCATGGTTCGCCGACTTTGCAAACTATCTTACTTGCGGGATTCTGATTAAGGGATTGACTTACCAACAAAAGAGAAAATTCTTTGCGGGCGTCAAGCACTATATTTGGGACGACCCTTTCTTGTTTAGAGTTGGTGCTGGTCGGGTGATTAGGAGATGTGTGTCGGGAAATGAGGCGACTGACATTCTGCGCCACTGTCACGAGGGACCTACCGGGGGTCACCATGGAGCCAATTTCACCGCTAAGAAGGTGCTTGATTCAAGGTTTTATTGGCCGACAATATTTCGTGATGCGCAGAAGTGAGTCAGTATGTGCGATGCTTGCCAGAGGGTAACAAATATATCGGCACGCGATGAAATGCCTCAAAATTGGATCCAAGTTCGTGAAGTCTTTGACATCTGGGGGATAGACTTCATGGGACCATTCCCCCCTCACGAGGAAACAAATATATCCTGGTTGCTGTTGATTATGTATCGAAGTGGGCTGAGGCACAGGCCTTACCCACCAATGATGCCAGGGTAGTCGTCAGGTTTCTGAAGAGTTTGTTTGCCCGGTTTGGTGCACCAAAGGCACTGATCAGTGATAGAGGGACACACTTTTGCAACACTCAGCTGGAGAGAACTCTGTCCTGTTATGGTGTGCACCACAGACTATCCACGCCCTATCATCCACAAACAAGTGGGCAAGTGGAGGTGACGAACCAGGGGTTGAAAAGAATCCTTAAGCGGTCGATGGGTGCAAACCGCAAGGATTGGTCGGAAAAATTGGACGAAGCACTTTGGGCTTTCCGTACGGCGTACAAGACGCCTATTGGGACTACTCCCTTTAGGCTTGTTTACGGAAAAGCATGCCATTTACCCGTGGAGTTGGAGCACAAGGCGATGTGGACTCTCAAAACTACAAATCTGGATCTAAAAACCGGAAGTGAAGCCCGGTTCCTTCAGATTCATGAATTAGAGGAGCTACGATAACACGCCTATGAAAACTCCGTGTTATACAAAGAGCGCACCAATAGATTGCATGACAAACGCTTGAAGGACCATAAACAATCCCAAGCGTGAGATCTTGTCCAACTCTACAACTCGAGGCTGTGTCTATTTCCAGGGAAGTTGCATTCGCGTTGGACGGGTCCGTATACGGTAAAGGAGGTATTTCCGTATGGGACCGTCACGATTGAAAACGCGGACGGCGTAATTTTCAAGGTGAATGGGCATCGCTTAAAGCTTTACGTGGCTGGGCCGATTGAGTCGGCGGTGGAGGTTATCGAGTTCCACGCCCCGCATACATCATAAGTGTGGGGAGGAGAGTCTACGCTACTGACTCGAGGATCAAAAAAGTAGCAAGAGCGTCTCATGCGCTTTAGGGGTAAAATTGTCCAACTTTTTGTTTTTGCCGTTTTTTCGTGTTTTTGGTGTGTTTGGTAGCCTTTCATAGTCGTGTACAGTTTTTGATCATGCCGGACGAGGGATCTTAGTTATAATATTGTTTAAACAGTTTGTGTATTGCAAAAATGGCGGAAATTGGTCAGAACAGCCGCGGAAAATGGGTTCTGCAACAAACAGACTGATCTGCAGATATGGCACGACCATGCGTCTGCTCGCATGACCGTGCCGATACAAGCCGACACTCTGAGTCACCCCCCCCCCTGTGCATTCCGAGAACAACGTGCCAGGATCAAGTCTTGTCGGGGACGCACGGCCGTGCGTAGGATCGCACGACCGTGCGGATGGCCAGGGCCTGTTTTGTCCATTTACTATATAAAGGCCTTTTCTGCACCCCACTCTTCACATTCGCGAACCCTAACCGCACAATCGTTCCAGACCAGTCTCCTCTTCAAAATCCCACCATTTTTTGCAAGATTCCTCATATCCTTCGAACATGGTATGTATTTCTCCTTGATTTTCAGTTTTAATCTTGTTCTAGGGCTAGGTAATTCAGATTTCTTCAAGGATTTTAGGGTTCTCTTCATAAATACAAACGAAACCCTAACCCTTGCATGATTAATGCGATTCATTAACAACCAGTTGGTTTCCTAACCCCTGTTCGCTAGAAATTTGTTGATTTTCAAAGAAATTTTGCTGTTCTGTTTCGGGGGTTGAAAAACTACAGGAAATCGAGTCGCACGGTCGTTCCATGGTGGCATGGTCCGTGCAATTGCGGTGTGTTCACGATGTCTGCTGTTGTCGGAGTTGCACGGTGGTGCAATAGGTCGCACGTCCGTGCGTTCTTGACAGATTCCGACCACCATCACTGATCTCGGTGACGCACGACCGTGCGTCTGGTTGCACGCCCGTGCAATTTGCCCATATCAGTTGGACAGTAGCTTCATAATAGTGTGTTAGGCTGTTTCGGATGAAATTTTTTTTGCTCCTCTTTATCTAACAGCATTTCCTCGTGCAGATGGACCACCCCTTCCTCCACTTTGACCAAAACAACCAGCGGTATCATCCCTGCCTTACAAAACTCAATGAATTGTGGCAGATACGGGACCAAATTGGTAACCCAAGAAGGCTGGATTGGGATGTAATGATGGAGCTTAACCAAAGAGACCGGCTAGCCTACATGTTATCGCTTCCATTTGCTCGACTGGTCAACATTGACCGGCCCATTTACCTGGAGCTCACTTTGGAATTCTTCGCTACATACCCTTACGAGAAACCAAAAGTGAGTCGGAGCCCAGATTTTAGACATAAGAAGCGGATTAATTTCAGATTGGGCGGTCATTGGCATAAGTGGACGGTCGGGAGGTTAGGTAGAAGACTCGGAATTTACACTGATGACGAAATGAATTCTGAATTCTTCACTGAGCTATTCGCCTTCCCTAGCGAGCAAGAGCGGGCTGATTTTTGGGAACGGGTTGTTGTTGGCCCACCATATGATCAAAGAAGAAGACAAAAACAGATGGAAGCAGAAACAAAAACAGATGGAAGCAGAAACAACAGAGGATTTAGCTGCTAGTGATGATATTATAAAATCAGTCCTTAAGCAGATGATGGCTGAAAATGCTGAACTTGCTCAAGCGCAAAGCACTGCTCAGTCATTCATCACCAGGCCACCTTCACCAAACTCATCTTCAATAAAGCCTCTCCCAAGAAACCCACTGGACTCAAAAGTACTAAAGTGGAAGTCTGACAAACAGACCCACGTATTGACCCTGATCAAGTCCAGTGGTGAAGTGAAGAAAATGTCAAGGGAACAAGCACTGGGCCTGGGTGTTGAAGATCTGCAAGATCTACTTGATCTTCCACTGTGCAGGGATGAGGATGACACAGACTCCTTGAATTTTGAATTGCAATTTAAAGGACAAGTCAGGGAGCTGTTGATGAGACAATAAAGTTCCACAATAATGAAGAGTTTTGGCATCATCTGTTCCAGGGGAGATTGTTGGGATTGAACCCTACCAGAGGAACAGTTGATTAAAGCCAAAACTGGATCAGAGCAGTGGATTCAGAATAAGGAGTGGATGTATACAAGTCTCTCCCCTTGAAAGTGATTCTAACAACTGATGACCTACATCCACTGATCCTTTACAACAATTGCTGCCTTACAACTACTGATCAAGTATAAAGACTGATGAAGACTAAAGCCCTGATGATCAATCTACTGTTATAGGTCAAGCTCTACTGAAGAAACAAAGTACTGCTGGAGTCACAATAGTGGAAGGATAAAGCAGTAGTTTAGTCTTTCTTTTGTAATGTATTGCTATCAGTAGTTAGCTAAGCAGTGTTTGTATTAGATCAGTAGTTAGAGTTTGTTAGGAGGTTAAATGTCACTTTCACGGTGACGTCAGCCAAGATGCTTCAGTGGTTTGCTCGTGCCTATAAATAGAACAGTACCATGTACTGTTCTATTGGCTCTTTCACCACTTGTCTTCCTGTACGAACAATTCACTGTGAGCTCAGGCTGAGGGGGAGTTTGTATTACATGCATGCAAAAGTTGTAATCGGTGATTGAAATAAATTCAAGCATTCGGTTCAATGTTAAACTTGTGTGTTAAAAGCATTTCTCCTGTTTGATTGTGTGCAAAGTTTATTTCCATCTTAATTCCGCTGCATTACTTGTTCATCTACATTAATTCTTAAACAAAAACACAATAAAAAAAACTCAGATCCTAACAATTGGTATCAGAGCACAGACAGTCAAATTTGATCTAACAATCATTTTGACATAAATAGTTCAGCTCATAATCGTTGATACTTTCAAATTGTTTGTTTCGTTGAAAAACAGAGTAAGGGTTAATTATGATCAAAGTTGATTAATCAGTATCTGTAAAACAACCAGGATGACATCACAAGCACAAGATGCAAACAATAGCATTGGTTCACTCTTCAAACCACCCATGTTGAAACGGAATGAATACAACATCTGGGAGCGAAGGATGGGTCACATCCTAGCTCAACAGAATACCGGATGTTGGAGGTCGGTTGTCTTTGGACCACATGTTCCAATGGCTCCAAGTGCTGAAGATCTAAAGGTCTTGGTTCCTAAGAAAATTGAGAACTATACGGGCCAGGATTTTCAGAAAATTGAATTGGATGCCAAGGCATTTAGCATCATTGCATCTGCACTACCAAATGAGATTTATGTTGGGCTGTTGCACTGCAACAATGCCAAGGAATTGTGGGATGCACTTAAGGAACAATTTGGTGGTACCGAAAAGTAATTGAAAACGATAGAAAAATTTTGAACCAACAGTATGAAACGTTTTGTCACATCAAGGGTGAAACATTGACTCAACAGTTTGAGCGATTTAGTTGTCTCATGAGTGAACTAAAACTTGTTAAAGTTGAATTTGCTAATGCTACACAAAATAGCATGTTTCTTAGGTCACTCCCTGAAAAATGGGATACAATTGCTTTTGTTACAAGGAATTCTGTTGGGTTCAAAGATCTGACACTGACCCAACTTCATGGTAGACTCCTGACCTATGAAAGGGAGTTAAACCAGAAAAAGAAGTTGCAAGAGTCTGGCAAAGTTGCAGATGATTATTCATTTGGCAACACAACTCTTCTGGGTCAGGAAGAGTCTGGCAGTAATAAGGATCAGAGTTATGATCATTTTATTGACATAACTGCTGGTGGTAACTTCAACTCTGATCCTCACTCATCCAGTTATGCTTTCACAGCAAATGGAGAAAGCCAGAACTCTGATAATCTGTGTTTTGAACTCAATGATTTACAACATTTTGATCCAACTGATTTAGTGGAGATGGATATTCTGCACAAACTTGCTTTGTTAAGTGTTAGGACTAGCAAGTTTTACAAAAGGACAAGGAGAAAATTTCCAGGGTTACATGGAAACTTGAAAGTAGGGTTGGACAAGTCTAAAATCAAATGCTACAAATGCAATAGGTTAGGTCATTTTGCTAGGGAGTGTAGGAGTCAAACAACTGGATCAATTATCACACACCCTACCTCAAACCCTAGACCACAAAATAACCAATCCACTGTGCATTATAATCATTATACCCCTGCTGCTCATGTAAACACTGCTCACTATGCACACCCTGCACCCCCTGTCCCTGTGCATTATGTCCAAACCACTGTCCCTCAGATACAGTATGTCCAGGCCCCAGCTCCTCAGGTTCAAATACAACCAGCTGCACCACAACAAGTTACACCATCAGTGGTACAACCAGATCAGCAAAGCTTTTTCACCCAAGGCTTTGTTGACTGGAGTAGCTTACCTGGTGAGCTTGGTGATGAAAATTTTGCTCTCCTTGCTAAAAATGATGTTTCCAATGATGATTTTTGTTTTGTAGCATTGGAGTCTGTGCAAGAAGGGCTGATAGCTGATGAAGGACAGTCAAGTAATGAAACAGTGGATGAAATTGATGAGGCAGTGGTTAATGCTGTGGCAGATGAAATACAGTTGGAAGAAAAAGTTGAAAATCTGTTGGAACCACTGACCGACCCATGGTCTGAAGAAGAGGAGAAGAAGCATGGTGAAAAGGAACAGAAGGTGGCTGATGAAGAGGTTACTTGTGACTGTGCAATGATGGCTGCAAGCAAGGTATCACCCCAAGTCCTTAAAAATTTATGTTCAGACAAATGCATCATAGCATTTGCTAACATCATGGAGGTGAATGAAAACCTTGTTGATAAATTGCTAACCTGTGAAGTACAATTTGAAAGATCCTTAAAAGAATTGAAAAACAAATTGTCAGAAAATGATAGTGAGATTTGTAGCCTTAAACAAGAGCATAGCATAGTCAAGGACCAACTCCAAACTATGATGGAAAAATATCAAGTTTGCAAAAAGGAGTTGGAATCCACCCAAATAACATGTGAAAAATTGGTGGAATCCTGCAAAGGCTATGAAGTTATGCTTGAAAAAACAGATCAAAAGCAATGTAAAATTTGGTGTTGGTTTTAGAAAGCATGACCAAGTTGAAAACAATGCTGTAAATGTATCTGGTTCTGTTAAAATCATTCCTACAAACAAGGATGGCTAAGAGGTTAAAATAACTGGCAAACTTGGTAATAATATCACTTTGGAAAGACCTGTGGAGACCTCAACTTTTGAGGAAATTGAGAAATACCAATTTAAACCCACATGGTCTGATGAGTGTGACATCCTTGAAAACTTTAAACCATTGGATTTCACAACCACTGATGGTGTAAAAGCTCCCAAGGCAAAAGTGATTCCTCTTAATGACATCCCAGCAGTTGTTCAAAAATCTGTTGCTAAGGAGTCTGAAAAAAAGAAGAAAAGAGAAAAGATTAAAAACTTGTTTTGTGATTTTTGTGAAAAGAAAAATCATTTGACCAAAGATTGCTTTCACTTAAAAGCTTATGATCTTAACAAAACAAGAACTGTTGGGCCTTCACAAAGCTGCACCATCTGTGGTAAATCAAACAACAAAACTCAGGAATGTGTGTATCTCAAATCCTTTGATGTAAAAAAGAATGAGTACACTGCAAAAACTTCCTTGAGTTCATCAAGTTCATCTGTCAAATTCACCAAAAACCAACCACTGTTTGTGCCAGTCCAAACAGCTGAACCAAACCTCTGTTAAAAGAGATGTTCAGGTGACTGATGCACCCCCTGCCAACCAATACAGAAGAGGTAAGGGACAACCACCATACCCTAGGGTCCCACACGTTTATGAGGCTTACAAAAGGCCTTCTAAACCAAAAGTGAATAGGCATCCCTTTGGGTACCAGCAGATGATAGGGCAAGACCCCCAACAGTGGTTAGAGAAAAACAGTACCAAAACTGTCCAAACCCCTGAGCTAACCATTGTCCATCCACCTGAACTTAACCTTGACACTGTTGAGACCCCATCCAAAGCCTTATTGGCTTTGGAAACCCTAATGAACTAACCTTTTACTACATGTGCAGGGAGCTTCTGCATGCTTAGATAGTTTGTGGTATGTAGATAGTGGAGGCTCCAGGCACATGACAGGATGTAGAGCCATTCTTAAAGAATTCAAAACTCATGGAGGGGGTGATATATCCTTTGGTAATAATAGTAAAGGGAAGGTTCTGGGGTCTGGTACAGTTCAGTCTGGAAAAGTTAAGTTTGAAAATGTCAATCTAATAGACAATCTAAAATTCAACCTCTTAAGTGTCTCTCAAATGAGTGATAAGGGCTATGGCTCATTCTTTACAAAAGAGTGTTGTAGGATTGTTGGACCAGAAATGGTTGAAAAGATTGAAGCAATAATAAAAAATGGAAAAACCCAACTTGTTGCTCAAAGGAGTGGCAATGTTTATGTGGTGGATTTGTCAAAAGAGAGCCCCAGGACTGATGCATGTATGTTCTCAGCTGCTTTTAGAAAAGAGACAGAATTATGGCACAGGAGATTGGGGCACACAAATCTCAAGACAATCACTGCTATTTCAAAACAGGGGTTAGTAAGAGGCTTACCTCAAAAATTGTTCACCTGTCCTAAGCATTGTGTTTCCTGTCTAAAAGGAAAACAACATAAAAGCTCACACAAATCAATTGAAGAGTCCAAAATAACCAAGTGTTTGCAAATGCTTCACATGGATCTGTTTGGCCCAGTTAAAGTAATGAGTCTTAGGAAGAAAAGATATTGTTTGGTTATTGTTGATGACTTTTCTAGGTTTACATGGACTTACTTTTTACACTCAAAAGATGAGACTGTAGGCATTCTGCAAGACTTTGTGACACAGGTTGAAAAGCAGTTTGATTTGCCAGTAAAAGTCTTCAGGAGTGATAATGGCACAGAGTTCAGAAATAAGGAGTTAGATGATTTTTGTGTGTCAAAAGGAATTGTAAGGCAGTACAGCATTGCAAGGACACCAGAGCAAAATGGGGTTGTTGAAAGAAAGAATAGGACTTTGATTGAGGCTGCCAGAACCATGCTTGCTGATTCAGGTTTGCCATTAACTTTTTGGGCAGAGGCAGTAAACACTGCTTGCTATGTCCAAAACAGAGTTTGAATCAACCCCAGGCATCAAAAGACTGTCTATGAACTGCTGTATAAAATAAAGCCATTAATTTCATATTTCAAAGTTTTTGGTTGCCCATGTTTCATTTTAAACTTAAAAGATTCTATCTCAAAGTTTGCAGCCAAAATTGATTGTGGTTATCATCTGGGATACTCAACCACTGCTAAGGCCTACAAAGTGTTTAACACAAGGACCAAAACAGTGGAAGAGACTTTGAATGTAAAGTTCAATGAACTTTCATCAATGAAAATCCCAGCAAATCCTGCTGAATTATTTGATCTTGATAAATTCACATTTGAAAGTGTTGCTGTCAAGACTAACAATGCAGGTTCATCAGAAAATCCTCTATCAGACTATGGATATGAAGTCATCATTCCTCAACAAAAGTCTGCTTCAATGGGAAGAGCAGCAGATGTTCAAAACAGCTGTCAAAGCTCATTCACTGCTACCTCAACAGTTGTTAACCAAAGTAGCACTTCTTCATCAACCACTGTTGACAAAGGCCATCAAACAGTGGATAAAAGTCAACAAGTTTTCACACCTGTTCCTCCTATTCCTCCCCCTCCATTTGAAGCCACTGCTGGATCATCAAAGTCACCAGCAGTGGTTAGTTCAAATGACTCACATCTGCAGTCTCATCCACCTGACCAAATCATTGGCAACATCAGTGAAGGGGTGCTCACAAGAAGCCAATCCCAAAACATCTGTCTTTTTGCTAGTTTCCTATCTCTCCATCAGCAAGTCAAGTACCAAGAGGCACTGAAAGACAACAACTGGGTAGAAGCCATGCAAGAGGAGCTCCAACAGTTTAAAAGACAACAAGTATGGGAGCTTGTGCCACTGCCAAAAAGATGTAAATCCTATTGGCACAAAGTGGGTCTTCAAAAAAAAAAACTGATGAAAGGGGTATTGTTGTCAAGAATAAAGCTAGGCTTGTGGTTCAAGGGTTCAAACATGAAGAGGGCATTGACTATGATGAAACATTTGCCCCTGTAGCAAGACTTGAAGCTATCAGATAATTCCTGGCCTTTGCTGTCAACCACAACATCAAGGTGTATCAAATGGATATCAAATATGCATTCTTCTATGGTAAGATCCAAGAAGAGGTTTATGTTTGTCAACCTCCAGGCTTTGAGGATCCATTTAATCCAAATCATGTCTACAAGCTAAATAAAGCTTTGTATGGCCTGAAACAAGCACCAAGAGCCTGGTATAAAACTTTTTCCACCTTTCTACTCTCCATAGGTTTCACAAGAGGTTAAATAGACAAAACACTGTTTTTAAAATGGAGAGGAAAGGATTTGATGATTGTCCAGATTTATGTGGATGACATCATCTTTGGTAGCACATGTAATAAAATGTGTGAAGAATTTAGAAAACTCATGACAGCTGAGTTTGAAATGAGTGCAATGGGTGAACTCCAGTGCTTTCTTGGTCTCCAAGTAAGGCAACTGGAAAATGACACTTTTATCCATCAAGGCAAATATGCCAAAGAAACTTTAAAGAAATTTGAGATGGATGATTGTAAGCCATGCAGTACACCCATTGCAACCAATAAAGTTGTCATGTCTGATGAAAAGGATGATTTGGTTGATCAAACTTTATATAGAAGCATGATTGGGTCCTTATTGTACCTAACTGCATCTAGGCCAGATATCATGTTTGCAACATGTGTTTGTGCAAGATCCTAATCAGCCCCTAGAAAGTCAAATTTAATTGCTGTAAAAAGGATATTCAGATACCTAAAAGGTGCTCCCACACTTGGTATCTGGTATCCAACTGATGGAAATATCAAGCTTTTAGGTTTCTCAGATAGTGAGTTTGCTGGATGTGACAAGACAAGGAAGTCCACTTCAGGAGGGTGCCAATTCCTTGGCATTTGCTTAGTATCTTGGCAAAGCAAAAAACAAGCAGTTGTTTCCACATCCACTGCTGAGGCAGAATATATAGCTACTGCAAGCTGTATAGCCTAACTGCTTTGGCTTCAAAATCAATTGCTGGATTTTGGTATCACTGCCCTAAAGACACCTCTCATGTTGGACAGTCAGGCAACAGAAAATATCATCAAAAATCCAGTATCTCATTCAACCACCAAGCACATAGACATCAGCCATCACTTTGTGGGGGATTGCTATGAAAAAGGTTTGATTTCTCTGCATCATGTTCCAACTAAAGATCAGCTGGCAGATGTGCTAACCAAAGCATTAGACACATCCACCTTTGAAAACTTGATCTCTAGGATTGGCATGCTGAATATAGAATAACAGGCAAAATCCTGTTTTTCTATGAATAAAAGCATTAAAATGTTTTCAGAAAATCAAAAATCCATCCTTAAAAATAGCTAAAAATGAATTTTTCATTAAATCCTTAAAAGTCTGCCATAACCACTGTTTTGTTCAAACATCTGTCCCACTAAAAGCTGTCCACTGCTAAAAGTCAACCTCTGTTCTCTCATTTCCTTGGTAATCACTGTTGTTCAAAATTAGTGTTTTCATCCACTGATATTCTATCCACTGCTAAGTTTAAATCACCCACTGCCTTCATTATGAACGTTGCAACCACTGATATTTGCTTCATCAGTGGTTTTCTAAACAACTGTCTTCTATTATTCATCTTGTCATCAGAGGTTGGCACGTGGACAGTACATAGCGGTCAGATCTTTTGTAACCGCTGCCACATCAGCATTCATTTTTCCCCTATAAAACCCTGATCAAAACCCCCAAACAGGGTTTTACACTGTCGAATTGAATTCTAAAATTCCTTTCTCAAAGCAGTTCCATCTTTCTCTCTCAAATCCTTCATCGTCTTCTTCATCTTATAACCTACTCATGTCTTCTTCCGCTCCAAAATCATCATCTTCATCAACTAAAAAGGTCACTCAAATGGCCACCGAACCCATTGAAATTCCATATAAAGCTCCTCACAATTACTTGGGTATACTCACAAAACCCACTAACACTGAAACCTACAACTCCATCATTGACGCTCTTTCATCTTCAAAGTACAAAACTTTGTTGACTGCTGATGCGTGTGAAGTGTATATATAAGTTTAAATATATTTTAAGCCCTTTTACACTTTTTAGTCAAGTTTTAAATTTATAAAACACGATATTTACTAACACTAAACACACATATGGGCAAGTGCACCCATCGTGAGCGTAGTATAGTGTTGGTAAGATACCGAGGTCGTCCAAGGACACAAGAGCTTTTAGTACTGGTTTATCCTCAACGTCTAATCAAATCAAAAGTTTAGAAAAATGTTTTAAACTAAGAAAATAAAAATTAACTAAAATGCTGAAAAATAAAAATAAAAGAAAAACAGATAGACAAGATGAATCACTTGGTTCTGACTCGTGTTTAGTGTAACCTTTGATTATTTCCGCACTTTTGCACTTATTTAAGAGATTATCTTAGTTATTCTAGTAGGCCCCTCTTTTAGAGGTGATGTTACCCTCAACCCAGTAGTTTGAGTCAGCAAGGATACAATCCTAAAGGGTCGGATTATTGAAAGATAATTAATTAAGTTATTAATGCAAATTATGGTAGGCCCCTCTTTTGAAGGTGACGTTACCCTCGACTAAGTAGTCTGAGTCAGCAATGATACAGTCCTAAGTAGCTGGGTTATAGTATTAATAGTAGTTAACTTATGAGGGGATCAAAGAGTTTGGACCCCCGCCATCCAATACCGTTAAGTATTGAAGGAGGTCCTACTAAATTTGACCCAGGTCCCTTGCAGGATCTCTAAACGCTGAACAACGGCAAGACTCTTACCAAATCGTTCCCTTAACCCTCGACCAGGTAGCCAACATACCTCCATATAGACCGTGGAGATATGAATGGTGAAAATCTTTTATTTTATATAGACAGTAAAATAATGCCAAGACACCACAGACAAACGATAAGAAAGAATCACCATCAACATAAGAAACTAGTTATTAAAGTCATTAATACATAACCAATTAAAAAGTGCGAAAAGATTAAAAATAAAAAGTATTACACTAGACACTTGTCTTCACCAAGTGATGTAAGAGACTTAGGCAAACATGGCCTTGATTGTCAAGAACTCTTATGATCAATCTTGGATCCCGAGACGACTTACACACTCTATGATGGACAATGGATGATGGTGGTGGATGATGGTGTTATGGTGGTGGTGGGTGGTGGGTGAAGTGTGAGAGAGGTGGTGTGCCAAGGGATGGTTTGAGCTTGAGCTAAGCACTCCTATTTATAGGCTGAACAAAAGCTTCGGCACGGCCCCGTGTCCACATCCTTCTCTTTCTTCATTAATTGCTCTTGTCTTTATTAGTTGACCACGCCCCCGTGTCCACTGAGCACGACCCCGTGTGCAGAAGCATATCTGTACTATGAAGATTTGCCTAGATTCTGTGAATCTTATAGTTGACCACGGCCCCGTGCCCGCTGAGCATGACCCCGTGGTGGGCAATAGAAGCTTCTACCACTTTGTCTTTTCTGCTGACACTTGGGCACGCCCCCGTGCTGGCTGAGCACGGGGCGTGTTCAGTCTTCTGTCTTCTTGTTTTGCTTGGGAAGATGTTGTTGTGGGGTCGGGCATGTCACGTTTGTTCCTTTTCTTGTATTTATGTTAGATTTTGCTGTCTTTTTGCTTCTTTTGTTAATTTGAGCTCATTTAATCCTGAAAATACAAAAGGAAGACAAAAGCACATTTTTTCCAACATTAGTACTAAAAAAGGGTTAGTTTTATGCCACAGTTGTTGTAATTTATATGTTGCATTTTGCACACATCAAATACCCCCACACTTGAACCATTGCTTGTCCTCAAGCAAAACTCTTTATAATGTGCTTTACACTCCCAAATGGAATGGGTAGAAGAGAAAGTTTTTAGGCTTGTCGTAGAGTGTCGGGATTTCCAAGATTCTTTATTAAGTTTTATTTTTATTTATTTACAATCCTATTCGTCATGATTTATTTAAAACTTTTCATAAGATAAACTACTTATTAGGGCATAACATGCCTCTTTAAAATTCTCTTTATATACAAGTTCACATACCTCTCGGGGGATCACTCAACACTCGGCCGAAAATGTATTTTAGTGGATCACTCGAGAGCGGCATGGAACTTACTCCTACCATAGGCTTGCCAAGCAATCAATCCTCCTTCTTTTTAACTATATACCTTTCGTAAATATCAAGAGGACTTTTTGGGTGAAGGGTTAGGCTTGGGTTAAAGGTAGGTGGTTGGGTTAGTGGTTAGTAGAAATGGCGAAAAAGCGTAAAAAGCATCGGTTTTCGTAAGACTTTCTATTTTTCAACTTTTTATTTTGATGAAGCTATTATTCAAACAAAGTTGTTTTTGATGAACTTGTTTGTTTATTTTTTTCTTTTGCTTCATCAACAACACTAAATATATATTTTTTCTCTTTTTTTTTTTTGAAAAGTCATACGAAAAACCGAGCTAGTTACTAAAATAAAGGGTTAAAAATGAAAAAGGTTTTGGTGGGTGAAAGGGTGTTTGGTTTAGGTTATGAAATGAAAAGGTTTAGGCTCAAAGGGGCTAACTAGGGGGATTTTGGGTAGGTGGTAAAAAAAAAAATAATGGTGTAGAAATAAAAAGGGTTAGTCCTAATGCCTCCATCATTTACTTACTCGGGTTTAAGTTGGTAAGGACCGGGAATGTATCGTCATGGCAAGTTCTAGAGTCATAAGAACCAAGCGGCTATTCACACAAGAAACGAAAAATGAGCATTTAATTTAAAGATATATATTTGTTTGCTCAATAAAGGCTCAAAACTCACTTTTGTGGGAATGAGTTTTTATGTGATCAAGTATATATAATTAAATTTTAACTAAGCTTGTTATGCCTTTTCACAATTTTCTTATGTTGGTTCTTTTTTATCATGACGCTATCGGTTGTAAATTTGTAAAAATATAACCTTTTTAGAACTTTGAAATTCCCAAGTTAAACCTAGACAAGTAAAAAAAATGAAAATTTTTGAAAAAATTTGGGGTGATTAGCGGTTCCAATAGAGTTTTGTGTAAGGCTTGTATTTAGAACTTGCAAGATTCAAGGTTTTAGCATCCCCCCCACACTTAAATTACACATTGTCCTCAATGTGTCCCAAAAATAAGTTTTTAGGTTGATTGAATGTGTAAAAGGTGTGATTTAAACAAAAATTTTGTGTTACTGGGCGCTGAACACGGCCCCGTGTTGTCCGGGCACGGCCTCGTGTTCAAGTGCCAGTAACAATATTAAATCAAGAGAAACAGAAGCCTGGACACGGGGGCGTGTTGGGTGAACACGGCCCGTGTCCAGTTACCTGAACTGGGTCTTTTCTGCAGACTTTGCAGCACGGGGCCGTGTTGGGCGGACACGACCCGTGCCGAGCTTACTGTAAACGAAGAAAATCGTCGGATGGTCCTGTTTTCCTGCATGGGGTGCTGGTTCAAGCTTCCCTCATTTCCTTTGCCATCTCAAGTGTGTTTTATTCATTTTAGCACCATCCAAACACCAAATTAACTAAAACCATCATTCATTAAGTCATAGAGAGAATTACATCATAGTCCTAAAATTAAAATACTAGATAGTTAGGTCAAAGAAACACAAGAAATCTAAACCAAGGAGTTCTAGCCTACTACTTATTCTATTAGCAAAATTTCCGAAAAGGTAAATCTTTCGGTTAGATGTGGCTTGAAAAACTCCTTTCTCCGGTCATGGGTTCCTCACACGTCGGCGAGCCACTCTTCTATCTCCCTAGGGAGAAGAAAAGCGGGCTCATTGGCATTGGTTTGAGGACGTGCAACTTCCGCCGGGACTTCTTGGAGTTCTTCAAGAGGAGGTTCCTCCGGAATGTCATCCCAACCGGTAGGATTGTGGATTCCAAGTGCTAGGTTCCAATCCTCTTGAGGAAGGATCGGTTCCATAGGAGGTGTTACAAGAATGTTTAACCTCTGGTGCAAGAGGTTTATTTCTTGAAAACTGTTTTCCAACCCCACCGAAAGATAATTTATACGGTCTATTAGGACCTCTTCTACTGAAGTCATCTCGTTAAGGGCTTCACGTAACGCCATCACATATCTTACGAGAGTTGCTTCAATTGATGGCCTCCTTTCCCTTCGACTGTTTCTGGAGTGCGCAGAAGAGGTTCCACTGTTTTGGCTAGACATTCTATGAAAACAAACCAAAAATAGTTTGTTTTAATGAAACAGTATCACGGACACGGCCCCGTGCTCACTGAGCACGGCCCCGTGTTCACCTTTCTGCAATTTTTTAGAACAAGGAATCTTGAAGTTTCAAATTATTTTCTCAACTCATGAGGCATTTTTGAACATAAATAACTTAAAACAATGTTGTGTAACTTATTTTTAACAAGATTCCTTGAACAAAAAGTTAACAAACATCACAATAAAGCTTGAAATCAAGCTTCAATGGAGGTGTTGTTGCAAGAAAGATGAACAAGAAGGTAAAGGATAAAAGAGGAAGGGACAAGATGTTTGTTAGAAACTTCTTTTAGAACATACCTAGGATGGTAAGTTAGAAAATCCTTTCAAATCTCTGTCCCTGAATGGTCCAAATGTGCAGGATTCTTGGCTGCATTTATAGAAAACGACAGCAGGCTGGACACGGCCCCGTGTCGGCTGGACACGGCCCCGTGTGCAGGCAAGATCCTGACACGTTTTGTCCGTATTCTGACAAAAGTCAGAAGGGAATCTTTTGGTGGACACGGGGGCGTGTGGACCTGGGCACGGCCCCGTGTCGGAGGGCTGTTTATGAACTTTGTCTATTTTTAAGGAACTTTTCCGGATCGGGTGGTTCCTTACTGGATGGAACAACCCCAAAGTGCCTAAGATACCTTAATTGTTCTAGATTAAGACGAAAATGCAAGAGGTTGTCGGTGAGGGTGATTCCTATGCTATATGTAGGTGGACAAGTCCAACCCTTTCCCGGGATCTCGTTAAAGAAGGTGTATGTCGAATCGCTCAGGTCTATGTATGCATCGAACGAAGTCGATGGGGAGTCCTTCACGGCACAATTGACACAGGGACGACTATCGCTCAAGTCCTCACTAGAGTTAGAAGTATCGTCGGAAACAATGAAGTTGTTTGAATGCGAGCCCAACGCATCTTCTTGGTTATCTTCTTGGGATAGATTATTGAAATCTTTCCTAAGTTCTTTTAACCAATTAAGAATTAGATCTTCTAATTGAAATAATTCATCGAGAAGCATTTCTCCTAAAAATCCGATTGGGAGCATTCGAGGGAGAGATAGGGATTATTTTTACTGTCGCCCCTCTTAAGGATACAAGGGAACGATGGGTCTATATAGTGGGGCTTATAATTTAGAAAATAACATTCTAATTCCTTAGGGGTACCACCACATAATTGACACCACATACCATAAGAGTGCCGAAAGTAAAAAGTATCAGTATCACTCATGTTTGTGTCAGAATTTACCAACCATCGGGATCTTACGGTTCTGTTTTCAGTAACTGAATCTTGGGCATGGGGGCGTGTTGAGTGGGCACGGCCCCGTGTTCAGCTTACTGTCTGACTTAAAACAGGATTGCCAGTTCCAATGATTGGGCACGGGGCGTGTTCAGCTGGCACGGCCCGTGCTGAGTTCTGCAGAAGCTGAAAAACTAAGAAAAATCTTTAAAAAATGAAAAATATGAAAAACGATTAGGCCGCTGATTCCTAACTTTCTTAAAATCCTTGTGTCCCCGGCAACGGCGCCAAAAACTTGATGCGTGTGAAGTGTATATATAAGTTTAAATATATTTTAAGCCCTTTTACACTTTTTAGTCAAGTTTTAAATTTATAAAACACGATATTTACTAACACTAAACATACATATGGGCAAGTGCACCCATCGTGAGCGTAGTATAGTGTTGGTAAGATACCGAGGTCGTCCAAGGACACAAGAGCTTTTAGTACCCGTTTATCCTCAACGTCTAATCAAATCAAAAGTTTAGAAAAATTTTTAAACTAAGAAAATAAAAATTAACTAAAATGCTGAAAAATAAAAATAAAAGAAAAACAGATAGACAAGATGAATCACTTGGTTCCGACTCGTGTTTAGTGTAACCTTTGATTATTTCCGCACTTTTGCACTTATTTAAGAGATTATCTTAGTTATTGTAGTAGGCCCCTCTTTTGGAGGTGACGTTACCCTCAACCCAGTAGTTTGAGTCAGCAAGGATACAATCCTAAAGGATCGGATTATTGAAAGATAATTAATTAAGTTATTAATGCAAATTATGGTAGGCCCCTCTTTTGAAGGTGACGTTACCCTCGACTAAGTAGTCTGAGTCAGCAATGATACAGTCCTAAGTAGCTGGGTTATAGTATTAATAGTAGTTAACTTATGAGGGGATCAAAGAGTTTGGACCCCCGCCATCCAATACCGTTAAGTATTGAAGGAGGTCCTACTAAATTTGACCCAGGTCCCTTGCAGGATCTCTAACAACGGCAAGACTCTTACCAAACCGTTCCCTTAACCCCCGACCAGGTAGCTAACATACCTCCATATAGACCGTGGAGATAGACGGTAAAATAATGCCAAGACACCACGGACAAACGATAAGGAAGAATCACCTTCAACATAAGAAACTAGTTATTAAAGTCAATAATACATAACCAATTAAAAAGTGCGAAAAGACTAAAAATAAAAAGTATTACACTAGACACTTGTCTTCACCAAGTGATGTAAGAGACTTAGGCAAACATGGCCTTGATTGTCAAGAACTCTTACGATCAATCTTGGATCCCGAGACGACTCACACACTCTTTGATGGACAATGGATGATGGTGGTGGATGATGGTGTTATGGTGGTGGTGGGTGGTGGGTGAAGTGTGATAGAGGTGGTGTGCCAAGGGATGGTTTGAGCTTGAGCCAAGCACTCCTATTTATAGGCTGAACAGAAGCTTCGGCACGGCCCCGTGTCCAGTGGGCACGGCCCCGTGTCCACATCCTTCTCTTTCTTCATTAATTGCTCTTGTCTTTATTAGTTGACCACGCCCCCATGTCCGCTGAGCACGACCCCGTGTGCAGAAGCATATCTGTACTATGAAGATTTGCCAAGATTCTGCGAATCTTATAGTTGACCACGGCCCCGTGCCCGCTGAGCACGGCCCCGTGGTGGGCAATAGAAGCTTCTACCACTTTGTCTTTTCTGCTGACACTTGGGCACGCCCCAGTGCTGGCTGAGCACGGGGCGTGTTCAGTCTTCTGTCTTCTTGTTTTGCTTGGGAAGATGCTGTTGTGGGGTCGGGCATGTCACGTTTGTTCCTTTTCTTGTATTTATGTTAGATTTTGCTGTCTTTTTGCTTCTTTTGTTAATTTAAGCTCATTTAATCCTGAAAATACAAAAGGAAGACAAAAGCACACTTTTTCCAACATTAGTACTAAAAAAGGGTTAGTTTTATGCCACAATTGATGTAATTTATATGTTGCATTTTGCACACATCAAATACCCCCACACTTGAATCTTTGCTTGTCCTCAAGCAAAACTCTTTATAATGTGCTTTACACTCCCAAATGGAATGGGTAGAAGAGAAAGTTTTTAGGCTTGTCGTAGAGTGTCGGGATTTCCAAGATTCTTTATTAAGTTTTATTTTTATTTATTTACAATCCTCAGGCACCTGCTGCTGAGCCCACTGCTCTAGGTGATCACAGTAGCAAAACAACTGCTGTGAAACCCACACCTAAAACCACCAGAAAACCAAGACAAAAGAAAAAACAAAAGCCCCCTAAACCTGCAAAAAAGGCAACTCTGGAAGATGAGATCCCAGAGCAACTGCTAGTGACAACACAAAAGTCACCTAAAACCACTGCTGCTACTTCCTCACAGCAGATGGTAGAAAGATGTCAACCCATGCCTTAAACTCCTCCTGCTTTTTCACAAAAAGAACAGGTTGTACACATAGGGACACCACAATATGATGCTCTAGAATCACTTGATTCTATCATCCACAGCCCACTTCCCGGGGCAAATTCGCTTTCTACACCCATCCTCACTTCCACAATTCCCCCAAAAACAAAACTTTTGTTGGCTGCTCTTGATTTAAACCAGTCCTTCTCACTCACCTGTCATTGAGAATATACCTCAACAAGTGACTGGGTCTGGTATTTCAATCATTGCTAACCCACCAACAACACCTGAGGAGGTTACACCCCTTGAGTTACAAGTAACTCTTGGTGGTAGTTCAAGTGAACCACTACAAGTGCTGAATCCACTGGTTTGCATTTGGACAGTGGTTTCATCAATAAGACTTCCTTGAAGGCAATTTCTTCTCTAGGAACACTTGTGTATCCAGTATTTACTGGTTCACTAAAAAGTCTTTCTCATTTTGAAGGAAGAAGTCCCCAGTACCAAGACAAAGGGGCATCAGTGGATGATTTCTGGGATACATTTCCTGAGTCAACCACTGTTACAACCACTACTAGTGGGAAATCAGATAATCCCATTAAGTTGGGTGATGGTTTAATGTACCGAGAATTTACGGCTAGAGTTGACAAACTGGATACATATGTTGCAGAAATTAAAGACATGCTGCAACAGTTGTTGAAAGCTCAAAAGGTACCACCCACTGCTGCTCCAGCTCAAGCACTTGCACCACAACATGCACCTGCTGCAAATGAGCTCTGGAATTTGTTTCAACCATTGCTCATCCATCAAAGACAATTAGCTGATCAGCAACATGAGATTCAAGTTCAAAAGATTAGAAATGTCATGGAAGCAAGGTATAAAGACACACAAGCAGATATCAAGGCTATCAAGGCTCATTTATTGAACACCACTGGCACTGCTCCTCCCTCAATCATTTTTGTGGACAACCCTCCACCAGCTGATGCCAAAACGGGGGAGAAATTAAAGCAGTTGAAGAAAAAGGGGTATGAAGATGGTCTTTACATTGCACCTGACAATTCAAGCATGCTTGCAGATATCCCCAAGCCAGATGGGTCTAAAAAGGTTGATGTGACTATAAATGCCATTGCTGATGCAAAAGCAAGAGTTAAAAAGGATATGGAGGCAAAGGATAATGCCAGGTTTGAGCAAGAGAAAAGAGTTTTTATGGAGATGAATGGGCAGGGTACTTCTGGGCTAAAGGATGAAGAAAATCCTGTGCAGAAAAGAAAGCCCATTAGAAAAGTGAGGCAACCCAAGACCACGCCATCCAGATCTACAAAACACTCTTCCAAACCTTCCAAAAGCTCCAAACATCAATCTCCAAAAACAACAGTTGTTGTAACACCTGTTGTATCAACAACTGTTGGTACTTCAGTGGTTTCAGCAGTTGTTAACCCAACAACCACCACTTCAACCACAACCACTGATCACACTACAACCACTGCCACACCAAACATACAATCACCACCAAAAACATCCTCACCACCAAAACAGCCTCCTGCCAAAAAGCAGAAGACAGCCGATGACACATCATCAGTTGTAATGACAACAGTGGTTGAAACACCAGTAGTTTCAACAGCTGTTAGTCAGCCACCATCCACTTCAAAACCATCCAAAACACCACCAGCCTATCCTAAACCCAAAAGGAGAAGGATATTACTTAATGATGATGATTCTTCACCTCCACCAACATCTTCACAACCATTGTCACTTGCAATTATTCCAAACCCTGTTCCACTCTCTTCTGCCAAGTCTTCAAGCTAACCACTGCCATTGTCTCTGCAGCTGTTCAGTATCCCTTAGAGCTTGCAGCTGTCAGAGAAGAAATAAAGTCTTTTTATTCTGAAGATGATCCTGATAAAAGGAGTTTGCCATCTGTTGATGGATATCCAAGACCTAAAAATATTGAAGAATACTTGAAAATAAAAGGTCAACAAGCAGAGGATATTTCCAAAAGAAATTCAAAGGGTAAAACTGACAAGGAAATCCAAAGATACTACCAATTTTTTTATTACTCAAGTCAATACTTTGGAAAGATTTTCAAAGAACCTCTGTCAGTAACTGTCAGAAAGAGATGATGAGACCCTAAGAAAAGACTATATTGAGCACATCATAGCCTTCAAAAGGTATAAGGGTGACAAAGCTCAATATAAAGAATGGACAGTGGGTGAGCTCAAGGAAGAGTTAGCAAGAATTGAGAAAATGAACAAAGATAAAGTCAAACATACTCCTCCTGTTTGGGCAAATAACAAAAAGAATGCACCAGATAAAGTGTTAGAACTGAAGAGAATGAAAGAGGAACTTATTACTGCAGATTCTGGGTCAAGAAATCAGGTGACAAGGTGGAAAGAAGACAAAGTCAGGGCCAGCTACAAAAATTTGGAAGAACTTAGAAAGAAAAATCCAAACATCCCACAAAAGCCTGACTATCCTGAAGCAGAGGTCTCAACAAGATCACCAAAGCTGCAAATCAGGAAATCTACTGCTCCACCTGGTGCCTTCATTTATCAAAGAAGAAGACAAAAACAGATGGAAGCAGAAACAACAGAGGATTTAGCTGCTAGTGATGATATTATAAAATCAGTCCTTAAGCAGATGATGGCTGAAAATGCTGAACTTGCTCAAGCTCAAAGCACTGCTCAGTCAGTCATCACCAGGCCACCTTCACCAAACTCATCTTCAATAAAGCCTCTCCCAATAAACCCACTGGACTCAAAAGTACTAAAGTGGAAGTCTGACAAACAGACCCACGTATTGACCCTGATCAAGTCCAGTGGTGAAGTGAAGAAAATATCAAGGGAACAAGCACTGGGCCTGGGTGTTGAAGATCTGCAAGATCTACTTGATCTTCCACTGTGCAGGGATGAGGATGACACAGACTCCTTGAATTTTGAATTACAATTTAAAGGACAAGTCAGGGAGCTGTTGATGAGACAATAAAGTTCCACAATAATGAAGAGTTTTGGCATCATCTGTTCTAGGGGGAGATTGTTGGGATTGAACCCTACCAGAGGAACAGTTGATTAAAGCCAAAACTGGATCAGAGCAGTGGATCCAGAATAAGCAGTGGATGTATATAAGTCTCTCCCCTTGAAAGTGATTCTAACAACTGATGACCTACATCCACTAATCCTTTACAACAACTGCTGATCAAGTATAAAGACTGATGAAGACTAAAGCCCTGATGATCAATCTACTGTTATGGGTCAAGCTCTACTGAAGAAACAAAGTACTGCTGGAGTCACAACAGTGGAAGGATAAAGCAGTAGTTTAGTCTTTCTTTTGTAATGTATTGCTATCAGTAGTTAGCTAAGCAGTGTTTGTATTAGATCAGTAGTTAGAGTTTGTTAGGAGGTTAAATGTCACTTTCATGGTGACGTCAGCCAAGATGCTTTGGTGGTTTGCTCGTGCCTATAAATAGAACAGTACCCTGTACTGTTCTATTGGCTCTTTCACCACTTGTCTTCCTGTACGAACAATTCACTGTGAGCTCAGGCTGAGGGGGAGTTTGTATTACATGCATGCAAAAGTTGTAATCGGTGATTGAAATAAATTCAAACATTCGGTTCAATGTTAAACTTGTGTGTTAAAAGCATTTCTCCTGTTTGATTGTGTGCAAAGTTTATTTCCATCTTAATTCCGCTGCATTACTTGTTCATCTTCATTAAACAAAAACACAATAAAAAAGAAACTCAGATCCTAACAACCACATTTTCAGCTACACCATTGTTGGGCGCATGGACAGTTTAGGAAACTGTCCCACTCCTGATGTTATATTTCTATATGCGCTCACGGAGGGGGTTCACATCAACTTCGCCACACGTATGGCAGATTATTTCATGCACAGTTCAGGCAGGGCCCCTAGCAGCCAAATCCATAGGGGTCAATATGTCACGCAGCTTGCCTACGCTATGGGAATAATGACAGACGAAGTGGTAGAAGGTCTAACTTTGGTCACTGAAGGTACGTATGTGGATATCCATTCATTGAAGGCTATGGGGATAATCGCGGAGACCGACAAAAGAGATAGGTTAAAAGGATTAGACAGCGAGGTCTGGGACCCGTTGCCACCCGAGCCAGCGGATGATGAGGATGAGGTTATGCACGAGAAGGAGGAGGAGGAGCATCAACAGCCACCACACACACCACCACATCAGGAGCCCCCGCAGTTCCAGCATTGGCCTCCCTGCATCCCGTCATATCCTGAGTTTTATGGTCAATTTCAGCAAATGCAGATAAATCAAGAGCAGCTGAGAGTAAATCAAGAGCAACTGAGAGCCAACCAGGATGCGATGCGGGCGAATCAAGATTTCATGCGCCAAGAGGTGCATGTCGGGTTCTCATACATCTTTGGGGGTCTTCATAATGCCTTCCCCAACTACTTTGGCGAGCCCCCACAGTTCCCATTCGGGAACACAGGTGACTATGGTGGGGCTGGCACATCCGGCACAGGTGGAGGTGCCGATGATGAGTAGTGGAGGAGTTCTGAGCTGGTGGTTATGGTAGTATTTTAGTAGTTTATTTTGAGTGTTCATTTTGGTTATTATTGTAAACACCCGCGGTTATGTATTTTGTTTTTCAGACATTATGGTTTATTTGCTTCGTTTATGTATGGATATTTAGTACTCTTTTTATTTATTTAGATCATGGTTTGTGTTGCGATTAGATTGTCCCGCCTGCTGTTTTGTTTTGCTTTGCTTTGTGACATCCATGCAGATCTTTGAAGCACATCTTGGACCAAAAAGACACGGCAGAATCAGCTTTAGAGACAGCCTTGGAGCCTCGTTTCATCTCAGTCATCTTCAGGGGAGTGTTATTCTCCTTTTTCTCTATATTCTGGGTTTCGCATTGGGGGCAATGTGAAGTTCAAGTGTGGGGAGGGGGTTTAACATTTTGACTTTGTTTGTCCTAAAAAAATCAAAATCAAAAAAATCAAAGCTATTGTACATATTTTTAGTAAATAAACCGGTTAGTTGTTGTTTTAGAAAGCTTCAGATATGACAAAAATCCGACAAGCCAAATAAATTTTGAAAAAGATAACTAAAAAACGTGACAAACAAAGAATAACTTGCATGATAATTTTCACACTTTTACCCATTCCTTCCGTTATGTGAGCATATTTGAGCCTTAAATTTGTTATATGTTTGTTCATTTCGGAGTAGGAGCGAGCCGGATGTCACATGTAGTTTAGAACTTGTCACTAGCATGCTTTTTAAGACCATAAATGTGTGAAATTGTGTAGAAATGATAGAGGCACCTAGAAAACCCTTTGTTATTAGCCTTTTTCTTTGTTTTATCTTTCCCTAAACCCTACGTTACCCACTAGGATTAACCATGTTGAGCCTTTTCCATGTTTTTCTTTCGTTTACCCAACCAATTCACCCACTTAGCCAAATTTAGCCTTTTTATTTTTAAACTTTTTGTGTTAAAACTCTGTTAAAAATCGTTTAACTAGCGCTTCTTGTAGTTAGTTGTTCATTGTACAAAGCTATTAGAATATATATGCAAAAAAAAAATCAGAAAATCAAACACCCTAAAATAGGGTAAAGTCGACAAAATTCTAGCAATTTTAGGTGCTAAAATGATGAAATTTCGTTGATGAGCTCGATACCACAAAAAGTCGTCTTTTTAAGGCATTAGTATATATAGTGTAGTTGTTTTACGCTTGTTAAACGTGATTACCAATTTTTAACCATTTAGTCACTTTAAAATTTCCATTCCACACCCTTCACCCAAGCCTTTCGTTACAACCAGTAAAGACCTCTTGATTTACATTTTTTCGCTTGTTAGTTGGTGGAGATAAGATCTTGTGACAAGCTTATGATATTACACGTTTCATTGCCTAGGCATTGAGTGTTTACACATACACATTTTATGTATGTTTCACAAATATAACCGAGTGTAAGGACCTGCAAAAATGTCCCACAACATTCCGTAAGTAGAAACCCGGACCCCTAAAACCCTAATCCTCATGAAAAACCAAGAAATTCAAATTTTCTGGTCGCTCGCGGGCCGCGTAAGCCTTAAGGGAAGCTTACGCGGGGCGCGACAACATGGAAGGTCACCGGATAAGCTTTAGGCCACGTGTCTGACACGTGGCAGACCTATGGCGTGACACGGCAGCCCTAGCAGTAGCTAGGGTGGCCCTCGCGGGCCGCGTAAAAGTTCTCTTCAGGTTTACACGGGCCGCGAGAGACTCAAAATTTAGCTATAAATAGGTCTTGCATGGGGCTTTCATCTGTGCTCGAAAAAAACTTTCAAAACAGCCACTTTCTGCTTATAATCGAGTGTTTAGAGGTCGAAACGCTGCTACGATTACATGGTAATAACTCGATCACTGCTATGATACAATGTCCGATCGATTGAAACCGATCCGATGGATGTTTAAGTGCTGCCCGAATTCGGTATGGATAGTAAAGTTTCGGAGTGCCTCCGACAGTTCATTCATGCTGTTAACACACATGAAGAAACACACAAATTTAAGTTAAAATTTTTATTTATTAAATTAAATTCTCACAAAATCACAGAATGGCAATTTGGAAAATTAAGTATTTCTAAATACTTAATTGGCTTAGATCAGTGGCTCTGATACCACCTTTTTCTGTCACGGCCCCCGACCCGGTTTTACCCGGTTCAGAAGCCGCGGGACAGAAGGTATTATTATTTAATTTGGCAGCGGAAATATTGACAGAATCTTTTAAACTAAAAATACCCAATTATTTTATTTCACATTTTGGGACAAACCCCGTAGTTTACATTAAATGAATTTCACGGGGAAATTCCCTGTTTACACAAAAACATGTTTATTTATTTTACTGAGCCATTCTTATCCAAGCTGGGAGTGCTACGCGGCACATTTCCTGGTTCACAGTAAATCACCTGAAACATGTTTAAAAAGATTTTATCAGCGGGGAAATACTGGCGAGTCATTCAATTTGTGTAAAACGACACCGCGTTATAATTTACAGGACTAAGAGCGATTATAATTGCCTCTATCTTATAATTATCCGGTCTAGTGTCACACCCTGGTGACTATGTTCATACCACCATTGGGTCCTTTCACCCAATAGCGATGATTATCACTGTTTAGGTTCGTCCACCTAAAAGTGAGAAAACAATAGTAATGTGCACAATACCCCACTTACTGCCAGTAATCTAAGATAACAAAGACTTACCCCCTGTAAAATATAACTTGAAAATAATTTGAGGGTTTGATAAAAATAGTTTGATAAAAAGAGAATGACTCACATTGCAAGTTTAGTCGGACAGAGTTTAGCCTACTGATTAAGCCCGGTAACCTAGTTAAATAATAATGCACATGAAACTAGGTTAGTAACTTAATACAACATTTACGATAAACTCACGAAATCAAAACCCTCACGACGAATGACAAAATATAGCCTGAATTCGGGCAGCACTTAAACATCCATCGGATTGGTTTCAATCGATCGGACATTGTATCGTCGCAGTGATCGAGTTATTGCCCTGGAATCGTAGCAGCGTTTTGACCTCTAAACACTCAATTATAAGCAGAAAGTGACTGTTTTGAAAGTTCTTTTTGAGCACAGATGAAAGCCCCATGCAAGACCTATTTATATCTAAATTTTGAGTCTCTCGCGGCCCGAGTAAACCTTAAGAGAACTTTTACGTGGCCTAATGTGTGCAAAATGCAACATATAAATTACATTAATTGTGGCACAAAACTAACCATTTTTTAGTACTAATGTTGGAAAAAGTGTGTTTTTGTCTTCCTTTTGTATTTTCAGGATTAAATGAGCTCAAATTAACAAAAGAAGCAAAAAGGCAGCTAAATCTAACATAAATACAAGAAAAGGAACAAACGTGACATGCCCGACCTCCCCGAAAGCATCTTCCCAAGCAAAACAAGAGAACAGAAGGCTGAACACGCCCCGTGCTCAGTGAACACGGGGGCGTGCCCAAGTGTCATCATAAAAGACAAAGTTGTAGAAGCTTCAATCGCCCACCACGGGGCCGTGCTCAGCGGACACGGGGTCGTGGTCAACTACAAGATTCGCAGAATCCAGGCAAATCTTGATAGTATAGATATGCTTCTGCACACGGGGTCGTGCCCAGCGGACATGGGGTTGTGGTCAACTAATACAGACAAGAGCAATTAATGAAGATAGAGAAAGATGTGGACACGGGGCCGTGCCCGAGCTTCTGTTCAGCCTATAAATAGGAGTGCTTGGCTCAAGCTCAAACCATCCCTTGGCACACCATCTCTCTCACACTTCACCCACCACCCTCCACCACCATAACACCATCATCCACCACCATCATCCATTGTCCATCATAGAGTGTGTGAGTCATCTCGGGATCCAAGATTGATCGTAAGAGTTCTTGACAATCAAGGCCATGTTTGCCTAAGTCTCTTACATCACTTGGTGAAGACAAAGTGTCTAGTGTAATACTTTTTATTTTTAATCTTTTTGCACTTTTTAATTGGTTATGTATTAATGACTTTAATAACTAGTTTCTTATGTTGAAGGTGATTCTTCCTTATCGTTTGTCCGTGGTGTCTTGGCATTATTTTACTGTCTATATAAAATAAAATATTTTCACCATTCATATCTCCACGGTCTATATGGAGGTATGTTGGCTACCTGGTCGGGGGTTAAGGGAACGGTTTGGTAAGAGTCTTGCCATTGTTCAGTGTATAGATCCTGCAAAGGACCTGGGTCAAATTTAGTAGGACCTCCTTCAATACTTAACGGTATTGGATGGCGGGGGTCCAGACTCTTTGATCCCCTCATAAGTTAAACTACTATTAAAACTTTAACCCGGCTACTTAGGACTGTATCCCTGCTGACTCAGACTACTTAGACGAGGGTAACGTCGCCTTCAAAAGAGGGGCCTACCACAATATGCATTAATAACTTAATTAATTATCTTTCAATAATCCGACCCTTTAGGATTGTATCCTTGCTGACTCAAACTACTGGGTTGAGGGTAACGTCACCTCCAAAAGAGGGGCCTACTACAATAACTAAGATAATCTCTTAAATAGTGCAAAAGTGCGGAAATAATCAAAGGTTACACTAAACACGAGTCAGAGCCAAGTGATTCATCTTGTCTATCTGTTTTTACTTTTATTTTTCAGCATTTTAGTTAGTTTTTATTTTCTTAGTTTAAAACATTTTTCTAAACTTTTGATTTGATTAGACGTTGAGGATAAACCGGTACTAAAAGCTCTTGTGTCCTTGGACGACCTCGGTATCTTGCCAACACTATACTACGCTCACGATGGGTGCACTTGCCCATATGTGTGTTTAGTGTTAGTAAATATCGTGTTTTATAAATTTAAAACTTGGCTAAAAAGTGTTAAAAAGGGCTTAACATATACATTAAAAACTAATAACACTCACGCCCATCAAGTTTTTGGCGCCGCTGCCGGGGACACAAGAATTTTAAGAAAGTTAGGAATCAACGGCCTAATCGTTTTTTCTTCTTTTTTCTATTTTTTAGGATTTTTCTTAGTTTTTCAGCTTCTGCAGAGCTCAGCACGGGTCGTGCCTGGTCGGACACGGGCCGTGCCCAACATTGTTACTGACAGTTTTTATTTTCCGAGTAACAGAGAGCTGAGCACGGGGCCATGTCGGTGCAACACGGGGCCGTGTCCAACTCCCCAGTAACAGGGATCCGGAAAACAATCACTGTATCTCCGACCACGGGCCGTGTTCACTGAACACGGGGCCATGGTGAACCTTCTGACCAACGTTCTTTTCTGTTTTTGTTGCAGGACTTGGAACCCAGACGCCACATTTGAATTTCCTACGTAGTGCATGAGCTCCAGTTCTAGTAGAGACATAAAAGAACCTCTAGAAGAACCCGAACGCTTTCTCAGAAAAAGACTTAAAGCTAAAAACCAAGAGAAAGTTTCGGGGGACCCACCTCAAATGGCGGACCAACGTACCCTCATGGATTACCTACGGCCCACTGTAGGTAATCTCGATGCCGCTATCAATGCACCGAATGTCGAAGCCAATAACTTCGAACTTCGACCGCATTTGATACAAATGCTTTAAAACTCTGCAACCTTTCATGGGCTTGCGGACGAGGATCCCCATCTACATATTACTAATTTCTTAGAAATATGTGATACCTTTCGGATCAATGGAGCATCAAACGACGCCATCCGCCTTCGAATGTTTCCATTTTCACTAAAAGACCGAGCTAAGGCTTGGCTTAACACCCTCCCAGTTGGCTTGGTAAACACCTGGGATGAACTGGCCCAAAAGTTTCTATATAAATATTTCCCTCCTGCTAAAACGGCTAAATTAATGACTGAAATTAATACATATTCTCAAGAGGATGGGGAATCCTTTTATGAAACTTGGGAAAGGTTCAAGGAGCTACTAAGAAAGTGTCCTCATCACGGTCTTGCGGTATGGCAACAAGTATCCACTTTCTACAATGGGTTGTTGCCACACACAAGACAAACACTTGATTCTAGCTCCAGGGGACTTCTAGGTAATCGTCGCCCAAATGAAATATATAATCAAATTGAGGAAATTGCTCAAACCAATTTTTAGTGGCACACTCCCCGAGGTAATAAATCTATTGCCCCGGGCGCCCATAAGGTTGATGAAAGCACTTCTTTACAAGCCCAAATCGAGGCCCTTTCTTAAAAAATCAAAAAGTTAGAAATGGCAAAAACGGCCTCGGTTATGGCTTGTGAGGGGTGTGGTGGACCACATAAAAATTGGAGTTGTATGAAAGAAGTAGATGATCAAACGGAAACGGTAAACTACATTGATAATAGACCTAGGCCGTCGGGTCCACCAACGGGTACCTACAACCAAGGATGGCGTAACCACCCTAACCTTGGTTGGAGAGATCCCGGCAATAGTAGTAACCAACAAAACCAACGAACTAACTTTCAACAACCACAAAACTTTTCTCAACAACAAGGTGGACGAGAAAGGCTTGAAGATACTGTATCTCGCCTCATCTCCGACACCGAAAAGAAAAACTCGGATCGGTTTCAGCAATTGGAATCGAATTTTAGAAATCAACAAGCTAGCATTCAAAACATTGAAAAACAATTAAATCAAATAGCTCAAAATTTCTCCGAGAGACCACAAGGCGCGTTACCTAGAAATACCGAAACCAACCCAAAGGCACAAGTACATCTCATCACATTGAGAAACCGAACCGTGGGTCCCGAGGAGGCTCCATTACCACCAACTGAAAGAAGCCAAACCACGACTCCACCCTCGCCCCAACCAGAAAAGGCTTCTCCACCAAATCAAGAGCCCACCAAGACTCCTCCGGTTCCATACCCCGGACGGTTAATTCGTCAAAAGACCGATGAGCAATTCGCAAAGTTCGAAAATTTACTAAAACAATTGCAAGTTAATATTCCTTTTATTGAGGTCCTAACCCAAATGCCTAAGTATGCAAAATTTATGAGGGACTTCCTCACTCATAAAAGGAAAATTGAATCATTGCAATTAGTTAACTTAGGCGAAGAATGCTCCGCCTTAGTACTCAACAAACTCCCACAAAAGAAAATTGATCCTGGAAGCTTCACGATTCCGTGCTCGATTGGGGAATCCCCCATTCGTAATGCACTAGCCGATCTTGGGGCTAGCATTAACCTCATGCCCGCATCAATGTTCAAACAACTCGGCCTAGGAACAACGAGCCCTACAAAGATGAGCATACAACTCGCCGACAGATCCGTCAAATTTCAACAAGGTGTTGCCGAAAATCTATTGGTCAAAGTTGACAATTTCGTTTTCCCGGCCGACTTTGTCATCCTAGACATGGAGGAAGATGCCGATGTCCCTCTCATCCTCGGGAGGCCATTTCTAGCCACCACCCAAGCAGTGGTGGATATGAATGACGGGACACTAACATTGAAGTTTGGGGACGAGGAAGTGAAGTTTGGAGTTGGGAAAAGAGTAGAAGACGGAGACCCGATCAACTACATGAAGGTCATAGACTCAAGCTTGGATGACGCTCTCCGACGGTGTAGCACGGGATGCAAAACATCCCACTTGGGTGACATATGACCATGCTTTGGGTCTAGCCAAGGACCCTTATAAATGTGGCGCACCACGGAGGCATTCCGCGGAACTATCCTTAATTTAGTTTAGATTAATTTTTATGTTTTCTGGTTAGTTTTAATTTTCAGGAATAAAACACACTCAAGATGGCAAAGGATACAAGGGAAACTTGAACCAGCACCCCATGCAGGAAAATAGGGCCATCCGACAAGCTTTCTTCATTACAGCAAGTTCAGCACGGGCCGTGTCCGCCCAACACGGCCCCGTGCTGCACAGTCTGCAGAAATGACCCAGTTCAGGTAAACTGGACACGGGTCGTGTTCACCCGACACGCCCCCGTGTCCAGGCTTCTGTTTCTTTTGTTTAACTTTTGTTACTGGCACCTGAACACGGGGCCGTGCCCGGACAACACGGGGCCGTGTCCAGGCGCCCAGTAACACAAATTTTTGCTTTTTCACACCTTTTACACATTCAATCAACCTAAAAACTTATTTTTGGGACACATTTAGGACAATGTGTAATTGAAGTGTGGGGGGGATGCTAAAACCTTGAATCTTGCAAGTCCTAATAACAAGCCTTACACAAAACTCTATTGGAACCACTAATCACCCCAATTTTTTTCAAAAATTTTCATTTTTTTACTTGTCTAGGTTTAATTTGGGAATTTCAAAATTCTAAAAAGGTTATATTTTTTACAAATTTACAACCGATAGCGTCGTGATAAAAAGAACCAACATAAGAAAATTAAGAAAAGGCATGACAAGCTTAGTTAAAATTTAATTATATATACTTGATCACATAAAAATCCATTCCCACAAAAGTGAGTTTTGAGCCTTTATTGAGCATACAAATACATATCTTTAAATTAAATGCTCATTTTTCGTTTCTTGTGTGAATAGCCGCTTGGTTCTTACAACTCTAGAACTTGCCACGACGATACATTCCCAGTCCTTACCAACTTAAACCCGAGTAAGTAAATGATGGAGGCATTAGGACTAACCCTTTTATTTCTACACCATTATTTTTCTTTTTTTTACCACCTACCCAAAATCCCCCTAGTTAACCCCTTTGAGCCTAAACCTTTTCATTTCTTAACCCAAACCAAACACCCTTTCACCCACAAAAACCTTTTTATTTTTAACCCTTTGTTTTAGTGACAAGCTCGGTTTTTCGTATAACTTTCAAAAAAAAAATATGTTGATGATGAAGCAAAAGAAATAAAAACAAGCAAGTTCATCAAAAATAACTTTGTTTGAATTATGCCTGCATCAAAATAAAAACTGCAAAAATAAAAAGTCTTACGAAAACCGATGCTTTTTACGTTTTTCGCCCTTTTCTACTAACCACTAACCCAACCACCTACCTTTAACCCAAGCCTAACCCTTCACCCAAAAGTCCTCTTGATATTTACAAATGTATATAGTTAAAAAGGAGGAGGATTGATTGCCTGGCAAGCCTATGGTAGGAGTAAGTTCCATGCCGCTCTCGAGTGATTCACTAAAATACATCTTCGGCCGAGTGTTGAGTGATCCCCCGTGAGGTATGTGAACTTGTATATAAATAGAATTTTAAAAAAGGCATGTTATGCCCTAATAAGTAATTTATCTTATGAAAAGTTTTAAATAAATCATGACGAATAGGATTGTAAATAAATAAAAATAAAACGTAATAAAGAATCTTGGAAATCCCGACACTCTATGACAAGCCCAAAAACCTTCTCTTCTACCCATTCCATTTGGGAGTGTGAAGCCACATTATAAAGAGTTTTGCTTGAGGACAAGCAAAGATTCAAGTGTGGGGGTATTTGATGTGTGCAAAATGCAACATATAAATTACATCAATTGTGGCACAAAACTAACCCTTTTTTAGTACTAATGTTGGAAAAAGTGTGTTTTTGTCTTCCTTTTGTATTTTCAGGATTAAATGAGCTCAAATTAATAAAAGAAGCAAAAAGTCAGCTAAATCTAACATAAATACAAGAAAAGGAACAAACGTGACATGCCCGACCTCCCCGAAAGCATCTTCCCAAGCAAAACAAGAGAACAAGAGAACAGAAGGCTGAACACACCCCGTGCTCAGTGAACACGGGGGCGTGCCCAAGTGTCAGCATAAAAGACAAAGTTGTAGAAGCTTCCATCGCCCACCACGGGGTCGTGCTCAGCGGACACGGGGCCGTGGTCAACTATAAGATTCGCAGAATCCAGGCAAATCTTGATAGTACAGATATGCTTCTGCACACGGGGTCGTGCCCAGCGGACACGGGGCCGTGGTCAACTAATACAGACAAGAGCAATTAATGAAGACAGAGAAAGATCTGGACACGGGGCCGTGCCCACTGGACACGGGGCCGTGCCCGAGCTTCTGTTCAGCCTATAAATAGGAGTGCTTGTGTGACACCCCAGGAAAATCTGGAAAACAACTCAACTTAACTAGCTTCCTCAGTAACCACGCGCTAAATTTCGGGACGAAATTCTCTTAACAGGGGGAGAATGTGACAACCCTCGAATTTACATGTAACCGTACAGTTTATTACTAATAATTAATGTGCTTGACGACTGTGTGGAATTACTTAACTGCTTTCTGATATCTGTGTTATGCTTACACGTATTTGTTAATATACTAATAGTGTACAGATAGGTCACTAAATAGTCCGTTATATTTTCCCTAAGTGTTAGAAAGTAAAAACGTTACAAAATATATAAATAGGACACTTTACGGATTAATTAAGCACTTTAACGGAACAACACCGAACCGAACAACCGGACTTTACCCGGAACCTAAAAATATTGTCTATGACATTGTTTTCTTTTTCTGAGCCAGTTAGGGTCCCCGAATACCCTAACACCCGTTTTAATTCACCACACACTAATATCTAGTCTTAACCTCCTAACTTAACAACTAATGCTTAATCATCTAGTTCAAAACAAACCGAATACCCCCCCCCCCCCTAACGAGTTCGGTTCCCCATAGGGGACACCATCTTACAAACCTTGAATATTTTAATCCTTGTGCCTCATATCAAGAGAACATAAGATCCAATGGGTATTAGTGGAATTGGACTATAAGTTGGACCATAAGGCTTTGTATTCATTCATTCACTTAGCAAAAACTTCACTCTTTCTCTCCCTCTTGCCCATATCCTCGGCTGAACCCACACACCCACATCCATCCATTTTCGAGCTTTGATCTTGCCATTCCAAGCATATACAAGTGTGAAGGATCGCGTACGAGGAAGCCCGGTGCTTGCGGATTGTCAAGGACCTCCCCACGTTGCTTTTAACCACTCGTTTTTCGCCTAGTTTCTTCCCTAGCCTCGAGCTAGTAGTAAGTGACTCTAAACATCTTCTTGATCTATTCTAAAGTGGTTAATAAGAGTTTCGTCGGTTAAAAATCACTAACATATAAGATCACCAACTAAAAGTCTACTAAAGTGATGAACAAGGTGGTTAATGGATGAATATTAGTGTAAATCATGTAGATCTTGTGTGATTATGATTATTGGTTGATTATCTGATGTGTTGCTGGATTATATTGATGTTTGATGTTGTTACGATCACTAAACATAATTAACGGGATCAACCGAACACAAACTAGTAAGCTAGAGACTAAAAACAGCAATCTGTCCATACTTTACAGCCAACTTCAGTTGGCTGTAAACAGGTCTTAAACTCAACGAAAAACCGATATTTTGAATCTAAAATATGTTATTATGAAATACGGTTCTAATGGCACCGGAATCGTAATTTTTGGACTTCGTTTACTATTTTTAAAGTATTAATTTGTAACAGCAACTTAAGCTGAATTTTGACAGCAATAAATGGGTGTCATACTTTCAGTCATAACCTGAGTTTTGTGATGAATCGGACCATGAAATTTGTACAGTAGATGAAAACCGATGCATTTGTAATTACCCCACTGGAATTTCGTAAATCGGACACTCGATGAATTTTTAATAAATTGTTCCGTGGACTGTGATCAGAAATACATAAATCTGAGTTCAGTCCGGAATATGAATTTTTATAAAATATTGGTAATGAACCGGACCCCGGTATTTTTACACAATAAAATACGGAACGTTTAAGACATTCTGTAAAAATTTGGGAATTTTTGGAATAATTTAACTATTTTATTTAAATGTCCGAAAACAGCCGGTTTTGAATATTAATGCTGAATTGACATAAGTTGTGACTTGCGTGTCTAAATGTCGAGTATGCTATCGGTGAATGATCTAACATGTTATATGTGTTACGTGCAATATCGTATGTTTGTTTATGAGTGGGGAATGGATGGGAAGTTTATATGGGCATAAATCGTTAAAGTGTGTACCTGTTATGTGGTAGAAGTAATGTGCAAATAAACCATACGTAGGATACGTGTTATGCATGAGAAACTGATTGTTATCCGTACCTTATTAGGACGTGATTGACCGACCTTAACTGTTAACTATATTTGAGAATCTAACCGAGCAAACCGAGGTGAGTTCACACTTTTCTACAAAGCATGGTAAATTCCCGGTGGGAATGGGAATGGGTACAGGAATAGGGATTCCTCGTCCTTTGAGACGTGTTCAGGAATGTAAATTCCTCGTCCTGTTGGGACGTGTTAGACTTACTGGACTAGAACTCTATCAGCGAAGTCCCTCCCTTTTTGTATCGACTTAATCGCCGAGGCTATGGCGAGCGGGTCATTAGTTAATAGCGCTATTAGGTTTAACAAACCGCACACCGTGCCAGTTGGACGGGTGTGTACTAATGGACTATGGCACGTCGGTGGTGATAGAACACCGACGCTAGGGCACAATTGATTTCTTTTGTTAGTAGTCGATATGATAAACGAGTCTGGTAGTTTAAAATACTGGGGCAGCTCCCCACGGCCAAAGTGCCGGGCTGAATAGCCAGGGAAGGTGAACATGGGATGGTTAACTAATAAACGTTTTCGAACTATGGGGTAACCCCCACGGCTGGATAGCCGAATGAGATTAAACTATGTTTTTGGAAACAACTCTAAAATGGACAACCAACCGTGAACTCACTCAACTTTGTTGTTGACTCGTTATTACATGCTTTGCAGGTCATTAGATGCTATGGAGCTTGCATATGGAGGTGGTCGTTGTGGGATGCGAACTGATATGTCCCGTACTTAATGAATAAACTTCATGAACTTATTAAACCTACGTTTTGGACTTTAAACTTATGAACTATGGACTTATGTTTTGAACTTATGTTTTACGCTTCCGCTGTTAACCTAAAATCGGTTTACTTCCTTTTGGTCACCAATCGTAATGTGTTTGGTTTTATTTACTTAAGTATGTTGTTCAATATGATTGGTGGCTCGATCCTGGTCATGTCACGCCTCCAAGCGGTGATACTCCGCATGGTGGATTTTGGGGGTGTGACAGATTGGTATCAGAGCCATTGGTTATAGTGAACTTGGTTTTAATAAGGAAAAAAAAGTTTTTGTTAAAACCAGACTATAACCTGTACAGTGCTCAACGATCCACAACGACGCTTCGCTCCACGTGCAAGACTCAACACACTAGGTGGTATGATTTAAGTTTATATTTCTTACTTGCTAGATTACTTTTGTCCGGTGTGGTGTCTATGGTGTGTTTATTTAGGGTAGTAGCGTGTTGTCTATTGGCCCTACTGCGTTCTTTATGATATGCAATTGTTTACTTGAAATTTGACAAGTGATGGTCAAATTCTTTTCTGATTTCTCGTCACCCCGCTACGACAACTGTTTATGCATTTTATCTATTTACACGCTTAATTCGACATGACGTCACCATCTGACCCTCCGTACATTCGGTTTGTACGTCAACATTCACAAAGACCAGACCTGGCTCAAACGAACACGGGTTTTGGAGAACTATACCCACGCATCCCTGTTGACGGACCTCATCATCTCCACTGGTCGTCGTTACCAGAAACGAAGCAGCCACAGTTACGCGCGTTCGTCACTTTGCAACTCGTAACCCTACCAACCAAACTCTATTTTGGACAAGCGATATACTTCCGTGATCGTAATGCAATGAACTTCCCTTTTTGGGTCATGCCGCCACACCTCACTACTAGAATTGCTTCTAAGCGACATATTACTTGGTCGAATTCTTCCGTTATTGGTGGACCCCTGTTTTCGCTCGATTCTTCGCATGAACCTCATTAATTCCCTGTTTCTTCGATTGGCAATTGATTTAACAAAACGCCAACAACCACACCACTATTCCCACCGATCACAAGATTTCCCCCATTACCTTATTGGATGGTTAATGCTTCTTCTACTTGATTTACCCCCTTCGTAAACCCAACCTAGCGAATGGATGCCCTTACTGATGAGATAGTCTTCAGAACGTTCGAGAGCGGAGATACGGATCACTCAACCTACAGGCGAACACGATAATCTATAAGCTTACCTGATCCACCTTACACTATAAGAAATCGTATTATTCCATGACAGTCTTCTTAAATACGCGGAATCTTTACACTAGCTTTTGTACCTACACATGATTATTGGTTTATGTTATGTCTAATTTCTACCATTTGCTTAGACCAAACCGTCATTCTCTTACCACAGTGACATTTCGCTCTCGCTCCACCATGCAAAGACACTGAAATGAACACCCTCTAGCATAGAAAGTTTGGAAGGCTCGACTCTCAATCCTCGGTGATCACTCCTTGAAATCTTCAGGGTGATGCAAAGAACGATCCCAATGCAGTAATGGGTAAGTTCCTTCTAGACGACTTCTTTCTTACTGTTTTGTTTGATTCGGGTGCCGATACTAGATTACGTATCCTTAAAAGTTAGTCAATTGCTTAAGCGCACTCCAACACTCCTGAACACCAAACACACGGTAGAACTAGCCAATGGTAAAAGTTTTGAAGCCACACACGTAGCTAAAGGTTGTAACCTCGTCTTAGCTGGTCAGACTTTCTCTATCGATCTCATTCCTATCACCCTGGGTAGTTCCGATGTCGTTATTGGGATGGATTGGCTATCTCATCATCAAGCGGAGATTGTTTGCAAGGAGAAAATCGTCCGCATTCCTCGTTCTGGTGAAGAACCTCTCATGATTCGTGGCGACAAGAGTGGTGCTGTCGAAGGCATCATCTCTTTCCTTAAGGCCCAGAAGTGTTTGCGAAAGGGCCACACTGCCATTTTAGCACTCGTTACTGACACATCAACGGAAGAGAAGAAAAGTGAAGACATCCCTATTGTGCGCGATTTTCCCGAGGTATTTCCTGAGGAATTACCTGGTCTTCCACCTCTTCGCCAAGTTGAGTTTCAAATCGAGCTAGCTCCCGGAGCAGCGCCCGTGGCTCGAGCACCATATCGTCTAGCTCCATCAGAACTCGAAGAACTGTCCACGCAATTACAAGGACTCTTGGAAAAGGGTTTTATACGTCCTAGCTCTTCGCCCTGGGGAGCTCCAGTCTTATTCGTGAAGAAGAAAGACGGTACCTTCAGGATGTGTATTGACTATCGTGAACTTAACAAGTTGACTGTGAAGAATCGTTATCCTCTTCCACGTATTGACGACTTGTTCGACCAGTTGCAAGGGTCGAGCTATTACTCCAAGGTTGATTTGAGATCGGGATACCATCAGCTGAGAGTCCGAGATGAGGACGTCTCCAAAACAGCATTCAGAACTCGTTACGGCCATTACGAGTTTCTGGTTATGCCATTCGGGCTGACGAATGCACCAGCGGTCTTCATGGATCTCATGAACCGAGTGTGCAAGCCTTACCTGGATAAGTTCGTTATTGTGTTCATCGACGATATCCTGATCTATTCCAAGAGTCAGGAGGAACACGAGCAGCATCTACGACTTATGCTGGAACTTCTTCGAAAAGAACAGTTGTATGCCAAGTTTTCAAAATGTGACTTCTGGCTTCACGAAGTCCACTTTCTAGGCCATGTGGTAAACAAGGATGGAATTCATGTGGATCCATCTAAGGTTGAATCGATCAAGAACTGGCCTGCACCCCGTACACCAACAGAAATCCGCCAATTCTTGGGTTTGGCCGGATATTACAGAAGGTTTATAAAAGATTTCTCCAAGATTGCGCAACCTCTCACTTCACTGACTCAGACGGGTGTGATCTATCGTTGGGGTGATGCACAAGAGTCCGTATTTCAGCACTTGAAGGATAGACTCTGTAGTGCGCCTATCCTCTCATTGCCTGAGGGCACAGACGATTTTGTGGTTTACTGTGATGCTTCCATCCAAGGACTTGGTTGCGTGTTGATGCAACGTGACAAGGTCATTGCCTACGCATCATGCCAACTCAAAGTTCACGAAAGAAATTACACTACTCACGATCTGGAGCTGGGAGCAGTTGTTTTCTCACTTAAGATATGGAGATATTACCTGTACGGTACCAAGTGCACCATTTACACCGATCACATGAGTATCGAGCATATCTTCAAGCAAAAGGAGTTAAACATGCGTCAACGCCGATGGGTTGAGCTCTTGAACGATTATGAATGCGCAATCAAGTATTATCCGGGCAAAGCCAATGTTGTGGCCGACGCCCTCAGTCGAAAGGATACTATACCTAAGCGTGTACGTGCTTTACAACTTACCATCCAATCTAACCTTCCCGCTCAGATTCGCGATGCTCAGGTTGAAGCATTGAAAGCAGGGAATATCAGGGCTGAATCCCTACGAGGATCGAGGCAGCGGCTAGAACAAAAGGAAGACGACGCTTACTATGTAACAGGGCGCATCTGGGTTCCACTTTATGGAAACATACGCGAGCTTGTGATGGACGAAGCGCACAAGTCTCATTATTCGGTACATCCTGGTTCGGATAAAATATACCATGACCACAAGACTACGTATTGGTGGCCTGGCATGAAAGCCCACATAGCAACCTACGTCAGCAAGTGCTTGACTTGTGCGAGAGTCAAGTCTGAATATCAGAAACCATCAGGCCTACTTCAACAACCGGAGATCCCGAAATGGAAATGGGAGCAAATTTCCATGGATTTCGTTACTGGTCTGCCTAGGTCTCAACGCGGAAACGATACCATTTGGGTGATCGTAGATCGACTGACCAAGTCTGCACATTTTCTGGCTATCAAAGAAACGGATAAGTTTTCTACTCTTGCAGAAATTTACCTAAAGGAAGTGGTATCAAGGCACGGAGTGCCAACCTCCATCATTTCTGATCGTGACGCGCGTTTTACGTCTGAACTGTGGCAAGCAATGCACAAGTCTTTTGGCTCACGTTTAGATATGAGCACCGCTTATCACCCACAGACGGATGGGCAATCTGAACGCACCATCCAAACCTTGGAAGACATGCTTAGGGCATGCGTAATCGACTTCGGCAATGGCTGGGAAAAACACCTCCCGTTAGTGGAGTTCTCGTATAACAACAGCTACCACACCAGCATTCAGGCCGCTCCATTCGAGGCATTGTACGGACGCAAATGCCGATCACCCCTCTGTTGGGCAGAAGTTGGTGACAGCCAAATCATTGGCCCAGAACTCGTAGTAGATACAACAAAAAGGATTGCTCAGATACGACAGCGAATGGCGGCAGCTCATGACCGTCAGAAAAGCTATGCTGATAAGGGAAGAAAACCACTCAAGCTCCAGGTTGGGGATCGAGTGCTACTCAAAGTCTCACCTTGGAAAGGTGTAGTCCGCTTTGGCAAACGAGGCAAACTCAATCCGCGTTATGTTGGACCATTCGAAGCCATTGAGAAAATTGGCAAGGTAGCCTACAGGTTGAATCTACCCGAAAAACTCAGCGGAGTTCACAACGTATTCCACGTGTCAAATCTGAAGAAGTGTCTGTCAGACGAGACCCTCATAGTTCCTCTCAAGGAACTCACAATCGACGACCAGCTGCGATTCGTCGAGGAACCAGTTGAGATTACTGATCGAGATGTTAAGATTCTCAAGCACACAAGAATACCTCTCGTTCGAGTTCGTTGGAATGCACGTCGTGGCCCAGAGTATACCTGGGAACGAGAAGACCAAATGAAACTCTAGTATCCCCAACTGTTTAAGAAAAACGCAACCACTACTGAGGCTGAAGCTACTGCAGAATTTCGGGACGAAATTCCAAACCAACGGGGGGATGATGTGACACCCCAGGAAAATCTGGAAAACAACTCAACTTAACTAGCTTCCTCAGTAACCACACGCTAAATTTCGGGACGAAATTCTCTTAACAGGGGGAGAATGTGACAACCCTCGAATTTACATGTAACCGTACAGTTTATTAATAATAATTAATGTGCTTGACGACTGTGTGGAATTACTTAACTGCTTTCTGATATCTGTGTTATGCTTACACGTATTTGTTAATATACTAATAGTGTACAGATAGGTCACTAAATAGTCCGTTATATTTTCCTAAGTGTTAGAAAGTAAAAACGTTACAAAATATATAAATAGGACACTTTACGGATTAATTAAGCACTTTAACGGAACAACACCGAACCGAACAACCGGACTTTACCCGGAACCTAAAAATATTGTCTATGACATTGTTTTCTTTTTCTGAGCCAGTTAGGGTCCCCGAATACCCTAACACCCGTTATAATTCACCACACACTAATATCTAGTCTTAACCTCCTAACTTAACAACTAATGCTTAATCATCTAGTTCAAAACAAACCGAATACCCCCCCCCCCCTAACGAGTTCGGTTCCCCATAGGGGACACCATCTTACAAACCTTGAATATTTTAATCCTTGTGCCTCATATCAAGAGAACATAAGATCCAATGGGTATTAGTGGAATTGGACTATAAGTTGGACCATAAGGCTTTGTATTCATTCATTCACTTAGCAAAAACTTCACTCTTTCTCTCCCTCTTGCCCATATCCTCGGCTGAATCCACACACCCACATCCATCCATTTTCGAGCTTTGATCTTGCCATTCCAAGCATATACAAGTGTGAAGGATCGCGTACGAGGAAGCCCGGTGCTTGCGGATTGTCAAGGACCTCCCCACGTTGCTTTTAACCACTCGTTTTTCGCCTAGTTTCTTCCCTAGCCTCGAGCTAGTAGTAAGTGACTCTAAACATCTTCTTGATCTATTCTAAAGTGGTTAATAAGAGTTTCGTCGGTTAAAAATCACTAACATATAAGATCACCAACTAAAAGTCTACTAAAGTGATGAACAAGGTGGTTAATGGATGAATATTAGTGTAAATCATGTAGATCTTGTGTGATTATGATTATTGGTTGATTATCTGATGTGTTGCTGGATTATATTGATGTTTGATGTTGTTACGATCACTAAACATAATTAACGGGATCAACCGAACACAAACTAGTAAGCTAGAGACTAAAAACAGCAATCTGTCCATACTTTACAGCCAACTTCAGTTGGCTGTAAACAGGTCTTAAACTCAACGAAAAACCGATATTTTGAATCTAAAATATGTTATTATGAAATACGGTTCTAATGGCACCGGAATCGTAATTTTTGGACTTCGTTTACTATTTTTAAAGTATTAATTTGTAACAGCAACTTAAGCTGAATTTTGACAGCAATAAATGGGTGTCATACTTTCAGTCATAACCTGAGTTTTGTGATGAATCGGACCATGAAATTTGTACAGTAGATGAAAACCGATGCATTTGTAATTACCCCACTGGAATTTCGTAAATCGGACACTCGATGAATTTTTAATAAATTGTTCCGTGGACTGTGATCAGAAATACATAAATCTGAGTTCAGTCCGGAATATGAATTTTTATAAAATATTGGTAATGAACCGGACCCCGGTATTTTTACACAATAAAATACGGAACGTTTAAGACATTCTGTAAAAATTTGGGAATTTTTGGAATAATTTAACTATTTTATTTAAATGTCCGAAAACAGCCGGTTTTGAATATTAATGCTGAATTGACATAAGTTGTGACTTGCGTGTCTAAATGTCGAGTATGCTATCGGTGAATGATCTAACATGTTATATGTGTTACGTGCAATATCGTATGTTTGTTTATGAGTGGGGAATGGATGGGAAGTTTATATGGGCATAAATCGTTAAAGTGTGTACCTGTTATGTGGTAGAAGTAATGTGCAAATAAACCATACGTAGGATACGTGTTATGCATGAGAAACTGATTGTTATCCGTACCTTATTAGGACGTGATTGACCGACCTTAACTGTTAACTATATTTGAGAATCTAACCGAGCAAACCGAGGTGAGTTCACACTTTTCTACAAAGCATGGTAAATTCCCGGTGGGAATGGGAATGGGTACAGGAATAGGGATTCCTCGTCCTTTGAGACGTGTTCAGGAATGTAAATTCCTCGTCCTGTTGGGACGTGTTAGACTTACTGGACTAGAACTCTATCAGCGAAGTCCCTCCCTTTTTGTATCGACTTAATCGCCGAGGCTATGGCGAGCGGGTCATTAGTTAATAGCGCTATTAGGTTTAACAAACCGCACACCGTGCCAGTTGGACGGGTGTGTACTAATGGACTATGGCACGTCGGTGGTGATAGAACACCGACGCTAGGGCACAATTGATTTCTTTTGTTAGTAGTCGATATGATAAACGAGTCTGGTAGTTTAAAATACTGGGGCAGCTCCCCACGGCCAAAGTGCCGGGCTGAATAGCCAGGGAAGGTGAACATGGGATGGTTAACTAATAAACGTTTTCGAACTATGGGGTAACCCCCACGGCTGGATAGCCGAATGAGATTAAACTATGTTTTTGGAAACAACTCTAAAATGGACAACCAACCGTGAACTCACTCAACTTTGTTGTTGACTCGTTATTACATGCTTTGCAGGTCATTAGATGCTATGGAGCTTGCATATGGAGGTGGTCGTTGTGGGATGCGAACTGATATGTCCCGTACTTAATGAATAAACTTCATGAACTTATTAAACCTACGTTTTGGACTTTAAACTTATGAACTATGGACTTATGTTTTGAACTTATGTTTTACGCTTCCGCTGTTAACCTAAAATCGGTTTACTTCCTTTTGGTCACCAATCGTAATGTGTTTGGTTTTATTTACTTAAGTATGTTGTTCAATATGATTGGTGGCTCGATCCTGGTCATGTCACGCCTCCAAGCGGTGATACTCCGCATGGTGGATTTTGGGGGTGTGACAGATTGGTATCAGAGCCATTGGTTATAGTGAACTTGGTTTTAATAAGGAAAAAAAAGTTTTTGTTAAAACCAGACTATAACCTGTACAGTGCTCAACGATCCACAACGACGCTTCGCTCCACGTGCAAGACTCAACACACTAGGTGGTATGATTTAAGTTTATATTTCTTACTTGCTAGATTACTTTTGTCCGGTGTGGTGTCTATGGTGTGTTTATTTAGGGTAGTAGCGTGTTGTCTATTGGCCCTACTGCGTTCTTTATGATATGCAATTTTTTACTTGAAATTTGACAAGTGATGGTCAAATTCTTTTCTGATTTCTCGTCACCCCGCTACGACAACTGTTTATGCATTTTATCTATTTACACGCTTAATTCGACATGACGTCACCATCTGACCCTCCGTACATTCGGTTTGTACGTCAACATTCACAAAGACCAGACCTGGCTCAAACGAACACGGGTTTTGGAGAACTATACCCACGCATCCCTGTTGACGGACCTCATCATCTCCACTGGTCGTCGTTACCAGAAACGAAGCAGCCACAGTTACGCGCGTTCGTCGCTTTGCAACTCCCAACCCTACCAACCAAACTCTATTTTGGACAAGCGATATACTTCCGTGATCGTAATGCAATGAACTTCCCTTTTTGGGTCATGCCGCCACACCTCACTACTAGAATTGCTTCTAAGCGACATATTACTTGGTCGAATTCTTCCGTTATTGGTGGACCCCTGTTTTCGCTCGATTCTTCGCATGAACCTCATTAATTCCCTGTTTCTTCGATTGGCAATTGATTTAACGAAACGCCAACAACCACACCACTATTCCCACCGATCACAAGATTTCCCCCATTACCTTATTGGATGGTTAATGCTTCTTCTACTTGATTTACCCCCTTCTTAAACCCAACCTAGCGAATGGATGCCCTTACTGATGAGATAGTCTTCAGAACGTTCGAGAGCGGAGATATGGATCACTCAACCTACAGGCGAACACGATAATCTATAAGCTTACCTGATCCACCTTACACTATAAGAAATCGTATTATTCCATGACAGTCTTCTTAATACGCGGAATCTTTACACTAGCTTTTGTACCTACACATGATTATTGGTTTATGTTATGTCTAATTTCTACCATTTGCTTAGACCAAACCGTCATTCTCTTACCACAGTGACATTTCGCTCTCGCTCCACCATGCAAAGACACTGAAATGAACACCCTCTAGCATAGAAAGTTTGGAAGGCTCGACTCTCAATCCTCGGTGATCACTCCTTGAAATCTTCAGAGTGATGCAAAGAACGATCCCAACGCAGTAATGGGTAAGTTCCTTCTAGACGACTTCTTTGTTACTGTTTTGTTTGATTCGGGTGCCGATACTAGATTACGTATCCTTAAAAGTTAGTCAATTGCTTAAGCGCACTCCAACACTCCTGAACACCAAACACACGGTAGAACTAGCCAATGGTAAAAGTTTTGAAGCCACACACGTAGCTAAAGGTTGTAACCTCGTCTTAGCTGGTCAGACTTTCTCTATCGATCTCATTCCTATCACCCTGGGTAGTTTCGATGTCGTTATTAGGATGGATTGGCTATCTCATCATCAAGCGGAGATTGTTTGCAAGGAGAAAATCGTCCGCATTCCTCGTTCTGGTGAAGAACCTCTCATGATTCGTGGCGACAAGAGTGCTGCTGTCGAAGGCATCATCTCTTTCCTTAAGGCCCAGAAGTGTTTGCGAAAGGGCCACACTGCCATTTTAGCACTCGTTACTGACACATCAACGGAAGAGAAGAAAAGTGAAGACATCCCTATTGTGCGCGATTTTCCCGAGGTATTTCCTGAGGAATTACCTGGTCTTCCACCTCTTCGCCAAGTTGAGTTTCAAATCGAGCTAGCTCCCGGAGCAGCGCCCGTGGCTCGAGCACCATATCGTCTAGCTCCATCAGAACTCGAAGAACTGTCCACGCAATTACAAGGACTCTTGGAAAAGGGTTTTATACGTCCTAGCTCTTCGCCCTGGGGAGCTCCAGTCTTATTCGTGAAGAAGAAAGACGGTACCTTCAGGATGTGTATTGACTATCGTGAACTTAACAAGTTGACTGTGAAGAATCGTTATCCTCTTCCACGTATTGACGACTTGTTCGACCAGTTGCAAGGGTCGAGCTATTACTCCAAGGTTGATTTGAGATCGGGATACCATCAGCTGAGAGTCCGAGATGAGGACGTCTCCAAAACAGCATTCAGAACTCGTTACGGCCATTACGAGTTTCTGGTTATGCCATTCGGGCTGACGAATGCACCAGCGGTCTTCATGGATCTCATGAACCGAGTGTGCAAGCCTTACCTGGATAAGTTCGTTATTGTGTTCATCGACGATATCCTGATCTATTCCAAGAGTCAGGAGGAACATGAGCAGCATCTACGACTTATGTTGAAGGTGATTCTTCCTTATCATTTGGCCGTGGTGTCTTGGCATTATTTTACTGTCTATATAAAATAAAAGATTTTCACCATTCATATCTCCACGGTCTATATGGAGGTATGTTGGCTACCTGGTCGGGGGTTAAGGGAACGGTTTGGTAAGAGTCTTGCCATTGTTCAGTGCATAGATCCTGCAAAGAACCTGGGTCAAATTTAGTAGGACCTCCTTCAATACTTAACGGTATTGGATGGCGGGGGTCCAAACTCTTTGATCCCCTCATAAGTTAAACTACTATTAAAACTTTAACCCGGCTACTTAGGACTGTATCCCTGCTGACTCAGACTACTTAGCCGAGGGTAACGTCGCCTTCAAAAGAGGGGCCTACCACAATATGCATTAATAACTTAATTAATTATCTTTCAATAATCCGACCCTTTAGGATTGTATCTTTGCTGACTCAAACTACTGGGTTGAGGGTAACGTCACCTCCAAAAGAGGGGCCTACTACAATAACTAAGATAATCTCTTAAATAGTGCAAAAGTGCGGAAATAATCAAAGGTTACACTAAACACGAGTCGGAGCCAAGTGATTCATCTTGTCTATCTGTTTTTACTTTTATTTTTATTTTTCAGCATTTTAGTTAGTTTTTATTTTCTTAGTTTAAAACATTTTTCTAAACTTCTGATTTGATTAGACGTTGAGGATAAACCGGTACTAAAAGCTCATGTGTCCTTGGACGACCTCGGTATCTTGCCAACACTATACTACGCTCACGATGGGTGCACTTGCCCATATGTGTGTTTAGTGTTAGTAAATATCGTGTTTTATAAATTTAAAACTTGGCTAAAAAGTGTTAAAAAGGGCTTAACATATACATTAAAAACTAATAACACTCACGCACATCACGGCCCGCGAGGGCCACCCTAGCTACGGTTAGGGCTGCCGTGTCACGCCGTAGGTCTGCCACGTGTCAGACACGTGGCCTGAAACTTATCCGGTGATCTTTCATGTTGTCGCGCCCCGCGTAAGCTTCACTTAAGGCTTACGCGGCCCGCGAGCGACCAGGAAAATTTGATTTTCTTGTTTTTTCATGAGGATTAGGGTTTTGGGGGTCCGGGTTTCTACTTACGGAGTGTTTTGGGACATTTTTGCAGGTTCTTACACAGTATTTCAGACCCAGGAGAAACCAAAGCCGAAAAAAAGGAGGAGAATCTTAGACTGGAAACGCGGACGTAAGAAGAAGCCAGCTGCCCAGAAGGTTAAAAAAGACTGAGGATCTGATAGACAAAGGGAAAGGAAAGGAGATCAGGGAAAGTTCTGGGCAAGCCCATGAAATACCACCATGGGAGGAGCTTTGTCACACCCCGGTATTTCCACATATTACCGATGGGCCCGGCGGGGAGTATCGTGATGTAGTTGATATCATCATAGTCAATACACACAATATAATAGCACAGCGGAAGGCTTGGTGAATAAACTATTACAAACCATAATGTCTGAGTGTCCGAATAATAGAATATACAGACTGGATTGTAATAAGATCCACAGGCGGATCATAAAAGTACAAAGAAAAAAAATAACAGACTTCAGGTATCTTAGGGATTTGCAAGATCCTCTTATACGACACCTAATAGCTCCAGCCTATTTACGAGAAGTACCTGTCAATCAGTCTTTAGAAAATACGTCAGTTTACACTGGTAAATACAATTAACTGACTCTTTTGAAAAGGATTTATGAAAACTGATTTAAGTGCACATGGCACAAATCATTTATAACTTGGGACAATTTGTCACGGCCCCCGCCCCGGTTTTACCCGGTCCAGGAGCCGCGGGACAGAAACCCGTGGTAATTATTAATTAAGTTGACAGCGGAAGATTTACAGGATCGTTTAAAACTTGAAATCCCGATTATTTTTATTTCGTAATTCGGAATAAACCCCGTAATTTACAATAGAGAAATTTTACTAGGAAATTCACTGGTTTACAAAACATGTTTATTTATTTAACTGAGCCACTACTTCAAGCTTTGTTAGTGCTCCATAGCACTTTTCCTTGGTTCACAGTAGTCACCTGAAACATGTTTTAAAAATATTTTATCAGCGGGGAAATACTAGCGAGTCACTCAAGTTTAGTAAAACGACACATAGTTATAAATTACAACATAAGAGCGATTACAATGGCTTCTATCTTATTTTTATCTGGCGACGTATCACCTCCTGGTGACGATGGTCATACCACTATTGGGTCCTTTCACCCAAGTAGTGATGATTATCACTGTTAGGATTTATTAGCCTAACCGTGAGAAATTAGTAATGTGCACAATACCCCACTAGCCAGTGATTCAAGATAACCACGACTTAATCCCTGTAATTATAGCTTTTGAAAATGCTTGGAGTATTGTAAAACATGACTGATAAAAAGAGAATGACTCACATTGCAAGTTTAACGGGCAGAGTTTAGCCTACTGATTAGCCTTGTAACCTAATTTAAATAACAATGCACACGAACTAGGTCAGTAACTAATACAACATTTACGATAACTCACGAGATTAAAACCCTCACAACGAATGACAAAGTGCTATACTTAAACATCCATCAAATTCACGACGAATGACAAAGTATGGCCCTAATGTGGGCAGCACTTAAACATCCATCGGATAGTTTCAATCGATCGGACATTGAATCGTAGCAGCGATCGAGTTAATACCCTGTATCGTAGCAGTGCCTTACTATTTTGAAAGTGAAATTCGGGCAGTAGAACTTCGATTTTGTTTAAAATTTTCAACACAGAATGAAAGCCCATGGTCGAATCTAGTTATAGCAGAAAATTGGGGTTTACGCGGCCCGCGTAAGCCCCCTCTTGATCCTTACGTGGCCGCGAGGAACCCTAGTCGTAGACTAGGGCTAGCGTGTCATCAGTAGTGCTGCCACGTATACGCCACGTGGCCTGGGAACGCTTATCCGGTCAAACATAAGTTGACGCGGCCCGCGTAAGGGTCTGCTTATCCTTTACGCGGCCCGTGAGAAGATCAAAATGTGATTTTTCTTGATTTTTGATATGGATTAGGGTTTCGGGGATCCGGGTTTTTACTTACGGGTCATTTTGGGACATTTTTGAAGGTCCTTACACAATTATTTAAAGATAATCTTGTATACAGATTTACATGTTTGTCATACAATTGGGGCTGGTTGTAAGCCGGTCATGATTAACCGACTCACCACTTATAGAACCCACAAAGGAGTTATCCCCAACATGTGGGTTTATATTTTAGCATTTGCATCTGTCAGGTGTATGCCTACACCCCGTGCATAGGTCGTGGCCATTTTCAAATGAAACGAGCCGAGGATATCCAGGACACGGTCGAATTAACCCCCAATGCTTATGTTATCAAACAAGACAGATTAAAACGGGTTATGTAAATTTATTAATCACAATCCGATTAAATGATTTCATACCCGACCAAGTGGTATTATTATAATACCATATCCCTAGCCCGTATAAGGGGAAATAAGTTAAAAGTATTTACCTCAGCTTAAAGTGAAGGTAACTCAGTCGTAAATCCTAAAGCTTTATGATGGTACCTTCTACTGGATGCTATTTAATCATTATAGAAGGTTTAATAATCTATTAGGATGCTAACGGGTCTTTGGTTAAGTCAAGGACTTAGACCGGCTAGCTAGAAAGAAACTTTACGGTTCTAAACGCTAGATTAAGCGGAGACCGGAATAGAATGTGGTTTAGACCTGACAAGCTTGGATACTTGCATAATATGGGTAAAATAATCACATTCTGGAATTTGAGGATTTAATGATAAGGTTAAACCCGTTTCGGCTATTATACGTAAACTAGTCACATAAACCGATCCGAACGCGTAAACGCGTAACGGGTAACCAAATAAATTATATATAGGTCTTAATTGTTATTATGCTTAAAATATGTTAATACATCAGTAGGATGTTAACATATATGCCCAAAAAGTGATTAAAACCAATTTATGTCCCGTAAGGGCATTTTGGTCATTTTAATAGTTATAAAAGAGATTTTTATAACAAACTAAAGTGTTGGTCTTTTGTAATCAGTAAAAATATTTAATTTATCTCATTACATCAGTAAGATATTACTCATATGTGAGGTTTATCATTTATGGCCAAACTATGCCCCGAAAGGGCATTTTGGTCATTTCACATAGGCTTTTAAGGAGATTTTTGGACATCTGAGTTCATGACTTATACCTACTGTAGTAATATTTAAATTTGTTTAAAAATTCAGTAGGTAACAAGTCTTAGATGTTAAATATGGTTTTAAACCATACTATGCACCTAATTAGTGTAAAAACTCGTTAATTGACGATAATCAAGATGTTTATGTAAATCTGAGATTTTGATCAGTTTTAAATGTTCAAAATAATTTATTTAATGTATGAAATTAGTAGGAAAAGGTTTGGCATTCAAATCATTTGTTAATCTCATTTTATGCTTAAAAATGGTATTATCGTCATTAGTCGAATTATACAAAAACTCCATGTTTTAAACAGATAATAATCTGACCAAAAATCTTAAAATTCCTTAAAAAGAATATCTTAACAGTAGATAATGAGTTTTGGTTCAAAATCCAAGTTTAAACATGCATTATGCAAGATATCGCAAATTAATTAATAAAAAGCTTCTAATTAAGATATCGAGCATAACTCCTATTTGGGACCAAGAACTGATGTCAAATTTTCGGGACAAGCTTATATATCAGTAGCAAAGGTTTGTGTCCACTCACAATTCTAAAAATCTCATTTGTGTGTCAAAAGGTCGTTTATGGCATTTATAAGCATATTAACGATCAAGAGCATATAATTCAAACCACTAAGAACCATGCAATATAGCTCCAGAGGGTTATACTACTGAGTAATGTGGTCCTAATGGAAGCTTAAAACATGGGAGAATTAAGCTTAAACGGGTCAGAACTGAAAGTCAAAGCAAAAGTCAAGCTTTTGCAGACTTTCGGTTATAAACTGACCTTAGACTGATAATTGTCGGGTTAGGACTGATAAAACATGTTCCAAAATTAATTACCAAGTCATTAGAATGTTAAAATATAATTTAGAACCTCTGTTTTATTAATTTAATTCATTTTTAAACTTTCTGTCTAGTTTGACTTTTTGTCAAACTAGTTTGAACCGACAATTAACTAGTCAAACGAAATAATTAGGAGGTGCCCTTTTATGGCTTAATCACCTACCTTAATATGGTTCCATAACCACTTTCGTTTCGGTCAGTGGCTAGACCATTTGTGATTAAACCGAAAGTTAAAGCTTAATTACGATAAGTTTGACTTTTCGGTTTTTAAACTAATTAAAAGGACTAAGCAGGTAATAAGACTCTTACTAATGGTCCTTGCTATATTTTCTACACTTGTAATTCTTCTCCTAATCCTTGCAAGCTCCAGAAATGAGTCCTTTTGAAGTTGTTGCAATTGATGTGCAAATGAACACACACTAGTGCTCCTTATATACTAAAATCCAACTTCATGGATCACTTGCAGCTGTTATGGGACCTCCTAGGATCACTCTAGGTGTCCTTGTGGATTAATAAAACCGTTTAACAGCCCCTAGGATCGATACAAATAAGATTAAGGCGGTGCAGTAGCTGAAACTCACACTTGTCCAAATAATTCTACGCTGGGCACTTCTACTCGGCCCGCGTAAGAGTTCTTCAGGGCTTACGCGGCCTGCCTGGAGGTGGGGGAACAGGTTAAACAAGTTTCTAACCTGACAGAATCAGTCCCTGGCCAATTTATACCTTATATAACTTGATTTTTGACATGTAAGACCCTTGTAGTTAGTTTGTAAAGGCTCAAGGATGTATAACCAAACTTCGTTAGGCTCGGTTTCGTTAAATGTCAATATAAATGCAAGTTTCATCAAGTTGACACTTTTCACACAAAGTCTTGAAAACTTACTTAACGATCTCGAAATCATGTGAAATTTATACCACTTATTCTTGAGAGTATATTTGAATATTTTGAAGCCTCAGGTTCGTTAAAAGGTCACTCAGAGGTCAGAATTAACATGTTGACACGTTTAACCCTTGTAGTTTATAATCTTCCGATTATTTTCACAAACGGCTTCTTATATCCAATTAATCACTCGTTTAAGAATATATTCTTCACGTATGGTCATTCAGAGGCTCAAGTTTGGCATGTTGACACTTTTAGTCCCTTCGGACACATAGTTTCATCGTTTGTCATCTTTAGTCCATTAAACTCAATCCTTTACATATTCAGAGTTTAGGACACGTGTCTTTACATAATTGGACACGTTTTTACGTGGAGTTACATCCTCACCCCCTTAAAAGAAATCTTGACCCTGTGATTTACCAGAATAAGTGAGGGTACTTCTGTCGCATAGTGGACTCGACTTCCCACGTATATTCGGGACCTCTACGGGCATCCCATTTGACCTTTACTATAGGCACATGCTTCCTTCGGAGATTTTTAACCTGAGGATCCTCGATCGATATAGGTCTTTCAACAAATCTCAGGCTTTCATCAATCTGTACGTCTTTACGAGACATAGCTAGAGATTCATCAGCTAGACATTTCTTGAGATTACAGATGTGGAACACATTATGAATTCCATTCAGCTCCTCATGTAAGTTTAGCTTATAAGATACACCGCCAACACATTCGATAATCTCGAATGGTCCGATATACCTAGGGCTTAACTTACCCTTTTTACCAAAACGCATCACACCTTTCCAGGGTGATACTTTTAGTAAGACTTTATCACCAACCTCAAACTTTAGAGGTTTTTGCCTCTTGTCAGCATAACTTTTCTGCCTATCCCTGGCAGCTTTCAGGCGATCACGAAGCTGGACAATCTTGTCCATCGTTTCAAGGACTATATCAGGTCCTGATAACTGAGCTTCTCCTACTTCTGCCCAACAAACAGGCGTTCTGCATTTTCTACCATACAATGCCTCAAAAGGCGCAGCCTGAATGCTAGTATGGTAGCTATTGTTATAGGAGAACTCGATCAAAGGTGGGTGGTCATCCCAACTACCTCCTAAATCAATAACACATGCATGAAGCATGTCTTCCAATGTTTGAATCGTACGCTCACTCTGTCCGTCTGTCTGAGGATGGTAAGCAGTACTAAAATTCAAACGAGTGCCCAAAGATTGTTGGAAACTTTTCCAAAAGTGAGAGGTGTATCTAGTATCTCTATCAGAGATAATAGACACCGGTACTCCGTGAAGGGATACAATCTTATCCACGTACAACTGAGCTATCTTATCGGAGCTATGAGTCTCCTTAATGGGTAAGAAGTGTGCTGACTTAGTCAGTCTGTCAACTATGACCCATATAGTATCATTTCCATGTCGTGTTTTGGGTAACTTGGTTATAAAATCCATAGTTACCATTTCCCACTTCCATGTGGGAAGTTCTGGTTGTTGAAGCAGACCTGATGACTTTTGATGTTCAGCTTTAATCTGAGCACAAGTCAGGCACTTAGCTACATGTGTGGCAATAGATTTCTTCAAACCTATCCACCAATAATTAGTCTTCAAATCCTGATACATTTTGTCACCTCCAGGGTGAACTGAGTATTTGGAGTTGTGAGCTTCCTGAAGGATCATGTCTCGAAGTCCTCCATGAATAGGAACCCAAATTCTTCCATTTAGTCTAAGGATTCCATCTTTACCTGGGGTTAACTGTTCAGCAGTAACACCCAACTTTTCATCTGGAAGGTTAGCTTCCAAAACAGCATCTTTCTGTGCAGCTAATAGTCTTTCATTCAGGCTATTCTTCAGTTCAATGCTCTTAGCATTGATCCTGATGGGTTTGACTCTTTCCTTACGGCTTAGAGCATCTGCGACTACATTCGCTTTACCTGGATGGTAGCGAATTTCACAATCATAATCATTTAAGGTCTCCATCCAGCGGCACTGTCTCATATTGAGCTCTTTTTTATTGAATAAGTGTTGAAGACTTTTGTGATCCGAATAGATCACACATTTAGTTCCATACAAATAATGTCTCCACAACTTTAGTGCGAATACAACGGCACCCAACTCTAAGTCGTGGGTGGTGTAATTCTTTTCATGCACTTTTAGTTGTCGTGATGCATTGGCAATCACTTTGCCTCACTGCATAAGTACACAACCCATACCGGTGTGTGAAGCATCACAGTATACAACAAATTCTTCAACTCCTTTGGGTAAAGTTAATACCGGAGCATTGCCCAACTTTTGCTTTAGAATCTCAAAGGATTCTTGTTGCTTTGGACCCCAATCAAATTTCACATTCTTACGGGTCAAAAAAGTTAATGGTGCAGCTATCCTTGAGAAGTTTTCAATGAATCTTCTATAATACCCAGCTAAACCCAGAAAGCTGCAAATTTCTGTAGGTGTCTTCGGTGCTTCCCAATTCATAATGGCTTCTATCTTGGCGGGATCAACTTGGATGCCATGTTCACTAACAACATGTCCAAGGAATTGGATTTCGCGAAGCCAGAACTCGCACTTGGAGAATTTAGCATACAACTTCTCCTGTTGAAGGAATCCTAAGATACATCGAAGGTACTTCTGTGACACCCCAGGAAACAACGCAACACAACCAGCTTCCTCAGTAACCATGTGCTAAATTTCGGGACGAAATTTCTTTCAAGTTGGGGATAATGTGACAACCCGAGTTTTCAAGGTCTCTATTCGACTTAACTTGGTACTTATTTGCAAGTGTGTCTTTATATTTATTTGTTGTGCAATATACGTGTTGTTTGTAGATTTGTGGTGTGGAATATATGCGTATATATGTTATATACTTTGTATCAATAATATGATTTGTATTATTAATAAACACTATTTCTCTTGCTAAACACCCCTACCCCCTTCACGAAAACACTACCTGGTGAAAACACTTTGGTGTTTTCGTCCAGGAGCTAGTCGGCAAAAACAGAATGGGCTTCTGGCCCAGTAACGATCTTCTGGCCCAGTAGTGATCAATTATATTTTTGCCCCAACCTTTGCGTGAACTGGTAACCGGCAACAACCCTAACCACCTCTCACCCTTGTGTGCGACGGCAATCGTGAGACCTTTGGAACCTCTTGCATTGACTGGTTCGCTGTCTTTTCTGCTTGGGTTAGTGATTTACACGTTTTGTTTTTTTATTTCGATATACTTGATCAATTGGTTATGTCACTGCATGCGAAGCATGATATCAACTTAGGATTCAAGGATTTGATAGGATCGAATGCATATTCTTGAAAGATCTGAATGATATTAGTGTGATCAGGATCCGATTATGTGATATGTCATGCTAATCGACTGGATGATGTATGTATATATGTTTAATTGCTGAACTGAATAATGATTCTGTTTACATGACACTTGAATGATGATTCAGATTGATAATTTAGGTGATTGTATGAATAGATCAGGTTGATCAGAAGAGTTGTTGTAATCGATGTAACTGTTAGACAATGATCAGGGTTCCTGGAATGTGTAATGGTTATTGATGAACATGTATTACACCGACGAAAACACAGGGACCAACGAAATCATAGGATTCAGGCGAAAACACTAAGTGTTTTCGTCACACCCTAAACCCGACGAAAACCCTTGGATTTCGTCGCCTGGGTTTTCACCAAAGTGATTCCGTCCAAAGGGATTTCGTCCCAGAGGGGTTTTTGTCATAAAGAGTTTTTTCCATATATGATTTCGTTGAATGCTTTGACACATTAAATCTGTTAAGTTAATAACTCTGTTAAGTTGAACCTTGTTAGTTAATTAACTCTGCTAGTTTATTATTCCTATTATGTATGTTAATCCTGTTAAGTTTGTTAACCTTGTTAAGTATGTTAATCTTGTTAAGCCTGTTAACTCTGTCAACTATATTAGAGAATAACCATGTTAGAATAAACTATGGAGGACCTTTATGGGGAGCATGAATCGCATGAATGTGATTAATTGTCTATGTGATGCATGATGTTAACTGCCAAACACACTTTGTGGCATAGATTGCATGTGAATCTTTACGAACTTGAACTGATTGAGTATACGTGCATACTATAGGACTTTATTGATTACTTGTGAGCACATAGTTTAGCATACCGAGCAAACCAAGGTGAGTTCACACTTCTAAGGCATGGGATTCCTGGTGGGTTGGGAATGGGATTGAATAGCTACGACATAACTTGTACATTTACCACTACTAGACTACTTACCACCGTCCTCGGGTTGGGAAGGACGCCAGCGCTAAACCTACGTACTCGCTACGTACCTGTAACACCTCGGAAATTCACGTCCTATAATGTGTTGACACGTGTCATATGTTCAAAACGTGTGAAAGAATATTATAGAAGGACTAAAATTGACAAACATGGGAAGTATGTGAATAAACGTATTCTAAGTGTCAACTGTGAATAAATATAATATACATTAACCCTACATGATGCTCATACCTTCAAACGAATAAATCATGGATCATACGAAGCTAAAAGTGAGAGATTTCAAACTACGGGGACTAAATGTGTCAACATGTTTAAATTATACCTCTGAGTGACCTTTTAACAAACCCGAAGCTTTGTAAATTTTAAATATGCTCACGAGAATACACGATTTAAATTTCGTAAAGTTTCGTTAACGAATGAGAAAGTTATGATCAAATTCGTGTGCGAAGAGTTAAAGCGTAAACGTTGAAAGTTAGGACTTTTCGGGTAACAATAAAGTTAACCGGGGACTTAGCAAAGTGGGTATATGTTTTAAAGCCTTTATAGATCAATTATGAGGGTTTACAATGCAAGAAACCAGTGCCTAATCGAATTTTGAAGAGCCAAGGACCAAATCGCAAAAGATCAAGAATGCTGATTGCTGCATGCCGTCGCGCCACGCGAGGGACTCCCAGTACCGAGAAAAATGGCTGATGTCTGCCATGGCCTATTGTGCACGACCTTTACCCGATTTTCCACATCTCTTGACCCCTAAAGCACCCCCTAAGCACTAGGAACATGTGTTGATCAATTGTGGTGGGTTGTAGACTCATGTGTCAAGGTTTTATGGTGAGTAAAATGCTATATAAAGCCCATGAACTTGCAACAAGTCTTCACACCTTCATTCAAGCAATCTGATCATTTCTGGAGCTCAAGCCTGCTCTCAAGTGTTCACATTTCGTGCATAGGACCTTTGTAAGTTGTCTTAACCTTTCTTAATTAAGTTTTAGCTTAGTTTTAGCTTAAAAGTCAAACCGTCGTAATTAACGGTTGACTTTAAGATTAGTCACTAATGGTCCAGTGATTAGTCGAATCAAAAGTACCTTTAAGTAGGTAATTATGTGGGTAATAAAACCTTAAAAGGTCCCAATCTAACTAGGTCAAATGTCGGGTCAAACGCGTAATTAAAAAGTCAACAGAAAGTTTAAAATGCAATTTATGCATGATTAGCAATGTAGAACACATATAACCTGTTTGATCATTAATATAACTTGGTAATTAGTGTAAGGATATGTCTAAACATGTTCAGCCCGACAATTTCCTGTTTAGACCCGGTTCGGAACCGAAAGTCGCATAGTTTGACTTATACTTTGACTTTCAGTTCTGACCCATTATGGTATGTTTTAAAAATGCCTTAGAGCTTTATTTGGACCAGCTTACATGCTAGTATAACCCTCTGTGATTATACACCTCGGATCATTAGTTATCCAATTAATATGCATGATTCCGTTAATTGCTCATATGTTGACCATTATGCCCTTTTCACCTTAAAACGTGATTTTTGGAAATGTAAAAGAGTAGAAACTTTAATTACTGATATATAAACTTGTATACAAAGTTTGACATCAGTTTGATTTGTAGATTTAGAGTTATGCTCATTATCGCAAAATGAAAGCTTTATGTTAATTAAATGGCGTAATTAGCGTATAGCCTACTTAAACATACTTTTTGATATCAAACTCTTTACCCACTGATATAATATATTATTTTGGGATTTTTAAAGATTTTTAATTAATTTTAGGCTGATCATAACTTATAGTCGTAGGCTTAATCCGGTACTTGTCGGTTTTGCCCTTACGGGCCATAAAATGAGTTTTACATATCTAAACGACTCCAAACCTTTTGCTACTGATCACATATGATAAATAAATTATTTTAAGCCTTCTGGAAATATAAAAATATCAGATTTAATTATCAAACCCGGAATTGGCCTTTAATCGCCTTTTTAAGCGTTTTTAACGCATAGTATGTGTTATAACTATTTTAAACATACAAGCGTTGATACCTACTGATATTTGAGGCAAATTGTAATATTTTAACAGTAAGCAAAGGTTGATAAACTCAGACTTCCGTTTTGAGCTTTTCGGCTTATGTGAAATTACCAAAATACCCCTACGGGGCATAGTTTGGTTATAAATGATAAATTTCACTTACATACTTTAACCTACTGATATAACTTAGTAAATTGAGTATAATTTCTGATTACATCAGGCCTGTAACTCAGATTAACATTTAAACTCTTTTATAAACTTTTAAATGACCAAACTACCCCTACGGGGCCTAGTTTGTGTTTAAACACGTTTCGGGCATAACGAAAGACATCTTACTGATGTCACAACATATTTGAGGCATAATTAACTTAGGAAACCTGTATATAGCTCTCATGAATACCCGTCACGCTTATTACGCGTACGGTTCGGTTTATGTAACAAGTTTACATAAATTAGCCGAAACGGGTCAAACCTTAACGATTTTATCTCAAAATACAGAATGTGAATAATAAACCCATATTAAACAAGTCTTCAAACTTGTCGGGTCTAAATCACATTCTATCCGGTCTTCGCTTAATTGTGCGTACGAACCGTATCTTTGAAACTAACCGGTCTAAGCTAAGCTTAATTAAAGACCCGTTAGGATTCTAATAGGTTATTATAAACCTTTGTTCCAGATTAGGAGAACCAGTAAAAGCTACTTGCAATTTGCTTATTGTGATTTATACATTGCTCAGGTAAATACTTTTAACTTATTTTCCCTATACGGGCTTGGGTTACGGTATATAAAATACCGCTTGGTCGGGCATCAAATCTTCCATCGCTTAGGTGGTTAATTGAATAATTTGATCGGCTCGTTTAAACAGTCTTGTTTACTTTACAGCCTTTGGGGGGTTAATGACCATGTCCCGGATATCCATGGCATCATTCGAAGTAATGGCCACGACTTAGGCGCGGGGTGTAGGCGTACACCTGTCAGCGCACAAAAGAATAAATGTGGTGTGTCTATTGATCTTTAACCCGGACAAGATCCGGGCTACTGAACGCATAAGTAACATGTAATTCGTTCGCAAGATTATATAGCTAAATAATTGCCCAAGTTATACAAGATTAATTTTGCCTCTGTGCATTTTAATCAAATCATAAAATGTTTATGCCACGTGCATCCAAACCAATTTTCCAAAATGAGTCAGTTGATTGTATTTACCAGTGTAAACTGACGTATTTTCCCAAAAAGATTAAATGCAGGTACTATGCGTAATTGGCTGGGATTTCTCCTTAGCATCATTAGAAGTCTCGCAAGCTTAAGATGCCTGAAGTCTGTTGAACCATTAATATTATTTTTATTTCGATCCATCAGTGGATAAACATCCGAATATTGTGACATTTGATATTACAATATTAAATTCGGTTGTATTATATCTTTTAAAATTGCTTCCGCTGTGCATATTAAATATTGTGTTGTTTGACTATTATGTTGCCAACCACGTCACGATAATCCCCCACCGGGCCCACCGGTGACACGTGGAAATCGGGGTGTGACAGTACCACTGTCCTCGGATTAGGAAGGGCACTTACGTAAAACCTACGTAAACTCATACTTACTACTGTCCTCGAATTGGGAAGGGCACTTACGTAAAACCTACGTAAACTCATACTTACTACTGTCCTCGGATTGGGAAGGGCACTTACGTAAAACCTACGTATTCTCATACTTACTACTGTCCTCGGATTGGGAAGGACACCTATAGATACAACTAGTCTAGTAATATGCAACATGGGATGCCCCCACTATAGAACGTAACGGTTTGGGAAACAAGGATACTGGGTAACATATGATTCTGAAACAAACTTATGATTTCTGAAAACGAACTCAATAACTGAACAATCAACTGTGAACTCGCTCAACTTTGTTGTTGACTCGTTGTTACATGCCTTGCAGGTCGTTAGGTACTCATGGAGCTTGCACTGGGAGGCGTGATTGTTGTGGGACATGGACAGTAGGCCATGTTAAAAACATTATATCATTTCGAACTGAATACTTATGTTGGGTTTTCACATTTATGCTTCCGCTAAACACTTAACTATGTTTTGTTTTGAACACCTTTCGTATTGTTGGGATGAATTTTATTTATTACTTACAATGTTCAATATGATTGGTGGCTTGATCCTAGTCAGTCACGCCTCTAAGCGGTGATACTCCGCATATGGATTTTGGGGGTTTGACAGATTGGTATCAGAGCCATTGGTTATAGTGAACTTGGTTTTAATAAGGGGAAAAAGTTTTTGTTAAAACCAGACTATAACCTGTACAGTGCTCAACGATCCACAACGACGCTTCGCTCCACGTGCAAGACTCAACACTATAGGTGATATGATTTATGTTTATATTGCCTACTTGCTAGTTACATAGAACTTTGCTCGTGGTATGCTTAGATAAGCGTAACAACTATTGATTGAGAACACTTGCGTGCTTACTCTCTTCTGTCATCGCATTTTCGCGAACCTTTCTCACCCATGTTTCCTTTGATATAAAGATCATGAGTGGATGCGTTAACCTAACTCAAGCCCAGTTGACGGCTTTGATTAACCAACAAGTTGCTACGGCACTTGCAGCCGCTCAAGCAGGAGGTATACCCTGCAGTCGCAACTCACTCTAGGATCTTTAGATCCTACCCTAATAAACCAACTCTTGTGTTTAACCTTGTCCTGTTCTTATACACAACAGGTCAGAACGCTCAGCCACCTGTATGCACATTCAAGACGTTCATGGACTGTCGTCCTAGTACTTTCAGTGGCACTGAAGGAGCCATAGGACTCCTCCACTGGTTCGAGAAGCTCGAATTGGTCTTCAAAATGTGTGAATGCCCTGAGGCTCGTAGGGTGAAGTATGCCACTGGTACTCTCGAAGGCGTTGCGTTAACTTGGTGGAACGCGCAAGTTCAAATGTTAGGGCTGGCAGCTGCTAATGCCACCCCATGGAACGACTTCAAGGAACTGATCAAGCGAGAATATTGTAACCGTGATGACATCCACAAATTGGAAGTGGAGTTCTTTAACCTGAAGATGACGGGATCAGAGATAGAGGCGTATACGAAGCGATCCAACGAACTGGCAGTGTTATGTCCAACTATGGTAGATCCTCCCATCAAGCGTATCGAGCTGTACCTCAAAGGCTTAGTACCAGAGATTCAAAGCCATGTGACTGCTGTAACCTTGCTACCATCCAGGATGTTACTCGTCTTGCTCATCGTCTCACAGACCAGGCAGTGGAACAGAACAAGCTGCCTAAGCATATCGGTGCTACTACCACTACTACTACTTCTGCTATCCCCAGTGACAACAAACGAAAATGGGATGGAGCCTCCAGTAAGGGTTCGACTACAGTTCAGTCCCAGGCACAGCAGCGAAAGATTGATGACTACCAGAGTCCTGGTCAGCAATCTTCTGGTAGTCAAGGGCAGGGTGGATATCGAGGAAACCACCCAAAGTGCAACAAATGCAACAGGCACCACAGTGGTCAGTGCAACAAGGGACGTTGTCAGAGGTGTCTCAAGATGGGTCATGAAGCCAAGGATTGCAGGAGCTCACGGCCTGCAAATCAGAATCGTCAGCAGCAACAGCAAGCACCGCAGAATCAGCAACAACAACAGGGCAACATGGGATGCTATCAGTGTGGCGCTGAAGGTCACTTCAAGAGACACTGCCCGCAGTTAAATTAGAATCAGAATCAGAACCACAACCAAGGAAACGGGAACAATAATGGGGGCAACAATGGGGGAAACAATAATGATAACGGTGTTAGGGGTCGAGTGTTCGTGCTGGGTCAGGGTGACGCAAGGAATGATCCTAACGTAGTGATGGGTAAGTTCCTTCTCGGCGACTTTTATGATACTGTTTTATTTGATTCGGGTGCCGATACCAGTTATGTGTCTCTAAAAGTTAGTCAAATACATAAACGCACACCAACTCTTTTGAACACCAAGCATGTCGTAGAGTTAGAAAATGGTAAAAGCCGAGAGGCCACGCATATAATTAAGGGTTGTAATCTCGTTTTAGCGGTTCAGACCTTCTCTATCGATCTCATTCCTATAGTTCTGGGTAGTTTCGATATCGTCGTTGGGATGGATTGGTTATCCCAACAGCAAGCAGAGATCCTATGCAAAGAGAAGATTGTTCGTATTCCCTGTTCTGGTAAAGAACCTCTCGAAATTCAAGGCGACAAGAGTGGTGCTGTGGTGGGCATCATCTCATTTCTTAAGGCTCAGAAGTGTTTGCGAAAGGGCCACACCGCTATTTTAGCACTTGTTACTGACTCATCAACGAAAGAGAAGAAAATCGAGGATATTCCAGTAGTACGTGATTTCCTCAAGTGTTCCCTGAAGATTTACCTGGGCTACTGCCTCATTGCCAGGTCGAATTCCAAATCGAGCTAGCTCCTGGAGCAGCGCCCATAGCTCGTGCACCGTATCGCCTAGCTCCATCAGAATTGGAAGAATTATCTACACAACTCAAGAACTCTTGGATAAGGGTTTCATACGTCCTAGCTCTTCGCCCTGGGGAGCTCCGGTGTTATTTGTGAAGAAGAAAGACGGTACCTTCCGTATGTGCATAGATTACCGCGAACTCAACAAGGTGACCATAAAGAATCGTTATCCTCTCCCGCACATTGATAACTTATTCGACCAGCTGCAAGGGTCGAGCTACTACTCCAAGATTGATCTGAGATCGGGTTACCATCAACTGAGAGTCCGAGATGAGGATATCTCTAAGACAGCATTCAGAACTCGTTACGGCCATTACGAGTTTCTGGTCATGCCTTTCGGATTGACGAACGCACCTGCAGTCTTCATGGATCTTATGAACCGTGTGTGCAAACCATACCTGGATAAATTCGTTATCGTATTCATTGACGACATCCTGATCTACTCTAAGAGTCAGAAGGAACACGAGCAACATTTGCTGTGACACCTGGGTCACTGCGACCATCAAACAACTGCCAAGCCAATGAAATATTATATTTCATACTTGGGATCTGTATAAATATGTGTATCTTTTGCACATATCAATTCTTGTTCGATTTCAAACTCTAAATCGCTTTCTGGAAGGTTATACGCGCACTGATGCGTAAATATAACCAGTTTAATGCAACGAACAATCTGGAATAGTGAAATAGTCTTAACATACCTTAAATAACCTTTACATAACTTATAAATAAGTTTTGAAGGCTTTGGTATGGCAAAATCAAGTTAAATCGCTTACAGGGACTAAAGTTGACAAACTGCGAAAGTATGCCGATTTGAACTGTAACGAACATTCCGGAACATGAACATAAGTTAAACACACCCTAAATATCCTTTACATAGCTTAGAAATAGGCTTTGAGGGGTTTGGTGTGCCAAAATAAACTTTTGGGTCATTCAGGACTAAAAGCGTCAAAAAGTGCACAAGTTTTCATTTTCGAGCATAACTTACGTTCTGAATACATCAGGACATCCAAAAATTTATGTAAGCACTAAAATATTTTATTTTAGTGTTTGGCATGAGAAAAATCCATTCGTCGCGTCATTTGGATCGTTTTTCGCGCTTATGCGCATTCCGTCGTAATTAAGCGAACATCGCGTTCGTACGACCAAACGAACTGACATCCGACATATTTTTGAGCATGTTTCATGTCCACAATGTTTAGGCATCATTTTAGGGCCTTGAAGTTGGCTTTACGGGCCTTAGAAGTGTCGGAAATGGCCTTTAACACGTGCAGGGACCAAAACTGTCATTTCTGAAACTTATTTCTAATCAGACAAGGCCATGCGGCCCGCGTAAGGTTTGTGTGCATCCTTACGCGGCCCGCGTCAGGGTCCCAGAACAGATAAGATCGATTAGTCAGCTTATCACAGCTGTTTAATTCACAACCACAAGCCCACACTTGACCTTTCAGCTCATTAAGGGTCATTTTTAGTCACCACAACTTTCCAACAAATGTACGCACGAGATTCGATCACATTTTCCAAGAAACGATCCTAAAGGTTCAGGAAATCCTATAAATACCCCACCCCCATTTGCTTCTAAACCCACTAGAATCTGATTTGAGGAGCTCTAAGTTGAAACCTTTGTTTCATACCTGAGCTACTTGAATCACGATTAGCATTCGGGGACCCTTCGTAAGTATTCTTTCGTTCTTTTATTGCTTTTCGAGTCCGAAAGTCAAACTTTGTTTGACTTTCTGCGTTGACCAGTTTATGGTCAATGCAAAGTTCGTTTGAACTTCGCAACGTGATTGTAATCATGATGGTTATAGTCCTTTGTGACTATGCCTACTGATTACCACGTTGTCTAGGGTCGTAAGGGTAAGCGATCTGATAAATCGCTTATACCTTCGAACCCGACCCATTTGGTCGATCATTAGGATCCGACCAAACACATTAGGTGACCATAGTATATAGGGAATAACCCTCCGAGGTTATACCTTATGGTCGCTTCGTTTAAGTAGTTGTATGATAGGTATTTTATATGCCTTAGGTAAATTACCAAAATACCCCTTTGATGCCAAAATTCGTTTTAAACATATGTAACATAACTTTTGACATCTAAATTGATTTAACAACCCTATTAGACATGTTAAGGCATATTTTACTTGTCATAGGACTAGTTAGGCGTTCCGAACGCGTTTTACGCGAACGACGCGTTAAAGTAGCATAAGCTACCTAAACGGGTCGTAATGGGTCACAAACACTTAGGTTAAGTTTCGTTTTAGTATGTGGGCTTTGTCAAACCATATTACACGAGTCTCCATACTCGTTTGGTTTATGAACCCTCATTCTATCGATCCTCCGATATTAGGTCCGGTTTATTAACATAGTTACCTATATTAGGTGTCGTCTGATTCCGTGATCTCTAGCATTGCTTGGTGGTTATCTTAGGACTTCTGAGCAATCTCAAGTGAGTACACAGACCCTTCTTTTACTGTTTTACAAACATTTTGGGGTGAAACACATGTGCCTACTTGTTACTTTCATGCTTTCACATCATATACCTGCTATGTTCATTAGTACAAATATAGTACATGATTTCATTACATTTTATGCTATGTATGCCCATTGTGTGCGTACTTAGTACATTGTCTTACATTTTATGCTATGTATGCCCATTGTGTGCGTACTTAGTACATTGCCTTACATTACGTGCTATGTATGCCCATTGTGTGCGTACTTAGTACATTGTCTTACATTACATGCTATGTATGCCCATTGTGTGCGTACTTAGTACATTGCCTTACATTACATGCTATGTATGCCCGTTGTGTGCATAGTTAATACATTGTTTCACATTACATGCTATGTATGCCCATTGTGTACGTACTTAGTACATTGTTATACAATACACTATATGCTATGTATGTCCTTTGTTGCATACTTAGCACATTGTTATTCATCATATGCTTATATTTTGGATACACATTACACGATTCACATTAGACATGAACATTTTACTTTGGTAGTTTGGTTTGAATAAGTGATTAAGTAACGAGGCGCGTGTAATATGATACAAGCATGGTGGATACGCCGCTGGTACTTCCTATATATAAGTGTTTGTATGGTATTACATATCGTAGCGTTATTTGAATCATTTCAGTTTGAGACATATAACATTTTATACAAATAACATACTTTTCACAAGACATTGTTTTACAAACAACTTATCTTATACAAACTCATTTTACATGGTTATTCATTTAACCATACATTATTCTCTTATTTATACATATCATCTGATCTTATCGTTTTTCAAATGATTTACAAGACAAAGCAAATTACAAGGTTCATGACTAAACATTTTCTCAAACATAAGTCATGAATTCTATTTTCACAAAACCTATGTATCTCACAGGCATTTTTATGCTGACGTACCTATTTTCACGTGTGTTTTCAGGAGATGAAGCATAGGACTTATCAAGACATACTTAGGCGGACCTGTGCCTTAGTGACTTAAAACAAGACAAGAACTAGTTAATTTATGTTATGTACTCTTTGTTTCTTGTTTAAAACAATATAAACTCTCGTGTTTGATTAATAAAACAAAACTTCAATTGCCATGGATTCGAAACAATTAATTCTGTTACAACACTCCCTGACGTTTCCGCCACGTTTGGTTGTTCCACGTGGTCGGGGTGTGATAGAAAAGATGGTATCAGAGCCAATGGTTATAGGGAATTAGGTTATCAGTAATGCTTTGACCTAGTCTATAACCTTCTTAGGACCCTAACGCGAGTTTACTTGCGTTTAGTCATAAAACAATACTGTCACCTATCCTTAGGTGACGACCACAACAAGAACATAAATTTCAAAACCGCTTTGAAAACTAATCATCTGTTCTAGGATGATTGATTACTAGGTTTTGAACCCTCTATTGTAAGGTTTTGAACCCTCTGTTATAAGGTTTTGAACCCCTTTGAATTTTCAAAAATCTCGTCAAGGTTTTGGGTTTTAAATAATGTGAACACGTGCAAACTGGAAGGGTGAATGCCTGTATTCTGGGTTTTCTGTCTAGGCAAGCACTTCGTATATATCTCATCAGACGCGAGACCAGTTGTGATTACCTGGGAATTCTTGGGATGAGTGTTCACTTATAGGCAAGCATGTCTTCGCGATACATTATTTTTGACGTATTTACTTTGATTAATCACCGGGGTCGTTTGTTGCTTTGTAGTAACAAACAAATGACCACTATCCTTGCTTTCATCAGATTTGTTCATCTCATTCTTTTCATCTAATTCTCTCACTCGTTTCCTTTCATGTTTCCTCTTTTAGAATGCCTCCTCGACGCGAAAATCCGGTATCTATTGAAGAGCTGGCAGCTGTCATTACACAGTAAATGACTGCTGCAATCCCGAACATCGTTGCTCAATGTCACCAAGCTCTCAACAACAATAATGCCCCCTGCAGCTTCAAGACGTTCAACTCGGCTAAGCCATCAAAGTTTTATGGGTCTCAAGGAGCGACTGCACTTCTGCAATGGTTCGAGAGTTTAGAGAGCACTTTCAGACATGTTCAATGTCCAAACGAGCGAAAGGTAGACTTTGCATCTAGTGTCTTTAAGAAACGAGCTTTGACATGGTGGAACGGTGTGATGAGAGATAGGGGTGCCAAAGTGGCACTGGCTCAAACGTGGGAAGAACTTCGAGCACTAATGATGAAGGAATTCTGTCCTCGTCACGAGATCAGGGCCTTGGAAAGGGAATTCGACGATCTTAAGCAAGACAGCGGCGAACATCGAGCATACACTGATCGATATGAGGAGCTGAGCCTGTTGTGTCCTACCATGGTTACGCCTTTGGATAAGGCAATCGAAAAATACATTGATGGTCTCCCTGACTCAGTTCAGGACATTGTTACTGGTAGTAACCCCACTACGGTTAGGCAGGCCATTGAGCTAGCTGCAACCTTGACTGAATCTCAGATCAGGAAACGTAAGCTTTTCCGAAAGGGTGACAAGAAACCGGTTGAGGAATCGAAACCAATCGAGGAATCAAAGACCATGGATGAACAGACTGGATCCCCTAAGAAGTCAAAGAAGTGAAAGGCTTCTCAGAACTTCGCCATGGTTACTCACAATGATCAAGCCGTCCCCAACCAACCCGCTCAACCCCCTGCTAGAAAGCCATACAATGGAACTTCACCCTTGTGCAACCAATGTAACCTTCATCATCATGCTAGGGTGAAGTGCCGCGAATGCCAAATTTGTGGACTTAAAGGTCACACAGCAAAGGTTTGCCGAGCTACAGTTGCACCAAATCAAGCTGACAACAATCCTGCTCAAGCTCGCTTTCCACCAGGTTCTTGCTACAATTGTGGCGAGATGGGTCATTTCCGAAGAAATTGCCCAAAGCTTGCTAATGCTAATCCAGCACAGTGATGAGCATCTGACCGACTAGAAGACAACACCCTTTAGAAATAATCATGTCTTGTGTATTATTTTCTTTTGTTGTCAAGGTCCATGAAACAGTTGTTATCATTGTTTATAAATAAATCTTTTATTTACATTGCAATGTATTTATGAGGTTGTATGTATAAAGAACATATCCCTTACAATACCGACAATTAAGGAATCGTATTCCTTGAAAAGCAAACTACCACCCAATTTTTTTTTCCATTTTATGATATCTTGCGTTTCCATGAAGTTCCTAAGTACTCGTTTCTTCTAAGGAAAACGAAGTACAAGGCGCAAGTTACAACACTGGACGAATACCCAAAGTACCACTATAAATCCTTAATAGGGTACCTAAGGGTATTTCCATAAATCCAAAAATTGATGTATTCCTTAATTCGAATATTACGTTTCTTTGGAAACAAAAATCGAATTTTTGGAAGATCTCCCTATCTTTTTAGATAGATCCCAGAGGACCTTGAAGTCCATCTACTGGTTTCCATACCCATTTTCAATCGATAACAAGTTAATAACAAATTAATAACCAAGTTGAACAACTATGTGATTATGTGCTTATGTGTTTCCTTTTATATTTTGTGTGATCCAAACTATGTTATACAAATCCTCGTAGAATCTTCCATATATTCGTATAAGGGATTCGTAGTAGGATATCCAAAGGTACTATATTAAATCCTCAATGGGATTTTACGTAATAGTAAAGACCCTTGGATTATAAAGTACTACTTCATAATTAGACCCCTTTAGTGGTCTAGTTAAACTGATCGATCCAAAAATCTGGTTAGGAATATTATGTGATGATATAGATGAAAGGACTCCTAGGTGGCCTAATTAAGAGGATCCTCTGTCGATCTAATTTAAAAGGACCCTATGGTAGTCTAGTCACCCTCATCACAAGTTAGATATCCTTCCCCACTACATTACAAAACGAACTGTGCGGACTGTGCAAGGAATTACGTAATTATGGATGCATACATAATTATGGAATTTAGTGCACAGAAACCATAGCAAGTTTGGTCGTGTGTCTAGAAAATGACTCATTCCGTTCATTTTCGTTTCAGAAGAAATTGTGGAAAATGACTCATTCTGTTCATTTTCGTTTCTGAAGAAATTGTGGAAAATGACTCATTCCGTTCATTTTCGTTTCTAAAGAACTTGTGGAAAATGACTCATTCCGTTCATTTTCGTTTCTGAAGAAATTGTGGAAAATGACTCATTCCGTTCATTTTCGTTTCTGAAGAAATTGTGGAGAATAACTCATTCCGTTCATTTTCGTTTCTGAAGAAATTGTTGAAAATGACTCATTCCGTTCATTTTCGTTTCTGAAGAACTTGTGGAAAATGACTCATTCCGTTCATTTTCGTTTCTGAAGAAGTTGTGGAAAATGACTCATTCCGTTCATTTTCGTTTATGAGGAAGTTGTGGAAAATGACTCATTCCGTTCATTTTCGTTTCTGAGGAAGTTGTGGAAAATGTCTCATTCCGTTCATTTTCGTTTCTGAGGAAGTTGTGGAAAATGACTCATTCCGTTCATTTTCATTTCTGAAGAAATTGTGGAAAATGACTCATTCCGTTCATTTTCGTTTCTAAAGAATGTCCGTTAAAGAAATGACAGGATTATGCCTTTCATATCTCTGATGGTTTTTGACACAAAGTCACAAATAGACTCCTACGAATAAATTTCGGGACGAAATTTCCTAAAGTAGGGGAGACTGTGACACCTGGGTCACTGCGACCATCAAACAACTTCAAAGCCAATGAAATATTGTATTTCATACTTGGGATCTGTATAAATATGTGTATCTTTTGCACATATCAATTCTTGTTCGATTTCAAACTCTAAATCGCTTTCTGGAAGGTTATACGCGCACTGATGCGTAAATATAACCAGTTTAATGCAACGAACAATCCGGAATAGTGAAATAGTCTTAACATACCTTAAATAACCTTTACATAACTTATAAATAAGTTTTGAAGGCTTTGGTATGGCAAAATCAAGTTAAATCGCTTACAGGGACTAAAGTTGACAAACTGCGAAAGTATGCCGATTTGAACTGTAACGAACATTCCGGAACATGAACATAAGTTAAACACACCGTAAATATCCTTTACATAGCTTAGAAATAGGCTTTGAGGGGTTTGGTGTGCCAAAATAAACTTTTGGGTCATTCAGGGACTAAAAGCGTCAAAAAGTGCACAAGTTTGCATTTTCGCGCATAACTTACGTTCTGAATACATCCGGACATCCAAAAATTTATGTAAGCACTAAAATATTTTATTTTAGTGTTTGGCATGAGAAAAATCCATTCGTCGCGTCATTTGGATCGTTTTTCGCGCTTATGCGCATTCCGTCGTAATTAAGCGAACATCGCGTTCGTACGACCAAACGAACTGACATCCGACATATTTTTTAGCATGTTTCATGTCCACAATGTTTAGGCATCATTTTAGGGCCTTGAAGTTGGCTTTACGGGCCTTAGAAGTGTCGGAAATGGCCTTTAAGACGTGCAGGGACCAAAACTGTCATTTCTGAAACTTATTTCTGATCAGACAAGGCCATGCGGCCCGCGTAAGGTTTGTGTGCATCCTTACGCGGCCCGCGTCAGGGTCCCAGAACAGATAAGATCGATTAGTCAGCTGATCACAGTGGTTTAATTCACAACCACAAGTCCACACTTGACCTTTCAGCTCATTAAGGGTCATTTTTAGTCACCACAACTTTCCAACAAATGTACGCACGAGATTCGATCACATTTTCCAAGAAACGATCCTAACGGTTCGGGAAATCCTATAAATACCCCACCCCCATTTGCTTCTAAACCCACTAGAATCTGATTTGAGGAGCTCTAAGTTGAAACCTTTGTTTCATACCTGAGCTACTTGAATCACGATTAGCATTCGGGGACCCTTCGTAAGTATTCTTTCGTTCTTTTATTGCTTTTCGAGTCCGAAAGTCAAACTTTGTTTGACTTTCTGCGTTGACCAGTTTATGGTCAATGCGAAGTTCGTTTGAACTTCGCAACGTGATTGTAATTACGATGGTTATAGTCCTTTGTGACTATGCCTACTGATTACCACGTTGTCTAGGGTCGTAAGGGTAAGCGATCTGATAAATCGCTTATACCTTCGAACCCGACCCATTTGGTCGATCATTAGGATCCGACCAAACACATTAGGTGACCATAGTATATAGGGAATAACCCTCCGAGGTTATACCTTATGGTCGCTTCGTTTAAGTAGTTGTATGATAGGTAGTTTATATGCCTTAGGTAAATTACCAAAATACCCCTTTGATGCCAAAATTCGTTTTAAACATATGTAACATAACTTTTGACATCTAAACTGATTTAACAACCCTATTAGACATGTTAAGGCATATTTTACTTGTCATAGGACTAGTTAGGCATTCCGAACGCGTTTTACGCGAACGACGCGTTAAAGTAGCATAAGCTACCTAAACGGGTCGTAATGGGTCACAAACACTTAGGTTAAGTTTCATTTTAGTATGTGGGCTTTGTCAAACCATATTACACGAGTCTCCATACTCGTTTGGTTTTTGAAACCTAATTCTATCGATCCTCCGATATTAGGTCCGGTTTATTAACATAGTTACCTATATTAGGTGTCGTCTGATTCCGTGATCTCTAGCATTGCTTGGTGGTTATCTTAGGACTTCTGAGCAATCTCAAGTGAGTACACAGACCCTTCTTTTACTATTTTACAAACATTTTGGGGTGAAACACATGTGCCTACTTGTTACTTTCATGCTTTCACATCATATACCTGCTATGTTCATTAGTACAATTATAGTACATGATTTCATTACATTTTATGCTATGTATGCCCATTGTGTGCGTACTTAGTACATTGTCTTACATTTTATGCTATGTATGCCCATTGTGTGCGTACTTAGTACATTGCCTTACATTACGTGCTATGTATGCCCATTGTATGCGTACTTAGTACATTGTCTTACATTACATGCTACGTATGCCCATTGTGTGCGTACTTAGTACATTGCCTTACATTACATGCAATCTATGCCCGTTGTGTGCATACTTAATACATTGTTTCACATTACATGCTATGTATGCCCATTGTGTACGTACTTAGTACATTGTTATACAATACACTATATGCTATGTATGTCCTTTGTTGCATACTTAGCACATTGTTATTCATCATATGCTTACATTTTGGATACACATTACACGATTCACATTAGACATGAACATTTTACTTTGGTAGTTTGGTTTGAATAAGTGATTAAGTAACGAGGCGCGTGTAATATGATACAAGCATGGTGGATACGCCGCTGGTACTTCCTATATATAAGTGTTTGTATGGTATTACATATCGTAGCGTTATTTGAATCATTTCAGTTTGAGACATATAACATTTTATACAACTAACATACTTTTCACAAGACATTGTTTTACAAACAACTTATCTTATACAAACTCATTTTACATGGTTATTCATTTAACCATACATTATTCTCTTATTTATACATATCATCTGATCTTATCGTTTTTCAAATGATTTACAAGACAAAGCAAATTACAAGGTTCATGACTAAACATTTTCTCAAACATAAGTCATGAATTCTATTTTCACAAAACCTATGTATCTCATAGGCATTTTTATGCTGACGTACCTATTTTCACATGTGTTTTCAGGAGATGAAGCATAGGACTTATCAAGACATACTTAGGCGGACCTGTGCCTTAGTGACTTAAAACGAGACAAGAACTTGTTAATTTATGTTATGTACTCTTTGTTTCTTGTTTAAAACAATGTGAACTCTCGTGTTTGATTAATAAAACAAAACTTCAATTGCCATGGATTTGAAACAATTAATTCTGTTACAACACTCCCCGACGTTTCCGCCACGTTTGGTTGTTCCACGTGGTCGGGGTGTGACAGAAAAGATGGTATCAGAGCCAATGGTTATAGGGAATTAGGTTATTAGTAATGCTTTGACCTAGTCTATAACCTTCTTAGGACCCTAACGCGAGTTTACTTGCGTTTAGTCATAAAACAATACTGTCACCTATCCTTAGGTGACGACCACAACAAGAACATAAATTTCAAAACCGCTTTGAAAACTAATCATCTGTTCTAGGATGATTGATTACTAGGTTTTGAACCCTCTATTGTAAGGTTTTGAACACTCTGTTATAAGGTTTTGAACCCCTTTGAATTTTCAAAAATCTCGTCAAGGTTTTGGGTTTTAAATAATGTGAACACGTGCAAACTGGAAGGGTAAATGCCTGTATTCTGGGTTTTCTGTCTAGGCAAGCACTTCGTATATATCTCATCAGACGCGAGACCAGTTGTGCTTACCTGGGAATTCTTGGGATGAGTGTTTACTTATAGGCAAGCATGTCTTCGCGATACATTATTTTTGACCTATTTACTTTGATTAATCACCGGGGTCGTTTGTTGCTTTGTAGTAACAAACAAATGACCACTATCCTTGCTTTCATCAGATTTGTTCATCTCATTCTTTTCGTCTAATTCTCTCACTCGTTTCCTTTCATGTTTCCTCTTTTAGAATGCCTCCTCGACGCGAAAATCCGGTATCTCTTAAAGAGCTGGCAGCTGTCATTACACAGCAAATGACTGCTGCAATCCCGAACATCGTTGCTCAATGTCACCAAGCTCTCAACAACAATAATGCCCCCTGCAGCTTCAGGACGTTCAACTCGGCTAAGCCATCAAAGTTTTCTGGGTCTCAACGAGCGACTGCACTTCTGCAATGGTTCGAGAGTTTAGAGAGCACTTTCAGACATGTTCAATGTCCAAACGAGCGAAAGGTAGACTTTGCATCTAGTGTCTTTGAGAAACGAGCTTTGACATGGTGGAACGGTGTGATGAGAGATAGGGGTGGCGAAGTGGCACTGGCTCAATCGTGGGAAGAACTTCGAGCACTAATGATGAAGGAATTCTGTCCTCGTCACGAGATCAGGGCCTTGGAAAGGGAATTCGACGATCTTAAGCAAGACAGCGGCGAACATCGAGCATACACTGATCGATATGAGGAGCTGAGCCTGTTGTGTCCTACCATGGTTACGCCTTTGGATAAGGCAATCGAAAAATACATTGATGGTCTCCCTGACTCAGTTCAGGACATTGTTACTGGTAGTAACCCCACTACGGTTAGGCAGGCCATTGAGCTAGCTGCAACCTTGACTGAATCTCAGATCAGGAAACGTAAGCTTTTCCGAAAGGGTGACAAGAAACCGGTTGAGGAATCGAAACCAATCGAGGAATCAAAGACCATGGATGAACAGACTGGATCCCCTAAGAAGTCAAAGAAGCGAAAGGCTTCTCAGAACTTCGCCATGGTTACTCACAATGATCAAGCCGTCCCCAACCAACCCGCTCAACTCCCTGCTAGAAAGCCATACAATGGAACTTCACCCTTGTGCAACCAATGTAACCTTCATCATCATGCTAGGGTGAAGTGCCGCGAATGCCAAATTTGTGGACTTAAAGGTCACACAGCAAAGGTTTGCCGAGCTGCAGTTGCACCAAATCAAGCTGACAACAATCCTGCTCAAGCTCGCTTTCCACCAGGTTCTTGCTACAATCGTGGCGAGATGGGTCATTTCCGAAGAAATTGCCCAAAGCTTGCTAATGCTAATCCAGCACAGTGATGAGCATCTGACCGACTAGAAGACAACACCCTTTAGAAATAATCATGTCTTGTGTATTATTTTCTTTTGTTGTCAAGGTCCATGAAACAGTTGTTATCATTGTTTATAAATAAATCTTTTATTTACATTGCAATGTATTTATGAGGTTGTATGTATAAAGAACATATCCCTTACAATACCGACAATTAAGGAATCGTATTCCTTGAAAAGCAAACTACCACCCAATTTTTTTTTCCATTTTATGATATCTTGCGTTTCCATGAAGTTCCTAAGAACTCGTTTCTTCTAAGGAAAACGAAGTACAAGGCGCAAGTTACAACACTGGACGAATACCCAAAGTACCACTATAAATCCTTAATAGGGTACCTAAGGGTATTTCCATAAATCCAAAAATTGATGTATTCCTTAATTCGAATATTACGTTTCTTTGGAAACAAAAATCGAATTTTTGGAAGATCTCCCTATCTTTTTAGATAGATCCCAGAGGACATTGAAGTCCATCTACTAGTTTCCATACCCATTTTCAATCGATAACAAGTTAATAACAAATTAATAACCAAGTTGAACAACTATGTGATTATGTGCTTTTGTGTTTCCTTTTATATTTTGTGTGATCCAAACTATGTTATACAAATCCTCGTAAAATCTTCCATATATTCGTATAAGGGATTCGTAGTAGGATATCCAAAGGTACTATATTAAATCCTCAATGGGCTTTTATGTAATAGTAAAGACCCTTGGATTATAAAGTACTACTTCATAATTAGACCCCTTTAGTGGTCTAGTTAAACTGATCGATCCAAAAATCTGGTTAGGAATATTATGTGATGATATAGATGAAAGGACTCCTTGGTGGCCTAATTAAGAGGATCCTCTGTCGATCTAATTTAAAAGGACCCTATGGTAGTCTAGTCACCCTCATCACAAGTTTGATATCCTTCCCCACAACATTACAAAACGAACTGTGCGGACTGTGCAAGGAATTACGTAATTATGGATGCATACATAATTATGGAATTTAGTGCACAGAAACCACAGCAAGTTTGGTCGTGTGTCTAGAAAATGACTCATTCCGTTCATTTTCGTTTCTGAAGAAATTGTGGAAAATGACTCATTCCGTTCATTTTCGTTTCTGAAGAAATTGTGGAAAATGACTTGTTCCGTTCATTTTCGTTTCTGAAGAAATTGTGTAAAATGACTCATTCCGTTCATTTTCGTTTCTGAAGAACTTGTGGAAAATGACTCATTCCGTTCATTTTCGTTTCTGAAGAAATTGTGGAAAATGACTCATTCCGTTCATTTTCGTTTCTGAAGAAATTGTGGAAAATGACTCATTCCGTTCATTTTCGTTTCTGAAGAAATTGTTGAAAATGACTCATTCCGTTCATTTTCGTTTCTGAAGAACTTGTGGAAAATGACTCATTCCGTTCATTTTCGTTTCTGAAGAAGTTGTGGAAAATGACTCATTCCGTTCATTTTCGTTTCGGAGGAAGTTGTGGAAAATGACTCATTCCGTTCATTTTCGTTTCTGAAGAAATTGTGGAAAATGACTCATTCCGTTCATTTTCGTTTCTGAAGAAATTGTGGAAAATGACTCATTCCGTTCATTTTCGTTTCTGAAGAAATTGTTGAAAATGACTCATTCCGTTCATTTTCGTTTCTGAAGAACTTGTGGAAAATGACTCATTCCGTTCATTTTCGTTTCTGAAGAAATTGTGGAAAATGACTCATTCCGTTCATTTTCGTTTCTGAAGAAATTGTGGAAAATGACTTGTTCCGTTCATTTTCGTTTCTGAAGAAATTGTGTAAAATGACTCATTCCGTTCATTTTCGTTTCTGAAGAACTTGTGGAAAATGACTCATTCCGTTCATTTTCGTTTCTGAAGAAATTGTGGAAAATGACTCATTCCGTTCATTTTCGTTTCTGAAGAAATTGTGGAAAATGACTCATTCCGTTCATTTTCGTTTCTGAAGAAATTGTTGAAAATGACTCATTCCATTCATTTTCGTTTCTGAAGAACTTGTGGAAAATGACTCATTCCGTTCATTTTCGTTTCTGAAGAAGTTGTCGAAAATGACTCATTCCGTTCATTTTCGTTTCGGAGGAAGTTGTGGAAAATGACTCATTCCGTTCATTTTCGTTTCTGAAGAAATTGTGGAAAATGACTCATTCCGTTCATTTTCGTTTCTGAAGAAATTGTGGAAAATGACTCATTCCGTTCATTTTCGTTTCTGAAGAAATTGTTGAAAATGACTCATTCCGTTCATTTTCGTTTCTGAAGAACTTGTGGAAAATGACTCATTCCGTTCATTTTCGTTTCTGAAGAAATTGTGGAAAATGACTCATTCCGTTCATTTTCGTTTCAGAAGAAATTGTGGAAAATGACTCATTCCGTTCATTTTCGTTTCTGAAGAAATTGTTGAAAATGACTCATTCCGTTCATTTTCGTTTCTGAAGAACTTGTGGAAAATGACTCATTCCGTTCATTTTCGTTTCTGAAGAAGTTGTGGAAAATGACTCATTCCGTTCATTTTCGTTTCGGAGGAAGTTGTGGAAAATGACTCATTCCGTTCATTTTCGTTTCTGAAGAAATTGTGGAAAATGACTCATTCCGTTCATTTTCGTTTCTGAAGAAATTGTGGAAAATTACTCATTCCGTTCATTTTCGTTTCTGAAGAAATTGTTGAAAATGACTCATTCCGTTCATTTTCGTTTCTGAAGAACTTGTGGAAAATGACTCATTCCGTTCATTTTCGTTTCTGAAGAAATTGTTGAAAATGACTCATTCCGTTCATTTTCGTTTCTGAAGAACTTGTGGAAAATGACTCATTCCGTTCATTTTCGTTTCTGAAGAAATTGTGGAAAATGACTCATTCCGTTCATTTTCGTTTCTGAAGAAATTGTGGAAAATGACTCATTCCGTTCATTTTCGTTTCTGAAGAAATTGTTGAAAATGACTCATTCCGTTCATTTTCGTTTCTGAAGAACTTGTGGAAAATGACTCATTCCGTTCATTTTCGTTTCTGAAGAAGTTGTGGAAAATGACTCATTCCGTTCATTTTCGTTTCTGAGGAAGTTGTGGAAAATGACTCATTCCGTTTATTTTCGTTTCTGAGGAAGTTGTGGAAAATGTCTCATTCCGTTCATTTTCGTTTCTGAGGAAGTTGTGGAAAATGACTCATTCCGTTCATTTTCATTTCTGAAGAAATTGTGGAAAATGACTCATTCCGTTCATTTTCGTTTCTAAATAATGTCCGTTAAAGGAATGACAGGATTATGCCTTTCATATCTCTGATTGTTTTTGACACAAAGTCACAAATAGACTCCTACGAATAAATTTCGGGACGAAATTTCCTAAAGTAGGGGAGACTGTGACACCTGGGTCACTGCGACCATCAAACAACTGCCAAGCCAATGAAATATTGTATTTCATACTTGGGATCTGTATAAATATGTGTATCTTTTGCACATATCAATTCTTGTTCGATTTCAAACTCTAAATCGCTTTCTGGAAGGTTATACGCGCACTGATGCGTAAATATAACCAGTTTAATGCAACGAACAATCCGGAATAGTGAAATAGGCTTAACATACCTTAAATAACCTTTACATAACTTATAAATAAGTTTTGAAGGCTTTGGTATGGCAAAATCAAGTTAAATCGCTTACAGGGACTAAAGTTGACAAACTGCGAAAGTATGCCGATTTGAACTGTAATGAACATTCCGGAACATGAACATAAGTTAAACACACCCTAAATATCCTTTACATAGCTTAGAAATAGGCTTTGAGGGGTTTGGTGTGCCAAAATAAACTTTTGGGTCATTCAGGGACTAAAAGCGTCAAAAAGTGCACAAGTTTGCATTTTCGCGCATAACTTACGTTCTGAATACATCCGGACATCCAAAATTTATGTAAGCACTAAAATATTTTATTTTAGTGTTTGGCATGAGAAAAATCCATTCGTCGCGTCATTTGGATCGTTTTTCGCGCTTATGCGCATTCCGTCGTAATTAAGCGAACATCGCGTTCGTACGACCAAACGAACTGACATCCGACATATTTTTGAGCATGTTTCATGTACACAATGTTTAGGCATCATTTTAGGGCCTTGAAGTTGGCTTTACGGGCCTTAGAAGTGTCGGAAATGGCCTTTAACACGTGCAGGGACCAAAACTATCATTTCTGAAACTTATTTCTGATCAGACAAGGCCATGCGGCCCGCGTAAGGTTTGTGTGCATCCTTACGCGGCCCGCGTCAGGGTCCCAGAACAGATAAGATTGATTAGTCAGCTGATCACAGCTGTTTAATTCACAACCACAAGCCCACACTTGACCTTTCAGCTCATTAAGGGTCATTTTTAGTCACCACAACTTTCCAACAAATGTACGCACGAGATTCGATCACATTTTCCAAGAAACGATCCTAACGGTTCGGGAAATCCTATAAATACCCCACCCCCATTTGCTTCTAAACCCACTAGAATCTGATTTGAGGAGCTCTAAGTTGAAACCTTTGTTTCATACCTGAGCTACTTGAATCACGATTAGCATTCGGGGACCCTTCGTAAGTATGCTTTCGTTCTTTTATTGCTTTTCGAGTCTGAAAGTCAAACTTTGTTTGACTTTCTGCGTTGACCAGTTTATGGTCAATGCGAAGTTCGTTTGAACTTCGCAACGTGATTGTAATCACGATGGTTATAGTCCTTTGTGACTATGCCTACTGATTACCACGTTGTCTAGGGTCGTAAGGGTAAGCGATCTGATAAATCGCTTATACCTTCGAACCCGACCCATTTGGTCGTTCATTAGGATCCGACCAAACACATTAGGTGACCATAGTATATAGGGAATAACCCTCCGAGGTTATACCTTATGGTCGCTTCGTTTAAGTAGTTGTATGATAGGTAGTTTATATGCCTTAGGTAAATTACCAAAATACCCCTTTGATGCCAAAATTCGTTTTAAACATATGTAACATAACTATTGACATCTAAACTAATTTAACAACCATATTAGACATGTTAAGGCATATTTTACTTGTCATAGGACTAGTTAGGCGTTCCGAACGCGTTTTACGCGAACGACGCGTTAAAGTAGCATAAGCTACCTAAACGGGTCGTAATGGGTCACAAACACTTAGGTTAAGTTTCGTTTTAGTATGTGGGCTTTTTCAAACCATATTACACCAGTCTCCATACTCGTTTGGTTTACGAACCCTCATTCTATCCGATCCTTCGATATTAGGTCCGGTTTATTAACATAGTTACCTATATTAGGTGTCGTTTGATTCCGTGATCTCTAGCATTGCTTGGTGGTTATCTTAGGACTTCTGAGCAATCTCAAGTGAGTACATAGACCCCTCTTTTACTGTTTTACAAACATTTTGGGGTGAAACACATGTGCCTACTTGTTACTTTCATGCTTTCACATCATATACCTGCTATGTTCATTAGTACAATTATAGTACATGATTTCATTACATTTTATGCTATGTATGCCCATTGTGTGCGTACTTAGTACATTGTCTTACATTTTATGCTATGTATGCCCATTGTGTGCGTACTTAGTACATTGCCTTACATTACATGCTATGTATGCCCATTGTGTGCGTACTTAGTACATTGCCTTACATTACATGCTATGTATGCCCATTGTGTGCGTACTTAGTACATTGCCTTACATTACATGCTATGTATGCCCATTGTGTGCGTACTTAATACATTGTTTCACATTACATGCTATGTATGCCCATTGTGTGCGTACTTAGTACATTTTTATACAATACACTATATGCTATGTATGTCCTTTGTTGCATACTTAGCACATTGTTATTCATCATATGCTTACATTTTGGATACACATTACACGATTCACATTAGACATGAACATTTTACTTTGGTAGTTTGGTTTGAATAAGTGATTAAGTAACGAGGCGCGTGTAATATGATACAAGCATGGTGGATACGCCGCTGGTACTTCCTATATATAAGTGTTTGTATGGTATTACATATCGTAGCGTTATTTGAATCATTTCAGTTTGAGACATATAACATTTTATACAAATAACATACTTTTCACAAGACATTGTTTTACAAACAACTTATCTTATACAAACTCATTTTACATGGTTATTCATTTAACCATACATTATTCTCTTATTTATACATATCATCTGATCTTATCGTTTTTCAAATGATTTACAAGACAAAGCAAATTACAAGGTTCATGACTAAACATTTTCTCAAACATAAGTCATGAATTCTATTTTCACAAAACCTATGTATCTCACAGGCATTTTTATGCTGACGTACCTATTTTCACATGTGTTTTCAGGAGATGAAGCATAGGACTTATCAAGACATACTTAGGCGGACCTGTGCCTTAGTGACTTAAAACGAGACAAGAACTAGTTAATTTATGTTATGTACTCTTTCTTTCTTGTTTAAAACAATGTAAACTCTCGTGTTTGATTAATAAAACAAAACTTCAATTGCCATGGATTTGAAACAATTAATTCTGTTACAACACTCCCCGACGTTTCCGCCACGTTTGGTTGTTCCACGTGGTCGGGGTGTGACATTTGCGACTTATTTTGGAACTTCTTCGAACAGAGCAACTTTATGCTAAGTTTTCGAAATGCGACTTCTGGCTTCGTGAAGTCCATTTCCTAGGCCATGTGGTAAACAAGGATGGGATTCATGTTGATCCATCCACGGTAGACTCGATCAAGAACTGGCCTGCACCCCGTACACCAACAGAAATCCGCCAATTCTTGGGTTTGGCGGGCTACTACAGAAGGTTTATCAAAGACTTTTCCAAGATTGCGCAGCCGCTTACTTTGCTAACTCAAAAGGGTGTTACCTATCGTTGGGGTGATGCTCAAGAATCAGCGTTCCAACATTTGAAGAATAGACTTTGTAGCGCACCTATTCTTTCATTGCCAGAGGGCACAGACGATTTCGTGGTTTATTGTGACGCGTCAATTCAGGGTCTTGGTTGTGTATTGATGCAACGGGATTAAGTCATTGCTTACGCCTCGCGCCAACTTAAGATTCACGAAAGGAATTACACTACACACGATCTGGAGTTGGGAGCTGTTGTTTTCGCACTCAAGATATGGAGACATTACCTGTACGGTACCAAGTGCACCATTTACACCGATCACAAGAGTCTCGAGCATATCTTCAAGCAAAAGGAGTTGAACATGCGACAGCGTCGATGGGTCAAGCTTTTAAACGATTACGAATGCGCGATCAAGTACCATCCGGGCAAGGCAAATGTGGTAGCCGATGCCCTCAGTCGAAAAGATACTACACCTAAACACGTGCGAGCATTACAACTTACCATCCAGTCCAGTCTTCCTACACAAATACGAGATGCTCTGGTTGAAGCATTGAAACCAGAAAACGTCAGGGCTGAAGCCCTACGCAGCTCAAGGAAACGGTTAGAGCAAAAGGAAGACGACGCCTACTACGTAACAGGACGCATCTGGGTCCCACTCTATGGCAATCTACGAGAACTTGTAATGGATGAAGCACATAAGTCTCGTTACTCGGTACATCCTGGTTCGGATAAGATGTACCACGATCTCAGAACTACGTATTGGTGGCCTAGCATGAAAGCTCACATAGCAACTTACGTTAGCAACTGTTTGACTTGTGCGAGAGTCAAGACTGAATATCAGAAACCATCGGGCCTACTCCAACAACCAGAAATACCACAACGGAAATGGGAGCAAATTTCCATGGATTTCGTTACTGGCCTGCCTAGATCTCAACGTGGAAATGATACTATTTGGGTGATCGTGGATCGACTCACAAAGTCTGCACACTTCTTGGCTATCAAGGAAACGGATAAGTTCTCCACTCTAGTAGACGTCTATCTTAAGGAAGTTGTCTCGAGGCAAGGGGTGCCAACCTCTATTATCTCTGATCGTGATGCGCGTTTTACTTCTGAACTGTGGCAAGCAATGCACAAGTCCTTTGGCTCACGTTTAGACATGAGCACAGCGTATCACCCACAAACGGATGGGCAGTCTGAACGCACCATCCAAACCCTTGAAGACATGCTTCGAGCGTGTGTAATCGACTTTGGCAATGGTTGGGAAAAGCACCTCCCTTTGGTGGAGTTTTCGTATAATAACAGCTACCACACCAGCATCCAAGCCGCTCCGTTTGAGGCATTGTAGGGGCGTAAATGTCGATCACCTCTTTGTTGGGCAGAGGTTGGTGATAGCCAAATCACTGGCCCAGAACTTGTGGTAGACACAACTGAGAAGATTGCTCAGATACGATAACGAATGGCGGCACCTCGTGACCGTCAGAAAAGCTACACTGATAAGCGCAGGAAACCACTCGAGTTCCAGGTTGGGGATCGAGTGCTACTCAAAGTCTCACCCTGGAAGGGTGTGGTTCGTTTTGGTAAAAGGGGCAAACTCAATCCGTGTTATGTCGGACCATTTGAAATCATAGAGAAAATAGGCAAAGTAGCCTACAAACTAAACCTATCGGCAGAACTCAGTGGAGTTCACAACGTATTTCACGTGTCGAATCTGAAGAAATGTCTGTCAGATGAGACCCTTATAGTTCCTCTGAAGGAGCTCACTATCGACGATCAGTTGCGATTCGTCGAGGAACCAGTTGAAATCACAGATCAAGACGTTAAGATTCTCAAGCGCACCAGAATACCTCTTGTTTGAGTTCGTTGGAACTCCCGTCGTGGCCCAGAGTTCACCTGGGAACGAGAAGACCAAATGAAACTCAAGTATCCCCAGTTGTTCGGGAACAGTGCAACCACTTCTAAGGCTGAAGCTACTATGGAATTTCGGGACGAAATTCCAAACCAACGGGGGGATGATGTGACACCCCAGGAAACAACGCAACACAACCAGCTTCCTCAGTAACCATGTGCTAAATTTTGGGACGAAATTTCTTTCAAGTTGGGGATAATGTGACAACCCAAGTTTTCAAGGTCTCTATTCGACTTAACTTGGTACTTATTTGCAAGTGTGTCTTTATATTTATTTGATGTGCAATATACGTGTTGTTTGTAGATTTGTGGTGTGGAATATATGCGTATATGTGTTATATACTTTGTATCAATAATATGATTTGTATTATTAATAAACATTATTTCTCTTGCTAAACACCCCTACCCCCTTCACGAAAACACTACCTGGTGAAAACACTTTGGTGTTTTCGTCCAGGAGCTAGTCGGCAAAAACAGAATGGGCTTCTGGCCCAGTAGTGATCAATTATATTTTTGCCCCAACCTTTGTGTGAACTGGTAATCGGCAACAACCCTAACCACCTCTCACCCTTGTGTGCGACGGCAATCGTGAGACCTTTGGAACCTCTTGCATTGACTGGTTCGTTGTCTTTTCTGCTTGGGTTAGTGATTTACACGTTTTGTTTTTGATTTCGATATACTTGATCAATTGGTTATCTAACTGCATGCGAAGCATGATATCAACTTAGGATTCAAGGATTTGATAGGATCGAATGCATATTCTTGAAAGATCTGAATGATATTAGTGTGATCAGGATCCGATTATGTGATATGTCGTGCTAATCGACTGGATGATGTATGTATATATGTTTAATTGTTGAACTGAATAATGATTCTGTTTACATGAAACTTGAATGATGATTCATATTGATAATTTAGGTGATTGTATGAATAGATCAGGTTGATCAGAAGAGTTGTTGTAATCGATGTAACTATTAGACGATGATTAGGGTTCCTGGAATGTGTAATGGTTATTGATGAACATGTATTACACCGACGAAAACACAGGGACCAACAAAATCACAAGATTCAGGCGAAAACACTAAGTGTTTTCGTCACACCCTAAACCCGACGAAAACCCTTAGATTTCGTCGCCTGGGTTTTCACCAAAGTGATTCCGTCCAAAGGGATTTCGTCCCAGAGGGGTTTTCGTCATAAAGAGTTTTCGCCATATATGATTTCGTTGAATGCTTTGACACATTAAATCTGTTAAGTTAATAACTCTGTTAAGTTGAACCTTGTTAGTTAATTAACTCTGCTAGTTTATTATTCCTATTATGTATGTTAATCCTGTTAAGTTTGTTAACCTTGTTAAGTATGTTAATCTTGTTAAGCCTGTTAACTCTGTCAAGTATATTAGAGAATAACCATGTTAGAATAAACTGTGGAGGACCTTTATGGGGAGCATGAATCGCATGAATGTGATTAATTGTCTATGTGATGCATGATGTTAACTGCCAATCACACTTTGTGGCATAGATTGCATGTGAATCTTTACGAACTTAAACTGATTGAGTATACGTGCATACTATAGGACTTGATTGATTACTTGTGAGCACATAGTTTAGCATACCGAGCAAACCAAGGTGAGTTCACACTTCTAAGGCATGGGATTCCCGGTGGGTTGGGAATGGGATTGAATAGCTACGACAGAACTTGTACATTTACCACTACTAGACTACTTACCACCATCCTCGGGTTGGGAAGGACGCCAGCGCTAAACCTACGTACTCGCTACGTACCACTGTCCTCGGATTGGGAAGGGCACTTACGTAAAACCTACGTAAACTCATACTTACTACTGTCCTCGGATTGGGAAGGGTACTTACGTAAAACCTACGTAAACTCATACTTACTACTGTCCTCGGATTGGGAAGGGCACTTACTTAAAACCTACGTATTCTCATACTTACTACTGTCCTCGGATTTGGAAGGACACCTATAGATACAACTAGTCTAGTAATATGCAACATGGGAAGCCCCCACTATAGAACGTAACGGATTGGGAAACAAGGATACTGGGTAACATATGATTCTGAAACAAACTTATGATTTCTGAAAACGAACTCAATAACTGAACAATCAACTGTGAACTCACTCAACTTTGTTGTTGACTCATTGTTACATGCCTTGCAGGTCGTTAGGTACTCATGGAGCCTGCACTGGGAGGCGCGGTCGTTGTGGGACATGGACAGTAGGCCATGTTAAAAACATTATATCATTTCGAACTGAATACTTATGTTGGGTTTTCACATTTATGCTTCCGCTAAACACTTAACTATGTTTTGTTTCGAACACCTTTCGTATTGTTGGGATGAATTTTATTTATTACTTACAATGTTCAATATGATTGGTGGCTTGATCCTGGTCAGTCACGCCTCCAAGCGGTGATACTCCGCATGTGGATTTTGGGGGTGTGACAACTTCTCATGGTCAACTTGACTACGAGAGTAGATAAGTATATCGTCTATAAAGACAATGACAAACTTATCTAAGTATGGTTTGCAAACTCTATTCATGAGGTCCATGAATGCTGCTGGTGCATTAGTGAGCCCAAAAGGCATCACTAAAAACTCGTAGTGTCCATATCTCATTCTGAATGCCGTCTTAGGCACATCTTCAGTTCAGACCTTAAGTTGATGATATCCGGATCTCAAATCAATCTTCGAGAAGAAGCTCGCTCCTTGGAGCTAATCAAATAAGTCGTCGATCCTGGGTAATGGATAACGATTCTTGATCGTTACCTTATTTAGTTCACGATAATCAATGCATAAGCGCATTGATCCATCCTTCTTTTTCACAAACAATATTGGAGCTCCCCAAGGCGAAGAGCTAGGTTGTATAAAACCTTTTTCTAGCAAGTCATCCAATTGAGTCCTGAGCTCTTTCATTTCAGTAGGCGCGAGGCGATAAGGAGCCCGTGCAATAGGTGCAGATCCCGGCAGAATGTCTATCCTGAACTCTACTTGTCTCTCTGGAGGTAATCCAGGTAATTCATCAGGAAAAACATCAGGATACTCTGAAATAATTGGAATGTCTTCGATCTTTGGCTTCGATTCATTCACAGACACTTGTGCCATGTAGATGACACATCCGCTCTTCAGACACTGCGATACCTTGAGAATGGACACATTGTTTGGCAACCCATATTGTGTATCTCCTTGAATAGTGACGGTTTCACCAGAAGGGGTTTTGATAATAACTATCTTTTTATCACAGGCGATTTGGGCTTGGTTATGCGACAACCAATCCATGCCCAAAACTATATCAAACCCAGCCAATTTCATTGGCAAGAGGGATAGCGGGATAGAATGATTTTTAATGGATATAAAACATCCCTCAAGAAGAGTTGAAGCTGTTTCTAAGGTACCATCGGCAAGCTCTACCTCATATTTTATGTCTAGAGTCTTAATAGGCAGATTCAGTAACTTACAAAACTTATGGTCTACAAAAGACTTATCGGCACCTGAATCAAATAAGACTCTAGCATAATTATTATTAATGAGGAAGGTACCTGTTATGATGTTCTCGTCGTTCACCGCTTCTCTTGCATTCATTTGGAAAACCCTTGCATTGGTTTTCTTTGCCTCCTCGGGCTTCTTAGCATTCTTGGGGCAATTGGTCTTGATGTGCCCCTTTTCGTTGCAACCATAACAGGTTGCGTCCTTGATGTTCCGGCACTCTACGGACTTGTGCCATTTCTTTTTGCAAATCCCACATGGCTTGGCTTGTGGGTCTTGGTTGCACTTCCCAAAGTGCCTTTTGTTGCAGATTTTGCACCTGGGCTTGTCATTGGACTGCCCTTTCTTAGAACCAAAGTTCCCCTTACTCTTCTTGTTTGATTGAGGAGACTTGTCTTCCTCCCTCTTCCTCTTCCCATCATCGGTAGCTTTCTTCACACTACTCCTCACAACATCTAGAGTAAGGGACACGGATAGATCCACAGCGGATCTATAAGTGGCTGGCTTAGAAGCCTTAACATTCCCTTTCACTTCAGGGGTCAAACCACCGATGAAACGCGCAATGCGTTTGGGTTCAGGGGTGACCAAGTATGGTACAAGCCTTGAAAACGAGTTGAAACTGGTCACATAGGACCTACAATCTAGATCCTTCATTACCAAGGTGAGGAAGTCAGTTTCAATCCTTTCAACTTCGTGTTGAGGACAATAAATGTCCTTCACCAAATCAACAAACTTGTTCCATGAAAGGTTGTACAAAGGGACCTTTCTTGTGGCTTGCACCAATGCTTTCCACCATGTGAGGGCATCGCCCTTGAAAGATTGAGACACAAACTTCACTATGTCTTCCTTAGCACATCCACTGATGTCTATCACAGTCTTTATTTCATCTAACCACTTCATACAGTCTACGCTCCCTTTTCTCCTGTGAAATCCCTCAGTTTACAGGAGACAAAGTATTTGTAGGTACACCCCTTGGTGTACCTGGGAATCGGTTCAAGGACAACCTGCCTCTGTGGTTCACTTCTCTGATTAGACGAGTGTTGAGACCCACTCTTCTTCTGTGTATGCGATTGAGAATGGGACTTTGAAGGAGTTTTGGACCGAACATTACTCGGATCCTTAAACTTATCATCCACAGCCTGAGCAACTGTTGCGGTTATCATTGCTTGCAATTCAGCAGCAGTGATATTGATCCTGGTATTGTTGTTGTCTTCCACGGGATGACTGTTTGCTTTGTCAGAGCCAGCCATAATTCGTGTACTATATCAACAGCAATGATATATTTAAATTATATAATGAATCATTGCATTGATGATTAGATGGTCATGGTATTATTAAACCCTATAGACCATAAAAATCAATTTAATCATGATTTGCCTAGGTTACAACAAAACCATAATAAGCAATTCATAGGATATAATCCTTTATATTTATTAGACAGGGGATATGAATCACAACTGCCAATGTCACGAAAGGCATTTTAAATAGCACAAGGCTCGTCTTGAAGGACATTCAGATGGCACAAGAGGCCTTGTGACAAGGACGATTAAAACGTAACCAACGATCCCTTAGATCATTGATCTTTTAAGGGTCGAACCTAGTTCATCGCCTTTTTGACACGAAGTTTATAAAACAAAACCATCATTGTCATTAATACACCTTTGCTTAAAAGCATACATCTCAAATGGATGTTTTGGTGTATACATCATATTGATGTTTATTAGCCATGATTCACATTGATCATATAGGCTATATATAAGTGACTAGGAAGGATCCAAGTACATTTGGAAGCTTGTGTGGTTTCTCGTACTGCACAGCCAGGAATGTTAACATATTTTCAGATGTTAACTGGGATTTATTGTCTTAAAAAGGTCGTACCATCATAGCCATTTAATATTTTGGCTAGGTTATACCTCTAAGAATTTCTTTGGCAGATCAATTAAAATTGAAAAGGATAAAGCATGATGATGTAATAAAGTACATAATTAAAATCCAAAGAAATTCCCTTAAACTGCTAAACTATTACAAGAATGCCCTAAACGGGACTTGAAATAAACACACTGCCCACGCAGGGGCTACAGAAATCGAAAATAAGTCCGCGCAGGGACTTGGTACTTAAATAAAACAATTGTCCTCGCAGGGACTTGATTAAAAGATAATACAAGATAAAATAAAAAACTTCCTATTTCTTTTTGCCTTTGATGAGATTCGCAAGGCCCTTGAGAAAGCTATTATGCTTCGTTTTGGTTTCATCTGCTTCACGCTCAACCCTATCTAACCTCTGCAGTACTTCTTGGGTTTGCTCCTGTTGAGGAGGAGGAGGAGGAGGAGGAGGTTGATGGTAAGGTGCGTATTGATAACCTTGCACTGGAAATCCAGTTGGGTAGACTGGAGGGTAAGATGAAGGATAAAGTGCATTATGTTGTGCAGCAGAAAGATATGGATCATGGGTTCCATAATCCGTTGGGTATCCAGATGGGTTATTCCCAGATGAACTGGGTATGTTGGTATTGGGTTGTCAAAACCCACTGGTGGCGGTGGTGGTGCAAGTGAAACTGACGGGGGATTTAGTTCCGGCACCACATGTGAGGGTCCACCCAATTATGGATCCTCAGGGATTGGAGGGTATGTGCTCAAAGCTTGAGGGGAACTAAACCATGGTCCCCCACGCACAGACATTCGTGCGTTCCTCCTCACCTAGGCGGCTCGGGAGGTGGTTGAGGTGGTTGTTGTGGTGGTTCCTCGACTGGAAGAGTTGGAGGAGTGACAGCTTGAAGGTAAGGCTCATTCAAAGGAGGTTGAGCTGGGGAGTTGTGATATGAAGGGGTAAATTCCCATTCATACTTTGACCACCATTCTTTAAATGGATCGGGCCCTTGGTACGACGATCCTTGATATGGGGAACCGCTCGAGATACTGATGGGGTGGCCCGGTGTTCCCGTTTGCATTTCTGGGTCAGGGTCGTCGTCCATCTCCATCTCCTGGGAGAAGTGGTCTTCTGGTCCTAAGGGATTTAAACCAAAGAGATTGTTGACATAATCATTGGGGTTGAACTGAGCTGGAGAATAAATGGAGTCGGAGTGATGGAAGGAATGGGAGTGAAAGGAGTGGTGAGATTGGTTCGAGTGACGTTGTAACGCCCTGCTTTTTCGTACTTTTCAAAATTAGAAAGTTATGTCTTGTATTTCTATTTTTTGAAGCTTGTTCCTTTTGCATTTCGTATTTCGTTTCAAACCGTTGTAAAACCGTGACTTTGATCGTAATGAAATTCTATTTTTATACATGCTTATACGTGTCGCAATACTTGGGTTATACGTTACCAGTCTCGAATGCATATGCGCAACCGATACTCAATATACTGGTACCCATAACTCATACGTGCTTGTTAACTATTAAATACGTGGTTAAATTCTAATAATAATAATAATAATAATAATAATAATAATAATAATAATAATAATAATAATAATAATAATCCTACAAATAAATCTATAATATAATAATAGTAAATATATGATACATAATATTGAAAACGTAAAATGAAAACAAAAGTAACATGACAAAAAAAGGGAAAGGCAGTAGCATTCGAGTGGACCAAGACAACATTTAACTTTTTTTTTTTGTTTAATAAACTCCACTTACTTACAATTCTTGACCTCATACATGTTCAATAGCCAATACATATATTAAATACATAATAGGTACCAACATATATTTAATATATGTCACACGCATAACAAAAAGAAGGGAAACACTAAGGCTGAAGACAGCCTCACAGCCGCAAGCTGTGAGATAGCAACATTTTGTTTTTGTTTTTTTTTTTCATTTAACTCCCAACTACATGTATTAAATGCCAACCATTTAAACCATAATCCTTCCCTATAAAACCCACACCTCCAACTACATGTATTAAATGTATTAAAATTTGATTTTAAGAGCATCCCAAATTGATTTTGAAGTTTTATCATGTTGAAGTAATACAAAGATGTCTTCTTTAATAGCTTGCTGAAGTAGACTAATCATCATCTTTTCAGCTCTGTACATATCTCGTTCTTTATCAGTGAATTCAGAAATTTCTTTCTCAACCTGCAGATCAGTACGTGGTAGTACATATTTTTTTCAAAATACACTCCCAAGATCTCAAATGATTAACTTGAACCCAGTTTTCAAACCGATCTTTCCAACTGTAATACTCCTCAATGCTCATTAGCTTCGGAGGTTTTTGCGTAGTTCTAGTTTCATTTTCCAAGTTCATGTTTTGAGCATTAGTAGCTGGAGTAGTCGGAGATGTGGCAAATGCGTTATAAAACTCTTCACTCATGATTCGATAACCTTTTTTTACAAAACAGACTGTTTAAACGAAATTCCAAACTCAAACGAAATCCCCTTCAAACGGAATACCTTTTCAAACAAGATACCCTATTTCGTTTGAACTAACAACCTTTCAAACGAAATTACAATTTGAAACGAGATTATCACTTTCAAACGAGATACTCAAACGAAATTACTGTCTTCAAACGAAATCACTCAACAATTCAAACGAGATACTGATTTCAAACGAAATTAACAGGTAATCTCAAACGAAATCAGGAACAATGTGCAATCTCAAACGAAATCACCAAGTTTGTTCAAACGAAATCATAGTCTCAAACGAGATTACTGGTTTTCAAACGGAATCAACAGGTAATCTCAAACGGAATCAGGAACAATGTGCAATCTCAAACGAAATCAACCAGCAAATTCAAACGGAATCAGGATGATGTCATCATTTCGGTCGAAAAATTGTCCAATTGATCAAGTTTTAAGCTGATTTTAGTTCTGAAACTCTCAAGGGTTTGTTAAAACACAGTAACGCACACATTGTGAGAAAATTATCCGATTTTAACCATGAAAACTTGTTTAATTTTGAAAAGAAGGTGTAGAAAACAGAATTTTCAGCTGAATTGATATGAACTCTTCCTCCTGAGCTCTGATACCACTTGTAGGATCGTTTTCAGACCCGAATGAGTCGATCAGAAGAGTTTATGCTCAATACGAAAGGCGGAAACACTCGTATCAAGTTCAATTCAGCTAGAATACAATTTAACTGTCAACATGATTGATATGATAACAATTTACAATGAGACAACACTTCGGCAGCACCTCGTTACACTGACCGGAAAAGTTACCAATGAATAAGACACATGAGGTATAGATAGGTGTGTTGATTTCGTTTGAAACTGTCTCAAACGAAATTAACAAACTTGATTTCATTTGAAATGGTCATGTACCATTTCAAGCGAAATTACCCACATACACTCTATCTCGATTTCCGTGCCTTAAACTATCTAATACAACACAAGACTCGATACAAGACGAAGTCGACAGACGCATGCACCAACACTTCCACACATTTTTCACTTTACAAACCCACAATTACACTCTCTCTAACACCTTCAATCAACTGATTTTTGCAAGAGTGGACAGATTCATACCATGTTCTTCAAACTAGCATAACTTCTTCATTTCTTGTCCATTTTCGTCGATTCTTTTTCCTACTTGTTTGGATTGACCTAAGGAACAATTCCACAGGTTTTCTATGGAAAACCAAGGCCTGGAATGTCCCCGAATAGGCTCCAAAGTGGGCTGTTTGTTTCTGTTTTTATCTAAACTTTGTTAAACTTAGTAAACTTGAGTTAATCTCATCTCAAACCTATGTCCTAATGCTCATAATCAAATGAATGGTTAGTTGGGCTTAAAAACAAGGCTGAGAAATGTTAAATCAGAGGTTAAAACCTCACAAACATTCTGTTTTGGTTAGTGTTCTACCCCACAAGTAGCGTTCAAGCATAAAGCTTGATGAATGTGTGATAGTTGGACTAGCTTGGGCTATCCTTCATAGAAATCCACTCACTACTTGATGTTTTTCCATAGATTAGTGGTTGTTACTTCATTATTTCTTGTAGTTCATGACCCTCTTTGTATGTTTTTACATCAAGTGTAGTGGTGAACCATAAGAGGTACCTAAATGGAAGCTTGTTCTTCCTACCTCCTACATGAATTCTATGACATAATAGAGGTACCTAAATGAAGATTTATCTTCTACCTCATGCTTGACTAATGGACTAAATAATACATATAATACTTATACATATATATACTATTCGAACCCTTGATGATGGACTTGTGTTCATTCGTCAAGATATTAGAATAACATCATCTAAGACATAAGACTTGTTACGATTCTAATGAGTATATTACTCATGAAAACATTAACCCTTGAGGTTTCATAGTGTCAAGAACAAGTACTTGGTGTTAAAGGATGATTACTTTCGAATACCTATATTCTTGTGTTTTAACTTCCTAAATCCCTACACGAACATATTCAACCTTCTAACCTCATCAACTTCGTCACATTGGATAATCGGAAAGCATATGCAAATTTTGTGAGTATACTCGCAACCCCCTTTTTATGTTTACCACTTTTTGGGGTGTAACATGTTTAACTATTAAACTACACTTAAACTTATTATTTATGCAATGCACGAAAACAATCCTTATACATGAATACAATGTTATGATACTTGATGCTTACGTGGACCATACTTATGTGATATGTTTTAGTCATTAGCTTTTACGAGCCTCCATTCGACATGTATAGCGCTATAGGAGTAACGCACCGCCCCCTTAAACGTGTGGTCATGTCGAATTAACTAAACTTTCTTGTGTAAACAGAGGATTGGCTAGAAATATTGAATGCCATGTTAGGTTGATCTTGTATAAACTAAGTTGCCATGTGGATTTGTTTTAAACTTTTATACTTATACTTATTCATAAACTTGTATACTCACCTTTGCTTTTGCATTGAATTGTATTGTATTGTATTTTAAACATGTTATAGGTCGAGGATTGATGATGCTATGAAAACGGACTAGCAAAGATGCCTAGATACTCACTTAGACGTTTAGGTTTAAAGTGTTGTATCAATTTTGTTATTATCATGTTTGAACAATGTTGTTATTTGAATTCTTGTAATGTTTTGACAATTTATCTATGAAATGAAATCGGTTGAATTAAATATCGTCACAAATAGTGTTATGAAGTCTCTTGCAATCTATTTCGTCTCACTCCGATGTTTCCGCCATCGGTTGGGGTGTGACAGATGTGATTCCTGAGAATGATGGGAATGTTGGGGTTCATCAGGAATGGGTACCCCAAAGTATGGAGGGTCGGATGGTGAGGATCCTAGCGAAACAGAATGTCTCGCTGGCTCGAAGTTATGACTCCAATGGTCACGTGAGTCAGAACTAGAGAAAGTCGCTGACGGGGTACATCGATGGGAGGGTCCCGCGTGGCCTGATGGCCCTCCTCCCATTGGTCCCTTTCCTTTGCCTCTCACACGTGACGGCATTTTCCAATAAGTTAGCCTGTCAAAATGAGTAAATATAATATAACAATAAAAGGAAGGTTAAGAATAAATCCTAGGTCATTAGCCTAGACTCGGAAGTCTAAGATTAGTGTTTAATTCACTCAATGTTGGCTCTGATACCAACCTGTCACACCCCGGTATTTCCACATATTAACGGTGGGCCCGGCGGGGAGTATCGTGGCGTAGTTGATATCATCATAGTCAATACACACAATATAATAGCACAGCGGAAGGCTTGGTGAATAAACTATTACAAACCATAATGTCTAAGTGTCTGAATAATAGAATATACAGACTGGATTGTAATAAGATCCACAGGCGGATCATAAAAGTACAAAGAAACAAAATAACAGACTTCAGGTATCTTAGGGATTTGCAAGATCCTCTTATACGACACCTAATAGCTCCAACCTATTTACGAGAAGTACCTGTCAATCAGTCTTTAGAAAATACGTCAGTTTACACTGGTAAATACAATTAACTGACTCTTTTGAAAAGGATTTATGAAAATTGATTTAAGTGCACATGGCACAAATCATTTATAACTTGGGACAATTATTTAAAGATAATCTTGTATACAGATTTACATGTTTTTCATACAATTGGGGCCGGTTGTAAGCCGGTCATGATTAACCGACTCACCACTTATAGAACCCACAAAGGAGTTATCCCCAATATGTGGGTTTATATTTTAGCATTTGCATTTGTCAGGTGTATGCCTACACCCCGTGCATAGGTCGAATTAACCCCCAATGCTTATGTTATCAAACAAGACAGATTAAAACGGGTTATGTAAATTTATTAATCACAATCCGATTAAATGATTTCATACCCGACCAAGTGGTATTATTATAATACCATATCCCAAGCCTGTATAAGGGAAAATAAGTTAAAAGTATTTACCTGAGCTTAAAGTGAAGGTAACTCAGTCGTAAATCCTAAAGCTTTATGATGGTACCTTCTACTGGATGCTATTTAATCTGTATAGAAGGTTTAATAACCTATTAGGATGCTAACGGGTCTTTGGTTAAGTCAAGGACTTAGACCGGCTAGCTAGAAAGAAACTTTACGGTTCTAAACGCTAGATTAAGCGGAGACCGGAATAGAATGTGGTTTAGACCTGACAAGCTTGGATACTTGTATAATATTGGTAAACTAATCACATTCTGGAATTTGAGGATTTAATGATAAGGTTAAACCCGTTTCCGCTATTATACGTAAACTAGTCACATAAACCGATCCGAACGCGTAAACGCGTAACGGGTAACCAAATAAATTATATACAGGTCTTAATTGTTATTATGCTTAAAATATGTTAATACATCAGTAGGATGTTAACATATATGCCCAAAAAGTGATTAAAACCAATTTATGTCCCGTAAGGGCATTTTGGTCATTTTAATAGTTATAAAAGAGATTTTTATAACAAACTAAAGTTCTTGTCTTTTGTAATCAGTAAAAATATTTAATTTATCTCATTACATCAGTAAGATATTACACATATCTGAGGTTTATCATTTATGGCCAAACTATGCCCCGAAAGGGCATTTTGGTCATTTCACATAGGCTTTTAAGGACATTTTTGGACATCTGAGTTCATGACTTATACCTACTGTAATAATATTTAAATTTGTTTAAAAATTCAGTAGGTAACAAGTCTTAGATGTTAAATATGGTTTTAAACCATACTATGCACCTAATTAGTGTAAAAACTCGCTAATTGACGATAATCAAGATTTTTATGTAAATCTGAGATTTTGATCAGTTTTAAATGTTCAAAATAATTTATTTAATGTATGAAATCAGTAGGAAAAGGTTTGGCATTCAAATCATTTGTTAATCTCATTTTATGCTTAAAAAGGTATTATCGTCATTAGTCGAATTATACAAAAACTCAATGTTTTAAACAGATAATAATCTGACCAAAAATCTTAAAATTCCTTAAAAATAATATATTAACAGTAGTTAAAGAGTTTTGGTTCAAAATTCAAGTTTAAACATGCATTATGCAAGATATCGCAAATTAATTAATAAAAAGCTTCTAATTACGATATCGAGCATAACTCCTATTTGGGACCAAGAACTGATGTCAATTTTTCGGGACAATCTTATATATCAGTAGCAAAGGTTTGTGTCCACTCACATTTCTAAAAATCTCATTTGTGTGTCAAAAGGGCGTTTATGGCATTTATAAGCATATTAACGATCAAGAGCATATAATTCAAACCACTAAGAACCATGCAATATAACTCCAGGGGGTTATACTACTGAGTAATGTGGTCCTAGTGGAAGCTTAAAACATGGGAGAATTAAGCTTAAACGGGTCAGAACTGAAAGTCAAAGCAAAAGTCAAGCTTTTGCAGACTTTTGCGACTTTCGGTTATAAACTGACCTTAGACTGATAATTGTCGGGTTAGGACTGATAAAACATGTTCTAATATTAATTACCAAGTCATTAGAATGTTAAAATATAATTTAGAACCTCTGTTTTATTAAGTTATTTCATTTTTAAACTTTCTGTCTAGTTTGACTTTTTGTCAAACTAGTTTGACCCGACAATTAACTAGTCAAACGAAATAATCAGGAGGTGCCCTTTTAAGGGTTAATCACCTACCTTAATATGGTTCCATAACCACTTTCGTTTCGGTCAGTGGCTGGACCATTTGTGATTAAACAGAAAGTCAAAGCTTAATTACGATAAGTTTAACTTTTCGGTTTTTAAACTAATTAAAAGGACTAAGCAGGTAATAAGACTCTTACTAATGGTCCTTGCTATCTTTCTACACTTGTAATTATTCTCCTAATCCTTGCAAGCTCCAAAAATTAGTCCTTTTGAAGTTGTTGCAATTGATGTGCAAATGAACACACACTAGTGCTCCTTATATACTAAAATCCAACTTCATGGATCACTTGCAGCTGTTATGGGACCTCCTAGGGTCACTCCAGGTGTCCTAGTGGATTAATAAAACCGTTTAACAGCCCCTAGGATCGATACAAATGAGATTAAGGCGGTGCAGCAGCTGAAACTCGCACATGTCCAAACAATTCTGCGCTGGGCACTTCTACGCGGCCCGCGTAAGAGTTCTTCAGGGCTTACGCGACCTGCCTGGAGGTGGGGGAACAGGTTAAACAAGTTTCTAACCTGGCAGAATCAGTCCCTGACCAATTTATACCTTATATAACTTGATTTTTGACATGTAAGGCCCTTGTAGTTAGTTTGTAAAGGCTCAAGGATGTATAACCAAACTTCGTTAGGCTCAGTTTTGTTAAATGTCAATATAAATGCAAGTTTCATCAAGTTGACACTTTTCACCCAAAGTCTTGAAAACTTACTTAACGATCTCGAAATCACGTAAAATTTGTACCACTTATTCTTGAGAGTATATTTGAATATTTCGAAGCCTCGGGTTCGTTAAAAGGTCACTCAGAGGTCAGAATTAACATGTTGACACGTTTAACCCTTGTAGTTTTATAATCTTCCGATTATTTTCACAAAAGACTTCTTATATCCAATTAATCACTTGTTTAAGAATACATTCTTCACGTATGGTCATTCAGAGGCTCAAGTTTGGCATGTTGACACTTTTAGTCCCTCCGGACACATAGTTTCATCGTTTGTCATCTTTAGTCCTTTAAACTCAATCCTTTACATATTTAGAGTTTAGGACACGTGTCTTTACATAATTAGACACGTTTTTACGTGGTGTTACAAGCTTGATCTCAAACTTGCCAACTGTGACCTCATTAGACCAGTCGACGAGACTCTTTTCAATTTCCCAGCCCAATCACAACTTCCAATTATTTGGAACCTGCAATTCCGGACCCTATTGTCAACCACCAACTTCTACCCGGAGAATTGGAGGAATGGTTGACGAGTGACTGGCAATTTCAGAACTTCATGAATAATCCTAATGTTTATTTTCCCTAGTTTGATCATGAACTTGCACCATACCCACCTATGAGCACCAAAAACTTAGCTGAACACCGCCACTATGGCGAGGAACTGGTGGACGCAGGAAATAGGATTCGGGAAGTGGGGGAGAAAATCTCATGAAAATACGACGAGAGGGAGCGTCATTTCTGAAAGGCCAGCTGACTGTGGTGGTGGCATGTTTGTGTAATAATAATAATATAAAAACTATATAATAATAATAATATAATATTGTATAATAATAACTAAAAGAATAAAACTTTTGTAAAATAGATGGATTGTAGTAATGTATAATATTATATAAAAATATATATAAATGTCGTGAAATCGACGATTTTGGCTATATGTGTGTTACCTTAATTGTGTTGTGATTGTCTTATTATGTTTAAGTTGTTATCCATGGTTTGATAATAATTTGTATATATGATTAATGATTCAGATGGAAAACGCAGAAAATCAACCTGCAAACAAAGTTAACCAATCTGAACAAACTAATGAAGACCAATTTCTTAATAAACAAGATATAGAAAATATTGTTGCTCAGGGAATAGCCAACGCTATCCCCCGCAATCGTCGCTACTATTAAGAATCCCGTTGAACCTTCGCAAGCCAACCACAGCAAACGTAACCGCAACGACAATTTCAGTAACAGTGTAAATGGAGGCGGTGATAATAATAATAATAATGATGATGTGGTTCAAGCCCCATTTCTTAAGAAAATGAAAGCTGCAACACCTGGTTGCACTTATAAAGAATTTCTTGCCTGTAAGCCAGTCGAATTTGCAGGCAATGAAGGGCCAACTACCGCACTGCGTTGGTTGGATAAAACCGAAGCAGTAATCAAAATAAGTAAATGTGCTGAGGAGGACAAGGTTATGTATGTGTCCCACCTTTTCAAGGAAGAGGCGTTAGAATGGTGGAACACGGTACTGCAAGCCAAAGGAAGTGACGTGGCTTATGCCATGAGTTGGGAGGAATTTAAGGAAGTGATGGAAAGAAAATTTTGCCCCGACTATGAAAAGGAACAAATGACAAACAAGTTCCTGAGCCACCGGATGATGGATGTTGACTGTCGAGGGTATACTTCGACATTCTTTGAGTATGCTAGAGTTGTACCCACTCTGGCTTCGCCAGAACCGGTACTCATTTCTCGCTATATTTGGGCTTTAATTAGCGAGATTCGTGATATCGTCAAAGCTGCGAGACCCCGCACAATTGACGATGCGGTTGAACTGGCCAACACCTTGACAGACGGATTGGTACGCACAAGAGAAGAAAATAGGAAGAATGAATTGGCCCAAAAGATTACCCAAGGATTTCATGTGGGTAATAATAGTAATAATTTCAATAAAAAGGGAACTGGGCAATCTTCCACACCTCCATTCTGCAGAAACTGTCGAAAGAAACATTTTGGTAAATGTCAAGAGAGGTGTAATTTTTGCAAGGCACAAGGGCATCGAGAGGAGGAGTGCCAGAGGAAATCAACGATCTGCTACAATTGCGGAGAAGCTGGACATCTTAGATCAAAATGTCCAAAATTAGTCAAGCCAGCTGATAATAAGGCCAAACCTGCTGAAGGAACTAATAAGAAAAATACAAGAGCCTTCTAGCTAACCACGCAAGAAGCACAGCTGATTCCCGATGTGATAGCTGGTACGTTTCTTGTAAAGGATATCTACGCAAAAGTATTATTTGACTCTGGTGCAAACCAAAGTTTCATAAATACTCCGTTCTGTCAAGCTCTTAACCTACCTATAACCAAACTTAGATAAGTTTTTATGATAGAAACGACAGATGGTAATTCTTTCAAAATAGATAAAGTTCTACAAGAAGGAAAGATAGAACTCTCAGGCCATAAATTTTCTGCAAACATGTTGCCTATGAATTTAGCTGGATTCGATGTCGTGTTAGGAATGGATTGGTTAGTTTCCAACCATGCTCAAATCCTTTGTGATAAGAATTCCATAGAAATACGTACGCCAACAGGAGAAGTAATTATGGTTACAGGAGATAAGCCACGGAAACCAATAAAGTTCATTTCAGTATTGAAAGTTGCTAGTTATAAAGGAAAACAAGGAATAGTGTATATGATTTCGATAATCATGAACACTAAAGGTAAAGAACTTAAGGAAATTCCAGTAGTGTCAGAATACCCAGATATATTCCCAGAAGAACTACCTGGATTACCTCCAGATAGGGAAGTAGAATTTAGAATTCATCTAATTCCTGGAACTACACCGATAGCTAAGGCACCTTATCGGTTAGCACCCACCGAAATGTTAGAATTGAAAAAGCAGTTAGATGAATTACTAAGTAAAGGTTTCATACAACCTAGTTCATCCCCGTGAGGAGCACCAGTGTTGTTTGTGAAAAAGAAGGATGGTTCAATGCGAATGTGTATCGATTATAGGGAACTAAATAAGGTTACAATTAAGAATCGATACCCATTACCTAGGATTGATGATCTTTTCGATCAACTTCAGGGAGCTAGGTATTTTTCTAAGATAGATTTACGCTCCGGATATCATCAGTTAAAGGTACAAGAGGAGGACATACCTAAAACGGCCTTCAGGACTAGGTATGGTCATTACGAGTTTACAATCATGCCTTTCGGATTAACAAATGCTCATGCAACATTTATGGACATGATGAATAGAATTTGTAAGCCGTACTTGGATAGATTCGTAATTGTCTTTATTGACGATATACTTATTTATTCTAAAAGCCAGGACGAGCATTGTGAGCACCTACACGCAATCTTAACTCTGTTAAGAAAGGAAAAGCTTTACGCCAAATTCTCGAAGTGTGAATTTTGGCTACAGGAGGTGCAATTTTTAGGACACATGGTGAATCACGAAGGTATTCATGTAGATCCCTCCAAGATAGAAGCAATTATCAAGTGGAAGGTCCCACAATCAGCTACGGAAGTTAGAAGTTTTCTGGGATTAGCTGGATACTATAGGCGCTTCATTAAAGACTTTTCAAAGATAGCTGTGCCATTAACTACGTTAACCTGTAAAACAGTTAAGTTTGAATGGGGACCCAAGCAAGAAGAGGCCTTTAAGATTTTAAAGCAAAGATTAACAAACGCCCCAATTCTAGCTTTACCAGACGGAACAGAAGATTTTGAAGTTTACTGCGATGCTTCTAAGCTAGGATTAGGATGTGTGCTAATGCAACGCAAAAAGGTAATTGCGTATGCCTCAAGGCAATTGAAGAAGCACGAGGAGAATTATACGACCCATGACTTAGAATTAGGAGCAATAATCTTTACCCTTAAGATTTGGAGACATTATCTGTATGGGAGTAAGTTTACTGTCTATACGGATCATAAAAGTTTAAGATACATATTTGGGCAAAAAGAATTAAACATGAGACAAAGGAGATGGATGGAAATTCTAAGTGACTACGACTGTGATATTCAATATCACGAAGGAAAGGAAAATATGGTAGCAGACGCCGTAAGTCGTAAGTACCATGAGAAACAAAGGCGGGTTCGTGCTCTGAGATTAAATCTACAGTTAGATTTAATGGAACAATTGAAGAATATTCAGGAAACGGCAATCCTGGATGATGCTGAAGGAATGAAAGGACGAGTAAAGGAGCTAGAACAAGGGACTGATAGAATTTGGAGATTCCATAAGAAAAGGATTTGGGTACCTAAGCAAGGAAATTTAAGAGATAAAATTTTAGAGGAAGCCCACAAATCTAGATATACCATGCACCCCGGTAATAATAAGATGTACCAAGATTTAAGAAATAACTTCTGGTGGATAGGAATGAAAAAGGACATAGCCAAATATGTTTCTAAGTGCCTAACTTGCTCACAAGTTAAGGCAGAACACCAGAAACCTTTAGGGTTACTCCAACAATTAGAAATGCCTGTATGGAAATGGGAACTAATAACAATGGACTTTATTACTAAGTTACCCAAAACCAGGAAGGGTAACGATGCAATATGGGTGATCGTGGATCGATTAACCAAATCAGCCCATTTCCTACCAATGAAGGAAAACTTTAGCATGGAAAGACTGGCTAAGTTGTACGTAGACGAAGTAATATCCCTACATGGAGTTCCACTATCCATTGTGTCAGATAGAGATAGTCGTTTCACTTCGCATTTCTGGACAAGTTTCCAAGAAGCAATGGGAACCCGACTAAATTTAAGTACTGCATACCATCCCCAAACAGACGGACAGAGTGAGAGGACGATCCAAACCCTGGAAGACATGCTCAGGGCATGTGTAATAGATTTTGGTGGAAACTGGGATGACCACCTACCCTTAATCGAATTCTCCTATAACAATAGTTATCATACAAGTATCGAAGCTGCCCCATTCGAAGCACTGTATGGACGAAAGCGTAGAACTCCAGTTTGCTGGGCAGAAATAGGAGAAAGCCAATTATCAGGTCCCGAGATTGTACAGGAAACCACCGTAACTAAAATCAAGGAAAGACTGAAGACGGCTCGAGATCACCAGAAAAGTTATGCCGACAATCGACGTAAGCCGTTAGAATTTCAAGTCGGAGATAAGGTACTCTTGAAAGTTTCTCCTTGGAAAGGGGTTGTTCGGTTCGGTAAGAAAGGAAAGCTGAGTCCAAGTTACATATGTCACACCCCGGTTTCCACGTGTCACCGGTGGGCCCGGTGGGGAGTATCGTGACGTGGTTAGCAACATAATAGTCAAACAACACAATATTTAATATGCACAGCGGAAGCAAATGAAAGATATAATTTCAACCGATTATAATATTGTAATATCGTGTATCACAAATGTCGATTGTTTATCCACAGACGGATCGAAAATAAAATGGAAATAATAGTTCAACAGATTTTAGGCATCTTAAGCTTGCGAGACTTCTATTGATGCTAAGGAGAAATCCCAGCCAATTACGCTTAGTACCTGCATTTAATCTTTTTGGGAAAATACGTCAGTTTACTCTGGTAAATACAATCAACTGACTCATTTTAGAAAATGATTGAAAATTAATTTGGATGCACGTGGCATAAACATTTTATTTAACTTGGGAGAATTATTTAAATATATAATCTTGTGAACGAATTACATGTTCCTTGTGCGTTCAGTAGCCCGGACGTACTCGGTTAAAGATCAATAGACACAACACATTATTCTTTTGTGCACTGACGGGTGTACGCCTACACCCCGCGCTTAAGTCGTGGCCATTTCGTAAAATGATGCCAAGGATATCCGGGACATGGTCATTAACCCCCCAAAGGCTTTAAGTAACAAGACTGTTTAAACGAGCCGATCAAATTATTCAATTAACCACCCAACGATGGAAGACTTGATGCCCGATCTAGCGGTATTCTATATACCGTAACCCAAGCCCGTATAGGGAAAATAAGTTAAAAGTATTTACCTGAGCAATGTAATAATCACAATAAGCAAAATGCAAGTAGCTTTTATTGGTACTCCTAATCTGGAATGAAGGTTTATAATAACCTATTAGAATTCTAACGGGTCTTTAATTAAGCTTAAGCTTAGACCGGTTAGTTTTAAAGATACGGTTCGTACGCAGGATTAAGCGAAGACCGGATAGAATGTGATTTAGACCCGACAAGTTCGGAGACTTGTTTAATATGGGTAATTCATACACATTCTGGATTTTGAGATAAAACCGATAAGGTTTGACCCGTTTAGGCTAGTTTATGTAAACTAGTTACATAAACTGAACCGAACGCGTAATAAGTGTAACGGGTAATAATGAGAGCCATTTACAGGTTTCCTAAGTTAATATGCACAAAATATGTTGTGACATCAGTAAGATATCATTTATTATGCCCGAAATGAATTTAAACACAAACTATGCCTCGTAGGGGTAGTTTGGTCATTTATAAGGTGATAAAAGAGTTTAAGTAATATCCTGAGTTACAGGTCTGATGTAATCAGCAAAGATAATCAATTTTCTAAGTTATATCAGTAGGGTATTGTATATATGTGAAATTTGTCAATTATAACCAAACTACACACCGTAGGGGCATTTTGGTAATTTCACATAAGCCGAAAAGCTCAAAACTGAAGTCTGAGTTTAAGGACTTTTACTTACTGTTAAAATATTATAATTTGCCTCAAATATCAGTAGGTATCACCCTTTGTATGTTTAAAATAGTTTTAGTACATACTATGCGTTAAAAACGCTTAAAAAGGCAATTAGAAGCCGTTTCCGGGTTCTATATAGAAATCTGATATTTTTATTATTCCAGAGGGTTTAAAATAATTTATTTATCATTTAGAATCAGTAGCAAAAGGTTTGGAGTCGTTTAGATATGTAAAACTCATTTTATGGCCCGTAAGGCCAAAACCGACAATTAACGCATTAAGCCTACGACTATGAGTTATGCTCAGCCTAAAATTAATTAAAAATCTTCAAAAATCCCAAAATAATATATTACATTAGTGGGTATTAAGTTTGATACCAAAAAGTAGGCTTAACTAGGCTATACGCTAATTACGCCGTTTTATTAACATAAAGCTTTCATTTTACGCTAACGAGCATAACTCTTAACCTACACCTCAAACTGATGTCAAATTTTGTATGCAAGTTTAAATATCAGTAAGTAAGGTTTCTACTCTTTTACATCTCCAAAAATCACGTTTTAAAGTGAAAAGGGCATAATGGTCAACATATGAGCAATTAACGGAATCATGCATATTAATTGGATAACTAATGATCCGAGGTGTATAATCACAGAGGGTTATACTAGCATGTAAACTGGTCCAAATAAAGCTCTAAGGCATTTCTAAAACATACCATAACGGGTCAGAACTGAAAGTCAAGGTAAAAGTCAAACTATGCGACTTTCGGTTCCAAACCGGGTCTAAACAGGAAATTGTCGGGTTGAACATGTTTAGACATGTTCTTACACTAATTACCAAGTTATATTAATGATCAAACAGGTTGTATGAGTTCTACATTGCTAATCATGCATAAATTAGAATTTAAGTATCCTGTTGACTTTTTATTTACAAGTTTGACCCGACATTTGACCTAGTTAGAGTGGGAATAAGGGGGAACCCTTTTGAGGGTTTATTACCCATATAATTACCAACTTATAACTACTTTTGATTCGAGATTTGACTGAGCCATTATTAATTAATCTCGAATTCAAACCGTAATTACGACGGTTTGACTTTTAGCTAAATAACTAAGCTAAACTCAATTAAAGAAGGTTAAGCAAACTTACAAGAGTCCTATGAACGAATTATGACCACTTGAGTCTGCTTTGGAGCTCCAAGAATGATCAGAAATGCAAGAGAAGGTGTGAGGAACTTGGTTGCAACTTTGGTCCTTTATATAGTGAATTAATCACCATAAAAAGTTGACACACAAGTTTATATCTGACCATAACTCACTAACAAGTGTCCCTAGATGTTTAGGGGGTGCCTAGGGGTCGTCCAAGATGAGGAAATTCGGTTAAAAGTCGAGCAGAATGCAAAGGCAGGCAAAACCTAAAGTTTTCGGAGCTGGCAGTCCCTCACGTGGCGCGAGGGCTCCTCGCGTGGCGCGACGGAGTGTCTGCACAAATCTGAATTTTAGATTTATTGTGTTTTGATCCTTGGCTCTTCAAACTTCGATTAGACCTTTGTTTCTTGCATCTTGAACCCTCCAAATTGATTTATATGGGCTTTAAAACATATACCCACTTTGTTAAGTCCCCGGTTAACTTTATTGTTACCCGAAAAGTCCTAACTTTCAACGTTGACGCTTTAACCCTTCGCACACGAATTTGATCATAACTTTCTCATATGATAACGAAACCCTACGAAATTTATATTGTGCATTCTAGTGAGCATAATTAACCGTTACCAAGCTTCGGGTTTGTCAAAAGGTCACTCAGAGGTATAATTTAAACATGTTGACATATTTAACCCCTGTAGTTTGTAATCTCTCACTTTCTTGCATATTTAGCTTCGTATGATCCATGATTTATTCGTTTGTAGGTATGAGCATCATGTAGGGTTAATATATAATATATTTATTCGCTGCTGACATTTAGAACCCGTATATTCACATACTTTCCATGATTGTCAACTTTAATCCTTTTATAACATTCTTTCACACGTTCAAACATATTACACGTGTCAACACATTATAGGACGTGAATTTTCGAGGTGTTACATCCTCACCCCCTTAAAATAAATCTCGACCCGAGATTTACTGAAATAAATAAGGGTACTTTTCTTTCATCGTGGATTCAACCTCCCACGTATATTCGGGTCCTCTACGGGCATCCCATTTGACCTTTACAATAGGCACATGCTTCCTTCGAAGCTTTTTAACCTGTTGATCCTCAATCGACAATGGTTTTTCCACAAACTTCAAGCTCTCATCTATATGCACATCTGTATGTGGTATAACCAGTGATTCATCAGCGAAGCACTTCTTCAGATTGCAGATGTGGAACACATTGTGAATTCCACTGAGCTCTTCAGGTAAGTTTAACTTATAGGCAACTGACCCGACACGTTCGATAACCTCGAAAGGTCCTATGTATCTCGGGCTTAGGTTGCCTTTCTTACCAAATCGCATCACTCCCTTCCAGGGTTATACTTTAAGAAACACTTTGTCGCCTACTTCGAAGTTAAAAGCTTTACGCTTTGGATCAGCGTAGCTCTTCTGCCTATCTCGGGCAGCTTTGAGACGGTCACGAATTTGGACAATCTTGTCCGTCGTCTCGAACACTATCTCCGGTCCTGATAATTGGACATCTCCAACTTCCGCCCAACAAACAGGCGTTCTACACTTTCTACCGTATAAGGCCTCAAAAGGCGCAGCCTTTATGCTGGTGTGGTAGCTATTGTTGTAGGAGAACTCAATTAGTGGTAGGTGGTTATCCCAACTACCACCCAAATCGATCACACATGCACGTAGCATGTCTTCCAAAGTTTGAATAGTACGCTCACTCTGACCGTCTGTCTGGGGATGGTAAGCCGTACTAAAATTTAAACGCGTGCCCAAAGATTGTTGGAAGCTTTTCCAAAAATGTGACGTGTATCTAGTATCTCTGTCAGAGATAATAGACACAGGTATGCCATGTAAGGCTACAATCTTATCAACGTATAACTGGGCTAACATGTCGGAGCTATAAGTCTCCTTGATGGGTAAGAAATGTGCTGACTTAGTCAGTCTATCAACTATAACCCATATTGTATCATTTCCTTTCCTTGTCTTAGGTAACTTGGTGATAAAATCCATAGTTACCATTTCCCACTTTCATGTAGGAAGTTCAGGCTGTTGTAGCAAGCCTGACGGCTTTTGATGTTCTGCTTTGACTTGCGCACAAGTCAAGCACTTAGCTACATAGGCAGCTACAGACTTTTTCAAGCCTATCCACCAATAATTTACCCTTAGATCCTGGTACATCTTATCAGCTCCAGGATGAACGGAGTATTTGGAACTATGGGCTTCCTGGAGGATGACATCTTGAAGCCCTCCATGAATTGGAACCCATATTCTTCCATTTAATCTTAGAATTCCGTCCTTGCTAAGAGTTAACTGCTCCTCAGTTACCCCTAGCTTTTAGTTTGGATAGTTAGCTTCCAACACAGCTTCCTTCTGTGCAGCTAACAACCTTTCAGTCAAACTGTTCTTTATCTCCATGCGCTTGGCATTGATTCGGATGGGTTTCACCCTCTCCTTTCGACTCAAGGAATCGGCGACTACATTCGCCTTGCCGGGATGGTATCTGATTTCACAATCATAATCATTTAAAGTTTCCATCCAATGGCGTTGCCTCATGTTTAAATCCTTCTGATTAAACAGGTGCTGGAGGCTCTTGTGGTCAGAATAGATCACACATTTGATACCATATAAATAATGCCTCCACAGTTTTAGTGCGAATACAACAGCACCCAACTCCAAGTCATGGGTGGTGTAATTCTTTTCATGCACCTTTAACTGTCTTGAAGCATAGGCAATAACCTTGCCTTTCTGCATAAGCACACACCCCATGCCAGTGTGCGATGCATCGCAGTAAACTACAAAATCTTCTATTCCATCTGGCAATGTCAGTACTGGGGCGTTGCTCAACTTTTGCTTCAGAATATCGAAGGATTCTTGCTGCTTAGGGCCCCAAACGAACTTTACTTTCTTCTTGGTCAAGGAAGTTAGGGGTGCAGCAATCCTTGAAAAATTTTCAATGAAACGCCTGTAATATCCTGCCAATCCCAGGAAGCTACGAATCTCTGTAGGCGTCTTTGGCTCTTGCCAGTTCATAACTGCTTCAACCTTAGCGGGATCCACTTGGATACCACGCTCACTCACCACATGTCCAAGGAATTGGACTTCTCGAAGCCAAAATTCACACTTGGAAAATTTGGCGTAGAGTTTCTCCTGATGCAGGAGTTTGAGAATACAGCGAAGATGTTTCTCGTGGTCAGCTTGGTTCTTAGAGTAAATGAGAATGTCGTCGATGAAAACGATGATGAATTTATCTAAGTACGGCTTGCAAACGCGATTCATGAGATCCATGAACGCGGCCGGTGCATTAGTGAGCCCAAAAGGCATCACTAGGAACTCGTAATGACCATAACGAGTCCTAAATGCAGTTTTATGTACGTCTTCATCTCTAACCTTCAGTTGATGGTAGCCTGACCTCAAGTCAATCTTCGAGAAATAACTTGCCCCTTGTAACTGATTGAACAAATCGTCGATCCTGGGCAAAGGATACCTGTTCTTTATTGTGACCTTGTTAAGCTCACGGTAATCGATGCACAGACGCATCGATCCATCCTTCTTCTTGACAAACAGGACTAGTGCTCCCCAAGGAGACGAACTAGGTTTAATGAAACCCTTGGCTAGCAATTCGTCTAGCTGTGTCCTCAATTCTTTCATCTCCGTTGGTGCTAACCTGTAGGGTGCTCTAGCAACAGGTGCTGCTCCAGGGATGATATCAATTCTGAATTCCACTTGCCTATCTGGTGGTAAACCAGGTAGTTCTTCCGGAAAAACTTCTGGGTACTCAGAAATGATGGGGATGTTTTCGATCTTCGGTTTAGGCTCATCAATAATCACTTGTGCCATGTAGATGACACAACCCTTCTTTAAACATTTTGAAGCCTTGAGCATAGTCACTTGCTCAGGTAGTCCATACTGGGTATCTCCCCGAATGGTAAGTGATTCACCAGACGGAGTCTTTATCACCACTTGTTTCTTGTTGCAGACAATTTGGGCCTGGTTATGAGATAACCAGTCCATACCCAGAACTATGTCAAAACCGGCCAACTTAAAGGGAAGTAGAGACAGAGGAAAAGAATGGTTCTTAATGGATATAACACATCCATCTAACATAGTTAAGACGGTTTCTAGTGTGCCATCTGCTAACTCCACCTCATAATTCACACTTACGGTTTTGACAGGTAATTTCAACAATTCACAAAACTTATTATCTACGAAAGACTTATCAGCGCCTGAATCAAAAAGTACTCTTGCATAGACATCATTTACAAGGAAAGTACCTGTAATGACGTTGTCGTCTAGAACCGCTTCCTTTGCGTCCATTCTGAAGACTCTCGCATTGGTCTTCTTGGCCTCTTCAGGCTTCTTGGCGTATTTAGGGCAGTTGGTTTTAATGTTCCCCTTTTCATTGCAACTGTAGCAAGTTGCATCCTTCAGCTTTTTGCAATCCAAGGTTTTGTGGTCCTTGGACTTGCATATACCACAAGCATAGGTTTTTGACTGAGTCTGCGAGTTCGACTCGAGTCTGCACTTTCCAAAGTGCTATTTCTTGCAAATCTTGCATTTGGGCTTCTCACCAGACTGGTGCCCATCTTTCCTTGAATCAGATCCTTTCTTGTTGTCACCGTTCCCACGGTGCTTCTTGTTCGACCTCCGTGAACTATCATCTTCACGTTTCCTCTTCTCAGCCTCCTTATTCCTCAGCGATCTCTGCCTGACCGCATCCAAAGTGAGGGACAAGGATATGTCAGCTACAGATCTAAAAGTAGCTGGCCGAGAAGCCTTCACGCTTGCCTTGATTTCCGGGGCTAAACCACCGATAAAACGAGCTATTCTTTTTGGTTCCGGGGTTACCAGATATGGAACCAACCGGGACATCGTGTTGAAGCTCGTGAGGTAAGCTTGACAGTCAAGGTTTGTCATCACCAACGATAGAAAATCAGACTCTATCTTCTCCACCTCATGCTGAGGGCAATAATTTTCCCTGATAAGGGCAACAAATTGTTCCCAAGACATGTTGTACAATGGGACTTTCTCGGTGGCTTGAATCAGTGATCTCCACCAGGCTAATGCCTCGCCTTTAAAAGATTGCGACACATACTTGACCACATCCCTCTCAGCGCATCCGCTGATATCCACAACTGTATCCATCTCATCCAGCCATGTCATACAGTCAATGGCTCCTTTCTCCCCAGTGAAATCCCGGGGTTTGCAGGAAACAAAATATTTATAAGAGCAACCCTTGTCACGGGGTCCTTGGTTTAGTACAACCTGCTGAGATGGAGCACTGTGGTAGTTCGAGGAGTGTCGATCATCATCTTTCTTCAGTTCTTCCTTCTTGGAATGAGGCTTTGCATGCGGTGTAGATAGGGTCCTACTTCGAGTCCCACTATACTCTTCATACTGCCGTTCCAATGCCTTCGTAACTGCGTCGTCTACCAACGCTTTCAATTCAGCACCCGTTAAATTTACTCGGGCATTATCGATATTCTCCACTGAATGGCTATTAATTTCGTCTGAGTTAGCCATTTTAATTGAACTGTTACAGAAAACAAGGACAATAGTTTATTTGGGAGTTTATTATGGAATTGCCCCTTAGGGTAATTCATTAACCATGGTAAACAGAGACCATATTTGGTTAATTTATTAATCATATTTATTTAGGATTTTTATCATAATTTATCCTAATTATAAAACAATAACAGATTTATTTGTGGCGCAAAGGGCCTAGTCACATGGACACTTTTAAATTTATAAGTTATGATTTCAAAGAATCAAAATATGAGGTTTGAACCTAGTTCATTACCTTTATCTGACTGGGAGTCATCGCTACCACTGTCTTTTTGGCTCATATGGAAATGAGCAGGGCCCGTAGGCATTATATTACCACGTATGGTCAAAATATGATCATCTCAATTGATGATCTAAACCCATGATTCAGAGATCGTTAAATTGGGTTAGGGATCTTTTAACGAATCCAATAATAAGAATGGCGTGTGTGATTTTAATGGATCACATCTGCCAGGAGCGTTAACATGTTTACAGATGTTAACAGGGATTTGAATCTTTTAAACAGGTCTTACCATCTTGGCCCGGTCTTATTATGACCCGAAGGCTAGGTTTCACTCTTTAAGATTCTTATTCAATATTTAATAGGCAGATTATTTTAAAAGGAATGATTTTGATTTATTTATTTCATATAATATATTTATGCAGATAATAGCAAAAATGAAATTTATAAACTTGCTTTCCATTAATTTATTAAAGGTTACACGTCGCCCTAAACGGGACTTTTTAATAAACAAACTTACCCACGCAGGGGTTTAAACAAGGATTTACCCTCGCAGGGGCTTAACAACAAACATCATAATAGTCCACGCAGGGACTTACACAAATAACAAAATAGTCCACGCAGGGACTTAACAATAACATACCCTCGTAGGGGTTAACCGAAAGATAGACCCACGCAGGGGTCAGAACAAACATACATACCCACGCAGGGGTTTATACAGCAAGACTGGCCCACGCAGGGGCTCAACAACAATTGGAAGGATTCAGTGGTCCTTCTTGCTCTTCCCTTTGATCAAGCTTGTCAATCCTTGGAAGAAGCTTTGTCTCTCCCTGCGGTCGCGGTGAAACTCTAGTTCAACCTGATCCAATCTCTGAAGAATTTCCTCCCGTTCTGGGGGAGAAAATCTCGGCGGCTACGATTGCGTCCGAATGATAGGTCTGGCCGGTATCTGGTACCCATGAGTTGGGTACCCTACTCCCCATGGATCTCCATACGGTCCTTGGGTGTTATAGTTAGCCGCTGCCAAGTATGGGTCGGCTTCTGCGTAGTTGTAGTTGGTGTGCACTGGCTGTTCAAACGGGTTATACGCCATGGAACCCGTGTATGCCGAAATTGGGTTATCAAAACCCATAGGCGGTGGTTGTGGTGCAACTAGGTGCGAAGGTCCACCCATTTGTGGGTCCTCCTGAAGTGGCGGGTAATGGCTGCCACTTGATTGTCGTGGAGAACTAAAATGAAAGTCTCCCGCTCGCGCAGATATACGCGCTCCGGTTCTCCTACGCCTTGGCGGTTGCGGAGGTGCCGGTTGAACTGGTGGCGGTGGAGGTGGTGGCGTGACTGCCACAAACCGTGAATCCACAGAGGGATCCTGCTGCTGCTGAGGCGGTGAATGGTGGGGAGGTGTATAATACCATTCGTGCCTGGTAAACATAGCTTGAAAGCTGTCTGGACCACCATAGGGTGATCCGTGGAAAGAAGATTCGTCAGAGATCTCTATCGGGTGGTTTGGTGTACCACTGGCAGGTTTGACGGGGTCCGTATCCTCGTCCATATCATCCGCGTGATCTCCCGAGAAATGATCCTCCGGCCCCAATGGGTTAAAACCCGCTGGTTCTGGTATGTAATTGGCCGGGTTAATCTGGCCTCTGAAGACAGGTGTAGGGTCTCCAAAAGAGTGGTGCGATAAGGATCGCTGTAACGGTATGTATGAAGGTTGAGGGTTGTTGGGCTCATACTCCGGCTGTGGCCCATAAGGGTTATGGGCAGGAGGTGTTGAACTGTGCGAAACCGACCGTCTAGCCGGCTCGAAGAGGTTCCTCCGGTTTTGTCGGGGATCGTCACTCTTTGTGGTCGAAGGAGCTCGCACATTCGAAGGTCCTGCCTCGTTGTCATTGGGGGCGGTGATTGGCCCCTTGCCTCATCCTCTTCTTCTAAAGAATCTTGGCGGCATTTTTAAACCTGTCAATATAGCATGAGATAACAACAACAATATATAAAAATTTAAAGGACAAAACAAAAACCAAACAAGGTAGAATTTGTCCTATGTTATTAGTCTAGACTCGAAAGTTTAGATATGTGCAATTGTGTAACTGAGATTAAACACACAAGGCTAGTGTTTAATTCACTCAGTGTTGGCTCGGATACCAACCTGTCACACCCCGGTTTCCACGTGTCACCGGTGGGCCCGGTGGGGAGTATCGTGACGTGGTTGGCAACATAATAGTCAAACAACACAATATTTAATATGCACAGCGGAAGCAAATGAAAGATATAATTTCAACCGATTATAATATTGTAATATCGTGTATCACAAATGTCGATTGTTTATCCACAGACGGATCGAAAATAAAATGGAAATAATAGTCCAACAGACTTTAGGCATCTTAAGCTTGCGAGACTTCTATTGATGCTAAGGAGAAATCCCAGCCAATTACGCTTAGTACCTGCATTTAATCTTTTTGGGAAAATACGTCAGTTTACTCTGGTAAATACAATCAACTGACTCATTTTAGAAAATGATTGAAAATTAATTTGGATGCACGTGGCATAAACATTTTATTTAACTTGGGAGAATTATTTAAATATATAATCTTGTGAACGAATTACATGTTCCTTGTGCGTTCAGTAGCCCGGACGTACCAGGTTAAAGATCAATAGACACACCACATTATTCTTTTGTGCACTCACGGGTGTACGCCTACACCCCGCGCTTAAGTCGTGGCCATTTCGTAAAATGATGCCAAGGATATCCGGGACATGGTCATTAACCCCCCAAAGGCTTTAAGTAACAAGACTGTTTAAACGAGCCGATCAAATTATTCAATTAACCACCCAACGATGGAAGACTTGATGCCCGATCAAGCGGTATTCTATATACCGTAACCCAAGCCCGTATAGGGAAAATAAGTTAAAAGTATTTACCTGAGCAATGTAATAATCACAATAAGCAAAATGCAAGTAGCTTTTACTGGTACTCCTAATCTGGAACGAAGGTTTATAATAACCTATTAGAATTGTAACGGGTCTTTAATTAAGCTTAAGCTTAGACCGGTTAGTTTTAAAGATACGGTTCGTACGCACGATTAAGCGAAGACTGGATAGAATGTGATTTAGACCCGACAAGTTCGGAGACTTGTTTAATATGGGTAATTCATACACATTCTGGATTTTGAGATAAAACCGATAAGGTTTGACCCGTTTAGGATAGTTTATGTAAACTAGTTACATAAACCGAACCGAACGCGTAATAAGCGTAACGGGTAATAATGAGAGCCATTTACAGGTTTCCTAAGTTAATATGCTCTAAATATGTTGTGACATCAGTAAGATATCATTTATTATGCCCGAAATGAATTTAAACACAAACTATGCCTCGTAGGGGTAGTTTGGTCACTTATAAGGTGATAAAAGAGTTTAAGTAATATCCTGAGTTACAGGTCTGATGTAATCAGCAAAGATAATCAATTTGCTAAGTTATATCAGTAGGGTATTGTATATATGTGAAATTTGTCAATGATAACCAAACTATGCACCGTAGGGGCATTTTGGTAATTTCACATAAGCCGAAAAGCTCAAAACTGAAGTCTGAGTTTAAGGACTTTTGCTTACTGTTAAAATATTATAATTTGCCTCAAATATCAGTAGGAATCACCCTTTGTATGTTTAAAATAGTTTTAGTACATACTATGCGTTAAAAACGCTTAAAAAGGCGATTAGAAGCCGTTTCCGGGTTCTATATAGAAATCTGATATTTTTATTATTCCAGAGGGTTTAAAATAATTTATTTATCATTTAGAATCAGTAGCAAAAGGTTTGGAGTCGTTTAGATATGTAAAACTCATTTTATGGCCCGTAAGGGCAAAACCGACAATTAACGGATTAAGCCTACGACTATGAGTTATGCTCAGCCTAAAATTAATTAAAAATCTTCAAAAATCCCAAAATAATATATTACATCAGTGGGTATTAAGTTTGATACCAAAAAGTAGGCTTAACTAGGCTATACGCTAATTACGCCGTTTTATTAACATTAAGCTTTCATTTTACGCTAACAAGCATAACTCTTAACCTACACCTCAAACTGATGTCAAATTTTGTATGCAAGTTTAAATATCCGTAAGTAAGGTTTCTACTCTTTTACATTTCCAAAAAATCACGTTTTAAAGTGAAAAGGGCATAATGGTCAACATATGAGCAATTAACGGAATCATGCATATTAATTGGATAAGTAATGATCCGAGGTGTATAATCACAGAGGGTTATACTAGCATGTAACCTAGTCCAAATAAAGCTCTAAGGAATTTCTAAAACATACCATAACGGGTCAGAACTGAAAGTCAAAGTAAAAGTCAAACTATGCGACTTTCGGTTCCAAACCGGGTCTAAACAGGAAATTATCGGGTTGAACATGTTTAGACATGTTCTTACACTAATTACCAAGTTATATTAATGATCAAACAGGTTGTATGAGTTCTACATTGCTAATCATGCATAAATTAGAATTTAAGTATCCTGTTGACTTTTTATTTACAAGTTTGACCTGACATTTGACCTAGTTAGAGTGGGAATCAGGGGGAACCCTTTTGAGGGTTTATTACCCATATAATTACCAACTTATAACTACTTTTGATTCGAGATTTGACTGAGCCATTATTAATTAATCTCGAATTCAAACCGTAATTACGACGGTTTGACTTTTAGCTAAATAACTAAGCTAAACTCAATTAAAGAAGGTTAAGCAAACTTACAAGAGTCCTATGAACTAATTATGACCACTTGAGTCTGCTTTAGAGCTCCAAGAATGATCAGAAATGCAAGATAAGGTGTGAGGAACTTGGTTGCAACTTTGGTCCTTTATATAGTGAATTAATCACCATAAAAAGTTGACACACAAGTCTATATCTGACCACAACTCACTAACAAGTGTCCCTAGATGTTTAGGGGGTGCCTAGGGGTCGTCCAAGATGAGGAAATTCGGTTAAAAGTCGAGCAAAATGCAAAGGCAGGCAAAACCCAAAGTTTTCGGAGCTGGCAGTCCCTCGCGTGGCGCGACGGAGTGTCTGCACAAATCTGAATTTTAGATTTATTGCGTTTTGATCCTTGGCTCTTCAAACTTCGATTAGACCTTTGTTTCTTGCATCTTGAACCCCCCAAATTGATTTATATGGGCTTTAAAACATATACCCACTTTGTTAAGTCCCCGGTTAACTTTATTGTTACCCGAAAAGTCCTAACTTTCAACGTTGACGCTTTAACCCTTCGCACACGAATTTGATCATAACTTTCTCATATGATAACGAAACCCTAGGAAATTTATATTGTGCATTCTAGTGAGCATAATTAACCGTTACCAAGCTTCGGGTTTGTCAAAAGGTCACTCAGAGGTATAATTTAAACATGTTGACACATTTAACCCCTGTAGTTTGTAATCTCTCACTTTCTTGCATATTTAGCTTCGTATGATCCATGATTTATTCGTTTGTAGGTATGAGCATCATGTAGGGTTAATATATAATATATTTATTCACTGCTGACATTTAGAACCCGTATATTCACATACTTTCCATGATTGTCAACTTTAATCCTTTTATAACATTCTTTCACACGTTCAAACATATTACATATGTCAACACATTATAGGACGTGAATTTTTGAGGTGTTACAACATAGGACCATTCACAGTTGTCCAACACATAGGACCAGCTGCCTATCGCTTACAACTACAAGAAGAACTGGCTGGGGTACATTATGTATTTCATGTACTCAATCTCAAGAAATGTTTATCTGACGAATCCCTGGTAGTACCTCTTTAAGATATAGAAGTAAATGAAAAGCTAAACATTGTTGAGCGACCACTCCAAATAGAAGACAGAAAGATTAAGTTCCTCAAACACAAAATATTGGTGCTAGTCAAGGTCAAGTGGAATTCGAAAAGAGGACCTGGGTATACATGGGAACTGGAGTCGGAAATGAAGCGAAAGTATCCTCACCTGTTTCAGTAAATCTCGAGGACGAGATTTTAAATAAGGTGAGGAGGATGTAAGGACCTGCAAAAATGTACCACAACACTCCGTAAGTAGAAACACGGACCCCTAAAACCCTAATCCTCATGAAAAACCAAGAAATTCAAATTTTATGGTCGCTCGCGGGCCGCGTAAGCCTTAAGGGAAGCTTACGTGGGGCGCGACAGCATGGAAGGTCACCGGATAAGCTTTAGGCCACGTGTCTGACACGTAGCAGACCTACGGCGTGACACGGCAGCCCTAGCCGTAGCTAGGGTGGCCCTCGCGGGCTGCGTAAAAGTTCTCTTCAGGTTTACGCGGGCCGTGAGAGACTCAAAATTTAGCTATAAATAGGTCTTGCATGGGGCTTTCATCTGTGCTCGAAAAAAACTTTCAAAACAGCCACTTTCTGCTTATAATCGAGTGGTTAGAGGTCGAAACGCTGCTACGATTACAGGGTAATAACTCGATCACTGCTACGATACAATGTCCGATCGATTGAAACCGATCCGATGGATGTTTAAGTGTTGCCCGAATTCGGGCTATACTTTGTCATTCGTCGTGAGGGTTTTGATTTCGTGAGTATATCGTAAATGTTGTATTAAGTTACTAACCTAGTTTCGTGTGCATTGTTATTTAACTAGGTTACCGGGCTTAATCAGTAGGCTAAACTCTGTTCAACTAAACTTGCAAGGTGAGTCATTCTCCTTTTACCAAATTGTTTCCAAAACCCTATTTATTTTCAAAGTTATAATTACAGGGATTAAGTCTTTGTAGTCTTCAATTACAGCCGGTGTGTGGGGTTTTGTACACATTACTTGATAAGCGTCACCGTTGGACAACAGGTTAGCCTATGGGTGATATGACCATAGTCATAGATACAGGTCGAGTGACAAATACCGTTGGGTAATTGGTTGATATAAACATTGTAATCGCCCTTAATACTGTAATTTATAACAATGTGTCGTTTTGTACAAATTGAATGACTCGCCAGTATTTCCCCGCTGATAAAATATTTTTAAACATGTTTCAGGTGATTTACTGTGAACTAGGAAATGTGTCGCGTAGCACTCCCAGCTTGGATAAGAATGGCTCAGTAAAATAAATAAACATGTTTTTTTGTGTAAACAGGGAATTTCCCCATGAAATTCCTTTATTGTAAACTACGGGGTTCGTCCCAAAGTGTGAAATAAAATAATTGGGCATTTTCAGTTAAAATGATCCTGTTAAAAATTCCGCTGCCAGATTAACCACCACTACCACGGATTTCTGTCCCACGGCGTCCGGATCGGGTAAAACCGGGCCAGGGGCCATGACACCGAGTGTGTGTGAACATTGTGAGGTGTGTGAAGATTAGCATACTAAGTCAATCGAAGTGAAATCACGACTTTATGGTTATCTCTACATATATTTGCATGTGCTTGTTTGGTTTGAATCATTTGATGTTGTCTTTCGAAAAACCGGCTAACCGTATGTTTATGTGCTAGTAGGTAATTTGTAAATTCTTGTTTTTGTTAGAATCTATCTTTTCTCGCATTTTAATTTTAGCTTGCTTGAGGACAAGCAAGGTTCAAGTGTGGGGATGTTTAATATTCACCAAAATACATATGTTTTACTCCCCTATTTTACCCCCATTTTATGCGTTTTTGGCCGTAAAACCGAGAATCGGATACTTAATCGGGTTTATTTTTGTTTACAGACCTAAAACAGCGTGCCAAACAAGAAGATGATGAAAACGAGAATTTTCCAGGCGAAACGGCTGAACTGCAAAGATTCTGTGAAGAAACTGATCTGGGCAAGTTTCACGGCCGTGCGGTTGGTGGCACTCCCTTGCGGATCCGACAACCAGGCTCACCTCGGCATTGCACAGCCAGTGCGATCAAACGTGCAAGTGACCTCGGGAACGCACGACCGTGCGATTGGAGGCACTCCCGTGCGGATGCGATGACGAGCCCCAGCCCGGATATGCACTGCCGGTGCCGATGCTCGTCCAACCTTAACTCGGAAACGCACGATCGTGCTACTCGTGGAACGCCCGTGCCAATCTGAAGACCGGTCAAGATCTGCTGATGTCACTAGGTATGGTGAACAGTACAATAAAGTGCACGACCGTGCACTTTAATGGCACGACTGTGCGACCTGAAAATTGTATAAAAAATAGAAGGCAACAATCAGTTCGTAACTCTGGACTTTTGGGAGCTTCTCTGGCGATTATTCAGGCTCCGGAGGCACTTGCTTTCACCCGGAATCAAGCCACATCGTGCCGTTTAGCTCCGTTATCATCCGGATTCTCAATCTAGTGCTTGTTTATGGTTTGATTTCTTGAATCTTTCCATGATTTTGTTGTAATTCAAGCATTTTAGTTGATGATTATATATTATTGTAAGCCTAAGGGCAAAAACACTAATATTCCTTGCTTAACAACAACCATTAGTATGTTGATTATGTTTGTAATGACACTTGAAGCATTTTCTATGTTAATCCTTGATGATTAGTTTGCAACCTTGTTTATTGATGTTGAATTCTTGATTATAGTTAACTATCTTGGATGATTAGTATGTTGTTAGTTGAGATATTTGCAAAAAGAAGCTTAATTAATCATGTATTAGTAGACTTTGAACTTGTTTAACTAGTTTAACTTGTTCAAAATGTTTGCACAATGATACTAGAAATGGTTAGTGGTTTAATAAGGGGTAATTAATGTTAATCAAGAAAGCTTTCCCTCACGTAAGGACCTTAATGGGTTAAATGGTGTTGTTATGAATTCTTGACATAAATTGTTAGCTTAGTTAGTAGTTTATGTCACACCCCAAAAACGTCGCGGCGGAATATAAAGCGTAGTTATGACGGAAGCTGGTGCCCATTTCTATCTTGATGTTTGATGCATTATCGTGTTGGACATATTAACTTAATTAAAACATAAGTTTTTAAGTATGACGTCCCATAACATGACACAACCACAACATAGTTAAATTGTCCTTGATCCTTATGGATCTTAGCACATTTGTCCCAGGAAGTTTTAAAATTAGTCCAACATATTTAAGTGACAAAACATGCATCAACAACCACAAGATACGTCATAATTCCCGACGCCGAACTCAAGTACCTGTGGAACACGTTAAAAATCAAGTGTCAACACAAAGGAAGGTGAGTTCACTTATTCACATACAATCAATAATATTTCAAGGAAAACTTTCCGATTAGGTGTTTGTTTGAAAACATCCATGTAATTTTAGAAAGTCCATTTTACTTCCTTAATAAAATCCATGGGCCTTCCGTCGGTTCATTACTCCGACAACAGTAATACTGCCCAGGTTTAGTATATTAAATTATTGCGTCAATTTTCAGACTCGTATGTTAGCTAGACGATACGAACTATATATTAACCATGTAGGGATAATCAATGCTAGACAATAAACAGAATATTAATTCATCGTTTGACATTGACACGGGGCGACCGGTCACGACGGGGTTGTCAACCCGATAGATCTACGAACAATTCTTCGCATGCAATACTTAACTGATTAAATGACATCATGGGCGCTGGGTTCTTTCTCGAAGAACAATATGATGTCTGCCTCACGTACAATATATATATCCCACTAATATGACAATTTAATACACGATGTTGGACGAATCCCCTGAATCTCCATCATTCGAGACCCAAGCCGGCATCCGTCCCCCAACCGTACGGTCTTGTATCACTTAAGAAATATCGTACATACAATATTCATTCATCAAAAACGTTTTACTTCGAAACGTCTAACTTATCAAATCTCATATATTTTCAGCAAAAATATATATATATTATATTAAAAGGTATGTTTTATTTCGAAAACATTATTAAACCCTTTTAACGACGTGTTCCACCCCCAAAATATATACAAAACAGTAAAAAGAGGGGTTTAGTGACACTTACATTTGGGTGCGTATTTTTAAATAGCGCAATCCCACAGTTTGATTTCTACACGTCCTATTATATATATATATATATATATATATATAGGAACGATTTTAAATCAGTACATATAACACAAAAATCCTAAGTTTCTCCGTTTTTTTAGAATTATCACATAACTTTGAGATTTTCTCGAAAAGTTATCATTTTTTATTATGTTGGGACGTTAATATATACATGAGTCCATATATATATATATATTTATGATTTTGCGACTTGAAAGATTTTATTGGTGACCATTATTGTGTAAATCCGTTAACTCTCCCGTTTATACGCAATATATCTACGGTTTGCGCGTCGTAATATATATACATAAAAGTTCACATAATTTAACACCGAAACATGCGAATTCTTATTAACTTATCTATTTTGTCATTTTTAAAGCAAATATACATAAAACATCTCATATGTACCAAATTTCATGCTCGACAAACAAGTTACATATTTAACGCAATTTTACCGTTTCTACCGCACAAAACGTACATTCATACATGCATAGTCTAAATATTTAAAATCATGTTAAAACTTAACATATTTTCACATTCTCATGTTTAAACCACATAACACATTTTAACACATAAGGTTTACCCAAAATTTTACCCATACTAGTGTACATAGAAAAATGCGTATTTTAGCGATTCGGTAACGTTTTCGGGCGTTGGAAGTCACGTATGACCAACCAAACACCAAGTAAACTTAAAATTAGTTAAAATACTTATTTTTAAACTAAAAATATCAGTTTACTTACTGATTTAAATCAGTTTTATAAATATCACTCGAAAAGCCGATTTTTGACCGTTTTAACGCATTGTTTTGCGTTAAACGTTACTATAACCATCCCAACTCGAAACGACTTGATATTTTAAAACAATACATGTTATTTACTGATTAAAATAGTGGTTATAATCATATTAGTTCAGTTTTTGTGTAAGTCATATAAATCATGCGATTTCACGTATTTTACAACTTATAAAGCACCAAGTACAACATGCAAAGCTAGTAAATATTATGACAAAGTTATAAGTCACTAAACACTTTAAAATAACTTTATTTTAATGTTTATAATCTGATCATAACTGATTTTTACTCAATCATACTCAAATCACCTTTTTAAGATCATATATCTTCATGCATGTCTAAGTATATGCATCTAATATGCTCATATCATAACATTATCATCTAACATGGTATTAATATGCATCAAAAGACCATACTTATGTCATGTTCATATGAATCAAACATATCCATTTCACTATCACCAAATCATTTTCATGCAAACATTCCTTCATTTAAGTACATGTGACAAAACTTACATACATGCATACATATATACATATACATACGGCACACATATACACATATGTGAACTCCCTATAGTTCACTTTTCATCATATTCATCATCAATCACATGACTTCTTTTAAAACCTTCTTTTATGATATCTTTCTAACTCATGCATGTTTCCATCTTTCAAGATTCAACTCAAATCAATCAAAACACAACTAAACACATACACACTCAAAACTTTTGGCCATATACACACACTCATACACACTTATTTTTACTTTGATTAAAATCTCATTCTTTGTTTGATTCAAGTTTGTGATTCATTCCAAGTTCAAGAGAAACCTTCATATATCTCTATCATCACTAAAATTTTGAATGTGATTTTTAAAAATAAGTTTATACCTTCAAGATTTCAAAGTGGGTTTTAACATGATTCTTGATGGTTAGAAGCTTGTTTCACCAAGAAAACACCTTCGGATACTCAAAACACCTTAAAACCTTCTTGGAATGAACTTTGATCTTCATGAACAAGTGAAGAATTTCGAAATTATGGAGGTGATATGGGGATTTTCGGCTGAATTTAGGAGAGAGAAAGAGATGAAGTTTTGAAAATGGTTTTTGATTCTTAATTGTGAAGTCATGGGGGAACATAAAGAACACACATATGCATGCACCTCCAAATTGGCCAATGCATGGAAGAGAGAAGAGAGAGAGTGTGATCTGTGGCTACCAACGACTCTCTTCTCTCTCATATATACGATACACACATATATATACAATATAGATTAAAAACTGGTATTTTACTAGATACCGGGTATTTTATCTAGCGTTTTAGTCCCGTTTTAGTGCGTTTTAAATTATTTTTAACACTTTATAAAAATAAACTCACCAAAATATTATTGAACAATATTTTGTTTGCCGGGATTGGCTACGTTGTCGGTATTTGGCAGTATGCGCTTAAAATCATAAAAATAGGAATTTAAGAGTTTTTATTTATTTTTATCATTCTAAAGCGATAAACTCATCAAATTATTACTAAAATGATTATCAGTTGTTTTGACAGGCTGTGTTGACAGTATTTTGTCGGTATACGCGCTGCATCGCGCGGTACGCGCTTAAACTCGAAAAATAGAGTTTCTTAGCGTTTTAATTTATTTTTCCTCATGAATATAATTAAAATTACTATTCTAATAATAACAGACTATTTTTAGGATTTTAACATTGATCGGGCGGTCACCGACGTTCGTTTTGTATTTTAACCGTTACGCGATAAGCGTTAATTTTACCGTTGCCAACATAATTTTATCAAAGTTTAATTTTACCAACTCATTAAATTTCACATATAAACATCATAACCAGTCACATATAGCCCTGTTACCTATTCACAACACGTGTTACAATTGTACGGTACGGCCTGAAAAGCCGGGTGTCACAGTCTCCCCCTGTTTAGGAAATTTCGTCCCCGAAATTTTTACTCTACAGGTTTTGTTTTCGCACAAGGTGGAAATAGCGAAAACAAACTTGATGAATATGGTCTTGTAGTTTCTACGAGAAACTTGGATTCTTACGAAGAATCCTCGTAGACCTATATTACATACACTCTCAATTCCTAATCTCACATCTCAATGCTCTCCACCCTTTCCATGGTTCAACATATACAAGTACTTAATCATGAAGATTAAGTCAATGTTTCACCATTTTGGGTTTAACATACGTATATTTACATATACATTACCCCGTACCTAAGATAGTCTGAGTTTACCCCCGATTGATCCAACTCGAGATGGGCCCTCGAAAGAATCAAATCTCATAAACTCGTCTTCCTTCCTTCTTGCGTTCATTTCAGATGTCCACAAATCGCTAAATCAGAAAATCGCATACACGATTAGAATGCTGTAATCGCATGTCCGGTTATTAGCATAATTCTTCTAGCTATACGTACTGCTTCTACGGTGCTTCGATAAACTTCCGTTTATCTTCCAAACAAATCTCTTATAAAGAACAAAACCAATGTATTATCCATTATACACTTTCTCAACTGAACCCAAACAATACATCATGTACACTGCTCCATCCTTATGGTAGCTTGAGCCTATAAGCAACCGATTCAACTCAAGATGGGCTCTTGAAAGGACCTAATCATTGTGGCTCAGCTCTTCTTCTCTCCGCTAATCCTAATAGCACCTCTCACAAAATAGCTCCTTGGTTCGTACATAGGCAAGTATGTCGTCGATGAATATTATCACGAATTCATTCGATTAAGGTTTCCATACCCTGTTCACGAGATCCATGAATATAAATGGCGTATTAATTTAGTCAAAAGGCATGACTAAGAACTCGTAATGGCCATATTGTGTTCGAAAAGCAATCCTCAGCATATCTTCATCAGCAACCTTCAACTGATAATATCTCAACCGTAGATCGATCTTCGTGTAGCAGCTGGATCCTGGTGGCTTGATTGAGCAAATCGTCAATCCTCGGTAAAGGGTACCGATTCTTGATAGTCAACTCGTCCAGCTTTCTGAAATCATCACATATCCTGAAGGATCCATCCTTTGTTCTCAACAAAACAGATGAGCCTCAAAGCGAAAAGCTTGATCTAGGGAAACCCTTGTCCAGTAGCTCTTGAAACTGATTTGACATTTCTATCGTTCTCAGACGGTGCTTAATCTATAAGGAGATTGTGCAATTGGGTGCAGCACCGGATGCCAGATCGATTCGGAATTCGATCTGTCTTGCAGGGGGAAATCCAGGTAAGTCTTTTTAGGAAAACTTCTGGATAATTGCGAACAATAGGAATCTATCCGGTATTCTTACATTCGGCTTTCGTATCCACCACGTTAACTAAGAACGCAGGATAGCCCCTTTTTGCAACCACCTGGGCATCCTCACAAAATACTGACGACTCTCAACCATCAACACTCGAAACTCGACTCGGTCAGTCTTCGCGAACAACTACCACCTTTCTATCGTCATCAAGACGAGATATCCTTGCTAGCTTCTTCCAGTGATAGTCCCCACTTCGCTCTTAGATAATAAATCCATCCTCTCATCTTCGTCAAAGCTCCCCAGCTCCACTGGAAATAAACCAACACTAGAACTACGATCACCTAACTAAATACTACAATCACGAACATCCTCACTAGTTTCCATCAATTTACCAATTGCTAGTTCTATCGGGCAACTTTATTCTCAGCTTACTTGTAGGTGAACACAAAAATGGTTTAGAGTTTTTCGAATAAAACTCAAGTCAGCTTTGGTATTAAAAGTATGAACATAGATTGTTTTTTTTATTCAAAACACACTGATAACAACAGCAACATCGTCTCGTGCTTTCCCAGCGTTTGGCTCGAACGCTCCATTCCTGGCATCCTGGCCCTTCATTTTCAGACAATCTCTCTCGAAATGTCCTTGCTCACTACACTCGTAGCATCCCTCGAGCGTAACTCCATCCAATGTACTCCTAGCATAACACTTGGGGGTCACATGTTCAGTCCGACCGCATCTAGCGCACTTTCTCCACTCATCCTTGTGAGTCTTCCTCTCAAGACCACTCCTGCTATCCCTGGCATTATCCTTTCCCGACTCTGTAGGGTTAGCTACACATGCTTTCTCCAAACTGCGTTCCTCACCACGCTTCTTATTGGTATCTTTCCTTGAACACTCAGACTTTCGCTTTCGCGAATCCCCAGATCTTGGCTCGGAATGCGGAATTATTTGAATGGTCGATCCGCTATGACGGCCCGACATCACGCATACCATTGCCATGTCATTGCATAGGGTACCAGTAAATGATCTTGGGTTACAACCCTGGATTGTTTCATGTGTACACTATGTACTGTTCATAAGGTTAATGAAAATCAGGAATACGCTCCGATTATATCATAACATATGAACTACTGAAACTTTCCGATCATTACATCATTCGAAGGGTTTCTGATCTGTGTCCCACCAAAACCATGCCCATGAGCATCACTCCACGTTCCTGGCCATTATTCTGGTTAGCATCACGCTATTCCATGGCAGTATTAACATGTCGGGCTACGAGTTGTGCCAACTCTTTCGAGATAATAGGTAGTCCAGAACCCTGTCTCACTTTTGGCGGCATTTCATTGTTTCTATTATTTACAACAATAATAATCACATAAGACGATAACCAAAAATAATTCAATCATTAAATGGTAGTGGACCAAACATTGCGCATGTATAATATCCACCTATTAATGAGAAAAATTCTTAAACCAAAAAGAACCCATTCGATATTTATACCAGAAATTACAAGGCTTGTTTAAAGTACGAAGACTAATCAAAATTCGGCGTGTCTACATCAACACCCGCAACAAGTCTATATGAAATTTCTTCCTAAATATCTGAAAATTTGGCATGCAAGCCATATATAGGGTTCATCAAATGAGACATACAAAACAAACAACAGAAATAACCAGCAACTAACGCTTCAATCCCTGGAAGTCCAACATCTTCTTAGCAAGCTCTTCTAGCCCATCATACCAGCCCATCTGTTCCTCAAAGTCTCCGCGTAACGTGGCGAACTGGCGATCGCAGTGAGAGCGATTGACCCAAATTTCCTTCCTGCCTCTTCAAAGTGGACGTTGTCTCAACTCTCAAAGTTGATGTGATCTCTCTAATGGGTCGAGTCCTCTTCCTACGGCGAGTGTAGACTCAAAAGAGGTGTAGCAAAACACGTGACTCGAGTAGCAGAATAAACGATTCCGTAACGACGGGCAAAGGAATCTCAAGTGTAGGCTCGACAGTATCAGTGAGCAGAACTACTAATGACTCTATAGGCCGAGACGTGACATATCGTAACCGTACAAAGTAAGTGTGTGCTTAGTATGAATAGTAACACATAAGGCCCAAATAATCAGAAAATCACGTATGCATATAAACACATAAGGGTTTTCATAAATGATAAAATTTTCCATGTTTATTTAAAATTCTTGGCTTCGAGAATTTTGGACTTTAAATCTCAAAATTCTTCGGTTGAAGTCTAGTGTTTTCCACGAAAACATCTAGTTCGCTAACAACCAATGGCTCTGATACCAACTTCTGTCACACCCCAAAAACGTCGCAGCGGAATATAAAGCGTAGTGGTGACGGAAGCTGGTGCCCATTTCTATCTTGATGTTTGATGCATTATCGTGTTGGACATATTAACTTAATTAAAACATAAGTTTTTAAGTATGACGTCCCATAACATGACACAACCACAACATAGTTAAATTGTCCTTGATCCTTATGGATCTTATTACATTTGTCCCAGAAAGTTTTAAAATTAGTCAAACATATTTAAGTGACAAAACATGCATCAACAACCACAAGATACGCCATAATTCCCGAAGCCGAACTCAAGTACCTGTGGAACACGTTAAAAATCAAGTGTCAACACAAAGGAAGGTGAGTTCACTTATTCACATACAATCAATATTATTTCAAGGAAAACTTTCTGATTAGGAGTTTGTTTGAAAACATCCATGTAATTTTAGAAAGTCCATTTTACTTCCTTAATAAAATCCATGGGCCTTCCGTCGGTTCATTACTCCGACAACAGTAATACTGTCCAGGTTTTGTATATTAAATTATTGCGTCAATTTTCAGACTCGTATGTTAGCTAGACGATACGAACTATATATTAACCATGTAGGGATAATCAATGCTAGACAATAAACAGAATATTAATTCATCGTTTGACATTGACACGGGACGACCGGTCACGACGGGGTTGTCAACCCTGTGACAACCCGAACTTGAAAGGTTAGTAACGTTTAATCTTGTGATTTAAACTCCTCGTTATTCCTCCTTGATGAGTTACACGCTCCATGCTAGTGTAATCATGTTTAACGATTACGATAACTTTGTTAGATATTTTTATATTATTATAATTGGGCCACACCTTAGTGTTTCAAATAAACGGCCGCATCTCAAATCCTTGAAGCCCTAAGAGAACCTAATTGGACTAGAGCCCAAACCCGCCATCACCTTTACCCATTACATTCTTGTTTAGGGCGGCCCAAGTGGATGGGCTTGAGCCCATTTCGGCTATCAGGTGTGTTATGGGGCCGGTTATTATAGATTGTGTATACACATGGTTACGTAACAAGATAATACATAACAAACTAAACCCTACCCTCCTCTCAAGAACACGCACGGCAACAGGAGACCCCCCCTTTCGAGATAGTATCTTGTGCGACTAAACTTTGGTTAGTGGTTCTTGTCCGTTGATTATTCATAATTACATGATATCGTTTATATGTGTTATCGAATATATGTTGGTTATGATCATCGACTGTGATTACAAAAGTTATATGATGATTATGTTTGTAATTGTTTGGTAGCGATCAGATTATACATGTTATACATATCTAGTGACAAGATCCATATGGTTAATCGTGATCATGTAAACAGTAAATGGAAACATATTTATATTGATCCCTATATGATAATCTCGGCTATGTGTGATTATTGGGCTGTTTCATGTATTGAATTATTAGTTCAGTAATACATGTTGTAGTATTTAGTTAGCTTGACCTGATTGAATGTGTATGATTGTGTCTTAGTCATTAGAGATAATTATGGGGATATTGTTACAACATAAACTGACTAATCATGTTATGATAGCATCTATATTAATCGGTGGCTAGGGTGAATAATATGTTAAGGTTTATGGTTTGGAAATCAATGGTTTGGTGTCATAACATGCTATTAAATTAGTGATAGGGTGTTAAGATTTTAAGTGACAATCTTGCATGATCAATCTCAATTAAATAAGGATCTGAATCAAATCGGAAGTGTGCATAACTGATTCAAATGGGTATTTTCTAAACGAGATGTTATTGGGTCGGGTAACAACAGTTAAACAACATCATCACTGGGTCGATGTGAAGTGTTGGGCCACATTTATATATAAATTAAACATACAATTAATGGATCTTTGGAACATGTAAAATACAATCTGGGCTTGGATCATGTGTGAAACAAAATAAGGGAATAAGGAGGTTTGGGCCGCATAACACATTATGAATTTGGGCTGCTGTGTTAAATGAATTGGACGGCCCAACCGGCCACATAAGGGAAACTGAGTTATCTTCAGAGTGGGCCGAACAGATTAATGACTGGGATGGTAGTGTAGGTGATTTTAGGTTAACTGCTTGTTAGGCCGGTTGGTTTGGGGACTATGGAATGGGCCGCATCTTATTAGTGCATTGTGTTGTTTAGTCCGTGATGTTGGTGATACGAAACCCATATGATCCGAATGGGAATGGTGTGTTATGTAAACTTGTATCATAAATGTACTGTGACTATAATGCTTGTATGACATACGTGATGTTATATGTTTCGTTGTTTGCTACTTGAGCAATACGTGTGAATTGATGCGTGAATTGTGAATTCATGAAATTGACTGTATCTGGTAACCACGGTAGGGTTTGATTGATCAACTGTTAAACAAGCATTTAGTCTAACCGAGCAAACCAAAGGTGAGTTCATCTCTCTTGAGCATGCGTCCCGGTGGTTGAGACAGTCTTTGGGTATCCCTGGGAGGGATAGGTTTTGGGTAACTTGTTTGGGTATTCCTGAGAGGAATACGTCTTGTTGTAAATCGGTAATGTTGGATAATATACTCTTCCTATCACCTTTAAAGTCCCTTCGTGTTGTTTGGTTACCTGAGAGGTAACAAGGTATTAATTAGTAGCGCTACTTAGGTTTGGCAACCTCACCCCATACCTGGGAGGACGGGTGTTGAACTAATGACCTAGTCATGACCAATGCTTTGATAGGAGCATTGGAGAAAGGGCAATGTAAATCAGAAGCCGTCTTGTATTCGGGATATTATCAACATTAAATTCAATGGATTAACTAAATACTTGGTAACAAACGTTTTTGTAAAACTATGAACTCACCAGCGTTGTCTGATACACTTGTTGCATGCTCGCAGGTCGTTAGATATCTTGGCTTTGGGAACTTGTTGTCTGGAGTAGCTGGAGTGGTCATGGGTCGACTGAAGGGATTCATGTGATTGATTATTGATATTATACACTGGTTTTGAACAGTTTAACTTTGGTTTACTATTTGCTTCCGCTGAATATGTTGGTTTTCATTTAAACTTGTTGATGACATTTTTTTCATTAATAATTGGGGATTTAATTTATAAACTTGAATGGGTTCAATGTAATTAGTGGCTCGTTGTTGGTACGTCACATGCCTAACAGGGACATTCCCTAGGTGGTATTTTGGGGGCGTGACAAACCTGATAGATCTACCAACAATTCATCGCGTGCAATACTTAACTGATTAAACGACATCATGGGCGCAGGGTTCTTTCTCGAAGAACAATATGATGTCTGCCTCACGTACAATATATATATCCTACTAATATGACAATTTAATACACGATGTTGGACGAATCCCCTGAATCTCCATCATTCGAGACCCAGGCCGGCATCCGTCCCACAACCGTACGGTCTTGTATCACTTAAGAAATACCGTACATACAATATTCATTCATAAAAAACGTTTTACATTGAAACGTCTAACTTATCAAATCTCATATATTTTCAGAGAAAATATATATATTTTATATTAAAAGGTATGTTTTATTTCGAAAACATTATTAAACCCTTTTAACGACGTGTTTCACCCCCAAAATATATACAAAACAGTAAAAAGAGGGGTTTAGTGACACTCACCTTTGGGTGCGTATTTTTAAATAGCGCAATCCCACAGTTTGATTTCTACATGTCCTATTATATATATATATAGGAACGATTTTAAATCAGTACATATAACACAAAAATCCTAAGTTTCTCCGTTTCTTAGAATTATCACATAACTTTCAGATTTTCTCGAAAAGTTATCATTTTTTATTATGTTGGCACGTTAATATATACATGAGTCCATATATATATATATATATATATTTATGATTTTGCGACTTGAACGATTTTATTGGTGACCATTATTGTGTAAATCCGTTAACTCTCCCGTTTATACGCAATATATCTACGGTTTGCGCGTCGTAATATATATACATAAACGTTCACATAATTTAACACCGAAACATGCGAATTCTTATTAACTTATCTATTTTGTCATTTTTAAAGCAAATATACATAAAACATCTCATATGTACCAAATTTCATGCTCGACAAACAAGTTACATATTTAACGCAATTTTACCATTTCTACCGCACAAAACGTACATGCATACATGCATAGTATAAATCTTTAAAATCATGTTAAAACTTAACATATATTCACATTCTCATGTTTAAACCACATAACACATTTTAACACATAAGGTTTACCCAAAATTTTACCCATACTAGTGTACATAGAAAAATGCGTATTTTAGCGATTCGGTAACGTTTTCGGGCGTTGGAAGTCACGTATGACCAACCAAACACCAAGTAAAGTTAAAATTAGTTAAAATGCTTATTTTTAAACTAAAAATATCAGTTTACTTACTGATTTAAATCAGTTTTATAAATATCACTCGAAAAGCCGATTTTTGACCGTTTTAACGCATTGTTTTGCGTTAAACGTTACTATAACCATCCCAACTCGAAACGACTTGATATTTTAACACAACACATGTTATTTACTGATTAAAATATTGGTTATAATCAGATTAGTTCAGTTTTTGTGTAAGTCATATAAATCATGCGATTTCACGTATTTTACAACTTATAAAGCACCAAGTACAACATGCAAAGCTAGTAAATATTATGACAAAGTTATAAGTCACTAAACACTTTAAAATAACTTTATTTTAATGTTTATAATCTGCTCATAACTGATTTTTACTCAATCATACTCAAATCACCTTTTTAAGATCATATATCTTCATGCATGTCTAAGTATATGCATCTAATATGCTCATATCATAACATTATCATCTAACATGATATTAATATGCATCCAAAGACCATACTTATGTCATGTTCATATGAATCAAACATATCCATTTCACTATCACCAAATCATTTTCATGCAAACATTCCTTCATTTAAGTACATGTGACAAAACTTACATACATGCATACATATATACATATACATACGGCACACATATACACATATGTGAACTCCCTAAAGTTCACTTTTCATCATATTCATCATCAATCACATGACTTCTTTTAAAACCTTATTTTATGATATCTTTCTAACTCATGCATGTATCCAAATTTCAAGATTCAACTCAAATCAATCAAAGATCATTTAATCAAAAATCAAAACACAACTAAACACATACACACTCAAAACTTTCGGCCATATACAGACACTCATACACACTTATTTTTACTTTGATTAAAATCTCATTCTTTGTTTGATTCAAGTTTGTGATTCATTCCAAGTTCAAGAGAAACCTTCATATATATCTATCATCACTAAAATTTTGAATGTGATTTTTAAAAATAAGTTTATACCTTCAAGATTTCAAAGTGGGTTTTAACATGATTCTTGATGGTTAGAAGCTTGTTTCACCAAGAAAACACCTTCGGATACTCAAAACACCTTAAAACCTTCTTGGAATGAACTTTGATCTTCATGAACAAGTGAAGAATTTCGAAATTATGGAGGTGATATGGGGATTTTCGGCTGAATTTAGGAGAGAGAAAGAGATGAAGTTTTGAAAATGGTTTTTGATTCTTAATTGTGAAGTCATGGGGGAACATAAAGAACACACATATGCATGCACCTCCAAATTGGCCAATGCATGGAAGAGAGAAGAGAGAGAGTGTGATCTTTGTCTGCCAACAACTCTCTTCTCTCTCATATATAGGATACACACACATATATATATATACAATATAGATTAAAAACTGGTATTTTACTAGATACCGGGTATTTTATCTAGCGTTTTAGTCCCGTTTTAGTGCGTTTTAAATTATTTTTAACACTTTATAAAAATAAACTCACCAAAATATTATTGAACAATATTTTGTTTGCCAGGACTGGCTACGTTGTCGGTATTTGGCAGTATGCGCGCTGTGCTGCGCGGTACGCGCTTAAAATCGAAAAAATAGGAATTTAAGCGTTTTTATTTATTTTTATCATTCTAAAGTGATAAACTCATCAAATTATTACTAAAATGATTATCAGTTGTTTTGACAGGCTGTGTTGACAATATTTTGTCGGTATACGCGCTGCATCGCGCGGTACGCGCTTAAACTCGAAAAATAGAGTTTCTTAGCGTTTTAATTTATTTTTCCTCATGAATATAATTAAAATTACTATTCTAATCATAACAGACTATTTTTAGGATTTTAACACTGACCGGGTGGTCACCGACGTTCGTTTCGCATTTTAACCGTTAAGCGATAAGCGTTAATTTTACCGTTGCCAACATAATTTTTATCAAAGTTTAATTTTACCAACTCATTAAATTTCACATATAAACATCATAACCAGTCACATATCGCCTTGTTACCTATTCACAACACGTGTTTCAATTGTACGGTACGGCCTGAAAAGCCGGGTGTCACAGTTTAGGCCACAATTGCTTGCTTGGTGAATTTATGTTCAAGATTTGTAAAATGAACTCGATTGTGGTTTAATCTAGTTTATGCTTGTCTCGGTGGTTACATTGTGTTTATCGGTGTCACTTTCCTTGATTAAGCGAAGTTAGAAAACTCTTAATGGATGACTAACTTTTCTTTAGGGGATTTTCATAGACATTTGTCAATTGGACGTTAAAGAACAATTTTAGGTGGTTAAAGGGTGTTTATCGTTTTAGCTTTCCAAAGAATTGTCATGTTAGGATTCCCGAAAGGGATACTAATTGTCTTGAAAAAAAATGGAAAATTGACCAAGTGTTTTAAGTGACAAAACCGACTTAGTTCACATACTCTGGTTGTGCATAAAGCAAGGCTATATATTTATTTTCTAATTTGGAGTCTATTATGTTTATGAAAGTTAATTTTTTAGTTCTATTTTTAGTTTAAACAAACTATTCACTTATCTTTCTACCGATAATTTAATGACAACGGTTTAGTATTATTCCTCTGCCCACATCCTTGGATCGACAACCGATACTTTACTACATGTATGACGGGGTACACTTGCCCTTTCGTGTGTGTTTTAATGTTGAAGTATAAAACATTTTTATAAATTTAAAACCGAATCGTGTGTAAAATTCATTGTAAAAACATGTATATACGCGCACACGTTACTCAAATTGTTTGTTTGTGGTCTTCACATAATCCAAGAATGGTGATTATATGGTGAAGTCTGTTAGTGTTTCGAGGGGTAGAACTCAATGCCCACAACCGAATACGAGTTGTCGATAGTGGTTTCGGAAACACATAAGTAGAGAGGGGTGAAAGTAAACAAAACATTTGTGAGATCAAGTTATGTCTTAGGATTGAAAATAGGATGGGGAAGAAATGACCAGGTCAACCCTTTAAAATTGATTTATTTGCCAATAAGTTCAAACTTTAAGTTAATTACACAAATAATCCTTAAACATGTTAAAAGACCAACTTACTCTCATGGGTATTTCACATGACATCTAACAATCATACAACAAAAGAATGAAACATGTGACATTCATTAAAAGAAAATTATGATTAGTTAGTCATCGAAGATAAACTACAAAATAGAGTAAAGTTATTCTACAAAGACTCCAAAAAATAAGAAATGTACAAAGACACAATTGTCACAACCCCCGTCCCCCTGGTACAAATCCGGGAGCGGGCGGCCGTGGCCAGTTCTGGTGGTATCTTGTTATTATCAAATTTGGCAGCGGAAATTTCATCAGGACCGTAGTTAGGAAATATTTAATCAGAGTAAAATACCACATTTTCCATAACATTAAACACATGGGTAAAACCCAAGTTTTCAGTACACACTTTTCATAGGAATAAATCCTATTTTTATTTAAGAAAAACATCTATTTCTTTTAGGTAACTTTATTGCCACTTTTCCAAGCCTTCAGTGCGGTCCAGCTGGCTTCTATTTGGCTTTCACATTTTGTTACCTGAAACGCGTTTTAAAAACATTTTGTCAGTGGGAAATACTGGTGAGTGAATCCCAGTTTTAATCAAGTTTAAATAAAAAGTCACAGTGAACAGTATTGAGGGCGCATCCGCAATTACATTTGTTTCCAAGTTATATCAATTACCACCACACGGTAGTGTCGTTCCGACTTATGGTCATGTTACTCCTTTACCAGGTGGTAACAAATTTTGTATACAAAACCCCAAATTTACCGACTGTAATTGTATCCTTACAAATACTCAATAACTGCTATTCGCATGGAAAAATATTTAAGGTTTTGTAAAAACATTTAACAAAAAGAGGATTACTCACAAAAATGAGTATATAAAAGATGGATTACTCACATTGCTGTTTTAGGGTTTTCAGTAAGGATTTCCTGGGAATAATCTATAAATTACACAAATGGATGTGTGTTAGTATAATAACCCATTTTAACATTAGTAATACCCTCCCCGAGACGGCATTCCAACGACTACGTCGGGCAGAACCACGACAGCCATTACGGAACCCTAGATCAATCGGGTAGAGTATCTAATACGTCTCCAGGGGTTATGATACTTACATCGTAGCAGAACCTCGCTATTTAGGGGGTATTAGACTCGCGTATAATGCCCGCTATGTAAAATTGAGAGAAAGAAAGAAAGATTTGGACGAAACAAAATGAAGACCCGAGCTCCCATTATATAGGGGCTGAAACTGACTCTCACACGGCCCGCGTAAGAGTAGCCTTAGGGCTACGCGGCCCGCGTTGACTCCGGGTCAACGTGTAGCTCGTCCGGATCACCCCCTAGACTTGACACGATAATGACACGTGTCATCACCGGGCTGCGCCACATTTTGGGGCTCTCGCGGCCCGCATAAACTAATGGTGGGTCTTACGCGGCCCGCCTGAACTAAAGAAATCAACAAAATCAGGCTCCAACCTTGAAACCGCCCGCGTAAGGTTGAGGTGGGGTCCTACACGGCCCGCCTCAACTTAATTAACTTGTTTTTAATTTATTTTTAATGCTATAATGTATTTCGGGCTCGGTTTTCACATACGGGGTGTATTTAAAGACATATTGGGACATTTTAAAATATAATAGGGTGTCGGAAATATTATGAGGGTGTTGATTTCACGTTGGGGTTGTTATATCCTCCCCACCTTATTTTAGAGCTCGTCCTCGAGATCTATTGGAACAAGTGTGGATATTTCTTTTGCATTTATGATTCAAGCTCCCATGTGTATTCAGGTCCTCTTTTAGAGTCCCACTTCACTTTGACCAGAACTAATCTCTTATGCTTGAGGTTCTTGATTTACCTATCTTCAATTTGTAGAGGCCTTTCTACAAATTTGAGTTGTTCATTTACCTCTATATTCTTAAGAGGCACTACAAGTGATTCATCAGCTAAACACTTTTTGAGATTAGATACATGAAATACATTATGTATTCCTGCCATTTCCTCTGGCAGTTATAGCTGATAGGCTACAGGTCCTATTCTTCTAACAATCTCAAAAGGTCCAACATACCTGGGACTTAGCTTTCCTCGTTTGATGAATCTGACTACTCCTTTCCAAGGAGAGACTTTTAACAATACTTTATCACCTACCTGGAATTCTAATGGCTTACGTCGGTTATCAGCATAGCTCTTCTGTCGATCACGTGCTGCTTTTAGTAGTTCTTTGACTTGAATGATCTTATCGGTTGTTTCCTGTACTATCTCAGGTCCTGATAGTTGCTTTTCCCCAATTTCTGCCCAACAGACTGGGGTTCTGCACTTTCATCCATAAAGTGCTTCGAATGGTGCAGCATTGATGCTTGTGTGATAACTGTTATTATAAGAAAATTCTATTAAAGGTAAGTGATCGTCCCAATTACCTCCGAAATCAATTACACAAGCTCTAAGCATGTCTTCCATTGTCTGAATTGTTCTTTCGCTTTGTCCGTCTGTTTGAGGATGATAGGCTGTGCTTAGATTCAACTTGGTTCCCATTACTTTTTGGAAACTTGCCCAAAAATGAGAGGTAAAACGGCTATCCCTATCAGAAACAATTGATAAAGGAATTCCATGTAATGAAACAATTTCATTTGCATACAATTTAGCTAACTGTTCCATACTGAAAGTTTCCTTCATTGGTAAGAAATGAGCTGACTTGGTTAGCCTATCTACAATCACCCAGATTGTATCATTACCTTTTCTTGTTTTGGGTAACTTGGTAACAAAATCCATTGTTATCAATTCCCATTTCCACACTGGCATCTCCAATTGTAGCAGCAATCCTGAGGGTTTCTGATGTTCGGCTTTGACTTTAGAACAAGTTAAACATTTAGAAACATATGCTGCTATATCCTTTTTCATTCCTATCCACCATAAATTTTTCCTTAAATCCTGGTACATCTTATCACTTCCTGGATGCATCGTATATTTATACTTATGGGCTTCTTCTAATATACGGTGACGTAGGTTTCCTAATTTAGGTATCTGACGTGTGCGTATATATACATAATTTTACAATGAAACTACACACGATTGGGTTTTAAATTTATAAAAGTGATTATTACTTTTACATCAAAACACACACGAAAGAGGCAAGTGTACCCCGTCATATATGTAATAAAGTATCGGTAAGAACCAAGTATCGATCCAAGGAAATGGGCGGAGAAATAATACTAGACCTTTGTCACTAAACTACCGGTAAAAACATAGGTTTGTTTGATTTAAACTAAACTAAAGTAAGCATAAACAAATACATAATAAAAACATAATAGATAATAGATAAAAAGCCTTGCTTAATACACAACCAAAGCATGTCAACTAAGTCGGTTTTGGCACTAGAAGCATTCGGTCAATATTCCAATTTAAGACAATTAGTATCCCTTTCGGGAATCCTAACATGACAATCATTCGGAAAGTTAAAACGATAAACACACTTTAACCACCTAAAATTGTTCTTTAACGTGCAATTGATAAATGTCTATGAAAATCTCTTAAAAATAAGTTAGTCATCCGTTAGGAGTTTTCTAACCGCACTTAATCAAGGAAAGAGACACCGATAAACACAATGCAACCACCGAGACAATCATAAACTAGATTAAATCACAACCGAGTTCATTTTACAAATCTTGCACAATAATTCACCAAGATAGCAATTTTGGCCTAAACTACTAACTAAGCTAATAAATCATGGCAATAATTTATAACGACACCATCTAACCCGTTAAGGTCCTTACGTGATGGCAAGCTCTCTTGATTAACAATAATTACATTTTATTAAATCACTAACCATTTCTAGTATCATGATGCATACATTTAAACCAAGCTAATCTAGTTAACCAAGTTCAAAGTTTACTAATACAAGACTAATTAAGCTTCATTTTTCAACTATCTTAACTAACCAAGCATCAATCATCCAACATAATTACTTATAATCAAGAAATCAATATCAATAACAAGGTTGCAAACTAATCATCAAAGATAATCATAGAAAATACTTCAAAATGTCATTACAAACAAAGTTTAACAAACTAATGGTTATAATCAAGCAAGGGATTGTTGTTTTTTTGCCCAAAGGCTACAATAATACATAAACAATAATCTAAGTACTTGAAAGATTAACAAAATCATGGAAAGATTAGAAAACCAAACCATAAACAAGTACTAGACTAAGGATCCGGGTAGTAATGGAGCTAAACGGCACAATGTGGCTTGAATCCGGGTCAAAAGCAAAGCCTCCGGAGCCTGTAAATTCGCCTGTGAAGCTCCCAAAAATCCAGAATCCCGAACAGAATGCTTATGTTCTGTTTTTATACTTTTTCGCTGTTGCACGGTCGTTCTTCAGATGGCACGACCGTGCACTTTAAGCAATTATTAGGGATGGGGCACCATACTGCATACGTCATCAGATCTTTGACCAGATACGATATCGCACGACCGTTCTTCAGATGGAACGGTTGTTCAGTTCCGGGTTCTTGTTGCACGAGCTGCTGGGCCGGGCGTTCATTACCGAGATCAGGTTGGATCATCGTAGACGCACGGTCGTTCCTCGGATGGCACGTCCGTGCGTCCCCGGGATGGCCTTGTATGCCTTGCACTCCTAGTTGCACCCTCGTTCATTGCCGGACAAATCACCAACTGTCGGAGATGCACGGTCGTGCATCAGGTCGCACGACCGTTCCACAGGCCCAGGTCAGAATCCTTAACAGAATGTCCGCAGCTTCGTCGTTTTGTCCGGAAAGTCCTCGTTTTTGCTATCATCTTGTCTGGTATGCTGTTTTAGGCCTGTAAACAAAAGTGTAGATATTTAAGTATCCGAATGACGGTTTTACGGCCAAAAACGCATAAAATAGGGGTAAAACGGGGGACTAAAATATGTGTAAATTAACGAATATCAAATCTCCCCACACTTGAACCTTGCTTGTCCTCAAGCAAGCTGAACTAAAAAGCAATAAAAGACATAAACAAACAAGAACGATAATTTACACACTATTTTATTGAAAACTACTATAAACGGTTAGCCGGTTTGTCGAAAGACAACATCAAAAGACTCAAACCCAACAAGCATATGCAATTTTAAAGCGACAACCAAAAAGCCGTGACTTCACATTTAATTGACTCACATGTTAATCTTCACATGACTCACAATGTTCACACACTCGGTTTTATTTATGAAACATACATAAAATGTGTATGTGTAAACACTCAATGCCTAGTCAATGAAATGTGCAATATCATAAGCTTGTCATAAGATCTCGTCTCCACCAACTAACATGCGAACAAGTGTAAATCAAGAGGTCTTTACGGGTTGTAACGTTAGGCTTGGGCGAAGGGTATGGAAGTGGACATATAAAGTGGCGAAAATGGTTAAAACTCGGTAGTAGCGTTTAACTAGCAACGAAATATACAACTACACAAACAAACGCCTTAAAAAGGCGACTAAAGCGCAATCGAGCTTATCAACAAAATTTTAACATTTAAGCATTCAAAATTGCTCGATTTCTATCAACTTCACCCTATTTTAGGGTGTTTTATTTTCTGTTTTTTTTTTTTTTTAACAAACTATACAATGAAATATAAACAATAACAAGCTAGTTAAACTATTATTTTGACCGAGTTTCAACACTAAAAAGGTTTAAAACATAAAAAGGCTAAATTTGGTTAAGTGGGCGATAATGTGGGTAAACAAAGGTGAACGGGAAGGCTCGACATGGTTAATCCTAAAGGGTAATATAAGGTGAACGGGAAGCACAACACAAAGAACAAGTACACAACAAAGGGGTAATCTAAGTGCCTCTATCACTTTTACACAAATTCACAAGTTCATGGTCTTAACAAGCATACTAGTGACAAGTTCTAAATTGCACATAACATCCGGCTCACTCCTATATCCGAAATGAACAAATATATAACAATCAAGGCTCAAATATGCTCACGTAACGGAAGGAATGGGTAAAAGTGTGAAAACTATCATGTAAGTCTTTCTTTGTTTGTCACGCTTTCCGGTTTCCTTTTTCAAAAAATATTTTGCTTGTCGAGTTTTTATCAAGTCCGAAGTTTTCTAAAACATAACCAACCGGTTTATTTACCAACATATATACAAAACACATGTATTTTTGAATGATTTTTCTGATTTTTTTTTTTAAGAGGACAAACAAAGTTAACAAAGTTAACCCCCTCCCCACACTTGAATTTCGCATTGTCCCCAATGCGAGACCCTAAATATAGAGAAAGGGATAAAAAATACTCCCCTCAAGATGATGTGGATGCCACGAGACTTCCGAAGCTGTATCTGGTACGTGCTCCGGTCCAAGATCCGATAGCTAAAACCTGCGAGTATGTCACATGTGCACCCAAAACATAACAGAAATAGAAAAATCACAAAACAACCATAATATACATAAATACTAAAATCCAAACAAAACACAAAGGAAATTGTCTGAAATACATAACCGGGGTGTTTTAAATAATAGTCAAAATAAACACCCAAAAGTAAATAAAGTACTGAAACAGAAAACACCACCAACTGCTATCACCACCGCCAACTACTCATCTCCATCATCATCATCATGTCTCGTATAGGACGAGCCGGCATCGCCATGACCAGGGGGTTCCACGGTGGGAACTGCGGAGGGTGCTGAAAGTAGTCGGGGTATGCGTGATGCATCTCCCCGAAAAGATAAGAAAACCCATCACTGACCCCCTGGTATAGAGTATCCTGGCGATGCTGAAGCTGGTCATGTGTGGCCCGAAGCTGTGCCTGACTGGCCCGAATCTCGTCCTGGCTAGATCTGATCTGGTCAAAGTAGGTACTATGCTGCTCCTGCGTCACACGCATATCCTGGAACTGCTGGTAGAACGTGGGCCAGTCCTCATGCTGATGAAAGGCGTGGTGCTGCGGCGAGTGTGGTGGTGTCGGTGGCTGGTGCTGCTCTCCCATCTCAACATCCTCATCTTCCTCCTCATGTTCCTCCTCAGCTGGAGGCAACGGGTCCCAGACCTCGTTGTTCAATCCTCTCAACCTATCCCCCCTATCAAGCTCAACAATTACCCCCATGGCCTTCAGCGACCTGATATCGACATGAACCCCCTCAGTAATCAAAGTGAGACCCTGGAGAACCTCCTCAGTCATATAGCCTTCATTGTAGGCTATTTCGGTCACATACGAACCGCCATGTATCTCATTGTTCGCATGTCGCCCCGAGCTCTTGACGAAGTACTCAGCCATTCGAGCGGCTAGGTTGATTGGTGCTTTGTCAACCAACGCATATAAAAAGAGCAAATCAGGTGTTGGACAGTTACCGAGACTGTCCATGCGACCGCATATCGTATGGCTAAAAACATGGTGCATCACTCGCACCAAAGGGTCTCTGAGTCGCGAGGCCTTCGACATCCTCGGGTTGTAGGGGTCCCCAATAGCGTTTTCTGCCCAAAATTCATCCCGGGCTGCATTAGAGGGGAAGGTGAACTGATCAGTGAAGACATCTTCATCATCCATGTCGTCCCTAGTATAAATCCCTAGCCTCCTTCCCAAACGACCAACCGACCAACTATGCCATTGCCCACATAACCTAAAAGTTACCCGCTTCTTGTAGCGAAAATCAGGTCTTCTATAAGCAGACGGCTTTTCATAGGAATAAGATGCAAAGAACTCTATAGTCAGCTCCCGGTAAACGGGTCGGTTGTAACCGACCAGATTTGCAAGCGGGTGACTCATCATGTCGTCCAGTCGATCATACTGATTGAGTTCACGCATGACTTCCCAATCTAACCATCGGGGGACTCCAAACTGCCCCCGCCTTTCCCACAAGGCGTCGCACTTCGGGATGCACAAAGCTTCTTTCTCAATGTCGGGGTCAAACTGAAGGAAATGGTGATCCATCTGTAATGGGGAACATTGTTAGAAAGACAGAAACAGGAGAGATTTGAATTGAAAACAGCAGAGCAGCAAATTATGAAGAAACTGTCTAACTGATCTGGGCATATGGCACGGTCGTGCGACGAGATGCACGGTCGTGCGTCACCGACGACGAGTACCAAATGCCCAAATATGCCGGAACTGCACGGCGTGCGATCTGTGGCACCACCGTGCAACACCGAACAAACAGCAGATATCGTGAACAAGACGGAATGGCACGACCGTTCCATCTAAGGAACGTCCGTGCGACACAGTGTCTGCAGATTTCGACCCCTGTACTTAGAACAACCTGATTTTTGCAAAATATCAACAAGTATTGGGCCAACAGGGGTCTGAAAGTCAACCGGGTGTTCACGATACTTCGATTCAACAAGGGTTAGGGTTTCGATTTGTTTATGAAGAGAACCCTAATAAATCTCTTGAAGAATCGGAGGAAATCTAACCTAGAAAGCAAGGAAACAAGAAATCTACAACTAGGAACGTACCGTGCGAAGAAGGGTGTGAGATCGTGCGAAAAACCGTGCGAAAATGATGAAGAATCGCTCTGGAACGGCTGCAGTTGGCTAGGGTTTCGCGAATGTGAATGGGGGCTGCAGATGAGGGTATTTATAGTGCCAAATGACAAAACTGCCCTCAGCCTGACGCACGGTCGTTCTCCGTTTGGCACGGTCGTGCGTCACCGACATCATTCAAACCCTTGCAACTGTTCTCGGAAATGCACCGGGGGTGCGATCCACCGTGCTGGCCCTCGGAGACGCACGGTCGTGCGACCCGAGGAACGGTCGTGCATCAGGTGCAGATACAGAATTTTCTGCAGAAGCTATTTCCAGCAACCGTTTCGGCCGTTTTTCGCCATTTTTTCGACACACCAACTGTTCTAACAATATTGCAATACAGAACCTTCGCTCGGCACGTACGAAAACTAAACAAACTAACGTAAACTACCTAACTAACCTAAATTACGCTAAAACTACAAAAATACAAAAGTGGACTATTTTACCCTTATAGCGTCAAAGACGCTCCTGCTACATTTTTTTCGGCGAGTCAGTAGCGTAGACTCATGCTAAATTTTTGTCGACGAGTCGATAGCAAGACTCAAAGCTAAAACTAGAAAAACTACTAAAAAGACGACACTACCCCTAAAGCACAAAATACGCTCTTGCTACATTTTTTATCCGCGAGTCAGTAGCGTAGACTCTCTCCTCCCCACACTTATGATGTGTGCGGGGTTTGGAGTTCAATCACCTCCACCGCCGACTCTATCTGCCCGGCAACGTACAACTTCAACCGGTGACCATTTACCTTGAATGTAACGCCATCCGCGTTCTCTACTGCAACAGTACCATACGGAAATACTTCCTTAACCGTGTATGGTCCTGTCCAGCGTGAATGAAGCTTCCCAGGAAATAAGCGCAGCCTTGAATTGTACTGAAGAACAAGATCACCCGCTTGGAATTCTTTATGGTCCTTCAAGCGTTTGTCGTGAAGTTTCTTCGTGCGCTCTTTGTAGAGTACGGAGCTCTCATAGGCTTGGTGCCGCAATTCTTCCAATTCATGAATTTGGAGAAACCGGGCTTCACCTCCGGTTTTTAGGTCCAAATTCGCGGTTTTCAAAGCCCACATAGCCTTGTGCTCCAACTCCACCGGTAAATGGCATGCCTTTCTGTATACCAACCTGAAGGGGGTGGTCCCTATAGGGGTCTTATAAGCTGTATGGAATGCCCACAATGCATCCTCAAGTTTGTCCGACCACTCCTTGCGGTTTGCTCCAACAGACCGCTCAAGGATGCGCTTAAGCCCACGGTTCGTGACCTCCACCTGCCCGCTTGTCTGCGGATGATAGGGCGTGGACAAACGGTGATGCACACCGTATCGGGACAAAGCCTTTTCAAGCTGTGTATTACAAAAATGAGTCCCTCGGTCACTAATGAGCGCTTTCGGAGCGCCAAAGCGGGCGAACAAACTCTTAAGAAACCTCACAACTACTCTGGCGTCGTTAGTGGGTAAGGCTTGCGCCTCCGCCCACTTTGATACATAGTCAACAGCCACGAGTATGTACTTGTTTCCACGTGAGGGGGGGAATGGTCCCATGAAGTCTATCCCCCAAACATCAAAGACTTCACAAACCTGTATCCAGTTCTGGGGCATTTCGTCGCGTGCCGATATGTTCGTCACCCTCTGACAAGCATCGCACGCCTTCACCCAACTCTGCGCGTCACGGAAAATGGTCGGCTAGTAAAACCCGGAATCCAACACCTTCTTCGCGGTGAAGTTGGCTCCGTGGTGGCCTCCGGTAGGTCCCTCATGACACTGGCGCAGAATGTCATTCGCCTCAGTCCCTGATACACATCTTCTGATCACCTGATCAGCACCCACCTTGAACAAGAAAGGGTCGTCCCAAATGTAGTGCTTTAGATCTGAAAAGAATTTCCTTTTTTGCTGGTGAGTCAACCCTTGTATCAGAATTCTACAAGCAAGATAGTTCGCAAAGTCAGCGAACCATGGCGACTCATCACATATCTCAACACCCATCAAAGATTCGTGTGGGAACTTGTCATTGATTGAATCCCAACACGAATCCTCGATGTCTCCGTGCTCTAACCGAGACAGATGGTCGGCCGCTACATTCAAAGCACCTTTTTGTCTTGTATCTCAATATCAAACTCTTGCAGCAACAGGATCCATCTGATTAGACACGGTTTAGCGTCCTGTTTGCTGAAGAGGTATCTAATGGCTGCGTGATCAGTGTATACAACGGTTTTCGAAAGCACTAAATACGATCTAAATTTATCGAATGCGAAAACGACCGCCAAGAGCTCTTTTTCAGTCGTGGTGTAATGCTCTTGAGCGTCGTGAAGAGTTTTGCTCGCATAATAGATCGGATGGAAGTGCTTTTCCTTCTTTTAACCCAGAACGGCCCCTATAGCGTAATCACTCGCGTCGCACATGATTTCAAATGGCAAACTCCAGTCCGGTGCGACTAAAATAGGGGCCTCAATCAACTTTTGCTTGAGGAGGTCAAAAACCCTCAAGCAATCATCTCCAAACACGAACGGAGCATCTTTCTCTAACAAACGAGTCATGGGTCTGGCGATTTTTGAAAAATCTTTGATGAATCGCCGATAGAACCCGGCATGACCAAGAAAGCTCCGTATAGCTCTAACAGAGGTGGGGGCGGAAGTCGTGATATAACGTCGACTTTAGCTGGGTCGACTTCCATGCCCGCGTGAGAAATTTTGTGTCCCAAAACTATGCCCTCCTTCACCATGAAGTGGCATTTCTCCCAGTTCAGGACCAGATTAGTCTCCTCACACCTCTTCAACATTCTTTTCAAATTTTCCAGACATTGATCAAAGGAATCCCCAAATACCGAGAAGTCGTCCATGAACACCTCCATGGAATCCTCAATCATGTCGTGGAAAATGGCGACCATACATCGCTGGAAAGTAGCCGGTGCATTACACAGCCCAAAGGGCATACGCCGGTAGGCGAATGTACCGAAGGGACAGGTAAATGTGGTCTTCTCCTGGTCCTCAGGAGCGATAGGAATTTTAAAGTAACCAGAGAACCCATCCAGAAAACAATAATATAACTTCCCTGACAGACGCTCCAACATTTGATCAATGAATGGAAGCGGGAAGTGGTCCTTGCGAGTGGCGTCGTTGAGTTTGCGATAATCAATGCAAACCCGCCATCCAGTGACCGTCCTGGTTGGAATGAGCTCATTCCTATCGTTTGTGACCACAGTCATGCCCCCCTTTTTGGGCACTACCTGCACAGGACTGACCCAAACAGAGTCGGAAATGGGATAGATCATACCAGCATCTAGCAACTTAATCACTTCCTTTTTAACGACCTCTTGCATGTTTGGGTTCAGCCGCCTCTGGTGCTGCGCACACGGATTGAACTGATCCTCCATAAGAATTTTATGTGTACAAAAGGAGGGATTTATTCCTTTTATGTCCATGATTTTCCAGGCGATTGCTTTCTTATGAAGTTTCAACACATTAAGCAGTCTGCTCTTCTCTTCTCCCGCTAATCCAGATGAAATAATGACAGGCAAATGACGCTCCTTATCCAGAAATGCGTACTCCAGGTGCGGTGGGAGCTCTTTAAGCTCCAAGGTAGGAGGATCTTCCACTGAAGGCTTCGACTTCACTTCACTTTCGCGATCAATTTCTGAGAATCGATACGGACTCTGGGGACCATCGTCACCAATCTGATAGACTGGCTGCTCTAAATAGTGGCCCTCCTGCGTAATGCCATCTAAGTCCCCACACAACAGATGTGTGTCCGAATCTATCTCCTCGATCGTACCCTGGAAATGCGTGCTCACATAAGTGTCGACGATGTCAACATAATAGAGCGCGTCGTCCTAACTCTGAGGATGCTGCATAGAACGTTTAATGTCAAACGTCACATGCTCATCATCTACTCGGAGTGTGATTTGGCCCGCCGCCACGTCCACAATCGTCCGGGCGGTATTCAGAAATGGGCGTCCAAGTATCAGAGGCACTCTCGAGTCCTCATCCATGTCCAGGATAACAAAATCCACGGGAAATACAAACTTGTCAATCTTAACAAGCATATTCTCTACAAACCCGCGTGAATACTTGACAGAACGATCCGCAAGTCGAATACTCATCCTCGTAGGTGACGGCTCACCTAGATCCAACTTTGTAAAAACCTTATAGGGCATAAGGTTTATACTCGCTCCTAGATCTGCTAACGCATTACTGACAGACAGATTGCCAATGAGGCAAGGAAGCGTGAAACTGCCTGGATCTCCCATTTTTGTAGGCAGGCGATTCTGGAGAATAGCAGAGCAACTTTCATTCATAACCACACAAGACATGTCCTCGAGCTTTTGTTTATTTGAGAGGTTGTCTTTCAGAAACTTGGCATACTTTGGCATCTGGGCCAAAGCTTCAACAAACGGTATGTTTATATGCAATTGCTTAAACATTTCGAGGAACTTACCGTTTTGTTCATCAATCTTCTTCTTCTTCAACCTTCCTGGATAAGGCACTGGAGGCGTGTAACCTGTGACCGGCTCCTGGACTTGTGCTGTACTTGCTGGGCGTAGCCTGGCATGCACCTCATCCGGTGTGTCGGTCGGGACCGCTTCAGTGATCGGCGTTGAGTCCGATATGACAGGTCCGGTAGGTTTTCCACTCCTGGTCATCACAGCATTCACATCTCTGTGCGGGCCCGGGTTAGGTTCGGTATTACCCGGAAGACCACCCTGGGGTCTCTTTGACATCATCTGTGCCAGCTGACCAACCTGATTCTCTATATTCTGAATCGAGGCCTTGTGGCTCCTCATTTCTCCCTCATGAGAGAGAAAACGATCCTCGCTCTGCTGGTAGCGTTTTTCAGCTAACTGATTCGCGCTCGAGGAGCTAGTAAGAAGCTGGGCCATCATATCCTCCAGCTTAGAACTAGACTGAGGGGCCTGCTGCTGGGAACTACTCCCAGAGCCCTGATTCTGATACGGGTATGAACGCTGCTGGTACGATTGGTTGTACTGCTGGAACTGCTGACCCTGACCCTGTTGCGCTGGAGCGCGCGGAGTGAATCCCAACGAATTTTGATTGCCTGTGTTTGCTCGCCACCCAAAATTTGGGTGATTTCTCCAACCGGGATTATAGGTGTTACTGTAAGGGTTATTTTGCGGCCTCACTTGATTACTCATGAAATCTACCTCTTCGTGGCCCTCGTATCCGTCTCCCTGAAAACATGCCCCAGGCTCGTGTGACACTCCACACTGGTCACAACCCGAGCCCGCATGCGCAATCATCTAGGACCTGTCGAATCTCGATGCGAGAGCCAAGATTTGTGCAGTAATGGCCGTATAGTCGTCTACAGCATGGACTCCTGCGCGAGATGATGATGATGATGCCCGGCCTCTGTCTCCTTCCCGACGCGAGCTGGATTTCAACGCGGCTTTCTCAATAATATCATACGCTTCATTCGGCGTCTTAGTTCCTAGATCGCCTCCCGCGTTCACGTCTAATCGCTCCTGTGTATTGTAACTGAGCCCCTGATAGAACATTAAAACCAGCTGTCTCTTGGATTAGCCATGATGTGGCACATCAATCAACAAATCCTTGAATCTCTCCCACGCCGCATGCAACGACTCACCCTCGTCCGGGTGAAAAGACACAATTCGGTTCCGTAGCTTGTTCGTTTTCTCAGGTGGGAAATATTTCTGCATAAACTGCTCCGCCAACTGATTCCAGGTCCTGATGGACCCGGCTGGAAGTGACATAAGCCAAGCTCTAGCTTTGTCACGTAACGAAAACGGAAACAACCTCAACCAAATTGCATCCTCCGAAACACCTGTAATCTTAAACGTAGAACAAACATGGAGAAAAGCAGCAATATGCCTCCCGGGATCCTCGTGCTCACGTCCGTCAAACTGTACTGAATTTTGTACCATATTTATAATACTAGATCTAATTTCAAAAGTAGGTACATCAATAGTAGGTTGAAGGATACTCGGCTCCAGGCCTGCCCTGCCAGGCTGATTCGTCTCATTCAACGGTCGCTCATCGTCTGCCATGATTACGTCTCCTCCTGAGCCCTCGGCTTCAGCAGGTACCACCGACTCCGGCCCACCACTGGCGAGCAGTAGCCCAACCGCCCGGCCTTTCGCTCGTAGACGTCTCCTAAGATCACGTTCGGGCTCGTCTGACGATTCAACAAGTTCTGGAGCGGGGGTCGAGAACATTAACCTGCAAACGAAAATTGACACGGTGAATAATTTATTAATAAAATAATAATTTTTTTTTTCAGCTGAATAGAAGCAGAATATTATTATAAATGGGCTGAAAATTTTATAAAAATCCGAAAATAGGCCCGAAATTTTATAAAAATCAACACAATAAAAATAATCGAATCGGCTAAAGTAAAAATGGATACCCGAAGCAGAAAAATCAAAGAATAAATAAATAATAAATCCGGATTAAATAAATAAAAAAATAACAAAAAATTACAAGTGTACCAAAAATGACTTGGAAAACGAATAAATGAAATAAAAACAAGAAATATTAACAAATAAATAATGAAGAAATTATACACAAATATTAACAAGTATATACACCGATAACTTAATGACTCGGGTCGTTCCTAAAACTCGCCAATTCCCCGGCAACGGCGCCAAAAACTTGACGTGTGCGTATATATACATAATTTTACAATGAAACTACACACGATTGGCTTTTAAATTTATAAAAGTGATTATTACTTTTACATCAAAACACACACGAAAGAGGCAAGTGTACCTCGTCATATATGTAATAAAGTATCGGTAAGAACCAAGTATCGATCCAAGGAAATGGGCGGAGAAATAATACTAGACCTTTGTCACTAAACTACCGGTAAAAACATAGGTTTGTTTGATTTAAACTAAACTAAAGTAAGCATAAACAAATACATAATAAAAACATAATAGATAATAGATAAAAAGCCTTGCTTAATACACAACCAAAGCATGTCAACTAAGTCGGTTTTGGCACTAGAAGCATTCGGTCAATATTCCAATTTAAGACAATTAGTATCCCTTTCGGGAATCCTAACATGACAATCATTCGGAAAGTTAAAACGATAAACACACTTTAACCACCTAAAATTGTTCTTTAACGTGCAATTGATAAATGTCTATGAAAATCTCTTAAAAATAAGTTAGTCATCCGTTAGGAGTTTTCTAACCGCACTTAATCAAGGAAAGAGACACCGATAAACACAATGCAACCACCGAGACAAGCATAAACTAGATTAAATCACAACCGAGTTCATTTTACAAATCTTGCACAATAATTCACCAAGATAGCAATTTTGGCCTAAACTATTAACTAAGCTAATAAATCATGGCAAGAATTTATAACGACACCATCTAACCCGTTAAGGTCCTTACGTGACGGCAAGCTCTCTTGATTAACAATAATTACATTTATTAAATCACTAACCATTTCTAGTATCATGATGCATACATTTAAACCAAGCTAATCTAGTTAACCATGTTCAAAGTTTACTAATACAAGATTAATTAAGCTTCATTTTTCAACTATCTTAACTAACCAAGCATCAATCATCCAACATAATTACTTATAATCAAGAAATCAATATCAATAACAAGGTTGCAAACTAATCATCAAAGATAATCATAGAAAATACTTCAAAATGTCATTACAAACAAAGTTTAACAAACTAATGGTTATAATCTAGCAAGGGATTGTTGTGTTTTTGCCCAAAGGCTACAATAATACATAAACAATAATCTAAGTACTTGAAAGATTAACAAAATCATGGAAAGATTAGAAAACCAAACCATAAACAAGTACTAGACTAAGGATCCGGGTAGTAATGGAGCTAAACGGCACAATGTGGCTTGAATCCGGGTCAAAAGCAAAGCCTCCGGAGCCTGTAAATTCGCCTGTGAAGCTCCCAAAAATCCAGAATCCCGAACAGAATGTTTCTGTTCTGTTTTTATACTTTTTCGCTGTTGCACGGTCGTTCTTCAGATGGCACGACCGTGCACTTTAAGCAATTATTAGGGATGGGGCACCATACTGCATACGTCATCAGATCTTTGACCAGATACGATATCGCACGACCGTTCTTCAGATGGAACGGTTGTTCAGTTCCGGGTTCTTGTTGCACGAGCTGCTGGGCCGGGCGTTCATTACCGAGATCAGGTTGGATCATCGTAGACGCACGGTCGTTCCTCAGATGGCACGTCCGTGCGTCCCCGGGATGGCCTTGTATGCCTTGCACTCCTAGTCGCACCCTCGTTCATTGCCGGACAAATCACCAACTGTCGGAGATGCACGGTCGTGCATCAGGTCGCACGACCGTTCCACAGGCCCAGGTCAAAATCCTTAACAGAATGTCCGCAACTTCGTCGTTTTGTCCAGAAAGTCCTCGTTTTTGCTATCATCTTGTCTGGTATGCTGTTTTAGGCCAGTAAACAAAAGTGTAGATATTTAAGTATCCGAATGACGGTTTTACGGCCAAAAACGCATAAAATAGGGGTAAAACGGGGGACTAAAATATGTGTAAATTAACGAATATCAATATCCAAATTCTCTTTTTATGGAATCTCCAAATTCTATCTGTTCCTTGTTCTAATTCTTTAATCATACCTTTTAATTTTTTCAGTATCATCCTTGATTACTGATTCTTGTGCTTTTCTAATTTGACCATTTAAATCTACTTGTAGATTTAATTTAAGAGAACGTACCCTTTTTGGTTTTTCATGATATTTTCGACTTAAAGCATCTGCCACTACATTGGTTTTTCCTGCATGATATTGAATATCACAATCATAATCACTAAGCAATTCCATCCAACGTCTTTGTCTCATATTCAACTCTTTTTGCCCAAAAACATACATTAAACTTTTATGATCAGTGAATATAGTAAACTTACTACCATAAAGGTAATGTCTCCAAATTTTAAGGGCAAAAATTATGGCTCCTAGTTCTAGATCATGGGTCGAATAATTCTCTTCATGATTCTTAAGTTTTCTAGAGGCGTAAGCTGTAACCTTTTGACGTTGCATTAATACACATCCATAACCTAATTTAGAAGCGTCACAATAGACTACAAAGTCTTCAGTTCCTTCTGGTAACGCTAATATGGGTGCATGGGTTAATCTTTGCTTAAGGATTCTAAAAGCTTCTTCTTGTTTTGGTCCCCATTCAAACTTAATAGATTTACAAGTTAACTTAGTTAAGGGAATGGCTATTCTAGAAAAATCTCGAATAAATCTTCTATAATAACCGGCCAATCCTAAGAAACTTCTCACCTCGGTCGGTGATTCAGGGGTTTTCCATTTGGTAATTGCTTCGATCTTTGTTGGATCCACATGAATTCCTTCGTGATCGACTAAGTGTCCAAGAAACTGTACCTGTTCTAACCAAAACTCACACTTGGAAAACTTAGCGTAAAGCTTTTCCTTTCTTAATAGACTTAAAAGTAAATGCAAATGCTTTGCATGTTCCTCTTTACTCTTAGAGTAAATTAGAATATCATCTATGAAGACAATTATGAATTTATCCAAATATGGTTTACATATTCAGTTCATCATGTCCATAAATGCGGCTGGGGCATTGGTTAAACCAAATGGCATGACAGTAAATTCATAATGGCCATACCTCGTTCTGAATGCGGTTTTAGGAATGTCCTCTTCCTGTACCTTTAATTGATGATATCCTGATCTTAAATCGATTTTGGAGAAAAATCGAGCTCCTTGCAGTTGATCGAACAGATCATCGATCCTTGGTAATGGGTACCGATTCTTAATCGTGACCTTGTTCAATTCACGGTAGTCAATGCACTTACGCATTGATCCGTCCTTCTTTTTGACGAATAAAATCGGTGCTCCCCATGGTGATGAGCTTGGCTGTATGAATCCTTTCTCCAACAATTCGTCTAACTGTTTCTTCAGTTCCTGCATTTCGGCGGGTGCCAAACGGTAAGGAAGGTGCTTTGGCAATCGGTGTTGTCCCTGGTAGCAGGTGAATTCTAAATTCAACTTCCTTGTCTGGCGGTAATCCCGGAAATTCTTCTGGAAATACATCTGAAAACTGGGACACTACTGGAATGTCTTTTAGTTCTTTTCTTTTAGTGTTAGTGATTATAGAAATCAAATACACTATAGATCCTTTTCTTATATAACTTGCAGTTTTCATCACAGAGATGAATTTAGTGGATCTAGATGGTTTATCTCCTTTAATTGTGATCTTTTCACCCCTTGGTGATTTTACTTGAATTGACTTTTGATCACATAAAATACTGGCTTTATTAGTTATTAACCAATCCATTCCTAACACAACATCAAATCCTGCCAGATTCGTTGGGTAAAGGTTTGCAATAAACTTTTGATTAAAAATTTCTATTCTTGCTCCCTGCAAGATTTCATAAATCCTAACGGTTTCTCCATTTGCTGTCTCCACTAGACATTCTTGTGGTAGTTTAGTTAATGATTGATTTAGAAGTTTGCAAAACGAAGTATTGATAAAACTTTGGTTTGCACCAGAGTCAAATAATACTTTAGCAAAAATATCATTAACTAAAAACGTACCAGCTATGACATCCGGGATCATCTTGGCTTCATCTGCAGTTAGAACAAATGCTCTAGCATTTTTAGTGTTCTTGTTGTTTGCAGCTGGAGCCAATTTTGGACAATTTGGCTTGATATGACCTTTTTCTCCACAGTTGAAGCACAATCCATTTGTTGGTTTCCTTCTGCAGGTTTCTTCCTTGTGTCCTGGTGCCTTGCAGTAATTGCAGTGAGTGGAGCATTTTCCTGAATGCTTCTTTCTGCAGGTTTTGCAGTATGGTGCAGAGGTAGAACCTACATTCCTACGGTTGAAATTCCCAGAACGGAATTCTTGAGTAAGCCTTTGGGTTAAATTTCTCCTCTGGTCTTCTTCTCTAGTTCGCACCAGTTCATCAGTCAAGGTATTGGCTAGTTCTACAACTTCTTCTATAGTTTGGGGTCTAGCTGCCTTGACTACATGTCTAATTTCCCCGATTAATCCCCAGATATAACAGGAGATTAACACTGGCTCAGGTGATGCAAGGGTTGGTACTATTCTAGCATATTCAAAGAATGTAGTAGTATATGTCACACCCCCAAAATCCACCATGCGGAGTTCCACCGCTTGGAGGCATGACGTGACCAGGATCGAGCCACCAATCATACTGAACAACGTACTTAAGTAAATAAAGACAACCACAATACGATTGGTGACCAATAGCTAGTTAACCAAGTTTTTAATTTAGACAGCGGAAGCATAAACGTAAAGTTCAAAACATAAGTTCGCAGTTCATAAGTTTAAAGTCCAACACATAGGTTTAATAAGTTCATAATGTTTTAAACATTAAACACTGGACATAACCGTCCGCACACCACAACGACTCCTTCCTCGTGCAAGCTCCAAATGTTTAGCGACCTGTAAGGCATGTAACAACGAGTCAACAACAAAGTTGAGTGAATTCACAGTTGGTTGTTTAGTTATAGCATTCGTTTCGTAAATCATCTGTTCGTTTTAAAAACCATGTATCGTATAAGTTTGCATCGCGGTCTTTCTGACATGTTTGCGAAGATTAGTGGGGGTTTCCCATATGTTACTAGACCACGCGTATCAACTGCTACGAAAAATATAAGAGGTGCCCTAAGTCAATGTCTATCAGCATTGACCCTTTGCCCATAGTCCATTAGTACACGCCCGTCCGACTAGCACGGTGTGAGGTTTGTTAAACCTAATAGCGCTATTAACTAATGACCCGCTCGCCATAGGCCTCGGCGATTAAGTCGATAAATGAGGGACTTAAAGTGATAGAGTTGATGGTCTTATAATCGCGTACGTAGGTTTTACGTACGTGCCCTTCAATCCGAGGACAGTAGTAAGTATGAGTGTACGTAGGTTTTACGTACGTGCCCTTCAATCCGAGGACAGTAAAAAGTAGTTTAATAGTAATGATAGTACAAGTAGTTATTCAATCCCATTCCCAACCCCTGGGAATCCCATGCCTTAGAAAGAGTGTGAACTCACCTCGGTTTGCTCGGTTAGGTTCTCAAATATAGTTAACAGTCAAGGTCGGTCAATCACGTCCTAATAAGGTATGGATAACAATCAGTTTCTCATGCATAACACGTATCCTACGTATGGTTTATTTGCACATTACTTCGTCCACATAACAGGTACACACTTTAACGATTTATGCCCATATAAACTTCCCATCCATTCCCCACTCATAAACAAACATACGATATTGCACGTAACACATATAACATGTTAGATCATTCACCGATAGCATACTCGACATTTAGACACGCAAGTCACAACTTATCTCAATTCAGCATTTATATTCAAAACCGGCTGTTTTCGGACATTTAAATAAAATAGTTAAATTATTCCAAAAATTCCCAAATTTTTACAGGACGTCTTACATGAACCAAAAATTATTGTGTAAAAATATCAGGGTCCAGTTCATTATCAGTAATTTATAGAAATTCGTTTACCGGAATGCAATCAGATTTACTACATTCTGATTGCAGTTCACAGAATAATTCTTCTAAAATTCCTCGGAAGTCCGTTTGACAAAATTCCAGTTCGAGGGTCACAAATACATCAGTGACTATCTATGGTAGGAATTTTAGGGGCTGGTTCAATTCAGGTTTCAAATTACGACCGAAAACGTACAGCCCATTTTACTGCAGTAAAAATCAGCCTTAGCTGCTGTCACGAAAACAGACTTTTAAAATAGTAAATGACCTCAAAAAAATACGATTCCAGCGCCATTTTCTTCGTTTTTCGAAAAGACCCGATTTAGGCTTCAGAAATTCCGTTTTTCGATTTGTTAAAGTCTGTTTACGGCCTGTTGAATGCGGCTAAAAAAGTACATCAGAATGCTGTTTCGTGGTTTAAGCATTACTAAATCGCATCAACGAGTGTCCGAACAATGGATTTAACAAGAAACCAACAATCAAACATCAAGTATGATTTAACCAACCCTCAAACCGACAAGATTTCCGCTTCATTATTCAGACATAAATAACTTTATGTAACTTTTATATTCTTTATTTTTGTTTAACATCTACTAATCTTTTTGTTCTTTAATGATTTAAACAACAAAGCATCATACTACAAATCATAACTTTGAACAAGATGAACCAAGGTAAAATGAGACTTGCTACTAGCCTCTAGCTAGGGACGAATCTAGTGAAGAAATGTGGCGAAAAAGATGGTGAAAAGCTAGAAACAAGTTCCTTTGAAATCCCTTCAAGAAGCAACCTCCATGGATTCAACCTTGAAGCTTTGAATGGCACATAATGTGAAGAAGATGGAGATGTTTAAGTGAGGGTGGTGATTTCGGTTTGGGGCAGCCGAAATAAGAGAGAGAGAGGTGAAGTGATGAGGGTTGAGTGTGAATCTTGGTGAAATGACATTGAATCCTTGTGCCATACATATATAGATATCTTCATATATTAGGATGAGATCTACAAGCAAGGTCTATTAAATTATGAAGATATAATCTTGGCAAGATCATGAGATTATGGAGAAAATATATGGTGGGGTCCTTGGGGCTGATTTTCGGTTCTAATGGGGGGGGGGGGGTTGGGTGTAACATTTCAAGTAAATGACAACCATAAGTTAGATCTCAAGTATAACTTTCACATATGTTATTTATTTGCTTTTTAGCGGGTGTTAGGGTGTTCGGGGATCACGACTAGCCAGGAAATAAATAAATAATGTGTTTGGCAAAATTTAGTGTCCCGGGTAATGTCCGGTTGTTCAGTCGGATACTGTTTCGTTAAGTTGTTTAATTGTTCCGCAAGGCGTCTTATACATATATTTTTGTAACACAATTAATTTCTAACACATAGGAAAATATTCAGGACCATTTAGTCAAGTTTTCTGCATACTACTAGTATGCTAACACGCTCATGTAAGTAACACAGATCTCAGAAAGCAGTTAAGTAATTCCACACAGTCGTCAAACACTTTAATTTATCATTAATGAATTGTACGGAATACATGGGGTTTTGAGGGTTGTCACATTCTCCCCCTGTTAAGAGAATTTCGTCCCGAAATTTAGCACGTGGTTACTGAGGAAGCTAGTTAAGTTGCGTTGTTTTCCTGATTTTCCTGGGGTGTCACATCATCCCCCCGTTGATTTGGAATTTCGTCCCGAAATTCCGCAGTAGCTTCAGCCTCAGTAGTGGTTGCGTTTTTCTTAAACAGTTGGGGATACTTGAGTTTCATTTGGTCTTCTCGTTCCCAGGTATACTCTGGGCCACGACGAGCATTCCAACGAACTCGGACCAGAGGTATCCTGGTATGCTTGAGGATCTTAACATCTCGATCAGTAATCTCTACAGGTTCCTCGACGAATCGCAGCTGGTCGTCGATAGTGAGTTCCTTCAGAGGAACTATGAGGGTCTCATCTGACAGACACTTCTTCAGATTCGACACATGGAAAACACTGTGAACTCCGCTGAGTTCTTCAGGTAGATTCAGCCTGTAGGCTACCTTGCCAATTTTCTCAATGACTTCGAATGGTCCGACATAACGCGGATTGAGTTTACCTCGTTTGCCAAAGCGAACTACACCTTTCCAAGGTGAGACTTTGAGTAGCACTCGATCCCCAACCTGGAGCTCGAGTGGTTTTCTTCCCTTATCAGCATAGCTTTTCTGACGGTCACGAGCTGCCACCATTCGCTATCGTATCTGAGCAATTTTCTCGGTGGTATCTACCACAAGTTCTGGGCCAGTGATTTGGCTGTCACCAACTTCTGCCCAACAGAGAGGTGATCGGCATTTGCGTCCGTACAATGCCTCAAACGGAGCGGCTTGGATGCTGGTGTGGTAGCTGTTGTTGTACGAAAACTCCACCAGCGGGAGGTGCCTTTCCCAGCCATTACCAAAATCGATTACACATGCCCTAAGCATGTCTTCAAGGGTTTGGATGGTGCGTTCAGATTGCCCATCCGTCTGCGGGTGATAAGCGGTGCTCATATCTAAACGTGCGTCACGATCAGATATAATAGAGGTTGGCACTCCGTGCCTTGATACCACTTCCTTTAGGTAAATGTCTGCAAGAGTAGAAAACTTATCCGTTTCTTTGATAGCCAGAAAATGTGCAGACTTGGTCAGTCGATCTACGATCACCCAAATGGTATCGTTTCCGCGTTGAGATCTGGGCAGGCCGGTAACGAAATCCATGGAAATTTACTCCCATTTCCATTTCGGGATCTCCGGTTGTTGAAGTAGGCCTACTGGTTTCTGATATTCAGACTTGACTCTCGCACAAGTCAAGCACTTGCTGACGTAGGTTGCTATGTGGGCTTTCATGCCAGGCCACCAATATGTAGTTCTGAGATCGTGGTACATCTTATCCGAACCAGGATGTACCGAATAACGAGACTTGTGTGCTTCATCCATCACAAGCTCGCGTAAGTTGCCATAAAGTGGAACCCAAATACGCCCTGTTACATAGTAGGCGCCGTCTTCCTTTTGTTCTAGTCGCTGCCTCGATCCTCGTAGGGACTTAGCCCTGATGTTCTCTGCTTTCAATGCTTCAACTTGAGCATCGCGAATCTGAGCGGGAAGGTTAGATTGGATGGTAAGCTGTAGAGCACGTACACGTCTAGGTATGGTATCCTTTCGACTGAGACCGTCGGCCACAACATTGGCTTTGCCCGGATGATACTTGATCGCACATTCGTAATCGTTCAAGAGCTCAACCCATCAGCGTTGACGCATGTTTAACTCCTTTTGCTTGAAGATATGCTCGAGACTCCTGTGATCGGTGTAAATGGTGCACTTGGTACCGTACAGGTAATGTCTCCATATCTTAAGCGCGAATACAACTGCTCCCAGCTCCAGATCGTGAGTAGTGTAATTTCTTTCGTGAACCTTGAGTTGGCATGATGCGTAGGCAATGACCTTGTCACGTTGCATCAACACGCAACCAAGTCCTTGGATGGAAGCATCGCAGTAAACCACAAAATCATCTGTGCCTTCAGGCAATGAGAGGATAGGCGCGCTACAAAGTCTATCCTTTAGGTGTTGAAATGCGGACTCCTGTGCATCACCCCAACGTTAGATGACACCCTTCTGAGTCAGTGAAGTGAGAGGTTGCGCAATCTTGGAGAAGTCTTTGATAAACCTTCTGTAATATCCTGCCAAACCCAAGAATTGGCGGATTTCTGTTGGTGTGCGGGGTGCAGGCCAGTTCTTAATTGAGTCAACCTTGGATGGATCAACATGAATCTCATCCTTGTTTACCACATGGCCTAGAAAGTGGACTTCGCGAAGCCAGAAGTCACATTTCGAAAACTTGGCATACAACTGCTCCTTTCGAAGAAGTTCAAGCATAAGTCGCAGATGCTGCTCGTGTTCCTCCCGACTCTTAGAATAGATCAGGATATCGTCGATGAACACAATAACGAACTTATCCAGGTAAGGCTTGCGCACTCGGTTCATGAGATCCATGAAGACTGCTGGTGCATTCGTCAGCCTGAATGGCATAACCAGAAACTCGTAATGGCCGTAACGAGTTCTGAATGCTGTTTTGGAGACGTCCTCATCTCGGACCCTCAGCTGATGGTATCCCGATCTCAAGTCAATCTTGGAGTAATAGCTCGACCCTTGCAACTGGTCGAACAAGTCGTCAATACGTGGAAGAGGATAACGATTCTTCACAGTCACCTTGTTAAGTTCGCGATAGTCAATACACATCCTGAAAGTACCGTCCTTCTTCTTCACGAACAAGACTGGAGCTCCCCAGGGCGAAGAGCTAGGACGTATAAAACCCTTTTCCAAGAGTTCTTGTAGTTGTGTGGACAGTTCTTCGAGTTCTGATGGAGCTAGACGATAAGGTGCTCGAGCTATGTGTCACACCCCCAAAATCCACCTGCGGAGTACTACCGCTTGGAGGCGTGACTGACCAGGATCCAGCCACCAATCATATTGAACATGCGAGTTAAAAGATATAAAAGTTTAACCAATACAATTGGTGTCCAAACATAACATAGTTAAGTTGCAAGCGGAAGCATAAGTCTTAAATCAAAACATAAGTTTAATTGTTTCAAAGTTTAACATGGCACACAGCCGTCCATGTCCCACAACGATCCTCCTCCATGCAAGCTCCAGCTAAGAACCTAAGGACCTGCAAAGCATGTAGTAACGAGTCAACAACAAGTTGAGTGAGTTCACGGTTGGGTGTTCGTTTTAAGTTGTTTCGAAAACAGTTTCCTTAACTGGCATCCTGCCGTGGGGGTTACCCCATAGTTAAAAACGTGACTTGTTTATTCCCGGTTACTCTGGCAATCCAGCCGTGGGGGCTACCCCGTGTTAGTTTTCTGGCATTTCGGCCGTGGGGGCTACCCCATGTATACACTAGACTCATTACCATATCGACTGCTGACTGTAGTCATGTTTAAGTGCCCTGAAACTGTCAATGTCTATCATCATTGACGTGCCCCAGATCCATTAGTTCACGCCCGTCCTCTGCGGCACGGTGTGAGGTTTGTCAGACCTAAATAGCGCTATCTAACTAATGACCCGCTCGCCATTGGCCCGGCGATTAAGTCGATACAAAATGAGGGACTTCGTGATAGAGTTTTGATCTAGTACGAGTTATCTGTCCGTGCGGACGAGGAATTTACATTCCTGAACCTTTGCTGTCCTACCCAAGGAGGACGAGGAACCCATGTTCCTTAACCCCAATTCCCGACCCCTGGGAATCCCATGCTTTGTAGAGGGTGTGAACTCACCTTGGTTTGCTCGGTAGATACACAGAAAGGTCAACCAAGTAATATTGTGGTTATTCACGTCCTATCATAGTCGTATCATACAATCAGGTTCGTATTCAAGTAGTACACGTATGTTTCTACACGTATGCTAGCACGTTGTATTCAAGCATCATTCGTGGCTTTCACATATAAGCATGGCAGTTTGCAAGTAATGCATACGAGTTGAACGAACAGTAACATGCCCATAATTAAACAAAGTCCAAGGTCCGGCCCAAATACTAAGCCCATACTAAAGCAAGTCCATACAGCGTACACAAGTGTGTGGTCTCGAGTCGAGACTGTACGGTCTCTACTCGAGACTGTGCGGCCTTGAGTTGTAGCCCACAAGGTTTCGAGTCGCAACTAAAGTGATCTCGAGTCGCAACTGGACTCGCAAACATGGTTTCGGCTCATGCTGTTTTGGTCTCGAGTCGCAACCGGACTCGTAACTGAGATTTCGAGTTATGAGGTTTGTGTGCTGGTCACGTGTGGTTTCGAGTCGCAACCAGGTGTTTGCGACTCGCAACCGATGTCGCAACCGCGGGGTTTCGACTCATCATGTGGTGGTCTCGAGTCGCAACTGGAGGTTTCGGTTGGACAACTGCTGATTCGGTACAGTGTACCATCCAATGGAAAACCGATTTCATGAAACAGTTTGTACCATCCTCTTAAACATGTTTCCTTGTCGAGCAATTTACCAATTTGGATCAAACATATCAGTTTTCAAATATTCAAAACATGTTCATATGATATTCAACAAGTTCTTCATGTATTCAAGTGATTCATCATCCTCATTCATATAAACTTTAAGCAAACAAAATCATGATCAACAACTTATCAACACTAACATGCACCCTATGATATTAACACAATGAATCACCCTAATAGTGAGCATTCGGTTCTTAACACAAGAGTATACAATCCGATTATATGAACATCATCTATCATACATATGCAAGCCGATTTCATAAACCTCAACAACCAATGGTTAAACCACATTAAATCACAAGATCTCATTAACTCATCATGCAATATATATTAAAATCAAGGCATGTTTAACCGATTATCATTAACATACACATCCGAGAATATGATAAAGCCATAATCATACATTTTCCACTTATTAATACATGAAGACAAGCATTCAAACATCAAGCACACATAATCCTTAATACATAGTAAGGCACTAACCGATTGGGTTCTCTAAGTGTGAGGGTATGAAGAGTTGATGAGTGAACTTCCGAATGGTGATTCCGAGCTCGATCCGAGAGTCCTAGTGCCACCGGTTTGATCCAAGAAGAAGGAGAAGGAATGTGATGCTTGGTGTCTAGGGTTTTAGTGAGAGAGTGGAGAGTGTGTGTGTTAGAGGAGTATGAGTGGTGTTTGCCCAAAAATGCCAAGTGTGGCTATCACTAAGGTTATATAGTTGTTCCACATGGGTGCGCCCTAATGGGTTTTCGAAATAGGCTAAGTGTGTGTATGTGGCCCAACCGGCCCATATGTTACTGTTCACTCGAGACCACATGGTCTCGAGTCGGGTCCTTGTTGTTTCGGTTCACATGAATATACACATACGTACAAGCACGACACATAAACATAACACGTAACCACATAGGATGTTCACTTATATTATTAAACCAACACGTTAACTAGTCGCATAACATTGCAAGTAAGTTGTACTAGGATACACGAAAGGTTCTAAATTTCGAGTTGTCACATCATCCCCAAGTTGAAAGAAATTTCGTCCCGAAATTTGGTAGGCACTCACTGAGGGAGCTAGTTAAGTTGTATGGTTTTCCTGGTTTTCCTGGGGTGTCACATCCACCCCCCGTTGATCTGGAATTTCGTCCCGAAATTCCGTAGCTTCGGCCTCAGTAGTGGTTGTACTGTTTGCGAACAGTTGGGGATACTTTTGTTTCATCTGATCTTCGCGCTCCCAGGTGAACTCTGTGCCGCGACGTGAGTTCCAACGAACTCGAACGAGAGGTATTCTAGTGCTCTTGAGGACCTTAACATCCCGGTCCGTGATTTCGACTGGTTCCTCGACGAATCGTAACTGTTCGTCGATAGTGAGTTCCTTCAGAGGAACTACGTGGGTCTCATCTGACGGGCACTTCTTCAGATTTGACACGTGGAAAACGTTGTGAACTGCACCTAGTTCCGCTGGTAAGTTCAGCCTGTAGGCCACCCTGCCTATTTTCTCAATGACTTCGAAAGGTCCAACGTATCGTGGGTTAAGTTTGCCGCGTTTACCAAAACGAACCACACCCTTCCAGGGTGAAACTTTGAGTAGTACCCGCTCCCCAACCTGGAGCTCAAGCGGTTTCCTGCCCATGTCGGCGTAAACTTTCTGACGTTCACGGGCTGCCGTCATGCGTTTTCGTATTTGAGCAATTTGTTCGGTCGTGTCTACCACATATTCTGGACCAGTGATCTGACTATCTCCCACCTCTGCCCAGCAAAGAGGTGACCGGCATTTACGTCCGTACAATGCCTCAAATGGAGCAGCTTTAATGCTGGTGTGGTAGCTGTTATTGTACGAGAATTCCACAAGTGGTAGATGCTTTTCCCAGCGGTTGCCAAAGTCGATTACACATGCACGAAGCATGTCTTCTAAGGTTTGAATAGTGCACTCGGACTGCCCGTCCGTCTGAGGGTGGTACGCTGTGCTCATGTCTAGTCGTGAGCCGAAGGATTTGTGCATTGCTTGCCACAGCTCTGAAGTAAAACGTGCATCTCGATCCGAGATAATGGAGGTGGGCACCCCGTGCCTCGAAACGACTTCCTTGAGGTATATTTCTGCAAGAGTGGAGAACTTATCCGTCTCCTTGATAGCTAAGAAGTGTGCAGATTTTGTGAGTCGATCCACGATCACCCAAATAGTATCGTTCCCGCACTGGGATCTAGGCAGGCCAGTGACAAAATCCATGGAAATTTGCTCCCATTTCCATTGAGGTATCTCTGGTTGTTGGAGTAGGCCTGATGGTTTCTGGTATTCCGACTTGACTCTCGCACAAGTCAAACACTTGCTGACGTAGGTCGCTATGTGGGCCTTCATGCTAGGCCACCAATACGTAGTTTTGATATCGTGGTACATTTTATCCGAGCCAGGATGCACCGAGTAGCGAGACTTGTGTGCTTCATCCATCACAAGCTCTCGTAGGTTGCCATAGAGTGGGACCCAAACGCGTCCCGTTACGTAGTAAGCACCATCTTCCTTCTGTTCTAATCGTTGCCTTGATCCGCGTAGGGCTTCAGCCCTGACGTTTTCTGGTTTCAGTGCTTCTATCTGAGCGGCTCGTATCTGGGAGGGAAGACTAGAATGGATCGTGAGTTGTAAAGCTCGCACGCGCTTAGGCGCAGTGTCCTTTCGACTGAGGGCGTCAGCCACAACATTGGCCTTGCCCGGGTGATACCTGATTGAGCACTCGTAGTCATTTAGTAGCTCAACCCATCGTCGTTGTCGCATATTCAGTTCCTTCTGCTTGAAGATGTGCTCGAGGCTCCTGTGGTCGGTGTAGATGGCGCACTTGGTACCATACAGGTAATGCCGCCATAATTTAAGTGCAAAAACAACAGCTCCCAGCTCTAAGTCGTGCGTAGTGTAGTTCCTTTCATGAACCTTGAGTTGGCGTGAGGCGTAGGCTATAACCTTATCTCGTTGCATCAATACGCAACCAAGACCCTGAATTGATGCGTCGTAGTAGACCACGAAGTCGTCTGTGCCCTCTGGCAATGAAAGGATAGGTGCACTGCAAAGTCTATCCTTCAAGTGCTGAAATGCTAACTCCTGTGCATTTCCCCAGTGATAAATAACGCCCTTCTGTGTTAGTGAGGTGAGAGGCTGTGCAATCTTAGAAAAATCCTTTATGAATCTCCGGTAGTATCCCGCCAAACCCAAGAATTGGCGAATTTCCTTTGGTGTACGAGGTGCAGGCCAGTTCTTAATCGAGTCTATCTTGGATGGATCAACGTGAATCCCATCCTTGTTTACCACGTGGCCTAGGAAATGGACTTCTCGAAGCCAGAAGTCGCATTTCGAGAACTTTGCATAAAGCTGTTCTGTGCGAAGGAGTTCCAGAATAAGTCGAAGATGCTGCTCGTGTTCCTCCTGACTCTTGGAATAGATCAGGATGTCGTCGATGAAGACTATAACGAACTTGTCCAGGTAAGGCTTGCACACTCGGTTCATCAAGTCCATGAAAACCGCAGGTGCGTTTGTCATCCCAAAAGGCATGACCAAAAACTCATAGTGTCCGTAACGTGTTCTAAAAGCTGTCTTGGAGACGTCCTCTTCCCGGACTCTCAGCTGGTGATAACCCGATCTCAAATCGATCTTCGAATAGTAGCTCGACCCTTGCAGCTGGTCGAACAAGTCGTCGATACGCGGTAGAGGATATCGATTCTTCACCGTCACCTTGTTGAGTTCCCGGTAGTCGATGCACATTCTGAAAGTACCGTCCTTCTTCTTTACAAATAATACTGGAGCTCCCCAGGGCGATGAGCTTGGACGAATAAAACCCTTATCCAGGAGCTCTTGTAGTTGCGTGGAGAGTTCTTTCAACTCTGATGGGGCTAAACGATAAGGTGCACGGGCTATGGGCGCAGCTCCAGGAGCTAGTTCGATCTGAAACTCGACTTGGCGATAAGGCGGAAGACCAGGTAATTCCTCAGGAAATACCTCAGGATAGTCGCGTACAACTGGAAAATCTTCTATCTTCTTCTCTTTTTCTGAGGTGTCAGTAACGAGAGCCAAAATGGCAGTGTGGCCCTTTCGCAAGCACTTTTGGGCCTTAAGGAGAGAAATGACGTTCTCAACAGCACTCCTCTTGTCGCCATGAATCATGAGGGGTTCACCATCCGGACCTGGAATACGGACAACCTTCTCGTTGCAAAGAATCTCTGCTCGGTGTTGGGATAACCAATCCATCCCAATGACAACGTCGAAACTACCCAAGACAATAGGGATGAGGTCGATAGAGAAGGTCTGATCAGCGAGAATAAGTTTACAACCCTTGACTATGTGTGTGGCTTCTAAACTCTTACCATTTGCTAGCTCTACGGTGTGCTTGTTGTTCAAAGGTGTTGGAATACGCTTAAGCATTCGACTAACTTCTAGTGACATGTAGCTAATATCGGCACCCGAATCAAATAAAACTGAAACATAAAAGTCGTCGAGAAGGAACTTACCCGCCACAACATTGGGGTCATTCCTTGCTTCACCTTGGCCAATCACAAACACCCGCCCCCTGGCGCCATTGTTGTTGTTGTGCCCATTGTTACCATTCCCCTGATTGTTGTTATTGTTGTTGTTGTTGTTCTGGTTCCTGTTCAGTTGAGGACAGTCTCTCTTGAAGTGGCCTTCAGCTCCGCACTGAAAGCACCCTTTATTATCACCTTGCTGCTGCTGCTGGCGCTGGTTCTGTTGAGCTTGCTGACTATTCTGATTGGCGGGGTATAAGCTCCTGCAATCCTTTGCAGCGTGACCAGGCTTGTTGCACCGATGACAGTTGCCCCTGGTGCATGGCCCGCTGTGGTGCAGGCTGTAGCGATTGCATTTGGGGTGATTTCCTTTGTACCCACCATGACTTTGACCACCAGACGATTGCTGATTGGGGCTCTTGTGGTCATCAGTCTTTCTCTGCTGAGACTGGGACTGAACAGAGGTCGAACCCTTACTTGAAGTTCCATCCCATTTCCGTTTGTTGTCACTAGAGGTACCAGAAGTAGTTGCAGCGCCTATGCGTTTCGGCAACTTGTTCTGCTCCACCGCCTGATCCGTGAGACGGTGAGCCAACTGAACAGTTTGCTGGTAGGTGGCGAGGTTCGCTGAAGTCACATGACTTTGGATTTCTGGCACTAAGCCCTGAAGAAATAGTTCGATGCGTTTGATGGGAGGATCCACCATAGTAGGGCACAGAATTGCCAGTTCGTTCGACCTTTTCACATAAGCTTCAATTTCGGACCCCGTCATCTTGAGGTTGAAGAACTCCACCTCTAGTTTGTGAATCTCATCCCGGCTGCAGTATTCTTCTTTGATCATCTCCTTAAAAGTTTCCCATGGGGTGGCGTTGGCAGCAACCAACCCCAGCATCTGAACCTGAGCGTTCCACCACGTGAGGGCTAAACCCTCGAGAGTACCAGTAGCATACTTCACCCTGCGCGCCTCAGGGCATTCGCACATTTCGAACACAGATTCTAGCTTCTCAAACCAATGTAGGAGACCTACTGCTCCTTCAGTGCCGCTAAAAGTAGTTGGTCGGCAGTCCATGAAAGTCTTAAAAGTGCACACGGGTGGCTGAACATGCTGACCTATCGTAGGTGAAAGAAAAGACAGAGTTTAACACAAAGGTTGGTTCACGAGAGTAGGATCCTAAAGATCCTAGAATGAGTTCGGACTGCAGGATATACCTCCTGCGTGTGCAGCTGCAAGTGCTGCGGCAACTCGTTCGTTGCTCAGAGCCGTCAACTGGGCTTGTGTCAGGTTAACGCGTCCAGACATGATCTTCATATCAAGAAGAACGTGAGTGAGAGGGGTTCGCGAAAGTACGACGATAAAATAGAGTAAGCACGCACGTGTTCAAGCAACAGTAGTTATACTAACCAAGCATACCATAAGCAATGTACTATGTAACTAACAAGTAGGCAATATATACGCAGATCATATCACCTAGAATGTCGAGCCTTGCATGTGGAGTGAAGCATCGTTGTGGACCGTTGAGCACTGTACAGGTTATAGTCTGGTTTTAACAAAAACGTTTTCCCCTTTATTAAAACCAAGTTCACTATAACCAATGGCTCTGATACCAATCTGTCACACCCCCAAAATCCACCTGCGGAGTACTACCGCTTGGAGGCGTGACTGACCAGGATCCAGCCACCAATCATATTGAACATGCGAGTTAAAAGATATAAAAGTTTAACCAATACAATTGGTGTCCAAACATAACATAGTTAAGTTGCAAGCGGAAGCATAAGTCTTAAATCAAAACATAAGTTTAATTGTTTCAAAGTTTAACATGGCACACAGCCGTCCATGTCCCACAACGATCCTCCTCCATGCAAGCTCCAGCTAAGAACCTAAGGACCTGCAAAGCATGTAGTAACGAGTCAACAACAAGTTGAGTGAGTTCACGGTTGGGTGTTCGTTTTAAGTTGTTTCGAAAACAGTTTCCTTAACTGGCATCCTGCCGTGGGGGTTACCCCATAGTTAAAAACGTGACTTGTTTATTCCCGGTTACTCTGGCAATCCAGCTGTGGGGGCTACCCCGTGTTAGTTTTCTGGCATTTCGGCCGTGGGGGCTACCCCATGTATACACTAGACTCGTTACCATATCGACTGCTGACTGTAGTCATGTTTAAGTGCCCTGAAACTGTCAATGTCTATCATCATTGACGTGCCCCAGATCCATTAGTTCACGCCCGTCCTCTGCGGCACGGTGTGAGGTTTGTCAGACCTAAATAGCGCTATCTAACTAATGACCCGCTCGCCATTGGCCCGGCGATTAAGTCGATACAAAATGAGGGACTTCGTGATAGAGTTTTGGTCTAGTACGAGTTATCTGTCCGTGCGGACGAGGAATTTACATTCCTGAACCTTTGCTGTCCTACCCAAGGAGGACGAGGAACCCATGTTCCTTAACCCCAATTCCCGACCCCTGGGAATCCCATGCATTGTAGAGGGTGTGAACTCACCTTGGTTTGCTCGGTAGATACACAGAAAGGTCAACCAAGTAATATTGTGGTTATTCACGTCCTATCATAGTCGTATCATACAATCAGGTTCGTATTCAAGTAGTACACGTATGTTTCTACACGTATGCTAGCACGTTGTATTCAAGCATCATTCGTGGCTTTCACATATAAGCATGGCAGTTTGCAAGTAATGCATACGAGTTGAACGAACAGTAACATGCCCATAATTAAACAAAGTCCAAGGTCCGGCCCAAATACTAAGCCCATACTAAAGCAAGTCCATACAGCGTACACAAGTGTGTGGTCTCGAGTCGAGACTGTACGGTCTCTACTCGAGACTGTGCGGCCTTGAGTTGTAGCCCACAAGGTTTCGAGTCGCAACTAAAGTGATCTCGAGTCGCAACTGGACTCGCAAACATGGTTTCGGCTCATGCTGTTTTGGTCTCGAGTCGCAACCGGACTCGTAACTGAGATTTCGAGTTATGAGGTTTGTGTGCTGGTCACGTGTGGTTTCGAGTCGCAACCAGGTGTTTGCGACTCGCAACCGATGTCACAACCGGGGGGTTTCGACTCATCATGTGGTGGTCTCGAGTCGCAACTGGAGGTTTCGGTTGGACAACTGCTGATTCGGTACAGTGTACTATCCAATGGAAAACCGATTTCATGAAACAGTTTGTACCATCCTCTTAAACATGTTTCCTTGTCGAGCAATTTACCAATTTGGATCAAACATATCAGTTTTCAAATATTCAAAACATGTTCATATGATATTCAACAAGTTCTTCATGTATTCAAGTGATTCATCATCCTCATTCATATAAACTTTAACCAAACAAAATCATGATCAACAACTTATCAACACTAACATGCACCCTATGATATTAACACAATGAATCACCCTAATAGTGAGCATTCGGTTCTTAACACAAGAGTATACAATCCGATTATATGAACATCATCTATCATACATATGCAAGCCGATTTCATAAACCTCAACAACCAATGGTTAAACCACATTAAATCACAAGATCTCATTAACTCATCATGCAATATATATTAAAATCAAGGCATGTTTAACCGATTATCATTAACATACACATCCGAGAATATGATAAAGCCATAATCATACATTTTCCACTTATTAATACATGAAGACAAGCATTCAAACATCAAGCACACATAATCCTTAATACATAGTAAGGCACTAACCGATTGGGTTCTCTAAGTGTGAGGGTATGAAGAGTTGATGAGTGAACTTCCGAATGGTGATTCCGAGCTCGATCCGAGAGTCCTAGTGCCACCGGTTTGATCCAAGAAGAAGGAGAAGGAATGTGATGCTTGGTGTCTAGGGTTTTAGTGAGAGGGTGGAGAGTGTGTGTGTTAGAGGAGTATGAGTGGTGTTTGCCCAAAAATGCCAAGTGTGGCTATCACTAAGGTTATATAGTTGTTCCACATGGGTGCGCCCTAATGGGTTTTCGAAATAGGCTAAGTGTGTGTATGTGGCCCAACCGGCCCATATGTTACTGTTCACTCGAGACCACATGGTCTCGAGTCGGGTCCTTGTTGTTTCGGTTCACATGAATATACACATACGTACAAGCACGACACATAAACATAACACGTAACCACATAGGATGTTCACTTATATTATTAAACCAACACGTTAACTAGTCGCATAACATTGCAAGTAAGTTGTACTAGGATACACGAAAGGTTCTAAATTTCGAGTTGTCACACTATGGGCGCTGTTCCAGGAGCTAGCTCGATTTGAAATTCAACTTGGCGGTGAGGCGGAAGACCAGGTAATTCCTCAGGAAATACCTCAGGAAAATCGCGTACAACAGGTATGTCTTCAATTCTCTTCTCTTCCGTTGATGTGTCAGTAACGAGTGCTAGAATGGCAGTGTGGCCCTTTCGCAAACACTTCTGGGCCTTAAGGAAAGAGATGATGCCTTCGACAGCACCACTCTTGTCGCCGCGAATCATGAGGGGTTCTTCACCAGAACGAGGAATGCGGACGATTTTCTCCTTGCAAACAATCTCCGCTTGATGATGGGATAGCCAATCCATCCCAACAACGACGTCGAAACTACCAAGTGTGATAGGAACAAGATCGATAGGGAAAGTCTGACCAGCTAAGACGAGGCTACAACCTTTAACTACATGTGTGGCTTCAAGACTTTTACCATTTGCTAGCTCTACCGCGTGTTTGATGTTCAAAAGTGTTGGAGTGCGCTTAAGCATTTGGCTAACTTTTAAGGACACATAACTAGTATCGGCACCCGAATCGAATAAAACAGTAACAAAGAAGTCATCCAGAAGAAACTTACCCATCACAACGTTGGGATCGTTCCTTGCATCACCTTGACCAATCACGAAAGCACGACCCCTTGCTCCATTACCATTGTTGTTACCCCCGTTGTTGCCTCCATTGTTATTCCCGTTTCCCTGGTTATTGTTGTTGTTCTGATTCTGGTTAAGCTGGGGACAGTTCTTCTTAAAGTGGCCTTCAGCGCCACACTGAAAGCATCCCCTGTTGCCCTGTTGCTGTTGTTGATTCTGCGGTGCTTGCTGTTGCTGCTGGCGATTCTGATTTGCAGGCCGTGAGCTCCTGTAATCCTTGGCTTCGTGACCCATCCTGAGACACCTCTGACAACGCCCTTTGTTGCATTGACCACTATGGTGTCTGTTACATTTGTTGCACTTTGGGTGGTTTCCTCGATACCCACCCTGTCCTTGATTACCGGAGGATTGCTGACCCGGACTCTGGTAGTCATCAGTCCTTCGCTGCTGAGACTGACCCGAAGCAGAACCCTTACTGGAGTTTCCATCCCATTTTCGCTTGTTGTCGGTAGGTGCATCAGAAGTAGCTGTGGCACTGATACGTTTGGGTAGCCTGTTTTGCTCCACCGCCTGGTCAGTGAGTCGATGGGCCAACTTGATGATTTGTTGTATGGTACCCAGATTGGCTGAAGTCACGTGACTTTGAATCTCCGGTACAAGGCCCTTGAGGTACAGCTTAATACGTTTGATGGGAGGGTCCACCATGGTAGGGCACAAGATGGCCAGCTCATTTGACCTTTTCCTTAAACGCCTCAATCTCAGACCCTGTCATCTTCAGGTTGTAAAATTCCACCTCTAGCTTGTGGATGTCATCCCGACTACAGTACTCCTCCTTGATCAGCTCTTTGAAACCATTCCAGGGTGTGGCATTAGCAACTGCCAGTCCTAGTAGTTGAACTTGCGCCTTCCACCAGGTTAACGCAGCTCCTTCAAGTGTTCCGGTAGCATATTTCACCCTACGGTCTTCGGGGCATTCGCACATCTCGAAAACTGACTCAAGCTTTTCAAACCAGTGAAGAAGGCCAACTGCTCCTTCAGTGCCACTGAAAGTGGTAGGTCGGCAGTCCATGAACGTCTTGAACGTGCACACAGGAGGCTGAGCATGTTGACCTGTTGCACGAGAATAAAAGACAAAGTTAAGCACGAGGGTTGGTTTGCGAAGGTAGGATCTAAACATCCTAAGGTGAGTTGATATGGCAGGTTATACCTCCTGCAGGGACAGCTGCGAGTGCCTCAGCAACTCGTTCGTTGATCAAAGCCGTCAGCTGGGCTTGAGTTAGGTTCAAACGTCCACCCATGATCTTCACAACGAAATAACATTGGTGAGAAAAGTGTCGCGAAAGTGCGTAAGTGTGGGACGATAGTAGAGAGTAAGCACACATGGTTCAAATAGCAATTATCACATTATCTAATGCACAGTGAGAGCTATCTAACCGACAATATAACATAAATCATACCACTTATGGTGTCGAGTCTTGCACGTAGAGCGAAGCGTCATTGTGGATCGTTGAGCACTGTACAGGTTATAGTCTGGTTTTATCAAAAAGCTTTTCCCTTTTTAAAACCAAGTTCACTATAACCAATGGCTCTGATACCAATCTGTCACACCCCCAAAATCCACCATGCGGAGTTCCACCGCTTGGAGGCGTGACGTGACCAGGATCGAGCCACCAATCATACTGAACAACGTACTTAAGTAAATAAAGACAACCACAATACGATTGGTGACCAATAGCTAGTTAACCAAGTTTTTAATTTAGACAGCGGAAGCATAAACGTAAAGTTCAAAACATAAGTTCGCAGTTCATAAGTTTAAAGTCCAACACATAGGTTTAATAAGTTCATAATGTTTTAAACATTAAACACTGGACATAACCGTCCGCACACCACAACGACTCCTTCCTCGTGCAAGCTCCAAATGTTTAGCGACCTGTAAGGCATGTAACAACGAGTCAACAACAAAGTTGAGTGAATTCACAGTTGGTTGTTTAGTTATAGCATTCGTTTCGTAAATCATCTGTTCGTTTTGAAAACCATGTATCGTATAAGTTTGCATCGCGGTCTTTCTGACATGTTTGCGAAGATTAGTGGGGGTTTCCCATATGTTACTAGACCACGCGTATCGACTGCTACGAAAAATATAAGAGGTGCCCTAAGTCAATGTCTATCAGCATTGACCCTTTGCCCATAGTCCATTAGTACACGCCCGTCCGACTGGCACGGTGTGAGGTTTGTTAAACCTAATAGCGCTATTAACTAATGACCCGCTCGCCATAGGCCTCGGCGATTAAGTCGATAAATGAGGGACTTAAAGTGATAGAGTTGATGGTCTTATAATCGCGTACGTAGGTTTTACGTACGTGCCCTTCAATCCGAGGACAGTAGTAAGTATGAGTGTACGTAGGTTTTACGTACGTGCCCTTCAATCCGAGGACAGTAAAAAGTAGTTTAATAGTAATGATAGTACAAGTAGTTATTCAATCTCATTCCCAACCCATGGGAATCCCATGCCTTAGAAAGAGTGTGAACTCACCTCGGTTTGCTCGGTTAGGTTCTCAAATATATTTAACAGTCAAGGTCGGTCAATCACGTCCTAATAAGGTACGGATAACAATCAGTTTCTCATGCATAACACGTATCCTACGTATGGTTTATTTGCACATTACTTCATCCACATAACAGGTACACACTTTAACGATTTATGCCCATATAAACTTCCCATCCATTCCCCACTCATAAACAAACATACGATATTGCACGTAACACATATAACATGTTAGTTCATTCACCGATAGCATACTCGACATTTAGACACACAAGTCACAACTTATCTCAATTCAGCATTTATATTCAAAACCGGCTGTTTTCGGACATTTAAATAAAATAGTTAAATTATTCCAAAAATTCCCAAATTTTTACAGGACGTCTTACATGAACCAAAAATTATTGTGTAAAAATATCGGGGTCCAATTCATTATCAGTAATTTATAGAAATTCGTTTACCGGACTGCAATCAGATTTACTACATTCTGATTGCAGTTCACGGAATAATTCGTCTAAAATTCCTCGGAAGTCCGTTTAACAAAATTCTAGTTGAGGGTCACAAATACATCAGTGACTATCTATGGTATGAATTTTAGGGGCTGGTTCAATTCAGGTTTCAAATTACGACCGAAAACGTACAGCCCATTTTACTGCAGTAAAAATCAGCCTTAGCTGCTGTCACGAAAACAGACTTTTAAAATAGTAAATGACCTCAAAAAAATACGATTCCAGCGCCATTTTCTTCGTTTTTCGAAAAGACCCGATTTAGGCTTTAGAAATTCCGTTTTTCGATTTGTTAAAGTCTGTTTACGGCCTGTTGAATGCGGCTGAAAAAGTACATCAGAATGCTGTTTCGTGGTTTAAGCATTACTAAATCGCATCAACGAGTGTCCGAACAATGGATTTAACAAGAAACCAACAATCAAACATCAAGTATGATTTAACCAACCCTCAAACCGACAAGATTTCCGCTTCATTATTCAGACATAAATAACTTTATGTAACTTTTATATTCTTTATTTTTGTTTAACATCTACTAATCTTTTTGTTCTTTAATGATTTAAACAACAAAGCATCATACTACAAATCATAACTTTGAACAAGATGAACCAAGGTAAAATGAGACTTACTACTAGCCTCTAGCTAGGGACGAATCTAGTGAAGAAATGTGGCGAAAAAGATGGTGAAAAGCTAGAAACAAGTTCCTTTGAAATCCCTTCAAGAAGCAACCTCCATGGATTCAACCTTGAAGCTTTGAATGGCACATAATGTGAAGAAGATGGAGATGTTTAAGTGAGGGTGGTGATTTCGGTTTGGGGCAGCCGAAATAAGAGAGAGAGAGGTGAAGTGATGAGGGTTGAGTGTGAATCTTGGTGAAATGACATTGAATCCTTGTGCCATACATATATAGATATCTTCATATATTAGGATGAGATCTACAAGCAAGGTCTATTAAATTATGAAGATATAATCTTGGCAAGATCATGAGATTATGGAGAAAATATATGGTGGGGTCCTTGGGGCTGATTTTCGGTTCTAATGGGGGGGGGGGGTTGGGTGTAACATTTCAAGTAAATGACAACCATAAGTTAGATCTCAAGTATAACTTTCACATATGTTATTTATTTGCTTTTTAGCGGGTGTTAGGGTGTTCGGGGATCACGACTAGCCAGGAAATAAATAAATAATGTGTTTGGCAAAATTTAGTGTCCCGGGTAATGTCCGGTTGTTCGGTCGGATACTGTTTCGTTAAGTTGTTTAATTGTTCCGTAAGGCGTCTTATACATATATTTTGTAACACAATTAATTTCTAACACATAGGAAAATATTCAGGACCATTTAGTCAAGTTTTCTGCATACTACTAGTATGCTAACACGCTCATGTAAGTAACACAGATATCAGAAAGCAGTTAAGTAATTCCACACAGTCGTCAAACACTTTAATTATCATTAATGAATTGTACGGAATACATGGGGTTTTGAGGGTTGTCACAGTATAACCCTTACTATCTACCCCGGTCATTCTAAGGTTCAGAAACTTATTAGCTATTTGTTCCTTTTTATTGGGAGGGCAAAATTTCCTTTCTACCATATTTTTAAATTCCTCCAATTCCATGTTATATACCCTATCACTTCCTTTTAACTGGAGGATAATGTTCCACCATTCTAGGGCTGAGTTCTTAAACAGATTAGAAGCAAACATTATCTTATCTTCTTCAGCACACTTGCTTATTTTCAGAACAGCCTCAGTCTTTTCTATCCAGCGTAGAGCTGCAATGGGTCCTTCATTGCCCGAGAATTCTATTGGTTTACAGGACCAGAATTCTTTGTAAGAACAACCATATGGCATGGTTCTTCTTCTTTTAGGAATGGGCACCTGAAGTACGGGTCCATTGTTCATGTTGTGTTTTGGTTCAATTGGTCGCTTACTGCTCTGCTTACTTTTATTAGTCACTTCTTGAACCGTTTGAATAACAAATGGCATTGCATCTATGATTCCTTGTGCCACTATATGTTGAACGACACTATTATCCATTTGGTTTCCATTGTTATTATTGTTCGGATTCTCGTTATTCAGATTATCATTATTCGAATGGTTGTCGTTCTGAATATTATCATTCTGGTTTTCCTGATTCACTTCGTTGTCCATCTGAATTTTAAACATTTGCCACATATTAATATCACCAACAATATTTGAATATAGCCAATCACATGTCACACACTTTTGGTCAAAAGCGTCGATCATTGCGACTTACTCTATTCATATAGTATGCATCTATTACACACCAGTACTGAAATAAAATTACAATACCGACTGAAATGTAAAGTTACACTACTAGTAATAGGCATCCGTAGTTTTTTTTAACACATGCACACATATATTATTATATTATTATTATTATTTCTACCGTTTCCACCATCGATTCAGGGATATGGATTCATCCAAAAATCCATATTGCGCTCATCGTATTTCCATACGAGACGCTCTCCCACCTGTCTCATTCTCTCACTGCTTTCTAAAATTTCCTCACCAAATGTCCTAAGTTCTTGTACGTTTTCTGCACTCATTGGGGGTGCAGGTTCTAGGACTGGGTTCGGAATCTGTGGTGCGGGTTCCTGGTATGGAGGTATAGGGGCCTGGTATGGGTAAGGATTCTCTAAAATCTCCATAATGTATGCATCATTATCAAAATAGGGATCTAGAGGATCTAACCCTGGATAGGCTCCTAGATTGGGCATTGGCACATCTTCGTGTAGCGGGTAGCATTGCACACAGTCCCTAGCATTATCCCACCAGGGGTCGTAATTTGGGTCTAGGGGATTTGGTGCAGGTACCCTAGGTATCTCCTCCGGGTTGAAATCATGCATTTCTACTAGGTTTCCAAAGTTTTCTATTTCCATGGGTTGATCAGGAATTGGTGGTTGTGGCTGAGGTGCTAGCATTTGCTCCAGGTTTGGGTCAGCTACAGTGGTTGCTAAAATATGGATATTGGCTATACCCCTATTCAGCATATCCTGGGCATATGCATCGGTTTCTCTTTTTGCTGCGGCTAGTGCTCTCTGGTCTTGTAACTTTTTCATACGCTTTCTACGCTCGTGTGCTCCCCTACTGAACCATCCCCTATTTTTCTGAGGAAATGGCTCTTCAGATTGAGCCTTAAATACGGACATTCCTTCTTCTGTATCAGCAGAGTACCCCGAGAGGGCAGGCTGAGAAGAGGCACCTTCGCTGCTAGGCGAACCAGACAATTGACGATACGCGTCAAATGGTCATTGGTCGCTCATACTGTAAACTAACAAATAGTCAGATAACACATAACAAGAAAATACAATTATACATGTATTCCCGTTATTTATTTCCTAACACTTTGAATTTTGATGTCAGCAGAACACTTCTGTGGCTGAATCAGTGGCATAGCTCTGATACCACCTTCTGTCACAACCCCCGTCCCCCCGGTACAAATCCGGGAGCGGGCGGCCGTGGCCAGTTCTGGTGGTATCTTGTTATTATCAAATTTGGCAGCGGAAATTTCATCAGGACCGTAGTTAGGAAATATTTAATCAGAGTAAAATACCACATTTTCCATAACATTAAACACATGGGAAAACCCAAGTTTTCAGTACACACTTTTCATAGGAATAAATCCTATTTTTATTTAAGAAAAACATCTATTTCTTTTAGGTAACTTTATTGCCACTTTTCCAAGCCTTCAGTGCTGTCCAGCTGGCTTCTATTTGGCTTTCACATTTTGTTACCTGAAACGCGTTTTAAAAACATTTTGTCAGTGGGAAATACTGGTGAGTGAATCCCAGTTTTAATCAAGTTTAAATAAAAAGTCACAGTGAACAGTATTGAGGGCGCATCCGCAATTACATTTGTTTCCAAGTTATATCAATTACCACCACATGGAAATGTCGTTCCGACTTATGGTCATGTTACTCCTTTACCAGGTGGTAACAAATTTTGTATACAAAACCCCAAATTTACCGACTGTAATTGTATCCTTACAAATACTCAATAATTGCTATTCGCATGGGAAAATATTTAAGGTTTTGTAAAAAACATTTAACAAAAAGAGGATTACTCACAAAAATGAGTATATAAAAGATGGATTACTCACATTGCTGTTTTAGGGTTTTCAGTAAGGATTTCCTGAGAATAATCTATAAATTACACAAATGGACGTGTGTTAGTATAATAACCCATTTTAACATTAGTAATACCTCCCCGAGACGACATTCCAACGACTACGTCGGGCAGAACCACGACAGCCGTTACGGAACCCTAGATCAATCGGGCAGAGTATCTAATACATCTCTAGGGGTTATGATACTTACATCGTAGCAGAACCTCGCTATTTAGGGGGTATTAGACCCGCGTATAATGCCCGCTATGTAAAATTGAGAGAAAGAAAGATTTGGACGAAACAGACTGAAGACCCGAGCTCCCATTATATAGGAGCTGAAACTGACTCTCACGCGGCCCGCGTTGACTCCGGGTCAACGTGTAGCTCGTCCGGATCACCCCCTAGACTTGACACGATGATGACACGTGTCATCACCGGGCTGCGCCACATTTTGGGGCTCTCGCGGCCCGCGTAAACTAATGGTGGGTCTTACGCGGCCCGCCTGAACTAAAGAAATCAACAAAATCAGGCTCCAACCTTGAAACCGTCCGCGTAAGGTTGAGGTGGGGTCCTACACGGCCCGCCTCAGCTTAATTAACTTGTTTTTAATTTATTTTTAATGCTATAATGTATTTCGGGCTCAATTTTCACATACGGGGTGTATTTAAAGACATATTGGGACATTTTAAAATATAATAGGGTGTTGGAAATATTATGAGGGTGTTGATTTCACGTTGGGTTGTTATAACAATGGATCGCAAAATATAACACAGTGTCGAGAAAAATATAACACAATACCGAAAAATATAACAAAATGTCGAAGAAAAAAGACACAATGAGTCACAAATAAGACACAATGACGCAAATATAGAAAAAACACAATGATAAAAAAAGACACAATGATGTAAACAAAAATTCTAAAATCTACATGCTAAACATCTAAAAGTAAAAACCTAAAATCTCGTATCGTAGAGTTCGATAAGACGATTCCGATACCACTTAAATGAAGTCAATAGAAATCCGTCTGATACCCTTTTACGACTTCTTATTTTTATTACATTTCTATTTGATAAACCCCTACAAAATATGCAAATTTCAATATCTAATTACTATATGTTATTACTATATATTACTAAACGAATTGAAATGAATAGTGATTCTAATATTATAATAATATATAGTTTTTTAAGGGAAAAACACGAATTTAGCCAACACTTGGTCAAAATTTCAAAAATAGCCCGTTGACACCTCGTAAAATGCCGTTTCACGAATTCCAACTCGGCTCAAGACATAAGCTAAGAACTTTCCTCAAAGGCCAGTCACCTTTTGCCACGTGTTAACTGTCAACAAAAAGCATGCCATTACTGCTTCACCTAACTTGTCCTTTTCTTTGGTAGATCACCTTTCTCTCTCATCTGTCATCTCCCTATTTCTTTTCACATCTCCCACCCTACTCCCTGTCTTCATCTTCTTCACTGAGCACCACCACCCTCACCTCCCACCACCACCATGCAACCTCCCACCACCCTCACCGAGCACCACCACCCTGCAACCAACCACCATCCTCACCGAGCACCACCACCCTCCACCCACCACAACCCTCACCTCCTTGAAGCATATGTGCAGATCGAAGTTCAAGTCTTTATCGTCGTTCAGCAACTCAATCAACTCAACAAACTCATCGTCAACCACCGGTTTCACAGTAAACAACTCAACAAACTCCGCCGCATCTATACTAATCTGGGTGGTGGTTGTGGTGGGTGGAGGGTGGTGGTGGTGCTCAGTGAGGGTGGTGGTTGGTTGCAGGGTGGTGGTGCTCGGTGAGGCCGTGAGGGTGGTGGTGGTTTACGGTGGTGCTCAAGCCGAGCCGTTTCCGACAAGTGCTCAAGCCGTCACAGGCACTGTTCAAGTCGTCTGAGGTGACCCAAGCCGGTTCATCTGATTGGAGCAGTTTCAGTATATGTTTCGAGCCGGTTCATCTGATCGGAACCGTTTCAGCATATCAAGCCGTTTCAGAAGTTTGTTGGACACGTGTTGTGTTCCAATTGGTTTGCGTTGAAAAAACTCCTTAAGCCGTGTCAGTGAACGGTACCGGCTCGTGAAGAGGTGTCAGTTGGCTAGTATTGAAATAACGGCGTGGTCCGTGGCTATTTTGGTGATTTTCCCTTTTTTAATCCTTTTATTATTGTAATATTATAATAATACTTATTTTCTTTACTTTTTTACTTTAATCCTTGTTTTAATATCAGGGGTTAGGATAAGCTTGGTGTCAACCGGTATTGAACCAGTCTGGTATCGAAAATACCGGTACGGTCCTGTTCGGTATCAGTACATGAAGGTAAAAACCGCCACTAATACATAAAACGCCAAAAGTTGGTGCCGAATTGATATTGAAAATCTTTTGGTTCGGGAAATTCAGTGCTGCTACCCGGTACTATTTGGTCATCCCTGATCACGATTACCATACGAACAACGGTATCGTACAATTTTTTTTGTTGATTTTCTTCAACTTTTAGTTTTTTCTTTTTTTAGTTTTAGGGGTAGGGATGAGCTCGGTGCCAACTGATACAGAATCGATACTGATACCGAAAATACCGGTTACGGTACCGGTACATGAAGATAAAAAAGATAGTGAACCGGTACCAGAAACGCCAAAATTCGGTACCGAATTGGTACTTAAGATCTTTCGGTTCGGCAAATTTGGTACCGGTACCCAGAACAATTTGTTCATCTCTGACCACGGGTTTCATACGAACAACATCGTTACCATACAACTTTTTTGGTTGATTTTCTTTCGGTTATCTTTCAGTGTTTTTTCTACATTTTATTTTTATTCTTGTCAGCAGTTTCGTTCGTAACACGCTCGTAGTAATTTCAAAACACATCTAAATAACAAAAGTGTAAGATTAGTTTATCGAAAACACCAAATACAATAATACTTCCAAATGATTAAAATCCAAATCACACACCCAAAAGTGCATCCTCTTCGTCTTTTCCTTTCTAAAACCCTAACGGTGTGTTCCCGAGTTAAAAATCCCTCCCATTCCCTCCCCTCCCCTCCCCTCCCCTCCATGTCTTTCCAAATTGGAAAGACTATTTTCAGGCAAAAAAAGCCTCATTTTCCCTCCCCTCCCCCTGTTAAGTGGATCTCTGGAACACCATTTTCCCTCCCCTCACCTCCTCTGTTAAGTGGATATATGGAACACAGCGTAAATCAAAAAAACACCCAAATCAAACCACAGATCATCTCTCTCTCTACTCAAATCAAACCCTAATCCCCAAACTCATTTCCAAATCCTCTTAATCTCCCTCAAACCAATTAATCAAATTCAACCTCCACAATTCCCCCAAACAAATTCCTAAATTTCCACTCAGTTTCCTCCTCATTTCCTGAACAAATTCTGCAACACTGGCGAACATCGATAACCTCTAATGGCGGATCCGCCGAGTGTCCGCCGGTTATTGCTGCCTGAAATCGGTTTTATCGCCGGAGCTTTGGTTTCGTGTTCGTTGATCGGTGAATTCGTTGAATTAGGGTTAGGTTATTGTGGTATTGGAAGTTGTTGTGAGTGAAAGTATGCTGAGTGTGCTCAGAGTGCATCTTCCGTCTGATATTCCGATTGTAGGTTGTGAGCTTTCGCCTTATGTGCTTGTTCGTCGTCCTGATTTAACTGTTTTTGCAGATGATGTGCCGGAATCTGAGCCTGTTGAGGGGCTTTTTTTGAGATATAAGTGGTTAGTTGTTTGTTTCTTATGTTTCTTTAAGTCATTTGAAAGTGTTTGTACTTTTTGATGCTTATTTGTATTCTGAAATACTGTTTGTTTATGGTGTATTGATGGTTAGACTTTGTTTTTTTTATGTAATTTGATTTCGTTCACTGTTAGATAGAATATAACAATAGCAACATAGAGGCGTATTCGGAACCTGAGAACTGCAAAAACTGCATAATGCACTTGTGAAATACTGTCTTTTTAATTATTTTTTATGGTATACTATGCCTTAGTTTCCAATTTGAAGATGTTAAGGCTTTGTTTTTGATGTAATTTGATTTTATGTTACCTGTTGGAACCGGTAGCAAGTGGAAAACTGTAAAAAGTTCGTAATTTATGCACTTGTGAAATACTGTTTTATTTATGTATACTATGCATTAGTTTGCTATTTGAAGACTTTGAACTTTGTTTTTTACGTAATTTGATTTCGTGTTTACTGTTGGATAGGATATAAGAATAGCAACGTGGGGAAGGGGGGGGGGGGGGGTAATTCATTTCGGAATGAATAATATGTCGAGAACTGTAAAAACTGTATAATGCAGTTGTACATAGTGCATAGAAGATAATTAAAGTAGTAAGACAAAAAGTGTGTGTGACGGTTAGGGGACAGTCTTATGTATCACATCTAAAGCACTATGTACAATTGCATTATTGGTTTTGAAATGAATGCCCGTGTGCAACACGATGCTGAGTTTAGCTCTTAGATTATAACGAAGTGATGTTGTTTGGTCTAGCACTTGCAATAACGGATTTGAATGAGCACCCAAACATGCCTTATGTCTAGGAATGCGAAATGTCGTATGTTTTTGTTCAACACTACACAGTAATTTGGTTTCTTTTATTGAATTCATCAATGACTGTAAAATGCTGAAGGTGAAGGATAAGGATTTAGAGCATTGACTGGATGTAAACCATAGTTTTAACTTTTATGTTATGTCAATGTATCACCCCTTTATGAGCAATAGGATCCTATGTTGTCAAAGACGCAAGGCGCAGGCGAGGCGCATCGGCCTCGCCCGGAGCCTAGGCGCAAGGCGCAAAAAAAGCGTGGGCTTTTTTAAGAAAAGCGCACATAGAGAAAAAAAATATAAAAAGTATGTTATGCTTTGAAAATAAATAAGATTCCACATATAAAATTAAAAATGAGTTTCTGAGCTGGAATTTGGTTTAGATTTCGTACATCATTTGGTTTGTTTTTCTCATTGGATATTTCCCAATATTTATTAGTAGTCACATAACCATATTAACAGTCCCTTTATGGCTTTATATCATTTCATCAATTCGCTTATTGTGCAGGTACCGTATACAAAGTGATAAAAAAGTTGCAATTTGCAGCATACATCCATCAGAACAAGCTACTTTACAATGTTTAGGCTGTGTTAAAGCTAAATTACCTGTTGTTAAAAGTTACCATTGTTCTCCTAAATGTTTTTCTGACGCATGGCAACACCATCGTGTTCTTCATGAACGTGCTGCAAGTGCTGTTAACGAAAATGGAAACGAAGAAGAAGAAATATTCGGCCGATTCAATAACAACACCAATAATAATAATATTCATCAAAGCTTATCTAGCTCACAGTCACTTCCAAGCCTTACAAACGGTGCATCCACGCCGTTATACCCCGCATCTGTGACACAGAGGAACGGTGGTGAAACATGGTTTGAAGTTGGGCGCGCTAAAACGTACACACCAACCGCTGACGATATCGGTCATATTTTAAAATTTGAATGTGTGGTGGTTGATGTAGAGATGAAATCAACTGTTGGATCATTGAATACTGTGCTGACATCACGGGTGATCCCAGCTCCATCTCCGAGCCCACGGCGGTTGGTTTCTGTAACTAACGCTGATGTGGCGGCAGGGAATTTGGATTTGGACGGGCGGGTTTCGTCTTCTGGGACGTTTACCGTGTTATCGTATAATATTTTGTCTGATACATTTGCGACGAGTGATCAATTCGGCTATTGTCCTTCATGGGCTCTTTCTTGGCCGTACCGTAGACAAAATTTGTTACGGGAAATAGTTGGATATCGGGCGGATGTTGTTTGTCTTCAAGAGGTAGAATTTTGATTGTCTTATAAACTAGTATTTGATGTTTCACTCAACTGATTGTTCTTATGATTTATAGGGTTTAATAATCATTTTCATATTAGTGTCAAGAAAATTGATTATTAATGGGCCAAATAAAATTACTATTTGCGAATTTACCCCTTTTAACCTAATTTGAGAGACTTGTTTCCATCTCACAAGTATTTTTCTTTTGCTTACAATAATGTTGGCTCTTTGCTCATTTAGGTGTTAATTATAATCAGAACTTTTCAAATACTCTAAACTATCGATGATCTCTATATCAACTTCAAACAACAAATTTATGTTGTTTTAGCTTTAGCAAAAGGAAAATTGGATTTAAATAATCCCAACTATTACGTATTGGCCGGTAACAGTCCCAGCTAACGAAATGTTCTGTGACAAGTCCCAACTTCCAACTTATTTTCTCACGACGAGCTTCAGTTAGTTTTTGCTGACGTCGACTGCCACATCAGTGGTCCACGTCATCAAAACTTTGCCACATAAGCAGTCTACGTCAGAAAAAGTTTGACTTTTTGCAACATAAGCAGTCCACGCCATCAAGACTTTTTTTTTGCTACATAAGCAGTCAACTTCAGCAAAAAACTAACTAGGTTAGACCTCAGTTAGAAAAAGCTAGTTGAGAGAAAATAGGTTAAAAATTGGGACTGTTGCCGACCAATAGGTAATAGTTGGGATTATTTAAATCCAATTTCTTTAACAAAACTGGTTACTGAAGGGTAAAATTAATTTATGTATTTACCCCTTTTTAATTATAATTTGAGGCTTTTTATTCGCCTCACAAGGCACACGTCCTTTTCTTCAATAATGTCGTTCTTCGTTCATTTTTCGGTAAATAGTTTTTTTAAATACTTTTTATAATTACAGCTTCAAACAACAAAAGCCCGTCCAGACACAATCTTTTATGGCCTGTTTCATTATAGTTGATTTTCTGATTCTGATTGTTCATACTTAATAATGACAAGCGTTTTCAATTTGCACATTTAAACATCCTCTAAGTTAATTTTGGTTGGTTAAAAAGCTAAGCTAAAAATGCTTTAGCTTTTCTTCAGGTTCAAAGTGACCATTTTGAGGAGTTTTTTGCACCTGAGTTGGACAAACATGGATATCAGGCTCTATATAAGAAGAAAACAACCGAGGTATGTTTCATACTTTTATCCTTGTTTTAGATTTTGTTAAGATGCATAAGTGGCAATTTTTCTTATCTGTATCTTTACAAATCGGTTGATTTGGATTATGTTTTATATCAATTGGATAACACCTTTTAAAAATGGATTTTTATTGTAATAATGTAGTTTCTGTAGTCATATGCATTTTAAAAATATATTACACAGGTTGAATATATGCATTTTAAAAATGGATTTTTAGAGACCTGCGTATTACACAGGTTGAATATATGCATTTTAAAAATATATATTTTAAATAACATGTCATATATTTCTCAAAATCTATAGTTCATCATCAGAAGTTGACACATGACATCTAATATTTAATAGGAGAAACAAATGGGAAAACCAGATTTTAGGTGGCTTGCAAGTTACAAAGCTGACATGTATCTTCCATTATTTCCATCTATTAGACATAGAAGATAGAAGATATATATAACATACTTAGATGTATATTTGGCGTTTTCAATTTTTTTTAACATACGTGAAAACAATTATATAATAAAATTCATTACTCTAAATAAAAAAAGTTAAAAACCACAAATCCTATCAATTCTAATGAACTGATTAAAGTAATTTAAATTATTACGGTTATTAAGACTATTCATTATTGATTTATGTGATTGCTGTTTGGTTGCAGGTTTTCAATGGCAGTATTATGACTATCGATGGATGTGCTACATTTTTCCGACGAGATAGATTTTCACATGTCAAAAAATACGAGGTATAACTATGTTTTAAACATTTTAGTACCATTAGTATACAGTATACTAACTAGACATGAGTCTGAATTTGCAGGTTGAGTTTAATAAAGCGGCACAATCTTTAACTGACGCTTTAGTTCCCAGCGGTCAGAAAAAAACCGCTCTAAATCGGCTCGTTAAGGTGTCTTGCATATCATTTTTTATTCATGTTGTGTTTTTGCTGTTATTATTATTATTATTGTTGTTATTTATTATTATATAATAATGTGTTGGTTTTTATGAAAGTTTTATGACGTGTAACAGGATAATGTTGCGTTAATTGTTGTTCTAGAAGCAAAATTCAGTAACTATGGTGTTGATAATCCAGGGAAGCGGCAGCTTGTTTGTGTGGTATGACATAGCAATTATGTAATTTTTTTAATTATTTAGGGGTTAATTATACTAGCTGCAAAATAAGAAAAACAAAACAAAGCTGATTATTAAAGGATAAAATAAATTTATGTGGTTACTGCTACTTTTAGTCTAATTTGAAAGGGTTTTACTCCCATCTCACGCTCTATGTTACCACCGTGCTCCGCAGCGGGTTCGAAACGTGGATAAAAATAAGCAACTAGCGAGAGTTAAAGTTGTTTGATGTTTGAGTCAAGAGGTTAAACATGTCATTATTAAAGTTGAGGGGCTAAACATGTCACTATTAAAGTTGAGGGGCTAAAGTTGTTTGTTATTAAAGTTGAGGGGCTAAAGTTGTTTGTTATTAAAGTTGAGGGGCTAAAGTTGTTTTACGCTTTTATCTAGTTTTCAGTAGGTTGTAGGTGCCTATTCAAAGCTTTAAGCATTGTTTCCACCATCTTTGGGTGCGAAATTTGTTTTAGTTAAGGGGCTAAACATGACATTAAAGTTGAGGGGCTAAAGTTGGTTAATGCCAAAGTTGAGGGGCCAAAGTTGGTTGATTTGACAAAATAGCATATTTGAAGTATATATAATTTCCACCAAACACTCTTTAACTAGTTATCTAATTATTTTCGTATCCTCTCTCCCAAAGTCTATTTTCTAAAGTTAATTATTTGACTTTACTTATTGCCAATTACATGGTCACTTTCAAAATGCATTTGTTTTTGTTAATATTCATTTGTGTTTTTTTTTTTTAAATTGGACTCAGAAATCAGAATTTACCTTTCTTGTATGGTGTGTAGGCAAATACTCATGTGAATGTTCAACAAGATCTGAAGGATGTCAAACTATGGCAGGTCATTCTTTTAACCTCTAATTAGAAAAGAAACCGTTTTATTTTATATATATATTTTTTAATAATGCTAGTGTGTTTATAACTTCATATGATATTTCAGGTTCATACTCTGTTAAAGGGGTTAGAAAAGATAGCTGCCAGTGCAGATATACCGATGTTAGTTTGTGGGAACTTTAATTCTGTTCCTGGAAGGTTTGTTATTTATTTATTTTTTGATTTAATATTTAAGAATCATATTAGTTTTATAGAATATTGATTGTTAAAACTGGATTGTAGTGCTCCTCATGCGCTTTTAGCAATTGGGAAAGTTGACCCATTGCATCCTGATTTAGCAGTTGACCCTCTTGGAATTCTTCGTCCCACCACAAAGTTGATTCACACTCTGCCCTTGGTAATTTAAGTCTTCAATTATTTCTTAAAAGTTATTGAGTAAAATGCCATTTTCGTTTCTGAGGTTTGGCCGGGTTTTGCGACTTTCGTCCAAAGGTTTGTTTTTTCGCATCTGGATCCAAAAGGTTTGAGATCTTGACATTTTCATCCGACCTGCTAACTCCATCCATTCTTAACGTTATGTTAGGGGTATTTTCGTCCTTTTATTATTTATTTATTTAAGAGTTAAATGCCCGGATAGTCCCTGTGGTTTGGCCTTTTTTCACCTTTAGTCCTCAACTTTTCAATTTTTGTTCCCGGATAGTCCCTGGCATGGATGGTGGTTAGTTTTATCAGTTAAGTTGGTGTAAAATGACTATAATGCCCTTAAGTAAAACAAAATGAATTAATTAAGTATTATATATAATACCAGCCACATATCTCTCTCTCTACTCTCTCCCTTTCTCTCTCTACTCTCTCCCTTTCTCTCCTTTGAAAAACCATCACCACAACCACCATCACCTCCACCTCCACAGCCGCCATCACCTCTCAGCCGCCACCACCACCATCACTGCCAAAACCAGCACCGCCGCCTTCATCACCAACAAAACCCTAGATCTAAAACCTAACCTTTCCACCGTAAGTGAGAGTCTAACAAGCGCAGAACAACATTTCTGCAAAACTAATCCAACAAATCCAACCTGAACCTTCGCCGGAACCCTAAGTCTCACCTCTTCAGCAGCCTTCCAAAGCTGCTTCGTCACATCTCTCCACCCCGTACATACCTTCGCCGCCGTCAACAATGCCGCAGGCGGCAACCTCCACATCACCTCCCACATACAACTCACCGGCAACTTTCCGCATCCAAAAACCAAACCAGATAAAACACTCACCAGAACAAAAGGATAATACTGTCTAAAATGCGTTTTGCAAGGTGTACCTAGGTTTAGTAATTTATTAAAACTAGGATTGCGACCCGCCGCAATGCGGCGGGGATTCTTTAGTTATAACTAAGTCAATCTAGGACCCGCACGTTATGTTAAACATGTCAAACGGGGAAAAATAGACGATGTAAAAACGTTCACTCACACACGCACGTTGCGTCGTGTTAACTCGCAAAATTTAGAACGAAACGTAAAAACGTTAAACCAAAGACGCACGTTGCGATTTGTTAAGTCACAAAATTTAGAACCAAGCATAAAGCGAAAATTTGCGGAAAATGAAAACTATAAAGGACCAAAGTTGAAAGTAAAAAAAGTTATGAGGATAGATTGCAAAAGATAAAAAGTTTTGGGTTAAAAGTAAAAAAAACAAATAGTTTTGAGTTAAAAGTAAATTATTAAATACTTTTGGGTGAAAAGTAAAAAAAAAATCAATTTTTTTGGAAAACCCTCAAAGCCAACGTTACGACAAACATATATTTTTTTTGAATGGCTAAACTTGCACACCATGGGGATTGAACCCATGACCTCCTACTATTCTACAAACCATTTTTTCTTTAAGAACCCCCAAAGCACACCCCGCTTTTCGGCGGGGCGTAAAACGGTGTCAAATAGTACTAACGTCACACAATCGTCATCTACCACCAACACCGACTCAACGTAGGATATGCGTGTTGCGACGAACCTGTCAAACATGGAAAATAGAGGTAAAAACATTGAACCACACATTCACGTTGCGTCGTATTAACTCGAAAAATTTAGAACTATACGTAAAACGAAAATTTGCTAAAGATGAAAAGTATAAGTGACAAAAGTTGTGAAGTTAAATTGCAAATAATGAAAAGTTTTGGGTTAAAATTAAAAAAAAACAAATTATGTAGGGCTAAAATTGTAAAAAGTAAAAACATTTAGGTTAAAAATAAAAAATCAACTTTTTTTTTTGAAAATCACCCAAAGCACAATGTACAAGTTATAATGCACAAAAAAGTTGCAAACTTATATATGGAATAATTACAGCAGAAGAACAAGCAATACAAACAAACACAGAAACTCTTACTTCGGAATACGATTGCATCAGCCGTGGGGCGACGTTGTGGCGGGGATGGTTGTGGCAGTGGTGGTTACGGTGAAAGAGGGGGGGGGGGGGGGGGGGTTAGATGGTGGTGGTGGTTGAAGGTGGAGATGGTGGTGGTGTGGAGTGGGGAAGATGAAGTGGGTAGGGTGGGTGGTGGGTCCCACATAAATTGTAAAATATTAATTATATTTCTTTTAGTTTTTTAGTTATTAATTTGACAGTAAGGGTATTTTTGTCATTTCACACGCACCTAACACCAAAAACTAGGGCTGTAAACGAACAAAACGTTCAGCGAACAGTTCGTGAACCGTTCGGCGGGAAGTTCGTTTATGTCCGTTCGTTTAATAAACGAACGAACATGAACAAGAAATTTCGTTCGATTAGTTAAGTGAACGAACATGAACAGAGGTCTCGTTCGTTCGATTGTGTTCGTGAACGTTCGGTAAGGTGTTCGTGAACGTGTTCATGAACATTCGTTCATTTGCGTTTGTTTATGTTCATATGTTTGTGTTTTAATTCAAATATTTTTGTACTTTCATATATTTTATCTATAATTTTTATATTATTAAACTTTTATTTATTTTATTACCCTAACAATTAAACTAGAAAACCCTCTTTCACCTTGTTTATGCACTATTTCCCTTTCATTTCTCATTATTTACATCGGCAAATACGGTCGACCTCCGTTCCACAATAAGGGATTCAAGTTCTAGTGCTACTCTTTGAGCAATCTACCTTTATCCTTCGTCGCGTTTGCCAAATTTATTTGTGTTCGTGAACCGTTCGTGAACATGCTCATTTCCTTAATGAACGAACATGAACATAAAATCTCGTTCGATAAGTGTTCATGAACCGTTCGTGAACACATTTATTTCCTTAACGAACGAACACGAACAAGGTCTTGTTCGTGTTCGTTCGGTTCGTTTACAGCCCTACCAAAAACTAACCCCCATCCACGCCAGGGACTATCCGGGAATGAAATTCAAATACTTGGGGACTATAGGTGTAACTTTAGAAAGTTAGGGACTAAAGGTGAAAAATGGGCAAACCACAGGGACTATCCGAACATTTTTCTCTTTGTTTAACGTTAAGTTAGGTAAAAGGACGAATATACCCCTGACTTAATGCTAAAAAATGGATGGAGTTAACGGGTTGGATGAAAATCGCAGGTTTTCAAACCTTTTGGATCCAGATGCGAAAAAAACAAACCTTTGGACGAAAGTCACAAAACTGTCTAAACCTTGGGGGCGAAAATGGCACTTTACTCAGTTTTTTTTTGTAATCTTGATCATTGATTTCTGCGTTACAGGTTAGTGCATATTCATCTTTTGCAAGAATTGGGGGTGGTCTTGGTTACGAGCAACAAAAAAAGAGAGTGGACCCCGCTACAAATGAACCGTTATTTACAAATTGCACACGGGATTTTATTGGTACCCTTGATTACATCTTTTACTCAGGTACATCTCTTACTTGAGCCTAACCCATTTATTTCTTGTCGGGTATTGTTTTTTAATATCGAGAACTGCCTCTGTTTATTGCAACGATACTTGTTTTCCTTGATATTATCTGCATGATTATTTTTAGGTTTATGAGTTTTACATATTTATGGTGTTTTTCAGCTGACAGCTTGACTGTGGAGTCTTTGTTGGAGCTTTTGGATGAAGATGGCTTAAGGAAAGATACAGCGCTTCCTTCTCCAGAATGGTCTTCTGATCATATTGCATTAATGGCTGAGTTTCGTTGCAAACCACGAACTAGACGTTAATTACAGTTTTAGGCAAGCACTCACTACTGCCAGTTTATACCTTTTTGCTTTCTGATTCCTATAGGCGGCGAAATGCACGTCTCATTACGGTTTTGTTTGAAACAGATCCTTTTGTTCAGAAGTTTACTTTCCATCATTTCTGATTAAAAAGGATATTTCAATTTTCATCATCTAAGTATCTTTTTATTGCTGAAAGAAATTATTAGAGTAAAGTACACAGATGGTCTCTGTGGTTTACCCAAATTTGGATTTAGTCCCTAACTTTCCAAAAGTAGACGGATGGCCCTTGTGGTTTGCACTTTGTAACACATTTAGTACCTAGCCTGGCTATGAACCCGAAAATCCTATCATACATATGAACCCGAACATGTTACAAAGTGCAAACCACAGGGACCATCCATGTACTTTTGGAAAGCTAGGGACTAAATCCAAAATTTAAGTTAACCACAAGGACCATACACTGATAATTTATCAGTACCAGTGAAAGTAGGTTGACCTTCAAATACTTTTTTATCCCTTTTTAGTTATTTACTGTTAACCTATGATTAATATAATATATAATTACAATATTAACCTCCGGTTTTTATGAGTTTTTTAAGAGGTTTTCTGCATTTAAATTTTAAATACACTTCACATGACTTTCGACTCACTTGACCCGTTTTTTAAATCATTTTGCATGACCCATTTTACTTTTGAAGCAACATATAACCAAATTTGGTTGAAAATTGAAACTAGAACCCCTTAAGCAACCAATCCACCAGATTCATTAATCTTGTGCATTAATTGTTTCAGGTTTGGTCAGAAAGCAAAATCTTGAAGATAGAAGTAAAAAAAGAGAAAGCAATTGACAAAAGCTTAAAGAAGGTAAGAAGAGTAGATCTAAAAGCTGTTAAATGATCTACTAGTGTATCATGCTTGTTACTACCCTTTTTCCACGTCTTATTTATTTCCGTTTCTTCTTTTTTTAATAGAAAGATAATTTATATGATATCCACGGTTCAATATAATAGCACACTGAGTCGAGTTTAAATGCAAGGTGTTTTGTTCAGATTTTTTCTTGATTGTGGATATTTGCCGATAATATAAATAATATCAAGTTGAGTGGTGAACAAATATAAAAATTAAGGGAATCACAAAAATGATCATTTTATTGAGTTATACTCTATAACTATAAGGTACTTTGTATAATTTCATGTTATCTATCTACTTTATTTCGTGTATCATTAAGAATGCTTTAAAATGTACTAAGTTTGTCAACGTTACAAAAAAAATGACTCACATAATGTACATTTCTGATGAAGCACGGTAATGAAACATAAGTGTTCCTATTTATTAGCTATATAGGTAAAAACAAATGAATGCTAAAGTTATTGTCACAAACCAACCAATGTTATCACTACAATCATACAAAACTTTGAAAATTTAAACAAATTACAAACGAACTCTATATTACCAGTTCTACTTCCATGAACATGATATCGACACTGCAATCTCATAATCGGTTCTAAATAGGTTTCTAGATAAAACTCAAATATAATTTGTTTGAATTTCTTAAGGAGCTTGAGATTCTGAGCCTGATGGTTTTGAATTGTAGAGCGGCTGCAAGGCCTTTACAACAATGGTCATGTTTGGCCTGAAATCTGCTTCATATTGAACACATAATGCTGCAACCGCCGCCATCTGAGTATGGACACAAACAAGAATGCTTTAGTTAGTTAACCGTGTTTTGTGTGTGAAAGGGTGGCTGATATCATTAGATATGAAACAAGTTTGGTAACAGGTCATATTGGGTTTGAGTCAAAACGGGTCGTGCCAGGTTGCTTTAAGCAGACACATTTTCCGTAATTTTGGATTTAATCCCCAGCTTTCCAAAAGTACATGGATGATCCATTTAGTTTGCACTTTGTAACGCATTTAGTCTTCAATCAACAAATCTAAAGGTTTAAGTAGGTCCAAGTTAGAGACCAAATGCCAGGGGCGGATGTATGTGTTATCAAGGGGGAGCGCCCGCTACCGCTTGGCCGGAAAATTTTTGACGTTTTTAGTGTAAATTTTGGAAAAATTTGACGTTTTTTCGATTTCGTTACCGCTTATTTATAAAACGTTACCGCTTGGTCGGAATCCTAGATCCGCCACTGCCAAATGCGTTACAAAGTGCAAACCATAGGACCATCTATATACTTTTGGAAAAGTTGGGCACTAAGTGCGTTACAAAATGCAAACCACCTAAGATCATTTTTAATCTAAATTTTGGTAAACCTTATTTACTCTTTATTTTATACATAACTAGTGTGAAACATTTTCAAGTATGATTAAAAGACGAATTCTTGAATAAATTCTAAGGACTTTTGCTAAATTTGCATATAAGTCCTTGCACTTACTTTTTGCATAATTAAATTCCTCAACTTTTAAAACCTATATGCGAATTCAACAAAAGCCTATATGTGATTTTCAACAGACTGACCTCATGGGCGGATCTACCTCTTAACAAGGGGTAACTCACGTTGCCCCTTGCATATAAGTCCTTGCACTTTCTTTCGACCCTTACTTTTAAGCTCTACTTTTTATATTTTTGTTAGTTTGGTTCATTAAAGATAAAACATACCCTGAATGAAAAAAACAACATAAATGTACCTTAGCAACCGCCTTTGGAGGGTAGTCGTTATATAATTTCGGATCGATACATTGCTTTACTTTGTCCTCACTTAACCTTGGAGTTGCCTGTTGCAAGCAAAGATTATAAGCATCTTATTAAAAAGATTTCAATTTTTAGATAACATTGAAGCTAAAATGACATTTGCTCATGAAAAATATTTGATCTGGTTCCTAATATTTCTGATTTTTGGTCGACTTTTTGATAAATAAAAAGTAAAAAACTGGTGCATTAAAGATTATTAGTAGCAAGATATAAAGACACACCCAAGTAACAAGACTCTGTTGTCCTTTTGGCATTGTGTGGTCAACAGGTTTTCTTCCGCTCAAAAGTTCTAGAAGAACGACTCCAAAACTATAAACATCACTTTTTTGAGTTATCTGCCCTGTCATTGCATACCTGAATCGAAACATGTATGTTATGTACAATCACTCAATCACAACACGCTGAAACCAACCATTTTTGACGCATACAACCTCTTAAATTGTTGTATCTTTAGACGTGATCTTATTATGCTGCAATGATTATTTATTAAGAATAATAATAGTGCTGTGGCCCACCCCAACTCAAGAAAAAAGTAATGTTTTTGAATGTTTGACCAAAACCGGTTTTGATCCGTTACCTAACCCACTCATACGATTACTTACTCTGGAGCATGGTAGCCAAAGGTTCCGAGAACTTTGGTAGAATGTAATCGAGCTGTAGTATCAGAAGACTGATTGCTCAAGTTAAAATCAGCAATCTTGGTTTGACACTCGTCAAATAACAATATATTGCTGGACCGAACATCGCGATGTACAATTGAAGGTTGAACCTTTTCATGTAAATACTCAAGTCCTCTTGCTGCACCGTATGCGATTTTAACTCTCTGAGTCCAGCTCAATACTGGGCCCGGTTCTGCCCCTTGTACACCCTTTCTTCCTATAAACAAAAAGTTACCCAAAAAACTTTTAAAGGTTTTTTTAACGTAGATAAGTCCCTAAACTTTATATAAAGGGCCTTTTGTTCGATTTTTTTTATAAGTATGTACCATGTAATACATCATGTAAAGAACCCATGGTTGCATACTGATATACCAATATTCGGTTGTTCCCCTCCAAGCAATAACCAATCAACTCAACAAAATGCTCATGTTTAAGCCTTGAAACGACCGATAACTGCAATATCCATAAATGAGTGAAACATGCACATTAATGCTTAGTTTGCTGTTACATAATCATAGAGTTGACAATAGGCAGGTTGGGTAGCAGGTCAAAATGACTGGGAGTTGAAAAGGGTCAATGTTTAGTACTGGTCAAATAAGGTAAAGTTGGTAGTTTCTGAAGCTCGAACTCGGCTCGTTTATTATCTATTAATTAATATATTAATATAAAACTAATATAAATAATAGACTCGTTTAAGCTCGCGAGCTCGATAAGTGAAGCTCGGGCTCGTTTACTAAACAAGCTTATTTTTAGGTTCAGGCCCGGCTCGTAAACAAGTTTAAATAAGCCTGGCTCGGCTAATAGACAACTTTAAATAAGGGGTTAATGTTATTAAATATTAATAAAATCTAATATTACACTAAGGTATGCCTTGCTTGCGGTGTGTGCATATAATGTATATATGTGTGGGCACTCGGGGGGTAAAAGTGAAATTGCACTAACTTTAACGTTATTTTACTAATTTTGTGAAAATAATGTTAAAAGCGACGGACGGTTAATCATGCATCATGTGGTGGCATTGATAGCCGAAAGACACGGGGGTACATGCACCGATGGGTTTTTGTCCTGATTGCCAAGTGTTATGTGCCTTAGGTCCAAGGCTTGATGCAAAACTACCATCGAGCCAGGGGTCTCACCGGAAGCAGTCTCTCTATTCCAACGGGGTCGTAAGGCTGTCTACATCTTACCTTCCTCAGACCCTACCTTAGCTTTGTTTGCTATTGGTGGGATTTACTGAGTATGATGATAATATCACACTAAGGCTCGACGAGCCTCACGAGCTCGGAGCTTCACATGCGAGGCTTGGGCTCGGGCTCGATAGATAAACGAGCTTTATTTTAGGCTCAAGCGCGACTCAGTTTGTTTTGAGCTTTTCTCGAGCAGCTCGGCTCGTTTGCACCCCTGCGAGTGCTCTAGGCACACCCAAACACTATTTCTACAAGTTGTATTACAATTGTTTGTCTGATTCTGTTTATTCATAATTAATCATTTCTAAGCCTTCTTCTAATAATCAAATCGATTCATTTAGCATTATGCAGATTGAAGTATGAAAAGCTCACCTGGGCTACAAAATCATCATCAGGTTCCTGTGAAGAGCTGGTATCCAGCTTTTTCACCGCTGCTCCTTCTCCTGTACTCAACTTCCCGTAATAAACCCGACCGTACGAACCTTCCCCAACCAAAGATCTTGTACCAAAATTACTCGTAATCTTGTTTAACTCGTTTAACGATAACGCCGGTGTTTCAATCGGCAACGGCTTTTGAGGGGGCCCGCTTCTTGCAGGCCCAGAACTCCTTGGCTCCCCTCTATTACTCCCTAAATCACAAAAAGTTCAACTTTTCTAAAAACTTAACAAAAAAAGTATATAAAAACTCCTTGTTTGTGTATAAACTATGCATACATGTAACTTAGTTACCTCCATAAGGCGGCCCTCGAGGTGGTGCGGTAGTGACATTGTTCGTGGGCCCACCACCATAGTCATCCTCTTCATAACCTCCACAGCAAGACATCCTTCACAATATACAACAAAAAGTATACTTCTGTCTATGATTTTACTTTACCTAAAAGAATTCCTGCAAAACCCATAATTCAAACATGTTAATCAGTCCTATAAAACCCTGATCCAACAAAAAGAAACTGTGTTTCTGTATGCAATTGAGCACACAAGCTTTTAAACAGCTCGTTGAGGCATTTCATCGAACACCTAACACCCATAACAAAAACTGAACCAAAATATTCATGTAATGTTACCGGGATCAATGGAAAACAAGAAGATGTGATTGCAAGAGTTGATGGGAGGAGAAAAAGGACCAAATCTGATCGGAGTTTTGGTGAATTTTCTCTCCCACTCTCACCGGACAACAGAAAGTCAAAATCAAGATTTTGATTGGGTTTCGCGGGAAAAAAAGGGGTTGTGTTTTGTTGAAGGTTGATGAAGCGAGCATGTATATATATATGTGGGTGCATAGCGTTCATGCTTGCACGTTTATGGGAATCTTGGTTTCGGTCTTTAGTTGGTGATAGGCCACTTGTTGATTATTATTTTCTCCAGATGAATCTCCCTCTACATGCATTGGTGATTGGACGGCCAATTTTATTATGGTATAACGATTATATAAATACAATATATGTCTAAATACATCGCAATACAAGGCAAACGGGCAGCAAGTTGCACTGTTAGCCCTTTTTAAATAGCAAAACTAAGTCTTTTAAAAACAACGTCCATAGATCTTGGGGTTATGCTCATAACATAACTATGCACGTTTAATACTGAATATTTGTGTGTTAAATAAACAATTTTAATTTGGCCAAGTGTACTTGTTTGGTGCATGGTGCCACGTAACTTGATCTGGGGCGATGAACATCGTGTCATGAGCGTCAAGGAGGGGTGCCCAAGGGTTTGGGCGTGAGAGTGGTAAGTGGCGTGAAAGGAAGATGCATGGATGTGTGGATTTTTCTTGCTGCCAATGAAAACCCTCTATTTTGAAGAGGGGGTGATCCTACTGTTTACAGCCTTATAGAACCGTGATAAATATAATATATTTGTATATAGTTTTTGGTAGATATAATGAAAGTTAGAAAACAGTTGAATACATAGTTAAAAACCGACTTTTGTATTATAATTAAGACAAAAGGTACACGTCTTTGTGTTACTTTTGCAATATTCTACTTAAAATTGATTATGTATTGAACTAGGTTATAACCCGTGAATACTCACGGGTTGTCAATCTATCTTTGTAACCAAATAAATATATACATATATATTAATAAACGAAAAATTCTATGATGAATAAGGTGTATGAATAAACATTTAAAAACTATTAACCATAACAAAGTAAATGTATATCATACGAAAACCAAATATCCAAAACGTAAATGTTAAACAACTAATCACTACTCTTTTTTTGGTGAGGTACAACCAACTCAACATTCAAGACTTGATGAGTTTCATCAAAAGAAAAGTGAACCGTATCACACTCGTTAATGCGAGCACGTTTCATGAATCTGGACCATTTGCATAACGCATAACGCCAACCTTCTCCTCTCTTTTCACGTCTGGTACGGTTGGTAAACTCCTCTTGCTCAGGCAGATGCAAAAGTCTGACGATCATAGGTTTTAAATCAGCACCAAGTTTAGCCATACTTGAAACCTTATCAGGCAGTCGCTGTATTGTTTTTAAAATAAAATTAATAAGAAGAAGAATATAAAAATAATAATGTATTTGTATGTGAATAAAAAAAATATGTAATTTTTAATGTATAGTACTTCCTAAAAAAATATTAAAACTTACAAAATCTTTAGAAGCCATACGACTAAACTTATAAACACGAACATTTTGTTGTTCATCAATAGCTGGCTCTTCAACTGCATCAATTGGTGCAACTACAGTCTGAAAATAACATACAACATTTATTAGAATAACAATATACTAATTAAATATATAAAGAAGCAAGCAAATGTATACTTACCTCATCAAGTTGTACATCAGCATAATTAATTTCAACACCATTTTTTCCAAGAATTGTTAAATGGAAATAATTTCCAAAACCTCTTGTGAATATTAAATAACAACCGGCCTCCAATTGAAACAAATTAACAATAACATCAAAACCAATGGATAAACCAACTTTACCAAAAAAGCGTTTCAATCTTGACGTGAAAGATTTTGTTGCCTACATCTATAATGGAAATTATCTCATCTGACGTATAATCATAGAAATTGGGCAGTATAGACTCAGGAATGATCTGTATAGATAATTAAAAAAATAATAAAAATGTTACTTTTGTAATCAATTCATAAAACCTAAATATATTAATATAAATAAAATGAAAGGAAAACTAATCTTACAATAAAGTTAGATGTTGTAGATAACAGCGATGTCCAGAAGGAGCTTTGAAACACACCATCAATGAAATGTGTTAGTTTGAATATAGATAAATCGACAGGATTGAAGAGCACCAAACATCCTTTTTTGAGTTGTAAATGTTTCACAACATTTAACCAACCATGGGAAAAAAAATGTTTTCCTTTGGCTTCGCTTAAAGAAACATTAAATTTCGGCCATCTTGACTTTGTATCATAACATTTTTGGGTGCTTTATCGTTACCCCACAATTTTGATGCAACGTCTGAAGGAATCGCCTGATAAAGCAAGGAATCCAAAATAACTTATAATTATCATTATAATTCTAATTTATAAACCATAAGATAATTTGAAATTGTATTTCATGATAAGAATAAAAAAAGTATAATAAATGTCTGAATTTAGAAAATACCAGTAAAACTTCGTCCGCTCCATTCATGTGTCTACAAAAGAAAGGTTCTCTAATACTGATTGAAAAAAATAAGATATTAATAAAAAATAACTTGTTAATTGGTATTATGCGCAACAAAGTCTTAACATTAAAAAGAAAAAAAAAACTGGAAGAACTTTCGGCCATATTTAAACCCTACAAACACATGTAACGTAGACAAAACAATTAATAATATATATATATTATAAATTATCAAATTAATGAAATTAATTTTTAATTTTAGTCATAATATATGTTGATTACTTCAAAAACATATATGAAATAAAATGAATTGTGATAATATATTCTTATCAACCATGTGATAATATATGATTACTTGAAAAACATAAATGAAAACACATACGAAAAACTTATTAACCATGTGATAATATATTTTTATTAGTTTAAAAACATGTTACATAATCCATGGTGATTAGTTAAATAAACAACAATGTAATGGAGGTGCTATAATAACATTTTGTTATACATTAATAGGTTTCATTAACATACATAATTTAAGAAACGTACCTTGTAGTTTTGCTTCATGATCAACAGATGATAGCTTGATTTTTATTCGGAAAAACTTAGATACATAAACAAACTGTTTTGTTATGATACATACAACCGAATTGGAGAATATATATATAGATTGGTGACGTATAGTAAAATAGAACAAATAAATGTTAATACAAATCTTTTAAAAATTTATATAATAATTAACGATACATATTTCCAAATATGTATTGATGGAAATCAATTTTAATTGATTCCTTATAATTTGTTACAATTATGTGGAACATTCCAAAAATATCATATCAATACAAAAATAAAACGATTGTTGAAGAATCATGATAAAAGTCAAAATGTTAAGGAATTTTAAAAAACAGATTCTTCATAATCAACAATATATTAAGGTTTTACTTATTTATTTTCTATTATATAGGTTATATGGTAACAACAACCGCATTAAACACTAACCACATCATAAGCATATCCACAACAAAAACATATTACCAAAAGACTTGTCTAACAAACCATCAATACTATCACCAAGTATCAAAACAAACCAACCATAAAACCACAGTTAATATTCATGCTTAACCATCTAACATAAACATAATAATCAACATTCACGAACGGCGTCTTTTCTTTGTGATCTTGGGTACGACTTTGGTCAACATCAAACGCTTAGAAGACTTCACGTACGTAAAGAAAAGAGTAGAGCCAAAGTCGATGTAATTCAATTTCAAGAAAGCTGGCCACTTTTTTAAAACCATACCTGAAACCCTTCCCAGACTTCTCGCCTCTTGTGCCCAACTTAAGGAGTTCACATTTTTTATTCTGAACTGTAGCACGGTGCAAGTTGTCAAGAGAAAGACACAAATGGCTTGAAACATCAGTCGGTAAACGCAGAGAAAAATATAAAATGATTAATTACCTTATTGATTAAAAAAAGAGTAGAGCCGAACTGTGTTATGTGCTATTAGAAGGAAAAAAATTATAAAGTATACTAGTCTGCTTTCGGCTTTCTTGGTGAATTTAATTACATCAGTTTGTTTTAACTTTTTTGATGTAGAGCATTTACGGCCAACTTGAAGGGCGGTTGATGTTGTGGATCTGAATGACTTAGACTTTGGTTTAGCCTACATAATTGAATAAGACACAATAAGTGTAAAAATCATATACATAAAATTGTACAACAATAAGATACACGGTCCTTTAAATAATAAAAGTAACCATTCATGGTTACGGTATCTTACTTGAGAGACAACGTGAGAAGACATATTTTGCTTAGAAACAAAATCAGCTGATTTTCCTTTTCGTTCAACCTAAAGAAAATAAAACAATTAACATATTGATATAGAAGGAAATAATTAAATGAATTATATACTAATTAACCATGTTTTTATACATGTAATGTGTTGTTTGGTATGAAAAGAGATTTCAAAACAACATCAAACTGGGTTTTCACATTAACAAAAATGAAACTTGAAAATATTATTTATTTTTATAGAAAAAAAAACATCAAACTATATTATCTAATCATTAACAACCTTTGTCGAAAGCCCTTTATATATGTAATGTGTTGATTTGACCTTAGGATGAACCTACAAAACCATAAAAAATTTAACATATTACATTTAAAAAAATATTCATTAAAAGGATTACATAATGGAAAACAAATACACCGAATAGAATAAAAAGTTTATTATATGTATTGAAATAAAGTATTAAATTAAATTAGTATATAACAAACAACCTTTGCAGATACAGTCTCGTGACCAAATACAATCTTTGACTTTCCTTTTGGGTCATTCTACATAATAATGAATGATATACATATAAGTATAGAAGAAAGTAATTAGAAGCATTATATAATATATATAAGGCACATTGTGAAACACTTACATGAGACCGATAGGCATCAAAGGAAGATGAAAGGCGGTTAGATTCACCAACTATATCACCACCAAGATCTTCATCCACATCACTTTCGTTGGTAATAACCTTCTCTTTGTGTTCCGACTACAAAAAAATAATATTCAAAAACACCAACAATGTTAACTTCAAGATTAACTAATTACCTCGTATTATGAAAAAATATATTGTAAGCATAATAACACTAACCGCAAGCAGTAAATCAAAACCATCATCTCCGTAAATAGGATCATCCAACACAACAACGTCAACCTTCTTGAAATACATTTGAGTACCAGTTTCATGATTAAAAACGGAAAACTCAAAAGTCTCATATCCAGCCATTGTAAAAATAAAAGTAGTCCGGGAATCTAATTCAAGATCCCTAATCAAATTAGACCATCCATCAGTGAAAGGACATTTGTCGGACAACGCCTCCATCTTCACATTCCAAAACCTATCACCGAGATAAAGAGTTGCTGATCCACCTTTATAACTGCTGCCATAAAACTGTCCCCAGAATTTGTCCGCCATGAGCTGTAAATTTGTTAACAATTATGTTAAACAAAATATGCACAAAACAAAATTGACATAAAAAAGTAATTATTTTAAATACAGTACTTACAATGAAATGATTATCAACTCTAATGGAAGTGATAAAAGAGTTATCCAAAACACATGACTTAAAGACATCGAGATACCATGTACATGGTCCAAGACTGTTGAACAACAGATAATCATTTCTTTGTAAACCACTGTCCGTAACGACTTTACCAAACCCATCACCTAAAACAGGACCCAACCCATATTTTTCAATTTCAACAATCCATAAGTTGTCAGCAGCAAAAATTTTAATACGATCACCATATGGGAATTGTTCTCCCCACAGTAATGTAGCAAAATCATTCGGTATTTCCTATAATTTGAAAAAAAAGACATATAAGTATCAACATATTTTTTTGTAAACATAATAACAAAAAATACATACCACTTTTGTAGGATTATGAACATCGACTAACTTCAAGAAAGAACAACTACTTCTTTTTGGATCCATATCTGTAAAATTATTATCAACATTTTTTTAGAGCAAGAAATAAAATGATAACATCAAAAAATAAACACATTCAAAACAAAGAAAATATTTTATTCTTCCAATTAACAATGACTAAAGATGGAAAATTATTACTGATAAATAAAGAAAGTATACATATAAATCAATAGTACAAACAATAACCAAATTTCACTAACCTATTATCTGTGAACGTAAATTTTAATCACATTGTTATCAAATAATTACGGTTTACCATGAAAAAGAAAATTAAGAAACATAAAAAAGTGGGAAATTCTTGTAAAGATAACATCAAAATCGGAATCGGATTGTTATTAAAGAAAATTGTGTATAACAGTTGATTGAACATAAGAACATTGTTAAATCTTGTAAATATAACATCAAAATCGGAACATTGCAAAACAATAGGACGAAAACCTCTCAATAACCGGATTAAAGATCAACAACATACCTAATTTTGGTTGATTGTAGTGTATTTTGCAAAAGAGTATTGAAGATTGAAACCCTAGTCAACAATGGCGGCGAGGAAGCGATAACCAAGAGAGGAGGTGAAAGACTTCTTCTTGATGGGTAATGATGTTGCAGGTGATATGATGGTTTTGTTTTGAGTTGCACCAATTTTGAAGTAAATAAAATATAATTACAAATTCACCCCTTATAGATCTCTAATAGTTACAAAAGTTTACAAAATCACTTTCACTAACAATTTACTATAAATAATACACTCAATGTATTCGTTGTCATACATAAGATGATGAGTAGTAAATAAAAATGTTAAATATTAAAACACAATAAATTTGATACGAAAAACATATTAATGCTAAACTGTAGGTGACACAACGGTCTCTTCAAAAGATGCTACGTTATATAGTCCTTGAAAGGTCTCAGCGTCTTGTAAGTATTGAAAATCTTTCGTGCCAATTTTTATTTCAATCATACTACCCCAGTCGGACATAAAAGACCAAGTTTCTCCTCCTTTCTCAGCTAACTTCTTAAGCCATGACTCAGATGAAATTGATTTTAGCTTTGTAAAAGAAGACACTTCTGACCATCCTTGATCTTGAAATTTTAATAGCTTCACATTTATAGCATCGGTCTTTACGACAACAAACATATGAAGTGTGTTGCGGATTTTGAAAAACCTACTTTGGCGAGCAACAACATGAGTACATTGTGGTATTGAAAGCTTTGAGAAAGTTTCAGAAACCACATCAAATGCAATCATATAACTTTTAGCAGGCGCCCAATAGTGTGGAGATGCAAAATATAAAACATTGTTGCATACAGTGCCGGGAGACCACAAATATAACCTTGAAGCGTAATCTGGTCCTTTGAAAAAAGTTAAAGTTTTCCATTAATGTGTGTTCCGAGAATACACACGAGGTATAACATCATCAATACGACGTTGGAGGTGTAATATTTTAACATCGTTAAATGAGTCTAGATAAATCCCAACTGCATCTGCCTTGATATCGAAAAAACTTTTAGGTTTATTATGACAAAAATTCAAAAATTTATTGGTGGTTGGATTCCACAGAATCAATTGGTCTGAAGGACCTTGGATGTACATCAGTAAAAGACCATATTGAGAAGCAAGAATCGTTAGATTTGAAAGAGGGGTATCAACGGGGAAGGAAATAAACTTCCTTTCAGAAATGTCTACCTTTCCTCCAATCAAGTTGTCAATATAAATCGAGGACATACTCAACGTGATTAGCTTACGATGTTCACAATTAGACATACGGCGAGAGTGAATAATAGAAAACATAGGTGAAGACAATTCATAACGCCATTGCTTGCAAACTGATTTAAATCGTCCAAGACATTTACTTGGTAGCCTTGATAGAATTTCGTGAGCAAACATTTCAAACTCAAGAGGTTCCATCCTAAAAAAAATTCATATGAAACAAATGATAAGATTTATGTATATGAATTTGTGAAACAAGCAACCAAGAAACATTAATGATCTACAAACATATAACAGAGAAATAATGAATCGTATAAAGATGAATGACAAGTTAAACAAAAATACCACAATAATAGATACAAAAGCAAACCGAAATTCCGAGTTGGAGATAACAACCTCTTGTGTAAACACATCTAATCTGACCCACTAACAAATGCTTTATTTATAATTCCATATGAAGGTAAATAATTATAATTAATGAAGATATTTTATTTTAAGCATGAGATGTCAAGGATTATATAAAATTTAATTAAAATGTTGACTCCATAATTAGATAAAGCAGCCATACATCTATTTCATATTATAATAATCTATAAGTAATTAGGATACTCTATTTTAAGCATGAGATGCAAAAGATTTATATAAATTTTTTATGAAAATAGTGACTCGAAATTTGAATTTTGAAATATTTGTAATTAATGAGAATATTTTATTTTAAGAATCAGATGTAACCGATTATATAAATTTGAATGACAATATTCAATCCATAATTAGATAAATTGAACATAAATCTATTTCAATTTGATATGATTGATAATTGAGAATATTGATAATAATAAATATAAATAATTAATAATAAAGAAGAATGAATAAAAACGATCAACAGTGTGCTTGATTAAAGGAAACAAATAAGAAGATTAATAATTGATTTATTATTCGTAAACTTAAAAAACGGTCAATCATAGCAAAATTCAAAACAGATGAAGAAAATGAACGCCCATGCAGGTTCTTAAAGGTCAAACGGATCTGGAAACAAGCCTTGTTCCAATAGTTGATCCTGTAACAGATATGAGAAAGAATTTGACAATTAATATGAACGTTGTTAAAGAAATATTAATTTTGTAATCATTAAAATTATCAAAAGACATTAACATGTTACCACTCTATTACTAACGTGATTCGTATGCCTCTGTAAAAATTCAAAACTTGAAAGATCTTCATACCATTTTTTACATACACTTCTAAACCGACATAGTGATTTGTGAGGGAGCCTAACAAAAATTTCCATGATCACAACATCAAACGGAATTTGATCCATTATACGAAACACCTAGTAAAATGGAAACGTATAATAAAACATAAATGATATTAGTTTGTATTGATACATGAAAAAGAGATTGTGTATTACTTAAGAATTTTGCAAAGTACCTGGTTGAAGAAACCAAAGAATAGGTTGAAAGTTGATATGTAATGGAGATGTATGTTGTAATTTATATAAAATGATATTATAAATGGAATGTTCTTTTATGAAGGGAAATTTAAATTAATTTTAGTAAACTGGTTGGGATTCACATATGATAAGCAAATTCTTCTATAAATGTAAAGAATTGTTAAAAATTAATACATATAATCTATTTCTAAGTATACATTCACTGGTGCTTTAATTATTTATTTAAAAAAACCAAAAAAAAATCGACTAAAAAAATTTTATATACCAAGAATGTTATTATAACGTTAGGTTTGCATTGTTATACTTGGATTGTACATTGTTAATAGTTATCTATTGTCACACCCCAACCGATGGCGGAATCATCGGGGTGCGGCACTAGGCGAATCAGATTGCTCAAGAGAATCCATAACAACTATATTGCGATAATATTTAATACATTCGTTATCCCATACTAACAAATAATACAATCACATAAGTTATCACAGATTTCTTGTCCTCTCGAACAATACAAATCCGACAACCTAGATTTTAGTTGAGTTTCTAGACTCCCTAGCTTGATTGGATATAGTCTGCGATCTAACCTGCAACATACGTTAAAATATTTGTCAATACAAAAGTATTGGCGAGTATACAGGTTTGATAAGTATAGCATAATAGATTTAAAGAGCTGCGAATTTCCACATGCATAAACGTAATACACGACATATATACTCACAAAACTGATACTACCAACTAAGTCCTCGATGCTCGAATGTACGATGGCATAACTAGACCCCGTCGGGCGCAATAGTACTATACTAGTCGTGGTGGGACGTCGCGAGTATAAGCCCTAGCACATATGCAACTAGCATCACGTATATCTATGCATAACAGTTATTCGCAAGTGATAATTCGATTGATTGAATAGTTCGTTTGATAAGTTCGATTTGTTAGAAACGTATGTTACACCCAAAATTCGATTAAAAAGGGTTCAAGTATACTCACAGTGCGTATTTAGCGGGAATACAACTTGTTTGGGTCGGTTGCGAGTGCGTCTGCGTTAATCATTGAAGGATATAGTAAACGATGTACGGTTAGGCGAGATTAGCATTGAAAAGTCAGTCATCTGGTCGGATGGTGCTCACCCATTCGGATGGGCTCATCCGATCGGATAGCATATGGACCTGAGTCGGATGGCTGTCATCCGGTCGGATGACAGGCTATCCGATCGGATTAGTTGCTGACTCGTGCGGACAAGTGTCATCCGTGCGGACTGACATGTCATCCGTGCGGACAAGTGTCATCCGTGCGGACTGACATGTCATCCGTGCGGACTGACATGTCATCCGTGCGGACTGACACGTCTGTTTCGCACTCTGAACACTGTTTCCGAGTGTTTAACGGAAGGAATACGTTCGTTTTTTTACTAGGGTAGTGTAATTTCGCACTAACACTTGAAATTTCATCAGTTCCGACCCGTTCTAACAGCCGGGAATCACCCCGTTCCATCAGATCTGGCAGTCCTTGATGGTTTTTCATGGTTAACTCGAAATCGCACAGATTTAGGTGAGATTTGTCATCAAAGCATGTGGAAATCACCCGGATCTGAGTCGTTTATGGTGGGATGAGGTCGCAACTGGAAGTTCATAAGAACTCTTGGTGACATCACCTCAAAAACGCCTCAAATCCGCAGATTTCACGGTTAGAATTTGAGTTTCGAAAGATAGAATGATGTAGAATCGAGTGTAGGTTGTAGAAGTACAAGTTTTAGGTTGAAATCTTACCGGAATCGCGAGGAAATCGAGAGAAAGGGTCCTGGAGCGTGTTTGGTCGAGTGGGAGCTGTCACATCACTGTTCAAGTGATGTGACATGGTATTTATAGGCCACAGAGGAGAAGAAGGGAGTTCTGGCCCGGATTGCCCATCCGTGCGGACGGCCCATCCGTCCGGATGGCTATCCTGACGCGTTGAACTTCTCCGTTTTGATCGTTTTGATAGTTTTCGAAGTGCGTTCTTTCCATAATTAATTTATATTATCATTATATTTGTTATTATTATTATATATATATATATATATCACGAGGGGTCGTATTTACGTATCCATAATCCAAAGTTTCGATAATTAACAATCGGTTTCCGATTCGAGTATGCGATTATTAGCGACGTTTCACGGCCATCAATGAGGGTAGTATAGGTCCTTTCTTGATGTCATCGTGAACGTTATTTCGTGTAGTGCCACAAAGACTGACGGGGTACCGTTTACTTGTATTGTCATCATCGTCATGACGACTGGAGTTGCAGCACTCACCCGAGAGTCCTTGTTAGCGTTAATTGTTTACGTTTGACACATCACGGCCACTGAGGAGGGTAGAATAGGTCCTCACTCACTGCCTCCGTGAGTGTTAGTGTGATATTAGTGTAGCATTGTGACATTGTATTTCGAAAATATGCGATTATCCTTTGAATAGCGATATATACGATATTGTTACATTATGATCCTAATCTCCAGTGCTAGGCGTAACGAGTATAACGAGTAGTAACAACGCACAAAAGTGCGGGTTGTTACAGTCTCCCCTACTTTAGGAAATTTCGTCCCGAAATTAATCCAATAGGTAGGCTTCTAAGAGTTGGTCTCGTATGAGTAGCGATACAGCGAGCGATTGACTGTAAGTTGACAGCGAGGACGTTTCGAATAAGAGAGATCGACTGCGATAGCGAGAAGGCGACGTAAAGACGAAAGTATTAATCCCACGAGTTGGCATTCCAAAGTACCTCGTCTTGTGTAGAATTCGTTAGTTCGATGCGATTGTAATTTGAAAGGTTTCTCATGACGTAGAGTTAACTGAGTCGATCGTTAACCAACGTTACAAGAAGCGTTCGTTTTAGATATTAAAAAGGGATTTAGGATGAAAATCTTTGAAAATTTTCCTTTTAACGTGCGGTCAACAGAGTCGATGTTAACCGACGTTGCAAGGAAGTTTAAGTTTCTAACATTTTAAGGAATTTGAAGATGAAAAACAAGGGTTACGAAAACTCTCCTATGACATGGGTTCCAGCTGAACTCGATGTTGAACCAACATCTCAAGAAAATCTTGTTTTTGATCTTGAAAAAGGTTTCAAGGAAAAATTGAACTCATGAAGCTCCCTTTGAACATGGAGTTAAGCTGATTCGATGTTACCTCCACATTGTGAGGAATTTCACTTGTTCCATGGTTTTAATAAAAGTTTTATAAAAATCAGTTTTAACCTTTTGAAAAGGATGATTTAGCATCAAGCCCCACTTGGCACCTTCCCACGGAAGTTCGTTAATATGTTTAAAACACTTATATATAGGAAGTACCAGCGGCGTATCCACCATGCTTTGCCCATATTATTTCCGTTTCGTGAGGCAGTGTCAGGTGTGCCGATATGACTCGGATAGAATTGCGTTTACTCGGCCCAATCGATAGAAAGTCGGACCGAGCATAAGATAGGATCGAATAGATTAATCCAGCAAGTTGATAAGCGAGGAGCGAATAGCGCGTTTTCGATTAGATTCCTCATTACACCCACATGGCACGTTTCCACGGGAGTTTGCTAACATGGCGAAACACCATGCTTAACCAGGTTAGCTTTGCCTCGTGAAGCGGTGTCATGTGTACTTAATACCATACAGACTGCAATGAACACCAAGCGAGCGATAAGCGGTAGATTATACACAATAGACGATCAGCGATTAGGTGATTAAACGAACAATACAAACACCACACTAGCAATGATGGTGATGATAATCGAATTACGATAAGCGGCAGTTGTTGCGTGCAAGCGATGAAGGTATGCGGTTCGATTTTGATTGATTAACACCACAAAGTTTGACTAACATTAGACCCCACATGGCCCTTTTTCCACGAAAGGTCGCTGATATGGCTAAAACACCCTGCCTTAACCATATGAGCTTCATCTCGTGAAGCGAGGTCATGCGTGCTAACTTAACACGAATATCACAGCTAACGGTATAGCGATAGATTGATACGCAGCAGGCGATATAGATTCACATAATAAGAGATAGAGATTGCGAGATACACAAGGTAAGCGATTTCAACTAGTCGGGTTTGTTTCGAATAAGCTTAACATTACGTTGCGACGCATCACGGTTATCGAGGACGGTAGAATAGGTCCTCACCCGATAATATCATGAGCGTTAGTGTGTTTGATGAGATTGATCGCTATAGACTTACGACTAGTCTTGCGTTGATGCAATTGTCCTGCGAGGTAGACTCTTCAGAGTCCATCGATGAGGCGTTTGCATTGCGTTTGCAGACTTACGACAAGTCTCGTGATGATACGGTTTGTTACGCCTTGCGATTGAGTGTAGTGTGTTGAAAATAATCACAATAGTATAATAGGTCTAATAATGTTCAACTCCACGTGGCACTTTCTTCACGGAACTTCGGTAGTATGATAAAGCACACCTTGCCCGACCCCTACTACTTTCTTCCCGTGTTTTGGTGTCACCTTTTGTCAAAACGCTATGGCACCTTTAGAATTCACTACGATCACCGTGCACTGACCCAAATAATCCCGTGTGCACCCGTGATTATTCGTCCCTTGCACGTTTATCGTACCTCGTTCTAAGGGTGTAGTGAGGGTAAAACACATTATTTCGTGATATAGTATATAGTATGTGTGTGAATCTAGTCTAAGTGCGACGATTAGAGAGTGAAAGAGAGATCGAAGACGAGGGTTAATGTTACGCATAGTGGCCACATCGAGAAATAGAGTAGGTTCAAAACTTAGAAGTTAACGTTGAAAATTGCATCATTACAACTTTATCCTACGCTTGCTAGATGTCTGATGCTGAAGGCTTTTGCTGGAGCTGTTGTTGTTGTACTCGAGTTCACGGTTCGATGCGGCAGTTGCGGGTAAAGTGACCGTAACGGTTGCAGTTATTGCAATAGCGACAGTCAGCCCCAACTGGATGATGATAGGTACACGAGTAACACTGAGGATGAGCTCCAGTGTAGGCTCGTTTTGGAAACATCGGAACTGTTCGAAGAGGTTCCGGTTGCAGCAGTTCGGTTGTTGGTGAGCTCGGGCTTGAATTCTTTCGTTTGCGGCTGGGTTCGTCGGTGTCTTGCGAAGAGATGTCGTCGTTGGGGGATTCGTCTGAAGACTCGCTTGCGGAGTCTTTGGTTGATTTGTCGGAAGATCCATCGGCAGATTTGTCAGAAGAATCGGCAGCAGATCCGTCCGAAGAATCGTTAGCAGATTCGTCAGGAGAATCGTTAGCTAATCCATTAGAAGAATCGCCAGCAGACTTGTCAGAAGATTCGTCAGTAGATTCATCAGAAGATTCGTCAACATGTTCGCCTGAAGGATTACTGGTGATTGCTTGATGAGCTTGCTTGACAGGATTCTTGGAGAAAAACCCTTCCACGAGTCGTTTGTTGTTGATTTCTGCGGCTAAGCGATAGGCTTCTTCGATGGTAGTAGGTCTTGCAGCTTCGACAAAATCACCCACACACTCAGGCAAGCCAGGAATGTACTTCGCGATGGCCTTTTCCGAAGTGTTGACCTGGCCTGGGCAGATTATGCTAAGCTGTTTAAACCTTGCGGTGTAGCCAGCATTGTCACCTTTTGCTTGCTTGATCTCCCAAAACTCGTTTTCTAGCTTCTGGATTTCGTGAGGGGGACAATACTCTTTCTTCATGAGCTCTTTCAGCTCATTCCAAGAGAGAGCGTAAGCTGCGGAGATCCCACGCTTGTTACGTTCGGTGGTCCACCAGTCGAGTGCTCGTGATTGAAATACTCCGGTAGCACAAGTAGTACGGAAACTATCGGGACACCCACTTTGACGAAGGGTAACTTCGATAGAATCGAACCACTGGAGTAGTTGAGTTACACCTCCCTCACCTGTGAATTCCATCGGGTCACAGGCTTTGAAGTTTTTGTAGAGAAAAGTAGATTGCGGCTCTCCTGTCTTAACGTCTTCCGAAGCTCGAGAGTGGCTGAGAGAGTGCACTCGAGCGGCTATTTGAGGAATAAGCTTACTCACTTCCTTAGTCACAAGTGATGCAATCCTCTTATCGGCGCGTCGTTTGGCTCTTCTCCTGGCTATTCGTCTCGAGGTAGAGTTGTTGGAAGTCATCTAGACAGGAAGAGACTTGGAATGAGATTCGATCATAATGATTTTTGAGTTTCGCGATGTGATTGAGCGCGTTCAAAACTTGTGCGATAGTATAGTAGTAATGCGAGTCACATAGGAGCCACATAGGAGACACGAAATCCCTAAGTTCTCACACATTGACTTGTTTGTTTATACGTATATATATATATATATCTATATAGATGTAATTTGTAATCATACGCATACAGGTTGACTTAGAATAGGCGAGGTCGCGTTGAAGTGAGAAAACGATAGCGAAGGCGATAGATTATGCCTTTAGTTTTGTTGCGAACATTCGGGTTTCGTTTTAGATTGCGATGGCTGTGCGAATTGTGCGTTTATAAAGTAGGGAGTGAAAATCGTTAAATCGAGAAATCGATAAAGCGTAAAGTTTCAAATCGTAAATAAGTTCTAACCATTGGTAAGATTGACGGTTCGTATGCTAGAGTGCCTTGGGTGTTTAGGCGTCGACTACCCAAGGTAACCCAACTATATTCAACAGGTTCGTGCGCGCGCGTTGACCTAGAAGACTCCATGCTTCCACTGGGATGCGGCTCATGGCATTCGTCTTCCTAGTCATCGCGTGGCTCGAGTTATTGCAATAGTCGAGTCCTTGGTGAGAGCTTTTGAAAACCAGTTTATAGGGAGTGGAACGACTTATTAAGGTACGGGTTTCACCCCTGTCTTAACAGTTTCGTTCCTAATTGTGGTTATGCTCTTCGAATAAATTCGTGAGTTCCACTAGATTTTCGAAATGGAGGCTTTCGTCGAGATGTGGACGTCACTCCTAACTCGATGAAAGGTTCTCGTGCTAGAAAAATGCGCTGAGTGAGCAATCCTATCGAGAGTTCTTGGTTTTCACGCCTGATCTCGACTGGATCGCTCGGTTTCGTTATGCGAGTATTTTCGAAAACGTGTGTATTGTGTCGGCCTTAGGAAAGGCTAAGTAGTATTTCAGCCTTAGGAAAGGCTTCTTCGCGTGAAGTTGTAGTATGCGGTGTTCACACAAAGTTGTAGCTTTTAGCAATTTCGATCGAGAGTATCAAGTAAGCCCAATACAAACCCCACCGGGTTTGTATGAGTCGGCCTGTTGGTACTTAGACTATAGACTAGGTCAATTTCTAAGACGTCGACCCGGACTAGGTCGAGTCTGGCCTAATTCCCTATAGTTAGTGCTCTGTTACCAATCTGTCACACCCCAACCGATGGCGGAATCATCGGGGTGCGGCACTAGGCGAATCAGATTGCTCAAGAGAATCCATAACAACTATCTTGCGATAATATTTAATACATTCGTTATCCCATACTAACAAATAATACAATCACATAAGTTATCACAGATTTCTTGTCATCTCGAACAATACAAATCCGACAACCTAGATTTTAGTTGAGTTTCTAGACTCCCTAGCTTGATTGGATATAGTCTGCGATCTAACCTGCAACATACGTTAAAATATTTGTCAATACAAAAGTATTGGCGAGTATACAGGTTTGATAAGTATAGCATAATAGATTTAAAGAGCTGCGAATTTCCACATGCATAAACGTAATACACGACATATATACTCACAAAACTGATACTACCAACTAAGTCCTCGATGCTCGAATGTACGATGGCATAACTAGACCCCGTCGGGCGCAATAGTACTATACTAGTCGTGGTGGGACGTCGCGAGTATAAGCCCTAGCACATATGCAACTAGCATCACGTATATCTATGCATAACAGTTATTCGCAAGTGATAATTCGATTGATTGAATAGTTCGTTTGATAAGTTCGATTTGTTAGAAACGTATGTTACACCCAAAATTCGATTAAAAAGGGTTCAAGTATACTCACAGTGCGTATTTAGCGGGAATACAACTTGTTTGGGTCGGTTGCGAGTGCGTCTGCGTTAATCATTGAAGGATATAGTAAACGATGTACGGTTAGGCGAGATTAGCATTGAAAAGTCAGTCATCTGGTCGGATGGTGCTCACCCATTCGGATGGGCTCATCCGATCGGATAGCATATGGACCTGAGTCGGATGGCTGTCATCCGGTCGGATGGCTGTCATCCGGTCGGATGACAGGCTATCCGATCGGATTAGTTGCTGACTCGTGCGGACAAGTGTCATCCGTGCGGACTGACATGTCATCCGTGCGGACTGACATGTCATCCGTGCGGACTGACATGTCATCCGTGCGGACAAGTGTCATCCGTGCGGACAAGTGTCATTCGTGCGGACTGACACGTCTGTTTCGCACTCTGAACACTGTTTCCGAGTGTTTAACGAAAGGAATACGTTCGTTTTTTTTACTAGGGTAGTGTAATTTCGCACTAACACTTGAAATTTCATCAGTTCCGACCCGTTCTAACAGCCGGGAATCACCCCGTTCCATCAGATCTGGCAGTCCTTGATGGTTTTTCATGGTTAACTCGAAATCGCACAGATTTAGGTGAGATTTGTCATCAAAGCATGTGGAAATCACCCGGATCTGAGTCGTTTATGGTGGGATGAGGTCGCAACTGGAAGTTCATAAGAACTCTTGGTGACATCACCTCAAAAACGCCTCAAATCCGCAGATTTCATGGTTAGAATTTGAGTTTCGAAAGATAGAATGATGTAGAATCGAGTGTAGGTTGTAGAAGTACAAGTTTTAGGTTGAAATCTTACCGGAATCGCGAGGAAATCGAGAGAAAGGGTCCTGGAGCGTGTTTGGTCGAGTGGGAGCTGTCACATCACTGTTCAAGTGATGTGACATTGTATTTATAGGCCACAGAGGAGAAGAAGGGAGTTCTGGCCCGGATTGCCCATCCGTGCGGACGGCCCATCCGTGCGGACGGCCCATCCGTCCGGACGGCCCATCCGTCCGGACGGCCCATCCGTCCGGATGGCTATCCTGACGCGTTGGACTTCTCCGTTTTGATCGTTTTGATAGTTTTCGAAGTGCGTTCTTTCCATAATTAATTTATATTTGTTATTATATATATATATATATATATATCACGAGGGGTCGTATTTACGTATCCATAATCCAAAGTTTTGATAATTAACAATCGGTTTCCGATTCGAGTATGCGATTATTAGCGACGTTTCACGGCCATCAATGAGGGTAGTATAGGTCCTTTCTTGATGTCATCGTGAACGTTATTTCGTGTAGTGCCACAAAGACTGGCGGGGTACCGTTTACTTGTATTGTCATCATCGTCATGACGACTGGAGTTGCAGCACTCACCCGAGAGTCCTTGTTAGCGTTAATTGTTTACGTTTGACACATCACGGCCACTGAGGAGGGTAGAATAGGTCCTCACTCACTGCCTCCGTGAGTGTTAGTGTGATATTAGTGTAGAATTGTGACATTGTATTTCGAAAATATGCGATTATCCTTCGAATAGCGATATATACGATATGGTTACATTATGATCCGAATCTCCGGTGCTAGGCGTAACGAGTATAACGAGTAGTAACAACGCACAAAAGTGCGGGTTGTTACAGTCTCCCCTACTTTAGGAAATTTCGTCCCGACATGGCTACTTGACCCAATATAAGCAATTGGTGAGAGAACATCATTGTTCATAAATTAATCTTCAACAGAACATATCACATACGACCCAACATGGCTACTTGACTCGGTTAAAGCAGCAAGTTTTGCAATAAACCTAATAAAAATTAATTTAAGAAACCATAATCTAAAATGAACAACAAAATATAAATAAAAATTTAGTTGATACAATTAGAAAAATTAAAATAATAAATTTTGTTCACTTTTTCTTGAATGTCAGCATCCGATCAAAATTGTCGTTAATGAAAAGCCGTGTACCATCAAAATTTGTAGATATCCCCCATTTACCTGTTATTAAGTAACATAAATAAACATCACATTTACTCGAGATCTTGAAGCTTAAGATTGAGGCGTTTTCAAATTAACATAAGATTATAACCCAACTTTGATCAAAACAAAACCTCAATTTCAAATAGAAAAATGTGACAATAAAAATAAGGTTTTTTTATTAGTACTCAACAAATGATCGTTAAATAATTAATTAAAAGTGTAATACCATATAACAAAACAAATATTATATATATTTTGATAAAAATAAATAAATTATCTGCATCAAAATTATTTGTCATTCTATTGTAGTTTCCATTTTACTTAAATATGATTGTCAATTAATAAAGAAACAAATTTATCTAAAATAACTTTGATATGTTATTGCATTATAAATGGAAATATTACTTTACAAAACTTTGGAAATTACGAATAGACAAAATCGACCAAATAATTTAACATAAATAAATTATCATTGTTTTGTTAATTATTATAAATATTTACAAGTTTCCTAAAATTAATAATAAGTTAATAAAAATATAAGATATACATCTAGAAATAAGTCAACATACAAATTCAAACATCAACTTATTTGGTAATTTTACTGTTATGTTTTATCGTGTGTAAGATATATTCAATTGTTGTATTTTTTAATAAAATATATAAAACTAACATTCGTATTGAAAAAAATACATAAGTAACTATCATAATTCAAACAAAATATCGAATCAGAAATACTCACATCAGAAAAAACTATGGAGGACAGACTCGGTTCAGAAATAAAAACATTTGTTTTTCGTGTAGGATCAACCTATAAAACAAAAGAGTATAAAAAATATTAATATAGAATGAATTAATACATTGACTTATATAATACTTAAGTAATCAGATATACATGGGAGTTATTCTTCGGTATCAAAAATTTGTCCAGATCTATCTCAAAGTTGCTTTTGGCCTGAAAAATGGTAAACGTATAAAAAATGTAAAGTAATCAACTTAAATTCATAAAAAATATAATTAAGTAACTGAACAAAAACCTTTAAACTTAGATTTTCATCGACAACAACATTTGTTTTCCCCTTCGGATCATCCTAAGAAACATAAAACATTAACGGTTTAAAAAGAAAAAATATAGGTAAAACAATTTAGTTAATTACAGACTCCTATAAATGAACACAAACCTTTAAACTTTGATTTTCATCACAAACAACACTTGCTTTGCCTATCGGGTCGGTTTTTTTATCCCAGTCATCTTTGAACTACATATAAGGGAAAAAGTGTTTAACAATATAATAAGAATAATAATTAAAGTTAATAAAATATGAAAAAAAAAAAACAATGACAAAAAATTACCTTCTTCTTAAGGTCTTCCATTTCAAGTAGAGATGAGAAAAATTTATCAAACTTCGAATCATCAATATCCTACACAATTAACAATAAACAAATGTATAAATACAAAAAAAAAATATTTGTGATAAGTTTTAATAAATTAGATTAAAATATAGGGGTTTACATTGAACACAGACTCAAAACTTGCCAACTGAAATTTGTCGTCTTCACATTCAACAACAACACTTTCCTGAAAGTAAGTTCCGGCAGTACTACACTTCTCCTTATGTTCGGACTACAAAAAAGATAAAAAATAACAATGTGTGAAATTCAAGATCTACTTGTAAGCTCGCGTTAATAACTAAATAATAGTGTAGATGTATAATTCTAACCGCAATAACCAAATCATCACCATCATCACCATAGATCGAGTCATCCAAAACAACTAACTCAACCTTGTTGTTCTGAATTTGAGTACCGGTTAGATGATTAAAGACTGAAAGCTCAAAAATTTTATTTCCAGCCATTGAAAAGACAAAGATAGATCGCCTGTCTAAGGCAAGATCGTTTACCATCTCAGAACATCCATGAGTAAAAACACAGCTGTCAGTTAATCCGTATATCTTAACGTTCCAAAATCTATCTCCTAAATAAAGAGTTGATTGACTATCTTTGAAATTTTTCCCATAAAATTGCCTCCAAAATTCATCAGCCATGACCTGCATAGGCAGTAATAATTAAAAATTAATTTAAAAACCAATATACAGAAAGAAAACATTATTCATCATACTGATTGTATGATATACTACTTACAATAACGTCTTCGTCAGGTATGATTTTGGATATAAAGCAGTCTTGATGAACAAATGATTTAAACACCATTAGAAAGAATGATGATGGTTCAAATGACTGTGGTGAAGCCATCAGCAAGAACAGGGCCAACATCAGTTTTTTTTCAGTCTTACAAACCATAACTTGTTGCCATCAACAATCTTAACTGAATCCTTGTAAGGTGGTTGGTCTCCCCAAATCATTCAAGCAAAGTCATTAGGTATTTGCTATGAGTTTAAAACAAAATAAAAAATAGACAAACATCAGTTTACTAAAAATATGATTAGTAATTAGAATACCAATAACCGTACCAAAAATATCCGGTCATCTTCCTCAATAAGCTTTAAAAATAAAGGACTGTTGTTCATGGAATCCATATCTGAAAATTAAATATGAAGGTTTTTTACAAAATTAAACGGTAAAGTATTTATAGAAACACAACCAATATTTCTCAATAAGCTTTAAAACTTATCTCAATAGTTTTGTTATTACAGATTCACCCACTATTGTTGGTAGGGTAGCCAATGCAGATGCAGCCTATATTCTTATCTTGAAAATAGAAGAATCACTGAGCGAAGTAAAAGAATACAAAAAACTGAAGGAGCCCTATGCAGAGCAGAGTAAACACAAAATCCAAACACCTATTAGTTCATCAAAGCACTTATTCTGCAATCCAAATAAAAAAAACCCGGTAAAATAAGTTTAAAATATACCTTCACATTATGTTTTATATCCAAGTCAAAACACAAAATAATACATTGAAAGAAATTATAAAGCAAGAGAATTCAAGTAATAGAAATATAGAATTTTGGTGTTAATTACCTTAGCGCCATCCCCTGTAAGAGGAAGAAAATAATCAATTAACAAAGAAACCTTCTTATAGCACTCCATCAATTCTGTCCCATTAAAGATGAAATAAGTTAATTGAAAAAGGAATGGCTAAACGGATGAAACACATTAATGGTTTACTTCCAAATTTAAATTTAAAAAATGATTGACTTCCAAATTTAAAATCAAACACATTAATGGCAAACTTCAAAATTTAAATTTTAAATTTTGATTGACTTCGAAATTGAAAATTTAAAATCACACACATTAATGGTTTACTTCAAAATATAAATTTAAAATAATAATTGACTTCAAAATTAAAAATTCAAAATTTAAAAACTGAAAATCAAATCATTAATATCCAATCCCGTAAATCAAGCAAACTTATTAGGAAAGTCTAACCTTGCCAAACAAACTTAACCGACATGGTACCAATTTCCAGCCACCGCAAGCATATCTCTGTCCAACGTAGTTGCAGCCAAAAACTCCGGACCATCCAAAATAAACTAAACTAGCTCTATGGTGATGATGCTATATATGTATAACAAAAGCTGATTAAAAGTAATAGTCCATTATTTTTAAAACTAAAAGCATTCAAGAAGTTAGGTCATATATTAGGGCAATATAGACGAACCTTTTAAAAAAACTTTTAAATCGTCTCGTTAAAGCTCAATTTGCCACAATCATTTACCTAAACACATATTGAAAATAAAATAGATGAAGATCCATATTAAGGAATTTCATGATCAATCAATTAACCTACACTTTTTTACCAGAATCTCATAATTATTACCTACAATTTTTAACATCTTATTACCAAAATCTCATACAAAGATTGACATGGAAATTAGTAGTGACCATTAAAATCAAATGTCTGACTAAATATATTATATAATGTGAACAAATTATGACGAAAATAACAGTATAACATGTGAAGTAAGAACCCTAGCGATGAAATTAGGGCATATCGAAGTAAAAACATAAAAAAACACTAAAAGAAAGAATACAATTGAATCGGATAAAGAGGACTCACAGTAACACCAAACCGATTAGAAACACACCTGCTTACAATCGACGGAGAGATGGACCGTTTCATCAATCAAACTTTAGTAAAGGAACAAAATTTAACAAAGACTTATTACATTAACAACAAAATCATAGAAGGATTGAACTAAAAACATACTTGAATCGTGAATCCGCGGTGAACAATTGAAGGAGAATCGCGTTTTGATGACCGGCAGAGAGAATCTTGTGAAGAAAAAAACGAATCTGCGTTTTTTATGGTGATCCATTACAGAGGGCGACAAAGAAGAGCGGTGTTAGGGTTTTGAAAAAAAAAACTTAGTTCCACCTAATAGTCATCAGCTGAACTTTTGGGAAGAATGAATTGAATTAAAAGAGGATTTGGTATTAGGGAGATCGAATATACCTTAATAAAGATGAAGGAGAATGAAGATTATTGACTCGGAATGGCAATGCTTGAATCGTATGCTTGAACCAGAACAAAGATGAAAGGAGAATGGAGATGAATGTGGTGTCTAGGGTTTTGGAAAATAACATATAGAATCCATTTTATGTTGACCCGACCCAAATCCATTCAGATCCCGCGTCCATTTGTTTTAAAATCGTGAATGTAGAAGCAATTTGTGATTTCCCTCCTAAACTCTCCAAAAAAACTTGCCACATCAGCAAAAATGGCCAAAATCAAATGCCACATAGCCCACATCACATCTCATTTATATATATATATATATAGATGTCCCTCTATTTTTTTTTTTGAAAGGCAAATTTCATTACCACCAAAGAAAAAGGCGGCATCTCCAAGCTAGAGACAAACCGCCAGGAAACAAGTTACATCAAATGAAACAAAAATTACACCAACGTTTCCAATCTACCGTATCCTTCTTAAATCGACTCTTGTACCAAAGATATCCCAAAGATTTAATATCTGACACTATGGTAACCACGTCCGTATCTATATTAGAGAAAACCTTCTCGTTCCTTGCCTTCCATATTCGCCAAGAAGTCAAAACAATAATGCCATACACTACCTCTTTTTTTGAATCCGTAACCATCATATAATCGGGTATACTTAAAGCATCAGTGACAGAGAATGCGAAAAAAGGTGATATTTTGCACCATGATGATATACCAATCCAAACTCCTGTTGCCAATCTGCATGCTGTAAACAAATGATCCGGTGTTTCGTCCACATCACCACAGAAAACACACAAGCCATCCCCCACTCAAATGTTTCTCTTACGTAAGGCATTCATTGTCGGAATTCTATCCATTGACGTCCGCCACATAAATACGTTACATTTGTTCGGAATCCATTTACACCACTTATAAGTAAAATTATCATTCGTCGTAGCATCTCCCTTAAGCCATTCTCGAATCGCTCGTACCGAAAAATCTTTGTTTGCACCATTGTTCCACGACCAACCATCATTGTTCCGGTTCAACTTGACATTGGAAATCTTTCTATGCAAATCAATCAATTCAGTAACCTCCTCGTGTGAGGCCGGGTATGACCTCCAATTCCATCTAACTATGCTCCTTTGATCGTCTGTTTCAATTCTTTCGTCTACCTTACATAACTTGTCTTTCTCGAGCCTAAAAAGAGCTGGATACAAAGATTTTAGCGGCGCGGCTTCTAACCAAGGGTCAACCCAAAACTGGACCATCTTGCCATTGCCCACTATGCCTCGGATCTTCTCAATGAATGAAAATCCTTGAATCTTCAAATGCGAGCCAAACTTCACAATTTTTGTCCACGTTCCCGAGTATCTTTTGCTACTAGGAAAAGCTTCCCAATTCCTTATCGAACCATGAATAGCATCAATCACCTTTTTCCATAACGCTTCGTGTTCTATCCGATATCGCCATAACCATTTTAAGATCAACACATTGTTTAGATCAAGAAGCTTATTAAGACCCAACCCTCCATCTTTTTTAGGCTTCGTGACAATGTCCCACGCTACCCAATGAACCTTACTTTTTTCTTCACTTCCTCCCCAAAGAAATCTTCTTATTATCGCTTCGAGTTTGTTAGTCACCGTAACCGGGGCTTTATATAAAGAAAAATAATAAGATGGAAGACTTTCTAGAACCGAAGAAATGAGAGTAATCCTTCCGGCCATAGACAAGATACTAGCCTTCCACCGAGATAATCTTCTATTAAAAACGTCGATGATGGTTTCCCAATTCTTGATCCGGTTCATATTAGCACCCACTAGGATTCCCAAATATTTAAACGGAGCCGCACCCGGTCTACATCCCAAACCACTCGCCTTAGAAGCAACCACTTCTGTACTTTTGCCCACACCAAATAAACTTGATTTTTGGAGGTTTATTCGAAGACCGGAACAAAGATGGAATATACGCAAAATTCTCTTTAGCGCCTTGAAATTAAATTGAGACCATTCCCCCATGACCATCGCGTCGTCTGCATAAAGGAGATGAGATACCAACGGCCCTCCATTAGGAAGACGAACCCCGTCAAAAGCCCCACTGTCACACGCCTTGCGGATCATACTTGACAATTCCTCCATCACAATAATAAATAAAAAGGTGAAATCGGATCCCCTTGCCTTATACCTTTCCCACAACTGAATTCGAAAGTTGGCGACCCATTAACAAGTGTAGACGACGGAGCTGACGATAAAATACCAAAGATCCATTTACACCACACTTCAGGAAAATTCATTTGACGCATAATCGATATCAAGAACTCCCAGTTGACATTGTCATAAGCTTTCTCGAAATCAATTTTGAACAAGAACAGCTCCTTACCCACCCTATTCGCCCATGAAAGAATCTCACTAATAATCAAAGGGCCGTCTAGAATATACCTTCCAGATAGAAAAGCGGACATATATCTATTTAAGTTCTAAAACTCGGATCTTTTAATGCAAAATGATATTTCTCAACAATAATCAGATCTGAAACATCAATTGTTTGATGTTTGACCCGAAAATATGATAGAAAACTAAGACACTTTAAAGAATAAGCAAGAACACAATAAGAAGCTTTGAATATAGTCTAGAAAGATCTACAATACGATTACAATTTTGCTAATCAGCCCAAAAACACACACGTAATAGTGGAAATGATAATCCAAAAGCCTAACCTTCAAATGACAAAGATGGAACCTATTTATAGACTATTATCTGGGGCATGTAAGATTAAATATTTATTTATTTATATTTAATCTAGTAGCCATCATTATCATTTATATAATATAGATCAAAATATATAAAACCTATAATAAATTAGTTGGTATTTGTTGATGGGCCAGATTACCCTAATTAACTAATTGGGTTTCCCCTTGGGTGTATATAAGGAGATTATTAGAGAGGGATTAGGGTTAGACATTCATAACATCAACACTAAAATCGCCTCTCCTCTCTCTCCATTACTACGAGTTCTTCAACCCTAAAGAACTCGGTACTACCATCAAGAAGATACATCCTGAAGGGGAACCAGACCAATCTGACGAACATGACGTCTACTTCCCTCTCTGGTGTTGTTGCTGGCTTACCAGTGATGCGTGTGAAGTGTTATATATATTAGGTGTATATTTTAAGCCCTTTTTAACACTTATTTTAGCCAAGTTTTAAATTTATAAAACACGATATTTCACTAACACTAAACACACATATGGGCAAGTGCACCCATCGTTGAGTGTAGTATAGCGTTGGTAAGATACCGAGGTCGTCCAAGGACACAAGAGCTTTTAGTACCGGTTTATCCTCAACGTCTAATCAAAATAAAAGTTTAGAAAAATGTTTAAAACTAGGAAAAATAAAAACTAACTAAAATGCTGAAAATAAAAATAAAAGAAAAACAGATAGACAAGATGAATCACTTGGTTCCGACTCGTATCTAGTATAACCTTTGATTATTTCCGCACTTTTGCACATAATTAAGAGATTATCTTAGTTATTGTAGTAGGCTCCTCTTTTGAAGGTGACGTTACCCTCACCCCAGTAGTTTGAGTCAGCAATGATACAATCCTAAAAGGGTGGATTATTGGAAGATAATGAATTAAGTTATTAATGCAGTATTGTGGTAGGCCCCGCTTTTGGCGGTGACGTTACCCTCGGCTAAGTAGTCTGAGTCAGCAGGGATACAGTCCTAAGTAGCCGGGTTATAGTATTAATAGTAGTTAACTTATGAGGGGATCAAAGAGTTTGGACCCCCGCCATCCAATATCGTGAAGTATTGAAGGAGGTCCTACTAAATTTGACCCAGGTCCATTGCAGGACCTCTAAACGCTGAACAATGGCAAGACCTTTACCAAACCGTTCCCTTAACCCCCGACCAGGTAGCCAACATACCTCCATATAGACCGTGGAGATATGAATGGTGAAAATCCTTTATTTTATATAGACAGTAAAATAATGCCAAGACACCACGGACAAACGATAAGGAAAGATCACCTTCAACATAAGTAACTAGTTATTAAAGTCATTAATACAAAACCAAATAAAAAGTGCAAAAGATTAGAAATAAAAAGTATTATACTAGACACTTTGTCTTCACCAAGTGATGTAAGAGACTTAGGCAAACATGGCCTTGATTGTCAAGAACTCTTACGATCAATCTTGGATCCCGAGATGACTCACACACTCTACGATGGACAATGGATGATGGTGGTGGATGATGGTGTTGTGATGGTGGTGGGTGGTGGATGAAGTGTGAGAGAGGTGGTGTGCCAAGGGATGAGATGAAATGAATCCAAGCACTCCTATTTATAGGCTGAACAGAGAGCTGGGCACGGCCCCGTGCCTGTCTGACACTCTCTCTCCTCATTAATTGTAATTCGCAATTACAATAAATGCGCCTGCTGTACTTTCGACACGCCCCCGTGTCCGCTGAGCACGGCCCGTGGTGGGCAATAGAAGCTTCTATAGATTTGTCTTTTCTGCTGCTTCTTGGGCACGCCCCCGTGCTGGCTGAGCACGGGGCGTGTTCAGACTTCTGCCTTCTCCATTTTGCTTTGGAATGTGCCGTTGAGGGGTCGGGCAGTCCATTAATGTTCCTTTCCTTGTATTTATGTTGGATTTAGCTGTCTTTTTGCTTCTTTTGTGTTTTTTGAGCTCATTTAATCCTGAAAATACAAAAGGAAGACAAAAACACTCTTTTTCCAATATTAGTACTTAAAAAGGGTTAGTTTTATGCCTTGTTTGATGTAATTTATATGTTGCATTTTGCACACATCACCAGGTACACAATCATTATCTATTTTCCATCAAATGTTTATTGAATTGATCAACATGTGGTATCAGAGCATATGTTGATTACATCAATTCAATCAAGGAATTCATCGTATTGAATTAAAGGAATTGGAAAAAAATAAAGATCTTTTTTTTCTGTTTTGCGATTCATGATCCGAAAATTGATTTGAAAATTAAACCATTTAAAATTAATTTGGTCCCTTACGGCGGCTGACATTGGTGCCAAATTAATATCTTACTTCTATAATTTATTAAAATTGGTTTTCACTTTGAAACCAAATCAAAATATTATTTTCTGAATGGTGCATAATGAATTTTTTATTTAATTTAATCGTATTCAATTAATTGAATCCTTCTTTTGATTTATACTTTAATTTAATGTGTAAATCGATTACTTGCTCAGCAATGTAATCTTAAATTAATTTTATGTTGAAATTAACTTGCCTTATTGCCATTCAGATAAATGTTTGTTATGATATCATTAGGATTTGATTATGTTTTCTAAAATTATATATCTTTATCTCCAAGTTTCGAATAAAATATAATTTTAATTATAATCGAATAATTAACTTGGATAGATAAACTTAAGATATTTTGAAATTATAATCAAAATCCCTTAAAATTAGCTGTTTCAAACTTGTCACAATAAACAGCTGTTAACGGTGGATTCGAAATCATCAATGTAACTAATCGCACAAGTTTCCCTTAAGTCGCACAAGATCAGATCACATGAGATATGATCTGATCGCACAAGGGCAATCGCACAAGACAGTCGCACAAGATTTGTACAACTAATTAAGCACATTGTACAAGTTAAGACTGCATAATCGCACAAGACTTGGGCCTCATACACATTGATCATCAGGTCCTTAAATCTTCATAACTCGAGACCGTGGTTGTGACTCGAGACCTCATTATGACTCGAGATCTCATAAAATACAGTAGTCGAGACCATGGTTCCGACTTGAGACAAAGGTTGCGACTCGAGACCTCATAACTGACTCGAGATCTCATAACTCAGTCGAGACCTAACTCAAGACCTGATTCGAAACCTCATTATTTTAGACTGTTTAATGTGAACTAAGACTTAGCTATTAAATAATTGGTTTTGTAAATACTTAGTTAATTAATAAGGATCAAATAATGCTTTACAAAACCAAAATGGCTTAACTTGAATGAGCTTCTGATGTATCACTTCTGGCCAAAGCTGATTTGATGCATCTATTTATTGTTCAAGAATTATAGAAGCTATGTTAATTATGCATTACAAACGTGAATGTCTTACTTCTGGCCAAAGCTGATTTAATTCATTTATGTCTAGCATACTTAACAAGTGCATAACTAAAGTGATTGTCTCATTTCTGGCCAAAGCTGATTTGTCACAATTACTTTGCACACATGCTTAAATGATTACACTTCTGGCCAAAGCTGATTTGTTTTCGTTTAAGTAGAACTTTAAATAAGTCTATTATTTTGATGTTAGTAATAGACATATCACAACCTCTTTACATAATGATCCTTATATCAATGATCTTTCATTAATTTTATGATCATTTCGTCTGCCTTATTTTTTTTAGTACCCATAATTTTACTCACTTCTATAAATCAATATTTCATCCACTCTAATTTCTAAACCTAATATGTTTTTGCTTTACTTAAAGTTTTTATAAGAATTAGCTCTTAAATTAAATCCTTGATTATCCCTTAAGACACGATAATCCTACTGCTCTTTTCTGATAATGATTACTACAGAAGAAAAGTAGAGCATGATGAATAAGACAAATCAAACATGATGTCTCTCATGATAATCAAGAACTCTCTAACATAAATGCTATCACTAAAAGATCATTCCAGATTAAGTTTTTCCTAAGACTAATCTATTATCTGTGGAATAATAACAAGAATTCCTAAGATGCATGCCTTCATTTAAAATTCTAAATTATAAAGTTAAGTGGTTTATGTGAATACATCATAATGTACAATGCCATGACCCATAAAGTTAAGGGCTTACACATGGAAATAAGTACAATTTTCAGTACATTACATACTAAGATTTTCACTTGTACAATTTGATGCCTTATAAATCAACTATAACACTCAAAAATACCAAAGTATAATCAGTGTGTTGATAAGCAACATATGTACAAAGAAATAAATGTTTGAAACTGGAAAATAAGATGTTGTTCACCTTACAACTACTAAAGCATTAAAAGAGGATTGTTCTAAGGTCCATAGTCAAAATACAAGTACAAGATTCCAACTTTAAGGTTCTTCAAGGGAAAATTTCACTACATGATTATGTCATTAGACTAGGCATAAGCAACGAGACTATCCATTATTCAGAAGAACGGTTGGATAAGTTAATTAGGTAGTCACTTACTAATGATATTTAAGTCTGGTAATTTTAATATTCCAATTAACACATGATTAGTTGACTCTAGTTCCATAAGTTTCCTTACCATAACTCGACAAATAACTAACATGAGAGTTAGTGACAAAATTAAATGTTAAAGGCTATAAGAACCATAATAAGCAGTCTTCTAACAACGCCTTTCGATACCTTATAAATTCTGAATATTAATCAGAATGTAGTATCATAATTAAGCAATGTTATGAATGTTGTGAGGTTTGCATAGTCAACATAAAGTCACACTTACCTTAAACTCTCATTTTATTTGTTCTAAATATCTGGATTGAAACATTACTAAGATGAAACTAGATGATACCTTATACTTTCACAACTTTTGTCATCATGCAAATGAGGATTTGACAAAAGGAAAATGAGACTTATAAATTTCATCCATTATAACCAAAGTTCATGAGAAATCATGACATGGTTAATGAGGATGATTATTCAACTAATCTCATTCTAAGTGATTTTAAATCATGACGTTACAGTCCTAAATATTACTTGGCTTAAGGAATAAGTATGGGTCCATCATAAGTCATTCATTGACATTCGTGGAACTTATTCCAAATGGAATATTCAGACATAATTCATTTATCATTTAAAAGACTATCAACTTGTATCTAAATTTTGTCGCGTATGACCCATGGTCTTAAAGAAATCTATTCATATATGTACTTAATAAGATTTCTATTAAATATGTCCCTAAAATTTCTTATGATATCTGGACATTAAAGAAATCAAATAAAGTCTAACGTATATATGATAGGTTCCCACGTCACGTAGCTCATTGAAACTTCTCTTGTAGCATTTCTATAGATATTAAAGATCAGTGGGAGCATTAAGTGTCTTAATAATAACTTGCAATAGTTGCAAGAGGTGGGGGAGTGAAAATTTTACATTACCTAAATTTACACTTCTTGTACAAGACACTGCTCCATCTTGACACTGTTCTATCATAACTTGCCTCCTTAAAATCTAATGCTACACTTACAAAAGTTTCATTGTTGCTTAATTGTGGGCACACTTAGATTTCTTACCTAAACTAACATAATCTTCAACAAGAGAAACTACAACGACTAACGTCATTAATTTGTGTTTCTCTATTAGAATTTGTTGGTCATTAAATATTGACCCTAAGCATGCTGAGTTCCTAAAGATTTCTAAGGTCAGTGGGAGCAGTCAAAGTCCTTATCATGACTTGCAAGGAATACAAGAGGCGGGGGGAAGAGTGTTATTAAATTTTACTCCGAATTTAACTCCGATTACACCTCTTGTACACCATACTGCACCAACTCTTACAAACTTAGAATCCTGAAAATGATAGCAACCTAACCAAGAGCTAATCCATAAAACTGAAACTTCTAATAAACCCAATAATCAACTCAGGAGGTCATCCAGGTTTAAAAACCTACTAACTTTGATGATTACATAACCTCCCTAATTGAAGTTGAAATGGACTTTGGAAAAGTTTACCGATCCTATCTCTTCTAATTAAGCCATTAGTGTCAATCAATCTTCTGAATTGAATAAAATAGTTTTCTAGTAAAACTGATTTTATGTGTTCGCATAACGTTTGGGATTTGATTGAATTACTTAAGAGTGTTCATAACTAAACCAAATCCTAATATATAAACATTAAGACACAAAGAAGCATGATTGATTGTCAAAGGTTATACTCAGGAAGAGATATATTATTAAAGAATCTTTCTTACATATCTAACAAAAGATTTCTTTTAGGATCATCACTGTTCTAGTAGCTTATAATAATTTTGAGCTACATTAGATGAACAATAAAACAACTTTCCCTAACAACTGGCTGACACATTTACATGTTCATAAAACAACCTGAAAGTTCTAAACTTAAGGTTAAAGAACAGTTTGTCTATAAGCCAATAAAATCTATGTATGGGTTAATGCAAACATCATAATGTGATGAAATCTTAACGTAATTATTTTCATCAAGAATCAAGTGGATTAATGTACCTACATCAAAATGAGTGGGAGCAACTAAGATACACTTGTCTATATAGATGACAAGTATATGTTACATAAGTCAAAGTATTGTTGTCACAAACTTTGATATAATAGATCTCAGAGATATCTCTTACATAATAGATATCATAACATGTTGAGATAGACCAAATGGGACATTACTTCCGTTCCATAAGTTTAACATTAAATTGGTCCTTGCATATGTAACAAACAATACTGCTCTCCTTTAGAGGATAATAGGATAAATGAGATTATTTCCTTACGCTTCATTAATTAGAAGCCTTATGTAAGTTTAAGTCTATACTCGTTTAGATATTACTCACATTGCAACACATTAGATATGTCTAGATAAACGTGAAGCATCCAATAGAGTATTATAATATCTTTAAAAGAAACGAGAGGCTATGATTTGAAGAAGAAGTGAGAATTAAAACCGGTTTATTACTCTAACTTTGTAATATTCAAAGATGACAAAATGTAATTTTGGGTATATCCTTATGTCAGTAGACAAAACCTATCTCATGGAGGAGTCATAATGGACTGATATCAACAACCTAAGTTATAACGACATAATATAGTCACTAAATGTTGTTGGAAATTTATCAGTGGACTCATGACTTTATTAACTCCATCTAATAAATTTATTGAAGACTTATTGTGATAAAGTCAGCTACCATGTCTCCTTGAACAGTAACAGTTCGAGAGGTGCTGCATTAAATTTCGATACGCAATTAATTATTCGTTTATGAACGAATTGAGGAAACTAAATCTTTGTATCGAATTCATTCATGATATGCTTAAGGATCCTATAACTAAAAGTCTATCGCCCATAACTATTATGTAAGCGCTTATAATAATCACGGGTTTATTGATGACTATGTGCAACTGCATATCGTACTATGAATGATTAACTTTTAATATTCCTTATCAGTTTGATTTTATATGTCTCTAACATATGTTCTGCCGGTGTAATGACATATAGACAAATATAAATACAAATCAAACGCTAAAGGGCTTATTAGTATTTTGATCATAACTGTTAGGTTTTAAATTGAGTCTGTAGTATGATTAATGGGGGTCCTGAGTCGAATAATGATTCAACGACTGTATTTCTCTGCTACGGTTCTTGGTTTAAAGCTAAAATGAGTATTAACTTCTGATCAGACTTATCTAATACTCATGATAAATGATTATTCGGCTAAGTGGGAGAATGTAAGATTAAATATTTATTTATTTATATTTAATCTAGTAGCCATCATTATCATTTATATAATATAGATCAAAATATATAAAACCTATAATAAATTAGTTGGTATTTGTTGATGGGCCAGATTACCCTAATTAACTAATTGGGTTTCCCCTTGGGTGTATATAAGGAGATTATTAGAGAGGGATTAGGGTTAGACATTCATAACATCAACACTAAAATCGCCCCTCCTCTCTCTCCATTACTACGAGTTCTTCAACCCTAAAGAACTCGGTACTACCATCAAGAAGATACATCCTGAAGGGGAACCAGACCAATCTGACGAACATGACGTCTACTTCCCTCTCTGGTGTTGTTGCTGGCTTACCAGGTACACAATCATTATCTGTTTTCCATCACATGTTTATTGAATTGATCAACAGGGCACCGGCGTCCATGGGCGGATCTTAGTGGAGCCGTGGCAGGGCCACGGCCCTGGCAAGTTTTTCGGCCGTAGTGCTAATTTTCCGCATTTCGATCGAAATTTTGTATATATACTATGTTCGGCCCTGGCAAGTTTTTCGGCCGTAGTGCTAATTTTAGTGCCCGTGTCTTTCGGCCCTGGCAGGTTCAACGGGCAAGATCCGCCACTGCCGGCGTCACTGTCAGTCTGTCACCATATGTGTTGGCGACGATGGCGCCGGCATCAGTTGCAAGGCCGTTACACAAGTGACGGCTGCCACATAATATACCAACTACTAAGTCAAACATTGACGCTATACAAATCTCCGGGCGTCGCACTAGTGACACCTTCAGACAAAACTCTTCAAGCAATCTTCAAGTCTTCTTGTCTTCGAACAACAATTGGTATATAACAGTCTTCAGGTTCCAACAATTTATTACTTAGTTGAAAAGGTAATAAACACGTAGGGGCATGTTTAGTAGATAAACAATTTTAATTATTAGGTGGAGAAATGCAAGAATTGTGCATGCAGGATTTAGTGGAAGAGAGAACAAACACAATTACATAACTGTTTTATGTATCACAGTTAAAATATTATTTACAAGTTTATTCAATTCTCACGGTTTTTTAGTTGAAACTGATTTTGCGTTGAACGAGCTCTAAAGAGATAAGTAGATTTTAGTTAAGAATCTCAAACACCTCTATAGATTTTTCATAACCGGTTCGGTTAACTTAACCAGCAGTTTCTCTTTTTTGCTTTAACCAATTAATACTTTAATAACTGGTTCATTTATTCACTTTAACCGATTTGGTTGATAACCAGTTTATTCATTTTAATTTTTCTTTGTTAACCGGTAATCCGGTTGATAACTTGTTACACATCAAACAAATCACTAACCGGTTAAGAACCGGCGGTTAAAAATAACTTAAAAACGACTACAATTCAAATGGTTATCAACGAGTTCCTGTTTCAGTTGATAAACTGGTTATTATGTGCACCTCTAGTAAAGGGTATCCTCTACATTAGTAATGTAGTTGCCACTGGCCACAGCAATGCATTTGCATATTCAATATCAAACCAGATAAATTATCACACCACCATAACACTACAGTACAAGATCACAAATTCCTTGTTTCCAAACAATAACACAATATAAATCACATTTCAAGACACCATATGAATCAACAATAACAATTCCCCTTCTTTCCAACATAAAATCCCCGTTCCGGTTTCCACACAAATCAATCTCGACACCCTCAAGCCCGATCCATCCCATCCCACCCAACTATACAAATCCAACTCGTCTTTCTCGGTTTGACTTTTTGATTCACTGTTCTTTCCATATACGTCCGCTAACCCTTAACTTGAGTTCTTGCCTATCTCCACCCGAGAAAAACAAAGCTAAGTTTCTCGGAATCACCAGTCCGTCTTGACTATCACGAACTTTTCTGTGACTATCGCGAATGCTTCGCGGGACCCCTTGCCATGTGAATTTACGACCGTACCCTCCGACTTCTAATGAATAGCTAAACTTTTTGGCTTCGGTATCCTCACCCATGAACCGCAGGAATGATATGTAAAAAGGTGCCATTCCAAGCTGAAACGCCTCGAAATGCAAACAGAATTGTCTTCCGTAGCAGTTGAATACCTACACGTAAAAAGATCGTAACTTTATATTCCGAAAATACCCTTTTTAACCAAGAATGTGTAAAGCATAGGATTTAGCGTTTAGTCAGAAACCTGATAATCGGTTGTAATAAATTGGGTCGTAGAAAACAGTGTTTGGATCTGCTTATCTTACTTGAAATTGTAATACTCAGATGATCAAATCTTTCATATTGTTTGGCAAATTCTGATTATTTACAAAGCTAATAGATAAAGATGACATTTTTGTGAAAATGAAATAGAAGTTTTTATTTAGAGTAAAGTACACAGATGGCCCCTATGGTTAGCCAAAATTTTGGATTTGGTCCCTAGCTTTCGATAAGTACACGGATGGTCTCTGTGGTTTGCACTTTGTGATACATTAAGTCCCCACCTTTTTTTTAAAAGTACATAGATGGTCCATGTGTTTGCAATTTATAACGCATTTAGCCCCTAACTTGGACCAGCTAAAACCTTTGGATTTGTTGGTTGAGGACTAAATGCGTTACAAAGTGCAATCCATAGGGACCACCCATGTATTTTTGGAAAGCTAGGGACCAAATCCAAAGTTGTGTTAAACCGTAGGGACCATCAGTGTACTTTACTCAAGTTTTATTACGGTTAAATGATGAGAAGCAAAATCTGATTATTATGGCTTCAAGTACCAATAATCAGTTCAAAATGCGTAACCAAACATTCCTCAATAAGAAAAAATCCGAAGCAAAATATGACTTCTATAAGTTAAAACACTTACTGTCAGCATCCATGTGGCGTTTTCGACTTCATGCGGATTAGATTTAACATATCGATGGTTAAAAGTGCATCCATCATGCATATCAACGTTATGATCATCCTTCAAATGGGTCATAAGAAACAGGATATCCCCAGTGATTGAACACTCAGACCCCGCATAAGGGCAGTTGTAGGGGCGAAATCGGCAATTTTGCTCATGTTTAAGCTTGCTGTAATAAGGAAAGATATCATGGCATCCAAGATCTTGATGTCTACACGGAAGTTCTAACGATTCGGCTACTTTTTCCAAAGCTAAACACCTTATGTTTCCCATTTCGAGACGGCATGTTGGACAACAATTGTGCACTCGAAGCTTGCAATTTGAACATAAAGTGTGGCCATTTGGACACTACAAGAAAAAAAAAATAAAAGAAGCAAATGGTGAAGTAGTTTACTGCAAATCTCGACAATGTCGTCTATTTTGAAGTCATCAGCAAAAAAAGTTGATTTTAATGGTTTTCTTTGCTTAAAAGTAGGGCTGCAAACGAACTGAATGAACACGAACAAGACCTTGTTCGTGTTCGTTTGTTAAGGAAATATGCGTTGACGAACTGTTCATGAACGCTTACCGAACGAGATTTTATGTTCATGTTCGTTTGTTGATTTCAGGTAACAAACACAAATGAATGTTCATGAACACAAAGGAACCCAACCCCATGTTCCTGAACACAAATGGAAATAAAGGAACACAAACAAATGTTCATGTAAGAATATATAAATACACTGATACTTATTAAATGTTTTATTCGTCGAAATTTGAAGTATTTAAATGAAATATAAAATCAAAAACACTAACGAACTATCAAACACAAACAAACAAGTTACCGCACGTTCACGAACATTGATGAACGAACGCGGCCTCTGTTCATGTTCGTTCAATTAACTAAACGAATGAAATTTAATGTTTGTGTTTGTTCATTTATTAAACGAACGAACGAACACAAACGAACTTCCTGTCGAACGGTTCATAAACTGTTCGCTGAACATTCGGTTCGTTTGCAGCCCTACTTAAAAGTATAGATTCCCATTTAGTATGTTGTTTTCATATCACTGTTTCAAAAAGTTGATTGTAAGAAAGCTGTTAGTTTCATAATATTTGGTCAAGTGAAACACCAGTGGCTTTTTTATATTATTAAATATAATTTTGTGAACTAGACATAAAAAAACAGAAGCAGCAAAAAAGTGGCTTTTTTATATTATTAAATACAATTTTGTTTAAAAACTTGCAAAAGTAATTAATTCCTCTAAAAACCAAACAAAATTTTCTTTCAAACACTAAAACAGTCAACTAAAAGATTAAAAACCGTAACTGAAAGCCAAAAGGAGGATTGTTTGTAAAACAAAATCTTTTTGGCTTTTAAAATTTCAAGAAAATAGTGATTTCCTCTACAATGACTCAATGAGAGAAGTTTTAAGCTTTACTGATTTATGCGTAAACAATATAGTCGACTAGATGGTTGGAGACCAAAAATGAAGAAAATAAAGATTTCCTCTAGATCTAAGCAAACTTAACATGTGAATTTATCATTTACCGATTTACGGTCGTAAAATTATATACTATGTATAAACAAACCTGGTGAATTGGAGGATACATTAACGTTGTGCAAACAGGACATTCAAGAAGCTCATGAACACCATTTGGCGACTGCATTCCATGTTTTCCAGCTGCTATTCTTGTAACACTTTTATCGGTTTTTGTTGTTGTCACATCATACTTCAAAGATTTAGGGTGAGACTCAATAACATCTTTACACACACCACCACCTGGCGCCATTGAAATCCCAAAAGTATTTTTGTTGAATTAATCGTAGTAATTTAGCACATGATCAAACTTCAAAGCTCGAGTTTTGTTGGTCTTGGAACACTTGCAGCATCTGTCAAAACATGTTATAATTTAATCGGTTACAGAGATGTTAAAGGGCTGAATATTTAAACTTTTGAATAGGCCAAATGGGTACAATATAATTGTTGAAATGAAGACGGCAACTCAAACAATCATAGCTTATTTAATTACAATGCATAAGTTGGAACAACTACCTGTCTCCGTCCAAAAAAATCATACCATAAAGAGAAAAGAAACACACAATATTGCTAAAAATAAATTGACATCTAGTCAATTAGTTTTTTTTTTTTTGAAAGGCGGATTTCATTAACAAACAACAAAACAACGGGAAATCTCCAAGGCGGAAATCTAGTCAATTAGTTAAAGCTCGGGACAACAAGATAGATTTATCACAATTATAATTTTTTTTTGCATCGAATTGTTACCTATTTATCCATATATGATTATATTGACCTTATATAATTATATAAACACAAAAAAAAATCATAATCATTGTTATTTTATCAAACACACAACAATTTATTAAGCTTAAACATACATCCAAAACAACACAAATTTTATATTTTAACTAAATGTCTAAAATACCCTTTGATAACAAAAAGCATATAACTTTTGTGCAACTTCATTGAAAAAAACTGGAAAAAATCTAGTGAGACAGGTAGGTGAAGCTCTAAACTACTATTTAGTAATATATAGATTCTCACACCAACCATCTTCAAGTAAATGCAACTAAACTAAGAGTAGTTCTAAGCATATAATAATCAATCCATACATATTTTCAATCATTGAGACAATAACATGATTAGAGAGAAATAAACAGATATAGCTCCAACAACCAATTGATCCTTAAATTCAGGCATCACTTTAAAAAGATATTACTTTGAATATTAGTTAGCTACTTTTAATACCAATAATTAAGACTTAATAGCTTGAATACTAATATATAAGCAGATAAAAACAAACACAAAATGTGATTGCTCAACAAGATCATAATTTATATAAAATTTTTAACATCAATCAACCTAATATTCTGCATTTGGCAAGAAAGTAGGTAGAACTAAAAAAAAAAAAAACAGTTAAATTTAAAACAATGGTATAAAGTGGCTGCAGCATTCAAACCATCCACATAAAACAAACCCCACAAAGTAAAAATCTAGATCTGACACTAAACCCATGTAAGAACTTACTAAAGTTTGTAACTTTAGTCAAATAATTTACAAGAAATGAAGAAAAATGATTCGGGTTTCCGTTTAAATCGGATAAAAATAGGTCAAAACCCTAAGATTATAACTTTGGCCAACAAATAACTTACTCCAATTGGGGTGTAAATGTTCAAATTACCCTTTTTGCAGACAAAATAAACTCCAAACAAACCCTAATTAGCAAAATGCAAGAAAATGACAACACAAGAACCCATAATCAAAATGCAATCAAATTTCCAGCAAATTTGAAAAATTAGGGTTTTTATTAAGAATCTGTTTCATTTTATCAACATCCCATCGGAGAATCAGACAAATAAGATAAAGATTTATGGGTTTCATGAGAAAAAAATACAAACAAATAAAAAAAAATATAAAACCGTTGATAATAAGCAAACCCATTTCAAAATTCAAATAAAGTAATCAAAAAGCAACGTTTTTTCTTGTGATAAACACAAAAAGATTCAAATTAGAGAGATACCCAGTTGAGATTATCGAGCTTATTGTTGAAATCTCTAAAAAAATTGAAGAAAAAACGAAGTGAAGCTCTGGAAGCAAGGCATGAAGGGGGGATTTTGATGAGCAAAACGTGTAGAAAGGGGTTTTGAACTTTTGATATTTGAAAGTCGCCTGATGAAGTAAAAACATACAGAAAAAAACAGATTGGTTATAGTTTTCGTTTCTTTAGAAGTTACGATTATAAAATAAAACTGAAAATCAATATTTGAATTGATTTATACGAAAAAGAATACACATTCAAAGGTAGTAGATAAATTTGTAAATTTATTTTCGTGAATATCTTTTTAGACTAACCTTTTATTTATAAAAGTTATAAAGTGATTGTTTGCTTTATAATGGAACTAGGTTATAACCCCGTGTATTATACGGATTAAGTAAATAAAAGATCAAATAGTTAATAACGAAGATTTAACAATTATAAAACGATATTTTAAGACACTTTTCCCATATCCGAACAAAAATTTGTTTTATGTATGATAAAAACTTGTGATATTTGTCAAGTTTATAAATATGAAAGCATCTGAACCATTGATTAGAACACAAACTGTATCATCGACTTTCTCACGACGTGAACCCAAATTTTATTTAAATAACAGTGGTTTTAATTTATTAGTTCTAAAAATATTGTTGAAATGTTTAGATTAGGCATGTAGCAATTAGCCAATTAGAAAAATTATAGCTACAAAATAATATTTTAATTAATTAGATAAGTATAAATTATATGTAATTATTAAGTTATATAACTTTAAAATTTAAGTATATGTACTTGACTTGCATCTTAAAAGGATGGTTTTTTTGAATAAATTTATTAGTATGATAAATGTAGTTATTATTCTTCTTGTATTTTAAATATATTAAATATATAAATTATTTGTTAAGCAAGAAAATCGTTCCCTCCACCCTCGTTATGAAAATGGTCGATATTTGTTTCAATTATTAAGATATAATTTCTAACCTAGTAATTCATATAAATAAGAAAATCGTTCCCTCCACCCTCGTTATGAAAATGCTTGATTTTTGTTTCAATTATTAAGATATAATTTCTAACCTAGTAATTCATATAAATAAGAAAATCGTTCCCTCCACCCTCGTTATGAAAATGCTTGATTTTTGTTTCAATTATTAAGATATAATTTCTAACCTAGTAATTAATATAAATATAAATAAATAATAAGATAATTTATGAAACTTTATCCATAATTTCTTAAATGTTTGAAACAAATATTAAATTTAATAATTTAAATTAAATAATAATTATCTACAATTAAAGTAAGAGTGGATGGTCTAGAATAATAATCTAGTAATTAATATAAATAAATAATAAGATAATTTATGGAACTTTATCCGTAATTTCTTAAATGTTTGAAACATATACTAAATTTAATAATTTAAAAAAAAAATTATCTAATAGTAGATGGTCTAGAATAATGACACGTGTCCTTTTATTGGTTTCTTTTATTATATAGTATAGATTAGTGCGTATTTATCCGATAATTCTCATAATATTTATTTTGTAACGTGGGATTAAAATCCGGTACAAACCATGCTAATTGTAAAAGTTGCGAGAAACAGGGGCCATAGGTAATTTATCCAAAAAGCTGGTGTGATAGGCTCCTGGTTTGTTGCGATGGGCCGAGGAACAGTGGTGGTGCTAAAAGCGTTAGTGGCCATCGGTAATTCATCCACAAAGCTTGAAAGTTCAAGAGATGATGATGAGTTGGGAGCAGTGGCGGAGCTTTTTTTTTTGGGGGGGGACCCCAGGTTCCCACTAAGCTGGGCCACTATTTGGCATCGGTTCGGTTTATGGTTTATTCGGTTCGGTTTATTCTGTTTTCAAAATTTTATACCACAAACCAAAAACCAAACCAAATTAGGAATATGCAAACCGAACTAAACCAAACCAAATTAGGAATATGCAAACCGAACTAAACCAAACCAAATTCAATTCGGTTTGGTTTCGGTTAGAAACCAAATTTAACCAAATTGTACCTAATTACTTTTTCCTAATTTATATTTATGTTTGTGTTCTAACTTCCGAACATCAAATCAGCAACAAATTTAAACGTAACAATATATAAATAAAAGACATAGCAAAATAAAACAAATATATCCATAAAAATTGTCATACACACAACCACAAAGTTAAAACTTCAAAACATAGATCATAGAGACTATAAATAGTCAACAAGTCTAATGGCACAAAATGTAGGATCGGTTTGTGACCCAAACGAGTCGATCAGAAGAGATTTAATCCGTTTCAAATGCGGAAAATAAGAAACGGACGTTGAAACAGCTTGCGTATCACTTTAAACACTGATTGTATTAATCTGACGTTGTTTACAATCAAATCTCACACCGGCAGCACTTCGGTATGGAATCTCTAACTATTCTGGTCTATTCGCTTCAAATGACATATGACACATATATATAGTGGAGACTTGACCGCTTGAAATGAACATACACATGTTCAAGCGGTCAGACTTCAAGCGGTCAAACAATATTTGACAATTCAAGCGGTCAAACAACTAATAAACAATTCAAGTGAATCACTAATTTGTCTTCATGCGTTTCACGTGAAGTTGTCTTGTGATAATATCAACATTGATGATGTCACATTGATGTCACCATGTGATGTCATCATCCTTAAAGATAACTTCATGCTCGTTCAGATCTGTGACGCAACTGAGACTCGACATAAGACGAAGACGACAGATGAATGCACCAACAGACAATATTTACACACTAAAATCTTTTCAACATCATGTTCAGCACTTGAAATTTTGAATATCAGCTCTCCAACATCAGTTGTCGAAAATCTTTTTGGATTTTTCAAAATTTATGCTAAAACACACTAAAATCTTTTTGGATTTTTGAATGTAAATGAAATGTAGTAAAGAAATATTTACAGACAATATTTTTGTGAGTTCGTGCAAGAGGATCATATCAGTTTTTGTGACCAATCACTAGCACCGTTAAGCTTTAAACATTTTCAGTTCTAAACGATTCACATAGATTGACGATATTGTTGTCCACTTAAACTCAATCTAAAAACTTTCAATCTGCTTACCGATACTTTAAGGTATATTAAGATAGCACTAAGTTCTTATGGACCCCACGATCTCAGCATATCCCCTCATCATGCAATACACTAACTCAAGTAATGCCTTTAAACTTTTATCAACTGTGATTTGTGCGAAAAACAAAGCAGAATGTTTAAACATTAACAATCAGGTCGATACTCCCGTATACGCAGAGAAAGTCCAATGTTTAAACAAAATAAGAAAATAAAACAAGTTGAAGTTGTTTAGGCTTTAACCACCAGGTCGATACTCCCGTATACGCAGAGGAGGTCCAAAGCTTAAACGAAACACCAAAGAAAATAAAGCAGAACGTTTAGGCAACAACATCCAGGTCGATACTCACGTATACGCAGAGGATGTCCGATGCTTAAACAAAATAAAGAAATCAAACAAGTTTAAATCTTTGCAAAATAAAATGCACAATCACAGCGACTGATGTGCGGTAAAGTGTTATATATATTAGGTGTATATTTTAAGCCCTTTTTAACACTTATTTTAGCCAAGTTTTAAATTTATAAAACACGATATTTCACTAACACTAAACACACATATGGGCAAGTGCACCCATCGTTGAGTGTAGTATAGCGTTGGTAAGATACCGAGGTCGTCCAAGGACACAAGAGCTTTTAGTACCGGTTTATCCTCAACGTCTAATCAAAAATAAAAGTTTAGAAAAATGTTTTAAGCTAAGAAAAATAAAAACTAACTAAAACGCTGAAAATAAAAATAAAATAAAAACAGATAGACAAGATGAATCACTTGGTTCCGACTCGTATCTAGTATAACCTTTGATTATTTCCGCACTTTTGCACATAATTAAGAGATTATCTTAGTTATTGTAGTAGGCCCCTCTTTTGAAGGTGACGTTACCCTCACCCCAGTAGTTTGAGTCAGCAAGGATACAATCCTAAAAGGGTGGATTATTGGAAGATAATGAATTAAGTTATTAATGCAGTATTGTGGTAGGCCCCGCTTTTGGCGGTGACGTTACCCTCGGCTAAGTAGTCTGAGTCAGCAGGGATACAGTCCTAAATAGCCGGGTTATAGTATTAATAGTAGTTAACTTATGAGGGGATCAAAGAGTTTGGACCCCCGCCATCCAATACCGTGAAGCATTGAAGGAGGTCCTACTAAATTTGACCCAGGTCCATTGCAGGACCTCTAAACGCTGAACAATGGCAAGACCTTTACCAAACCGTTCCCTTAACCCCCGACCAGGTAGCCAACATACCTCCATATAGACCGTGGAGATATGAATGGTGAAAATCCTTTATTTTATATAGACAGTAAAATAATGCCAAGACACCACGGACAAACGATAAGGAAAGATCACCTTCAACATAAGTAACTAGTTATTAAAGTCATTAATACAAAACCAAATAAAAAGTGCAAAAGATTAGAAATAAAAAGTATTATACTAGACACTTTGTCTTCACCAAGTGATGTAAGAGACTTAGGCAAACATGGCCTTGATTGTCAAGAACTCTTACGATCAATCTTGGATCCCGAGACGACTCACACACTCTACGATGGACAATGGATGATGGTGGTGGATGATGGTGTTGTGATGGTGGTGGGTGGTGGATGAAGTGTGAGAGAGGTGGTGGGCCAAGGGATGAGATGAAATGAATCCAAGCACTCCTATTTATAGGCTAAACAGAGAGCTGGACACGGCCCCGTGTCCGCTGGACACGGCCCCGTGTCTGTCTGACACTCTCTTTCCTCATTAATTGTAATTCGCAATTACAATAAATGCGCCTGCTGTACTTTCGACACGCCCCCATGTCCGCTGGGCACGGCCCCGTGGTGGGCAATAGAAGCTTCTATAGATTTGTCTTTTCTGCTGCTTCTTGGGCACGCCCCCGTGCTGGCTGAGCACGGGGCGTGTTCAGTCATCTGACTTCTCTAATTTGCTTTGGAAGGTGCCGTTGAGGGGTCGGGCAGTCCACTAATGTTCCTTTCCTTGTATTTATGTTGGATTTAGCTGTCTTTTTGCTTCTTTTGTGTTTTTTGAGCTCATTTAATCCTGAAAATACAAAAGGAAGACAAAAACACTCTTTTTCCAATATTAGTACTTAAAAAGGGTTAGTTTTATGCCTTGTTTGATGTAATTTATATGTTGCATTTTGCACACATCAGCGACTTTTTAGCAAAGTTGTGAAAGTTCACAAACTTAACCAGTTTTATGTCTTTCGACAATCAGCGATTACTGAGTAGGCACACAATCAAGAAGGACAAAACTAAGTACTATGCTTTTGACCATGTTTCCCACTAGAACTAGGCTTTTTCCATTTAAGTTTGTATCGTTATCGCAAATCTACTAGTCTAGCTGAGCCTACCGTCACATCTTTAGTGAGATCGTTTATCACATTTTAACTTTACATTTCTTTAGCATGCTGTGACAGTCCAACTGATCTACTATCATTTCCTCTTTTTACAACAAAACTCATTTTGAATTTTTCAATGTTTTTGGCTTTTTTCAAATTTTCAAATGTTTTTGGATTTTCTAAAATTTCTTACTCCCCCTAAAATGCAAACACATTTTAGGAAATTTGAAAATAAACTATACAATAAAGTGACAACCGATATCGAATTACTTCAATTCGCCATCCACTTGGCATAAACAATCAGAACTCCCACTCACAACAAACTATTTTCCCATTGTGAACTCAAAACACTTAAGTTTATTTTAATCAAAATGATTTTTCCGGAAAATTAGTTTATTTACCAACCACTTGTAGGTTCGGGGTCATCACATCATCTTGTTCCTTTCAACCACTTGTAAAGATTTAACATTTTCGAATTAAACAACAAAACCACTTGTAGAAAATCAAGTACAACTAAATGTCCCTGATTTACCACTTGTAAGTCGAAATATCACATTTGTGAATTTCTCAAGAAATGTGCCGATTCATGTTCCACGCTTACCAACCTGGGAACTCCGGCAAGTCAGGTTTTTCATTTAAACAGATTCACCCAAGCCTGACGATCCTTGGGTGATTTTGAATTCTTGTTCAACAATGGTGGAAAATTTTCATCATCCATTGTTAAACCTGAATTCTCAAATTTTACCTCAACAACAGGCTCCTCTGGCTTTGACGAACCAGAATCATTGCCTGCACATGGCTTGTCTGACTTTGACCTGTCAGATTCATTGCCTGATGGTGGCTTGTCTGACTTTGACACATCAGATTCATCGCCGACCATTTTCTTCTTCTTCTTTTCTTCTTTCGTCCTCAGATTTGTATCCGATGAATTCGTCTTGCTTGACTTTGCCATCGAGGAAGTCGATTCATCAGAACTCTTATTTTTACCAACAGATGAACCCGAGGACAAAATCTTCTCGAGATACTCTCTAGCCTTCTTTCTCTTCTTCCTCAGTCTGTCTTTCTGCCCCTGAGAAAGTTTCACTTTCGTTTCTTGAACTTTAGGTTCTTGAACCTTTTGTTCTTTGGGCTTGACATTGACTGATTTCTTTGCCATCTTCTGAGAACTAACCCTCAATCTTTCATTTGATCTCCTCGGGCAATCTCTGGCAATGTGGCCAATGATGTTGCAGTTAAAGCATCTTCTCGTCTCATAACTCCAATCTTGGCAGTTAACAGCAATGTGTCCTTGATAACCACATCGGTAACACACTCTGTTATCGTACCAATCACCATTTTCAGCCCAAATGCTCAAATCAAAGCACTGTTTGGCTTGGTGATATTCCTTGCTCCTCTTGATTGCTGGATTTGACTTTTGAGCACTGTGGTCCGACCTGCACCACTTATTGCCAACAATTTTAGAGTTTTCATTTTCCAATTTTTGTAATTTTTTATCACGATTGGATGATTGAACTGATGAGCTTTTATTTTCTTTTTGAAGATTTTTCGGCTTTTTATCCTTCTGTTTTTGTTCCACATTCTTCTTTACAGGTTTTTGCGTTGAGCATTCACCTTTTTCAGTAGAATGTAGAATAGTATCTTGAAACATTTCATTTAATTTCAAAAATATTTTTCTTTTTTCAATTTCATCATCAGTTTTCTCATCACAATCTTCAACTTTGACATTGTCAAAGTTTGTGACCTTGTCACTTATTGGAACAGAATTGATCGGTTTTGGACAAGGATAATCTGGTGTTGATGACGAAGTCTCAAAACCTTTCAATTTCTCTTCAAGCTCTTGGATTTTAATCCGAGCTTTTTCAGCTTCATTTTCAAGTCGAATGATTTTCTGAAGATAAGAGTTTATTTCAATATGTTTTTCAAGGTTATTTTTAAAAATGGCAGATTTCTCATCTTCTAAAATCTTCATTTGACTTTGAAAATCTTTTTCAAATTTCAATTTTTCATTTTCAAATTCTTTTTCTTTCAAAATCTCGTTTTCTAATGTCAAACTGTTTAAATCATTTAACAGTTTGTCATTTTCTGATTTCAACCTCTCACAATTTTCCTTCATTTCAAAAATCTGTTTATCAGCAGATTTCTTTTCATTCTTCATCACTGAAATCTCTTCAGTTTGTTCCTCTCCCACTTGGACACCTTTACTCTTACTCTTCTTTAATATTGATTTTCCACTTTAACTTTTCTTCTTCTCAGCATTGATCACCATCTGTTCTTCAATCTTTTTAATGAGTGGACTAATTGTCAGTTGGGAAAATTCTCCAGAAGTCTTCAAGTTTAAGATATAATTTTCCCATTCTTCTCGAGGTAAAGCACTGACAAATTTTTCAACCCATTCTTCTGATTCTTTTTTAATACCATTCTCAGACATTGAGCGAACAAGATGGCTATACATCTCAATGATACTCTTTGTACATTCTCCTGGACAACCTGAAAATGATTCAAATTCTTTATTTAATACATTTATTCTATCAATAGTTTCTCTTGTCATTTTAAAGAAATTGATATCCATGATTCGGAAACCCGTTTTTCAAAACACTATTATATTTGACCAACACACTTATTTATCTATTTGACACCTTTTTAATTTTTCAAAAATTCTGATTGGGCCGATCAATATTCAAGTCACATGGGCCTGATTAATCACAAAGACCGAGGCTGACAACAATAATCCACACAATGTTCAAATCTGATTGATTAGGCCTATTAAAACAATTCACAAAAGTATTAACACTTGATTGTAGCCGACAAGTTGAACCAAGACAACAATTTTATAATACTCAATGAATTATGATAGGACCAAACAATCCACTAAATCGACAACCAACCAAGCTTTAAATCTGATCACATGCACCTACCCAATTCCAAATCCAATAACCGACATTTTGTCTCACTTCACAAAACTTTGATTGGGCCGAAACTAGCACATGAACTTCTTGAATAAATCGACAATGTATATAAGTAGATCACATGCAAACTAATATCAATTTACGAGACCTGGGTCTGACACCTATCACATGATCATTTTTAATGTTTCAAGCGGTGAACTTTTTCAAGCGGTCATGACGTTTTAAACTTGTCAGACGTTTTCAAGCGGTCACGGTGTTATGTTCAAGTGAGAAACCAGTTTCAAGCGATCACACGATGTTATGTTCGCTTGAACAGATGATGATGTCAGCAACTACGAATCACTTTCAAGCGAGTAGACCGATTTTAACCAGTTTTTAAGTTGATTTTAATGCTGAAACTTCACAGGATTCGTTAATACATGAATACGCACAATATATGAAAGTTTGAGCCGTTTTTAACCGTGAAAAATTTTTAAATTTGAAAAGAATGGTGTAGAAATCAGATATAGTGATGAAAACGAGCTGTTTTTTGCGAAATCTCTTCCTCCTGAGCTCTGATACCACTTGTAGGATCGGTTTGTGACCCAAACGAGTCGATCAGAAGAGATTTAATCCGTTTCAGATGCGGAAAATAAGAAACGGACGTTGAAACAGCTTGCGTATCACTTTAAACACTGATTGTATTAATCTGACGTTGTTTACAATCAAATCTCACACCGGCAGCACTTCGGTATGGAATCTCTAACTATTCTGGTCTATTCGCTTCAAATAACATATGACACATATATATAGTGGAGACTTGACCGCTTGAAATGAACATGCACATGTTCAAGCGGTCAGACTTCAAGCGGTCAAACAATATTTGACAATTCAAGCGGTCAAACAACTAATAAACAATTCAAGTGAATCACTAATTTGTCTTCATGCGTTTCACGTGAAGTTGTCTTGTGATAATATCAACATTGATGATGTCACATTGATGTCACCATGTGATGTCATCATCCTTAAAGATAACTTCATGCTCGTTCAGATCTGTGACGCAACTGAGACTCAACATAAGACGAAGACGACAGATGAATGCACCAACACAAAATATAAATAATCTTCAAACCATTGGAATACATATACTTAGATATTAGACTTAGTATTTTGGGCTAATAAATTGTATATAGTTTATTAAACATTATTATTTGTATTTAATAATTAACTAAATTAAGGGTTTATTCGGATAATTGTATATAGTTTATTAAACATTATTATTTGTATTTAATAATTAATTAAATTAACGGTTTATTCACTTATCCAAATAAACCGAATAAACCAAATTAAAAAAATGTGGATCCAAAAACCATATTCACAATTCGGTTTAATCAAACCAAAACCTAATTCGTTATTCAGATTGGTTTATTCGATTACGGTTACGGTTCAGTTTACGGTTTTTGTTTGGTTGTTTTTATTTGAACACCCCGAGCCTAATGAAGTAAAAACATACAGAAAAAAACAGATTGGTTACACTTTTCGTTTCTTTATAAGGTATGATTATAAATAAAACTGAAAATCAATATTTGAACTGATTTATACGAAAAAGAATACACATTCAAAGGCAGTATGATAAATTTGTAATTTAATTTTGTTTTGTTTTGTTTTGTTTTGGTGAATATCTTTTTAGACTAACTTTTATTTATAAAAGTTATAAAGTGAGTGCTTGTTTTATAATGGAATTATAGACTAACTTTTATAAATAAAAGTTATAAAGTGAGTGCTTGTTTTATAATGGAATTAGTGCGTATTTATCCGATAATTATAATACTGTCTATTTTGTAACATGGAATTAAGATCCGGTACAAATCATGCTAATTGTAAAAGTTGCGAGGAACAGTTGCCATAGGTAATTTATCCAAAAAGCTCGTGTGATTGGCTCCGGGTTTGTTACGATGGGCTGAGGAACAGCTGTGATGCTTAAAGCGTTAGTGGCCATAGGTAATTCATCCACAAAGCTTGAAAGTTCAAGAGATGATGATGAGTTGGGAGCAGTGTGACAAATGGCAAATAACCAGAAATTCCGTACAATCTAATCACTATTTTTAGTATATAATCTCATGCAATTAGCGTAATTTAATCATGTAACTGGATCGTACATTAGATAACAATGTTAGGACAAGAGAACGATACTATAACATATGTTGGTTTTCGTAGTGTCGCGAAACCAATCAAACAATGTCCTAAAAGCGTTGGTAGAAAGTGCACTATTCACAGTCACACTATTCATTACAGCAAAACCGTGAAAACAAAATGAAACGATGAAAAAATGACATACGAATGACATAACTGAGTCCATATATATATATGAAAACACTAATATGAAAACACATCTTCAAAAATACATAACTTTCCGGTACGACGCCCTAATCACAAAATCGTCCGTTCGGCTAAAAATATAACAATTCTAACTAGTCCGAACTAATAATTTAGCATTTCTGAGACTTCGGAATTATGACAAATGATGACAAACACATGAAAACAATATGAGGATATCAATGGGGTGTCCGAAACATAAGCTTTCGGCGCTACATCGCAACCCTCATAACTTGTCTGTTGTTGAACCGACAAGCCAGTAAACAACATTTCCGACGCCAAAACAACCAAACGGAAGACACGGCGAACTAGTTAAAATTATTTTGGGACTCGAAATCACTTCATGCATCGTTTGATGGCGGAATAACAACTTGCGACAAACCTTCGTCGGTACGACGTACAAGTGCCGTTAACTAGCCGACGACCAAGCGGAAAGCATCTAAAGTATCAAAATACAATTTCTAGTTAATGTCAATTAACATTCCGAATCCCTATTTATAACCAATTTTATAGAAAAAATCACATGCTACCCCCCCCCCCCCCAATGGTGGACGGTCAAAGTGGGTCCCACCCCACATGATCTTGGTTGAAAAATGCAAGATTTAAAGCATGGCTCATATAGTTGTTGATGTTGAAATCTAGTGCCTAAACCATCACTTATACCATACTTGCAACATATCACTTTCTTTCATATTTTCAAAAGAAATCAAGACTCAAAAACTCTCATCTTTTCTTCTTTGTTCACGGCACAAAGGAGATCACCAAGAACCCACCAAAATTTACCCTAAACACCCTAAATCATTCCCTTTTATAAACACACAAAAGATTTACTTGTTACTAATACAGCCCAGTCTCTGTTCTTCTTTAGACCCCTTTTTCATTCCGATAGTATCATAAATTGCGTCAATGTAGAGGAAATGATGCATTTTATACTATACTATTAAATAATCCGCAGTTAAGTGAACTAGATCTTACGGAGCCTGCTCATGTATGTAGGGCTGCAAACAAACCAAACGTTCGGCGAACAGTTCGTGAACTGTTCGGCGGGAAGTTCGTTTGTGTTCGTTTGTTTATTAAACAAACGAACACAAACAAGAAATTCCGTTCGTTTAGTTAAGTGAACAAACATGAACAGAGAGCGCGTTCGTTCATTTATGTCCGTGAACGTTCGGTAACGTGTTCGTTTGTGTTCGATAGTTCATTAGTGTTTTTAGCTTTTATATTTTATTTAAATACTTCAAAATTCCGATAAATAAAATATTTAATAAATGTCGATGTATTATATATTTGGTTCATGAACGTTTATTTGTGTTCGTTTGTTACCATTTGTGTTCATGAACATTAGTTTGTGCTCAATTGTGTTCATCATCGTTCGTTTTCATTAGTTGCCTAAAATTAACAAACAAACACAACAAGTTCATTTCCTTAACAAACAAACACGAACATAAAATCTTGTTCGGTAAGCGTTCGTGAACACATATATTTCTTAACAAACGAACATGAACAAAGACTTGTTCATGTTTGTTCGGTTCGTTTGTAGCCCTACATGTATGACATGATTCGTATCTGATCATAGAAAAGATTCTCTTTAAGAGAACCAACCTATCCTCCGTATGGGCTTACGTTCAAGACCTCTTATGATCACCTAAGCATGGATTAAGCATGAGGAAACTTTAGGGAGTTCTTGGGAGCTTAATCACTTCTTAATCACCTTGTTTAGCTTGTAAAAAGTTGTAACTTCTCTTTTAACCATATTTAAGCTTCTTGATTAGTGTAGTTTACATAAGTACAAGTTGATTATCTTGAAGATTAAGAAAAAGTTAATCAAAAACCCTAATCTCAAACTTAATAACCTACTAATCATAACTTATTATGTGATTATTTGTGTAGATTAGTGTAACTAGTTGGTGTAACCATGTTGATTATGTTGATTTTGTTAAGATTAGTGGTTTAAAGACTAGATTTATGATGATCTTGTGGTTTATATCATGTAGTAATTTAGATTAGTGTTAATCTTGCCATGCTACACTTAAAAATGTGATTTAAACATATATATGTTTAAATCACACAAGATCATCACCTTCAAAATCATGAGTATTACACATATATAAACTTGATTAGTGTTCTTGAAAGATAGAACATAAAATGAACTTGAATCAAGACTTTAAAAACACTAGTGAACTTGGTTTTGTAACATAAAACAAGTTTATGTAATGTTGTTATAAAAAGTGTTTGTAAAAAGTCTTGGTATTTTAGTAAACTTGAAAAATACAAGACTTAGAGATTTCAAAAAGTGTAAAACAAGTATGATCAAGTTTATGTAAATAATTAACTTGAAAAGTGGTTAACTTTAAAGTCTTGAAAGTTTAACCAAAGTAATGCTCATGAGAAACTTTGAAGGAATAAGTGTGATTATTGTGGTAAATTGATGTTTGGTGAAACTTGACAAATTGTGGTGAATTAGAAAATTGATTTGGTTATTTTAAACACGTTTTGAAAACGTGGGAAACGTCATAGTTTAGGGGAAACTATAGCAAAATTTTCTAAAATCATAATCATGATTAAACGGGGTTAAAGTGTGATTAAAATGGTTAATCACACTTAAAGATTTTAATCATCATTAAACAAACTCTTTGGTGAATAGTTTAAGTATTAAACACCTAAATAAGTTTCTAAATACTTATAAGGATTTTATAAGTTAAAAGTGGAAACTTATATATATATTTTTAGGGAAATATATATATTTAGAAAACTCATCAAGGTGTATATATTATGTGTTAAGTGTATGTATTTAGATTTACTATGGTAATCTAAATAATACACAAAGGATACCAAGAAAAATACTTGAAAGACAACAAGTATAAATACCACATAAATACATATACACAATATCCTCATATAACCAAGAAATGATAAGTAATAGAATACATAAAACTCACTTATATGATGTCCCTAAATTGATTAAACGGACGAGCGGATAATACAGGCGACGGACAAAAATTACAAGAATATATATTCCTAAGAAATAAGGTATATTTCGACCGGCCAAATAAGACATTTAAAACCAATCAGCCAATCAAGGAATATATAACATCCGACGACGACAAAATGAGTGTATCATCATCGCGAGAGGCTGCTACGACATTTGGGCGATTCTTCGACAAGAAGAAATATATATTAAACGACTACGACGACACGTCTAAAAATAATATATTTTTAGACACCTAACGGATATATATATTACCGATAACAAAATCCGGAAAGTTAAAAACTTATAAAAATTACTAAGTATTCTTTTATAAAAAGAATGAAAACAATAAAAATTCTATACTTAGAGATTTTTTATAAAATGCAAGAAATACTAAAAAATGGACTCATAAACATATCTTTGGGCTAGGCCCAATTACTTGAATACATGGGCATGGCCTAATAACAAGATACATGGGCAAGGGCCCAATAACATTAATTCATAGGTAAAGGCCCAATAACAAAATACATGGGCAGATGCCCAATAACATTAAAACATGGGCAAGGCCTAATAACAAAATACATGGGCAAGGCCCAATAAAATTAAAACATGGGCAAAGGCCCAATACAATAAAAACATAGGCAAGGCCCAATGACATAAATACATGGGCAGAGGCCCAATTGTAACACCCCAAAAATATATAATTACATATGCATGTGTAAATTATAATTTAGTCATAACCAAAGGTAACATAACTAGGAATAATTAACCTAGTTAGTGAATAGTATTGGAAAACAGTAAGGAAAACATGAACTAGTAACCCTTTTTAACAATGCTTGAACTATAGGGACTAAAAGGGGTAAAACATGAAAGTGTTTTAAATAAACTAAATAAAAACCAAAATACACACACACACACACAAGTGTGTGTGTGTTTGGTCGAATAACATCAGGAGCACAAGATGGGTTCTTTCAAAACCCTAAAGCTCACAAAATCGAAGAAGGATCAAGCTAAAAATTGGGGTTTTAAATAAATTAGTGATCAACCAAGCTAGGAGATCACAAGGTATGTCGAATTATGTTATTTGGTGATATTTTGAAATTCTGATTAACATTCATGAATGAAATTTTGGTCTGAATGATGAATGTATAGTGAAATTGATAGGAGAACAAGTCTAGGAACAAGCCCTAGATGTAAACTTGTTAAATTATTGTCATGAATTAGTGATTCGGTTAGCTAAGCATGTATGTGCTAAGTGGGTTTTATGACAATATGATGAACACTTGAATTAGAGTGTTAAATGGATGAATATTGATGTTGTGATGCAAGTTCTAGATGTAGTTCATGAACACTAGACATAAGGGCGAGATATTGATGCTAAAACTTGGTTAATAGTTAACCATGAATTTGATACTACATGCGTATAAAATCTCGCCCACAAGGTGGTCGTTAAAATGCCTAAGTGAAATCGTATGCCTACTAGTTTGTATGTAGGACTTGATTAGATTAGGTATTCAGATGAATGTCTAATAACATGATGAAACGAGTTTTACTTATAGATGAAAATCCACAGATTTTGCATAATGAAAGAATAAATTATTCTTGATAAACGAGAGCTAAGTTAACTTGATGTTAATAATAACATGAATATAGAAAGGAAAATAGTTTAAAACAGTAGCATAATAATAATGCCTACCGGATAACTGATGAGATTGCCTAAATAAGTTATTGAACGCAATTGTGCATTCCATATGACTAAAGGTAATTGACTTATAAAAGTCAAATTAACCGATGATAAGGTCTAATAATAATTTTGACGTAAAGCCTGTAAGATGGAATAGTCGTAATTAGAGATGCCTAATCTAACCGTCTTACGAATTATGATGCTAGTTTGTCGCTTAACAAGCTAGGTGGAAGCTTGGGGAGGAAGCGGGTCAAACAAATCAAGTATGGAAGAAAGGCGTAGTTTGGATGCAAGGTAAGTAAAGCTTACACCCCCTTTTATAGAATACCTAATTATTATAAGGGCTATGAATATGTTAAGCTAATGGTTAAAATGTGATGTTTTGACGTAATTTGATACGGGTTGAAATAAGTAAAAATGACGAAAAACCATGATGGAGGGTAAAAAGGGGTAAAATGGTAATATAGTCATTGAATGACGAACATACAATGAGTTTTGAAATGTTGCCTTATGGGGTAACTCGTAATAAGGATAGGGGTAAAATGGTAATTTAGTCATGTGTCGACAAACGTAAGTTAAAGTTAAAAGATACCCTACGGCGTAAGCCAAAATGGGTTAAATAAGTATGAAAAAGACTTAAAAAGATATAACCATATGGTGAGAAAGTCGAAATGGGTTAAATAATGAAATGGTAAATATATACCATTCAAATACAAGTGCAAAATGTTTGGTCGTTTAGACCAAACGGGTCAAATGGTGACTTTTAGCGCCATTTGACAAATAACGACTAATAAGTATTTGTCGAGTCTAATGCTCACAGGGTAAAACGGCTTATGGAATTTGCATTGCTATGAATTAACAAATCATTAAGGCAAGGTATTAAAACGGGTCAATACTTGACCCAAGCCAGGTACGCATAAATAAGATTATGGTTACACGTGTGATTTAGGTCAAATGACTTATTGAAAGTCCTTCGTAAAAAAAGGATGGACTAAAATTGATCAAATAGCCCTTGATTGATAAATCGGGTAAACAACCTTAGGGGTTGTTTAAGAACATGTGTTATGATCATGTAAGTTATAGATAAGCATAAAAGTTATAGGTATAAGCCTTTTTGGGTCAAATTTATCAAAATGGTCTTTGCCGTAAATTGACATTTCGAATGGTACAATTTAGAATAAGTAATCTACATTATTAAAATCACCACAATTATAGTTGTCGTGGCGGATAATTGATATCTTAATATGGAGTTAAATGTGCGTAAAGAAAGGGAAAGATTTAAACTTAAAGGTTTAAATCCTCTAAACGGGTCAAAACGGATTATGCGCATAAATTGGCTATGGGCCGCGTAATTCATAAAAGTTAAGAACCCGAGCTAAAGATTTTGAGTTAAATACATGGGCATATGCTCTATGACTATTAGAAACAAGTTTGTGATTTTAAATATGAACGGGTCAAATGTGTTGAATTTGAATAATAAGCCGAATGCTTAAAAATCTAGAATTTTATTAGTTCGAATGTTGAGTTTTAACTCCATATGATGAAGAATTAAATTATGATCATGTAGGAAGAAATGGATCATAAAACAATTATGTAAATTGAAAGTTATGCACGTTTTAGTGCATAACAAGTTTGAGTTAGTAGAGCTGGGAATGTGCAGCACCAGTTAAGCAAACTTTCTGTCGAAAAGTGGTTGTCGCGTCACGCAACGATGAAGCAAAAACACCGTCGCGCAATGCGACTATTGTCGCGCCCCACGAGAGCCCAGGATAGAGACTGTCGCGCCCCGCGAGGAGCCAGATAACTGGAAAAGTTTGTTTTCTAGTCCGTTTCAGCATCAGGACTCGATTTAAACACTTATAAACTGCGAATGACTAACTCATTTCATGGTTTATGAAATGTAGGAATATCTTGGGATGTCGGATGATGATCAAGCCCGTTGAAGGACCGAACACGAACAAGATACAAGCTTCCGCGATACAATTCGTCGTCTAGTTTTAAATGGCGAATATTTGTATATTAAGTTGAATTATTTAAGTTCCTAAATGTTTTAATAAACCCATATTTTCAATGCATGTGTAATTGTAATTATACATTTATAGACGGAACTTATACGAAAACTGTAAAATAGAAGTAAGGGTCTTACACCAATGACATAAATACATGGGCAGATGCCCAATGACATAAATACATGGGCAAGGGCCCAATGACATAAATACATGGGCAAAGGCCCAATAACATAAAGACATGGGCAAGGCCCAATAACATAAATGACATGGGCTAGCCCCAATGACATGGGCTAGGTGTGACACCTGTGCCTCCACGACCATCAAACAAATACTGTATCAATGAAATATTGTATTTCATACTTGGGATTTGTATAAATATGTGTATCCTTTGCACATATCAATTCTTGTTCGATTTCAAGCTTTAAATCGCTTTCTGGAAGGTTATACGCGCACTGATGCGTAAATATAGCCCGTTTAATGCAACGAACACTCCGGAATAGTGAAATAGGCTTAACATACCTTAAATAACCTTTACATAACTTAGAAATAAGCTTTGAGGGGTTCGGTGTGCTAAAATAAATTTTTGGGTCATTCAGGGACTAAAAGCGTAAAAAAAGTGCACAAGTTTGCACTTTCGCGCATAACATACGTTCTGAATACATCCGGACATCCAAAATTTTATGTAAGCACTAAAATATTTTATTTTAGTGTTTGGCATAAGAAAAATCCATTCGTCGCGCAATTTGGATCGTTTTTTCGCGCTTATGCGCATTCCGTCGTAATTAACCGAACATCGCGATCGTACGACCAAACGAACGTTGGTGACCGACCGGATAATATTTAAATCCCACAAATATTCTGTTATGATTAAAATATTATTTTAATCAGGTCCGTGTTGAAAAAATAAATTAAAACGCCTAAAACGTTATTTTTCAAAGTTTAAGCGCGTACCGTGTGTTTCTGCGCAACACAGTGCTTCTACTGCAAAACGCAGACAACGCAGCCAGTCCTGACAACTGAAATTTATTTCAGTAATATCTTGGCGAGTTTATTTTTATAGAGTAATAAAAATAATTTAGAACGCCATAAACCGGGATTTAAACGCTAGATAAAATACCCGGTACCCAGTTAAATACCCGTTTTAGCCATATGCCAGGAATATGCTAAGGTATATGCTAAGGAATATGCCAGGAATATGCTTGGAATATGCTAGGAATATGCTTGGAATATGCTAGGAATATGCTAGGAATATGCTAGGAATATGCTTGGAATATGCTAGGTATGTTTGGAATATGCTAGGAATATTCTATATGGAAAATCCTATAAATACCCAACCCCATCACTTGCAAAAACCCACAAAAATCTTATCTAAAAGCTCTAAGTTGAAGCCATTACTTCATACCTGAGCTATTCGATCAAGATTTACTAGCGGGGACCCTTTGTAAGTGTTCCTTCGTTCTCTTTATTCGTTTAGCGTTAAAAGTCAAACTTTGTTTGACTTTCTGCGTTGACCAGTTTATGGTCAATGCGAAGTTCGTTTGAACTTCATAACATGAGCGTAATCACGATGGTTATAGTCCCTAGAGACTATACCTACTGATTACCACGTTATCTAGGCTCAGTGACGAGTCGTAGTTTCGGCCAAAATGCGCATTTACGCATATTTTGTAACCAAACCACTCTTGGGTATCAAAACCGTTTGTTTTGATACCAAACCTGTTTTCTAAACTTAGTTAAGCATGTTTTAACATGCTTAGCTCGTCACTTTTAGTTTAGTGCTTATATAGGGTCGTAAGGTAAGCGATCTAAACAATCGCTTATACTTTCGAACCCGACCCGTTTGGTCGATCTTTAGGATCCGACCAAACACATTAGGTGACCATTGTATATAGGGAATAACCTTCCGAGGTTATACCTTATGGTCGCTTCGTTTAAGTAGTTGTATGATAGGTAGTTTATATGCCTTAGGTAAATTACCAAAATGTCCTTTTTACGCCAAAACTCATTTTAAGCATATGTAACATAACTTTTGGTATCTAAACTGATTTGGTAACAATATTAGACATGTTAAGGCATATTTTACTTGTCATAGGACTAGTTAGGCGTTCCGAACGCGTTTCACGCGAACGACGCGTTAAAGTAGCATAAGCTACCTAAACGGGTCGTAAGCACTTAGGTTAGGTTTCATTTTAGTATGTGGGCTTTGTTAAACCATATTACACGAGTCTCCATACTCGTTTGGTTTACGAACCCTCATTCTATCCAATCCTCCGATTTAGGTCCGGTATATTAACATAGTTACCTATATTAGGTGCCGTTTAATATCCGTGATCTCTAGCATTATTTGGTTGTTACTCAAGGACTACTAAGCAATCTCAAGTGAGTACATAGACCCCTCTTTTACTATTTTCAAACTGTTTTGGGGTGAAACACATGTGCCTACTTGTTACTTTCATGTTTTTCCATGTTTTCATATCATATGCTTACTATGTTCATTAATACACTATTAGTACATTGTTTTACATTACATTTCATGCTATGTATGTCCATTGTGTGCATACTTAGTACATTGTTTTACATTACATTTCATGCTATGTACGCCCATTGTGTGCATACTTAGTACATTGTTTTACATTACATTCTATGCTATGTATGTCCATTGTGTGCATACTTAGTACATTATTTTACATTACATTCTATGCTATGTATGTCCATTGTGTGCATACTTAGTACATTTATTATTCATCACATGCTTACATTTTGGTATGACATTTGGTTTGTTTAAATGGGACAATGTACATTCATTAACACCGATCATGCCGCTCGGTAGTAGGTAGTGGTACCATAGGACTTGACAACTCCCATTCCTGAAATCCCGGGTTTGTTTGGATTGGAAGGAATGACCGAACCCGACTACATTTCTAGGTGGACCTTAGACTTTGTGCTAGGGTTTATTCTACAGTCGCAAGGCTTGGATGTATGAATTTTTACAATACTGCATAGATGTTTATATCAGTATAGCATGCATTTGTTCCACAAAACATAACTTTGATTTAAACCATGTTTTACTTCAATACCTTGTTTTTGTGCATTTTTACATATGGATGAGTTGATATATTTCACTTACCATACATGATATTTTGGATAGACATTTCATGACTAACATTTTGACATTGATATACAAAATTCATGATTTACATTAGACATGGTTTTCACACAAACATTTTGACATTTGATTATACATAAACATTTTACTTTGGTGGATTGGTTTGAGTAAGTGATTTAAGTAACGAGGCGTGTGTAATATGATACAAGCATGGTGGATACGCCGCTGGTACTTCCTATATATAAGTGTTTGTATGGTATTACATATCGTAGCGTTATTCGAATCATTTCAATTTAAGACATATAACATTTTATACAAATAACATACTTTTCACAAGACATTGTTTTACAAAACAACTTATCTTATACAAACTCATTTTACTTGGTTATTCATTTAACCATACATTATTCTCTTATTTATATATATCATCTGATCTTATTGCTTTTCAAATGATTTACAAGACAAAGCAAATTACAAGGTTCATGACTAAACATTTTCTTAAACATAAGTCATGAATTCTATTTTCACAAAACCTATGTATCTCACAGGCATTTTTATGCTGACGTACCTATTTTCACATGTGTTTCAGGATATGATGCATAGGATTTATCAAGATACACTTAGGCGGACTTGGGCCTTAGTGACAATAAAAGATGCAAGACTAGTTATTTATGTTATGTTTCTTTGATTGTCAAGACATTTTAACTCTTTTATTCAATAAAACAATATTTCAATTTCCATGTGTTATGAAACAATGATTCTGTTACAACACTCCCCGACGTTTCCGCCACGTTTTGTTGTTTTACGTGGTCGGGGTGTGACACTAGGCCCAATGACACGCGTGCAAGGCACAAGGACATGTGAAGGGCAAGGCCCGTTCACACATGATTCAATACATACAAAATATATATACCGTTGTGAAAGAAATATATATAAAGATCGAACAAACAAACTACCAACACTACAATAACACAAAGTTGTTCCGACAATGACAAGTGAAAACATAATAAGAATTCAAGATAAACAACTTGTACGAGGTCCGACAAGACCTAAGTGTCTAATAAAGTTAGTACACATGTAGGTTACTCACGCGTACGGACGCTCACTTTCCAGTATTAAAATACACGGAACGCAAACTGGTGAGTTCATGTCCTTCCTTTCAATGATTTCAATGTTTTGTTTTTAAAACAATCAAGGGGAAATACATGTCATAACATACGGTATGTTAGCTATGGTTAGCTAAGGAGAAGACTACATCACTTCAAGACTTGATCATCCACAATTTAATTCTTCATTTTAATTTGGTTAGCCCTTTTAATCCCATGACAAACATTGTAATCTTTGAAGAATTTATGTTAGTTATGATGAGCATTAATGGCTAAACACTTATAGTAGCTTAAACTTTGTTGAAGCTTTTGATTATATGATGATGAGTTCTTGTTAATCTTCATGATAATATTTTGGTTTTGTTCTTGGGTTCATATGCATGTTTAAAGTTGTTATTCATGAATGTTTGATTATAAGTTTATGTATAACATGTTGGTAAACTCATGTGTAGATTATGATTATTAGATCTTGTTACTTGTTAGTTTGATTCATGGCATGAGACTAGGAATGGTGAATGCTAGCATGAAATGGATGATGATTTGAGTATGTGTATGGATTTTTGCACTTAGATTTGGAAAGATTGTGATAGTGTTTATGTGAATTCTATAGCATGTAATTGTGTTAGCATGAATGCATGATGATTTAGGCCAAAGTTGTTATCTAGCATGATCATGCCTTTGGTTCATATCAAGAACAATATTGGAGTATTAGGGGCTGTTTGGCAACTTCTAAATGGGTAAGTGTTGAACCACTAAGAGGTCTGAACCATTAAGTGTTGAACCAGTAAGAGGTCTGAACCATTAAGAGCCAGTATAATGCTTAACCGTTTAGAGGCAAATATCTGACCAATTCAGATAAGTGGTCTTAACCATTCAGAGGCAAATGTCTGAATCATTCAGACATCTAATCATGAAACAAACAGTCTGAACCATTAAGTGCTGAACAAGTAAGAGGCCTGAACTATTAAGAGTCTCATTAAGAACTAAACAAACAGCCCCTTATTTACTTGAAAGCAATTTAGGGTGATCATTATGTTGTTCATATTAGTTTTCTCTAAGTTGTCGAGTTAGGATTTTTGACAAAAGAGTAACTCTTGTTTAAAGATTAACATCAACTTTACAACTGAGCTTAAAAGAATGATTCTTAGGTGATTAGAGTGTAACTTCATTTTAATTTTCTGAAAGAATTAGAAAACTAGGAACCTTGACCGGAACTTAGTTACTTTAGAAGTTGTGTGATCACTAGTGCTTCCCTTAGTTGTCGTATACTCATATAATCATTAGTGGATACTTAGTTTAGGCAACTTCTCTTTAGATATTGTTAGTTCTTATAGTATTTTTATTATTGCATGATAATTTAGGAAATCGATTGCTATTTGAATCGACTTTAGAGTAACGAAAGTTTAGTACTGAGAAATTGCATCCATGGATTGATATCCCGGTTCTTACCTAAAAGTTATATTACCATTTGACGGGTACACTTGCCTATCGTATGTGTGGTTTAGTCTAGGGTAAAAACTATTTTAAAACTGAATCTGTGTGAAAGAAATATCTTCATAAAATATATATATACTTCAGCACATCAAACACTACATGTCAAATATCATGATAACACAAAAATCGCATTAATATTTTGGGGGTATTACAATATTTGAAGTAAGGGCAAATGTTAAAGTAAAAATTTTAAAATAAGCAATGTTGTCATTCTAAAGTATTAACCCGATTTAAAAAAATAACCAATCAGTTTTGATTAAAAGCGATTTTTAAGGGTGATATGGTGTTAACACGTGACATTTTTTAGAATGGTTTATTAGAATTAGGATTTAAAAGTACATTATTATTATTAACCATCCTTTAATTAACAAAAAATAGCCTCTTCACAAAATACTACTCAATTTGAGTGTTCAACAGGTGGATGTCACGTAGCAACCGCTAACCCTTTTTTGTTTGGTAAATTTTCAAAAGTTTTTTTTTTTACTTTTCTCCCTATAAAGTATTAGTAAGAATATAAAATTACCCTTAAGTTTCATTTGAACTTTAAGCCAGTTTGGTTATCTATATATAATCTAAAATTTAGTTGCATGTTCTATTTTAAAATCAACATTTATGAAGTTTTAAATGCAATACTTAAAATAATATTGATTAAAATAAATAATTAAAAATTTAGTTATATCAACTATTTTACAACCTTCATTATGAGTCTCTTAAATACATTCTTCCTTCAAATTAATAAAATTAATATTATAATTCTAACAAATTAGACTTAAAATAAAATTAAAGATAACGTAACTGAATTAATGGAATTAAAGGAGAAATTAGAATTACAATAATTAAAGATAACATAACTGAAATAATAGAATTAAAAGAATTTTAAGAACAACTCTTCATCTCCTTTTGTTAGACTTAAAATAAAATTAAAGATAACGTAACTCTAAATTAATGGAATTAAAGGAGAAATTAGAATTACAATAATTAAAGATAACATAACTGAAATAATAGAATTAAAGGAATTTTAAGAACAACTCTTCATCTCCTTCCATTGACCCCAAGTCTCAATATATTCTTCCCATTCGATGCGTTTCTACAATCAACAACAAACAAAACAATGTCGAAGACAGCATTATCAGAGGTTTCTTCTACTAACTACAGAGAATACAAAAGACTTCTAACAACGCCGGTTTCGGGTCCAGCCAACGGGTCAAACAAGATCCATATTCCCGAACAAGAGTGCACGAGTTCAGTTGGGTCATATGATCCAATTCTTGAAGTAATAAATCTATCCGATGATGATGAAGTTGAATCTCTCCAAGACCGATACATCGGCCAATAAATCGCAAAAGACACGTGAGTCCACTGTGGTCGTTGAGAATGTTTGTGGTGAATTTGGATCGGTGGATGAAGATTGGTTTGAGAAATATGGAGGGATGATTGTTGATGAGAATGGGTTTCTTCTTGGTGAATTTAGACGATTGGATGAAGAGCTTTACGTTAATATAACGGTAGACTGAAAATTGATTCATGATTTTGGTTTGTAAGTTGTATCTGCATTTAAAAAAAATATATATGAATTGAAAGTTTTGGTGATAAGTTGTCGGTATCGCATTTGTCTATGTTTATGTTTCATATCGTTATATCAACTTTTTTACAACCTTATTTATGAGCCTCTTAAATATGTGAGTTCAAAAGTAAAAAAAAAAGTATAGAAAACCGTATTTATTTTATTCTCATCGGAGCCACAATTTGCAAGTTGTTAACATAACCATCATTTGAATAGTCTCCCCATATAGCCCAACCATCATCATAGACCCATATGACTGGTTAGAGATTAAACATAATCCGACAAAATCATAAGATCGCAGAATTAAAACATCCATGTTATATGGTTTTTGACAATTATGACCTCCATAATAGTAGGTCTGTTCTTGAGGAGCCCTCCATCTCCAAACACCACCTCCACTTTGCCGGTCACCCACCCTCATCAAGCGTCGGCCGTCGCCACCACTCAGACGATCCATCTCTGTCGCCGGTCACCCACAACCGTACCCAATCGTCGCTGGACACCTCTTCTGCCGCACACAGTCATTATCATCGGCAACGACTGAAACCATATTGTTACTCAAAAGTTTAACAGTTCATCCCTCTGGTTCAATCAAAGTTAACAAATGATGATTCCGACGACTGCGGTTAGATTGGATCAAGGGTTCTCATGGTTTGAGCTCAAGTGGCAGCGACTACCACTAGGGTCCTGCTACCGAACGGATCTGAGTTAAGTACCGGCGGCTAAGGTAACAATCAACGAACCCTATCTGTGTCGTTTTCAACTATATTGTTTTGTTTGGATTTGAAGTTTTATTGATTTGGGTTTTTATAACTTTGATCAGAGGTGTTTGATCTCATAAAATATTTGGATTATGTGTTTGTGTTTTGGATGATATAGATGTATAATTTTTATGCTCTTATGTTGATATATAATTTTTAGCATTTGTATAGTGTGTTTCTGTTTTAAAATTAGGTGAAGATGATCTGATTGTTTTTGGTGTTGACTGTTTAGGAACAAGTGAAGGAGGTAAGGGCTAGGGTTATCGAATGGTACATCAAGGGTTTATTGCCTTTTTCTCTCAAAATCGCTGATGTTATGGAAATCCTTGGTCAACTGTTTGATTTCACGCCTACCGGTAACAAATACGAGTAAGGTTTTAAGGGTTTTTGCATCGATTATTATGTATTTTGTTGATTTACGTTACCGGTTTATGTATATTGTTGGCCATTCATTATTTGATGACTTTTTGGCCCTAATTTTACATATCTATGTGCATTATTGGGTTTCGGATCAGTGGAGCATGCAATTCATGAGATTTACAATCATAACGCAAGTGGCCTCGGTTTTGAAGAACTTTACATGTATCGATCATCCACAAACTAACCCCTTCTCGATGAATTTTCACGGTGGCATGAAGAACCATACCAGAAACATCGTTTACAAAGAAACGTTTAACAATTTGGCCATATCAGATCGGACGCAATAAACAATACTTGCCCTACCGTATATTTTTGGACTACAAAGAAACTTTTATCGCCTTTATCGCCGTTAATCCAACATAATAACTGATGCATGCCCCAAACCCAATTTTTGTTTGCTCCATCCCAAACACAACAGCTATATACGTGCCACGTTGAGTATTATGCGTGTACCCTCCGACAACCAACTATCCACGTAGTCTGCCAATAACGACAGCGCAGCAGCTATATATGTACCACGGGTGGTGGGAATGTAAGTCTTTCCAGTTTCCGCTAAATTTTGAAAACTCATATTCTTTTTATTTCTTAGTTTTTTGTTTGTTTATTTAATTCAGATACATGGGTTGGTTGGTTTATTTGTCTATTTTAGGAAGGAAAAGCAACGATGATTCAAAGACTACTGTTTGTTGCTGGTTTGAACACATTGACACAAACACATTTTGGGACACGGTTGCCAGCTGTCGTTTGGGGGGGGGGTCATACACTTTCGTGCCTACTACTATTTCAATCATTTTGGCTGGTCAATATAGCGACATCGTGGATCCTCAAGAGGTGGTTACACACTTACACATCAACCTTTTATGAAACTTATAGTGTTTCGTTTAATATTACATCCAATTCACTCCCACATGTTGATGATTATATAGAAATTTGAGAGGATTGTGAGAGGGACTCAAGGAGCTCTTATTGTTGCTTCAACTCTTCAAATTGTGCTTGGTTTTAGTGGACTTTGGCGTAATATCAAACGGTTAGTTTTGAATCATGTGCAGGCCTGGTAGTTTATTATTATTAAGCATTATTTTTAAATAGCGCCTTTCTTTGTTTTGAAGCTCTTAAAAGTAATACTTCTGTTTGATTATAATTCTTAAAAGTAATTTTGTCATTTGACACATACATAATATGTTGCCGCTGCTAAAGGCCATAATGATGTATGAATTTATCGCTTTTCAGCTGTTGATTTTGTGTTTAATTTGGTGTTTATGCTGTTTTTTTTGGTGTTTTGTGGTTTTAGATTGTTGTATTGCTGCTTGATAATGGAGCTGATGTTAATTCTAGGAATTATTGTGGCCAGGTAATCATTCTTCGGTTTCGAAATCGACATGGACATCCAATATTAGCTCCGAAGATATGCTAACCGAAGTTCTGTCGTATTTCATGGAACCATCAATACCGGAGAAGACGGAGCGTATCTGGTACTTATTCAGCCTTCATAGTTCATATTAGCATACATTTTAAAAAAAATTATGAAATGGTTTTTGTTTATTTTGCTAAAATTGGTTTTTTTTTTCATTTTTTCAGGAATTTTATATCAGACATATAGATAGAAGCCCGGTTAGTTCAGAGGCCGAAAAGCAACGAGTGATCACGTGTTTAAAAGCCGCGGTTAAAAGAAGGGCACCCGAGGGTGTGCGTCTCGAGCTATTCAAACCCGACAAACCCGGGCTGTTGGCCCAAGTGACACGAACGTTTAGAGAAAACGCGATGAACGTAACACAGGCCGAGTTATCTACAACAATGGGTATGGCTCTAAACATTTTCTATGTAACAGACGCGATTGGAAACCCGGTATTACTTGGACATTATTGCTTGATAATGGAGCTGATGTTAATTCTAGGAATTATTGTGGTTATGCTGTTTTTTTGGGTGTTTTGTGGTTTTAGATTGTTGCATTGCTGCTTGATAATGGAGCTGATATTAATTCTAGGAATTATTGTGGTCAGGTAATCATTCTTCGGTTTCGAAATCGACATGGACATCCAATATTAGCTCTGAAGATATGCTAACCGAAGTTCTGTCGTATTTCACGCAACCATCAATATCGGAGACGACGGAGCGTATCTGGTACTTATTCAGCCTTCATAGTTCATATTATCATACATTTTAAAAAAAATTATGAAATGGTTTTTGTTTATTTTGCTAAAATTGTTTTTTTTTTCATTTTTTCAGGAATTTTATATCAGACATATAGATGGAAGCCCGATTAGGTCAGAAGCCGAAAAGCAACGAAGGATCATGTGTTTAAAAGCCGCGGTTGAAAGAAGGGCACCCGAGGGTGTGCGTCTCGAACTATTCAAACCCGACAAACCCGGACTGTTAGCCCAAGTGACACGAACATTTAGAGAAAACGCGATGAACGTAACACAGGCCGAGATATCTACAACAATGGGTATGGCTCTAAACATTTTCTATGTAACGGACGCGATTGGAAACCCGGTATTACTTGGACATCATTGCTTGATAATGGAGCTGATGTTAATTCTAGGAATTATTGTGGTTATGCTGTTTTTTTTGGTGTTTTGTGGTTTTAGATTGTTGCATTGCTGCTTGATAATGGAGCTGATGTTAATTCTAGGAATTATTGTGGTCAGGTAATCATTCTTTGGTTTCGAAATCGACATGGACATCCAATATTAGCTCTGAAGATATGCTGACCGAAGTTCTGTCGTATTTCACGCAACCATCAATACCGGAGACGACAGAGCGTATCTGGTACTTATTCAGCCTTCATAGTTCATATTATCATACATTTTAAAAAAAAATTATGAAATGGTTTTTGTTTATTTTGCTAAAATTGTTTTTTTTTTCTTCATTTTTTCAGGAATTTTATATCAGACATATAGATGGAAGCCCGATTAGGTCAGAAGCCGAAAAGCAACGAGTGATCATGTGTTTAAAACCCGCGGTTGAAAGAAGGGCACCCGAGGGTGTGCGTCTCGAACTATTCAAACCCGACAAACCCGGACTGTTGGCCCAAGTGACACGAACATTTAGATAAAACGCGATGAACGTAACACAGGCCGAGATATCTACAACAATGGGTATGGCTCTAAACATTTTCTATGTAACGGACGCGATTGGAAACCCGGTATTACTTGGACATTATTGCTTGATAATGGAGCTGATGTTAATTCTAGGAATTATTGTGGTTATGCTATTTTTTTTGGTGTTTTGTGGTTTTAGATTGTTGCATTGCTTCTTGATAATGGAGCTGATGTTAATTCTAGGAATTATTGTGGTCAGGTAATCATTCTTCGGTTTCGAAATCGACATGGACATCCAATATTAGCTCCGAAGATATGCTGACCGAAGTTCTGTCGTATTTCACGCAACCATCAATACCATAGAAGACGGAGCGTACCTGGTACTTATTCAGCCTTCATAGTTCATATTATCATACATTTTAAAAAAAATTATGAAATGGTTTTTGTTTATTTTGCTAAAATTGGTTTTTCCCCATTTTCCCAGGAATTACCAAACGATTTTCAAATATATTTTAACCAATTGACTCATCCATTTTATTTAATAATATAGATTTATATATATATAGACTTCTCATATTCAGATTCCATAACATCAAAATATATGTTATCATCATTTATTATTATTATTATTATTATTTGTTATCATTAATGCAATTAGATGTGTGAGCAACTTTACACCTGATGACTCCTCATATTCAGATCCTATAACATTTTTGCATTTAAACTTTCATTAAAATGAAAACTGCCACAAGTCATCCCAAGAGGCTACTTATCATGTCTCTATAATTACACAGCCACAGTCAAGCATCCTCCCTTTCATTATGCAACTTGTGGCTGAATATCGGAAGACACCTGCCAACATGAAGAAAACCACTGCTGTTGCTAACTGTTCAGAAAGTTTGGCGACTCTTGAAGAAATATTACACCATGGTCGAGAAAATAAGAAACACACGGTATCAAAACTTTCTATAATTTCGATTGTTTCCCCCGGCATTATTTTTATCCATACATTAAATGTGTTTCTTCTAATCCATGCAGAATGCTGAGTTCAATTGTCGTGTGGTGATTAAAGGCGTACGTAATAGCGAAGAGTGGTTCAGACTTATGTGTGGAGGAGGAAAATGCATGAAAGGTGTATCGCGTGAACACGGGGAGCTGTGGTGTGTTGGCTGTGAAAACCCAGTTATGTTTCCACAAGCAAGGTTTGGTTTTGGTATTCTATAGTTATGTGCGTTGGCAAACGCCTTTATACACTTTCACATCTGAAAAAAAAACTTTCAACAGGTTCCATCTTGAACTTGATGTGCTCGATTCCACGACAAATGCGGTCATCATGTGCTTCGATGACACTGCACAGATTCTAACAAGCACCACTGCTCAGTCTATACTCAATGTGGAATCGGGTCTCTCGCATATCTACACCGTTTATTCCGAAAGCATCCAGGATAGCTTCACTCCAGTCATGATACAGAACTCTAACGGTAGCATCTCAACGCTCCCAAACTGCTTACACTCACTTGTGGGCACCACCCGAACCATCCAAGTTGATACATCCACATACTACCATCATGGGGCCTTTGAGAGCTTCAACTGCAAGCGTGTGCTCCCGGACGAAACCAATTGTGAATCCGTTGGATCTACCACTCCTACTCCCATGACTAGGAAGGGTAAAGGGGTGATGACAATACCAACACCGGTTAAGCTCAAAGAAACAATCAGAAAGTACATGTAAGTTTCTATATATACTTTTGACTTACCAAATTCCATGAACCACATAACTACATATCCATTTGTGTCGTGTTTAAGTAAATGTTCAAAAGTGAATATTATATGATACAAACATCATGTTTATTTCTTTATGACCAACTATAAACAAGTACAATTACACCATTGGTTTTGTTATGTGCTTTTTCGATTTGAGAACGCATACGACCCCATCGCTTTAGTGTTGAAATGAATTGTAATGGAACTTACCCGCGGCAAGTCGGCAACGCGCGGGCATTACCACTAGATTCCCACATTCCGTAAGGTTACCTTTCTTTATGTCAATTATGATGAAATTTGTAGTGAATTTGTTTATGCTTTTTTGTTCGTTTGGATATTTAAGTTAAATCATTAGTTTATCCTTTTTTCCCCTATTTATACATGCCAAATAGCTAAATGGAATGAATTGAACTTCAACGAGCTTGAACTGCAGTTCATAAATGGGAATTTACTTGAACGGAGTTACATTCTATCAAGTTTTAATTACAAAATAATGGAATATGAACTACTAACATATACATCATCCAAGTTAAAGTTCTGCCTAACATTTCCTTTCTTTCTTTCACAGCCCTACTTATGAAGGTTCTGATTCGGATGATTCTGTGGGTAACTACTAAGGGGAACGTCGACTACATGGCCATGCATTAGCGGCAGAAGATTTCGTGAATTATTGAATAAAACCGGAAGCTTTGTGAACTCCTTTAAGTTTTTTTCCTGTAATGTATGTTTTTAGACTTGGCATACATGTTTGTTCTTAAACAGATTCCGCAAACAAAGTTGCCTGTGCTATGCACGCCTTACATTTTTTGTGGCCGGCTTATGGTACAAGCTCTTATCACGTTTTGTATGGCTTCTCTTACATTGTCTTTTGGCTAATTATCTTTTATCCATACATAAACATTTTCCCCGAACACACAACAAAATGAAGGACACTAACTGTTGGTCATGCCGTGCATCGCACGGGCCTTCCCTCTAGTAATACTGGTACAATAAAGTATATTTTCTGAAATAATTAAGCAAAGTCATCCAAATGAAAGAAATATCGGTTTTACTATTATTCTTAACATTTATATATTGATTTTACCTCTATTTTACTTTGTTTAAGCCTTTTAGTTTTTTAAAATTTTGCTTTTGTATGGGTCTACATTTTACGAGTTGACATACGGCAACGCGTGTTTGTAATTCAACGCTTTTACTTCTATTTTTTTGTCCGGTTTAACAGTTTCACCATAATGCGCAGGTCCTAAAACTCGTTAGTATTAAAACACAAGTTGTAGTTATGGTGAAACTTTTGCCTTTTAATGCGTTAGTTTTGTTTACAACCCCTGATCTTTAATAAACTAGAAAATTACTAAGTTAGTTTTGTTGATATTAACTACTTGAGTCCAATATCCACACTCTTAATTGTCTCCGGATCTATTTTTTTTAATTGCACCTATTTAAGTCAACTGATTAAGTTTATTATAATTACTAGGTTAATGCCCGCGCGATGCGCGGCTTCATCCAAAACCATATTATTTACTTTGAAATATAATATTTTGTACAAACGCATACATCGGAATAAAAAATAGAAAACTATTCAAATGCCGGAAAAAACCTCCTTGTAGACTACATTTGTTGTTTTACTCGTTACATTCCCATCTTTGTCTAGTCTAAGATCCCGCGAATTTCGTGAGTGGACTAACACACAAATATTTAACTTAAAATTGTTGAAATAATCATTTGAAAGAAATAAACGTTCAAGTAACGAAATCATTCCTCTACCCCCAGGTACGTAATGTATCAAATCTGCGGATACGTAATGTATGAAACTTAATATAATTCTTTTTATTAGATTAATATCACATATTTACGTATTTGCATTGTATATTGTATTTTTGTCAAGAAAAAGTGAATATATCATTTAACAGTGCGTATAAGTTACAGATAGGGCTACATGAATAACACAAACACAACAAATATACAAATAAAAACAAAGAATAACTAATCAACCTTTTTAAATTAAAATAAGGCTTTATTTGTTCTTTGTATTCCACTTCACATTTCTCTCATGGATGTTACTTTACCTATTTCTCTTTTCTTCTTCACCAACCTATCATCATTCGATACAATCATTTAACCATATGAGGCAACCTCCAAGCCTTTGTAACTAAATCTCTTTTCCCTCAAGTTCACTTTCACATCATAATTCTGCATCTATGATCCAAATAAACTCATTATAAGTCAACCTTTCTTATTTCAAATGAACTTATTAATCAACCATTTTCCTTCAATCTCAAACATTGATACACCAGATAGAGCCAAAAGTATGTTTTCTTGAATTCTTGTAACAAAGGGTGCCGACTCTTAACTAACCAACCCAATTTGTTGCCTTAACCATTTCAACTTAAGCTCCTTAGTGTCATGCTATCCTTTCCCAGCATGCCATTCTACACCATGTCTAAACTTTACTTACATAAATAACACTATTTATTTCAAAAGAAGGTCCTAGAAGGATATTCTATTTATGAAGAGTATGATAAAGATAAGAACTTTCCCACAATTACCCAAGTGTTCAAGATTCTTGAAGAACAAAACAGGTGTGTAATGTATGTTAATTTTAAGCATTAATTAACCACTCAATCAGTTAAAAAAAAACAAACAAATTGAGTAACTATTACCCCCTTTCAATCGATAAGGATTGGTTTCTACTCCAGGATGATAAGGCTGCTTATTCTCATGTATTCACTGTTACCATCCATGTTTGCGTTTTTGATAGTCTTACAAATTCAGCATCCCTTCACACACACCCTGAAACACAAACCAATCAACATCAATAGGGCTCACACACACTTATTCAAAACCATATCAAAATTAAACACATACCACATTGTGTGGCACACATCAGTCAACGTTCGGACGACCGGTGACTCTGGCGGCATTGAACACGTGGGTAGGCTTCACGGCGGCGATGTTAGCGTTCTGTTGGATCCGCACTCGAGTTGTTTAGCTATTTCATCTTTTCTTCTGTAGCATATTAAAGGATAGCTTATGAATGAAAGACCTTTTTCTCAGGTGCAATCAAATTTAAGAATGTATAATAATAATAAATAAGAAAAATAGAATAACTCACCTTTTGGGGTTCATTTTCTTGTGTATTGATAAGGACTTGTACTTGCTCTTGAGATTGCTACATAATTGGCCATGACTAAATGAGTTTCTGTTTGGAGTTGGTAACTTGGCATGACATGTTCTTTCCTTTTCTTTTCTCATTTTTGTTATTAGTGGATGAGTAGGCGCAAAATAGGTGGTTACTGTGCCCGGTTAAAAACATTTTACGTATATAATCAGCTTTTTTTGGTTCATTATTTATATCTATTGGGTTTTTTCATAACTAATAAGTGCTAAAAATCAACAATAAACTATTATTCAAAATGATGTGGGTAGGGGGTCAGTTTTTATTTCCGTTATTAACACATTGTATATGAAAAGAACTTATAACTCAAAAACTACGTCAAAATGAAACGGGTCAAGTGAGTCGAATGATTTGGAGACAGATTTGGAGAAACGATCCTTTCATTTTTGGGAGAAAGTGGCTGATAAGACAAATAAATTACTAATGAACACATATATAAAAAGAAAAACAGGTACAAATGGAGATATGGAATCGAAAAGCGAAAAAGTACCTTATCTGCGTAGTTATCGGGCACACGCGCATCACCTGGTAAAGAAGTCATAAATGTAGAGTTAGTAATCTCACTAATTAAGATGGAGACAAGTGGCCCAGGCAAGATACCAAAACACAATAATGGTTACAGTTATAATAATTTGACCATGTCATTATCCTAAGATAGTACAACAAACCAATCAAGTTCATTAAAAGTGCTGACTTGGCTCATTAACCAAGCACTCAAAGATGATCACAAAAGCACACCCGACGCCTACCAAATCGCAATGTACCAAAAGAACATTGATTATACTAAAAAGCCCAAGAGCTTCGCATACGCGAGCTATGTAGTTAATGTCAGTTATATTGGTCCCATAGTAAAATATCGGTGTCAAATCAGTCAGAATATTGATACCAATATTATCGGCGATATTGACCGACATAACCGATATAAATTAAAATTACCGATATCCCACCGATAACTCACCGAGATAACCTATATCTCAAATATCGGTCCTTGACCGATATCCGATATTTTACGGCCAAGCAAGCTTTATGTACTATGGCTCTGGCTCATCATGATATTATCTCTCTTTCACAAACTGACAATTATATTTTTTTAAATACACATCAACATAACAAATAATTAATTTCATGTCACTGCAATAGTACCACATTGACCAAACCACAAGTCAAAGTCACCCCCCCCCCCAAAAAAAAACCAAATAACTTGATGGCTGCATCCGGAGACCAATAACTTGAAAGTCTCACCTGAAGTGTTATTATTCAAAAAGTCTCTTAAAGAAATATATTTGAACAAATGAGATGCTATTATAACATGGGTATCAATAGTTTGGTACTTAGTTTCTTTTTACTAAGCAAAGTGACAACTGAAATGTCATAATTATACATATAAGCATGAATACAGAGTCAAATTAATAAAAATTTAAAACTTTTCATAGCTTATTCCTACAAAATGCTTTTATAATAACTCATACCATAAGATTTGAGTTGCTCAATTTTCAAATCATATTTTAATATATTATGTTATTGCCATTTATTGAACACAAATATCAAAGAGATCAATACCAAATAATCCAAAAATCTCAAAACTTACTACTCAACCCCTATATAACTATGATAAAAATACATCTAAAAATTAAAGCCTGGAGACACCAAATGCATCTTCAATGTTTCTATCACATTATAAAAAGTTCTTTTTTATGTGCAAATCAACACAAATATTAAAGTTGTTATATAATCCAATTCAAAAGAATCATTTTAGTTGGGCAAATTTCAGTAGAAAGCTTACAAATTTTAAATCTGAAACATGAACGTTTTTAGGTAACCAAGAAAAAAAGTAAATAAAAAACGATGATAAAGCAACACACATGTAATTATGCAATTCACTTCAGAGTAAAAGAGTTAAAAACAGAGGACCTGGATCGTGGCATCTCTAAACTGTTACATAGCAAAAAGGTTCATGGAAATTAGTGAATTAAAACAGTAACAAACAATTTCTTCATGATATATCATAAATTTCAATAACAAACTAAAGCAATCGAAGAATTTAATCAAGTTGATGATATATCATATATTTCTTCATGATATACCACTTACTTTTCTAATAATTTTTAAGCATACAATACAATTTCATTAATAAAAAATTGATTCCTTGTCGAAAAAAGCCAAAATCAAACTTGTAGTAGGGATAAGCATGGTACCTGTTCGGTACCAAACCGGTACCGATACCAAAAGTACGGTACCAAAAAACGGTAAAAGTTGGTACCGGCTGCAAATTTATTGATGATGCAATATGAAGCTCGGTAATATTACTTCCACTGCTTCTTGAACCGACTCGGCTGCAAATATATTGATGATGCAGCACAAACTTAGTTAAAATACTGGGTGATAATAAGGTAATGCAAAGTTAATATTATAGCTGGCATTAACTTAGCATAAAGTTATTTTTTAATATTTCATTTTTTCATACAAAACCAACAATAGATGCAGAACAGAACCCACATATAAGCAGAAAGTTCTTTGAGGAATATATTCAAACAGTTGATAATTAATTTATAAGAAAGAAGTTGATAACAGAGAGGCAAATAGCTAAAAAGACTATACAAATGGAGATGCAGGTCAGCACAATCATCAGTCCACGGGCTATAAATTCAACTTCTTTTAGTTAAAAAAAACATTATGTAATGCTCTAATTGGGGATTTTGATCGAACAGTTGGTGCTCATACAAAAAACAAAGGTAACTGTGAATCAAGCCCTAACTCCTCATTTAGCATCCACATATCATCGATGTTTTCGAACCCACTACCAAGAAAAAATGATACCACCCCTACAAATTAAACATCTAAATTGATAAATAGAAGACAAAGAAGTCGATGTTGTACCAGCAGAGATAACGAAGATGTTGGTGGTGAGGTCGAGAGCGCTTTGTGCAGGGGTTTTATGAAACTTCCAAGAGAAATCAAATGTTTCATCCGTATACTTTAAATGAATTTAAACCAACATCTCACTTCAAACGCTGTAGAAATCAGAAATTCAAACAATCGATCAAAATCCCTAACAAAATAACTAAAAAAAAGTTAAATTGATTGCAAACCCTAAAATATTTCATCAACTTAATCTTCAAGTGTATAAGCATCACCTGCATAAATGACCATCCTCATCAAATCCACCACCAGCAACACCTTCAATATCGTGCAGATGTTACCTCCACTTGAAGGCCCTTGCGTCTCCAAACAGACAATCTAACATCGATCTTTAACTAACATTCAATGACTAAATCAATAAATAACAAAAATTTTGATTATTCATTAAATTAATCAGAAAAGAAAAGAATATCGGAATCCTTACCGTCGATTATCACTGTTGAATAATGAAGATTGATAAAGGCCGTCGCACAGGATCGATTGAAGAGGTGAGGAGCCAAAATTAGCCGTATTAAAACCTATAATCGATCATGAAATACTCTAATTAGAGAGTACCATAGATGATTTCTCTTCAAATCCGTTGAATCTTGATCAAAATGATTCGATCTTCCTTAGTCGCCGTGTTCGTCAGAGAAGAAAAGGGAGAGAATTCGATTTAGGGTTTTGAGAGGAGAGAGAAGGTGTTAAGCGTAAATGAGAAGCCTTGTTCAATCCTCAACTATGAGATGTGCCAAGTGTATGATGACATGGCTGATTATTTGGCATCAACCATTGGGTGACATGTGTCCCCCAATGGTTTGCTTTATTAGATATATAGATTTTGTTAGTTTGTTAAAATTAGTATTTTATCCTTAGTTATTTGTAACCAAAAACATCTACTTACAATATAATAAAGAATTCAAATATATATAAGTAACTCCACTCATCCTACACCTCTTTTTCTTTATGGTTCTCTCTCTCTCTTTTTCCTTTATCCTACTTTATCTCACAGATTTCCACCTCCGACAACTAGTGACTCCACTTTCGGCAACCCTACAACCTGTGACCCCTCTCCCTCACACTCTGTTTCCTACTATACCATCCCCAACACTAATCTAGGGCTTATTTAGTAGTTCAAATTTGTTTCTCACCGAATTTGCTACATATCTAGGGTTTATTGCACCATCCACTTTTATCAGATCTGCTGCAGATCGGAAAATTGAGGGGTTGTAAGATAGGCATGAAGACGGAGGTTGTAAGGTGGCGGTGAAGACAGATAAGAGGTGGTTTGATTTTGATGTGAATATAACGGGGATGAGGGATGATTGTGGGGTGTAGTGAGGGTGATGCGATGGTATTGTGGGGTGATGCGATGAAGGTGGTGTGGTGTGGTGGGGTGGGGCGGTGAGAGGTGAAAATAGAGCAATGGGGGTGCTACGCTAGGGGTGGTGACTGATGTGATGGTGGGGAGGCAGTGGTGGTGGTTTAGATGGGGGAGAGAGAGAGTATGTTTGTGTAATATAGGGGTGGATTTAGGGAAAACGCCTAAAAGTGTGAAAACGGTGAGAACAATTTTGGTGTTGACATGTGGCGTTGGTGCTAACTTACACTAAGGGTAATATTGTCAAAAAGCCCATGCATATGCCACTCACATGTCAAAGACCATGCACATGCCACTCACATGCATATTCCATCATCTTTTTTAAACTCTCGTAACTTTTCTATACGTGATTATTTAAAAAAAAAATACACCAAAAAATCGAGTGTTTTATTATCTTTCTAACGAGTATACTATTGCTATACTTTTGAAATTAAGAAAAAAATAACATGAACTGGGTGTTCAAACAAAAATGCCATAAAAACACCCGGTTCAGAAAACGCCATGAAAAATACCCAGTTGAAAACGCCATAAAACAACCCGTTCAGAAAAACATCATAAAAACTTAGTTGAAAACGCCATAAAAACACACAGTTCAGAAAAACGCTATGAAAATACCTAGTTGAAAACGCCATAAAACATCCAGTTCAGAAAAACACCATGAAAAACTCAGTTGAATACGCCATAAAAACACTTAGTTCAGAAAAAAACGCCATAAAAATCTGGTTGAAAAACTCCAAAAAAACACCCACTTCAGAAAAACGCCATAAAAACCCAGTTGAAAACGCCGTAAAAAACAAAGTTTAAAACGCCATAAAAAACCCACTTCATTTGTTTCGAAAAATATATCAATAGTATACTCGTTGGAAAACGCTGAATTTTATGGTGTGATTTTTTTGAAAAAAATAATCGCGCATAAAAAAGTTATTGGCGTTTAAATATGATCGGGGGAAATGACATGTGATTAGCATGTGCACCCTTGTTTGGATCTTCCTATTTTACCCTTCCTTGTAGTTCCAAGGCCCCTAGTATTTACAAAAATGTCACCGCATCAATCTCAGCCACAAACCACTAAGATCTTGTGGCTGAGAATCGTTCTCATCGTTTTCACACTTTGAGGTGTTTTCTCCTGATCCTGTTTATATATATATATAGTGTATTAGGGAACACTAAAAAAGTGGGGAACAATGGGGAACCGACTCAAACGAACTCCGATTGGACTCATTCCAGCGGCGTTGGAACCGGCTCGTCGAACCCTAACTAGGATCTCTTAACCCTAAACCCTAAATCATAACCCCTAAACCCTAAATATATTAGGGTTTGGCTTTTAGGGTTTAGCTTTAGGGTTTAGCTTTAGGGTTTAGCATTAGGGTTTAGGGTTTAGCTTTAGGGTTTAGCCTTGGTTTTAGCCTTTAGGGTTTAGCTTTTACGGTTTATAGTTTAGATTTTACGGTTTAGCTTAGGTTTTAGCCTTATTTTTTAGCTTTTGGGTTTACAATTTAGGGGGTTAGGATTTAGGGTTAAGTGATCTTAGTTAGGGTTCGACGAGCTGGTTCCAACGCCGCTGGAATGAGTCCAATCGGAGTTCGTTTGAGTCGGTTCCCCGCTGTTCCCCACTTTTTTAGTGTTCCCCAATGAACCTTCCCCTATATATATATATATATATAATAAGTAGGTAAAATTAATTTGTAAGTACCTTGTGCATCGAATGCTTATACCTAAGTGTAAATGACCAATATGTCATTGTACTTAACTGACTAATTGGATGTAGTTAGTCAATTGGACTCAAATAGGTGTAATTGGAAAAATCAGGTTCTCAGATAGAAATTTTTTTTTTGAAAAATAGACTTAAGTAATTAAATCTCCAAAACAGGACTAAAATAGTAACCTAATTTTTTTTGTTTTTTTACTAATTTACACTATAACCACTGAACTTTAATAATGTTACTTATACCCATGCTCTTTAATCAAATTTTACCAATATGTTTAATTGTTTTTCCTTCTTCTTTCTAATTTAATTTAATCTAAGTTTTACATTTGGATGTTTTTACTTAACTGTGCAACTCAGTTACTTTTATTGTCGTTTCAACATAATTTTTTTTTTCAGAGGCTTGTCTTTTTTTTTTTTTTTGCACTTTTTTCTAAAGTTTCAATTGCATTCTTATACGTGCAAGTAACGAAATGAACCTAATAGTTACATATGGAGCAACGTCAGTACTGATATCGTTATTCATTTTTAGAATACATGTCGATATTGTTTTGGTCATAACACGATTTTTTTCTCTTTCAGTTGTTATAGCAAGTGTCAATACCATAACGAACCAAACGGATACCGACCTTTTCCCATGTAGATTTACATTTTTTAAAGCTTTTTTAATTGATATTAATATTATAATTAATTTTGAATATTTTTTGTTTTCTCTTGTAACTTTTCATATACAATATTTTATGAAATTAAGAGTATTTCATTGCGCCGTGCCACTTTTTATCTACGTCTCGATATACTTTTTTTCGAGACCATATTGTGAGTAATGTATAAATAACCAAAGCACAAATACAAATGTTATCAATCTATGAACAATTCAGCACATTTAAGACGATTTTTTCTCCTTCGGTTGTTATAGTGAGTGCCAATACCATAACGAACCAAACTGATACCGACCTTTTCCTCGCGTAGATTTAGGATTTTTTAAAGCTTTTTTAATTGATATTAATATTATAATTAATTTTGAATATATATTTTATTTTTCTCTTGTAACAAATATACGATGTTTTATGAAATTACGAGTATTTTATTGCGCCGTGTCTATTTTTATCTACGTCTCGATATACTTTTTTTGAGACCATATTTTGAGTAGTAATGTACAAATAATCAAAGCGTAAATACAAATGTTATCAAACTATGAACAATTCGGCACATTTAAGGTTTGAATCATAGTTAGATACTAAGCTTAAATCATAGTTTGATATTAATTAGTTGTGATTAATATTAATACTTTAATTATACTAAAATATTATTTAAGTTAGCTCGTGCACCAGAAAGATAAATAATAAATAAAGTGCCGTTCAAAAAAATAAATAAAAATAAAATAAAATAAAGTAAGAAAACGTGTATTTTAACCGCTTTAACTTTAAACTTTTCAATTGGGTCACATGGGAAATCGTGGCGTGAGATTTCCCGCATTTAAGGTTTGAATTGTACCTTTAATAACTTTTATTTTTTTGAACGGTAAATTCCTTTTATTTATGTCATTCATGGAGCTTGAACCCAAGAACTCATTCTCCCAATGTGTTTAAAGGTTTGTCTTTGCCAATGGACAACCACCCCATTAGTAATAACTTTTAGTTTTAATATAATTAATCAATAAGGTGAGATCAAATTGAAAGGATCTTTTGATTAAAAAGGCAGGAAGCAATAATTGAGTGACACAATGAAGAAAAATTATAGAGAAAGACATTTTAGTCAAGTGCAAATTAATCTCATCTAACGCTAGATTTAAAAAATCCAAACACATTAAAATTAAGTAGGGACATTCTTTGGAGGGCTATCATCGGTAAAATTGCATCCAAGGCAGGTCCGATCCACATGGGCGTTCCCCTTGCTGATAGCATCTGCTCTCGTTGTGGGATCTGTGACGAGGACCCGAACCTCATTTTCGTCAACTGCCTTTGGACCCGGTGCATTTGGTGGAATATATTGGCTTGGGTGCGAATCAGATTCCCTACCAATACAAACAATCTCAATAGTCTGATGTCCTACTTGAAGAATTGCCCGGGAGGAAAGACTTGGAAAAGGGTTGTTTATACGATTATAATGGCGACCGTATGGAGGATTTGGAAAGCAAGAAACGAGAAGGTTTTTGATGAACATTTCATTCATTAACAGGTCGGTAGAGCGGATTAAAGATGATGCGTTCCTCTGGATTTGCAACCGTTCGAACCTAAAGACGCCTAAATGGGAGAATTGGAGGGATTTTGATATCATTGATATGTTGTAATCGGTTGGTTTATTTTTGCTTTTTGTTTGTTTTCTTTTTGTTGTTCCTCAGCTTCTTGCTGGCTCTTTATATATATATATATATATATATATATATTAGGGGTGTTCAAAACCGGATATCCGAAATTTCGGATATCCGAAAGTCGGATATCCGAATATTTCGGATATCCGAAAGTCGGATATCCGAATATTTCGGATAGTAGATTTCACTATCCGAATCCGTATCCGAAATTTCGGATCCGACTTTCGGATATCCGAAATTTCGGATACGGATTCGGATAATGAAACGGATATCCGAAATTCAAAAAGAAAAAAATTCAAAATAAAAGTTTCTAGCTTTTCCAACATAGCAAACAACAAATAAAAGAGCTGATGTTCAAAAAAAAAAAAAAACAAACAACACAAGATATTTATGAACAAATTGTATGAACGAATCTATGAACAATCGGAGTTTTCCTTTCCATCTTGTTTCTTCTTTTGCTTTTTTTTTCTTTAGCCTTTGAAGTCACCTCTTTTCCAACACTAGCTCACAATCTGTAAGAAATCATTTAAAACAACCTGTAAGAAATCAAAATACAATAAATCTATGAACAAATCAAAATAAGATAACAAATCTATGAACAAATCTGAATGGAAATCGTATGAACAAATCAAAAAAAGATAACAAATCTATGGAACAAGCCTGAATAGAAATCGTATGAACAAATTTATGAACAAATCAGAAACTTGGATTTGGAAGATGAAACAAATCGATGAAACTGGAAACAAAACATATATAACTAGTGGAACAAGATAACAAATCGAACAAGATAACAAATCGTATATAACAAATCAAACAGAAACTTGGATCTTCAAACAAATCGAACACAAATCGTACAGAAACTTGGATCTTCAAACAAATCGAACACAAATCGTACAAAAACTTGGATCTTCAAACAAATCAGATTCGTATGAAACATAAATTTGGAAGTGGAACAAACCTTGGATCTTCGATTTTCAGATCTCGACGTGTTGGTGTTTTGATTCTTCGATGCTGGATGTTTTTGAGTTTGTGGGGTGAGTGAGTGTGTGAGTGAATGAAGAGGTGATAGCGGCTGAGAGAAAAAGATTAGGGTTAGGTTTTCTATAGTGGTATTTATATAAAGGAATATTTAATAAAAATCGGATATCGGATATCCGAAATATCCGAAACTTTCTGAAATCACTATCCGAATCCGAAAATTTGGATTATCCGAATTTCGGATATCCGAAAATTCGGATATCCGAATTTTCGGATAATTCGGATTCGGATAATCGGATAAATCGGATTCGGATTCGGATGATTTTGAACACCCCTAATATATATATAGGGTAAATATCATTTCAGAACCATAAATATTTACAGAACTCGCAGAACTCCTAATAAACAATCTTTTTATTTATATTTTTTTACTAGTCTAAGTTCCCGTGTGATACACGGGTGGCTAATAAGAAAAAGAACTACTTTAATATACAAATTCAAACTCATTAAAACAAAGTGATCATTATTTACTTTAAAAGGACTTAGCGCATTCAACTAATTATCTAATACTAACCGCATGAGCGCGACCGGTTCATGACTCGAGTAAACGGAGTTATATTGATGGATCAGCTTTATCAAACACAACATAATTTCATGTCCAAAACTGAATAGAATTACTACAAACACATATACACCAAATCACACATGTAAACAACTATACCATTGTTTTACGGTTTCAGATCTTATTTTAGTTGATACACAACCCTTTGACCAATTTTGTTATTCCAGTCTCTCGCCAAATTCTCTGTCTCCCGCCAACTTCTCCGTCTCCTTCATCCCATCCTCCCTCCACCACCTCCGGCTGTTCCTTAAACAAAACACCTACAACAAAATAAAAGAATTGGAAAAGTGATTAAAAAAACATGGTTGATAGACTGCCAAACAAAACCGTAGGCCGCCACTCTGTTAACAAAAACCAAAAAAGAAAAAAACTCTAACTTTAAACACAAATCATATAATGAGGAACAAAACAATAGATTATGATACCGAAATTAAGGCATAGAAACCCGTCGCTAACCTGAACAAAGAAAACCGCAGAAGAAGTGCCCAAAACCATCGTAGGCGGCCATCGGAACACGAATAGACTACTAAAGAAAAATAAGCGCCACATAAAACTAAACATCAAGATAAGTCACGCGTCACACACAAGAGGCACAACGGGGCTGGGTGTTTTCAGCGGTGAATGTAAGTATTGAAGACCGACAGATGCCGGCCACGAGAAACCTAGAAACGCAAATTGTTGATAAGTCCTTTCAACATTTGTTATTATATCAAGCAAATTATTTTGATAAAAAGAATAGTTCAAGAGACAATCAAACAAACCTGATTGCAATTGACGGTGGTAAAGCGGGTAGCTTGTTGTTCTTAGGTTTGGACACGATCTGAGAGGATCTAAAAACCTTAGACGATTTGCCCCCTTTGCTTCCTAAAATAACAAAATTAGTAGGTTTTAAAACGGAATTGGGACGTCGAGTGAAATATCAGGAGTTAAATTGATTACCGGAAGCAAAATGATATTGTTTTACCCGAATCCATTTGAGCACAACCCATCAAATCTCGACCAACTAAAAAAATGGTTGAGTGTATAATCAAATCTGGTGCTTAGAATTGACATAAATCTATAAATAAAGTAAGAAACAATCCCTCGCCTCATCAAGAGCATGTAGAAAAACTAAAATCTCTTATTTAATATAAAAACCACGGAAATCCATTACAATAAAATGGATGTCAGGTTAACTGGATGTAACAGGTTGTAACTAAAAGGATAAGTACGAACCAAAAACAATTAAAACAAAGAAAAACCTAATTTCGGGTACTTACTCTTTGCCTATTATTGACAGTTGTTGCTGCACGATCATGATGAAACAATGGTTGATAGACTGCCAAACAAAACCGTAGTCCGCCACTCTGTTAACAAAAACCCAAAAAAGAACCCTAACTCTAAACACAAATCATATAATGAGGAACAAAACAATAGATTATGATACCGAAATGAAGGCATAGAAACCCGTCGCTAACCTGAACAAAGAAAACCACAGAAGAAGCGCCCAAAACCATCGTAGGCGGCCATCGGAACACAAATAGACTACCCAAGAAAAATAAGCGCCACATAAAACTAATCATCTAGATAAGTCACGCGTCACACACAAGAGGCACAATGGGGCTGGGTGTTTTCAGCGATGAATGTAAGTAATGAAGACCGACAGATGCCGGTCACGAGAAACCTAGAAACGCAAATTGTTGATAAGTCCTTTCAACATTTGTTATTATATAAAGCAAATTATTTTGATAAAAAGCATAGTTCAAGAGACAATCAAACAAACCTGAATGCAATTGACGGTGGTAAAGCGGGTAGCTTATCGTTCTTAGGTTTGGACACGATCTGAGAGGATATCTAAAAAGCTTAGACGATTTGCCCCATTTGCTTCCTAAAATAACAAAATTAGTAGGTTTTAATACGGAATTGGGACGTCGAGTGAAATAACAGGAGTTAAATTGATTACTGGAAGCAAAATGCTATTGTTTTACCCGAATCCATTTGAGCACAACCCATCAAATCTTGACCAACTAAAAAAATGGTTGAGTGTATAATCAAATCTGGTGCTTGGAATTGACATAAATCTATAAATAAAGTAAGAAACAATCCCTCGCCTCATCAAAAGCATGTAGAATAACTAAAATCTCTTATTTAATATAAAAACCACGAAAATCCATTACAATAAAATGGATGTAAGGTTAAATGGATGTAACAGGTTGTAACTGAAAGGCGAAGTACGAACCAAAAACAATTAAAACAAAGAAAAACCTAATTCCGGGTACTTACTCTTTGCCTCTTATTGACAGTTTTTGCTGCACGATCATGATGAAACAATTGGTGCTATAATAAATCTGCATCAAAATACAAAAACATTACTTCAATTTTTAACAAATATCATAACCTCATCCTTGAGCGAAAAAGCAAATCAGATTTAAAACATGTAAACGCACATCTAGTTCCCATAAAACAACACCATTGAAGCTTTGACCAAACTTCATGCCAATAGATCAGCCCAGCCTTGAACTTCTTTTCGCTCAAATATGTAACCTGCACCACATATATCTGCCAACAAATCTTAAACAGAGATCACACAACAATATGGCCAATAAACAATGAGCCAAAGATGGTTTAAACATTGAAGCATTTTGAAGTCTATTTATGCTCATACAAAATCTTAATTGCAGATGTTCTTACCAATTAACAAAGTAAATGACATCAGATATTAGAAAACAAACCTTCAAATTAGTTTTTGTGAGGCAGTAAACCTTCAAGCATGTGAAGTACAATAAACACACAAACCTGACTTATAAAAATCATCCAAAAGCAATGACACTCCAAAACAGCTAAGTAGCCTCGTTAAAACCAATAATTAGGCAGTCCCAATCAGCATACATAACCACAAATAAATTATACTATCACCAATCAAAGTGGCATTCAAACCCATACTCATATGCAGCTTTTAAACTATCATCATGCAAAAATTCAGAATAATTTATACCAAAACCAAATAGAATTACTACAAACAAACACAAACACAAATCATATCCAAAGTACCATGAGAACTGCACCATCATCAAGCCAGTGATTCTCATTGGGTGCAATTTGAGCTGATGTAGTAAGCAAAAATTTCATGGTTTTTTGTCAACTTGCACGATTTGCTTGATATCTACTGAAGTAACTGAGAAAAAAAAGTAACAAAGAGATAAGTTTGGTGGGACTACTTTTGTATTTGTAATCAGTAATAATAACCTCTAAGATCAATTAAGCCACCTTTATTATCCTAACATTAAAAAACAAAAAGGAACTATAGTTGGTAGTTTTGCCATTTACTATGAATGGGTCAGCACCAAATAAAAACAGTTTTTGTGACATCAAACTTAAGAAAACCTTCAAACATGTTTTTGTGACATCAGACTTAAGAAAACAAACCTTCAACTCAGTTTTTGTGAGGCAGTAAACCTTCAAACATGTGAAGTACAATAAACACACAAACCTGACTTATAAAAAGCCTCTATAAGCAATGACCGGCAATCAAACACAAACCCTAATCAATGAATTGCAACAAAACATCAATCAAATAGACGCAATAAAGAAAATCGGCATAAAAATGGAAATCCCCAAACCTGTGAAAAATACTCGTCGGCATTAAGGGTTTTCAGCATCTGTATTCATTCAGCGACATCATGTAATCGTAAAATCAATCATGCGGATAATACATGTACTCAGGTAGCTCATATGACATGAAAAAACCACATGAAAAAGTCTAATTTAAGGGTCTTTAGTTAACTACCACTTATAAGTTTAAAATCTAAAATAAAAATTATGGAACCACAATGACCTTTCTCTAGTGTGTCAAAGATAGATTAGGGTTGGAGCATGACTACCGTTTTCATCACAGTCATCTTCTTCGTCTCATCTTTAATTATCTTCTTCATCTCATCTTCCTAATAATGATCCATCAACCTGTATGGAACAAAGTATTAATCACATACCGGATTATTTAAAAAAATAAAAGAGATTTGCATAGCAAATTATTTAGAGATTCAGATTTTGCATTGAAAAGCATTCCATTTGAAGCGTACTCGTAAGCAAGTAATCTCGAACCACCATCTGCACAATATCCTAGCTTCTCAATGACATTATCATGATTATGCCTCGATGCCATAGAAACCTGCAATGATACACCAATATGTATCATATTGATTTTCAATTGACATTATTATATAAAGATGTTAGCAACAATAAGTCAGACTTAAGCCAAAAAATTGGTCTGGTTGTTCACTTGATTATAAAATTTTAATGGCTGTAGCTTGGCCACTTCTTAAGACACCATGGTACACTTTCCCAATCAATATAATTCTTTGTGTCAAATTCATTAACTGTAACCCCAAAACATGACCTTTTTTTAACTTTTTTTACTTTGTAATCAAGCTAACATAATCACAACCTATTTGCAATAATTAAAATCCAGGTTATTTCTATACATTAGCTTTATTTATGTACAGAGACCAGTCACATACCTTCTTGCACTAACACAAAAGCTAAGATCCCCACTATGCATTCACACCTTGTAAACCCTAATTTGCCATGTCAACGCGAGTTTATCAAGGTCCAAATCAAGCATAAACATGAGATTAAAAAACAAACAGCAACAACATGATTGTAGCACCTGAATCGTAATCATCAGATCTGAAGACGACTACGGCCACAGTTTGATTATTATAAAAAATTATTAAAAAAATCAAACAACAAAACAAAACTTAAATTCAAAAGATTACTAACCTGAATCAGATATGGAACAACAATGATAAAGATGGGAGGTAGCTTATATGAGAATAAACAAATTAACATCAGAAAAAGCAATCGAAAGACTAAAATTAAAACCTATAATACATACCGATCGATTGTAGCACCCGAATCATAGAAGAATCAAGAAGAAGGAACACGGCAAGGGTTTTAGAAAGAATACATACCGATCGATTGCAGCACTCGACGTAGAAGAAGTAACACAGGTAGATTTAGGGTTTCTCAAAGAAGAAGAAGGAAATGAGCGCCGAATCATAGAAATGTATTCATAAATTTAGGGAAGAATTCAACTGATTGAGAATTGATTGGGGGTTTCCATATTGAAGAAGAACATAATAGGCGGTTTACAAATGAAAGAGAATCGAGGAAAAACATTTTGCCGCCCAAAAAAACAATTCTCTGGCCAAAGAGCATTGCCACATCAAGGTCAAAAAGTCAAACATTATTTTGCTTTAAATCATCCAAAAGCAATGACACTCCAAAACAGCTAAGTAGCCTCGTTAAAACCAATAATTAGGCAGTCCCAATCAGCATACATAACCACAAATAAATTATACTATCACCAATCAAAGTGGCATTCAAACCCATACTCATATGCAGCTTTTAAACTATCATCATGCAAAAATTCAGAATAATTTATACCAAAACCAAATAGAATTACTACAAACAAACACAAACACAAATCATATCCAAAGTACCATGAGAACTGCACCATCATCAAGCCAGTGATTCTCATTGGGTGCAATTTGAGCTGATGTAGTAAGCAAAAATTTCATGGTTTTTTGTCAACTTGCACGATTTGCTTGATATCTACTGAAGTAACTGAGAAAAAAAAGTAACAAAGAGATAAGTTTGGTGGGACTACTTTTGTATTTGTAATCAGTAATAATAACCTCTAAGATCAATTAAGCCACCTTTATTATCCTAACATTAAAAAACAAAAAGGAACTATAGTTGGTAGTTTTGCCATTTACTATGAATGGGTCAGCACCAAATAAAAACAGTTTTTGTGACATCAAACTTAAGAAAACCTTCAAACATGTTTTTGTGACATCAGACTTAAGAAAACAAACCTTCAACTCAGTTTTTGTGAGGCAGTAAACCTTCAAACATGTGAAGTACAATAAACACACAAACCTGACTTATAAAAAGCCTCTATAAGCAATGACCGGCAATCAAACACAAACCCTAATCAATGAATTGCAACAAAACATCAATCAAATAGACGCAATAAAGAAAATCGGCATAAAAATGGAAATCCCCAAACCTGTGAAAAATACTCGTCGGCATTAAGGGTTTTCAGCATCTGTATTCATTCAGCGACATCATGTAATCGTAAAATCAATCATGCGGATAATACATGTACTCAGGTAGCTCATATGACATGAAAAAACCACATGAAAAAGTCTAATTTAAGGGTCTTTAGTTAACTACCACTTATAAGTTTAAAATCTAAAATAAAAATTATGGAACCACAATGACCTTTCTCTAGTGTGTCAAAGATAGATTAGGGTTGGAGCATGACTACCGTTTTCATCACAGTCATCTTCTTCGTCTCATCTTTAATTATCTTCTTCATCTCATCTTCCTAATAATGATCCATCAACCTGTATGGAACAAAGTATTAATCACATACCGGATTATTTAAAAAAATAAAAGAGATTTGCATAGCAAATTATTTAGAGATTCAGATTTTGCATTGAAAAGCATTCCATTTGAAGCGTACTCGTAAGCAAGTAATCTCGAACCACCATCTGCACAATATCCTAGCTTCTCAATGACATTATCATGATTATGCCTCGATGCCATAGAAACCTGCAATGATACACCAATATGTATCATATTGATTTTCAATTGACATTATTATATAAAGATGTTAGCAACAATAAGTCAGACTTAAGCCAAAAAATTGGTCTGGTTGTTCACTTGATTATAAAATTTTAATGGCTGTAGCTTGGCCACTTCTTAAGACACCATGGTACACTTTCCCAATCAATATAATTCTTTGTGTCAAATTCATTAACTGTAACCCCAAAACATGACCTTTTTTTAACTTTTTTTACTTTGTAATCAAGCTAACATAATCACAACCTATTTGCAATAATTAAAATCCAGGTTATTTCTATACATTAGCTTTATTTATGTACAGAGACCAGTCACATACCTTCTTGCACTAACACAAAAGCTAAGATCCCCACTATGCATTCACACCTTGTAAACCCTAATTTGCCATGTCAACGCGAGTTTATCAAGGTCCAAATCAAGCATAAACATGAGATTAAAAAACAAACAGCAACAACATGATTGTAGCACCTGAATCGTAATCATCAGATCTGAAGACGACTACGGCCACAGTTTGATTATTATAAAAAATTATTAAAAAAATCAAACAACAAAACAAAACTTAAATTCAAAAGATTACTAACCTGAATCAGATATGGAACAACAATGATAAAGATGGGAGGTAGCTTATATGAGAATAAACAAATTAACATCAGAAAAAGCAATCGAAAGACTAAAATTAAAACCTATAATACATACCGATCGATTGTAGCACCCGAATCATAGAAGAATCAAGAAGAAGGAACACGGCAAGGGTTTTAGAAAGAATACATACCGATCGATTGCAGCACTCGACGTAGAAGAAGTAACACAGGTAGATTTAGGGTTTCTCAAAGAAGAAGAAGGAAATGAGCGCCGAATCATAGAAATGTATTCATAAATTTAGGGAAGAATTCAACTGATTGAGAATTGATTGGGGGTTTCCATATTGAAGAAGAACATAATAGGCGGTTTACAAATGAAAGAGAATCGAGGAAAAACATTTTGCCGCCCAAAAAAACAATTCTCTGGCCAAAGAGCATTGCCACATCAAGGTCAAAAAGTCAAACATTATTTTGCTTTAAATCATCCAAAAGCAATGACACTCCAAAACAGCTAAGTAGCCTCGTTAAAACCAATAATTAGGCAGTCCCAATCAGCATACATAACCACAAATAAATTATACTATCACCAATCAAAGTGGCATTCAAACCCATACTCATATGCAGCTTTTAAACTATCATCATGCAAAAATTCAGAATAATTTATACCAAAACCAAATAGAATTACTACAAACAAACACAAACACAAATCATATCCAAAGTACCATGAGAACTGCACCATCATCAAGCCAGTGATTCTCATTGGGTGCAATTTGAGCTGATGTAGTAAGCAAAAATTTCATGGTTTTTTGTCAACTTGCACGATTTGCTTGATATCTACTGAAGTAACTGAGAAAAAAAAAAGTAACAAAGAGATAAGTTTGGTGGCACTACTTTTGTATTTGTAATCAGTAATAATAACCTCTAAGATCAATTAAGCCACCTTTATTATCCTAACATTAAAAAAAAAAAATTAACTATAGTTGGTAGTTTTGCCATTTACTATGAATGGGTCAGCACCAAATAAAAACAGTTTTTGTGACATCAAACTTAAAAAAAACCTTCAAACATGTTTTTGTGACATCAGACTTAAGAAAACAAACCTTCAACTCAGTTTTTGTGAGGCAGTAAACCTTCAAACATGTGAAGTACAATAAACACACAAACCTGACTTATAAAAAGCCTCTATAAGCAATGACCAGCAATCAAACACAAACCCTAATCAATGAATTGCAACAAAACATCAATCAAATAGACGCAATAAAGAAAATCGGCATAAAAATGGAAATCCCCAAACCTGTGAAAAATACTCATCGGCATTAAGGGTTTTCAGCATCTGTATTCATTCAGCGACATCATGTAATCGTAAAATCAATCATGCGGATAATACATGTACTCAGGTAGCTCATATGACATGAAAAAACCACATGAAAAAGTCTAATTTAAGGGTCTTTAGTTAACTACCACTTATAAGTTTAAAAGCTAAAATAAAAATTATGGAACCACAATGACCTTTCTTGTGACCACCTTGGTTTTCACACTCGTATTTGTTTGACTTTCATTGTAACAAATACCGTATTTGGAATAAAACTTATTTGAACATACTTGCTTTGTGCTTATACATGCTTATACCAATACAAACACGTGAAACAATTGCAAATTTGTTGAGTTTTATGCTATTAAACAAGGTTACATAAACTATAAGGGCCTATTGTGACATTTTGTAAAACTACAATCTAAAGGACCTATTTGACATTCTTTGGAACTTGCTTGAAGTTATTATTTTTTTAATTTCGAGGACTAAAACCGTCATTATTTGAAAGTACAAAGTTTAGGGACTAAATTGTCATTCCTGAAAATATATAAATACGAGGGTTAAAGTGAAATTATTTCAAACTATAAGTTTTGGGTTCTTTTTGTAATTTTTGGAAACTTACTTTATAAAGAGATAAATATATAGTTTTGAAATAAAATTCCAAGGTTCATTTGGTCATTTTCTGAAACTTAAACTCTAGAGACTAAAACTGACTTTTTGAAACTCATTTTAACTAAATATCCTAACCTGGTTTACTTTCATACAAAGAATTCCTTCTTTAAACTTAACTCAGTTAGCATATTTAACTGAACTATTACAGGGACCATTAGTGTCAATTTTGAAACCTCAGGGACCAGATCTGCCAATTATCAAACTACAGGGACCAAAGTGTAAATATCATTTTGAAACCTCAGGGACCAGATCTGCCAATTATCAAACTACAGGGACCAAAGTGTAAATATCCAAAAATACGAATAAAAGGGGGGTCCCTTCTGTATCGGACCGGCCCCCTGCCGGGTTTCGAACTCGTGACCTCTCGGTTGTAACACGAACGACTTAACCAGTTTATCCTCTGTACAGAGCTGTTAAGATATGGATTTTAATTCCTTATATATACTAATTAGATTTAATAATATTTGATTTATTTTAATCAGAAATTAAAAAGGGTTTTAAACCCAAAGAACCGGCCACTACGGGACTCGAACCCGCGCCCCTCCGCAAACAACAGCGCGCAACAACCAGCTGGTCTACCAGCTAACATGTGTTGGATTATGATTTGCGTTATATTTATACACTTATTAAAACAGATCTGAATAATTAAATTCAGATCTGAAAGTCGCGGACTTCAACCAAAAACCACCAAAATCGTCCAAAATCGAATTATTTCCACTTTAATCAACCCCCACATGTTACCAACCACTTTGCCAACCCAATTGAGCACTTAATCGACACAAATTGGTGCCAAATTAGGTAAAAAAAAGACTTTTTATTTAAAAATTAAAAGTGGATCAAGAACACTACATTTTGTCGAATCTGAGGTCGAATTTGAGTGCTATTTAAACTCCCTGGACTCCTACGAATCTCTTGCACCCTTCACATTTCTCTAAAAACCTCTCTAATATGCTTTCGGAGCTCGTCGGAAAACTCGCCGGAATACTCACTTTTTCGTCGGAATTTTTCAATCCGATCATCCTTTCAATACCGGTTCGTTTTTTTTGTTTCAATTAATTATTTTATGCTTATACAATGTTTCTCCAAAGTTAATTTGAATATAACACAGTTTTCCCGTAGACTGAAAGAGTTGACTTTCTGTTTGACTCCAATTGGAGAAGATGACCAGTTCCTGTTTGGTTATAAATGTAGCAGTCCTAAACCAAACACAAACAGAAGCTTAGCCCAGTGGTTAAGACTCTGTTTGGTTACAATACAGACCCTGGTTCGAACCCAGGGGTCTGCATTTCTTTTTAATCAATTAATTTTTAATATTTTCAACATTCCAATAATTTTTATAAGATTATTAATCAATGTTGCTTTTATTAAAAATGTGAAATTAGTCAATTTATTTATAAAACTAATTTTTACAATATTAAAACAGTTTATTATTAAATAATTAATAATAAATCAATTTTTAGGAATTAAACTCTGAAATTTTCAGATTAATTATTTTAAGTGTTGATCTTTACAAAAATAATGTTGCTACAGATATTTTATATAATTTCGATATTTATATAAATAAATCAGTATTTATACTTATTTATATAGTTTAATTTAATGTAATTAAATTAAATTATATAACTATATAATTTTGATCCAAAATTATTCTTATGACATAAGTAGTATTTTGCATGTCAAGATGTGGGTTTGTGATTATTAAAATCATTCTTATTTAATTTAGGGCGGATAAACAATTTGAGGGATCGTGTTAACCTATAAAAACGCACCCAAAGGTGAGTACATAGATCCCCTATTTTTACTGTTTTCGATTGTTTTGGGGTGATTCATATGTATCAAAACGATTTCGATATTCTAACAATGGTTTCAAAACGATTGAGATGGTTTATACTAAACTAATAACGATTTCAATAATGTGAACGAGCTTGTTGGTGGCAATTACATAACGAGTGACATTCATTAGCATTGATCAAGCCGACCAGTATTTGGTTATGGTACCATAGGATTCGACAAATCCCGTTATCAGACCGGACCCATGGTTATGTGTAGGTTAGGTGGGTAACGACTGAATCTGATGATTGTTAACTTTCCCTTTGGAGGTTTGTTAATGCAAGAACGAGTTGAACGATGAACGAGTCACAAAGGTTTGAATGTTATTAGCAAGACGACCAAAAGTAGTTTTCACAATTAAAACGAGAACGATTTAAACGAGTGAATGAATTGTACGATTTGGAACGATTTAAACGAATGAACGATGTTCTATAACGAGAACGAGTTAAACAATATTACACAACGATGTTTACTAAACTATATAAAACATACGAGTTTTATTATAAGAACGATTTATGATTTGGTTTACATAAACAAATGTTTTGGGTTAAGATTCATGGCAAGGGTTATAAATTATGACCAATCTATTTTGACTTGGTTATTCATTTACAATACAAACATTTTACAAAACAAGGTTTTCTAATATCAATTAACGAAGTTGTACAAGTTGTTTCAACATACAAACGAGCCATGAATCTGATACTCACACAAAAACTATGTACTCGCCAGCATTTCTTTGCTGACTTTGTTTTTTTACATATGTTTAAGGTGAAGTTGCTTAATGTTGATTGCGAATAAGATGCATGCTCACTTAGGACTGGACGAGGCCTTAGTGATTTAATAACGATGATAAACTATGTTTGAATTGCTTGTTTAACTTTAAGACAATGTTTAATATTCAATAAAATGAAACTCTTTGTATCTATGGTTTGAAACAATAATTCTGTTACAACACTCCCCGACGTTTCCGTCACGATTTGTTGTTTTACGTGGTCGGGGTGTGACAGAAAAGTTGGTATCAGAGCCAATGGTTATAGGGAATTAGGTTATTAGTAAAATTTTGACCTAGACTATAACTTTCTAGGACCCCAACGCGAGTTGATTTGCGTTTAGATTTTTTTTTTAAAAAACAAAAATCCGAATCTGCTTCGAAAATTAATCATCCGTTCTAGGATGATTGATTACTAGGTTTTGAACCCTCTGTTATAAGGTTTTGAACCCTTCCAATTTGTCTCATTTTTGGCTTAGTGCCTTTTGAGTTTTCAAAATCTCGTCAGAGTTTGGGTCTAAATAATGTGAACACGAGCAAACTGGAAGAGTGAATGTCTGTAGCCTGAGTTTTCTGTCTAAGGCTAGATTGTTCGTACAAATCCACATAATCGGACCAGTCACTCTTACCTGGGAACTCTTGGGGTGAGTGTTCACTTATAGGCGAGCATGTCTTCGCGATACATTATTTTGATTCATTACTTTGAATAGTCACTGCGTGTCGTTTGTTTGTTCAAGGTAACAAACAAATGATCGCCTTCCTTGTGTTTTGTCGATACCTCTTTTGTTTTTCCTAATTTTCAATCTCACTCGATTCTCCTGTTTCCTTACTAGACAATGCCTCCTCGACATGAAGCACAATCTTTTACTATTGAAGAAATCGCAGCCCTGGTCTCTCAGCAAGTGGCTGCTGTGCTTCCCGGTGTTGTGACCCAAGTCCACGAGATTTACAACAACAACAACAATAACAACAACAATAATGCACCGTGTAATTTCAAGAATTTCAATTCTGCTAAGCCGCTAAAGTTTTCTGGGTCACAAGGAGCAACTGCACTCCTTCAATGGTCCGAGAGTATCGAGAACACATTCAGACATGTGCAATGTCCGATTGGGCGTAAGGTTGAATTTGCTTCGAGTGTGTTTGAGAAGCGTGCTCTTACGTGGTGGAACGGAGTGATGCGCGACAGGGGTGCCGAAGTGGCGTTGGCACAAACATGGGAAGAGCTTCGAGCTCTCATGATGAGAGAGTTCTGTCCCCGTCACGAAATTCGAGCTTTGGAACGAGAGTTTGACGATCTGAAACAAGACGGGGGAGAACACCGTGCGTATACGGATCGATTTAAGGAGCTCAGTCTTTTGTGTCCTACTATGGTTACCCTGTTGGAAAAAGCAATATAGAGGTATATCGATGGTCTACCCGATTCTATTCTGGATATAGTGACCGGTATTAATCCTACCACCCTTCGCCAAGCAATCGAGTTGTCTGCTACCCTGACTGAGTCTCAAGTCAGGAAGGGTAAACTCACCCGCAATGGTGATAAAAAGAAGGCGACTGATTCTGGGAAGGACAATAATAAAGGTAAGGGTAAAGAAGGTGAGTCATCGAAGAAGTCGAGAAAGCGAAAGGGTTCCCATAATTTTGCAGTAACTGCACAAATTGCCCAGAACCCTTAGAACCCACCAGTTCAACCTCCTGCGAAGAAAGTGTATGCTGGTACCGCACCTCATTGTGCTCGCTGCAATGGTCATCATGTTGCACAACAAGCTTGTAGGCAATGCACAACGTGTGGTAAGCTCGGGCATCTGGCCAACGTCTGTCGTTCAGGTCAGAATCAGATTGTTCGGAATCAAGCTCCAGTTCAGGGGAATGCTGCTAGATTCCCACCGGGTACATGTTTCAATTGTGGAGAGCTTGGTCACTACCGCAACAACTGTCCGAGGTTGGCAAATGCAAATGTAAATCCAAACGTGAATGTCAATGTCAATGCGAATGCGAATCCCACTCGTGGGCGAGCGTACAATCTGAATGCTAACGAAGCAAGGGCTGACAACGAGGTGGTTAATGGTACGTTTCTTGTTAACAATCGACCTGCACATATTCTTTTTAATTCTGGCGCCGATAGAAGTTTTGTTTCATTATATTTTGAACCTTTGCTTGCGATACCTAGAACTAAACTGAGGAAACCCTTATCTGTCGAAGTTGCTACTGGTAAACCTCTTGTTCTCAATTCTGTTATTCGTGATTGTCGGTTAAACCTTGATAACCATCTTTTTCCCATTGACCTCACACCGATGCAACTTGGGAGTTTCGATATTATCGTGGGGATGGATTGGTTAACCAAACATCATGCTGAGGTGGTTTGTTTCGATAAGATTGTTCGTATTCCTTTTCCGTCTGGCGATGTTCTGGAAGTTCGTGGAGAGAAGCCATCTGGTGGTTTGAAGCTTATGTCGTGTACAAAGGCCCAACGTTATTTGCAAAAAGGATATGTTGCTTTTCTGGCACATGTCACCGAGGATAAAGGCAAGAGCAAGAGTATTCAGGATATTCCGATTGTTCGGGATTATCCAGAGGTGTTTCCTGATGAACTGCCTGGTTTGCCTCCAGTTCGTCAAGTCGAGTTTCATATTGACCTTGTACCCAATGCCAACCCAGTTGTGAAAGCACCTTATCGTCTTGCACCGTCAGAGATGCAAGAGTTATCAAAACAGCTTCAAGAGTTGTCTGATAAAGGATTCATCCGTCCGAGCTATTCGCCTTGGGGAGCTCCTGTTCTCTTTGTGAAAAAGAAGGATGGATCTTTTCGAATGTGTATCGATTATCGTGAGCTTAATAAGCTTACCATCAAGAATCGATATCCCCTACCTAGAATTGATGATCTCTTCGACCAGCTGCAAGGTGCTTCATGCTTTTCCAAGATCGATCTGCGATCTGGGTATCATCAACTTCGTGTTCTTGAGGAAGATATTCCCAAAACTGCTTTCCGTACAAGATATGGGCATTACGAGTTCACTGTCATGCCTTTTGGTTTGACAAATGCCCCAGCTATCTTCATGGACTTAATGAATAGGGTTTGTAAACCTTATTTAGATAAGTTCATCATTGTGTTTATCGACGATATTCTCATTTATTCAAAGTCTCGAGCCGATCACGAACAACACCTTCGTTTGACATTGGAACTTCTGAAGAAGGAACGACTTTTTGCTAAATTCTCCAAGTGTGAATTCTGGCTTAAAGAAGTTCAGTTCTTGGGTCATATTGTCAATGAGCAGGGTATTCACGTAGATCCATCCAAGATTGTTGCAATTAAGGATTGGAATACACCGACGACACCTACAGAAGTTCGTTCTTTTCTTGGTCTTGCTGGTTATTATCGACGGTTTATTTCTAACTTTTCAAAGATCGCGGTTCTACTCACTGCTTTGACTCAGAAGAATAAGCCTTTTGAGTGGGGACCTAAGCAAGAAGAAGCGTTCCAAACGCTGAAACGGAAGCTCTGTGACGCTCCTGTTTTATCTCTACCTGAGGGAAACGATGATTTTGTTGTCTATTGTGACGCGTCGAATCTAGGACTTGGTTGCGTTCTTATGCAACGAGGTAAGGTCATAGCTTATGCGTCTAAACAGCTGAAAATTCACGAAAAGAACTATACGACTCACGATCTTGAATTAGGAGCTGTGGTTTTCGCACTTAAAATCTGGAGACACTATCTCTATGGAACGAAGTGTGTGGTTTTCACAGACCACAAAAGTCTCCAGCATATTCTCAATCAGAAGGAGCTGAACATGAGGCAACGTCGTTGGGTTGAACTCTTAAACGATTATGATTGCGAGATCCGCTACCATCCTGGTAAGGCGAATGTCGTGGCCGACGCACTTAGTCGAAAGGAACGAGTCAAGCTTCATTCAGTTCGAACCCTATCTGATATTCAATCTCGTGTTCTTCAAACTCAACGATCATGTGTGATCAATGACTTATTGAAATATGAGCTACCGCTTCAACTTGAGCTTAAACTCGAAAGGAAAGACGATGGTTTACTCTATTTTGAGAATCGTTTGTGGATTCCGAATCAGGTCGATCTTCGCACCTTAGTAATGGACGAATCTCACAAGTCTCGATATTCTATCCATCCTGGTGCTGATAAAATGTACAAGGATCTTCGTACTAAGTTCTGGTGGCCTGGTATGAAGAAGGATGTTGCCTTGTATGTATCGAAATGCCTAACTTGTCTCAAAGTCAAGGCCGAACATCAACGACCTTCTGGTTTGCTTGTACAACCAGAGATACCGGTTTGGAAGTGGGAGAACATCGCAATGGATCTCATTACTAAACTACCGCGTACTAGTAAAGGTCATGATGCCATTTGGGTAGTAGTTGATCGTTTGACAAAATCTACTCACTTCTTACCAATCCGTGAGGATTTCTCTGCTAAAAAGCTTGCCAAGATCTATGTAGACGAGATTGTATCATGACATGGTGTTCCCTTGGATATCATTTCAGATCGTGATGCTCGATTTTCATCTCATTTTTGGAAGACCATGCAATCTGCGTTGGGAACCCAACTGAATCTAAGCACTGCTTATCATCCCCAAACAGATGGTCAATCTGAGAAGACGATTCAAACTTTGGAGGATATGCTTAGAGCATGCGTGATAGACTTTGGTGGTAATTGGGATTCTCATCTTCCACTGATCGAGTTCTCTTACAACAACAGTTTTCATACTAGTATTAATATGGCACCATTCGAAGCTCTCTACGGTCGAAAATGTCGTTCACCTGTATGTTGGAATGAGATCGGTGAAGCTCAGCTTACTGGACCTGAGCTCATTCTGGAAACAACAGACAAAATCAAGAAAATCCGCGATAATCTTGTGACTGCTAGAAGCCGTCAAAAGAGTTATGCAGATTTGGGACGCAAGCCCATCGAATTTCAAATCGGAGACCGTGTCCTACTCAAGGTTTCACCTTGGAAGGGAGTGGTGAGATTTGGAAAGAAAGGAAAACTTGCACCACGATATGTTGGACCATTTAAGATTGTTGAAAGAATTGGAAAGGTTGCCTATCGACTAGAACTACCTCCAGAGCTTGGAAATGTTCATCCGACTTTTCACGTGTCCAATTTGCGAAAGTGTTTAGCTGATGCTGATATTCACATTCCTCTCGACGAGATTCAAATCGACGAAATGATGCACTTTGTCGAGAAACCTGTGGAGATAGTGGAACGTACATACAAACAGTTGAAGAACAAACAGATTCATTTGGTCAAAGTTCATTGGGAATCCAAACGTGGCCCCGCGTTTACTTGGGAATGTAAGGACCAGATGAAGGCGAAATATCCGCATTTGTTTTCACAAGATTCCTCTAAATAAAATTTCGGGACAAAATTTCCTAAAGTAGGGGAGATTGTGACAACCTTGGTTTTCACACTCGTATTTGTTTGACTTTCATTGTAACAAATACCGTATTTGGAATAAAACTTATTTGAACATACTTGCTTTGTGCTTATACATGCTTATACCAATACAAACACGTGAAACAATTGCAAATTTGTTGAGTTTTATGCTATTAAACAAGGTTACATAAACTATAAGGGCCTATTGTGACATTTTGCGAAACTACAATCTAAAGGACCTATTTGACATTCTTTGGAACTTGCTTGAAGTTATTATTTTTTTAATTTCGAGGACTAAAACCGTCATTATTTGAAAGTACAAAGTTTAGGGACTAAATTGTCATTCCTGAAAATATATAAATACGAGGGTTAAAGTGCAATTATTTCAAACTATAAGTTTTGGGTTCTTTTTGTAATTTTTGGAAACTTACTTTATAAAGAGATAAATATATAGTTTTGAAATAAAAGTCCAAGGTTCATTTGGTCATTTTCTGAAACTTAAACTCTAGGGACTAAAACTGACTTTTTGAAACTCATTTTAACTAAATATCCTAACCTGTTTAACTTTCATACAAAGAATTCCTTCTTTAAACTTAACTCAGTTAGCATATTTAACTGAACTATTACAGGGACCATTAGTGTCAATTTTGAAACCTCAGGGACCAGATCTGCCAATTATCAAACTACATGGACCAAAGTGTAAATATCCAAAAATACGAATAAAAGGGGGGTCCCTTCTGTATCGGACCGGCCCCTGCCGGGTTTCGAACTCGCGACCTCTCGGTTGTAACACGAACGACTTAACCAGTTTATCCTCTGTACAGAGCTGTTAAGATATGGATTTTAATTCCTCATATATACTAATTAGATTTAATAATATCTGATTTATTTTAATCAGAAATTAAAAAGGGTTTTAAACCCAAAGAACCGGCCACCACGGGACTCGAACCCGCGCCCCTCCGCAAACAACAGCGCACAACAACCAGCTGGTCTACCAGCTAACATGTGTTGGATTATGATTTACGTTATATTTATACACTTATTAAAACAGATCTGAATAATTAAATTCAGATCTGAAAGTCGCGGACTTCAACCAAAAACCACCAAAATCGTCCAAAATCGAATTATTTCCACTTTAATCAACCCCCACATGTTACCAACCACTTTGCCAACCCAATTGAGCACTTAATCGACACAAATTGGTGCCATATTAGGTAAAAAAAACTTTTTATTTAAAAATTAAAAGTGGATCAAGAACACTACATTTTGTCGAATCTGAGGTCGAATTTGAGTGCTATTTAAACTCCCTGGACTCCTACGAATCTCCTGCACCCTTCACATTTCTCTAAAAACCTCTCTAATAAGCTTTCGGAGCTCGTCGGAAAACTCGCCGGAATACTCACTTTTTCGCCGGAATTTTTCAATCCGATCATCCTTTCAATACCGGTTCGTTTTTATTGTTTCAATTAATTCTTTTATGCTTATACAATGTTTCTCCAAAGTTAATTTGAATATAACACAGTTTTCCCGTAGAATTGAAAGAGTTGACTTTCTGTTTGACTCCAATTGGAAAAGATGACCAGTTCCTGTTTGGTTATAAATGTAGCAGTCCTAAACCAAACACAAACAGAAGCTTAGCCCAGTGGTTAAGACTCTGTTTGGTTACAATACAGACCCTGGTTCGAACCCAGGGGTCTGCATTTCTTTTTAATCAATTAATTTTTAATATTTTCAACATTCCAATAATTTTTATAAGATTATTAATCAATGTTGCTTTTATTAAAAATGTGAAATTAGTCAATTTATTTATAAAACTAATTTTTACAATATTAAAATAGTTTATTATTAAATAATTAATAATAAATCGATTTTTAGGAATTAAATTCTGAAATTTTCAGATTAATTATTTTAAGTGTTGATCTTTACAAAAATAATGTTGCTACTGATATTTTATATAATTTCGATATTTATATAAATAAATCAGTATTTATACTTATTTATATAGTTTAATTTAATGTAATTAAATTATATAAATATATAATTTTGATCCAAAATTATTCTTATGACATAAGTAGTATTTTGCATGTCAAGATGTGGGTTTGTGATTATTAAAATCATTCTTATTTAATTTAGGTCGGATAAACAATTTGAGGGATCGTGTTAACCTATAAAAAACGCACCCAAATGTGAGTACATAGATCCCTTCTTTTTACTGTTTTCGATTGTTTTGGGGTGATTCATATGTATCAAAACGATTTCGATATTCTAACAATGGTTTCAAAACGATTGAGATGGTTTATACTAAACTAATAACGATTTCAATAATGTGAACGAGCTTGTTGGTGGTAATTACATAACGAGTGACATTCATTAGCATTGATCAAGCCGACCAGTATTAGGTTATGGTACCACAGGATCCGACAAATCCCGTTATCAGACCGGACCCATGGTTATGTGTGGGTTAGGTGGGTAACGACTGAATCTGATGATTGTTAACTTACCCTTTGGAGGTTTGTTAATGCAAGAACGAGTTGAACGATGAACGAGTCACAAAGGTTTGAATGTTATTAGCAAGACGACCAAAAGTAGTTTTCACAATTAAAACGAGAACGATTTAAACGAGTGAATGAATTGTACGATTTGGAACGATTTAAACGAATGAACGATGTTCTATAACGAGAACGGGTTAAACAATATTACACAACGATGTTTACGAAACTATATAAAACATACGAGTTTTATTATAAGAACGATCTATGATTTGGTTTACATAAACAAATGTTTTGGGTTAAGATTCATGGCAAGGGTTATAAATTATGACCAATCTATTTTGACTTGGTTATTCATTTACAATACAAACATTTTACAAAACAATGTTTTCTAAAATCAATTAACGAAGTTGTGCAAGTTGTTTCAACATACAAACGAGCCATGAATCTGATACTCACACAAAAACTATGTACTCGCCAGCATTTCTTTGCTGACTTTGTTTTTTTACATATGTTTCAGGTGAAGTTGCTTAATGTTGATTGCGAATAGGATGCATGCTCACTTAGGACTGGACGAGGCCTTAGTGATTTAATAACGATGATAAACTATGTTTGAATTGCTTGTTTAACTTTAAGACAATGTTTAATATTCAATAAAACGAAACTCTTTGTATCCATGGTTTGAAACAATAATTCTGTTACAACACTCCCCGACGTTTCCGCCACGATTTGTTGTTTTACGTGGTCGGGGTGTGACAGAAAAGTTGGTATCAGAGCCAATGGTTATAGGGAATTAGGTTGTTAGTAAAATTTTGACCTAGACTAGAACTTTCTAGGACCCCAACGCGAGTTGATTTGCGTTAAGATTTAAAAAAAAAAAATCCGAATCTGCTTCGAAAATTAATCATCCGTTCTAGGATGATTGATTACTAGGTTTTGAACCCTCTGTTATAAGGTTTTGAACCCTTCCAATTTGACTCATTTTTGGCTTAGTGCCTTTTGAGTTTTCAAAATCTCGTCAGAGTTTGGGTCTAAATAATGTGAACACGTGCAAACTGGAAGAGTGAATGCCTGTACCCTGAGTTTTCTGTCTAATGCTAGAGTGTTCGTACAAATCCACATAATCGGACCAGTCACTCTTACCTGGGAACTCTTGGGGTGAGTGTTCACTTATAGGCGAGCATGTCTACATACCATACCACAACTCTCATGGCGTTACACCACCACCAACTCCCTTTCTCTACATACCACAATCAAAGAAGAAATTGAATTAATTAATAACCGTGATTATATGAAGTGACTGTTAAATTGTTGAATCGTTCTGTTCGTAAATCAAATTACTTGCCCATGGCCATGTTTTTTTTTCTATGTGAATACATTATACATTTCATCTTTTAGTTTCATTTTATCTTCCATAATTAAATTTTATGCATTATGAATATTGAATATTGTTTTTTCAATAACACACAACTCATTGCGTTTTAGTTGTGTTTTGAAATTTGTGATATTGTTCTAAAGTTCATTGTGTTTTTGAATTGTGTTATTATAACACAATGATAAAACACATTTTTTTGTGTGTTTAGTACATTGCGTTTTGTAACACAATGATAAAGCTTGTTGCTCGCTTACATGCGATATTGATGTAAAGTGCATTTTGTCGAATATATAAAAGTTCTAATTATCGTAAACTTTTAGACTTTAGTCTATTACGTTTTATAAACAATGAAAAAACATGTTTTTTTGTGTTTTTAGTTCAATGTGTTTTAGAAAAACACATTTTCTTTGTATTTTTAGTTTATTGCGTTTTAGAAAATGCGAGTACATTGCGTTTAAAAAAAACACATTTTTTGTGTTTTTAGTCCATTGTGTTTTAGAAAAACACATTTTCTTTTTGTTTTTAGTCTATTGTGTTTTAGAAAAACACATTTTCTTTGTGTTTTTAGTCCACTGTGTTTTAAAAAATGCGATTCCATTGCGTGTTAGAAAAAAAAACATATCATTTTTTTGTGTTTTAGTACATTGCGTTTTAGAAAAAACACATTTTTTTTGTGTTTTAGAAAAAAAAGCATTTTTTTTGTTTTTAGTCCATTACGTTTTAAATTTTTTTTTGTGCTTTTAGTTCATCGTGTTTTAGAAAAAAACACATTATATTCTATTGCGTTTTAGAAAAAAATACATTTTTTTGTGTTTATAATCCACTGCGTTTTACGCATCTGGGTTATCAAGGTTTTTTTTTTTTTTTGAAAAGTATAACAATAGTATACTCGTTTTAAAGATAAAAAAAATGTTTGTTTTTATGGTGCAATTTTTATAAAAAAATAATGTCAAATGAAAGAGTTTTTAACGTTTTAAAAATGGGGAGAATTGAAGGAGAGAGAAATTATCACCTTGGATGGACTATAATACCCTTAAAAATCCCGCGCGCCTTCTTGTTTTTGTTCGATTCCACCTATTTAATCCAAGCACTTGATCACTTAATTGATACTCAAGATTACTTTCTAACATTTCTACCCAAATAAATTTTCTAGTATATACTGACCCTTAATTAATAAGCTATAGTTATATATTTTTTTTAACGGCCAACAAATCAATCCCGAGCACTGTCGGGTCACCTACTGGACAAACGGAGTACTCCGAGAGTAACCCGAGTCGTCCACCACCAATTTCGGAGAAAAGCCGGTAATCCACCTGCCTGCAGGTACGACGGTAAAATTACCGGTAAAACCCGTTTGGCTCAAGGATCGAACCCAGGTTTCCCTGGGTCTTCTATCACTGCCCACCAGTGCCTCACTCCTTTTTTGCACCAAATGAGATTTGAACTTGAGTTTTCTAAAAAGAACTCACGTCCTCCTACCAGTTGAGATTAGGTGAAGTACGTTATAATTATATTAAGTGGGGTTTTGTTCTAAATTTCAAACGTTAATGATAATAAATACTGATGAAAAGATGTTCTATATTTTTTTTGAACGGCCAACAAATCAATCCCGAGCACTTTCGCGGCACCCACTGGACAAACGGAGTACTTTGAGAGTAACCTGAGTCGTCCAAAAAAGATGTTTTATATTATGTAACATGTGTTTCAAAATGAAATCATTAATTTTTTAAAGAGAAAAATGCTCGGATAGTCCCTGTTGTTTGCCCATTTTTGACCTTTAGTCCATAACTTTCTAAAATTACACCTATAGTCCTCAAAAGTTTGAATTTCGTTCCCGGATAGTCCCTTGCGTAGATGGAGGTTAGTTTTTGGTGTTAGGTGCTTGTGAAATGACAAAAATACCCTTACTGTCAAATTAATAACTAAAAAGTTAAAAGAAATATAATTAATATTTTACAATATATGTGGGACCCACCACCCACCCTACCCACCTCATCTTCCCCACACCACCACCATCTACCCTCCCTTCCCCTCACTTCACTGTAACCACTACTGCCACAATTTTCTAAAAGGATTAAAACATCTTCTGGTGATGGAGCCACAATTTACAGAACTTTCTACTTTGTCCGCTATTCTATCTTGATTTCTTTTTCCGGTGAGCAAAGGGTGGATGACCGGGAGGAGGTGAATGGCGACGGTTGTGGGGGTGTTGCAGGTGGCAGGAGTTCAGGTGAGCAGTGGCGTGCGGCGGTTAGTGGGTATCGGTGGTGAAGGGGTGAATGTTGGCAGAAGGTTACGGTGGTTGGGGAGGTTTGCGATGGAGGTTGTGGTCGATGGTGAGGTTTGCGGTGGAGGTTGCGGGGTGGTGAATGACGTACGGTGGATATGGAACGGTGGTCGACGGAGGTTAGCGGTGATGGAGGTGGTTTTCAGCGGTTGGTCGTGGTGTTGTGAAGGTGGAGCTTCCATCCCCCTCATGCACAGGGGCGGACCTATTAACAAACATCGGGTTCCCAGGAACCCATTCGGTTTTTAATTTTTAGTACAAATGTATATAACAAACTTAAAAGGAACCCATAAGTAAAATATAAAGGGAACCCATAAACAAAAAGCATTGGTTCTTTACTGGTTAATCCACTTTATTCCTTGTAAGATACCCGGGTTCGAATCCCGTCTGAGTCAATTATGAGTCTTTTTATTCCGTTTTTTTGTCTAAATTGGTATCTTCAAGCATTTTGCTCTAGAACCGTTCATTGTGAAAAACTTGTTTTTGGTGCTGCGTATTACTAAGAATCTTTTGTGTGTTAGGATATTGTTTTTCTTTCTTTGAATTTGGCAAACTTGTGGAATTTATAGTAAAAAACATTTTTTCGTTTATGAGCTTAAATAGTTTGGCCTTTGATTGAGAACCTAAGAATTTTCTTTCAACCTGTTCACATTGTATATTTAGTAAGGTCTAAAGTAAATTCTATGTTTCTTTTATTTGTAGATTTTCAAATATTCCATTGACAGTCATACATAGTTTATTAATTTATAAGTTAAAAAATATGGGATTTACATATATTTTAATGACATTCTGATATAGTTATTAACACAAGTAACAATGAATCTGACACAACGCATCCTTATGTTATTTGGGATACGAATGTTACGAAGCGTCATAGAAAAAAAGGTGATAAAGTTGCCTGACCCGACCCGAAAATTATAACGTCGAGTTGACCGAAATTCGAGCACCTAAAAAAGTGAACCCAGTGGATAAAAATCCTGGATCCGCCACTGCTCATGCACCTCCATCTTTCTCTTCATTTTTCGCAGGAGCTTATCCACTCCTGCAACGGCTGCGGTTGCGGTCTATGGTCACCTCCAGACTTGCAATTAACGTACCAAACTACCACCAGTGGCCAATCATATGGTGTGGGTGGGGCCTACAAGGTTTTTTTTAAATAAGTTGTTATTTTTTAGGTGTTAGTTAATTAATGGTGGGCCCTACTTCAGTTTATATTATAAGACTAAGGGCATGTTAGTAATTTCATACTCACTTAACAACAAAAACTAACCCACATTCACACCAGGGACTATGCGGGAACGAAATTACAAAAGTTTGGGACTATAACAGTAGTTTTAGAAAATTAGGGACTAAATGTGAAAAATGGCAAACCACAGGGACTATCCAGGCATTTAACTCTTTTTTAAACATTGAGAAAATACATTTAAGTGTAATAATGTTATTTTATTGACACGGAACTTAAAAATAAAAACAAATTGCAATCAAACACAATTTGAATTTGGTTTTCCAATCGGTTTAGTAGCGAAACCGAATTTTATGTTTGTTTTTGAATCATATATTTTTTTTCAATGGCAACACTTGCATTCTTTCAAATACATCAAATAAAGCTTGATCTAGTTTTTGTTTTTGATTGAACCTAATACCTCCTACTAAGAGACAAGACCTCTAACAAGTGAGCTAATTTCACATTGGCGATTTTTGAATCATATAATTTATGTTTTTTTTATGTGATTCGATACAGATGTTTAAATCCAATGTGGACCACTCATTATATTTTTATTTTAAAAATTAAAAATAATTAAAAAGAGTATAACGGTAAATTGTTAACTCTTTTTTTTCTCCAATTAAATATTTAACTAGATTCTCTCTTCCCATTTGGATCACCAATTCACTAATTTGGTAATTTAAAAAATAACCATTACCAAACATTATTCAATCATGAACACGATTATTTTGCAGAGTTGAATGTAAATATATGTATTATATAATACAGGGTGGGAGTTGGCTATAAAATCCATTTTTCCTACAAAGTGTAAAAAGTTATAAAATACTATAATGTCAACCATAAAACACATGTAAAACCACAAATAACAAAATGAAGATTACTAAAACGCCATATTTGTGGGTTTTGTGTTGTGTTTTGGATAATAAGACTTTGATTATCGAATGACTAATATTAGTGTGTTTTATGTTGATTATCATATTGTGTTTTATATTCATAGTTAAATGATAGTGTGTTTGAAGTTTTTATGGAGTTTTAGAGTTTGGATATTGTGTTTTAGTGATATTCACTCTGTTATTTGTGGGTTTTGAGTGTGTTTTATGACTGAAATTGTGGTGTTTTATGACTTCGTACATTTTAAAGGAAAAATGGACTTTGTAGCTGAACCTCACCCATATAATACATATTAAATATATGTATTACACATATTTCACAATTTAGAAACATACATTATAAATAAAAGTTAATGTTATGGTTGTTCAACGCCGTACATAAGTGTATAATAAGTATTTGAGATGAATTTTCAGCATTATATATATATATATATATATATATATATAAGTTTATTAGATGATTGTACAACATTCTACATGTGTGTACATTAACAAAACCATAATTAAAAGTATCAAGTGCTTCATTATACATATAGTTACAGTAGGTTATCACCCGTGAATATTCACGGGTTCGAATATTTAAGTTTTATTAAACACAATAGTATATATATTTTAAAAAAATGAATAATGTGCGAAGAATAAGATATATTAATTAAACGTTAACGTCTTTCATAACCCGTTTACAAGACACGTGATTTGAAGACGCGTACCATTACGTAAACCATTATTTTGATCGATGTTTCTCAAAAGCATTATTGGAACACCTAACTTTAAAACTAATCTATGGTTTGGTAATCCATAAACTTTGATATTGTTTAACACGTCTGCATATAAATCTTGATAGAATATCGACCATTGGTAGATAAGAGTGTTGAACTATTGTTGAAATTCTGAGTAGCTAAACAAAAGATTGGATAAGAAAGTTATTCAATACTAACTTCGAAATTCACTAAGAATAACTATATTAAATAACATGTAGGTATAATAAAATGGGTTATTACATGATTATAAAAAAATATTGAACATGCCCGGAAGGAACAAAAAATGGATTCAGAAAAATAAAACCACATGAGGTTTAGGAGCTGAGCAAAACCTTATGCAGAACACAAATAATCAAAATATATCGATGTAAAACTTTGGTGAGATTTTTATTTTAATATAAATGAAGATGATAATTAACCAATTTTAGGAGGTAATTAAGACCAATCAACATAATAACCAGGATATTTTAAATTTATAAAAACTATTTTAAACTAAATTTCGATTTCAATACTACGTTTTTTTAACGGCAAATTTGGATCACTGCCGGATCACTAGAGTATCATCGTGCCACCAGTGGAACCACCCGATCATATCCATCTCCACTAGACATAATGCATATACACCAATTCAGGAGGAAACCCAATAAATATGGGAAAACCCCCTTGTGGGAATCGAACCCAGGACCTATTAGTGTCAAAGCCTTATCCTACCCCAAAGATGCCACTAGACTATAAAGCCATGGACGACTACAATACTATGATAAGAATTAATTATATGTTCATCTAAACACCAATAAATTAATGAAATGAAGTAAATATCAATTTATCTTTATCATAATTATTTCTATTGTTGAAAGTCTAAAAATAAAGAAACAATCTTGAATCAAACAATAGAATCACAATGATTTAAAATAAATAATACGTCTTCGATACAATTTAAAAAAAGATATGAATGAAAAGTGCTATTAATAACTTGAATTAAATAAATAATATATAAATTTTGGAATCATAAAAGCCACAACTTCAAGTAGAATCCACATCGTCTTTTACATCATTAATCCGACGCTTGGTTGAAGAGCAAGCTAAAGAGGAATCGGTGTCAGAGACTTCATAAAGATTTCGTTTAAGAGATTCAGGTTTATGTTTGTAAGACCCCAAAATCCGAGTGTCTCACAATTGGGTCGTCATTGCATAATATTTAAATATTTTATTTTAAAGCTTCAAAGAATACGCAGCAGAAAAAAACCTTAAGTCAAATTCCCAAAACACGGGAAACATTTAAATCTAAAAACAAAATTTAATGTATAATAATTGAGTTCTTAAACAAGCGTCTTCAACTAGAAATTCCATCTTCAAATGTCGGGTAGCTTCACGCAACATCTAAGGGGTCTCGCGTCTATTCGTCTAACCTGAAATCAATCTACAGTCTAACTCAGTGAATTCAAGTTTTATAATGTAAACAAATAAACACTTGTAAAACATTTTCATCAAGGTAATAAATAAATGTAATTATTTTTTTCTTCAAAATTCAAATTCATCATTTAATAAGTCAAGCACACAACATATATCTCTTCACCTTAAATCCAAAACATAAAGTAGGGGGATAAAGGAATTTTTCTTCTTGTCTTGCCCAAGGGCAGATAAACTGCTAAGGGACTTCCTCTTGCCCCAAGGGCAGATAAACTGTTAGGGAACTCCTTTGCTTGACCTGGCTGTGGCATGACCCAACACATCACACGCAAGCACATAAAAGGGCAAATAAACCATCCTCATGTAAAGTTGGTATGTAAATACAAGTAACTATACAACATCATAAAAAGGGTTTTCATCCAAGTAATACATCAAACATGCGTGCTAGCCCTAAAATTTGAAAACCTTTAAAGATGGCATCATAAGCTCACACATAAATACATACATTTATGTGTGTGTATATATATATATATATATATGCACACACATAAATGTATGTATTTATGTGTGAGCTTATGATGCCTATATATATATATATATATATATAGGGGAATGTTCATTTGAGAAGAAATTTAATGTAAGAAGAAAAAGAAGAAAGGGCATATTAGTAAAATACTATTTCGTTTATAACTCATATCATTAATTTTTCTCTCTTTAATTAATTAGTCAACTAATAATTAATTATCCTACATATAATCTACAAAACCTACACATATCAAAATTTTCATACATATACCCTACACATTATACAATTTTATCCTACACAGTCGAAATTTATCTTATACACCTTGAAATATATCCTACACAACTCGTTGTTTTTTTTAATTTGAAAAAAATATATATTTTGAAAAGGAGTTACAAATTTAATTTAGTTAGTTATTAAAGGGTAAGAATACAAATTAATGATTTATGTAAATTTACCAATATACCCTTATATTAAAATTAAATGCAAATATTAAATGAAGTAAAATGAAGCATTTTTATTGGTTGAAACTTCTTCTTTTTTCTTCTTACAAAAAAATTCTTCTCATTTGAACCTTCCACTATATATATATACATATATATATATATATAGGGTAGGGTTCTAGAGTGAACACTAGGTTGAGAGTGAACTGTGGAACTAATCTGGGCCATTGGATTACATCATTTAAAGATTTTTATACAATGGCAAGATTGTAATTATAATGTTGTAACCTCCCTTTAAAAATTAATTGACATAAGGGTATTTGCGTCTTTTGTAAATTGCATTTATTAAACAATATAATCAAAATCCCTAAAATCTCGCTAGTTTCCGTATATACAAGATACCCAGCTGTTAGTGTATACACATGTGTACAGTCTCGCTAGTATTAGTTTATACAAGATATATAGATTTTAGTTTATACACATGTGTACAGTCTCGCTAACTATCAGTTTACACAAGATTCACAACTATTAGTTTATACACATGTGTACAGTCTCGCTAACTATCAGGCTATATAAGATACACATCTGTTAGTTTATACACATGTGTACAGTCTTTTATACATCTGTGTATTATATTCAAAAATGGTTACATATGTGTATATTAAAAACATATAGTATATTATGCATGCGCACGAGTAGATTAATATAAAAACTATGAAATTAATGAAAATGAATGTAACACCCCGTGTTACGAAAGTCAAAGTCAAAGTCAAGATTGAAGTCAAAGGAAGAAAAGATTGCTAATTGCGATCTGTCACTCCTTGCTTAATTACTGATTTGCCTTGTAATAGAATCTTTTTATTTAATCGCTTTAGTTGTATTATGTGGAGTATCTATTAATAATCGAGGTTTAATCGATGTTTATCGTATGTTTTATCGCTTTATCGCTAATCGCATCGCAATTGTATTTGCGCCTTGATTGATAGATTTTGAATATTGTTTTACGTGTGTGTGTTACTTATGTGTCACTTGTGTATGTTTACTTTATGTTTGTGGTGATTAACCGAAACGAAATCGCAACTTTATCGCAATGCAATTTAATCGCAAACGCTAAACATAATTTACTTTGGATGATTGTATGTTAGATATAGCGAGTTTTGATTAAGCTAATCGTGGTTATTGTCTAATACTTTCGCATACTCGCTCAAACGCATCGCAACGTTCAGCACGCGAAACGAAATGCCGAAACTCAACTCAACTCACCAAACTACCTCGATCGAGTGGCCAACCGATCAAATGGCCAACTGATCGGATGACCATCCGATCGAGTAGCCATCCGATCAAAGTGCTATTCGACACCTTTGCACTTTCCCTTTTTTTGGCATCCTATAAATACCCTCCTGTCAAATCATTTGTGATGTGACAGCTCTCTCACTCGACCAGCCACACTCAAGACCTTCTTTCTCTCGATTTCTCGCGATTCTTGTAAGTTCTCAACCTAAATCTTGTACTTCTATGATCTACACACACTTCTTCATCATTTTCTCTTTCGAATCTTAACTTTTAACCGTTAAATCAGTGGATTTGAGGTGTTCTAGGATGATGTCATCATGGAGTTCTTATGAACTTCAAGTTTTGGCTTCATTCCACCAAGGACAACTTAGATCTGAAGGATTTCCACATGATTAAACAATGTTTTCGCATAGATCTACACATATTCATGGTTAAAAGGATTGAAAGATGGTTTTCTAACTTTCTTTCAACTCTTTTACACTCAATGCACTCAAAACCGATAGAATCGGAGCTTGTACAGACCTTCTACTCCTTCTTAGTGATGTATTGGTTCAAGATCTGGTTTCTATCAACGAGATAACCGATTTCGGGATAAACATGAACAACCGTCAAGGAACAGTCAACTGATCGGATTAGGGCGATTCCTGTTCGATCGAACTACTTGGGACTTGACGAGGTTCCGTTGTTTAGTACGTGGTCATACCGTCTCGAGCAAACTGCAACACTTTAAAAAAAAATCAGGTTCAAAAAGATCAGGATCATTGGGACGGATTGCCGCCCGATCGGATAGCCATCCGATCGAACGACTATCCGATCGGCTTGCACTTGGTTCCACACTTAAACTTTTCTTCAAACTTTCAAGGATCTGAACGTCGAACGGTTTTCTGTCCGATCGAATAGCCATCTAATCGAACGACCATCCGATCATTTGAATTTTGGAACTTCGACACTTAATCATTTTCATAATTTTCAGAGATCATCAGTAACTAACGGATTGCCACCCGATCAGATTGTTATCCGATCGAGTGACAATCCTGTTGTGAACTTGTTGTCACTAAGTGTCCTACAAGTTGGATCGCTATCCGATCGGACGACCGTTCGATCGATCGACCTGAAGGGTAGAGATACTTCTCTGTTTTCAAAATGCTACAACAAAAACTTCAAAGCCATCATACACAAACACATCCTTACCAAACGAATGTCAATCCAATCGAATGGTCATCCGATCGGGTGACCATCCGAACGGATTGACATCTGATCGAATGGCCAACTGATCGGATAGCCATCACATCGGATTGCCACTCGACACTTGGTCACTTTTCACCGTTTAACGCGCCGCTTATCGTTTATGCTATCGTTAACTGTTCAGGCTAATCTCTCAGCGCTCCCTTCAATCCTAGAGAGTGTTTACTTGTTAAACGCTATCTGTGAGTATACTCGATCCCTTTTTGCTTTATGCACTTTTGGGTGTTACATACGTTACTTATTCTAAATCACAATCGATACACAACGCAAACACTATTTATACGCTGACCGTTATTGCATGCTACGTGTTATTCGATGAATGCTTGTATGTTATGTTAACATAGTGATTGTTGCCTGACACCTTAGCAACGATAGTACTATAGTTTGGACTCAGCACCTGTCGTGGACAGCGGTTGTTATGGGCTTTACTTCACGTGTCCCAGTGGGGATATGTGTTGCGCATTCTACAACTCGCAGTCACGTCTGTGCATATTTCTCCGTCGATAACCTACTTGCCCTCACTTTGTACACATTACATGCTGGTTACTCGTAAACGATTTCGAACTGTATTATACTATCAAACTTGTATGCTCACCTTTACACTATGTGTATTGACCTCTATTTTAACATATGTGACAGGTGCCTAGGATGCTGTGCTTTACCTGCTTTTGTGGAATCGAGTAGGATGGAGTCTAGAAACCAACAAACAATTTATTTATATTTGAGTTATCGAAACGGAATTATTTGTCTTTGAATTGTCTGTAATAACTATGCTACTTGTTATGTCATGGTATGGGATGTGATGCTTAAATAATTGGTAATCGTAGTTGTTATGGAAACTCCTGGACAATCTGTTTCCCTCAGTGCCATGCCCCGATGTTTCCGTCATCGGTTGGGGTGTGACAGATTGGTATCAGAGCCAAAACTATAGGGAATTAGGCAAGACTCGACCTAGTCCGGGTTGATGTCTTAGAAACAAACTATTCTATAGTCTAAGTACCAACAGACCGCCTTGTGCGAACCCATTAGGGGTTCCGCACGAGCTTATTACTATCTCCCGACCGACTCACACTTACGCTATTCTATCACAACTGCCTTTCCTAAGGCAGTCGCACTGCACTATTTTCAAAATGAACGAATGATTAGATCGAGATTAGGTGTGAAAACCGCAAACTCTCGACCAAATCGCTTGTTCGACCCGCATTTTTCTATCAAACAAAAGAATTTGCGTTGAATCAGGAGTGAAATCCGTACTTCGATGTAAATTCCTTTCTCAATCTCATGATTCCATCACACAAATAGGAGTGTAGTCGCTAAGTTAGGGGTGAAACCCGAACCTTGATGACACATTCCACCCTTTATTTTTGATTTTACAAAACTCTCACCAAAGTCTCGATGGATTCCAATGACTAGAGTTGCGTAAATAACCGAAAAGATGCGTGCCATTCATCGTATGCTGGCGATAGAGCACATACTATTAGGCCAAAACGTATACTTGGATTCATTGAGAATAGTCGAATCACTTTGGGTAGTCACTGTCTATCAAGCCTTAGACAATCTATCTTCGATTTCAAGCTCGCAATCGCTGATTTTATGTGTTTCAATTCTGAGCCCGCAACTGCCGACTCTGATGTTTGTCGTTTTATGTGGAATTTTATGTGTTTTATGTGGTTTTACCCGTTTGTATGTTTCGATTTTGGTGATATATACGCTTTCCGCTACTCGCTTTGATCGACACACACAACTCGCACTACACATTTACCTCAACACGCTAATAAATCGCTACTACTTGTGGATGATCGCATGCTATGTTACTCGTTGTGTACTCGCTAATCGCAATCGCTATTCTCGAACGTGCGAACCTTGAATGTAGGTGAATACGTGCAAAATATAGTATGGTTTTCGTGTTCTATCTGCCTTACGTGCTTCTGTGCTCTACGTGCTTATGTGTTTACGTGCTTATGTGATTATGTGCCTATGTGTAGAAGTGTTCCTGTGCTTTATATAAAGTAGCTTTGGGTGAGAAATTAGGCTATACTCGATTTAATCGAAATTGTGTTTGAGTCCTATGGCGATGTCTATTGCAGACAATGTCGTCATTTGGATCGTTTCACTCGCGCTCCGCTCGTCGCAATCATGAGGATAAGCGCATTGCCTCTTTGGTCGCTAAGCAGATTGCGAAAGTTATTCCGCAGATCGTTAGTGAACTGAATGAAAATGGAAGCAAGTCTTCTGAAGAGTCCCGGACTGATTCGCCAAAGTCTACTTTTAGCTTCAAGCAGTTCAAAGCCTGCGGCCCGAAAGAATTTACCGGCGAAGATGGGCCTACGGCCATGTTTCAATGGTTTGATTCTATCGAAGTCACCCTGCGTCAGAGCAACTGTCCTGATAATCTCCAAACTGTTAACGCCACCGGCATCTTCCAATCCCGCGCTTTAGATTGGTGGACGACCGAGAGAAACAAACGAGGGAACGATGCAGCTTACGGGTTGACGTGGGACGAGTTGAAGGACTTGATGATGAAAGAGTTCTGCCCTCTCCACGAGCTCCAAAAATTGGAGAACGAGTTCTGGCATATCAAGCAAAAGGATGGCGGCAACGCTGGTTTGACTGCTCGCTTTAAGCAGTTGAGCATAATCTATCCAGGTCAAGTCTCTATGCCCGAAATCACCATCAAGAAGTATATCCGTGCTCTTCCGGATTGTGTGGCTGATTTCGTTCAAGCTGCAAAGACGTCAACCATCGAGGAAACTTTCTTACTCGCTGCTAAGATCAATGACAAGCGAGTCAAGGCTGGCTATTGGGATAAAACCTCCAAGAATCTGCATCAAGTTACCACTGCTGCAACCGCTGAAACCGCCGCCGCACCGCAGTCTTCAAAGTCCTCTCCTCGCAAGAGGAAGAACAACAACAACAGTAGCAAAAATTGCGCTATTACCGCTGCCGCCCCTCCCCTCTCTATGCAGTACCTGCTCAACAGCAGCCCCAACACCGCCAAGTAGCGGCACCGGTTACCCATGCACCATTGGCCAAGCGTGCTTACACTAGTCCTCACCCGGCTTGACCTACTTGTACTTATCACCATCCAGTGGGAATCGCCTGCAGATACTGTGTGCATTGCAACATGTACGACCACTTCACCGCCAACTGCCGTACAGGTCCACGTCCAGCTCTAGCTCAAGGTCAAGCTCCTGCTCAACAAGCTCTACTTCCCGCTCCTCAAGGCCAACAAGCGGCTCCTGCACCCGCGATCCACGCTAGAGCTTGCTTTGCGTGTGGTGAACCCAACCACTTCGCAAACATGTGCCCGAATCGAGTGGTGAAGCAAGAGCCACAACAACAGCAGGCCCAGCAACAGCAGTAACAACAACCAGCAGCACGCGGATGCACTTTCAACATCAACGTCCGTCAAGCTCAAGCCGATAACAATGTGGTCAATGGTACATTCCTTGTGAATGGTATATATGCTTCGTGTTTATTTGATACTGGAGCCGATAACTATTTTGTGTCGTTAGAATTCGAAAAGCTCCTTAATCGTAAGCGCGCCCATCTCCCCACGTCATTCGATGTTGAAGTTTCCACCGGAAGAACCGTCGCTGTCAATTATGTTCTTCGTTATTGTACCCTCGAACTCAACAATCACATCTTTCCTATCGACCTTATTCCGATGCAGCTCGGTAGTTTTGAAATCATAGTAGGCATGGATTTTCTTCGTGAGAATCGTGCTGAAGTTGTTTGCTTTGATAAGATGATTCGCTTCTCGCTCTCTAATGGTGATCTATTGTGTGTCTACGGTGAAGTCGCGTCGAAGAAACTCCAACTCATATCGTGTGTCCAGGCTAGCAAGTATCTCCGCAAGGAATACCAAGCTTTCTTGGCTCACGTAGTAGTAGCGGAGAAAAAGGAAGTTAAGGCAATCGATAAGGTGCCTGTGGTTCGCGAATTTCCGAATGTCTTTCCCGATGACCTACCTGGTTTACCCCCGAGTCGTGATATTGATTTTCGTATCGACCTCATTCCTGGAGCCAACCCAGTTGCTAAATCTACTTATCGCCTCGCTCCGTCCAAAATGCGCGAACTCTTTAGTCAACTCCAGGAATTACTTGACAAAGGCTTTATTCACCCTAGTACCTCTCCTTGGGGCGCACTAGTCCTTTTCTTCAAAAAAAAGGATGGGTTGTTCTGGATGTGCATCGACTATAGGGAGTTGAATAAGCTGACAATCAAGAATCGTTATCCCCTGCCCCGAATTGATGATTTGTTTGATCTATTGCAAGGTGCTACATGTTTTTCGAAGATCGATTTACGTTTCGGTTATCACCAGTTACGCATTCAGGAGGAAGATATTCCGAAAACTGCTTTCCGAACCCGCTATGGTCATTATGAATTCGTCGTGATGCCCTTTGGTTTAACCAATGCACCCGCGGTTTTCATGGATTTGATGAACCGTGTGTGCAAACCATTTCTTGACCGCTTCGTCATCGTGTTCATCGATGATATCCTTATCTACTCGAAGTCGAAAACCGAACACGCGCAACATCTACGTTTGTTTCTCGAGTTACTCTAGGGGAATCGACTCAATGCCAAGTTCTCCAAGTGCGAATTCTGGCTAGAGGAGGTTTAATTCCTCGGTCACATCGTTAATAGTAAAGGTATTCATGTCGACCCCGCGAAGATCGAAGCTGTTAAGAGTTGGGTTACTCCAAAATCACCATCCGATGTACGTTCGTTTCTCGGATTGGCGGGCTATTACCGTCGATTCATCGTTGACTTCTCGAAAATCGCTCTCCCGCTTACTTCCTTGACGCATAAAGACAAGCCTTTTGTTTGGGGAACTGAACAAGAGACTGCCTTTCAAACTCTCAAGCATATGCTCTGCAATGCTCCCGTTCTCGCTTTACCCGACAGAAACGATGACTTCATTGTCTATTGCGATGCCTCGAACCTTGGTCTTGGTTGTGTTCTCATGCAACGGGACAAGGTTATCGCCTACGCATCTCGTCAGCTCAAAATCCGCGAGAAGAACTATACAACCCACGACCTCGAGCTAGGGGCAGTTATTTTTTCATTGAAGATCTGGCGACACTACATTTATGGTACCAAGTGTACGGTCTTCACCGACCATAGGAGCCTACAACACATCTTCAGCCAAAAAGAACTGAATATGCGTCAACGCCGATGGGTAGAACTTCTCAACGATTATGAGTGTGAGATTCATTACCATCCTGGCAAATCAAATGTTGTTGTCGACGTCCTCAACAGACGAAGCTATTTGCATAGTGTTCGTAATGTACACGCCCAGTATCATCTCGAAACTCTCATCCGTGACACCTAGCATGCTTGTTTTACCGAACACCCTTTGAAGAAGGAAAGGATCTACCATAACAGCGAGCAGTTAGTGAATAAATCAAATGGGATATTCCATTACTTGGACCGAATTTGGATTCCCAAACGCACTAACTTGCGACAAATCCTGTTGGATGAAGCCCACAAGTCTTGATATTCTATTCATCCCGGTGCTGACAAGATGTACCATGACCTTCGTCAACGGTACTGGTGGCCTAGAATGAAGAAAGATATTGCAATCTATGTTTCGAAGTGCCTGACTTGTTCGAAAGTCAAGTCTGAACAACAAAGACCCTCTGGCTTGCTTGTGCAACCCGAGATCCCGACGTGGAAATGGGAAAGCATAGCTATGGACTTTATCACGAAACTCCCGTGTACAACCTCAGGTCATGATGGCATCTGGGTTATCGTTAACCGTTTGACTAAATCCGCTTATTTTCTGCCGATACGAGAAGACTTTAAGGTAGAAACATTAGCCCGAATCTACACCGACGAAGTTATCTGTCGACACGGTACACCTCGTGACATCATCTCTGACCGCGATGGTCGGTTTACCTCGCGTCTTTGGGAAACGTTTCAATCTGCTCTCGGTACTACGCTTAATCTAAGTACCGCTTTCCATCCCTAAACCGACGGCCAGACTGAAAGAACGATTCGTACTCTTGAAGACATGCTTCGCTCGTGTGTCATAGATTTCGGTGGTAATTGGGACGCTCACTTACCTTTAGTCGAATTCTCGTACAATAACAGTTATCGCTCTAGCATACAAATGGCACCATTTGAGGCACTATACGGAAGAAAATGTCGATCGCCAATTATGTGGCATGAGATTAGAGATGCGTAACTAACTGGCCCTGAGCTACTGCAAGAAACGACTGACAAAATCCTCCAAATTCGAGACAATCTGCTGAAAGCTCGGAGTCGTCAGAAAAGTTACGCCGATAGACACCGCAAGCCCCTTGAATTTGACGTTGGCTATCACGTACTCCTAAAGGTATCACCTTGTAAGGGTGTGATCAGATTCAGCAAGAAAGGAAAGCTAGCGCCTCGATATGTTGGACCCTTTAAGATTCTGGAAAGGATCGGAAAAATGGCCTACAGACTCGAACTACCGGAGGAACTTAGCAACGTCCACCCGACTTTCCATGTATCGAACCTCAGAAAGTGCCTAGCCGAGCAGGATTTACAAGTTCCACTAGAGGATCTACAAGTGGACGAAACATTACACTTCATGGAGAAGCCTGTCAAGATCATGGATCGAGAAACCAAGAAGCTCAGGCGCTCCCGCATTCCCATTGGGAAGGTTCGCTGGGAAGGCAAACGAGGCGCTGAGTTCACCTGGGAACTCGAAAGTGACATGATGGCAAAGTACCCGCAGTTGTTTGTTATGGCTTCAGCCTAATTTCGGGATGAAATTCTCTTAAGAAGGGGAGGCTGTAACACCCCGTGTTACGAAAGTCAAAGTCAAGATTGAAGTCAAAGGAAGAAAAGATTGCTAATTGCGATCTGTCACTCCTTGCTTAATTACTGATTTGACTTCTTTGACTTGTAATCGAATATTTTTTATTTAATCGCTTTAGTTGTATTATGTGGAGTATCTATTAATAATCGAGGTTTAATCGATGTTTATCGCATGTTTTATCGCTTTATCGCTAATCGCATCGCAATCGCATTCGCGCCTTGATGGATAGATTCTGAATACTGTTTTACGTGTGTGTGTTACTTATGTGTTACTTGTGCATGTTTACTTTATGTTTGTGGTGATTAACCGAAACAAAATCGCAACTTTATCGCAACCGACACTTAGTCACTTTTCACCGTTTAACGCGCCGCTTATCGTTTATGCTATTGTTAACTGTTCAGGCTAATCTCTCAGCGCTCCCTTCAATCCAAGAGAGTGTTTACTTTTTAAACGCTATCTGTGAGTATACTCGATCCCTTTTTGCTTTACACACTTTTGGGTGTTACATACGTTACTTATTCTAAATCACAATCGACACACAACGCAAAGGATGGCGACAACGCTGGTTTGACTGCTCGCTTTAAGCAGTTGAGCATAATCTGTCCAGGTCAAGTCTCTACGCCCGAAATCACCATCAAGAAGTATATCCGTGCTCTTCTGGATTGCGTGGCTGATTTCGTTCAAGCTGCAAAGACGTCAACCATCGAGGAAACTTTCTTACTCGCTGCTGAGATCAATGACAAGCGAGTCAAGGCTGGCTATTGGGATAAAGCCTCCAAGAATCTACATCAAGTTACCATTTCTTTGTGAGAATCGTGCTGAAGTTGTTTGCTTCGATAAGATGATTCGCTTCTCGCTCGCTAATGGTGATTTATTGTGTGTCTACGGTGAAGTCGCGTCGAAGAAACTCCAACTCATGTCGTGTGTCCAGGCTAGCGAGTATCTCCGCAAGGAATACCAAGCTTTCTTGGCTCACGTAGTAGTAGCGGAGAAAAAGGAAGTTAAGGCAATCGATAAGGTGCTCGTGGTTCGAGAATTTTCGAATGTTTTTCCCGATGACCTACTTGGTTTACCCCCCGAGTCGTGATATTGATTTTCGTATCGACCTCTTTCCTGGAGCCAACCCTGTTGCTAAATCTCATTATCGCCTCGCTTCGTTCGAAATGCGCGAACTCTCTAGTTAACTCCAGGAATTACTTGACAAAGGCTTTACCTCTCCTTGGGGCGCACCAGTCCTTTTCATCAAAAAGAAGGATGGGTCGTTCCAGATGTGCATCGACTATAGGGAGTTGAATAAGCTGACAATCAAGAATTGTTATACCCTTCCATTCACGTGCGTAGCCCAACATCACGATCATCATCATGCAAATAAGACTTTTCATCACACTTTAATTAGTTGAAAAGCTTCATGCAAACACACATATCGTGCGCGTGACCTGCTATTATCACCATCATCCTTACAACCTTAATCGACGTACACCCTTCCTCAAACATGGTCAAGAGATATAGAATAGGTACCTGAGATGCTCTCGAATTATGTCGCGAAACTATGATCCAAAATAATCGATGTTGTCGTCTGTTTTTGGATCAGTTTTGGCAGCCCTTACTGACACTTACCATGGTTGTTTTACCGTCATTTTCAGCCCCGAGTAACCTCTTAAACAGCTGCAACCAATCCCCACTCGCTGCTGCAATGTACCAGACATTTGGTCTTGAAATCGCGCTGGAAATTATGATGTTTCTATCTAGTTTACGGTCCACTTTGGGCAGCCCTAAGCCGCTACTATTTGGTACCACTTTACCATTAGTTTGGGACTCGTAATACTTCTTATGCAGCCATCAAACTGTTGGATATTATGTCTGGTTCAATAAGTCAACGCGGCCGACAGGGTCTTGACCCATAAGAGTTACACCTTGGGCAACGAACTAAAATCCACTTAACTGGTAATTACGAACAGTATGAAACAAATCATAATTATATTTATGATCATGAGAGGATTTATATTATTGATACTCGTTATTAATAATATAATTGTTTATCTTGACTAATAAACTTGTTGCGGGTATTAACTGAGAGACGGGTACATGGATTGGGTGAGACGGGTATACTCATCCTACGCCACTTGTCGCACATGCACCTTTGCTGCACCATATGTAGCACATGCACCCACCTACCGCCACTTGTCGCGCATGCAATCTTGCATGGCCACTTGTTGGACATGCATAAGTTTCTCGACACTTGTCCATCTTTCATATGCATGCCCGCCATTTGTCACACATGCATGGATCTCCATATATTATTTAAAGGAGTGTATGGACAAGCTTTGTGAGGTTGGAAAATTTTGCAAAAACTCTCAAAGCACCCACATCAACAACCGGCCACAACCGCCACCACCGCGGGCCGCCATCGCCGCCTCCGCTGATGTCGGACGCCTCCGCCCGCCTGCTGCCGCCGCCCCATGCCACCGGTCACCGCCGCCGCTATACGGGTTCATACTCGCATTCGTTAGTTCGTATAACTAGCACTTGTTCGATGAACCTCGGTGTCTCAACCGGTTAGTCATTAACTGAGGTATATCTTTCTCATCCGGTATACTTTTTCACTGTGCTCGTATTTGCATGTAACCGGATCCTGTCGGGTTTCGTTTTGTTGATCACTTGTTTATATTTCCACTGCGTTTTATTAGTTAACTCACTTAATTAATTGTTTATTATTTATTGAACCAGGTTTTTGATAAATAAAATTTTGACCGATCACCATGGAAACCCAACAGTGGTATCAGAGCCTTGGTTACAACATACGAGTCGGTACCGGTCCTTTTAATCGGAATTAGAACACAAACTTTATTTATTTAAAGTTTCTGATCTAAGTATTTTTAAGGGCACTTTATTTTTGGTCAATATTTTATTTGTTTTGCTTGACCAAAACATTGCCCGGTTTATTTTGTGATTGTTGTGCGATATATAAATCCGACCCGACCTTGTTTTGTAGTTGTATATTTTATTCGGTTTTGTTATTATGGTTTTTGGCCACCTAGATGGTTCAAAGTTGTAATAGATAGGGTTCTTTCCTTTAATGTATTTTTGTAAATATTGTAATAATCAAAGACCCGAAGACAAAACCGAGAACGCTAAACAGGAGTCATGAAGTCAGTGGGAGTTGGTTGAGATGACTGGATGCACTCTAGTCCATCCTTGTGGTTGTTTGTGTGTTGTGACCCCATGACCCATTTGATCTTGCTATTAGGCTCTAGCAAGATCGAACAATTTTTGGCCAGATAGATTTACATATTTGTCTTGCTATTGTGGTTTCTTTTATCTTATAAGTTGTTATAACGTAACCAACCTAAATACCAACATGATTTTAAAAGGAGTTTTAAAATATTAAAACAATCACATTAAAACAAGTTCTAAATTGTTTTTATAACTTGTTAAAGTTTTGTTATAAAACAAAGGTTGTTTTAAAACGAATAATAACCAATTAAGTTTTGCAAATTAAACTAGTTTTAATTTTTCCAAAGCTATTAACCTAATAGATTTCTATTAACTTAAAATTGGTTATTCCAATTCGCGACAATCTTAGGTAGTGTTTGGTATGCAGGAATGAGAGGTGGAATGGAATGGATGATTACGAGGGAATGAAGAAAAGGGTGTTTGGTTGGTCAATGGAATGGAATCACCCATTCCAAAATGCATTCCATTCCCTCAAAATCATTCCTTCCACCCCCCATGTTTTTTCTCCATTCCATCCCCTCTTGCACCATTCATCAACAACACCACAACCCACCACCTTCGCCACAACCCACCACCACCACCCACCACCGACGCCATCGCCGCCACCCGCCACCACCTCACCCCGACAGCCACCGCCGCCACCGCCACCCACTCGCCACCGTTATCACCCACAGTTGCGACCAACCACCAACGACACTCACCGCCGCCGCCCACCACCATCGTCGACGCCACCACCACCGCCACACCAACCGCCGCCACCACCAACCACCACCTCTGTTGCCACTACCACCAACAGCCACCTTGCCACCACCTCCACTCGTCGTCGCTGCCGCACCGCCACTCGCTGCCACCACCACCACCCATCACCGCCGCTGACACCCACCACCGCCACCTATAACCACCCACAATCACTACCACTGACCACCACCACCACCACTCACCGCTGATTTTATTACTCTGTTTTTCTTGCCTACCGAACAATACACAATAATAACTAATTCCATTCACACATGGTAACCAAACAAGACATGGAATGGTAATGATCCATTGCATTCTCTCGTCCATTCCATTACCTCGTCCATTCCATTCCTTCGTCCATTCCATTACCCCATACCAAACAGACCCTTAGTTTTATAGGTTATCTAAAACTAATTGTCCCGAGAGGTGAAATGGTCTTTTTGGTTATGTAGCAAATTTAATATCTAAATTAAAACCGACTATAACGACCCTATTTGGTAACAATTTAAATCAATGGTCTATGCCATCCTATTACTAGTAACACTTGGGGCATAATGCGAACCATCAGTGTTGGAGCCACAACACGACACTTGGTGTCTAGTTTATCCTTCCAAGATGCAAGGGCTTCGTCGACACATCTGACCCTTCCACATGTGACCGTTTTAGGACGACTATTACTTTTCTTCTCGTGTTACGTGCCCTAGCTGTCTCGAGAACAAAAGTGGCATAGATGAGGCCAAACGTATCAATGCAAGGACAATAGGTTATCCCCGCAGCCTCATAAACCCTGGGAGTTATGCTTTTCTCACAATTGACAATCATTGTCAGTCCGCTTGAACCTCTTGCTAATGTTGCGTGCCACAGCTACCTTTAGAAAGAGCCTCTAACCGGATTCTCATTCCTTATCGTCTCACCTCAAGAAATAAGGAGATATACATCGAAAATACTAATTAAAATCACCTTGATTATATAATAGATGTCTAATGAAAACAACTCATTCATTCTCAAGTTTATACTTGAAAAGGAAAAAACTGAATAACACCAACTTTCTCGAATGGCACCTCAATCTGAGAATAGTTCTCAAGATGGAGAAAAGGCTATATATCTTAGATGGCCCAGTCCCCACCGAGCCTGAAAGTAACATTTTAATGCTGCTTGCAAGGCACTGGAAAAACATAACAAGGATGCCATTGAGGTAGCCTACCTTATGAAAGCCACCATGTCTCCTGAACTTCAGAAGATCATGGAAGATAAGGATGCTTATGACATGATCCAGCAACTAAAAGGCATGTTCCAGAAACAAGCCTGACAGGAGCGATATGACACCATGAAACAACTCATAAGCTGTAACATGCTGGAAGGATCATGTATCAGTACTCATGTGCTTAAGTTGAAAGGAGAAATTGACCAGATGAACAAACCTGGTTATTCCACAAAAACAACCAAGTTCTAATGGTCTAGTCTGGTGGTGTTAAGAAGCCCAATAACAAGAAAAGGAAACATAGGAGCAAAGGCAAGAGAAAAGTTGTTGTTGCTGCCAAAATGCCACCAACAACAAGCATGTTGCAAAACCATACCCTCCTGAGGATTGTCAGTGCTTTGAATGCAACCAAATGGGGTGCTGAAGATGAACAAGGCCAATAACATTGGCACTTCTTTTGATATTCTCATTTATGTTATCGAACTTTTCACTGTTTCTAGCAACACATGGGTATTTGATACCGGATGTGGTTACCACATCGGTAATGTCTTGCAGGAGCCTGAAAAGTGGAAGAAACTGAAACAAGGCCACATGGAACTCATAGTTGGTAATGGAAAGAGAGTTCTAGTAACTGGAACACTTTGTTTTTCATGTTCCCCTGGCCTTGTAGTTACTTTAGATAACTGTTTATATGCACCTGGTTTGACCAGAAACATTATTTTAGTTTCTTCACTGTTTGAACAAGGATTCAAGTATGTTTTAATGGTTTTTCTATTTTAGCCTACTTGAATGATGTCTTTTATTTTGAGGCTAAACCTCGAAATGGTATTTATGAGATTGATGTTCAAACAAGTAATAACATATGTCATCTTCCTAAACGTAACAAAGCTGGCATAAATGAAACATATTTATGGCATTGCAGACTTGGCCACATAAGTAAGGCATGCATAAAATGGCTCCTGTCCGAGGGGATTCTTGAATCCACCAGACAGGACTCCTTTGATGAATTCGAATCTTGCTTAGCTGGCAAACTCACAAAGCACCCTTTACCGATGTTGGTGAACGGATCAATGGTCTTCTAGAACTCATTCACATGATTTATATGGCCCTTTCAGAACTATGACTAAAAACCAGCTTGATAGAAAGATAAAAGTACTTCGATCAGATCGAGGTGGTGAATACCTCAGCTTTGAATTTCTCAATCATCTGAAAGAGTATGGAATAGTTTCACAACCTTCTCCACCTGGCACACCCCAACTTAATGGCCTGAGTGAAAGGTGAAATCGAACTCTACTTGATATGGTTCGATCGATGATGTGTAGAACTAACTTGCCTTACTCCTTTTGGGGACATGCTCTTATGATCGCTTCCCACATTGTCAATTTAGCTCCGACAAAAAAGTAACAAAAAAAAAAAAAAATGCCATATGATATATGGCATGGGCGTAAACCTGATTTGGAATACCTTAGAGTATAGAGATATGGCATGGGCGTAAACCCGATCCTCAAGGCGAAAAGGTTGTTTCGTCGGATACTATAAAAGAAGCGAATATTATTTCTACCATCCTGATGCAAATTTGATTTGATTTCCATCAACCAGAAGGGACACTTTCTTGAGGAAGATTTTCTTAATCGAGAAACTGGAAATAATGTGGTTGATCTTGAAGAAATTCAAGAACCACAAACACTCGCTAATGTAGTCGGACTGTTTGATCAACAAGTAGTTGTTGCCAATGAATCAGACATAAAACACAAGCGTTTGCAGAAGTAGTAGAATTCGAAAGAATCTGATAGATCTCTTTGGCATCTAAAAGGTCCCGAAGTCTTATTAGTAGCTGAGTCTAATGATGAACCTGCTAACTACAAATCTACAATCTTAGATTCGGAATCTGAGAAATGGCAAGAAGCCATGAACGTCGAGATGCAATCTATGTATGACAATCAAGTATGGGACTTGGTTGAGCTACCCCCCGAATCTCGGGCAGTAGGGAGCAAACGGATTTTCAAGAGAAAAACCGATATGTATGGAAATGTACACACCTATAAAGCACGGCTAGTTGCGAAGGGTTTCACTCAAACTCAAGGTATTGACTATGATGAGATCCTCTCGCCCGTTGCTATGATTAAATAATTAGGATATTGCTTGCCATAGTTGTGTACTCTGATTACGAAATATGGCAAATGGATGTCAAAACCGCCTTTCTTAATAGACATCTCTCTGAAGATGTCTATATGGTTCGGCCTGAAGGTTTCGTCGATCCTAAATATCCAACTAAGGTGTGCAAACCCAATAAGTCCATTTATGGACTCAAGCAAGCATCTCGTAGCTGGAATCTTCATTTTAACCAGAAGATCAAAGAGTTTGGCTTTGTCAAGAATGAAGATGAGCCTTGTGTTTATAGAAAGGTTAGTGGGAGCACCATATCATTCCTCATCCTGTATGTGGATGATATACTAATCATTGGAAATAACATCCATATGCTTAACGAAGTTAAACACTTTTTGGGATCTTGCTTTGTTAGTGCAGTATGTCTATCGCCTCCGTCATCTCAAGTCGCAGCAGAAACAGTTTAATTCTAGACTTATATTGTAATATCTAGTTAGTAAAGGCAAGGTGGCATAATTGTAAATAAGGAGAACATCCTTATAACCTTGGCCTATAAATAGAACCATTAGGGTTCTCATTTAGAACTTTTTTCACTTTTGCTACTTTTGGCATTTAGAAGCTTTGGAGATCTAGAGCTAGAGAGAGAAAGTTCCATGTACGTGATTCAGGTGCTGTACATTTTCAGATCATTGAATAGAATCACAGTTATAATTACTTTCTCGTGTGTTCGGTTACGTTCGTGTACGGATTCCGCACGTCACACGTTCAGTTTGCAATCGTTTCGGAGTCAAAACCGGTCCTAACAAGTGGTATCAGAGCAGGAGCTCGATTGCACGGATCAATCACACGATTTCGCACAGGATTTCATCGAATTCAGATCCAAATTGCATCAGATTCGATCTATTTCTTCATCTTTTTCATTTTATCACGTTTTCATCAGAATATCGCCAAATTAAACAACTTTTTACGGTTAAAATCGGCTAATTTTTGGACATGATATGCGAAATTCATTGATCTAATACCCTACAAATTTTCAGAATCTAATTCCTAGCCGTTTGGGAGAAATTTGGATTTTTTGGATCGAAAATATTGAAGATATTAATGTTATTGTTACTGTGACTGTTGTTCTTGGTGTTCAATCCGATCGGATGACTAATCCGACCGGCTCATCTATCTGACTCAAGTTTCATTCATTGCAAATTCATTTAAAAGTTGTTTGACTTGTTGACTTACCACCCGGTCGGATTACTTATCCGACTCACATTCACATTACAATTCATTTAAAAGTTGTTTGACCTGTTGACCCGGTCGGATACCCCACCCGGTCGGATTGCATATCACACTTTTCATTTAAAAGTTGTTTGACCTGTTAACCCGGTCGGATACCCAACCCACTCGGATTACATATTCCACTCTTTACATTTCATAAGTTGTTGACCTTGTTGACTGCCAACCCGATCGACCAAGTAATCCGGTCAGACAACTCACCCGATCGGACAACATATTTGTCTTTTTGTGCCATCAAACGAAAAGGTCAAAACGCTACCCGATCGACCAAGTCATCCGCTCGGACAACTCACCCGATCGGACAACACATTTGTCGTTTAGTGCTATATATTGAGAAGCTACCCGATCGACCAAGTAATCCGGTCGGACAACTCACCCGATCGGACAACATATTTATCTTTTTGTGCCATCAAACGAAAAGGTCAAAACGCTACCCGATCGACCAAGTCACCCGCTCGGACAACTCACCCGACCGGACAACAGTACTACTCGGTTGAACAACACGTAATCCGCTCGGACAACTTTTAATTCTCATCCGGTCAGACAACAATTCTCATCCGGTCGAACAAGCTAAGCTCATCCGGTCGAGCAGCTCAAGGTCCATCCGCTTGGGCAGCAAAAGGCTCATCCGAACGAAGTCTACTTTTGGCCCATCCGATCCAAGTGTTTGATATTTTTTGTTGTAACTAATCATTGTTATTTGATTGTTTCTTGTGTTGTGATTTACGAGGTGATTCAAGGAGATAACATCATGGCTGAAATCAAGGTGAAAACCAGAGAAGAGATTCTGAGTAAAAAAACATACAGAGAAAGAAACATTGCTGGAAACAGAATTAATGAAATGCAAGAAGAGTATGAAAATGCTGTAAGCAATAAACGATGGGACAAGAAGCGAGAGTGCTATGTAAACAGATATGGTGAACCTGTTGTTTCCAAAAAGGACATAATTTTTTATGACGTTCTTTTAGTAATTCCTCTATCGGTCGAATATTATTCAATTGCTCCAAAAGATAAAACATATGCGAAAAGGCTGGAAAAAATTATCAGAGATGCGATGACATCAAGCCTGAGGAAGAGGGATGAAGAGAGAATGAAGAAAAATGTTGATGAAATGGTGAACGATTTGAAGAAAGTTGCTGAAGAAGTTAAAGTCGAAGCTGTGAAAGTTGAGGATAAGAAGATAGAAGAGGAAGAGAAAGTGATAAAAGAAGTTATTGAAGCAAAAGCTGTTATTGAAGAACAGCAAGACAAGAAGAAAAAAGAAGAAGTTGAGAGTGATCAAAAGCTGGTTGATGTTCGGGTGAACACAACAGAAAAGGAGAAAAAGACAGAAGAAGGTGGGATAACAGATAAAATTCAAACTGAATCTTCTGACTTACTCAAAAAAAAATGAATTGATAAATAATGATACTAAAATCGATAAGCAATCTGATAATAAAGTCGTTGAACAGTGCAAGAAATGCATGGAAACGTGCAGTGCTTGTACTGAAAAAGACGAAAAGTTCAGAACAAGAGATCTTGAATTTACCAAAATAGAAGAAGTTTTCAAAAATAAATACAAAGAAATGTTAGAAAATGAAAAATTTTTGAAAGATAATGATGAAAAACTTTCGGAAAAATGTAAAAAATTAGAAAAAGAAAATGAAGTTTTGAAATAAAATGTTTTGAAAAAGACAGAAGAATGTGATCAAAAAGAAAATGCATGTCAGGAAATGAAAAAAGAGCATGATTCAATAAAATTGGCATATCACATTACAAAAGAGTCATATGAAAATGTGAAGAGTCAAATGAAACTTGTTCAATCCAGACTGAGATACTGTTCTGAAACAACTGACACGCTTAAGCGATAGTAAGAAATAAAGCAACAAGTTGTAAACTCTTACATTGAGGATGTTGCTAAGCTAAAGCGTCAGATTGCTGATTTAGAACAGGATAACAACAAGTTACATAGTTATCATGCATCATCATATGTGCTTGAAAGAATTTTCAATCTAAAACCCGATGGTAAAGATTCTGAGCAAAACAAGAAAGGTATTGGCTCAGAGTTTCATCAAGTTCCACCACCGGAAAAGTTTGCATTTTATGATGATGAAAAGGTCGAAAAAGCTTTCAACATGGTAGATCAATTTCCAGATAACATTGACGTAACCTATTCCAAATCTGATGATGCAAGTGTTGGGATTGAACCCTATCAGAGGAACAGATAATTAAAGCCAAAACTGGACCAGAGCAGTGGATCCAGAATAAGCAGATGTTACATACAAGTCTCTCCCCTTGAAAGTGATTTCAACATCTGCTGACCTCCTATCTACTGATCGTGCAAACTGCTGATCCACAATTGCTGTTCAAGTAAAGACCTGATGAAAGACCAAAGCTCTGTTGTTCAATCTACTGCCTTGGTTCAAGCACTGCTGATCCGGACAAGTACTGCTGGGTTCACAGCAGTGGAGGGATGCATCAGTTGTTATTCTGTCTTTATGTAATGTAATGTAATAGCAGTAGTTAGCATAGCAGTGTTTGTATTGATCAGAGGCTAGAGTTTGTTAGGAGGTTAGATGTCACTTTCATGGTGACGTCAGCTTAGATGCTCAGTGGTTTGCTAGTGCCTATAAATAGAACAGTGCTCTGTACTGTTCTATTAGCTCTTTGCAACATCGTCTTCTCTGCACGAACAAACACTGAGCTCTGGCTGAGGGGGAGTTTGTATTCAATCATTGCAATTGTAATCGCAATTGAAATAAATTCAATCTTTCGGTTCATTGTGAAAAATGTTTGATTAAAGCAATACTCTCGTTTGATTGTATGCAAAGTTTGTTTCCATCTTAATTCCACTACACTACTCATTCATTTCCATCTTAATTTCAAACATAAAATACAATCAAAACCAAAATCAGATCCAACAATTGGTATCAGAGCTAGGACAGTCAAATTTGATTTAACAATCATTTTGACATAAATAGTTCAGCTCAAAATCGTTGATATCAATAGTTTGTTCGTTTTTGTTGAAAAACAGAGCAAGGTTTAATCACCATTAAAGTTGATTAATCAGTGCCTGTAAAACAACCAGGATGACGTCACAATCACAAGATGATAAGAATAATGTTGGCTCGCTTTTTAAACCACCCATGCTTAAACGTAATGAATACAACATCTGGGAGAGAAGGATGGGTCACATCCTTGCTCAACAGAACACTGGATGTTGGAGGTCTGTTGTTTTTGGTCCCCATGTTCCTATGGTGCCAAGTACTGAGGATCCAAAGAAGTTCGTACCAAAACCTTATGAAAACTATACTGAAATTGATTTTCAAAAGTTCGAACTCCATGCCAAAGCATTTAGCATCATAGCATCTGCATTACCCAATGAGATCTATGCTGGACTGTTACATTGTAACAGTGCCAAAGAGCTATGGGATGCATTGAAGGAACAGTTTGGGGGAACCGAAGAAGTTATTGAAAACAATAGGGAAATTCTGAATCAGCAGTATGAAACCTTCTGTCACATTAAGGGTGAATCATTGACCCAACAGTTGAACGTTTTTGTTGTCTCATCAGTGAGCTAAGGCTTGTTAAGGTTTAATTTCCAAAATCAACACAAAATAGCAGGTTTCTTAGATCGCTACCTGATAAATGGGACACAATTGCATTTGTGACTAGAAACTCTGTTGAGTTCAAAGATCTGACCCTGACCCAACTTCATGGTAGACTCATGACCTATGAAAGGGAGTTAAAACAGAAAAAGAAGTTGCAAGAGTCTGGAAAAGCTACTGATGATTACTCATTCGGTAGCACAGCTCTTCTTGGTCAGGAAGAATCTGGTAGCAGTGGTAAGGAACAGGGTTATGATCATTTCATTGATATAACAGCTGGTGGAAACTTTACCAACCCTGATCCTCACTCTGCAAATTATGCTTTTACTGCAAATAGTTAAAACCAGATGTCAGATAATTTGTGCTTTGAACTCAATGATTTGCAACATTTTGATCCCACTGACTTAGAGGAGATGGACATTTTGCATCAGTTGGCTTTGCTTAGTGTAAGAACAAGCAAATTCTACAAAAGAACAAGGAGAAAATTCCCAGGGTTACATGGGAATCTAAGGGTTGGGTTGGATAAATCGAAAATCAAATGTTACAAGTGCAATTGGCTAGGTCATTTCGCTAGGGAATGCAGGAGTCAAACTACTGGTCCTATAATCACTCATCCTAGCTCAAACCCTAGACCTCAAAATCAAAGCACTGTGCATTATACCCAATATACCCCTGCAGCTAATGTTAACACTGCTCATTATGCTTTTGCCCCTGTGCCTGTGCATTATGTCCAAACCACTGTTCCACAGATTCAGTATGTTCAAACCCCTATCCCCCAGGCACAAGTGCAACCTGTTGCACCTCAAACAGCTGCTCCAGCAGTGGTACAACCAGATCAGCAAAGCTTTTTCACTCAAGGCTTTGTTGACTGGAGCAGGATGCCTGATGAGCTTGGTGATGAAAAGTTTGCACTCTATTCTTCTAATGAACCTTTTAATGATGAATTTTGTTTGATGGCATTAGAGTCAATACCAGAAGGGATTGAAACTGAAGGTGAACAGCTAAGTGATGAAACAGTGGATGAGGTGACTGAAGCAGTTGTTAATGCAGTTGCTGGTGAATTGCTGCTAGGAGAAAATTCAGAAACCCTGATTGAACCACTGACAGACCCCTGGTCCATAGAGGAAAAAGAAGAAGAGGAAGAGAAGAGAGCAGGTGGGAAGGAAGTAAGAGCTGATGATGAAGAAAATCATTAATGTGATTGTGCAATGATGGCTGCTGCCAAGGTATCTCCTCAAGTTCTTGAAAAACTGTGTTCTGACAATTGCATTATTGCTTTTGCTAACATCAAAGAGGTAAATGAAAACCTTCGGAATAAAATCTTAACTGATGAAGTCAAATTTGAAAGTTCTTTAAAAGAACTTAAAAACAAATTGACTGAAAAAGAGAAAGAGATCAGCAGTCTTAAAGAAGAGCAAAGCATAACCATAACTCAACTCCAAACTATGGTAGAAAAATACCAAGTTTGCAAAAAGGAGTTGGAGTCCACCCAGATCACCTGTGAAAAATGGGTGGAATCATGCAAAGGGTATGGGGTTATGCTTGAAAAACATATTAAAAGCAATGTAAAATTTGGTGTTGGTTATAGAAAACATGATGATGAAAACACTGCTTTTGAAAAATCTGTTCAAACCACTGATGTAACCACTGAGTTCATCCCGACAAACAAGAATGGCCAAGAAGTGAAAATCACTGATAAACTTGGTAACAAAATCACACTTGACAGACCAGTGGGATCCTCTACTTTCGAGGAGCTTAAGAAATACTAGTTTAAACCCACATGGTCTAATGAGTGTGACATTCTTGAAAATTTCAAGCCCATGGACTTTACAACCACTGATGGTGTTAAAGCTCCAAAAGCTAAAGTCATTCCTCTCAAGGACATCCCAATAGAGGTTAAAAACTCTGTTGCAAAGGAGTCCGAAAAGAGAAAGAAGAAAGAAAAGATCAATAACCTGTTTTGTGAATTTTGTGAGAAAAGGAATCATCTAACAAAAGACTGTTTCCATTTAAAAGCATATGATTTAAACAAAACAAGTGTTATTGTTTCTGCTGAAAGCTGCATTGTCTGTGGTAAAACAAACCACAAAACTCAAGCATGTGTGTATCTCAAAAACTTTGATGTGAAAAAGAATGAGTACATTGCTAAAACATCCTTGAGTCCATCAACATCATCTGTCAAATTCGCCAAAAACCAACCACTGTTTGTGCCAGTTCAAATAGCTATCACAAAACAGCTGAACCAAACATCTGTCAAAAGAGATGTTCAGGTTACTGATGCACCCCCTGCCAATCAATTCAGAAGAGGTAAGGAGAAACAGTCTTACCAAAGGATTCCACACGTTTATGAGACCTACAAAAGGCCCTCTAAACCTAAAGTGAACAGGCATCCTTTTGGGTACCAACAGGTGATTGGTCAAGACCCCCAACAGTGGTTAGCAAGAAACAGTACTAAAACTGTCCAAACCCCTGACCTAACCACTGTCCATCAATGTGCATCCATCCCAGACACTGTTGAGACCCCATCCAAAGCCTTGTTGGCTTTGGAAACCCTAATGAACTAATCCTTTTACTTCATGTGCAGGGAGCTTCTGCCTGCTTAGATAGCCTTTGGTATGTTGATAGTGGAGGCTCCAGGCACATGACTGGATGTAAAGCCCTACTCAAAGATTTCAAAATTCATGGAGGGGGTGATATATCCTTTGGGAATAACAGTAAAGGGAAAGTTCTGGGGTCTGGTACAGTACAATCTGGCAATGTAAAATTTGAAAATGTCAATCTGATAGACAGTCTGAAATTCAACCTCCTGAGTGTTTCACAAATGAGTGACAAGGGGTATGGGTCATTCTTCACAAAGGAGTGTTGTAGGATTGTTGGACCAGAAATGGTCAAAAAGATTGAAGCAATAATAAAAACTGGTCAAACAAAACTTGTTGCTCAAAGAAGTGGCAATGTTTATGTTGTTGATATGTCTAAAGAGTGTCCTAGAGCTGATGCCTGTCTGTTCTCAGTTGCCTCTAACAAAGAGACAGAACTTTGGCACAGGAGACACACAAATCTTAAGACAATCACTGAAATTTCAAAAAATGGTTTGGTAAGAGGCCTACCACAAAAATTGTTTTCATGTCCTGAACATTGCATTTCCTGTTTAAAAGGAAAATATCATAAAAGTTCTTATAAGTCCATTGAAGAGTCCAAAACAACCCAGTGTTTGCAAATGCTGCACATGGATTTGTTTGGCCCAGTTCAAGTCATGAGTCTCAAGAAGAAAAGATATTGTTTGGTTATTGTTGATGACTTCTCTAGGTTTACATGGACTTTCTTTTTACACTCAAAAGATGAGACTGCAGGCATTTTGCAAGACTTTGTGACACAGGTTGAAAAGCAATTTGACCTTCCAGTAAAAGTCTTCAGGAGTGACAATGGCACATAATTTAAAAATAAGGAGTTGGATGCCTTCTGTGTGAAGAAAGGGATTGTAAGGCAGTACAGCATCCCTAGAACACCAGAGCAAAATGGGGTAGTTGAAAGAAAGAACAGAACTTTGATTGAGGCTGCCAGAACCATGCTTGCTGATTCAGGTTTGCCATTAACTTTTTTGGCAAAGGCAGTAAACACTGCTTGCTATGTCCAAAACAGAGTTTTAATAAACCCCAGGCACAAAAAGACTGCTTATGAAATTCTGTATAAAATTAAACCACTGATCTCTTACTTCAAGGTATTTGGCTGCCCATGCTTTATTTTGAACTTAAAAGACTCCATTTCAAAATTTGCAGCTAAAATTGATTGTGGTTATCATCTGGGATACTCAACCACTGCCAAGGCCTACAAAGTGTTTAATTCACGGATCAAGGCAGTGGAGGAGACCTTGAATGTAAAGTTCAATGAACTTTCATCAATGAAAATCCCAGCAAATCCTGCAGATTTGTTTGATCTTGATAAATTCACTTTTGAAAATACTGCTGTCAAGACTAATAGTGCAGGTCCATCAGAGGATTCAACACCAGACTATGGGTATGAAATCATCATCCCTCAAAAGTCTGTCAGAATGGGAAGAGCATCAGATGTTCAAAACAGCTGTCAAAGCTCAACCACTGCTACCTCAACAGCTGTTGACCAAAGTAGCCCATTAACCACTGCTTCCACATCCTCAAACACTGTTGACAAAAGTCCCCAAACAGTGGATAAAAGTCAGCATGTGTCCACTTCATTACCTCCCATTCCACCACCTTTTGAAGCCATTGCTGGAACATTAAAGTCCCCAGCAGTGGTTAGCTCAGATGATACACATTTGCAGCCTTCACCAATAAATGCCATCATTCCATACCAAGGAGATTTAATCTACTTGAGATCTCATCCACCTGACCAAATCATTTGCAACATCAATGAAGGGGTGCTCACAAGAAGCCAAACCCAAAACATTTGTCTTTTTGCTGGCTTTCTATCACTCCATCAGCCAGTCAAGTACCAAGAGGCACTGAAAGACAACAGCTGGGTAGAAGCCATGCAAGAGGAGTTCCAACAGTTTAAAAGACAACAAGTATGGGAGCTTGTACCACTGCCAGAAGAGGTTAGTCCCATTGGCACAAAGTGGGTCTTCAAAAACAAAACTGATGAAAGGGGTATTGTTGTCAAGAATAAAGCCAGGCTTGTGGTTCAAGGTTACAGGCAGGAAGAGGGGATTAACTATGATGAAACTTTTGCCCCTGTAGCAAGATTGGAAGCTATAAGACTGTTCCTGGCCTTTGCTATCAACCACAACATGAAGGTGTTCCAAATGGATATCAAAAGTGCTTTCCTCTATGGTACAATTCAAGAAGAGGTGTATGTGTGTCAACCTCCAGGTTTTGAGGATCCATTTTATCCAGATCATGTCTACAGGCTGAACAAAGCCCTGTATGGCCTGAAACAAGCACCAAGGGCCTGGTATGAAACTCTTTCCACCTTTCTACTCTCAAATGGTTTCAAAAGAGGTACCATTGATAAAACACTGTTTCTAAAATGGAGAGGAAAGGATTTAATGATTGTCCAAATTTATGTGGATGACATTATTTTTGGAAGCACATGCAACAAAATGTGTGAAGAGTTTAGGGAACTCATGACAACTGAGTTTGAAATGAGTGCAATGGGTGAGCTGCAATGCTTTCTTGGTCTCCAAGTTCAGCAAATGCAAAATGGAACTTTCATTCATCAAAGCAAATATGCAAAAGAACTTTTAAACAAATTTGATATGAATGATTGTAAACCATGCAGCACACCTATGGCAACAAATAAGCTGGTCATGTCTGATGAAAAGGATGAGCTGATTGACCAAACTCTTTATAGAAGCATGATTGGGTCTCTTTTGTACCTAACTGCATCTAGGCCAGACATCATGTTTGCAACATGTGTTTGTGCAAGAAGTCAATCAGCCCCTAGAAAATCCAATCTTATTGCTGTAAAAAGGATATTCAGATACATAAAAAGTGCTCCCACACTTGGTATCTGGTATCCAGCTAATGGGAATATCAAGCTTTCAGGATTTTCAGACAGTGACTTTGCTGGATGTAACACAACAAGGAAGTCCACATCAGGAGGGTGCCAGTTTCTAGGTGATTGCTTAGTTTCATGGCAAAGCAAAAAGCAAGCAGCTGTTTCAACATCCACTGCTGAAGCTGAATACATTGCTGCTGCAAGCTGTACAGCCTAACTCCTGTGGCTTCAAAATCAGTTGCTGGATTTTGGTATCACTGCCTTAAAGACACCACTCATGTTGGATAGCCAGGCAGCAGAAAATATCATCAAAAATCCAGTTTCCCATTCAACCACCAAGCACATCGACATCAGACATCACTTTGTGAGGGATTGCTATGAAAAAGGTTTGATTTCTCTGCATCATGTTCCAACTAAAGACCAGCTGGCAGATGTGCTCACAAAAGCATTAGATACTGCCACCTTTGAAAGCTTGGTCTCTAGGATTGGCATGCTAAACATGGAATAAAAAGCAACATCTTGTTTTTCTATGAATAAAAGCATTAAAATGTTTTCAGAAAATCAAAAAATCCATCCTTAAAAATAGCTAAAAATGAAGTTTTCATTAAAATCCTTAAAAGTCTGCCATAACCACTGTTTGTTCAAAAGTCTGCTCTACTTCAAAGTCTGTCCACTGCTGAAAGCCATCCTCTGTTCTCTCATGTCCTTGATAAACTCTGTTGTTCAAAAGCAGTGTCTTATCCACTGATATGCTATCCACTGATAGTGAAAATCATCCACTGCTTTCATTATACCGTTGTAACCACTGTCTTCATCAGTAACTTTCATAAAAGTACTGTCCTTCATTTCATCAGAGTTTGGCATGTGGGCAGTACATACTGGTCAGACCTTTTGTAACCGCTGCCACGTCAGCCTTCACTTTTTCCTCTATAAAACCCCCACTTCACACCAAAACAGGGTTTTACTATCGAATTGAATTCTCAAAAATTCTCTTCTCAAAGCAGTTTTTCCATCTCATTTCTTCACAAATTTCTTCGATCATCATCCTCAAAATGAAAAAATCGAAGACATCTGTAAAACCCACCTCCAAATCATCGTCGAAAGCGGGCTCTCAAAAGGTCAATACCACTGAAATTCCACACAAAGCATCTCACAATCTTCTGGGTCTTCTCACAAAACCCGGCACCAGAGATGCTTTCGACTCCATCATCGCCAAAATGGCTAAATCAAAGTACAAAACTTTGTTAACAGCTGATGCACCAATTTACTTAGCAACCCAACGAGAGTTTTGGAAAAACGCAACCCTTGACAAACAAGGTGAAACTGTGGTAGCCATTAACTCCTTTTTAAAGGGTAAAGCTGTTCAAATCACGCCACAATCTATATCAGAAGTCTTTAAACTCGAGGATCAGCAAGGTAAAACTTCTTTCCCTAAAAACGAGTTAAAAATTGACTTCATTGAGAGAGGGTATGCAGACACAATGATGAAGAAAGCTACCTTACAAAAAGGTTTCTTTCCTTCTGCAACAAGGTTTTTATTCCATACCCTCCTAATGTGTGTTTCAAACAAAACCTCTTCTTTTAATGAAATACCATTAAAGATTCAAAATCTGGGATATGCCATTCTTCAAGAAGAAAATTTTAATTTTTCTCGGGAAATCTTTAATGATTTGGTTAACAATGTTGAAACAAAATCATTCTTACTGTTTCCAAGGTTTTTAAGTTATTATTTTGAAAAGAAATTCAGTAAGGATGATATTGCTGCAATAAACCAAGGTGAATATTTTCAAATGCACAGCTTAACTGCTGAAACTTTTACAAGAATGTTAACACCTTGCAAAACACAAGCAGAGGTGCCTGAGCAGAATTTAGCAGCTACCACTGCTCCTCAGGTATTTGCTGCTGAGCCCACTGCTCAAGGTGATCAAAGCAGCAGAACAACTGTTTTGAAACCCACACCTACAATCCACAAAAAGCCACACAAAAAGAAAAGTCAAAACCCCCCCCCCCCAAACCCATCAAAAAGGCAACTCTGGAGGATGAGATACCAAAGCAACTTCCAGTGACAAAACAAAAGTCACAAGAAACCATTGCTGCTACTTCCTCACAGCAGTTGGTACAAATATCTCAACCCATAACCGAAACTCCTCCTGCTTCTTCTAAAAAAGAACATGTTGTACACATAGGGACTCCACATCATGATGCTCTGGATTCACTTGTTTCCATCATCCACAGCCCAATGCCCGGGGCAAATCCTCTTTCTACACCAAACATCACATCCACAATTCCCCCACCAACTAAACTTATGTTGGATGCAATAGATTTGAACCAGGCACTAACCAGTCCTTCTCAATCACCTATTAATGAGAATATACCTCAACAAATGACTGGGTCTGATGTATCAATCCTTGCTAACCCACCAACACATCCTGAGGAGGTTACACCCCTTGAGTTACAAGTAACACTTGGTGGTATTCCAAGTGAAGCAGCCACTACAAATGTTGAACCCACTGGTTTACATTTGGACAGTGGTTACATCAATAAGACTTCCTTGGAGGCAATTCCTTACATAGCACCTCTGCCAACCACCAGTGGATTTATTTTTACGACTGGCAACCTCAAAAGGTTGTCAAGTGTTGAAGGAAGAAGACCCCAGTACCAAGAAAAAGGGGCATCAGTGGTTAATGTTTGGAGTACACTCCCTACCTCAACCACTGATAAAACCACTGCTAGTGGGAAATCAGATGATCCCATTAAATTGGGTGATGGTTTAAAATATTTGGAATTGACGCAACATGTTGATAAACTGGATACTTCAGTTGCAGATATCAAAGAAATGCTGCAACAGTTGTTGACAGTACAAAAGATGCAATCCACTGTTGTTCCACCTTAAGCACCTGCTCCACCACAAGCTTCTGCTACAAATGAGCTCTGGAACCTCTTCCAACCTTTTCTCCAATAACAAAAAGAGATGGCTGATCAGCAACATGAAATACATGTCCAAAAGCTGAGAAACATCATGGAGTCTAGGTTCAAGAACACTCAAGCAGACATTAAGGCAATCAAGGCCCATTTATTGGAAACCAGTGGCACTGCTCCTCCAACAGTTCTTTTCATTGATCAACTTCCCCCAGATAATGCCAAAAAGGGGGAGAAAATTCAGGAATAGAAGAAGAAGGGAATCGATGATGGTCTTTACATTGAACCAGAAAAGGATGCTATGACCAGAAAAATTCCCTTGCCAGATGGTAGCAAAAAGGTTGATGCTACCCAAGAAGCATTTGATGAAGGAGTAGCAAGTGTAAAAAGGGATAGAGTGGCAAAGGATATTTCAAGGTGGAATGAGGAGAAAAGAGCTTTCATGGAGCTGTATGCGCAGGGATGTTCTGAGTCAAAGGATACTAAAAATCCCAAGCCAAAAAGAAAACCTAAGTCCATCCCATCCAGAATTCCAAAGCATATTCCGAAACCACCATCCAAAAGCCATCAGCATCAAACCTCCACCCAAACAGCTGTTGTAACTCATGCTGTATCAACTACTGCTGATACTTCAGAGGTTTCAACATCCGGTATCACTTCAACACACACCACTTCAACACACATCACAACCACTGCTTTACCATCACCATCATCACCACCAAAAACAAACTCACCACCATCATCTCCTGCTAAAAAGCAGAAGACAACAGATGTTACAACATCTGTTGTAATGACAACAGTGGTTGAAACACCAGTTGTTTCAACAACTGTTAGTCAACCACAAACCACTGCCACTCAAACTACCACAGTTGTTCCACCAAAAGCATCATCAGTCCCTCCTCAAACAAAAAGGAGAAGGCTAATTCTAAAAGATGATGACACATCTCCACCACCTACATCTTCAAAATCTCTGTCACTTGTCACAATTCCTAGACCTATGCCTCTCTCTTCAGCTCAAATTCTAAAGCCATTACCTCCTGCTGGTGTCTCATTTCCTCTGGAACTCATTGCAGTTAGGGAAGAAATCAAATCCTTTTACTATGAGGATGACCCAGCTAAAAGGAGTTTGCCATCAGTTGAAGGATATCCCAGGCCTAACAATATTGAAGAATATTTGAAACTCAAGGCCAAGCAAGCAGAGGATATCTCAATAAAAAACAAACAAGGGAAATCTGATAGAGAATTTCAGCAAAACTATCAGTTTCTACTCACACAGGTCAGAGCTATGGAGCAATTTGCCAAAAATGTATGTCAGCAAATCTCAGAAAGGGCAGATGAGTCCTTGAGAAAAGACTACATTGAGAACATCATGACCTACAAGAAATACAAGGGGGAGAAACACATGTACAAAAACTGGACCATTCCTGAGCTTGAAAAAGAGGCAGCCAGGATTCAAGAAATGATCAAAAATAAGGTCAAGCAGACTCCTCCTGAAAAATTCAAACAATTTGAAGCTGATAAGATCTTAGAGTTGAAGAGAATGAAAGAGGAGCTGGTAGCAGCTAATTATGGGTCAAAGAATTCTGTGACAAAGTGGGGAGAAGATAGGGTCAGGGCTACCTACAAAAAGTTAGAGGAACTTAGAAAGAAAGATCCAACAGTTCCTAAAAAGCCTGACTACTCCAAAGCAGAGGTCTCAAAAAGACCACCAAAGCTGCAAGTCAAAAGAACCACCGCTCCAGCTGGTGCTGCCATCTACAAAAGAAGGAGTCAAAACCAGTCAGGTGCTGAAACAGTTCAAGATGTAAAAGCTGGAAATGCTGTTGTAAAAGAGGGCATTAGATTAATGATGAAAGAAGATCTTGAATTGGAACAATCTGCAAGTACTGCTCAGCCAGTCATGAATAGGCCAGCATCTCCAAACTCCTCATCAAATAAAAATCTCCCAAGAAACCCACCAGGCTCAAAAGTACTAAAGTGGGAAACTGAAAAACCGACCCATGTACTGACTATGTTCAGGTCTGATGGAGAAGTGAAGAAAATATCAAGGGAACAAGCACTTGGCCTAAGTCTTGAAGATTTGCAGGGATGATGATGATACAGATGCCTTAACCTTTCAACTACAACATAAAGGGAAAATAAGGGAACTGTTGATGAGGCAATAAAGATTCCACAATAATGAAGAGTTTTGGCATTATCTGTTCCAGGGGGAGATTGTTGGGATTGAACCCTATCAGAGGAACTGATAATTAAAGCCAAAACTGGATCAGAGCAGTGGATCCAGAATAAGCAGATGTTACATACAAGTCTCTCCCCTTGAAATTGATTTCAACATCTGCTGACCTCCTATCTACTGATCGTGCAAACCGCTGATCCACAACTGCTGTTCAAGTAAAGACCTGATGGAAGACTAAAGCTCTGCTGTTCAATCTACTGCCTTGGTTCAAGCACTGCTGATCCGGACAAGTACTGCTGGGTTCACAGCAGTGGAGGGATGCAGCAGTTGTTTATTCTATCTTTATGTAATGTAATGTAATAGCAGTAGTTAGCATAGCAGTGTTTGTATTAATCAGAGGTTAGAGTTTGTTAGGAGGTTAGATGTCACTTTCATGGTGACGTCAGCTTAGATGCTCAGTGGTTTGCTAGTGCCTATAAATAGAACAGTGCTCTGTACTGTTCTATTAGCTCTTTGCAACATCGTCTTCTCTACATGAACAAACACTGAGCTCTGGCTAAGGGGGAGTTTGTATTCAATCATTGCAATTGTAATCGTAATTGAATTAAATTCAATCTTTCGGTTCATTGTGAAAAATGTTTGATCAAAGCAATACTCTCGTTTGATTGTATGCAAAGTTTGTTTCCATCTTAATTCCGCTGCACTACTCATTCATTTCCATCTTAATTTCAAACGTAAAATACAATCAAAACCAAACTCAGAGCCAACAGCAAGTGATTCAGAGGGGATAGGTAAGGTCGTTGAAAGTGTGTTGAAAGAAGAGTCGGTTGAAAAAGGTAAATCTGAATCACAGGATGGAAATGATGGTAGTTTTCATGAAGAATATCTGAAAAACTCAAAATCTGAGAAAAATTTGAATGATGATTCAAAAGGATTGGTTTATACCATGATTGGATCGGACAAATTATTCTTAGACGTTGTATTCTCGATTCAGAATGTGATTTCAGAAAAGATTGACAAAGTTTTCAAGATGGTTGAAATTGAAAAATCTGAAATTCCAAAGTTTGCTGGAAAATGTCACAAAAGTTTTTATAACAAACCTGGTTACAAGAAGAAAAACATGAAGGCTGGTTTGGGTTATAAAAAGAAACAAAATTGGAAAAGAAATGAAACGCCAAATTATCAGGCAAAAATGAATTTTGTTCACGGAACATGTGACAACTCGTATTTCCGAACCTATCTTTGTACTTTGAAGTAACGTATGTGTACGATATGTGATTTTATGAAAGTGAATGATTATATGAATGTTATGTTGTTACATGCTTTGTGTAATGTATGTATGTATATAAACGACCCAAACGCACAACACTCACCCGATAACACAAGCCCATTCGGGCTACACTCTTGTATTCGGACCAATGGGCAGCCCAAGTGAGGGTTCGGCCCACTACCCCATGTCGCATAACACTAAGGAGATAGGGAACACTTCTCATTGTTGCAAAACACTTTACACACACATAAACCCTAGCTCTCCTCTCTCTCTCCCTCTCTCACGAACCCGAAGGCAGCCACACACACTCTCTCTCAATCGAAGATCTTAGCATTCGAATCATCCTTGTTATACTCTCTAATCGGTTAGTGATCCTTGTTATGTATTTTTTTATTTCGGTTGATAATGTATAGTTATCTTGATATAAATAATATGTGATTGATCAGGAATGATTGTAATCAGCTCTATATGGGTTTAGATCCGAATGGTTTGGTTATGTTTAGATATGAATAATGGGGGTTTGTTGTTCATGAAATCAGAATTTCATATGTGTATTAGATAATGTTCATGTTAATCGGATTTCATATTATGATTCTAATATCAAATGCTTGTTAACCGGCTGTGATGTATTACTATCCAGATGATTGTTATGTTGATTGTGTAGGGTACATGCTAGTAATCAAGGCCATGAACTCGTTAATGTGTTTGCGTGTGGTTGATATTCATGTTATGAATTATATTAGGGTTCATAAGTAATGTAAGATAAAAACCTTGTTTAATCGATTAGGGGATTGGTTAGAGTCTGTGATTGTGTTATTTGATAAATGGCAAATTTGGAAACTATCGAATAATTGTAACTGATGTGCATGAAATTAGGAAATCTTAACTGATCACCAAATTAGTAGGTCGCACAAGACTCCTGGTCGCACAAGATCAGATCGTACAAGATCTGATCTGAGCGCACAAGGAGTCCAGTCACACAAGAGGTCCCCAGTCGCACAAGACTGTCGGATCGCACAAGTCAATTATGTTTGTTTACCTATTGGGCCGGACATATATATATTGGGCTGGGCTGGTTCCGATCGCACAAGTCGGTTGGATCGTACAAGCTCACCCGGATCGCACAAGACATTTACATGTTATTAGATTGGGCCGCATATCGTTATGTTTGGGCTTTGGACTATTTGGGCCGGGTGTTTATCTGAATCGCACAACATGATGTGGGTCGCATAAGACTGTGCTGAACGCACAACATGTTGGGCCGTCTGTTTATTGGGTTTTACCTTTGGATCGTACAAGTATCAGATGTTATGTAATTGACTGCTAATATGTTAACGTGCATTGTGTGGTTGCCATGATCCGTGTGTGTTCTTTATCTGCTAGCTTATGTGATACTTATGTGCACTACTTGAAACCAAAACCTGACTCGTATGGTAACCATGTTAGGACGTGGTTGACCACTAGCTGCTAGACTTGACCTTTCTGTGTATCTGCCGAGCAAACCAAGGTGAGTTCACACTAGCCAAGGCATGGGATTCCCAGGGGTTGGGAATGGGATTGGATAACTACTCGTACAACCATTACTATTAACTAATTATTACTGTCCTCGGATTGAAGGGCACGTACGTAAAACCTACGTATAGTTATACTTATTATTGTCCTTGGATTGAAGGGCACGTACGTAAAGCCTACGTACACGATCATAAGACCATCAACTCTATCAAAGGAAGTCCCTTATTTATCGACTTAATCGCCGAGGCCTATGGCGAGTGGGTCATTAGTTAATAGCGCTATTAGGTTTAACAAACCTCACACCGTGCCAGTCGGACGGGCGTGTACTAATGGACTATGGGCAAAGGGTCAATGCTGATAGACATTGACTTAGGGCACCTCTTACATTTTCGTAGCAGTCGATACGCGTGGTCTAGTAACACATGGGAAGCCCCCACTAATCATCGCACACATGCCTGGATTGGCCGCGATACAGATTAATACGATACATGGTTTACAAACGAACATACGAATTATGAAATGAATACTATAACCAAACAACCAACTGTGAACTCGCTCAACTTTGTTGTTGATTCGTTGCTACATGCCTTGCAGGTCATTAGGTACTCATGGAGCTTGCACAGGGAGGAACAGTCGTTGTGGGACATGGCAGTGTGTGCCATGCTTTAAACATTACTTTATTTCATACTTAATACATGCTATGGGTTTTACAAATTATGCTTCCGCTAAACACTTAACTATGCTTTGGTTTTTGAACACCTTTCATATTGTTTGGTTGAATTATGTTTACTTACATGCTTGTTCAATATGATTGGTGGCTTGATCCTGGTCAGTCACGCCTCCAAGCGGTGATACTCCGCGTGTGGATTTTGGGGGTGTGACAGAACAAGTTCCGAAGAAGAAAAAGAACTCCAATTTTGGCGTCAGTCTAATGAAGAGTTCTATGCTCAGAAAAAACAACAACAGGTCAAAGATGTGTCCAAGAGAACATGTTTCAAATGTGATCAAACTGGACATCTTGCACGCAAATGTCCATATTCGAAACCTGTAGATGTTGAGAAAATGGAGTCTAATGTTGAAAAATCTGAGGATGTGAAACAAAGGTCAATCAAATTTGATTCAAAACAAACTTGGAGGTACAACACAAACAAGTTTGCTTCGAATCAAACTTGGAAATCAAACCCAAATAGGTTCGATTCAAGACAGACCTGGAAATCAGACACACCCAGACTTAAAACAACATAAAGTTGGAAAACAACTGTCGATACAACAAAACAAAACCAGTTTTGGAAACCAAAAGTTGTTGTTCAAAATCAAAATGTTCTAAAAGAGTCACATTTTTACAAAAGAGGAACTCCAAAAGGTCAAACATGGTCTGTTAAGAAACAAATGACTTCGGTAAATGAAGAAAAAGATGTTAAAATTGAAAAAGTCTTTGTACAAAATGACAAAGATTTTCCGAAGTTAAATGATGCATATTGTGTTGAAATGCCTAAGGTCAAACAGACCTGGGCTAAATTGTTCAAGTGATTGAATAGTTGAATGTGCGGTGCTCAAGAAAATTGAAGACTGTGAGAATGGAAATCGGAGATGCCTGGCACAACGAGAAGAAGAGGCTGTTGATACCTGCGATGGTTAAACAAGGAGTTTGTTTGATTTCTGTACATAAATAAACAATATTTCATAAAACCCTAAAAATTAAAAATTTAAAAAACAAAAAAATATGTTTTTATTTTGTCAAAAATTTGAAAAACAAAAAATATGCTTGTTTTTAAATTTGTCAAAAAATTCAAAATTTACAAAAATATGTGCAGTGAATATGCCGAAACCCTCATGGCGGAACAAACATGATTACTTTCACAAGATTGAAAAACGGTTTTCAAACTGTAAAAAATCAATGTGTTGTAAATCATGGGGGTACATTTGCAGAAAATATAATGTGTTGCAAATCAGTGCATGAGAAGCAGAAAATGGATGGCGAGACAAAACTATCAGTATCGGTTTGTCAAATTTTCTTTAAATGGTTTTGCATTTTAGGGGGAGTAAGAAATTGAATTGTCAGAAAATCCAAAAACATTAGAAAATTTGAAAAAGCCAAAAAACATGATAAAATTCAAAAATGAGTTTTTGTGTAAAAAGAGGAAATGATAGTACATCAGTAGACAATCACAGTACGCTAAAGAAATGGAATGTTAAAATGTGATAAACGGTCTCACTGATGATATGCCAGTAGGTTTTTACATGTTTAGTAGATTGTTTTCGAGATATAAACCTAAATATCATATACTTACTTATTTCGTGGGGAACATCTCTTGGATATATGGGTAACCCCCGAAATCTTGTTTGAAAGAACCCTTTTTTTGAGATACTAGGTCTTTATGCTTAGTGATATCTGGGGTATTATCCCGGAACTTCTGATTTTGCGGAAGCAATGGCCTAGTCCCCGTATAATACTTTTCGCTTGCTTGAAATAAAAGCACCACCCTCAGCATAAAAAAATGATGAAACATTGCAAAATGTTAATCATGTGATGTTGAAGAAAAGATTCTCTAAAGGGAACACACCTAAAGTCGAACCATCATCTCTCTGATTTTGCAGAAGCAATAGCCTGAGCTCTCATGGTCTCGCATTTAACCCTTTACAGAGATCATCTAGGTATACTCACCTGTAAGACTGAATATTGGGATCTGGATACGGGAGTATATTCTGAGGTGGGACACGCGAATAAGTTTAAGTCCTTAAAACACTAATCTCGTATCTCGAAGCAATTGAACTTTGTGTGAAAATTTAAGTTGATCAGTATACTGACAATCTAAGTGAATCGTTTAGAACTTAAAGTGTTTAAAGCTCAACGGTGCTAGTGATTTGTCATGAACTGTGTAGGATTGAATTGCGACCAAAACGAGTCGTTCAGAAGAAATCTTAGACTATACAAAAGGCGAAAACAGACATATAGGGTTGAAACAGCTAGAATATCACTTTAATCTTCTTGTATATTGATTTAACAGAGATTACAGTCACAAGAAATATCGGCAGCACTTCGGTACAAGTTTCTAGTCTCGCTCTAGTCCGCTTTAAATGAGAATACATGACACATATATATAGGAGATGCTAGACCGCTTGAACCTACACATACATGTTCAAGCGGACACACAAGTACAAGCGATCCATTTCAAGCGAACCTACCTAATTTGTCTTCAAGCGAACTCAACATAATTACTATTTCAAGCGAATCTTCAAATCTGATATGTATGTATGTTGTGTAATGATGTAGACTTGTGATGTCATATATGTGATGTGATCATGGAGAATGATGACATCATTCTTGACCAGATCCGCAACGAAACTGAGACTTGACATAAGACGAAGACGACAGATGTATGCACCAACAGACTCCCCCTCAGATGTTGACGAGTCTTAAGTGTCGAGTCTTCACAACCTTCAGTCTTTATCAGTCTTAACACTCTCTGAAATATCTCACAGTGTAAGCATCCTCCTCTTCAGCATCAACAGACTCCCCATGAACAATCTCTACTCGGATGTCTTCAGACTCCCCCTTTCGATATGCTGGGATCGCAGTCTGGCATGTTGAAATCACAAAGTCCTCAGGTATCAGAACCTGGCTTTCTATCATTCAAATAACCTGCACATTCTCTACCCAAAAATAAATTTTCTGATGATAATTTGTAAAAACAATCTCACCATCTAATGAACCACTTGCAGGAATTATACAATGAAAGAATGATTTTACAATGTTAATCATTGATGAACCACTTGAAGATATATCATTTTTATTTTCAAAACAACACACTCTCCCAAACCATCTGTTCATCATGTTTAGCACTCGGAATTTTGAAAATTAGCTCTCCAACATCAGTTGTCGAAAATCTTTTTGAATTTTCAAAAATTTATGCTAAAACACACTGAAAATCTTTTTGGATTTTTGAATGTAACGAAATGAAATGCAGTAAAGAAATATTTACATACAATATTTTTGTGAGTTTGTGTAAGAAGATCATATCAGTTTATGAGACATATCACCAACACCGTTAAGCTTTAAACATTTTAAGTTCTAAACGATTCACTTAGATTGTCAGTATACTGATCCACTTAAATTTTCACACAAAGTTCAACTGCTTCGAGATACGAGATTAATGTCTTAGATACTTAAACTTAATCGCGTGTCCCACCTCAGAATATACCCCCGTATCCAGATCCCTATATTCAGTCTTACAGGTGAGTATACCACAGATGAAATCTGTAAAGGAATAAATTATAGTACGAAACCGTGAGAGCTCAGGTCAGAACTTTCGTTCAGCAGAGAGATGACGGTTCGACTTTTGGTGTGTCCCCTTTAGAGGATCTTTTGTATTACAACAGCAATGACTATCAATTTTATTGTTTCATCTATTTGCTGAGGGCGGCGCTATATTTCAAGCAAGCAGAAAGTATTCTCCGGGGACTAGGCCATTGCTTCCGCAAAATCAGAAGTCCCGGGATAATACCCCAGATATCACTGAGCATAAAGACCTAGTATCTCAGAAAGAGGGACCTTTCAAACAAGATTTCGGGGGTTACCCATATATCCGAGATATGTTACCCACGATATAAGCAAGTTTGAATTTAGGTTTATATCTCGTCACAATCTACTAAATGTGCAAAAATCAACTGGCATATCATCAGTGAGACCGTTTATCACATTTTAACTTTCCATTTCTTTAGCATGCCGTGATCGTCCACTGATGTACTATCATTTCCTCTTCTTTGACACAAAAACTCATTTTTCATTTTATCATGTTTTTTGATTTTTCAAATTTTTAAATGTTTTTGGATTTTCTGAAATTTTTACTCCCCCTAAAATGCAAACACATTTAAAGGAAATTTGAAAATAAATTTTGATACTCTACCTGTACAGTTTGTTTTCTAAAAAAATTGACATCCGATATCAAATCGCTTCAATTCGCCATCCACTTGGCATAAACAATCAGAACTCCCCCTTACAACAAACTATTTTCCCATTGATTTCAAAACACTTAAGTTTGTTTTAATCAAATGGTTTTTCCGGAAAATAAGTTTTGTTGATTAATTCTACCATTTATAGGTTAGGGGTTCATCATATTGTTTTTCAAAATACCATTTGTAGGAAATCAGATACAACTTAATGTCCATGATTTACCACTTGTAAGTGTAAAGCTTCTTCAACCACTGTAGATTCACTCATCAACCTTACCACTTGTAGAAAACTGGCAATTTAAAGTATCACCTGTACTTTACCATCTTTACCACTTGTATGATTAACAACCAAAAAAAAAAAAAATAGATGCCGATTCCTGCTCCACTCTTACCAACCTGGGAGCTCCGGCAAGTCCAGAGACTTACTGTTCGTAATATGTACCATCCCAGTCACAAACCAGGGATGGTTCAACTTTATCTTTCTTCGTCTTTTTCTCGTAAAACTCCTTTACTCCTTTGACCTTCCTGTCAACCACTTTTCCAAAAATATGATGAACTTTGGAGTTAAAGGCTTTTTCAATATCAAATTCTTTCTTTTCAGAGAAGAATTGATTTGAAATCTTAACTTTTCCAACTTTCTTTTTAAAATTTTCAGCCCGAAGTGATGGAAAATTCACATCATCCAAAGTCGGTACTGATTTTTCACATTTTACTTCAACCTGTGGCTCCTCTGATTTTGTGGAATCAGATTCATCGCCAGAAGATAGCTCCTCTAATTTTGAAGAATCAGAATCATTGCAAGAACTATCAACCGATTTCTTAACAACCCATTTCTGAGTGTCAAGATTTGCTTTCTTCTTGTAAAATCTGTTTGAACTTTCACCAATCTCAAAAATTGAGTTTTTAAAAAGTTTAGTTCTATCAATTAGTGGTTCAAACTCAACCCTTTGTTCTTTTAGTTTACGAGAAACTCCCTGTTTTGATTGTATTGCCTTGAAACAATTCTTGGCAATATGTCCAACAGTGTTGCATTGGAAACAAGTTCTCGTTTCTTTCATCTGATAAGCAATCTTCATCTCTTCTTGCTTCTTTGCAAGTAATTCTTTGTTTGATTATCTCCAGAATTCTTTCTTTTTTTCTTCTTCTTCTGCTGATGTTCCTGAAACAAATGTCATTTTTTATTTAAAGTTTCGAACATATTTTTCATTTTTATAATTTTCTGGTGGAATAAAACCTACTACTTTCTTTTTGAAATTACCGTTATGGTTTGGTTTCTTTTGAAAACCAGAACCAAGAGCCGTAACCTTTTTTCTTGTTCAATCTTTGTTGTACTCTTGAGATGTATTTTTTAGGTTTTTCAGTAAGATTTACATCTTTTATTTCAGAAATATTAATTTCTGTTAGTTTGAAAACCTTTTTAATCATTTCAGGTTTGACACCTCTTATTGAAAATTCCTCATCAGAATATAATTTGTCAGAATCATTCAAAGTATATGTGACTTTAAATGTTTCGTCATTCAAATTAGACTTTAATAATAGGAATTCTTTGTTGTAAACCCTTTTATCCGAAGATTTTAGACTATTGACTGTCGAACTCTAACTTTCAGAACCAGTCTTTGACCCTGACTCTGACTTTGACTCTGAGTTTGACTCCAACTTTGACTCCTCAGTTTCATCTTTATCCAACACCTGATCGACGACTTTCTTTATTAACTCGGACTCATGATCAGTGTCAGATGATGTAAACATAATATTAATATTTTCTGGTAGATTAACCGAAGACTTCGACTCCCACTGTAAATTTGTTGCCTTTTTGACTCTTTCTGAATTTGGATTTCTCGGAGAATATCAATTTTCAAGCGGGGGTGGACACTTGTTGTAACTGAAACCTTGTTTCTTACCAGAAGTATTAATTTTAGAATCCTTCTTTTCTTTCTTCACAGGAGTCTTTTCTTCAGAAACTTTCTGTTCTTCAGTTACTTTATCATCTTCAAATGCCTTCATGCCCTCAACAGTTGGATAAATCCTGTCAATGATATAAGAAGTACATGAGTAACTTTTCAACAAACGATTAACTCTTTCAGTTTCAATTCTTTGATTTTCAAGTTTCTGCTCTAACACAACACACTTCTCGATGTAGTTGTTCACAACTTTTTGCTTTATCATGAACGCTCCCTGAAGTGTCTTCATTGCTGTTGCTTGTTCTTCACTTGTATGATTGTATTGATTCATAGCTTTGTTCAGGACATCATAAGATTCCTTCAAACTGTTCAAGTTATAAATCAATGTGCTGTTCTGCTTCTTTATAGCTTCACAAGCGTCACACTTCACATGAATCTTTTTAGCATCAACTTCTTCATCAACTTTGAACTTTTGAACTTCTTTCATCTTTTGCTTTCTAATCACTGGAACATCTTCATCATCACTACTCACTGGTGTTTTGATCTTTTTCTTTTTCTTTTTAACCTTTTCATCTTCACTATCACTTTCAGCCATCATTTTCAAATGATCTGCCATTTTTCTTGACCAATACTCACGATCATCATCACTATCTTCTTCAACTCGAGCGACATAGGCTTTGTGATTTGATTCTTTGTTTGGATCATAATCACCCCAATTGTAATTTGCCCAGCTAAAACCTTCAGGCAATTTTTCATTATCTTGGTTTATCAAGCATGCTTTGTTATCAGCTGAGATATAATTGTCCCAACTGAAACCTTCTGTTGGCTTTTGATCATCCTGATTCACCATGCAAGCTCTCTTTGAAGATTCTTCAATTACTTTTCTTCCATGAGCCACTTGTGGTTCTTGTTGTTGTTGAGCAACTTGATGATAGATAGCCTTCCGGTAGTAATCATTGTTGTTGTTGAACGGATTTTTAGCTCCACTTGCTTCGCGGTTTTTGCACTCCCTCTTGAAGTGTCCTTTTTCCCTACAACGAAAACAAGTGACTTTAGATTTATCAAAACCCAAAGTAGAAACATTAGCTTCACGTAAATCATCTCTTCCTGTGATCTGCTTAAATTTCTCAGCTCATCTCAACACACTTGCCAAACACCATTTAATATCCATTAATTCCATTTCCTCAGCGCCTATTTGATCGTAATCCTCTTTTGTAAGCATAGGATTTCCGATCCGACCTGGAACAAAACTACCATAAGATTCCAACACAGTTCCCAACAAAGACATGTGACTTTTGGCAATTTCTACTGAGTAGTCTTCATCATTCTCCAAATTCAATACAATGTTGCATTGTAGCTTTTTGCCAATCTTTGTTGTTGAAATGTTCGGATCAAAAGATGGATATGAAGAAAAACTTGTATTGCTGTTTGACCCTTTAGACGAACTTTCAGATGGACTCTTTGCATTGAATGCTGTTTGAATCTTCGGTGACAAGTTGGTGGATTTATCACTCACACCACCTTTGTAGTAAAGACCAATGTCTTGTTCACCATCAAAATCTTTCATTCTTAAGACCTTTCTCTGTTCCATCTCCCGAGCCTCAATCTTTTCAATGAATTTACTCAGTGTCAGACTGCTAAAACCTTTCTTGTTTCTAAGCATCATGAGATATGTGCCCCAAGTCTCGTGTGGCAAAGCATCAACTAGCTTTTCAATCAATTCTTCATTGTCTTTCTCAATACTCAATCTCTTCATGTTTGCTAGCAGATTGCAGTATCTTTCAATAATTTGCCTTGTGCTTTCATTCTTCAACCCACGAAACAGATCGAACTCTTTCTTCAAAAGTGATTTCTTGTTCTTAACCATTTCTTGACTTCCATGAAACTTCGATCTTAATGTTTTCCAAATTGAGTAGGAAGTTCCATTATGTTGTAATAACACCAAGATGTCTTCTTTCACAGCTTGTTGCAATAAACTCAGCATCATTTTTTCATCTTTGTATTTCTTTCTAGCATCAGCACTTAGATCTTTAATTGGAACAATCTCTTCATCATCATTCGTCGGTCGAATGTATTTTGTCTCCACACATTCCCAAGCATCTAGATAATTTGCTTGTACCCAATTCTCAAACCGTCCTTCCCAACCCTTATACTCCTCGAAGTTTATGAGCTTAGGCGGCTTTTGCATCGTGCCCGTCTCATTTTCCAACATCGTATTCTGTGCAAGAGAAATCGGGGTAACCGGAGTAGCGAATGCGTTGTAGAATTCCTCGTCCATGTTTCGGATATTCAAAGTTTACAAATCATAAACTTTCTTGTTTCAAAAATACTTGTCTCAAATGAGCTGTATCACCTTGTAAAACACCTGAAACAAACAAACAAACAATCAATTTAAACGGACTGAATACGTAAAAATGTGTTGATGAAATCAATCTAAGACTCGTGTCGAAGATTTGTGGACTCGTTTAATGAATTCCGCAAACTGAATGAACTAGATCAAATGAGCCACGAAATATGGACTTCCAATGGATCGCAAACAATGAAGTTTACTTGGGCTGACAACAAACAATGATGATTGAGCCTCAAAGTCCAATAACCCAACAACACTTTGGGCCGCAAACGAGATGAAATAACATGGGCTGGAGCACTTTAGTCGATTTATAATTTGGGCTGACAACAATTTCCAATTCAAATCAAATTTAATTTGATTTCAAAATCCACTAACTCGACAACAATTAATACAACATCACATGCACCTCTGACTTAAGATGCATCTCATTGGGCCGCAATTCCTCTTTGAACAGATAACAAAATATGATCACATGGACTGTCACTAGTTTATTGGACCTCTAAATGATAAAACATATCCACATGCAATTGTTTGATTATTTTTCTGGCCGACAACCTTTAATACACCACTCAATGTAATTATGTAGTTTAAAATCTGATTGGGCCGCACCGTATGTAGTGGACTGACAACATGCAATGGACCAATTAAATGATTCAATATCTCGTACTTGTTGGGCCGACGACTGTTTTGAAAGAATCACATGCAATCACAAAGTGCAAACTGACACTAGACACATGATTTCTTTTCCGGAAGTACTGACACCCTCGTTTAATGATTTACACAATACACGAAGCACTTTTCTCGTGAAAAACAGTTCAAGCGGTATAACTTTCAAATGGTGTTTTCAAGCGGTCATCTTTTTCAAGCGAGATCAACACATATTTTAAGCGGACTCTCAGTGTAAACTCAAGCGAAATGTCGTTTTCAAGCGGAATGACCATGTAAATTCAAGCGAAAGGTCGATGACATCAGCATTTCGAACAACTTTTCAAGCGAAAGTACAATTTGAACCAATTTTAAGCCGATTTTAGTTCTGAAACTTTCCAGGATTTGTTGAAACATGATTGCGCATAATATGTGTGAATTTGAGACAATTTTAACCGTGAAAAAATTTTAAGTTTGAAAAAGAAGATGTAGAAATCAGAAATTGTGATGAAAACAGGATGTTTTGGCAAGATCTCTTCCTCCTGAGCTCTGATACCACTTGTAGGATCGAATTGCGACCAAAACGAGTCGTTCAGAAGAAATCTTAGACTATACAAAAGGCGGAAACAGACGTATAGGCTTGAAACAGCTAGAATATCACTTTAATCTTCTTGTATATTGATTTAACAGAGATTACAGTCACAAGAAATACCGGCAGCACTTCGGTACAAGTTTCTAGTCTCGCTCTAGTCCGCTTCAAATGAGAATACATGACACATATATATAGGAGATGCTAGACCGCTTGAACCTACACATACATGTTCAAGCGGACACACAAGTACAAGCGATCCATTTCAAGCGAACCTACCTAATTTGTCTTCAAGCGAACTCAACATAATTACTATTTCAAGCGAATCTTCAAATCTGATATGTATGTATGTTGTGTAATGATGTAGACTTGTGATGTCATATATGTGATGTCATCATGGAGAATGATGACATGATTCTCCACCAGATCCGCAACGAAACTGAGACTTGACATAAGACGAAGACGACATATGTATGCACCAACAAACTGATATGATCCTCTGACGTGAACTCAAAAAAATATTGTCTGTAAATATGTTTGTAAATATTTCTTTACTACTTTTCATTTCAGAAAAATACAAAAAGATTTTGAGTTCTGCTTTACTTTCGACAACCGATGTCTGAGAACTGAGTTTCAAAATCCGAGTATGCTGATCGTGTTTCTGAAAATAAAACAAGTTCATTAATTTGAAACTTGAATTTTTAAAATCAAAAATTAAAAACAGTTCGTGATATCTCCAAGGTCATTAATTTGGACTTGGATGATTAACCGTGAAGGATTTGGATGCTTATATTGTTAAAATATGTAAACGAGCTAGTTTTCGATCCTGTTCGCTTAATACTGCCAAATCTACGAAAATTGTTGATAGAGGGAGAGAATCAAGTATTTCTGGATATATTCATATTATTATATCTTAGAGCTAGGATCTTGATTTAGAAAGTTTAATAGAGCCAGGTCACGATTCCTGGAAAACCGAAATTGCTTTCATTGTAAAAAAATTTTAGATTATGCTGAGAGAGCCAGGGTTTTTTATCCTGGATGATCAAAATGTTTTTACTTACAAAAGTTTGAGGATTGCAGATGCTATACCAGACTACGATCCCGATAGCCGAGTCTAAGGGGGAGTATGAAGACGAACTCAATGCAAGGGGGAGTGTGTGCACTCAAGGAGCTAGGTAGCTATCCTAGAGGAGCTTGTAACCAGAAAGCCAGGTGTCGATCCCAAAGCACGGAAGCTTGATGAAAGGGGGAGCCTGATGAAGTGAAGAGTCTATTGCAAGAGGGAGCTGGAGCTGAAGACAGATCCACGGGGATTCTGTTCAAGCAAGAGGGAGTCTGTGTTTGCTGAAAACGTCAAATTTTCAAGAAGACTCAGAGAGAGAGAGAGAGAGAGAAAGATAACACGCTACGAGTTTGACTCAATTATTGAGATTGACTGCGGCAATATCCAAGGGGGAGTCTGTTAGTGCAGTATGTCTATTGCCTCCGTCATCTCAAGTCGTAGCAGAAACAGTTTAATTCTAGACTTATATTGTAATATCTAGTTAGTAAAGGCAAGGTGGCATAATTGTAAATAAGGAGAACCTCCTTATAACCTTGGCCTATAAATAGAACCATTAGGGTTCTCATTTAGAACTTTTTTCACTTTTGCTACTTTTGGCATTTAGGAGCTTTGGAGATCTAGAGCTAGAGAGAGAAAGCCTAGAGAGAGAAAGTTCCGTGTACGTGATTCAGGTGCTGTATGTTTTCAGATCATTGAATAGAATCACAGTTATAATTACGTTCTCGTGTGTTCGGTCATGTTCATGTACGGATTCCGCACGTCACACGTTCGGTTCGCAATCGTTTCGGAGTCAAAACCGGTCCTAACATGCTTCGCAATGAAAGATCTTGGAGAAGCTGCTTACATTCTAGGAATGAAGATCTATAGGGATATATCTAAGTGGCTTCTAGGGCTAAGTCAAATAACGTACATAGACAAAAATGTCGACACACTTCAAGATGGGAAACTCCAAGAAAGGAGGTGTTCCTATAACTAAAGGAATCGTGTTGAATAAATCGCAATCTCCTTCAACGGACATTGAAATTAAGCAAATGGGAGTAGTTCCATATGCTTCAGCGATTGGTTCAATCATGTATGCTATGTACTAGACTTAACGTCTCGTATGCTTTAAGCATGACCAGTCGTTTCAGCATAGTCCTTGCATTGCCCATTGGACTGCACTAAAGAACATTCTGAGGTACTTGAGAAGAACTAAAGATATGTTCTTTGTGTTTGGAGGAGTGGAAGAAGAGCTCACTTTAAGGTGTTACACTGATGCTGGCTTCCAAAATGACCGAGATGATTCTCGCTCACAATTAGGATTCGTATTCACTCTCAATGGAGGAGCTGTCTGTTGGAAAAGCTCCAAACAGAGTGTAGCGGAGGATTCAACCACCGAATCCGAATGTATAACTACATCAGATGCTGCAAAAGAATCTGCTTAGATGAAGTAGTTCATCAACGACCTCGATGTTGTTTCAATTATTCAGAAACCAATCTAGGTGTTCTGTGACAACACAGGAACCATTGGTCAAACTAAGGAGCCCAGATCACAAGGTTAAGCACATTCTAAGAAAGTTCCACTATATATAGGAAATACTAGAACGAGGAGACATCTTAATAAGCAAAATAGACACAGATCAAAACCTAGCAGACCCGTTCACTAAACCGATGACTCAGGACAAGCATGGCCAACATGGGAATGCTATCGGTCTTAGATTGGCTAGCCATTTGTTTTGATTTAGTATTTAGATGTACGAACATTCAAACAGTTGTACCTTTTGAATTCACCTTTGATTTACTGGTTAAATGCAAAGTTTGAATCTTACAGTCGTGTTCAATTTTGATACGTTTAATCCATGAATCTTGTATTCTAAATTATCCGTAGTCGGTCAGACTTGTGGGAACGACTCTGAATTAAGACTATTATGACTTTGGACTCAAGGAGTTGACTTCCAAACTCACAAACCTCATTATGAATGACGTTGGATGTAACTCGCATCAAATCATCTTCACGGATCTTGGTTATAAGATGTATTTGATTAAGGTATACACATTTAGTATCCTCTGACCTGAAATACATACTAGAACTTTCGTTTACTAAAGACTATTATTTGATCAGTGTCAACCGCTGTCGCGTAACTGCCAGTCATAAAGGCATTGGTTGGGAGTAGCTCTGAAGTTCAGTGGGAGTTGTATGTAGTCAAGATGGGATTCTGTACTCTTACATTATATGTAACAGTTAGACATCGGGGCGCCCTCGTTGATTCAAACTGGTGAAGTGTATGGCCTTACCCAAACTCACTGTGTGTTTGATTGGGCCACTTTGATTCTATGAATGAGAATAATAATGATTGAATGCCATGTGAGATTGAATCTGATCCATGTCTCATTGTTCAATTGATGTCTTTTACAGAAAGGATAGATAAAGAAGATTGCCATAAGTATACTGTCTTCATGTAGCAAGCTGTTGCTAAAGTGTAGATACCTTGGTTAATGACTTTAAAGTGTCATGACATGTTGGGGGCAGCTATGTGTAGCTAGAGAACCGCTGGCTGTCTGCGTTGAGATCTTATCAGAGACCGTCCAAGTGGAAGCTGTTGGATATTATGTCCGGTTCGACAAGTCAACGCTGTCGACCGGGTCTTGACCCGTAAGAGTTACACCTTAGGCAACAAACTAAAATCCACTTAACTGGTTTAACTGGTAATTATGAACGATATGAAACAGATTATAATTATATTTATGATCATGAGCGGATTTATATTATTGATACTCGTTATTAATAATATAATTGTTTATCTTGACTGATAAACTTGTTGCGGATATTAACTGAGAGACGGGTACATGGACCGGGTGAGACGGGAATACTCATCCTACGCCACTTGTCGCACATGCACCTTTGCTGCGCCATATGTCGCACATGCACCCACCTACCGCCACTTGTCACGCATGCAATCTTACATGACTGATCACCATGGAAACCCAACACAAACATCCCGCATCGCTGCTGCCCTGTGCACCACGAACAGTTCCCAAAATTACAACCGAAACAGCCTGCGCTGCTGTCTTGTTTGCTGCACTATTCTGGCAGCTTAACGCCATCATTCCTGTTACCCTTTTCCACCAAAACACAGCCTCCAATACCCGCCGATCGCCACCGGTCTTGCTCTTCTTGATCTCACAGTGTAAATTATCTCTATACCCAAGTCACGGTCAATCTTGATGATCATCATCGTGCCAATGATGATTACTAAATAAGTTCGTTCAAGCCAAAGGGTTAAACAAATCCACTAAGTCGTGTCGTACCCAGATTAATGCATGGTTCGATTACTAACTAGGCTACGTTTGTTTCGAGACACCATGTTCCCACATGGACTTGGAATTGCTTTACTTGCTCGTTAATTAAACACTAACAACGGATCTGAGATTTCTTCAACACTTAACAATGTGCTTTAAAGCCCTATAGACAACCAAGACTAATCATCATATTTTAATACCCAGCTATTCAAAACAGAATTTGGAGTGTAACGATCATACCTGATCGATATAGGATCAAGAAGAATTCATATCTCCTAGCTCTTTATATCTCTCTCTGTTCGCGATAATGGAGACACCACCAAAACCTTAGACTAAATATCCATCCATGCCACTTATTTTGCGATCACCATCATCTAAGAAATGAGATACGAGTGTGGTCGTTACCTTAGAGTCGAAGGAGATGGCCACAGATAACCTAGAATCGATTTGGAAGACCAAGAACGACTCGATTTTCTTTTTTTTTTTCATTACGGCAAAAGAATGTGTAGGTTGTTAATCAATGATAGGGTTTTATTGCATAAGGAATTAATTTCAAACTCTCACATTACACCCTTCAAGTTTACCACTAGAGCCATAAGAATCACAAAGTTTAGTAACGTCATTATAATTGCTTTTATTATCAACGGATTGGTGTACAACAAAGTTTACAAAAATCTTAGGGCGTTACAATGTTCCTATAAATACATAAACACAAGGTTAGATTGTTATGACTGAAATACAAATTAGTATAAAAATAACATTTTTAATACATTGATATATAGGATATTCTTTGAAATGTTATAATTACATGTTAAATCTTAAACTTATTTTAAGGTCATAAAAAATAAATTCATCATCAAATTTATGGGTAATCCCATACACTTCATCTAAATTTTTCAAATTATAGTCGGTAACGTCAATCTTTGAAAGTCCAGGATCTGGCTGGTTTAGACGGAAGTTTGGGTAGAAAAGAACTAATTCGGTAGAAATCTTGTCATAAGTCGAATGATTTATTCATACCGAAAGATTATACATCATTTACAAGCTGGAGAAACAAAATTGCTCCAACATTTCCCCTCTGGGATCTCCAAAACTTAACAACTAACGAAGACACGACACTATATATATATACACGAGGTTGGAACGGACTAACACTTCCATATAGATGAGCCAGTCCGTGCGGATGTGGTTACATCCCCATGAAGGTGTTACATCCGTATGAAGTTACATCCGTACGGAGTTACATCCGTACGAACCTCTCTCGTCCTCTCCAACATCACGTGTTCGTATCTCAACTATACAATATTCAACATACGTTCTACATAGCCTATTCACACAGTGGCGGACATACAAAATATGCACTAACAAATTCCCCCTTGGCCGTCACCGTCGAATCTTGATCTTTGAATATGAGAGCCGTGTTTGAATATTTGCAACTTCAAGCAAGCATTTGATGTCTTCAGGTAATTCCCCCTTGATTGATGATTCGGGATTGTGTTCCCCTTGAAATGAATCTTCAGGTCTTAGTTTGCATAGTTCCCAACCTCCTCTGATTTGCTATACTGCAATCTTCACAAATAATCACCAACTTGAAATAACACAATGTAACTTCTCCATTTTGACTTTAACCACATCCACGTTCGGTTTTAGCGCATTCCTGTGCTTGATCCTCTAATCTTCAAAAACCCAACCAGCAATTGATAGAAACTTCGAATCACCACACCGGTAAACTTCAAGTCTATGAATATCCACAAAAATCTGAAATCCTGTTTTCCGTAATCATCTTTAATCACACTCCTAAATGATTGATCAGTGTAAACAGTAATCTCCACAATCAGCAAATCTTCACCGGATAACATATCATTCGGTAACACATTCAGATCTTAGAAACATTCTTCCACAGTCAGATTAACATTCTTCCTCTTCAGTCACGATAACAGATGTATAGCCTTCTCCGTTAGTTATGGCAGCAACTTAATCAACAAACGTTCATCATTCCCCGGCGGTTAGTCCGAAAAACAATTCCTCTGCTCGAAGATTAACCATTCTGACACTTTAGACTATCACAGAATTATCAGTTCCGAGATATCTTTTAAGCATCGACAATACTAATGCATCTCCTGACGCTAATCCTACTAACCGGCTTGATGAAGACTCAGGACTCGAACCCTAAGACATCAATCTAACCATAATCTCTAGAATCTGAACTTCCTATGATCATAAACTAACAAAACCAGATCCTATGCATCCCTGGACAATCCGAAGTCGGAACCACCCGAATGTTGTTGCACGTCTGAATTTCAAAAATGCCGGAATTTCAATATATTCTAATAAAATTTTTATTCCCCCTCATTTTTGCAAATTCTGATCTCTCTAAAACTTATCACTGAATTTCCCACTCAAACTTGGTAAATTCAGTCCTCTCTGTTCACAGAAAAAACTCAACTATGTGGAAAATATGTCATTTTGGTCCACAAAGTGCGTTTTTCATCATTGCAGATTTTTCTATTTGGCCCATTAATAATCACTATACCAAATGATAAACAGTCTGTATAGGTATCAATGACTACCCCAATAACTTCAACATTCTGTGATCACATCATCATATCTATTCTCTGAAGCTCCTAACGGTGTCCCCGAACTGCCCGTATTTGTCGTTAAAAACTCGAAAAAATTTTCAATCACCAAATTTTTTCTGGACACTCATCTCATCACCTGTAACATCCCGGAAATATAAAAATTTATATTAGAATTATAAAGTTTAAATAAACAAGAATTAATTAACTAGGAAAATTATAACCTAGTTAACTACAAGTCTAGAAATAACTTGAAATAGGGTTAAAAAACCAAAACTATATGTTAAACAAAAGTGGAGGGGCCAATGTTGTTAAAATTGAAACTTATATTATTAATTTTAATAAAAACAAAACCAAACACCCCATTTGAGGTGTCTGGTCGATCAAGAACAGGAGAGGGCGACACCCCCACTCTCAAAACCCTAACTTCTACTAAACTCTCAAATTGAAGGCCCAAATCAAGTTGAAATCAAAATCTGAACATAGAATCGTGATCACCTCGTCAAGAGGATCATAAGGTATGTCGAATTAGGTCATTTTGATTCAACCCAGATTCTTGCATGTGATTGAAATTGAGTGTTGAGCTTAATTATGTGTTGTAAACATGAAATTAGAAGTGATATAAGGTTTAGGGACAAACCCTAGATGATTTCTTGTCAGATTCTTGCATGATAATTGTATTGATCAAAATCACCATAGTGGGTGATTAATATGTTAGTAGAACTTGATAAACACTAGGATTAAAACTCTTGTTCTAGTGTAAACTGAAATTATGAGGTAATCTCTAAATTGCTGATGTTAAAATATGTGTATATAGTCTAATAGAAGTTAATTAAGGTGATAAACTCAAGTCATGAACTTGGTTTAGATCATGTAGAAATCTGACCCGCTAGGTGTTTGATAAAACGCCTAAATGAAGGTTAAAATGTAAAAGTTGGGTAAAACGTAGATTTGAATATGTTAAGAAATAATGCGTTAAAGCTTATGAAAGAGTTCTAAAGTTGTTATAAATTGAACTCTTTAGGCAAGGTATCCGGAACGTTAAGTGGACACGCCGGAGGAGAAACACGCAGAAAAGGTGTGCTTTAAAGGTATGTAACTTGACCCGTTACATTAAACAAATTGTTGTTAAATTTTGCGAAGTCTCATTTTAGGATAAATATGGTGTCGATTGTAGCGACCATGATCGTTACTTGAATTAATAGTCTAAGAGTGACAAGGAATCGTTTGGTAGTCATCATATTGGAGGATTCCATAAGATGAGCCAAACGGGTCAATTAGTTGTGTAAATTATTGTTCTAGTGTTTTAGAGAGTTAAAAAGGCGATGACAATCACAAGAGCATTAAACCATGAGATTTGTAAAGAAATGTGAGTGATGATAAGCCCCGGATGTTGGGTATAAAGTGTCATAAGTTTACTAGCTAAATGGTAGTAAATTGTGTGAAGTTGAAATGGGTCGAATAAATGCATAATGACATATAGTCTTTTTGTCCGTAAGTTAAACTTTTGGTATGACTATCGTAATAGGCACGTTGGTAATGAATTTACAGACGTATAGGAAAAAGAATCACTAAAAACGGACTTACGAATCATAAGTTATGGCAATTTTAAGTTGAGATTGGAATAAACATTGAGCTGGGTATGTACAGCAACAGCTGAAACAACATTCTGTGAAAAAGGGGGCTAGGCGTCGCGCGTAGCCCCTAGGCGTCACGCGGCGCCCCCCCTTCCGGGAAAATTTTATTTTTTTTTGTTTGTTGACCCATGGAACTTGTTTATATCCATTCTAGTATTATCAAAACTAACATTTGATGTGGTTTTGACCTTAGGTGACTATGGTGAACTTACGGATGGCGATCAAGCAAATGTCGAAGAACCGAACATGACTTTTTGAAGCTTCCGCAATATTTTAACCTTTAATAGACTATGTTTATGGGGTGTAAACAAATTCTTAAACAACTTTTGAATGCTTTGACTTAGTCGTTAGTTGGCTAAGGTTTTGCTACTTTTGAACTTTACTTATGGAATCTATGTTATAACTAGACATCTTTCATCTAAAATGGTATGAATTGTTATTAAATTCAAGTAAAATTAGACGGGTGTTACAAGTTGGTAATCAGAGCTTAAGGTTGTCAACAAAGTGTTCGGTTCAAGCTTGATCAATCGTCCGGTAAGAATTAACTTATTATATTAACAAATTATGTCTTATGTAAGAAATGAGAAATGAATTGATGTGCATGGGAAGAGCGTGTTAATACACTCAAACCCGGAAAGTTCACCAAATGTGATCGGTTAAAGCAAGTTGGGAACTTGGCTAAACCGAAACAAATGAAGCAATGTTATAAATGAAATGTTTAACGTTTAAATGTAAACATTTCAGTTTCAAGATGTTTGATGGAAACGATGATGATCCGGTGCAAACAAGCACCAAACAAATGAAAGAGATAATTGCCGAAGAAGTAGGGAAGGCAATTGAAGGTAGTCTATCCGGGTTTATAGACAAAATTCAAAGCACGGTGTTGTCGTTTGTCGAAGAGCGAGTCAAAAGGTTGGAAGATAGTGTCAACCTTATAAAAGAAAAATCGGGAGAACGCAAAGGGTGTTCGTACTAGGAATTCATGGCGTGTAAACCGCCAATCTATAACGGGGAGGTCGACCTGATAATATGCCAAAGATGGTTAAGTGACGTCGAAGGGGTGTTTGAACGGACCCATTGTGAAGTAGGCGACTTTGTTGCTTACGGAACGGGTCAATTGAGGGGCCAAGCCAAGGATTGGTGGGACAATAAAAAGAAGGAAATAGGAGCCGAAGCGGCAAGGGTCATGACTTGGGATGAGTTTAAGGTGCCGTTCCTTAAACACCATAGTCCAAAAGCAGTTATCAATAGGATCAAACAGGAATTTATCCAGTTAAGACAAAAGGGAGAATCAATTGATAAAATCACGGGTATCTTCATGGATAAGCTGAGATTCTGTGACGAGTTAGTCACCACGGAGGAGCAGAAGATATACTACTATTACAACATGTTGAGTGCTGAATACCGGGAGTTTATGACTCCCTCAAAATATGAAACTCTCACAGAAATCATCAACACCGCCCGGGAGCGGGAAATCGAGTTAAAGAAACAAGTTGAAAGGGGTGAACGAAGGGCACAGGATGTGAATCCAAGCCCTACATAGAAAGCTAGAACTGCTGAATCAGGGAAGAAAGTGGAGGCTAAAGGCGGGTCGCCAAGTTGCAAAGTATGTGGAAAGGGGCACAAAGGTGAGTGCCGCTTCAAAGACAAGCCGTGTCCGGTATGTGGGAAGACGGGGCACACTGCATCGCTATGTCCTGGAAAAGTTTCCGTTTGTTACAAATGTTATCAACCCGGCCACAAAAAGTCTGAATGCCCCGAGTTGGTTGGAAAGAGAGACACAAAAGAGTCTCCAGCAGAAGCTCCCAAAACGAAGGCTAGGTCCTTCCAACTTACCGTGGCTGAAGCAAAAACAGAACCCGATGTGGTCTCAGGTATATTCACAATTAACTCAATTCCAGCACGTGTATTGTTTGATACGGGTGCGAATAAATTGTAACACCTCGAAAATTCGCGTTCAATGAAATAACGACACGTGTCATGTAAGACAAAAGTGTTATAAACCCGGATATAATTAAAGATGTATGACAGGATTTAAAAGTGTCGTCATGTTAATTTTACACCTCTGAACGACCTCATTATGAATCCCAAGACTAATAAACATCTGGTATATATTCAAATCCGGTGATTTCTAGCAATAATTGAACCATAATTTCATGCGTGGACTCCTACGAAGAAATGCACGGTAAACCTTCATTAACGGCACTTTCAAAAGAATTCAAGGAAACATGGCAAAATGGTAGGGTATATAACTGTTCAAGACCCATAATAAGAGGCCCCCTTACTGTAAAATAATGTCCCAAATTCGGAATACCTAGTTTCCCCTTCGAATGCTTGAAAGATCAAGATTTTTTGGCTTCTGCAGAAGGCTTACGGACCGTAAGCCTTACCCTTATGGTCCGTAAGGGTTGCCTAGCGACTATAAATTTGGCTGTTGTCTGTTTTAAGCTTATAACCGACCTATAAACGATTTTCCTCATATTTGGATGACCCCTAAATGACTCCTAGACACTAGGGACATGTGTTAATGATCAGGGACCAATGGATAGACTTATTTGTCAACAATCCATTGAGATTTAAGCACTATATAAAGGCCTTGTTGCAACCATTTCAATCACACCTCACTTCTGCATTCCTGATCATTTATGGAGCTCCAAAGCAAACTCAAGTGATCACTAATCGAGCATAGGACTTCAGTAAGTATGCTTAACCTTTCTTAGTTGAGTTTTTACTTAGTTTTAGCTTAAAAGTCAAACCGTCGTAATTAACGGTTGACTTAACGATTAATCATTGATGGTCCAGTGATTAGTCAAATTGAAAGTAGTTATAAGTTGGTAATCATGTGGGCATTAAACCCTTAAAAGGGCACCCTCTGATTCCCACTCTAACTAGACCATTTGTCGGGTCAAAGTTAATTAGAAAAAGTCAACAGGATGCTTAATTTCAAATTAATACATAATTAGCAATGTAGAACCCATACAACCTGTTTGATCATTATTATAACTTATTAATTAATGTAAGAACATGTCTAAACATGTTCAACCCGACAATTTTCAGTAGAGACCCGGTTCGGAACTGAAAGTCGCATAATTTGACTTTTGCTTTGACTTTCAGTTCTGAACCGTTTAAGCATGTTTTAGAAATGACTTAGAGCTTTAATTGGACCAGGTTACATACTAGTATAACCCTCTGTGATTATACACATCGGTTCATTAGTTATCCAATTAATATGCATGATTCCGTTAATTGCTCATATGTTGACCATTATGCCCTTTTCACCATAAAACGTGATTTTTGAAAATGTAAAAGAGTAGAAACCTTAATTACTGATATATAAACTTGTACCCAAAATTTGACATAAGTTTGAGGTGTAGATTGAGAGTTATGCCCATTAGCGTAATTAGAAAGCTTTTTAGCGATTTAACGGCGTAATTAGCGTATAACCTATTTAAACCTACTTTTAGATATCAAACTCTTTACCCACTGATGTAATATATTATTTTGGGATTTTTGAAGATTTTTAATTAATTTTAGGCTGAGCATAACTTAGAGTTATAAGCTTGAGTCGGTAATTGTCGGTTTTGCCCTTTTGGGCTATAAAATGAGTTTTACATATCTTTTTGACCTCAAACCTTTTGTTACTGATTTTAATTGATAAATAAATTATTTTAAGCTTTCTGGAATAATAAAAATATCATCTTTCTATATAAAACCCGGGAACGGCTTCTAATCGCCTTTTTAAGCGTTTTTAGCGCATAGTATGTACTAAAACTATTTTAAACATACAAGGGTTGATACCTACTGATATTTTAAATAAATTATAATATTTCAACAGTAAGCAAAAGTTGTTTAACTCAGACTTCAGTTTTGAGCTTTTCGGCTTATGTGAAATTACCAAAATGCCCCTACGGTGCATAGTTTGGTTATAATTGATAAATTTCACATATATACATTACCCTACTGTTATAACTTATCAAATTAAGTATTTTTACTGATTATATCAGACCTGTAACTCAGGTTAATACTTAAACTCTTTTATAACCTTGTAAATGACCAAACTACCCCTACGGGGCATAGTTTGTGTTTAAATTCTTTTCGGGCATAATAAAAGATATCTTACTGATGTCACAACATATTTGAGGCATATTAACTTAGGAAACCTGTATATGGCTCTTATGGTTACCCGTTACGCCTCTTGCGCGTTCGGTTCGGTTTATGTAACTAGTTTGCATAAACTAGCCGAAACGGGTCAAACCTTATCGGTTTTATCTCAAAATCCAGAATGTGTTTAGATTACCCATATAAGACAAGTCTTCAAACTTGTCGGGTCTAAATCACATTCTATTCCGGTCTTCGCTTAATCACGCGTTTGAACCGTATCTTTAAAACTAACCGGTCTAAGCTTAGGCTTAATTAAAGACCCGTTAGGATTCTAATAGGTTATTATAAACCTTCGTTCCAGAATAGGAGGAACAGTAAAAGCTACTTGCATTTGCTGTTTGTGAATTATACTTGCAAAGGTAAATACTTTTAACTTATTTTCCCTATACGGGCTTGGGGTACGGTATATAAAATACCGCTTGGTCGGGCATTAAATCTTCCATCGTTTGGTGGTTAATTGATATTTGATCGGCCCGTTTAAATTGTTTTGTTTGCTTAAAGCCTTTGGGAGGTTAATGACAATGTCCCGGATATCCTTGGCATCATTTTACGAAATGGCCACGACCTAAGCGCGGGGTGTAGACGTACACCCGTTAGTGCCAAATAAATAATGTGGTGTGTCTATTGATCTTTAACCTGGCACGACCCGGGCTACTGAACGCATAAGGAACATGTAATTCTTTTACGAGATTATATATTTTAAATAATTATCCCAAGTTATAAAAAGTTTGTGCCACGTGCATTCAAATCAAATTTATTAAACTTTTCAAAATGAGTCGGTTGAATGTATTTACCAGTGTAAACTGACGTATTTTCCCAAAAAGATTAAATGCAGGTACTAATCGTAATAGGCTGGATTTCTCCTTAGCATCAAAAGAGTCTCGCAAGCTTAAGATGCCTAAAGTCTGTTGAACTACTGTTTCCTATTTATTTTTGATCCTTCTGTGGATAAACTTTCGACTATTGTGATACTTGATATTACAAATTATTAAAGTTGAATTATATCTTTCATTTGCTTCCGCTGTGCATATTAAATATTGTGTTGTTTGACTGTAATGTTGCCAACCACGTCACGATACTCCCCCACCGGGGCCACCGGTCAAACGTGGAAATATCGGGGTGTGATAGGTTGGTATCAGAGCCAACTCTGAGTGAATTAAACACTAGCCTTTTGTGTTTAATCTCAGTTACACAATTGCACATTCCAAAATTTTCGAGTCTAGACAAAGAACCTAGGAACAATCCAAATTGTTTCAATTTATTTTTACTTTGTCTTTTATTTAAATATTCTTGTTGTTATCTTATGTTATATTGACAGGACTAAATATGCCGCCAAGATTCTTCAGACGAAGAGGACGAGGCAAGGGGCCAATCACCGCCCCCAATGATCATGAAGCTGGGCCTTCGCAAAGGCGAGCTCCTTCTGTCACTGCGAGTGTTGACCCTCGCGAAAACCAGAGGACAAATGTGGAGCCCGCAAGACGGTCCGTTTCACACAGTTCGACGCCTCCTTTTCATAACTCCTATGGGCCACATTCGGAAAACGAGCCCAACAACCCACAACCTTCTTACATACCTCTATAGCGATCCCTATCGCACCATTCCTTTGGAGACCCCACTCCCGTCTTTCAAGGCCGGTTTAACCCGGCAAACTACATACAAGAACCAGTGGGTTTTAACCCATTGGGGCCAGATGATCATTTCTCCGGCGATCATGCAGAAGACATGGACGAGGACACGGATCCCGTCGAGCCTGCAACCGGGACCCCCAACCATCCTATAGAGGTCTCAGATGGTTCGTCTTTTCATGGATCACCCTACCATGGTCCAGACAGTTACCAGGCATGGTTTAACCAGTTCGAGTGGTATTTTACACCCTCGCACCATTCGTCGCCTCACCAGTAGCAACAGCAGCAGCAGGATCCCTCTAGGGATTCACGTTTCGTGGCTGTCACGCCACCGCCTCCTCCGCCACCAGTTAATCAGGCACCTCCAGAACCGCCGAGGCGTAGGAGGACAGGTGCGCGAATGTCCGCGCGTGGAGGAGATTTTCGCTTCAGCTCTCCTCGACACTCAAGTGGCAGTCATTATCCGCCACTATAGGAAGACCCGCAAATGGGTGGACCTTCAAACCCAGTTGCACCGCAGCCACCACCGATGGATTTCGATAACCCGATTCCTGCCTACACTGGTTCTATGGCGTACAACCCGTTTGAGCAGCCGGCTCACACCAACTATAATTACGCTGAAGCCGACCCATACTTGGTAGCGTTCAATTACAACGCCTTTAACCCAGAAGGACCGTATGGAGCTCCTTAGGGAGTAGGGTACCCAACCCATGGGTACCAAATACCTGCTAGACCTATAATTCGGACACAATCGCAGCCGCCACAGTTTTCTCCCCCAGAACGGGAAGAAATCATTCAGAGATTGGACCAAGTCGAGCGAGACTTTCACAGAGATCGCAGGGAGCGACAAAGTTTCTTCCAGGGATTGACAAGTTTAATAAAAGGGAAGAGCAAGAAGGACCATTGAATCCTTCAATTATTTGTAGTTTCCTTGTTTCAGTTGAGCCCCTGCGTGGGCCTGTCTTGCTGTTTTGACCCCTGGGTGGGTATGGTTGTCTTTTGAGCCCCTGCGTGGGCCTATCTATCTGTTAACCCCTTCGAGGGTATGTTGTTTATTTAAGTCCCTGCGTGGACTAGTATTTCAGTGCGACCCCTGGGTGGGTAGATTGTATGTTAAAAAGTCCCGTTTAGGGCAGTATGTAATCTTTTAATAATTAATGGAATGTTCAATTTATAAATTTCATTTTGCCATTATATGCATAAATATTATATATGAAATAATTAAATCAAAATCATTCCTTTTAATAATAATCTGCCTATTAAATATTGAATAAGAATCTTAAGAGTGAAACCTAGCCTGTGTGTCATTGTAAAGACCTGGCCAAGATGGTAAGACCTGTTTAAAAGATTCGGATCCCTGTTAACATCTAAAAATATGTTAACACCCCTGGCAGACGTGATTCGTTAAAATCACACACGTAATTCTTAAATAAGGATTCTTTAAAAAGATTCCTAACCCGACTTAATGATCTCTGAATCATGGGTTTAAATCATCAATTAAGATGATCATATTTTGACCATACATTGGTAATATAGTGCCTACGGGCCTTGCTCATTTCTAAATGAGCCAAAAGATAGTGGTAGCTATAACTCCCTGTCCGAAAAAGGTAAAGAACTATGTTCAAAACCTTCATGCCTTGATTCTCTGAAATCATAGCTTATAATTTATAAATGTCCTTGTGACTAGGCCTGTTGTGCCACTAATAAAACTGTTATTGTTTTTATAATTAGGATAAATTGTAATAAAAATCCTAAATAAATGTGATTTATAAATTAACCAAATATGGTTTATGTATACCATGGTTAATGAATTACCATAAAAGACAATTCTATGATAAACTCCCAAATAAACTATTGTCATTGTCTTATGCAACAGTTCAAATTAAAATGGCTGACTCGGATGAAATTAATAGTCACCCAAAGGAGAATAATGATAACGCCCGAATTAATATAACGGGTGCTGAACTGAAAGTGTTAGTAGACGACGTTGTTACAAAGGCCTTAGAGCGGCAGTATGAAGAATATAGTGGGACTCAAAGTAGGACCCTATCTACACCGCATTCAAAGCCACCCTCCAAGAAGGATGAACCCAGAAAAGAAGATGACGATCGTCACTCTTCAAATCATCGAAGTGATCCATCTCAGAAGATAATGCTGAATCAAGGACCCCGTGATAAGGGTTGCTCCTATAAATACTTTGTTTCGTGTAAACCCAGGGATTTCACTGGGGAAAAAGGGGCCATAGACTGTATGACATGGCTTGATGAGATGGATACTGTGGTTGATATCAGCGGATGCACTGAGAGGGATGTGGTAAAGTTTGTGTCGCAATCATTCAAAGGCGAGGCTTTAGCCTGGTGGAGATCGTTGATCCAAGCTACCGGGAAGATCCCACTGTATAACATGACATGGGAGCAATTTGTTGCCCTCATCAGGGAAAACTACTGCCCTCAGCATGAGGCGGAGAAGATAGAGTCTGATTTTCTATCGTTGGTTATGAAGAACCTTGACTGCCAAGCTTACCTCACGAGCTTCAACACAATGTCCTGATTGGTTCCGTATCTGGTAACCCCGGAACCAAAAGAATCGCTCGTTTCATTGGGGGTTTAGCCCCAGAAATAAAGGTAAGCGTGAAGGCTTCTCGACCGACTACTTTTAGATCGGTAACTGACATATCCTTGTCCCTCACTCTAGACGCGGTCCGACAGAGATCGCTGAGGAACTCGGATGCCGAGAAAAGGAAACGTGAAGATGACAATTCACGAAGGTCAAACAAGAAACACCGAGGAAACAATGACCATAAGAAAGGGTCTGAGTCCAGGAAGGATGGGCATCAGTCTGGTGATAAGCCCAAGTGCAAAGTCTGCAAGAAACAGCACTTCGGGAAGTGCAGGTTTGAATCGAACTCGCAGACTCAGTCAAGAACTTTTGCATGTGGAATATGCAAGTCCAAGGAGCACAAGACCTTGGATTGCAAGAAGCTGAAAGACGCAACGTGCTACCGTTGCAATGAAAAGGGGCACATTAAGACCAACTGCCCAAAATATGCAAAGAAAGACGATGAAAGAAAGAAGACCAATGCTAGGGTCTTCAGGATGGATGCAAAGGAAGCGGTTCTAGACGACAATGTGATTACATGTACTTTCCTTGTAAATGATGTCTATGCAAGAGTACTTTTTGATTCAGGCGCTGATAAATCCTTTGTAGATAATAAGTTTTGCAAATTGCTGAATTTACCTGCCAAAACCTTAAGTGTGAATTATGAGGTGGAGTTAGCAGATGGCACCATAGAAACCGTCTCAACTGTATTAGATGGATGTGTGATATCCATTAAGAACCACTCTTTTCCTTTGTCCCTACTTCCCTTTAAGTTAGCCAGTTTTGACATAGTTTTGGGTATGGACTGGTTATCTCATAACCAGGCCCAAATTGTCTGCAACAAGAAGCAAGTGGTGATTAAGACCCCGTCTGGTGAATCACTTACCATTCGGGGAGATACCCAGTATGGGCTGCCTGAGCAAGTGACTATGCTCAAGGCCTCTAAGTGCTTAGAGAAGGGTTGTGTCATCTACATGGCACAAGTGATTATTGATGAGCCGAAACCGAAGATGGAAGATATCCCCGTCATTTCTGAATACCCTGATGTTTTTCCTGAAGAACTAGCTGGTTTACCACCAGATAGACAAGTCGAATTCATAATTGACATCATCCCTGGGGCAGCACCTGTTGCTAGAGCACCTTATAGGTTGGCACCAACGGAGATGAAGGAATTGAGAACGCAACTGGATGAATTGCTGGCCAAAGATTTCATTAGACCTAGTTCGTCTCCTTGAGGAGCGCCGATCTTGTTTGTCAAGAAGAAGGATGGATCGATGCGTCTGTGCATCGACTACCGTGAGCTTAATAAGGTTACGATCAAGAATAGGTACCCATTGCCCAGAATCGACGATCTGTTCGATCAACTCCAAGGGGCAAGTTACTTCTCTAAGATTGACTTAAGGTCAGGCTATCATCAATTGAAGGTGAAAGATGAAGACGTACACAAAACTGCATTTAGGACTCGTTATGGTCATTTCGAGTTCCTAGTGATGCCTTTTGGGCTCACTAATGCACCTGCCGCATTCATGGATCTCATGAATCGCGTCTGCAAGCCCTACTTGGACAAATTTGTCATCGTCTTCATTGACGACATCCTCATCTACTCGAAGAACAAGGCTGATCATGAGAAACATCTTCGATGTATTCTTTCATTACTTCAGCAGGAGATGCTCTATGCCAAATTCTCTAAATGTGAATTATGGCTTCGTGAAGTCCAATTTCTTGGACATGTGGTTAGCGAACGCGGAATCCAAGTAGATCCCGCTAAAGTGAAAGCTGTCATGAATTGGCAAGCGCCCAAGACGCCTACAGAGATTCGTAGCTTCCTGGGATTGGCAGGATATTACAGGCATTTCATTGAAAATTTTTCAAGGATTGTTGCACCCCTAACTTCCTTGACTAGGAAGAAGGTTAAGTTTGTTTGGGGCCCTAAGCAGCAAGAATCCTTTGATATCCTTAAACAGAAGTTGAGCAACGCTCCTGTACTGACGTTACCTGAAGGTACCGAAGAATTCGTGGTTTACTGCGACGCATCACACACTGGCATGGGATGTGTGCTTATGCAGAGAGGCAAAGTTATTGCCTACGCTTCAAGACAGTTAAAAGTGCATGAAAAGAATTACACCACCCATGACTTGGAGTTGGGTGCCGTTGTATTCGCACTAAAACTGTGGAGGCGTTATTTGTATGGTATCAAGTGTGTGATCTATTCTGATCACAAGAGCCTCCAGCACCTCTTTAACCAGAAGGATTTGAACATGAGGCAGCGCCGATGGATGGAGACGTTAAATGATTATGATTGTGAAATCCGATACCATCCAGGCAAGGCAAATGTGGTTGCTAATGCCTTAAGTCGGAAGGAAAGAGTGAAACCTATCCGAATCAATGCCAAGAGCATTGAAATAAAGAACAGTTTGAATGAAAGGTTGTTAGCTGCCCAGAAGGAAGCTGTACTGGAAGCTAACTATCCTAATGAAAAGCTGGGAGTCACTGAAGAGCAATTATCTCAGGGCAAGGACGGAATCCTGAGGTTAAATGGAAGAATATGGGTTCCAGTTTATGGAGGACTTCGAGATGTTATCCTCCAGGAAGCCCACATCTCTAAATATTCCGTTCATCCTGGAGCTGATAAGATGTCCAGGATCTGAAGGAAAATTTTTGGTGGATAGGCTTGAAGAAGTATATAGCCACCTATGTAGCTAAATGCTTGACGTGTGCGCAAGTCAAAGCTGAACATCAGAAACCGTCAGGTTTACTTCAACAGCCTGAACTTCCCACATGGAAGTGGGAAATGGTAACTATGGATTTTATCACCAAGTTGCCTAAAACAAGGAAAGGAAATGATACGATATGGGTGATCGTGGATAGACTGACTAAGTCAGCACATTTTCTACCCATAAAGGAGACCTATAGCTCCGACATGTTAGCCCAATTATACGTAGATAAGATTGTAGCTCTACATGGCGTACCTGTGGCTATTATCTCTGACAGAGATACTAGATACACGTTGCATTTTTGGAAAAGTTTCCAACAATCTTTGGGCACGTGCTTAAACTTCAGTACGGCTTACCACCCTCAGACTGACGGACAGAGTGAGCGTACCATCCAAACATTGGAAGACATGCTATGTGCATGTGTAATTGATTTAGGTGGTAGTTGGGATAACCACCTACCATTGATTGAGTTCTCATATAACAATAGCTACCATACCAGCATCAAGGCTGCGCCTTTCGAGGCTTTATACGGTAGAAAGTGTAGAACGCCCGTTTGTTGGGCAGAAGTTGGAGATGTCCAACTGACAGGTCTGGAAATAGTCTTTGAAACGACGGACAAGATTTTCCAGATTCGTGACCGCCTGAAAGCTGCCAGGGATAGGAAGAAAAGCTACGCAGATCTAAAGCGTAAACCTATGAAATTTGAGATAGGTGAAAAGGTGTTGCTTAAAGTATCACCCTGGAAGGGAGTGATGCGATTTGGTAAGAAAGGCAAGCTAAGCCCGAGATACATAGGACCTTTCGAGGTTATCGAACGAGTCGGATCAGTTGCCTATAAGTTAAACTTACCTGAAGAGCTTAGTGGTATTCATAATGTATTCCACATCTGCAATCTAAAGAAGTGTTTCGCTGATGAATCACTGGTCATACCACATACAGATGTGCACATAGAAGAGAGCTTGAAATTTGTTGAAAAACCTGTGTCGATCGAGGATCGACAGGTCAAGAAGCTTCGAAGGAAGCATGTGCCTATTGTAAAGGTAAAATGGGATGCCCGTAGTGGTCCCGAGTACACGTGGGAGGTTGAGTCCACAATGAAAAAAAATACCCTCATTTATTTCGGTAAATCTCGAGGTCGAGATTTCTTTTAAGGGGGTGAGGATGTAACACCTCGAAAATTCGCGTTCAAAGAAATAACGACACGTGTCATTTAAGACAAAAGTGTTATAAACCCGGATATAATTAAAGATGTATGACAGGATTTAAAAGTGTCGTCATGTTAATTTTACACCTCTGAACGACCTCATTATGAATCCCAAGACTAATAAACATCTGGTATATATTCAAATCTGGTGATTTCTAGCAATAATTGAACCATAATTTCAAGGGTGGACTCCTACGAAGAAATGCACGGTAAACCTTCATTAACGGCACTTTCAAAAGAATTCAAGGAAACATGGCAAAATGGTAGGGTATATAATTGTTCAAGACCCATAATAAGAGGCCCCCTTACTGTAAAATAATGTCCCAAATTCAGAATACCTGGTTGCCCCTTCGAATGCTTGAAAGATCAAGATTTTTTGGCTTCTGCAGAAGGCTTACGGACCGTAAGCCTTACCCTTACGGTCCGTAAGGGTTGCCCAGCGACTATAAATTTGGCTGTTGTCTGTTTTAAGCTTATAATCGACCTATAAATGATTTTCCTCATATTTGGACGACCCCTAAATGACTCCTAGACACTAGGGACATGTGTTAATGATCAGGGACCAATGGATAGACTTATTTGTCAACAATCCATTGAGATTTAAGCACTATATAAAGGCCTTGTTGCAACCATTTCAATCACACCTCACTTCTGCATTCTTGATCATTTCTGGAGCTCCAAAGCAGACTCAAGTGATCACTAATCGAGCATAGGACTTCAGTAAGTATGCTTAACCTTTCTTAGTTGAGTTTTTACTTAGTTTTAGCTTAAAAGTCAAACCGTCGTAATTAACGGTTGACTTAACGATTAATCATTGATGGTCCAGTGATTGGTCGAATTGAAAGTAGTTATAAGTTAGTAATCATGTGGGCATTAAACCCTTAAAAGGGCACCCTCTGATTCCCACTCTAACTAGACCATTTGTCGGGTCAAAGTTAATTAGAAAAAGTCAACAGGATGCTTAATTTCAAATTAATACATAATTAGCAATGTAGAACCCATACAACCTGTTTGATCATTATTATAACTTAGTAATTAATGTAAGAACATGTCTATACATGTTCAACCCGACAATTTTCAGTAGAGACCCGGTTCGGAACCGAAAGTCGCATAATTTGACTTTTGCTTTGACTTTCAGTTCTGACCCGTTTAAGCATGCTTTAGAAATGCCTTAGAGATTTAGTTGGACCAGGTTACATGCTAGTATAACCCTCTGTGATTATACACCTCGGTTCATTAGTTATCCAATTAATATGCATGATTCCGTTAATTGCTCATATGTTGACCATTATGCCCTTTTCACCATAAAACGTGATTTTTAAAAATGTAAAAGAGTAGAAACCTTAATTACTGATATATAAACTTATACCCAAAATTTGACATCAGTTTGAGGTGTAGATTGAGAGTTATGCTCATTAGCGTAATTAGAAAGCTTTTTAGCGATTTAACGGCGTAATTAGCGTATAGCCTATTTAAACCTACTTTTTAATATCAAACTCTTTACCCAATGATGTAATATATTATTTTGGGATTTTTGAAGATTTTTAATTAATTTTAGGCTGAGCATAACTTAGAGTTATAAGCTTGAGTCGGTAATTGTCGGTTTTGCCCTTTTGGGCTATAAAATGAGTTTTACATATCTTTTTGACCCCAAACCTTTTGCTACTGATTTTAATTGATAAATAAATTATTTTAAGCTTTCTGGAATAATAAAAATATCATCTTTCTATATAGAACCCGGGAACGGCTTCTAATCGCCTTTTTAAGCGTTTTTAGCGCACAGTATGTACTAAAACTATTTTAAAATACAAGGGTTGATACCTACTGATATTTTAAATAAATTATAATATTTCAACAGTAAGCAAAAGTTGTTTAACTCAGACTTCAGTTTTGAGCTTTTCGGCTTATGTGAAATTACCAAAATGCCCATACGGTGCATAGTTTGGTTATAATTGATAAATTTCACATATATACATTACCCTACTGTTATAACTTATCAAATTAAGTATTTTTACTGATTATATCAGACCTGTAACTCAGGTTAATACTTAAACTCTTTTATAACCTTGTAAATGACCAAACTATCCCTACGGGGCATAGTTTGTGTTTAAATTCGTTTCGGGCATAATAAAAGATATCTTACTGATGTCACAACATATTTGAGGCATATTAACTTAGGAAACCTGTATATGGCTCTTATGGTTACCCGTTACGCCTCTTGCGCGTTCGGTTCGGTTTATGTAACTAGTTTGCATAAACTAGCCGAAACGGGTCAAACCTTATCGGTTTTATCTCAAAATCCAGAATGTGTTTAGATTACCCATATAAGACAAGTCTTCAAACTTGTCGGGTCTAAATCACATTCTATTCCGGTCTTCGCTTAATCACGCGTTCGAACCGTATCTTTAAAACTAACCGGTCTAAGCTTAGGCTTAATTAAAGACCCGTTAGGATTCTAATAGGTTATTATAAACCTTCGTTCCAGAATAGGAGGAACAGTAAAAGCTACTTGTATTTTCTGTTTGTGAATTATACTTGCAAAGGTAAATATTTTTAACTTATTTTCCCTATACGGGCTTGGGGTACGATATATAAAATACCGCTTGGTCGGGCATTAAATCTTCCATCGTTTGGTGGTTAATTGATATTTGATCGGCCCGTTTAAATTGTTTTGTTTGCTTAAAGCCTTTGGGAGGTTAATGACCATGTCCCGGATATCCTTGGCATCATTTTACGAAATGGCCACGACCTAAGCGCGGGGTGTAGACGTACACCCGTCAGTGCCAAATAAATAATGTGGTGTGTCTATTGATCTTTAACCCGGCACGACCCGGGCTACTGAACGCATAAGGAACATGTAATTCTTTTACGAGATTATATATTTTAAATAATTATCCCAAGTTATAAAAAGTTTGTGCCACGTGTATTCAAATCAATTTTATTAAACTTTTCAAAATTAGTCGGTTGAATGTATTTACCAGTGTAAACTGACGTATTTTCCCAAAAAGATTAAATGCAGGTACTAATCGTAATAGGCTGGATTTCTCCTTAGCATCAAAAGAGTCTCGCAAGCTTAAGATGCCTAAAGTCTGTTGAACTACTGTTTCCTATTTATTTTTGATCCTTCTGTGGATAAACTTTCGACTATTGTGATACTTGATATTACAAATTATTAAAGTTGAATTATATTTTTCATTTGCTTCCGCTGTGCATATTAAATATTGTGTTGTTTGACTGTAATGTTGCCAACCACGTCACGATACTCCCCCACCGGGCAAACGTGGAAATATCGGGGTGTGACATAAATCCTTCATTTCGCATGGATTTATTCGACATCCTTCATTTGTATTGACGAAATTATCTGTGCCCTTAGAAGTTGAAATAGGGGAAAACAAAAGTTTTATAGTTTGTGATGTTTGTCAAGGCTGCAAATTAAGCATCGACGATGAGGAATACTTGATAGACCTAATCCTGATGTCAATGGGGGAATTTCAAGTAGTCGTTGGGATGGATTGGCTATCTCAGCACCATGCAAAGGTCGTGTGTTTTCGTAAAGAGATAAAGCTAACATCTCCGAGTGGGAAACACGTCACTATCTTTGGCGAAAAAGGAGGCAACCCCATAATATGCTCAATGTTGAAAGCTCACAAGCTTATGAAGCAAGGATGCAAGGCATTCATGATATACGCAAATGAGCCCGAGAAAGAATCACTGAAGATTGAAGATGTACCGGTTGTACGAGACTATGAAGATGTGTTTCAGGAGGATTTACCGGGGATACCACCTGAATGGGAAGTAGAGTTCGGGATCGAATTGATTCCGGGCGCAAAACCCGTAGCTAAAGCACCGTACTGACTCGCACCGTCGGAATTACAAGAGTTGATGTCCCAAATTCAAGACCTGTTTGACAAAGGATTCATAAGTCCGAGTGTGTCTCCTTGTGGCGCATCGGTACTGTTCGTGAAAAAGAAAGACGGAAGCATGCGCATGTGTATCGATTACCGGGAGTTAAACAAACTCACGGTAAAGAACCGATACCCGCTCCCGCGGATAGATGATCTATTCGACCAACTACAAGGTGCGAACTGGTTTTGGAAAATTGACCTTAGATCGGGATACCACCAATTAAAGGTCAAGGAGGAAGATGTGCCGAAGACGGCTTTCCGCACGCGATACGGACATTACGAATTCCTCGTGATGTCATTTGGGCTAACAAATGTACCCGCGGCTTTCATGGACCTCATGAACCGGGTTTGCAAACCGATGTTGGATAAGTCAGTCATCGTGTTTATTGATGATATTTTGGTGTACTCAAAAAGTGAAGCTGAACATGCACACCAGTTACGAGAGGTGTTAGAGACACTTAGACGAGAGAGGTTGTATGCGAAATTCTCTAAGTGTGCCTTTTGGTTACGAGAGGTGCAATTTCTTGGCCACATCATAAGTGCCGATGGAGTATTAGTAGACCCGTAAAAAATCGAGGCCGTGTCAAAATGGAATTCCCCGAAGAACCCTTCGGAAATTAGAAGCTTTTTGGGGCTTGCGGGCTACTATAGGAGATTCATTCAAGATTTCTCCAAGATTGTGTCACCGCTAACAAAACTAACCCGGAAGGAAGAAAAGTTCATTTGGGGTGTAGATCAAGAAAGAGCGTTTCAAACACTAAAAGAGAAGTTAACTCAAGATCCGGTACTAACATTGCCGGACGGATTCGAAGACTTGGTGGTTTATTCGGATGCTTCACTATCGGGGCTCGGATGCGTTTTGATGCAACGGGGCAAAGTTATAGCATATGCCTCGAGGCAATTGAAGATACACGAGAAGAAATATCCCACGCACGATCTCGAGTTGGCTGGGGTGGTATTTGCATTAAAAATATGGAGGCACTACTTATATGGGGTAAAGTGCACCATATTCACCGATCACAAGAGCTTGAAATACTTCTTCGATCAGAAGGAGTTAAATATGCGACAAAGGCGATGGCTAGAAACGGTGAAAGATTTCGACTGTGAAATACACTATCACCCCGGAAGGGCAAACGTGGTGGCGGATGCCCTAAGCAGAAAGGCAGATTATGTCCCCATACGAGTACAATCATTGCAACTCATTGTGACCTCGGGCTTACTTGAACGAATCCGAGAGGCACAAGATGAAGCAGTAAAGACGGAAAACTGGAGAAAGGAAAGGATCGTTGGCCAAGTTAAAGATCTCGAAGTAGACAATCACGGTTTGAAAACACGTTTCAATAGAATTTGGGTTCCTAACACATGTGGAGTTAAAAGGCTTCTACTAGATGAAGCTCACAAGTCCCGTTATTCCATCCATCCGGGGGTGACCAAAATGTATAATGATTTGAAACAAAACTATTGGTGGCCCGGGATGAAAAGAGATATTGTGAAACATGTGGAGAAGTGTTTGACCTGCTTGCAAGTCAAAGCGGAGCACCAGAAGCGATATGGTAAGTTGCAACCATTGGACATCCCAGTTTGGAAATGGGAACAAATCACCATGGATTTGTTGACCAAATTGCCCAAAACCAACCACGGGTTTGATGCTATATGGGTAGTCATGGATAGATTGACGAAAAGTGCTCACTTCATTCCAATTCGTGAGACTTATACATCTGAAAAGAAGTCAGAGGTGTACACCAATGAAATCATAGCACGTCATGGGGTACCGATGTCCATTGTGTCAGACAGAGATACTCGGTTTACTTCAAATTTTTGGCGTGAATTCCAAGAACAAATGGGAACTAAACTGTTCATTAGCACCGCTTACCATCCACAAACGGATGGGCAGAGTGAAAGAACAATACAAACGTTGGAGGATATGCTGCGGGCTTGCATTATTGACTTCGGGGGTAGTTGGGATGTTTATCTACCCTTGGTCGAATTTTCATATAACAATAGCTATCACACGAGCATTAAAATGGCCCCATATGAAATGTTTTATGGTAGAAAGTGTCGAACCCCGGTATGTTGGGGAGAAGTGGGTCCACGAGGACTAGCACCTACTGATATAATCCGAACTACCAATGAGAAGATCGACGTGGTCCGAACTCACCTAAAAGCGGCTCAGGATCGACAAAAGTCGTACGCGGATAAATGAAGGAGGCCGATTGAATTTCAAGTGGGCGATAAAGTAATGCTGAAAGTATCGTCGTGGAAAGGAATAATACGGTTCAGAAAAAGAGGAAAGTTGAGCCCAAGATTTATTGGGCCATTTAATATCATGGAACGGGTTGGCAAGGTGGCTTATCGCCTCGAATTACCGAAAGAGTTGAATGGAATACATGGCACGTTTCACGTGTCGCAATTGCGAAAGTGTCTAGCGGATGAAACAGCTTATATCCATTACGATGATATCGAAGTGGATAATAGCCTGAATTATGCGGTGAGACCAGTGTAGATTTTAGATCGAAAGGTTAAGCGCTTACGGAACAAACAAATCGATCAAGTCAAGATCAAGTGGGAGCATAGGAAAGGCTCAGACACTACGTGGGAGTCCGAGGAAGAGATGCTACGACTCTACCTAACTTTATTTGGTACGTACTTTAGTTTCGGGGACGAAACCCTTTTTAAGGGGGGTGGACTTGTAACATCCCGGAAATATAAAACTTTATATTAGAATTATAAAGTTTAAATAAACAAGAATTAATTAACTAGGAAAATTATAACCTAGTTAACTACAAGTCTAGAAATAACTTGAAATAGGGTTAAATAACCAAAACTATATGTTAAACAAAAGTGGAGGGGCCAATGTTGTTAAAATTGAAACTTATATTATTAATTTTAATAAAAACAAAACCAAACACCCCATTTGAGGTGTCTGGTCGATCAAGAACATGAGAGGGCGACACCCCCACTCTCAAAACCCTAACTTCTACTAAACTCTCAAATTGAAGGCCCAAATCAAGTTGAAATCAAAATCTGAACATAGAATCGTGATCACCTCGTCAAGAGGCTCATAAGGTATGTCGAATTAGGTCATTTTGATTCAACCCAGATTCTTGCATGTGATTGAAATTGAGTGTTGAGCTTAATTATGTGTTGTAAACATGAAATTGGAAGTGATATAAGGTTTAGGGACAAACCCTAGATGATTTCTTGTCAGATTCTTGCATGATAATTGTATGGATCAAAATCACCATAGTGGGTGATTAATATGTTAGTAGAACTTGATAAACACTAGGATTAAAACTCTTGTTCTAGTGTAAACTGAAATTATGAGGTAATCTCTAAATTGTTGATGTTAAAATATGTGTATATAGTCTAATAGAAGTTAATTAAGGTGATAAACTCAAGTCATGAACTTGGTTTAGATCATGTAGAAATCTGACCCGCTAGGTGTTTGATAAAACGCCTAAATGAAGGTTAAAATGTAAAAGTTGGGTAAAACGCAGATTTGAATATGTTAAGAAATAATGCGTTAAAGCTTATGAAAGAGTTCTAAACTTGTTATAAATTGAACTATTTAGGCAAGGAATCCAGAACGTCAAGTGGACACGCCGGAGGAGAAACACGCGGAAAAGGTGTGCTTTAAAGGTATGTAACTTGACCCGTTACATTAAATAAATTGTTGTTAAATTTTGCGAAGTCTCATTTTAGGATAAATATGGTGTCGATTGTAGCGACCATGATCGTTACTTGAATTAATAGTCTAAGAGTGACAAGGAATCGTTTGGTAGTCATCATATTGGAGGATTCCATAAGATGAGCCAAACGGGTCAATTAGTTGTGTAAATTATTGTTCTAGTGTTTTAGAGAGTTAAAAAGGCGATGACAATCATAAGAGCATTAAGCCATGAGATTGGTAAAGAAATGTGAGTGATGATAAGCCCCGGATATTGGGTGATGTGTGTAAAATGCAACATATAAATTACATCAATTAAGGCATAAAACTAACCCTTTTTAAGTACTAATATTGGAAAAAGAGTGTTTTTGTCTTCCTTTTGTATTTTCAGGATTAAATGAGCTCAAAAACACAAAAGAAGCAAAAAGACAGCTAATTCCAACATAAATACAAGGAAAGGAACACTAGTGGACTGCCCGACCCCTCAACGGCATCTTCCCAAGCAAAATAGAGAAGACAGAAGGCTGAACACGCCCCGTGCTCAGCCAGCACGGGGCCGTGCCCAAGAAGCAGCAGAAAAGACAAACCTATAGAAGCTTCTATTGCCCACTACGGGTCGTGTCCAGCGGACACGGGGGCGTGTCGAAAGTACAGCAGGCGCATTAATTGTAATTGCGAATTACAATTAATGAGGAGAGAGAGTGTCAGACAGGCACGGGGCCATGCCCAGCGGACACGGGGCCGTGCCCAGCTCTCTGTTCAGCCTATAAATAGGAGTGCTTGGATTCATTTCAACTCATCCCTTGGCACACCACCTCTCTCACACTTCATCCACCACCCACCACCACCATAACACCATCATCCACCACCATCATCCATTGTCCATCGTAGAGTGTGTGAGTCGTCTCGGGATCCAAGATTGATCGTAAGAGTTCTTGACAATCAAGGCCATGTTTGCCTAAGTCTCTTACATCACTTGGTGAAGACAAAGTGTCTAGTATAATACTTTTTATTTCTAATCTTTTGCACTTTTTATTTGGTTTTATATTAATGACTTTAATAACTAGTTACTTATGTTGAAGGTGATCTTTCCTTATCGTTTGTCCGTGGTGTCTTGGCATTATTTTACTGTCTATATAAAATAAAGGATTTTCACCATTCATATCTCCACGGTCTATATGGAGGTATGTTGGCTACCTGGTCGGGGGTTAAGGGAACGGTTTGGTAAAGGTCTTGCCATTGTTCAGCGTTTAGATGTCCTGCAATGGACCTGGGTCAAATTTAGTAGGACCTCCTTCAATACTTCACGGTATTGGATGGCGGGGGTCCAAACTCTTTGATCCCCTCATAAGTTAACTACTATTAATACTATAACCCGGCTATTTAGGACTGTATCCCTGCTGACTCAGACTACTTAGCCGAGGGTAACGTCACCGCCAAAAGCGGGGCCTACCACAATACTGCATTAATAACTTAATTCATTATCTTCCAATAATCCACCCTTTTAGGATTGTATCCTTGTTGACTCAAACTACTGGGGTGAGGGTAACGTCACCTTCAAAAGAGGGGCCTACTACAATAACTAAGATAATCTCTTAATTATGTGCAAAAGTGCGGAAATAATCAAAGGTTATACTAGATACGAGTCGGAACCAAGTGATTCATCTTGTCTATCTGTTTTTATTTTATTTTTATTTTCAGCATTTTAGTTAGTTTTTATTTTTCTTAGCTTAAAACATTTTTCTAAACTTTTATTTTGATTAGACGTTGAGGATAAACCGGTACTAAAAGCTCTTGTGTCCTTGGACGACCTCGGTATCTTACCAACGCTATACTACACTCAACGATGGGTGCACTTGCCCATGTGTGTGTTTAGTGTTAGTGAAATATCGTGTTTTATAAATTTAAAACTTGGCTAAAATAAGTGTTAAAAAGGGCTTAAAATATACACCTAATATATACGACACTTTATCGCACATCAAGTTTTTGGCGCCGCTGTCGGGGACACAAGGATTTTAAGAAAGCTTAAAATCGACGGCCTAATCAGTTTTTCAAAAGCTTAAAATCGACACAAGGATCAATACTCAGGAGGTTACAACTAAACCTATGATGAGGATGATTATAGGGGTAATTATTGCACTAATTGTCGTAATGCACGTTCGATTCAAAAGAATCACTCATATCAACCATCCAATTCATACACCTACTATGAGGAGCCCAGGTACGAGACGTCAACTTCATACACATCCTATGAAGACCAAAGGTATGAACCTCCTCCCTCATACTCATATTTTGATGAACCAAGGTATGAGCCTTCTTACTCATACTTTGAGGAACCAAGATATGAGCAACCACCTTCATATGCTTATTATGAGGAACCATGGCGTGAACAACCCACCTCATATGAGTATTATGAAGAACAAAATTACGAACCTTATCCATCATATGCTTACAATGAAGGACAATGGTGTGAACCATCAACTTCATATGGGTATTATGAGGAACAAAGGGTCGAACAACCGGATTCAAGCTTAGAAAATAATGATTCTTTTTCTATAACCGAAGTGACCGATAGGATATTAGAACACATTAGAGTTATCGATCGATGTATAAAAGAAGCTCGCGCAAGGGAAGAGGAGTCCCGCGCAAGAGAAGAATTAAAAAAAGAAGAGATAATTGAAAATGTAAAAATGGAAGAACAAATAAGTGAAAAACCGACACATGAGTTAAACAACGAAAAAGGTGAGTCCGACAACGTTAAAATCCAAGAAGAGTCTAATTTTGAAGAAATTAATCTCTTGACACCTTCTTTCGAAAATCATTGTTTAGTACCCACTCATGCTAAGTTTTTTAAAGAGTTAAACACTAACACTAAAATTGACGAAACGGTAAGTGTTAAGTTAACTAATGATCAAACTTCACTAATAAAAGAAGACCCATTTGAAATGAACATTACACCGGTTCCATGTTTCTTTCAAAATTCGTTTATTAGTAATGTCACAATCGATAAAGATCTTTGTGTTAACATAATGCCTAACTACATTTTCGAAAAATTAAGTATTAGTGATTTTTCTCCACTTCAAATACCCATTTTTCTATCCAATCGGAAAGTAATAAAATCAATCGGTATAGTTGAAGATGTCTTGGTTCAAACAAATCAAATGGTAATCCCAACCGACTTCGTCATCCTCGATGACGCTCCTCTAGTGTTGGGACGACCATTTGTAAAAACTCACGAAGCTTTGAAAAACCGGAAGTTCAATAATCTACCTCTTCAATTAGGGGCATTTAAAAGAAGTGTCGATCTCGAACGATCAATGAAATATCCATTCGGCAATAATGACCCCCTAATTGAAGATGAAGATGAACCACCCGATACAAGTGAAGAGATTGACCACTTTGTTGAAGAAGAGGTCGTCATAGAACAAACTTTTAAAGTTCTTGATCGAAACGAGCAACCAAATAAGGAGTCTCCTAAAGACCCACCACTTGAGCTCAAAGAACTTCCAAAAGGTTTGGAATATGTTTTTCTAGACAAAGATGGTAAGTTACCTGTAATTATTTCATCTAAATTAGATAACTTAGAAAAAGAAAATTTAATTAATCTTTTGAAAAAACACAAAAATGCAATAGCTTGGAAACTTGTTGACATAAAAGGAATTAGTCCTTCTATGTGCACACACAAAATTTTGATGAATGATGACTACAAATCGGTCATACAACCACAACGTCGAGTAAATCCAAATGTTCAAGAAGTGGTAAAAAACGAAGTCATCAAGTTACTTGACGCCGGACTTATCTATCCTATCTCAGATAGTCCTTGGGTAAGTCCCGTCCAAGTAGTTCCAAAGAAAGGAGGCATGACGGTAATAACTAATGAAAAGAATGAACTAATACCAACGAGAACCGTCACAGGATGGAGGGTATGTATAGATTATAGACGATTAAATGAAGCAACAAGAAAGGATCATTTTCCTTTACCCTTCATTGATCAAATGTTAGAAAGATTATCCGGTCATAAATTTTACTGTTTCTTGGATGGTTTTTCAGGTTACTTTCAAATTCCGATAGCACCCGAAGACCAAGAAAAGACAACTTTCACATGTCCCTATGGAACTTTTGCTTATCGACGCATGCCGTTTGGTCTATGCAATGCCCCAGCAACATTCCAACGTTGCATGGTAGCCATTTTCCATTACATGATAGAAAAGACAATGGAAGTCTTTATGGACGACTTTTCTATCTTTGGGGATTCATATGACCAATGCCTCGATAATCTTGAACGAATGCTATCCCGATGTGAGGAAACTAACCTCGCCCATAATTGGGAAAAATGCCATTTCATGGTAACGGAGGGAATAGTACTCGGTCACAAAATCTCAAGCGAAGGAATGGAGGTGGATCGAGCCAAAATAGATACCATTTCTAGATTACCACCTCCATCCTCCGTACGGGCTATCAGAAGTTTCTTAGGGCATGCCGGATTTTATAGGCGGTTTATCAAGGACTTTTCAAAAATCTCAAGGCCTCTAACGAAATTACTTGAAAAAGATGCTCCTTTCATCTTTGACAAGGATTGCAATCAAGCATTTCTAACCCTAAAGGAAATGCTAGTCAATGCACCTATCATGATAGCGCCTGATTGGAAATTTCCTTTCGAAATCATGTGTGATTCCAGTGACTTTGCAGTTGGAGCTGTCTTGGGACAGAGAAAAGAAAAGCATTTCCACCCAATCTATTATGCTAGTAAAACACTTAATGATGCACAAGAAAATTACACAACAACTGAAAAAGAATTACTGGCTGTGGTATTTGCCTTTGATAAATTTCGTTCTTATCTTGTTCTTTCTAAAACTATAGTCTATACAGACCATGCAGCCATTCGATATCTCTTCAAGAAGCAAGACGCAAAACCACGTTTGATTAGGTGGATTCTACTCCTCCAAGAATTTGACATTGAAATCAAGGACAAAAAAGGAGCAGAAAATACCGCAGCAGATCATCCTTCACGCTTAGAGGACCCAGCTTTAGAGGCAACCAGGGACGAGCAAATCAACGAAAAATTTCCAACTGAGTCCCTGGAAATGGTGGAATACAAGGAAGAACCATGGTACGCCGACTATGCTAACTACCTAACTAGCGGTATAGTCGCAAAAGGATGGCCACATCATCAAAGAAAAAAATTCTTTGCCAATGTAAAACACTACTTTTGGGAAGATCCATATCTTTTCAAAATGTGTGCCGACCAACTCGTCAGACGATGCGTACATGGTAGAGAAGCACGAAGAATTCTCCGCCATTGTCATGAAGGTCCATACGGAGGACATCATGGTGCTGCTAGTACCGCACGAAAGGTATTTGATTCAGGATTTTATTGGCCAACCATTTACAAAGACGCCCAAAGTCTTGTAAAAACATGTGATGCTTGCCAAAGAACAGGTAATATTTCTTCCAAAAACGAAATGCCACAAAATGGCATTCTTGTTTGTGAAATTTTTGATGTGTGGGGACTCGACTTTATGGGACCTTTCCCACCATCGAAAGGAAACAAATATATACTTGTGGCAGTAGATTACTTGTCTAAATGGGCCGAGGCCGAGGCACTTCCAACAAATGATGGAAGAGTCGTGGTAAGATTTCTGAAAAAATTATTCTCTCGTTTTGGCACACCTAAAGCTTTAATAAGTGATAGAGGTACCCATTTTTGCAACCATCAACTTGAAATTTTTTTAACAAGATATGGGGTCTATCACCGGGTCTCAACAGCGTATCATCCTCAAACAAACGGGCAAGCCGAAGTGACTAATAGAGGTTTAAAACGAATACTCGAAAAAACCGTAGGGTTAAATAAAAAGGAATGGGCTGATAAATTAGACGATGCTTTATGGGCTTTTCGAACTGCTTATAAAACAACAATAGGTACAACCCCATATAAGCTAGTTTATGGTAAAAGTTGTCATTTGCCAGTAGAAATTGCACACAAAGCCTACTGGGCAATCAAAAATGTAAACTTAGATTTAGAATTTGCTGGTAAAAATCGATTTTGTCAATTAAACGAATTAGACGAGCTTAGGAATTATGCATACTCAAACTCTGAAATTTATAAGGAAAGAATGAAAAATTTGCATGGCAAACATATTAAACCTAATGAATTTCGGGTAGGGGATCTAGTTCTTTTGTTTAATTCACGACTTCGATTGTTTCCTGGTAAATTAAAGTCTAGGTGGTCAGGACCTTTTTCCATCACCCATATTTTTCCACACGGTGCAGTAGAAATTAAATCTCGGAATGGGCCACCATTTAAAGTCAATGGCCAACGGCTGAAACTCTATCAAGGATTCATTGAGGATGAGGAGGAAGAAATCTCGCTTCAACCAGTGGAAGAATAAAAACATCATGCCTGGTAAGTTACGAACGATTGAGACGACAAAATAAAGCGGTAAGTTTTCTAACCATAGCTTATGGGAAAAAAAGGGGCACTCACACGCGCACTAAAAAAAAACTGCTCGGCACGAGGCCGTGTCCGCTGGACACGGGGCCGTGTTCGCGCTGCAGACGGGATAAAACCCTTTTTTCAAAACAGTTTCTTCATTCCACACGCCCCGTTTCCCCACAAAAGCTCTGGTTCCAGGCGATTTTCGCGAAATTTCGACGTCTCCTATCGATCTAACAACGTCAAGGTATGATTCTATCACTCTTAGTAGTTAGATTAGTTTCTTGCATGTAGTTAAAACACCACAAATTTGGGGAAAAATCTAGGGTTCTTGAAGTTCATCCGGATCGAACCTCAAATTTTTGCCTAAATCTGTTTGCATTTAGTTAGATTAGTGTTAAGGAAAGTAAATACACTTGTATTGTTCATAGATTCAACCGATTTCTCGCAAAAACCCCAAACCCTTGTTCTTGAACCGAAAAGGATAAAATTGATAGGGTAAATGGGATATTTTGGGAAAAACGGTGTTTAGGGTTTCATTTTCGGGGGAAACCGCACCTATTGGACCAACAATTTTCAAGTTTTTGAAACCGGGTCGAAAATTGAAGTTTTTGAGTAACAGACCTCTGGACACGGGGTCGTGTCCAGCCCGCTGTTTGCAGTTTTGTCCGAAAACATTTCTGTTTCGTGCTAACTTTTGGTGTATGCTTGCAGATGGCCAGGAAGTTTACAAGATTCAACGCCAATGAGTTAGATGCAAGAGCTCGATACGAGCTTCTTCAAACAAGGCTGGAGGAACACCCAAGGCAGGCGTGCACAGAACTGCTAACCATGGTGAATCAAATTGACCGTTTCAACAACATTGTCACGGGACCACTCAGAGTCGCACTAACAACCCGACTCCGTTCCGTCCATGAATGCACCTTGGAATTCTACAGCACCTTTGCATTCACTTCAAGGTGCGACCCGTTCGATAATGACGGGGTGTCATTCCAGTGTGGCGGGATGAGGTATTCGATCTCCATGGCACAATTCGGGTCGATTATCGGGTTGTATGCGGAAGAGGATGCGGGAAACGAAGAAAATACAGGGGGATTGAGAGAGATTGAAGACAACGAGCGCCAAGCCATGTGGGCTCAGATTGGGGAAGGGTTCTACAATCCGAGCAGCACTAAGAGTACCAAGCTGAGGGATCCGCTATACAGATACATTCATAGGCTCCTCGGCTACTCTCTTAGCCAAAGACATGACAGTGGTGGCGTCGTTGGGTTAAGAGATTTGCTTGTCCTCCATTGCATTCACAACCGCAGGCCGCTCGATGTTCCGTTCCTCATGCTCCGAAACATGCATCACAACCGCCTTGCTAGTGCACCAACTCCTATTTTCTTCGGGGGATGGGTGTACCGTCTCTTCAAGCACTTCGCCCACATACCTAGGTCATTTGAGAGGAGTCCATGGTCGGGTACGGTAGATATTCACATATGCCGCTCAATGAACCTGATTTATGAGGCGGAAGACGAAACGGTAACCTTTCAAAGGATGCAAGGTCATGCATGGAACCCACAAGAAGCGATTGTCCTCCCAGCTCCGCAACATCATCAGTACCACTACCAACCCCACGGTGATCCGGGCCAATCATCCTCCTCGGGAGGCGGTTTTCCTAATTTTCAAAGTTTGCATGATTTGTTGCAGGAAAACCTCATGTGTACTCGGAACACCTATAACATGGCGAGCAACACCTACCACCGGGTCGGAGCTATTGAGAGAAACCTATCCGAGATACAAGACGATGTCGGATACATACGAGACCACATTGCACGCCATGGAGGGGATGATGACGATGATGATGATGATGATGATGCTATGGAGTAGGCGGGAGGAGCATAGGAGGAAGCGGTTGATTGATGACTCCCCAGGTTAACCCTTTGCAATCTTGAACAATTGATGGCCTGCGTGCCAAGTGTTAGACAATTTACTTTTCCTAACTATTTCCTGCATTTTATTTTTCTTTTTCTTTTACTTTATGATTGGAACAATTAACTATGGTAATTTAGGATGGTTGTGTTGCTTGGTGTGGTATTAAGTGATGAAACAGGTACAAACCGAGGCTTGGAATGCTAAGCCTCAGCACTTATAGGACCAGGATGGAAAAAAAACCGGGGGAAGAAACCTGTTTTTCAGGCTTTCAGACTGTCCACACGGGGACGTGTCCAGCCAACACGCCCCCGTGCTCACCTCCCAGACCTGCTGTTTGGTTACTGTCCTGCAGATTTTTGTCAGACACGGGGCCGTGCCCATCCAACACGCCCCCGTGTCCACCTTCTGTAAGTTCTCGTTGCTGGCACCTGAACATGGGGTCGTGCCCACTCAACACGGGGTCGTGTCCAGGCTGCCAGTAACACAAAATTTTTGCTTTTTACACCTATTTACACATCTAATCAACCTAAAAATTTATTTTTGGGACACATTGAGGACAATGTGTAATTTAAGTGTGGGGGGGATGCTAAAACCTTGAATTTTGCAAGTCCTAAATACAAGCCTTACACAAAACTCTATTGGAACCGCTAATCACCCCAAATTTTTTTCAAAAATTTCATTTTTTTTTACTTGTCTAGGTTTAACTCGGGAAATTCAAGTTCTCAAAAAGGTTATATTTTTACAAATTTACAACCGATAGCGTAGTGATAAAAAGAACCAACATAAGAAAATTATGAAAAGGCATGGCAAACTTAGTTAAAATTTGATTATATATACTTGATCACATAAAAACCCATTCCCACAAAAGTGAGTTTTGAGCCTTTATTGAGCATACAATTACATATCATAAAACTAAATGCTCATTTTTCGTTTCTTGTGTGAATAGCCGCTTGGTTCTTACGACTCTAGAACTTGCCATGACGATACATTCCCGGTCCTTATCAACTTAAACCCGAGTAAGTAAATGATGGAGGCATTAGGACTAACCCCTTTTTATTTCTACACCATTATTTTTCTTTTTCTTTTACCACCTACCCAAAAAATCCCCCTAGTTAGCCCCTTTGAGCCTAAACCTTTTCATTTCATCACCCAAACCAAAAACCCTTTTACCCACCAAAACCTTTTTCATTTTTAACCCTTTGTTTTAGTAACAAGTTCGGTTTTTCGTAAAAAAAAAAAAAATGTGTTGATGATGAAGCAAAAAGAAAATAAACAAACAAGTTCATCAAAAATAACTTTGTTTGAATAAAAGCTTCATCAAAATAAAAAGTTGCAAAAATAGAAAGTCCTACGAAAACCGACACTTGTTACGTTTTTCGCCCTTTTTCTACTAACCACTATCCCAACCACTTACCTTTAACCCAAGCCTAACCCTAAACCCACAAAGTCCTCTTGATATCTACAAAGGTATAAAAGTTAAAAAGGAGGAGGATTGATTGCTTGGCAAGCCTATGGTAGGAATAAGTTCCATGCCGCTCTCGAGTGATTCACTAAAAATACACCTTCGGCCGAGTGTGAGTGATTTCTCCCGCGAGGTATGTGAACTTGTATATAAATGAAATTTTAAAAAGGCATGTTATGCCCAAATAAGTAATTTCTCCTATGAAACGTTCTAAATAAATCATTGCGAATAGGATTGTAAATAAATAAAAGTAAAACCCAAAAAGATCTTGGATATCCCGACACTCTACGACAAGCCCAAAAACCTTCTCTTCTACCTATTCCATTTGGGAGTGTAAGCCACATATTAAAGAGTTTTGCTTGAGGACAAGCAAAAGTTCAAGTGTGGGGGTATTTGATGTGTGTAAAATGCAACATATAAATTACATCAATTAAGGCATAAAACTAACCCTTTTTAAGTACTAATATTGGAAAAAGAGTGTTTTTGTCTTCCTTTTGTATTTTCAGGATTAAATGAGCTCAAAAACACAAAAGAAGCAAAAAGACAGCTAATTCCAACATAAATACAAGGAAAGGAACACTAGTGGACTGCCCGACCCCTCAACGGCATCTTCCCAAGCAAAATAGAGAAGACAGAAGGCTGAACACGCCCCGTGCTCAGCCAGCACGTGGCCGTGCCCAAGAAGCAGCAGAAAAGACAAACCTATAGAAGCTTCTATTGCCTACCACGGGCCGTGTCCAGCGGACACGGGGGCGTGTCGAAAGTACAACAGGCGCATTAATTGTAATTGCGAATTATAATTAATGAGGAGAGAGAGTGTCAGACAGGCACGGGGCCGTGCCCAGCTCTCTGTTCAGCCTATAAATAGGAGTGCTTGGATTCATTTCAACTCATCCCTTGGCACACCACATCTCTCACACTTCATCCACCACCCACCACCACCATAACACCATCATCCACCACCATCATCCATTGTCCATCGTAGAGTGTGTGAGTCGTCTCGGGATCCAAGATTGATCGTAAGAGTTCTTGACAATCAAGGCCATGTTTGCCTAAGTCTCTTACATCACTTGGTGAAGACAAAGTGTCTAGTATAATACTTTTTATTTCTAATCTTTTGCACTTTTTATTTGGTTTTGTATTAATGACTTTAATAACTAGTTACTTATGTTGAAGGTGATCTTTCCTTATCGTTTGTCCGTGGTGTCTTGGCATTATTTTACTGTCTATATAAAATAAAGGATTTTCACCATTCATATCTCCACGGTCTATATGGAGGTATGTTGGCTACCTGGTCGGGGGTTAAGGGAACGGTTTGGTAAAGGTCTTGCCATTGTTCAGCGTTTAGATGTCCTGCAATGGACCTGGGTCAAATTTAGTAGGACCTCCTTCAATACTTCACGGTATTGGATGGCGGGGGTCCAAACTCTTTGATCCCCTCATAAGTTAACTACTATTAATACTATAACCCGGCTATTTAGGACTGTATCCCTGCTGACTCAGACTACTTAGCCGAGGGTAACGTCACCGCCAAAAGCGGGGCCTACCACAATACTGCATTAATAACTTAATTCATTATCTTCCAATAATCCACCCTTTTAGGATTGTATCCTTGTTGACTCAAACTACTGGGGTGAGGGTAACGTCACCTTCAAAAGAGGGGCCTACTACAATAACTAAGATAATCTCTTAATTATGTGCAAAAGTGCGGAAATAATCAAAGGTTATACTAGATACGAGTCGGAACCAAGTGATTCATCTTGTCTATCTGTTTTTATTTTATTTTTATTTTCAGCATTTTAGTTAGTTTTTATTTTTCTTAGCTTAAAACATTTTTCTAAACTTTTATTTTGATTAGACGTTGAGGATAAACCGGTACTAAAAGCTCTTGTGTCCTTGGACGACCTCGGTATCTTACCAACGCTATACTACACTCAACGATGGGTGCACTTGCCCATGTGTGTGTTTAGTGTTAGTGAAATATCGTGTTTTATAAATTTAAAACTTGGCTAAAATAAGTGTTAAAAAGGGCTTAAAATATACACCTAATATATACGACACTTTATCGCACATCATTGGGTATAAAGTGTCATAAGTTTACTAGCTAAATGGTAGTAAATTGTGTGAAGTTGAAATGGGTCGAATAAATGCATAATGACATATAGTCTTTCTGTCCGTAAGTTAAACTTTTGGTATGACTATCATAATAGGCACGTTGGTAATGAATTTACAGACGTATAGGAAAAAGAATCACTAAAAACCGACTTACGAATCATAAGTTATGACAATTTTAAGTTGAGATTGGAATAAACATTGAGCTGGGTATGTACAACAACAGCTGAAACAACATTCTGTGAAAAAGGGGGCTAGGCGTCACGCGACGCCCCCCCTTCCGGGAAAATTTTATTTTTTTTGTTTGTTGACCCATGGAACTTGTTTATATCCATTCTAGTATTATCAAAACTAACATTTGATGTGATTTTGACCTTAGGTGACTATGGTGAACTTACGGATGGCGATCAAGCAAATGTCGAAGAACCGAACACGACTTTTTGAAGCTTCCGCAATATTTTAACCTTTAATAGACTATGTTTATGGGGTGTAAACAAATTCTTAAACAACTTTTGAATGCTTTGACTTAGTCGTTAGTTGGCTAAGGTTTTGCTACTTTTGAACTTTACTTATGGAATCTATGTTATAACTAGACATCTTTCATCTAAAATGGTATGAATTGTTATTAAATTCAAGTAAAATTAGACGGGTGTTACATCACCACGATAAAAAAATGCCTTTTTTAGGCATTTGACTCAGTCGCGCGAATGAAGTAGGTTCATCCGTGTGGATGAAAGCTCCTTCGTGCGAACATAATGCGTTATATCCATGCGGACATAGTTACGTCCGTCGGAACGCTTCTGATTCAATTTTTCGATCTAAAATCTTTATTTCTTTCACAGACATGGTCGAAATGCATTTCTAAACAATCCTATGGTTTCAATTTTAATTTTTGTCCATGGATTGTCCTTTTATTTGATGATTTACGTCTAAAAACCCACAATTCATGAGAGTAGGTGATTCAAGCAACTGTTAGATCGATTGAATACGTTTCGTAGTTCTGATACCAATTGAAAGTCCAGGATCCGGCGGGTTTAGACAGAAGTTTGGGTAGAAAAGAACTAATTCGGTAGAAATCTTGTCATAAGTCAAATGATTCATTCATACCGAAAGAGTATACATCATTTACAAGCTGGAGAAATAAAATTTCTCCAACATTTCCCCTCTGGGATCTCCAAAACTTAACAACTAACAAACACACGACACTATATATATATACACGAGGTTGGAACGGACTAACACTTCCGTGCGGATGAGCATGTGTCCGTGCGGATGTTCAATCATAGCCTGTTTCTAAACACCCAGGCTACTTTTTCTTCATGTGCCAGGCTGCTCCGTTGTCCATCATTTACTTTGGTTGACCTCGGAAACACCTGCACATGAAACAAATCAATCACTTGAACAATGCAACCCATGTCCTACCCTTGGGTAAAACAACATGTTTTGGTTCTATAAAGCTCACATTCTTTTGAACAACTTTTTCAACTTTCTCAGTTGAAAAAGTTTTTTTTTTTCATCATTAGAATTTTCTTTCTTTTTCACCACCCTTTGATCTTTTGATGCATTCATTTTAACATAAAATTTTGAATCTTTTGGTGCAAACCTTGGCAGTTTCTGTTTAAAAACTGCTGATTTTTCTTTCTTTGACTTAGGATTTTGTTGTGGACATTTTCGAGCAATGTGTCCAACTTGATCGCATTTAAAGCACTTTTTATTTGAAAAATCTTTAGCTTATTGATGTTGTTTCTTTTCAGTAAAGAATTCCTCATTAGTTTGTCGACTAAATTGAGATTCTTTTTCTTTCTCTGAACTTGTTCCAAGAACAAAGTTCATTTTCTTCACCAAATTTGACTTTTGAAACCTCTTGTTTTGATTTTTCTTTTTATAACCTAAACCAGCTCTTTCATTTTTTTTCATAATATGAATTTCTTGGTTTGGTATAAAAAATTTTGTCAATATAGTTGTCTTTCTTGACATTCAAATTTCTTGCATTTGTGGCAAAATTCTCAATCTCAGACATTTCAATCTCCACCAGTTTAAACACTTTTTCAAGCTTTTTCAAGTTCACATTTTGAATCGGAAATTCATCATCTAAAAACAATTTGTCTGATCCAATCATTTTGTACATCACCTGAAAACAATTTCTCTTTTTCAAATATTTCTATGCATTTTTGTTTCAATTTTTTTCTTTTTCAGCAAGTTCTGTGTATTGTTGTTTTAAAAATTCTTCATTTTCAGCACATAACTCGCATGGTTTGGTGCATTTCTTGCACTCAAACTCATTTTTCTCTTCATCCTTTTCATTCTTCGCACTTTTCAACTACTCATCAACCAGCTCATCTTTCTCTTCAACATGAGCTATCATAGCTTTTTCTTCTGTGTTGACCACATTCGCTTCATCCATCACACTTGTCACTTCAACGATTTCTTCAACAGTTTCTATTCTTTCTCCTTCTTTTTGCACTCTACTGATTCCGACGCTGCTATAATACATATCTGCAAAAGCATTATAAATCTCATCGGATAAAAATAAGATACCTCAGAATTCTTGGAAATTTTATCAAAACACATTTCTTATTCCTTTTCTATCATTTCTTCAACCATCTGTTTGGGTTTTTCAATAATTTCAGCAAGCATTGCTCGTCCTTCATTGTTAGGAATGTAATTATTTCAATTAAACCCTCGTTTTCTTGAGTGACGACTAACGCTCTGCCTTTCGATTTGGAAGATCCACTTTCGATCTGAGGTCTTGACTGTGGTGAAGGCTTGTGATATATAGCTTGTGTATAGTAATCACTATGAAAATGATTGATATTACCCTGATTTTCTTGATTTGAACATTCTCTTTTAAAATGTCCTCGCTGTTTGCATTTGAAACAAGTAACCTTTGTTTTGTCAAAGCTAAGTTTAGAATCAGATCCAAGCAAACACCGTCTCCCTGTGATTTCAATAAATCTCTGCATCCGTCGAAGAATACTAGCCATGTTCCACATGATATCCATCAGCTCTAACTCTTCTTGATCTATCTGATCATAGTCCTCTTTTGTCATATTATAGTTCCCGATTCTTCCTGCAACTAAATTATCATATGACTCAACAATTGAAGCTAGAAACCCCATATGATGTTTCACTATGGATTCATTGAAACCTTGACCATTTTGCAGATTTACCGCTATATTACATTGAAGCACATGAGCATTTGAATTGCTTTGGTTTGAATTAGAACTTTTTGGTGATTTTGAACCTGGCGTTGAGGAATTTGAATCAGAGCTTGAGAATGTCGAGAATCCACTACTGTTATTTGAACTGTTAGAAGGAAAACCAGAAAATTCTGTTGAGTTTTCTGCACGGTATATTATCTGGATTTTCGGGCTTTGAATGTTCGATACATTGCTGTTCTTGAAGTACAGATTCACATCTTGTTGCATGCTGGAGCTCTGCATTTTAGCTGTCTGTCTTAACTCTAACTCGAGTCCTTCTAGCTTTTCGATAAACATTTCAAGAGTGAAACTAGAATACTCTCCATTTTTCAAGACCATCTGATATGTTGACCAATCCCCTTCCCGAGGCAATGCATCAGCCAACCTATCAACTAATTCTTCTCTACCTTTTTCAATCCCCAATCTTTTCAACTCATTCACCAAATAACAATATCTCCCAGTTAACTGTTTTAATTGATTCTCCCTTCAAATTGGCAAAAATTTCAAACTCTTTTTTTTATCGCTCTTTTATTCTTATCATTTGTTGGCCTCCCTCAAAGTTAAGTTTAAGCGCGTTCCACATTGAAAATGCTGTCCCTTATACAGGCTTAAGGCCCAATAGATGGAGCCTTTTTTATGACTTGAAAACTTAACAATTTACTTAAAATATAAAAATGCTGACGCCGTTATTTACACACACCTTATTAAATTCTGACTGGTTTGAAAAGTAATAAATTAAGTTTCTGAAAATTTTACAAAAATTTCTACTTCAAAAGGTTCAGAACTTTTTTCATATAAGATTTAAGTTAAACTAGAACCTTCTGGTCAAACATTTTTCGATCTTTTAAAGACAATGACAATAAACAGTGGAACTTAATAATTTTGTTTGGTGTAAAACTAAAAAAGTCCATCCGTCTTTAATGTTCTATTTCGAAACTTCTGGTTATACAGGGTGGTCCATTCCACTAAATGGACTGACCACTTTTCTGTTTCTGGGCCCACAAGTACTTAATACAGGTCAAGTAAATTCAGGGCTATAATTGTAAATTTGAAGAAAATGTATCATTATTATAGCATGATGTGCAACTTGTTATTGCAAGATTATTATGAATATGACCATTTCACCGTAGTAAAATAATTTACTTTTATTTCTCACATTTGGGCTTGTTATATTTAAATATACTATAGTTGGGGAGGGCTATATAGAAAACCCTATATATATATAGAAAACCCTAGAAAACTCAACTTCTATAGTTGGGGAGGGCTATATAGAAAACCCTAGAAAACCCAACTTCCCGACATTTTTTTTTTTGAAAAAAATAATACATGTAATATACATGTTTTTAAGAGTTTTGGGCCAAAAAAATCAAAAAAGAGCCGAAGGAATGATTTAAAAAAAAAAATTCAGCAATTTCTGTCTTTTGTGCCTAACACATGTTAGGCAACCGGATATTGCTGAAATTTGTTTATTTTTTTTAAAAAAATACCTTCGGCGCTTTTTTGTTTTTTTTGGCCCAAAACACTTTAAAACATGTATATTACATGTGTTATTTTTTTTCAAAAAAAAAATGTCGGGAGGTTGGGTAAAAATGGGGGGAGATTTGAGTTTCCAGAGTTTTCTAAAAATTTAAGGGTTTTCTGTCTAGCCTTCCCTTACTATAGTTTATGGTGGAGTTATGGTATACAATTCTAAGTTTATATTTATTTACTGATTTATATAGTTAATCTTTCTTTTAATATGGTAATAATGTATCTCTTTTTTGTAGATAAGTTAGTAAAATAGTTGTTTTGAGGTTTTGTGAGATGGCTTGCAAATGATCTCATCGACCTTACTTATACTCGTAACCTTAACTAATCAATGATCCATTCAAAACAAATATCCATTATATTTACAAGTATTATGTAGAGATATTCATGAATATATATAGGATTAGGTTCATTCGTGAACAACCCTTATTGATTATCAATACATAAGTGTAAATCAATTGCTAGGATTTGATGATTTAAATCAATGGCTAGGATTTTTTCACTAAGTTCACAAATACACTAGTGTTCATTCTAGAACTATGTATATATATATAGGGGAATGTTCATTTGAGAAGAAAATTTAATTGAGAATAAAAAGAACAAAGGGTAATTTTGTAAAAAATTAAATAGTTTTTTCAATTATCTCACTTATTATCATTTTTTACTAATTAATTAGTCATAAAGACTAGTATCCTCCACATTAACTTCTTTTGCCTACACATATCAAAAGTTATCTTACATATTTCGAAATTCATCCTACACATTGAAATTTATCCTACACAACTCGTAATTTATCCTACACTTTAAATTATTTTATTTTCTTTTTTTGAATATATATATATTTTGAAGATAAGTTACAAAAAAAAATTATGTAGTTAGCTATTAAATAGGAAGACTACAAATTAATGAACTATGTAGATTTAACAATGTACCCTTATGGTAACATTAAATACTTATATTAAATGAAGTAAAATAAAACATTATTATTGGTTGAAATTTCTTCTTTTTTTCTTCTTACAAAAAATTTCTTCTCATTTGAAATTTCCACTATATATAGTGTGAGGTTCATTGGGAAAGACTAAAAAAGTGGGGAACCAGGGGACACTCTTAACAATTTAGCTTAACATGTTAAAAATTATTTTTTTTAAAATTTTTTTCAGTGCTTTTCTTTGTATATACTTTTAGAAGCATTTTTAATAAAAACAACCAAAAACTAAAAAATATAAAAAGAGCAGTTAAAAAAAGGCTTAATTTTTTTTTTTTACAAAAATGATTTTTATTGGAATGCTTCTACCCATTTTTAAAAGGAAAAACGCTGAAAAAAATTTTAAAAATTGTTTTTTAAGATGTTTAGTTAATTTTATAAGATATATTTTTTTAAATTGTTTTTTAAACATTTTTTTATATTGTTTAGTTTTTTATATTAAGAATGTTTCTACATGTGTTTATAAGGAAAAGCGTATAATTTTTTTAGAAAAAAGTTGATTTTTAACATGTTAAGTTGAATTTTTAAAAGTGTTTCCCGGTTCTCCACTTTTTTAGTGTTCCCTAATATATATATATATATATATATATATAGAGAGAGAGAGAGGAAACAGAAATATTCGATATATTTGTATGGCACTTGATAATGATGCATCCAGACTATCTACAAAAGTCCACAATTTGAGCTTTGTGATATGAATTTAAACGGGTTCTAACATTTTTTCCATTCTCTTAAAATAATATTTAATAATTTTAAGATATTGAGAATCGATGAAAATTCAAGGCCTCTCGGCGAGTACGGAAGACTGCGGGGTATGGGGCGGGAGTTTGGGCGTGGGTAGGGGGAAAACGCCCAAGCCACCACCCCGGGTGGGCATGGGTTTCGGCGTGGCCCTTGGGGCATGGGTTTCAAGCCGGGCGTGGGGCGGTTTGGCCATCCTAGTTGGCTGAATATCATTGGCTCACCCGCCACGTCATAGCGGGCCATCCCAAAAGTTTTGAATTTTTAAATTCAAACCGTTGGCTTGGCCAAGCGGTCACCCCAACCGGTCACCCAAACCCCAACATCCCCTATAAATACCCCCAAACCCCAACCGGGTGGTCCATCCCAACCCCCACCGTGGTCCCAAAAATTCGACAAACCTCACCCGCTGCCCCAGCCGGTCACCACAAACCCAACATCCCACGAACCGGCTATGGCATCCTGGACCCACGACGAAGAACTTGCCCTAGTCACAAGCGTCGTTGACGCTATGAAGGGGCGGCAACCGGGCCAAACCAAATATTGGCCGGAAGCTTTCGCGGCCTACCGACTAAACGTCGGTAACGACCGCCACAACATGAACGCGTGCCAACATAAATGGCGCGAGCTACGTCCCAAGCTCGAGCGTTTCAAGGCTTACTACGAAGCCGTTCCCGGGGGCGAGTTAAGCCACGAGGACCGGGTGGCAGTGGCGAACATAGAGTTTCGCGGCAAGGAAAAAAAGGCGTTCGACAAGATCGACCTTTTTGAAATTTATTTAACGCTTTAGGTTTCTTATTTTGTAATTTTTAGGTTTATGTAATTTTATAAATATTAATGAAGTTGTATGTTTTTTTTTTATAAATGTTTGTGTGATTTTTTTAAATTTTGTATATTTTTTTTTATAAACTACCCTGCCACGCGGTGCACCCAACCCAAGCCCAACCCACGCCCCCACCATACCCCGCGGACACGTACCAGGCAGTGGGGGGGGGGGGGGGGGCTCCCATTCCACGTGTCAGCACCCGCCCCAACCCACGCCCAACCCAAGCCCCACCATACCCCGCAGTCGAATATTGGCCGCTAAAAAGTATAAACTGGACTGTTGCTCTTTTTTTTTGTTTGTGGCCACTCGCCAGTTTCCATACCCAACCCGCGTATTACAATACTTTGTTTTTACTTTGTTAATATACCTTTTTTTTTGAACGGCCAACATAAATTTATTAATCAAAACTAGCAAGGCGCTAGACACCAAAATTACAAGGTCAAGACACCATACAATACACCAACTGGAACAAAATTCAACCTATTTAAAACACGAAAAACTACTCCAATCTTCCCATGTCAAAGACGCTTCTTTCGACCTATTTTTGACCCAAAGAAACCCAAGCGATTTTACCACCTCCAACACTTTCGAAATTGTTGGTCTATCATTGTTATACATAACCTCATTACGTGTTTTCCATATACTCCAGACGACGATAAGGACTAGCGCGTGTAAAGCCTTTTTTCTTTTCCTCGAACCCGAGCTAAAACCATGCAGCTCCAATAAATCTTTAAAATCAAAAGCTAATATGGGAGGTAGTTTACACCAGATAGCTATATTTTGCCATACCGTTTGCGCAAAATGGCATGAAACAAAAATATGTTCACAAGACTCCTCATATTCACCACAAAATAAGCATGATAAATCTGGAACACTTACTCGTCTCGAAGCCAAAGCCGATCTTGTTGGCAGTCTCTCGTTCATAGCCCTCCACGCCACAATACTAACTTTCTTAGGCACCCAATTATTCCAAACAAACAACCGAACAGGCCTCACTCTATTAAACGAGTTAAGAATGGCTTTTATGCTTGAAACAGAAAACGTACCAGATTGATCCAGCTTCCATTCACACCTATCTTGCCCAGCCGAGAGTGTTACAGCCCCTAACAGACCCGTTAACATCAATATTTCATGCTGTTCACTAGTATCGAGGTCGGATCTGCCCCAATCCCATTGAAAATTCTGCCCAGTATCGCTGCAAATTATTCGATCAGCCACACTACACAGTTTTGATCTATCTAATGAAAATAAACGAGGAAATATATGCTGCAAAGGTATTTCACTACACCAACAATCCAGCCAAAAATACGTGTCTGACCCGTTTGCCACTTTCATCTTTATTGCTTTTTTTAAATCCACCCCACATCTAAATAATAATTCTTGAACATTCACGATTTGCTTCCATGGCCCAGGACTTGAAATCTTCGCTGGAATTGCCGTCCACGACCTCGAGTTATGGTGAAGCGCCCAAATTATTCTTCTCCAAAGGCCCTCCTTTTCGGTTTTGAAACGCCACCACCACTTTGCTAGCATGGCAAGATTAGAATCTTTTAGGGATCCAAAGCCGAGGCCCCCGTACTCAATAGGGGCAATGGTCTTTTCCCACGCAACCCAATTCATTTTTGCTTTTTCTTCCGATCCTCCCCAGAAGAACACCCTCCTCACCTTTTCGAGATAATCTATCACTTGTACCGGGGCCTTATAGAGTGAGAAATAATACGTCGGTAATGAGTTCAACACTGACTTGAGAAGGGTAATTCTCCCACCATATGATAAGGTTTTTGCCTTCCAAATCGAAAGCCTATTTCTAAAGATATCCACCACCGGTTTCCAATTGCGAACTAGATTCATGTTAGCTCCTACTAACAACCCCAAGTGTTTGAAAGGGAACGAACCTTGTTTGCAATTAAGGAAAGCCGCCATGTTTTGCCCTTCCACTTCGCTCACCCCAATACCATATATGCTACACTTGGATAAATTTACCATGAGACCGGATGTTAGATAGAAACATCTAAGGATCCTTCGGAGATTCAAGACATTAGAATAAGACCACTCCCCAATGAACATAACGTCATCCGCATAGACTAAATGTGAGATGCTCACCCCGTCGTTGACACATCGTAGTCCATTAAAAAGCCCGATGGAAACGGCATTTTTCATAATGCCTGATAATGCTTCCATAGCGATAACAAAAAGGAAAGGGGATAGTGGATCTCCTTGTCTAAGGCCACGAGAACATTCGAATTCCATAGTCGGCGAACCATTTACTAGAACCGATGCTTTAGCCGAATATAAAGTAGCCATTATCCACTTACGCCAACGTTCCGGGAAATTCATTTGGGCCATAATTGAGTTAAGGAAAACCCAATTCACCGAATCATAAGCTTTATTAATATCTACTTTGAAAAACATTCCTTGCTTCTTTTTCTTTTTAAGCCACCCAAATAGCTCGTTAAGCATAAGTGGGCCATCCATTATGCTTCGCCCCGCCAAGAATGCCGTTTGCTCTTCGGAAATCAGTTTATCAATGACGCCTTTTAACCTATTCACCAAAACTTTAGAAATTACTTTATTTATCACCCCAATTAAGCTGATAGGCCGATAGTCTGAAGGACCATCCGGGTCCTTAACTTTCGGGATTAAGGCGATGAAAGAGGAAGTACAACATTTATTAAGAGATCCCTCCTCGTAGAATTTATCAAATAATCTTCTAAAATCGTCTTGAAGCTCCCCCCAACATTTCTTGATGAATTTAAAATTGAATTCATCCGGCCCCGGTGCCCGATCTCCCGCGCATTCCCAAATTGCATTCTTTATCTCCACTATGGAAAAAGGAACTTCTAATGACTCTGCTTCCAATCCCGTTATGGAGGCTAAATTTGGACATATTATGCCCGGTCTTTGCATCATTGGTTCTTTGAATTGCTTAGAGAAAAAACTGTAGAAAGCCTCTTTAATTTCCACCGGATTAGATACCCATACCCCATCTATTCTGAGACCATTAACTCTATTATTACTAATATTTGAGTTAACGATCTGATGAAAAAATGCTGAATTTTCATCACCGTCTATAGCCCATCTCGCTCGCGATTTTTGTCTTGTGTCCATTTGCTTCAGTCTATCTCTTTCCGCCACATCGTTCCTACATACGGCCCTTTCGTGTAATTCTTCTTCCCCCAATGTTCGTTCTTCTGCCAGATTATCTAATTCCGCCACTCGCCTCTTTTTTTCCACATACACTCCTTCCATTCTGTCCCTTTCCTCCTTTAACCATATTTTGATTTTATTCTTCAACCACCTCAATTTTATTGCCAACGCAAGATCTCCAGGGCCAAAAAATAGAAGGTTCTACACGATTGTAAAACAAAATCTGTGAAGCCAGGATATTCAAACCATGAATTGAAGAATCTGAATGGAATATGGCCATAATCCGTTTGTACTGTGGATAAAATAATAGGCCGATGATCCGACGCGTCTCTGTCTAGCGCCATTAATGAAGCGGCAGGCCAACGTTCCATAAAACCAAGGCATACCAAGAACCGGTCTAGTTTGCTAAGCTTATCCCCTCTATCCGATATGTAAGTGAATTTTCCGCCACCCATATTATATTCATGAAGCCCCGCTGCTAAAATAAAGTGATTAAAGCACTCGGCATTAGAGTTATTAAATTCTGAATTACATCTTTCCGACGCGTCTCTCACCTCGTTGAAGTCACCCATTAGAACCCAAAGACCCTGAACCGCATTTATAACTGCTATTATATCGTACCATAAACTCCTTCTAAGTGCAGCGTCATTCGGGGCATATACATTCACTAGGTTTATCCGACATCCAGACTTTACCAGCATCCCAGATACTACAAGGAAATGTCGATTTTTTTATAATATTGTCACACGAGAACACAGTCGGGCACCAGAGACAAGCCAACCCTCCCGACCTCCCTTGGGATTCTACCACAGCCAATTCAAAAATCGATCTCCCTCAAAAATTGTTAAACATAAAACTTGAAGAATTTCCAAGCTTTGTCTCCTGAATTGAAAGAAAATGAATACCGTAGCTAGTTTTGATACCCCGTCCCAATCTGCCTTGCGGGAATCCCGCACTCCCCTGAGATTAATAGACAGGCAATTCATTGGAAACCCATGTTGACACCTTCAGCAACGATCAGATTCTCAGTTTGGACTGCAAATTGATCCAAATTTATACCCACCATAGATCCAACCATAGAGGTAACCTCTACTTCCTTAACAATTGCGTCTGTATTATCCATAGGACGAATCGACACCTGAGCTTCAGACGAAGACATACCTGAACCGTGTACAATAGGAGGATCCGGCGGCATCGGAGGGGGGATATTAGCCGACACTGGTTGCTCCGATACGCCATCATAAAAGTTTTCGGCTGGAACTGTATTCGTGGTAAGAGGTGTGTTAAGGTCAAAAGGATGAGACCCTGTATCAGAGCACGGACAGAACAATCTTGAAGGTGGGCCTTGCATTGACCCCGAGGAAGGTGGGCTACGGGTGTCCCTGACCCGTTTGCCTAAGGCTGCTGGAGTTGGGCCCACTTTTGGCCCAGTAGAGTTGGACTCCTGCCCATCTTCAATTGCACCACTGGGAGTTCTTACACCTGTTTCATTATTATCTTTGGAACCATGTGTTGTATTAGTATTCTTGGGACCACTAGTAGCCGCCATAAAGTTCCCATGCATCTCATGCAACTGATCAGCCTTGGGATTCGCCAATCGTTCATCTTCCAACAACTTGTCCCTCCCCACATTTTCCGACCGATCAGCCTCCCCAACCTTGGAAACTTCAACTTCCTCTTGCAGCTCCCCATGTGAACTATGTTTCAGATTCTGCGGGGATGACCGCCCAACTTCCGGCGCCACCTCTTCACTCATCTGGTCGGAATTAGCATCTTCATCTTGACGGATTTCCCCTTCCTCTGTATCATCAGACATGATTTCTTCATCATCAAATGATCCACAGCTCGAGTCATCCCCCGACTTAGCGTAATCAATTTCCGGTGACCAGAGGTCCGGAATTTCCGACACCCAAGCAACAATGCTCCTAGCTTTCCAGTTAATGATGATAGATTCACCTATCCTGGACCCATGTGATGTTAATATTCTGACCGACCCCAAGGAATTATCCGACTCTTGCCATGAGAACGTAGATGGCTGGATAATGTCACCAAACAAAGCCCCGATTCGATCATACAACACATTATCCCTTAGTTGTACTGGAACGCCAGTAATTTTAAGTAGAGCGAATCTATCTAACGGGAGAACCTCTCCATTCCAGAGCCGGAATTGTGAGAAAATCGATTCAAAAACTTTCCCGAATTCTTCCAAAGCACCTACCGCCATCTCCTTATTTTTTAGTGTGATTAGGACACTAAGTCCACCAATATACGAGAACCCATACTCCTTTAAGCCATTCTCATCGAGTATTCGGTTAATATTACCAAGAGATTTTACATCCTTTGCAACCCATAAATTGATCTACCATAACAGTGAAGTGGATAGGTGGATCCATTACCAACCACATCAATTGATTTTGTTCCTTGTTTATATCCTCCTCCATTCTCTTTGAACAAATCAGCGAAAGTCGCTCCATTGCGGACATACGCCTTACCTAGCGGTTCTCTGGTCTGATGGTTCTCCTTAGTAAATTGATGAGTTTTTGACGCATTGCACCTTGAGTTCTCCGGAACTGGTTCTTTTGGTCTCCAAGAATAAACAAACTTCTCATGATTCTTATTATACTTAGCTAAAGACACCTTCAGTTTTGTATCATAAATCTTCACCGTATTCATGGCAGCCAGCGTTTCATCTACATTAACCACCCCCACGTATCGCACAAAACCAAACCACTTACCCCTGGCATCCTTTTTCCGAGCTACATACGAGTCCGATACGAATCCATGTGGTTGAAAAGCCCTCCAGAGTAATGTCTTTGTTACATGCTCAGGAAGGTTTTGCACTAAGAACGTCCACTCCACTCCATCTCCTCTACTTTTACGGTTCTTCCGGTATTGAGCTTCCGACAAAGGTATCCCACTGCCGTCGTCATCGCCCTCCCAGTGTCCCTCCATATTAACAAATAATAACTTAAATCATTAGGTTACAACCTTGTTTACTTTAAAGGACTTTGAGTATTATATGCTAAGACCCGGCACTAAATTCCGACGAAACCAAACAAGGGAAAACCGAACCCGGCCAGCGAATGGAAGAATCAGGAAATCGAGTTAGAGAGGAAGGTCGAACCAAGAAGCCGGTGACCTCACACGCTAACCCAACGGCCTCCTCTTCGTCGAGCCTCCGGCGAACGGAAAACGGGGGGTGGGGGAAGGGGGAGAGGCGATCTATTTCTCACTGTTTTTTGGTAGGCAACTTGGTGTTGAGCATGTAACCGAACCCGGCCAGCGAATGGAAGAATCAGAAAATCGAGTTAGAGAGGAAGGTCGAACCAAGAAGCCGGTGACCTCACACGCTAACCCAACGGCCTCCTCTTCGTCGAGCCTCCGGCGAACGGAAAACGGGGGTGGGGAAGGGGGAGAGACAGAGGCTAATGACAAACCTAATTCTTCTGCCATTTGTTAATATACCTGAACCTGATTCTATACCTGGAACCAAGTATGAAATATAAACCCGAAATGTGCACCTATATTAGGCTTCCTAAGTATATTAGGCCCAATTTTATAGGAAACTGCCTCTAGTAAAGACATTAGCGCACATGATTATGCACAATCCTTTGAACAAATATATACAAAGCATAGAATTGGTCTGCAATCTTCATTCCGAAATTTAAAAAATCACTTTGAAAACAAGAGCCCACAAGGGACTTGCATCGGTAACTTAATCCAATTTGAATGCTTTTATCTTGGACTAGTCGGCTTTATGTACACCACCTATTGTTTACCTTGCACAAGACGTATTTATGACACATGCCAACTAGCGCTATGGTTCACCAAAAGATTACTCGCAACCAGGCTTGGCAATTTTCAACACCACCTAAAACACAACATGAAAATATAAGGTTTTGGGTGTCACATCTAACCCTTTTAATAAACAAGGCGTGTTTAAGTTTCCTTCTTTAACCCTTTCAATTAAACAGATAGACCTGCTAATCCGTTTATCCCCATTTAACTCATTTGACACCTTACCAGCCTGATTAACATGCTTACAACTTGATTATTATCCGTCAACCAATTTGACACGTGGATTAATGATTAAATGAGTTGTGTTCAGTTATAGGTTAAAAGTGTGTGGAGGCCCAATTTGATATTTTTGACATAAATAAAAGTTTAGGTTGTATTCAGGTTGAACAATTCAACATGCCAACCCGAAACTAGTTAGTGTGCCAACCCGACATGATTGGCAACTCTACTCACAATATGATTGCTTCCCTCACCAATGTCAATATCCTCATCCTCTTCATGAACTTGAGCATTTGGCTTAATGTATAATATTTACCCCACAAGAATTATCACTTGTAGATGTATAGTTCTACTCATGCACATTCAATCTATATTAATCATTAGTTCAAAGGTAATAAAAGAGGATTCTAATTTCTCTCGTTTAGGCCTAACTTCACATGATCCTCACAATTTGCGACAAAGTTCTGATTGTAAGAATATAGTTTTTTAATCATACTGTATAAATGTTAATTACTTACAAAAAAAAAATTATTGAAAATTACGTGTAAAGGATAGGTTTAGGTTCTATTCACAAATGTTCAAAAGTTACTAAATATGTAATAAAAAAACATACAAATATTTTTTTTAATTGTAAGAGTACAAAAGTGTGATAAGACATAGAAATTGACATGCAGACATCATGTTTTGGACTTAGCCTTGATGTTTTAGGTTGTTTTGGCAAGAAAAACACCAAACATAACAATTTAAGACACAATGCAATGAATTCTAGGCTTAAAACTTTAAACACCATGCCAAGAACGTTAAGTAGTGTGTTTTAAATTTCATGCCTATAATACATAGTCTTGTGTTTTAAATTGTTATGTTAGGTGTTTTTCTTGCCAATTCAACTCAAAACATCATGCCTAAGTCCAAAATATGATGTCTACATATCAATCCTTATGTTGTCACATTTCTCACCAAAAAATGTCATTTTTACATGAACCTCACCCTATTTAATCATACTTAGAACATTAGTTACTAATCAATTTTGTCCCATTACAATCCGTTTTGACCCATCTGAGTCATTTTGACCCATTTTAAACTAACCAATTTTAACCCATTACAATCTCAGTAAATACGCTGAAAGTTTATAAATTTTAGTCTCATTGACCAATTTTGACCCATTACAATCTCACTAAATACGTAGAAACATGGAAGTTAATACTGAACTGCTGGAACGTTCTAGAAGCAAATGTGATGCTTCTGTTTCATGGGGCAGGAAAGCTACTACATATTGATACAGTTTGAAAGAAATGTTTCTTCTCTTTTCAAAGGGGTTATTTCTCAATTGCATGTGTAACAACACATTGGTTTGAAGGTCCTCATGTTTTATTGCTTTGCATCCTATTTTCCAGCTAAAATGCTATTAAAGCAGCAGCTACCACACACAGTCAAATTCCCAGTTGAGCCATGAAGTTGGCAAATTGCAGTCGATCAAATTCCAATCATGGGATATGCAGCTGGTAAAAAAGTCTAGTTGGATGTACCCTTTTGTATATCAATTCTTAGGTATTCAATTTCTCACCACTGATTTATAGTTTAGAGGTGGTAGGCTGGGCGGGTCAGATGGGTTGTGTAATGGGTCAAAAGAAATTTGAGTCAAGACAAGGTCATTATTAGTTTAGATTTAGGAGGAGGAGATGCGCTGGGTTGGGTTGGGTTGGGTTGGGTTGGGTTGATGTACTAACACCTATTGTCCTTTTGTAAGATATTTTATAGATTATGAATGTACATTACAGAAAGAAAAGATTTTGGTTGACTTATAACTTATTTTCTTTTTAGCTTATACTAGAATTTGGACCCATGCCACGCGTTGCAGCGACAACATCGTGTTTGTCAACTCATTACATGCGTAACGATGATGACATTAACGTGTGGTGCCCGTACATGACATTACACATTTTTGACTTTGTTACACACGTTACGTTTGTGACATTAATATCATTATACATAGATAATAAAAAGAGTATAATGTCTTGGATGTTGCAGTTTAAAATTGTAAAGATAATTTAGACAGCGGTGTAAAGTCGTAAAAGTAATTCAAGTATTAACGTGGTTAGATATAGATAAAAAGTATAATATTGTGTCACACGTTATGGTGTATAACCTTAAAAGTAATTTAGATAAAATGAGGTGTCATGTTATTAAGTAGACGGTCAATTTGTTCATAACCAAAAGTTACAGGTGAATGTGTAACTTACTTAAAGATGAGAATTAATAGTTTTCATGTCAAAAGTTTGACTATTAATCCTCGCGCGTTATTGCGGGTGTGAAGAGGTATGGTCCCAATTCCTTGCCTACATGGCAAGGACCACACCACCTTTTAGTCCTACATGGCGTCTGCATCAGCAAGCGAATCCAGAAGCTTCTGGAACACGTCAAGGTGGCACCAAAGATGCTCCTTCCGACATAAAGGACAATACGTGTCACCACCCATCGAGCGCCATGTAGACCTGCAGCAAATCAAGGAGTAGACCGACAATGGCGGTACGATGTTTCCAGCATGGACAAGTATAGGCGCGCCACGTGTACCACCACACTGACCACAACAGAGGAGACCAAGAGGATATTCCCCTTGGTCGGACAGCTGGCACCCTATACCAGCTGGCGAAGATGCTCCTCCCTCTCTCACCCTCCGGCTATAAAAAGGACCCTTCATCATCCAGGTTGAATTCATTCTACTCTCCACTCTCACACTCCTAACACACACTGTTTTATCTCCTCAGAACAAAACTTATTCTCACGCCGTAGCCCGGTTAAGAGGGAAACCCCCATATTCCCCTCTTAACGAGCTAACGGTGTTGCTGTTTTGCAGGACTTGCTGTTTGGCGAGCAACGAAGGAGACTGAACCCCACAAAAGAGACGAACCGGCTAGTTTCACCTCAGGTGTTAACTAGTGTTTCATCATTGGCGCCCACCGCAATTTTTGCAAACCTTTTTCATCTCCTTTTCGTTCAAAAAACTCTTCAAATGGCTGATACAAACCCTTCCCACCAGGTGGACGGAGAAGTTTCTCCTTTTCGTTCAAAAAACTCTTCAAACGTCCAAAGGGGCCAAAGGAACGAAATCATCCAAGAAGGACAAATGAACAACGATTTTCCTAGCATCTTTGGAAGTGCCTCCAGGGTTGTTAGCCAAAACACAACTGGAGCCACTTTCCAACCTCCTCCTAGGATCATCACCCAAACTACAAATGGAGCCACTTTCCAACCTCCGCCTGGAATAGTCCAACAAACACCCCCACCAGTGCAGACACTAAGCCATGGAGCTGGTCCCTCAGCTCCATCGGAACAAACACAACTGAACTTCTCTGCACTTTTGGGGTTACCTGAAGGAAAAACTCTGGCTTCCTGGTATGAATAAACCTCGTTTATACACAACTCAGCGCGCAACAAGCTTTACTCCAAGCACAAGCCAACCAATCCGCATTTGTTACCCCACCGCAAAGGTCTCTGAGTATGCACACAACTCAGCAGACCAATGCATGGAACTTGCGTCCAGAAAAGGGACCTGTGCCAAACATCAGAAAACCAAGTGCGCAGGACACACGCGACACTTACGGCGAAACGGAAAGCAACTACGTACAGTACTCTCACCCACCAAGGAAGCCAATACAAAGTCGTTTAGGTCCGCGCAACATAAACGACGAGCTTGATAACTATAAAGAGGAAGACGACGAGACGTACAAAGAAAGCACAGTGTTCAGCAGATTGCCACCAGAACATGAAGCATACAAACCTCACAAGCGCGCAGGTTATAACCCAAAGGCAGAGCATGATTACACCTTGAGCTATCGTCCGGACGACATGGCTGAAAATTCAAAGTTCATCAAAGAGATTGCCACAGCCGCTATCGACAAAACGAAACTACCACACAACGTGGGCAAATACAACGGCTTGACAGACCCAGATGATCACCTCCAAGTTTTTAACGGTGCCGGAGCAACAGGCGGATGGAATTTACCAACTTGGTGCCATCTCTTCGCTCAAACCTTCATCGGCACAGCGCACGTTTGGTTCGACAGCCTACCAGCAGGAATAATCAAGTAATGGATCGATTTTCGAGACAAGTTCCTCGCGCACTTCTCTCAATAGCGCATGCATACTAGAGATCCGGCAGACTGTCTGAATATATGGAGGAAGGACCACGAAAGCGTGGAATATTTCATTACGAGGTACAACAAAGAATGTTTGGAGATCGGCGATGTGGGCGAAAAGATGATGCGCGTGCATTTTATGAGGGCAGTAAAATGCGACGACTTGATCAAGCGAGTAAAGGGAAGAGATGGAGGCCCCAAAGATTGGGAAACCTTCATTGAGGCAGCAAAAACCATTGCGCAAACTGACAAGCAGTTGACCGGTGTTGACCACCGTCAGCGCGGATACAGCCATAATGACCGGCATAACAAAAAGGGCAGAGGCAAACCATGGAAAGCATCTGGTCACAGAGAAAGAAGCCCAGCAAAAGAGGATGCGCGTCATACAATCAATCAGATAGCCCACCGAAAAGAAGTAAAAAGAGAAAACAGAGACAAACAGTGGACACCCCTAACGAAAACCCCTTCGGAAGTCTTGTCAACTGAGAATCACCAGTTCAAGCCACCGCTACAAATGCGAAACAAGAGGGGCCAAGACCCAAATCTTTTCTGTGAGTTTCATAAAGACACAGGCCACTTAACCGACGACGGCTTCAGCCTTAAGTAGGAGATCGAAAGGGCCTTAAGAGACGGAAAGCTCACTCATCTGATAAAAGGAGGAAAGCGTGACTACCGCCAGATTCAAAGAAGAGAGGAAGGGCCAGATAACAAAAAAATCTGGAAATTAGAAACCCACATGGTTCAAGGGGGTCCACGAAAGCCAAGAAAAAATTATAACAAGCGCACGCAAGATGACTCATGGCGAGAAAGACAAGTTGTTTTCCCGGTAGTAAGAGGAGGTCCGAGAGAAAGAAGACCCATAGTTATATCCGGTGTAATTGGTCACTACCAAACCGATTACATTTTCATAGATCCAGGGAGCACTGCGGATATCATCCATGAACAATGTTTCAATCAGTTCGACCAAGAGGACAAAGCGCGCTTGGAACCGGTAGATTACCCACTGACTGGTTTCTGCAACGAAGCCGTTTTTCCTCTAGGCCAGATATCATTCCCAGTGCTGCTCTCAGACGGAAGAAATTCAAGAACGGAGGAGGTCACGTTCATGGTATTACCAGCGCATTCAAGGCATGACATCCTGTTGGGAAGAGAATCCCAAGGAGATTTCAGTATGATCTGCTCCGGGCCGCACTCAACCGTGGGATTCCCAACAGAAACAGGGGTAGCGCTGGTCTATGCAAGCAAGGAAGTCTTGGCAACAGACGAAATCAGGCCAGCAAAGGCAAGCAAATCTGTTCCACGCGTAGAGGCTGAAAAATGGGTGTTAAACAGTAAGTACCCAGAACAACCAATCACCTTGGGCCCCGCAATGTCTGATCTCACACGCGCGGCGCTAAAAAAGTTGCTATTTGAAAACATGGATGTGTTCGCCTGGACACCGGCTGACATGACCGGTGTGCCACGACACATAGCAGAGCACCGACTTAACGTCTCAGAAGCTGCCAAACCTGTAGTACACGGCAAACGTCATTTAGGAGACATAAAGCATGACGCCATGAAAGAACAAGTCACAGAGCTGTTGAATGCGGGCATCATCAGAGAAGTCTGGTATCAAACTTGGGTGGCGAGCCCCGTCATGGTTCAAAAAGGGAACGGCAGTTGGAGGATGTGTGTAGATTACAAGGATCTAAACAAGGCGTGCCCGCGCGACTGTTATGCCTTACCAGATATCGATGAGAAGATTGATTCGCTGGCAACATTCCGATGGAAATGTTTCCTCGACTGCTAAAAAGGGTACCACCAGGTACAGATGGCCGTGCAAGACGAGGACAAAACCGCATTCCGCACACCGACAGGGCTATACTGCTACACCAAGATGCCTTTCGGTCTAAAGAATGCAGGCGCGACCTATCAGAGACTGATGAATGAAACGTTCCATGATGCTATAGGCAAATACATTGAAGTGTATATGGATGACTTGGTCATCATGAGCAAAGAAGAGAACACGATGCTGATGAACATCCAAAAAACGTTCGACACACTGCGCGGAGTAAGTATCAAGCTAAACCCAGCGAAATGCTCTTTCGGCATGGAAGAGGTAAAATTCTTGGGCTTCATTGTCACAAAAGATGGTTTCAAAGTAAACCCTGAAAAGGTACAAGCAATCGAGAAAATGCCTTCACCATCAACTATCAAGGAGATGCAAAAAATGGCAGGACGGTTGGCAGCACTTAACCGCTTCCTGGCCAATCACGCAGCTAAATATTTCCCCTTTATCAAAACACTCCGCAACTGCATGAAGAAAAGCCAATTTCAGTGGACTCCGGAATCCGAGAGCGCATTCCGCGAGATGAAGGATTGCCTCATAAGATTTCCAACATTGACGGCACCAGTAAAAGGAAAACCTCTGGTGTTATATCTATCAGCATCTGACAAAGCAGTCGGGGCAGTTTTACTCGTCAATCGCCAAGGGGTATAAACACCGTTTTGCTATGTGTCCCGCACTCTGACGGACCCAGAAACCCGGTATGCCATAATGGAAAAACTAGTGCTAGCACTAATCCATGCATCAAGACGGTTGCGCAGATATTTCGCCAATCACGTCATTCATGTCTTAACAAATTACAACATCGGCAACATCCTTGCGAGACCCGAGATTTCTGGAAGATTAGCAAAGTGGGCGATAGAACTGGGAGGCCATAATGTGGTTTTCAGACCAAGACCAGCAATCAAGGGCCAGGTGTCAGCCGATTTCATGACAGAAGTACCTGATGACAAGGATCGGGAGTGCAAGGCATTGGAAAGAGCCGAAAGGCAACATTCAGAAGAACCGTGGCTACTGTACACAGACGGCGCGTCCAACGAGAACGGCGCAGGCGCAAGACTTAGACTAGTGAGTCCAGACAAACACGAATTTACGTATGCCATCCGGTTAGACTTCAAGAGCACGAATAACGAAGCCGAATACGAGGCCTTCCTTGCCGGTCTGAGGTTAGTGGTAAAAATGGGAGTCAAGCACATAGAGGCGCATGTAGACTCCATGTTAGTAGCTGGGCAGATTAACGGCCAATATGATGCCAAAGGAGATGTAATGGCGTTATACCTAGATCAAGCGAAAGCATTGCTGCAGAACTTCGGTTCTTATAAAGTGCACCACATCAATCGAAGTGAGAACAAACCAGCCGATGCACTGAGTAAGTTAGCATCTACAAGCTTCCAGCATTTGGCCAAGGATGTGCGCATCGAAGTCTTGAGCAACCCGTCGGTACCATTGAGGCAAGCGAATGTTATTCAGTTGGGAACGACGTCCTTGATGACCCCCATAATCATGTATCTTCAGTCCGGGATACTGCCAGAAAACAAGGCTGAGGCAAGGAAGATTCAATACAAAGCTGAACACTACCAGATGGCTGATGGAATCCTGTACCGGAAATCATACCTTGGGCCATTGTTGAGATGCGTCTATCCAGAAGACGCGAACTACTTGATCAGAGAGGTGCACGAGGGGATCTGCGGCATTTATGCAGGACCGCGAATGGTGGTAGCTAAAGTGATGAATGCCGGGTACTACTGGCCCGGAATGCATCTAGACGCAGTGAAGGTTCTGAGGAAATGTAGCGGGTGCTAGAGACACGCTCCCAAGACGATGCGCCCCAAGAATTAATTAGTCCCCGTAACAACGGCGTGGTCGTTTCAACAATGGGGCATAGATATGGTTGGCCCCTTCCCCGAAGCCCCGGGTGCGGTGAAATTCATTATAGTCGCGGTTGACTACTTCACAAAATGGGTAGAGGCGAAGGATTTGGCGTCAACCACATCTACCGTAGTACGGCGTTTCATTTGGGAACAGATAATCTACAGATTCGGGTTACCCCTGAGAATTATCACCGATAATGGTACGAATTTTGCTGCAGAAGACCTTCAGCGATGGTTTAAAGAGCTACACATAGAACACACCTTCTCCTCGGTTGCGCACCCGCAGGGGAATGGTTAAGTAGAAGCCGTAAACAAAAGCATCGTAGACGGCATCAAAGCAAGACTGGGAGAGCAAAGAAGAGGCTGGGTCGATGAATTGCCCAGCATCTTGTGAGCCCATAGAACGATGCCCAAAACAAGCAACGGAGAAACACCATTCAGCTTAGTCTATGGGTCCGAGGCCGTGATACCAGCGGAAATCGGGCTGCCATCACCAAGAATGCTCTCCATGAACATGATCAACAACGAAGAAGAAAGGAGGTTAGACCTTGACCTCGTAGAAGAAAGGAGAGAGATGGCGGCAATAAATGAAGCAAAATACAAAACAAAGCTGGAAAAGTATTACAACTCCAAGGTCCGAATCTGCACCTTCAACCTGGGAGATTATGTCCCGAGGGACAATAAGGCATCTAATGCCGAAAAACCCGGAAAATTAGCTCCCTAGTGGGAGGGACCTTACGTTGTAGATACAGTACTTGGGAAAAGGGCATACAAGCTACGCACCCTGGAGGACAAAGAAATCCCAAGAACCTGGAATGCTCAACAGTTAAGAAGATGTTATATGTAAACAACCAAAGTTCCCTTTATGTACTTGAAACGGCTGCGCGCCAACACATTTTCGCACTAATACAAGAAGTGTTTGGCAATCCTTTTTCATGTGAATTTCTTGTCACAACTGCATATATTACTTCGGGCTTACACGAAAACATCAACGGCTCGACCATAGGAAACGTTGTAGACCTCCAAGGCCTATCACAAACAAATGCACAGTCGGGTCAAAAACACAACTAAAGCCTAAAAAATGCCAAATAAATACTTCGTGCCTACATAAACACGAAAGCATCGAACGCAGGGTAAACAAACATTGTAAAGACCCCCAAAGCTGAACACAGCTGGGTCCACACAATAACCTGCAACTCGATCACTTCGTATTCACGAACCAACCTGCGCACACAAACGACAGAATAAACGTTGTAACATAACATAACCTATCAGCACCATCATTCATTCGTGATACCTGAATCATAGTAATTACACATGCACATATTGTAACGATAAACAAAATTCACAAGAAAAAAACGTGCATATTAAACATTAAATGTATCAACGAAAACATAAAGTGAATTGTTCAGGAAATTGTCAAGTTGATTACAGGACCATCAAGGCCCATACACGGCATGCAAGCCGGATCCCTTCATTCCGGATGACTGGAACCAGCACCCCCAGTCGCGTGATCTTCATCTCCAAGAGCTTTTTTCAGTAAGGCAACACCATCAGGCTTCCGAGCCAATTTTTGGGCAGCTTTAACAACACCAAATTCTAAGGACGCGAACTCTTGTCGTTTTGCGGTGTAAGCAGCACCACAATCCTCCTTATATAACTCGAAGTGATAGTCCTTCTCATTGTTGACAGCCGCAGCTCTACCCTCACTGTAACCATCCTTCCGCCCGCTATTGTACCCTGCTTGACCCAACTCAAACATGTAGTTGGCGAGTTCATGGGATTTCACTATACGACCAGCAATCTACGGGAAACACACAGCAATATAAGTAGAGTAACTACTGCAAACCGAAAGCGAACATAAACAAAGGAAGTTACCAGAGGTACAGCACGCGATAGCAACCACTTGCAATCTCCGGATATCTCTTCAGTAAGGAGTTCAGAGGCTTTACACTCAGCAAACTTTTTCTCAACAAACTCTTCCAACGCAGCTATACGCTCAACATACGCTGCCTCCCTTTTCTCAAACGCAACACGTGCTTGTTCAACTTCTTCACCTATTTTACGCTTCTCAGCAGACATCCGCACAATCGCATCACGTTGAGACTGCAACTCCTTGTTGGTACGTTCACGGCAGCCTCCCAATCTTTCTGTATCTGCGAATTAGCCTGTTTTTCTGCAGCAAGCTTGTTCTCCGCATCCGAAACCCTCCACATTAAACCTTTCTTCTCAACATTAAACTTCTCCCTCTCCTCAGCAAACGTTTTCTTCTCATTTTCAAACTCAAGTGTGTCCTCCTCCATCAGCTTCCACTCACGAACAATCTCCTGAGAGGTGGACAAAAAGTTGACCCCGACACGAACGTGATTGTCTAATAGCTCTAACCGGCGACGCCTCTTCTGAAATAACCTCTCAGCTGGGGGGAGAGACAAAGAGAAGAACTCATGGCAGTTTTCAAGCGGATTCATCCGGGAGCCGTGGGTCAGATTCCAGCGAGGAGCATGTGGCAAATCATCACACGCTGGGTTTTGAGTATCCCAAGACCCACCTTGAACATGCTCAAACTCAGGACTCCGAACCACTCCGAGAGTTGCACCGCCACCACCACCTGGTGGACGCTTGGTATATATGGTTTGGTGAGGAGCGGTCTCACTTGACTCCACCCGGATTTCAATACCCTTACCACGATCAACACCACCAGCGCTACCCGTATCACCACCACCTTCCCCAACTTGCTCAACATTTACATCATCTTCTTTCCTCTTCTCACCAAGAACATCACGAGGAGGGGACAACTCAAATGTTCTCGACGGCGGAGAGGCAGGAGGAGTAATTTTTGAAATATCAATTTTGTGTGAAGTCTTGGCTGGCTTGGCACCTGCTCCAAAACGAGCAAGACATTTAGAGAAAAGAAGGGAACAAAAGCAACCAGAGAAGACAAATGGGAAAACTGATAAAACGAGTACCAGAAGCGTCAAATATTTTCTCCAACAAATTCCCATGTCTCTCAGTAAAAACACCCATGTCAACCTCCGATTCTGAGGGAGCAGAAGGAGCCTCCTTCTGGAGTTTAGCCTTCTTTGACCCAAGCATAGCAGCAGCCTGCTCGTCAAGCTTCCGCTTCTTATCTTCCAGAGCCTTCTTCTTCATCATCTCTGTCAAAGTAGCTCGGTCTTTAGGATCAGACCCACGATGTTTCTCTCCGGTCCCTAAACCGGACAATGTATCAGAAACTACAACGTAATCTAGGACAGGAAGAGTAGAAGGTCGCTTACGAGGAGTCTCAGTGGCGTGTTCCTCGGTCGCCTTCTCCTTCCCCTCGGGCTTGTCAGCTTTTGATTTTTTCCTTGTTTCCAACTGATCAGCAGTCTCAACCGGAATTTCCACATCATCATCAATGGGTTCATTAACAGGCTCACGCGCAACCCCCTGTGCTGGACCTGCACGCGGGGAATGAGAAGTTAGGCCTTTACAAGATCTGTCAGATCCATCACTCGAAAGAACAACAACTTCCTCCCGAGTAGGTTTAATAACATCATCATCATCATCCTCACTATCTTCACCTAAAACAGTGTTGGCATAAGCGGTAAAACTCTCGTTGGTCGGATGCAAGAAACGATCACGAATCTGATCCAACCACGTCGGTTTCCCATCCTCCTGAACCGCCTCAACCATCGCTCCACCGGCCTTCGGGTCAAGAGCATTCAGTAAACTATACCCAACTGTAACAATGCAAAGGCATAAATAAGAACACAACGAAATCAGAAGAGTATACACAAGATCACAAAACAATAAAACTACTTACGTTTGCCTTGGTAACCATAAACCGGGACACCCAAAGCACGCTTCGGGACCCACAACATACTCATACCAGCACCTACCAACGCCATTTCCTCAAGCTGAGAAATTGCAGTAGCTTTGTGAGTCACTTTCTTGTACCATGCCTGTTCAGCAAAATCCGCAACCACATTCACCTTAGGGATCCCCTCACTCCCTGCCCGATAATGCATATCCACCGGGATAACACCACGGCGAATATAGAAGAACCTTTGCTTCCAATCATGCAAGCTTTTCAAAGGAGTAGAACAACAGGGGATAACACCACTGGTCCTGGAGTTAAAAGAGTAGAAACCGCTGGTGTAAGTCACGGTGTAAAACACATTAAACATTTCAAAAGTAGGATCCACACGGTTGGCTCTACATATGAACTCAAAGTGGGTGACACGGGGAAGCCCAATAGCGTTGATTTGCGAAATATGGAGTCCATAATTCCTCAACACCTCAGCAGTAAACTTGGTCATCGGAAGTCTGAAGTTACCATCCCGGAAAAAAAAGTAGCGTACAATGTAATGTAGCCAGGAGGTGCGTCCATGGCAGTAGAACCCGGAGTTGGAAACTGAGCACCCCATTCAGGAAGGAAACCCATCTCCCTCACCAAATTCTGGAACTCCTCCTCTTTCCAATTTATAGTTGCCTGGTCAGGACCCGGAGGATTCTTACACTTGTTCCTCCTTTTCTTTGATGAAGGATTTGCCCCAGACATATCGAAAGAAGATAAGAAAGATAGTACGAACGAACTCAAGGAAAAAGGGGGGGGGGGAAGCAAGATAAAGGAATGGGAGAGAACTCCGGAGTTCAAAATTTTGAAAAGTGGAAGAAATATAGGAAACCGACGTGTATTTATACCCATCGCATTTAATGCGATGGGTAGTGGGCCGTCAGGAAGTCAGAAGGTCACCCAATGGCGAGAAGACACGTCAGCAGAAAGAGAAACCGTCACCTCTTTTTCTGGGAGCGTGGGCGGCACACATCTGACAAAGCGACGAAAAGTAACTGACACCACTGAAAAGGCGACTGTTCACCTCAGACAAGACAGAGACATCAGACGGTCACATCAATTCTCTTTGTCCCAAGTACAGAAACTTCCTCCGGAAGGAAACACCAATACGCCATGCGCTATGCGTCCACTTGGCTCAACTCTACAAGTTACCAATATGCCATGCGTCCACTTGGCTCAACTCTACAAAGTTACCAATGCGCCATGCGTCCAGTTGGCTCAACTTTACAAAGTTACCAATACGCCATGCGCCACGCGTCCAGTTGGTTCAACTTTGCGAAGTTATCAGCACGACACGCGCGATGCTACTATTACAGGAAACCGTACAAAATAACATGTATTCCAACAACAACTTCCCTTATAAGTCCAGAATCCCTCCTAGACGATCAACTCAACTAGAAGGCACACTGGACTGGGGGGACTTGAAGAGGTATGGTCCCAATTCCTTGCCTACATGGCAAGGACCACACCACCTTTTAGTACTACATGGCGTCTGCATCAGCAAGCGAATCCAGAAGCTTCTAGAAGCTTCTGGAACACGTCAAGGTGGCACCAAAGATGCTCCTTCCGACATAAAGGACAATACATGTCACCACCCATCGAGCGCCATGTAGACCTGCAGCAAATCAAGGAGCAGACCGACAATGGCGGTACGATGTTTCCAGCATGGACAAGTATAGGCGCGCCACGTGTACCACCACACTGACCACATCAGAGGAGACCAAGAGGATATTCCCCTTGGTTGGACAGCTGGCGCCCTATACCAGCTGGCGAAGATGCTCCTCCCTCTCTCACCCTCCGGCTATAAAAAGGACCCTTCATCATCCAGGTTGAATTCATTCTACTCTCCACTCTCACACTCCTAACACACACTGTTTTATCTCCTCAGAACAGAACTTATTTTCACGCCGGAGCCCGGTTAAGAGGGAAACCCCCATATTCCCCTCTTAACGAGCTAACGGTGTTGCTGTTTTGCAGGACTTGCTGTTTGGCGAGCAACGAAGGAGACTGAACCCCAGAAAAGAGACGAACCGGCTAGTTTCACCTCAGGTGTTAACTAGTGTTTCATCAGGGTGTGAACTCAATCGTTTTCAGTGTGAACTCAATCATTTTCGGGTGTGACTCGCGCGTTATTGCAGGTGTGAACTCAATCGTTTTCGGGTGTGAACTCAATCGTTTTTCAGTGTGCGTGTATAGTAAAAGAAATAGAAAACTAAAAACGATAAACGTTTTCAAATTTATTACAAAATGTTTAGCTGATTTGAATTAAAGTTAAATAAACAATGTACATCAACCAAAGCCTCATGTACAAAATCCTTTAAACAAAGAAACCTCTTAAGCACATGTTACTATACCATAATAAAATATATTAATTAATATTAATAGTTATATAATAATATAATATATAACAATAAAATAAAAAAGTAAGGAAAAAGAAAACAAAAGAAAAGGTGAGAATGTTGAAATGTGGATAGGGAGTTTGTAAAGTTAGCATAATTAACCCTTGTTCAATAAAATAAAAAAGTAAGGAAAAAGAAAACAAAAGAAAAGGTGAGAATGTTGAAATGTGGATAGGGAGTTTGTAAAGTTAGCATAATTAACCCTTGTTCAAAAGAGTTATAAATGCAGTGAAAGGGTATGAAAAAAAACTGCATAAGGGGATTCAAACCCGGGAAGAAACCGAGAAGACCACATGCGTCAGCCACCTGATCCAACCATTTTATGGTTGATAGAATTGCTTGCTTTCAGTGGCTAATATAAACAAACAAATGTTGGTGGCTTTTGATAGGACAGCCACCGACATTTGTTTTTAAGATTATATAATTTTTTTGACCCACGGGGCCAGAAAAAACCAAATTTTGATTCGAACTGAATTTGAGTAATCGATTCAAATTCCGAATATTTGAATCAGGCTCTACTATCTGAACCGAATTCCAAAATTGTATTTGGGTTGGTTTTTCCCGGTACAGGTCGAAACTGGTCGGGTTGAGGTGATACAGAAATAAATTTTCTGCCCCTTTCTAAATGGTTAGATTGGAGTTCTGTTTCTCTTTCAATTTTTATAGTTTTTAATGGACATGGATCAACAACCAATAATTCTTTAGTTATAACATTTATAACCGAAATCTGAAACACAGACAACCAGTGCATCATATATTTTGAGATTTAATTCAACAAAACTGGGTCTGTAATGTTCAAACCAGAATGAATATCATAAACATTAGAGTTTAAACAAACGCCTAATTTGATGCATGAATATCATCCAGGCACAAAAAGTCGTGTTGTTCTCGGGTACATGTGTCTACACGATTTTCTGTTTCGTGTCAATCCATTTAACACCCTGAACGTAAGTGAATTTTCTTATTTTCCACTAAAGATTCTGTTTACCCTTATTAAGAACCTATAAACTCGTTTGTCATATGAACGAGTGTAAAATCAATTCGTAAATCTCTAGTAACATACATACATATAACTACATCAATATTACCAGACATATCATTTAACATGATGCAAATAAAGAAGATAATCAGTAAACAATACACGCAAATTTATGGTGAGCTGTGACATACAGTAGAATAGATACCATCGGCCAATTCTAATATCTCCACTTTTTAACAATCTGCATTCGTCCCGGTGACCATCCCATCAAAGATACTAATCTCACTATACTAATCTTAGCATAATCCTTCTATCTACAACTAAGTTTTTTGGTCAATTTAATCTTCTTAAACCCTTTGGTTTTCTTCTCCTCCACCTTCTTAACAGGTGCAGGGCCTGCCATTTGTCACGATGAAGAATCCTAATAGTCTGTATTTTACAAACAAGTGTTAGTGTTAATAAGATTTAATGGGGTCAACAAATGAGCTTATTATTTCTTTATTTGTTTTTTATTACCACAAATGAGCTTATTAGCATCTGAAGCCGTCAAAAATCGAAGTGTGGCCTTGATGAAGAATCCTTGAACCAAATGGAAACTAGCAATGCGCCTGCCAAAAGATAAAACGGGAGCATGATCGATTTGTACTTTCAAAACCATAGAATTTAAATTCACTTATCATTTCATGTTAAGGAATTCCCTATGTCTTTAGATTCCAATATGTTATTCTTATTTGACACAAATCTTAATTACATATCAATGTTATTGATTATGACGGAACTTCATGAGTATTTTGCAATAGCTTAACTAATTCCATTTAAATAATCAGTCTCGGTAACTGTATTTGAATTTAAAGTTAAGAGACCGTTTCGTAGTAATATGTACATCAGTCTATATATTTTATAGGACATTTTGTTACAGTTTCCTTTGAATAATTTCCTAAATATTTTTTAATAAAGTTTATACTTAATTACTGAAAATAACATATTGTGGTTCAATTAAAAAAATGGGAAAATTACAAAAATGACCATTGACCAAAACCACTTTCGAATTTGGCCACCTCACACGTCCTTGGAGCGGCGCATCATGCGCGGGATGCGTCCGTATGCAGACTTCTGCAGCATCCAATAAGAAATGGATATGTGGCGATCCAGTGGGCCCATACGCATTGAGAATAGGGATGTAGACACATCCAATAAGTTGCATCATCCAATAAGAAATGTGCAGTGTTCACTTTCATCTTTTCAGAGATATGAACATCCGAAAAAAACCATTACTCTCTTTCCTCTTTCTACTCAAAATCAAAACCAAAAAAATAGAAGAGGGTTGAAAGGTGTATTAGTGATCAATCTTATTTCATCACCACCTATGAAGGCCAACACAACCATCCAGTTCCTCTTAATTCTCCACCTCTAATTACCTCATGTAATAATTACATCACCAATAATTACTTAAAGCAACACTTGCTTGAGGACGCATGAATCGCCGGACCATTTACCCATCATTGCAACTCGCCAGAGATGGAGCCGGAGGTGTCTGCAACTCGCAGGAGACGGAGTCGGAGGCATCTACAACTCGCCGTAGATGACTACAACTTCCAGACGCATCCCGACACTTCCAGACGCATCATCAGTGAAGGGATTTCCAAAGACACATCCCGTGGACTTCCAGACGCATCCCGCGCATGATGCGCCGCTCCAAGGATGCATGAGGTGGGCACATTCGAAAGTGGTGTTGGTCAATGGCCATTTTCATAATTTTCCTTAAAAAAATTAACTGTTAACCCATTTTCATGGTTTTAAATTTAGGTTGCGAGATCGGATTAAACTACCCGCAACCAAGGATGGTAACTTTCATCACGACCGACCTGAAATACAACACGAAAATAATAAGATTTTTGGGCGTTACATCTAACCCTTTTAATAAGGGCCGGTTGTGTTCAGGTTGACACGTTTAACCCTTTTAATTAAACAGGTTGCCCAACCAACGTATTTAATTACACAAATTGACTCATTAGCACTTTTATATCCATTTTACATCTCACAAACCCAATTAACAACTTGATTACTACATGTTAACCCATTTTACACGTTTAGATAAATGGGCCATCTTCAGATTACATAATTTAAATCTATGTGTTTTAGGTTTGACTTGGTCATGTCCAGGTTGAAAAAAAACTCAAATTGCCAACCTGAAACTAGTCAAGATGCCAACCCGACATGATTGACACCCTACTCACAACATGACTACTTCCCTCACCAATGTTAATATCTGCCTGTTTATCTCACTTCGGGATGACATAGGATTAAGTACAAGATCAAGCTTATTAGTTTTACCAAAACCTGCAACTATTAGAAAGTAAATTCCAAAATCTATAAGCTTATTGCAATTAATCGCTTCAACTCAAGTATTGAACATATTCAACTTGAGCATTTGGCTTGATGTATAACACTACTTCCACAAGAATTATAAGTGTCATGGTGCTACTAATACACATTATTCAATTCATATTATATAATGTTACAAATATTTCCCAATAACATTAATCGTCTCCAACCATATTTAGCAAACTCCTATAATGGAATCAATGTCAGTAATGATATTTGAACTCGAAGTTAAGACACTATTTGGTAGTGACACGTACATTAGTTTATATATTTTGTAAAATAACTTCTTAAATACATAATTAAATCAACTTTATACTGGCATGGTAGTTGAAAATATTTACTGATTTAAATTTATAACAACTAAATTTAAATACACATTTTAGAAAAATAACATTTATAGATGAATACAATCAACAATACTTGAGCTGCTGAATACAATAAATCGTATTAGGCCAAGATCAAGCTTCGGAAGTCAGACCATCTTCATCTTTTTAGTCGCTGGAATTAGTTAACCGTATTACAATTGAATGATCAAGAATCTTGTGCTTCAGTTGCGTGATTGTTTTAGCCCGCAAGGCGTAATTATATTCATAATTCACAAATATTTATTGTTCAGGGTTGCGGTATTACATTGTAACGCTTTCACAAATTTGTTTCCAAACCATGATCATGTATCCGGGTGCAAGGATTTAGACACATATAGGTAAGGGATTTGGGAGATGAGGGGCCAGTACTTGCCTTTTCCACTCCTACACTTTTTTCTTAATTCCTTGGAAGGATTGAACACTCTTAAACGTGAAAGTGAAGGGAGTAGTGTCTCTGGCAGATCTCTAACCTTCGGGCAGAACCCAATGTCAAGATGTTTAAGGCAGGTGAGGTGTTGCAGGCCCTCTGAAACTGATTCCAACTCCTTAAACTGCCATATACTTAGAGTAGTTAAAGACGATGGAAGCAGAAGAGATAATGATGAACCATTCATATCATTGTCTACCTTTGCAAATGAAATCACTCCATCAGAGTTTTCACCATATAAGTTTAGTGTAACAAGTGAGGTTGGGAAATTCTGCTGCCCCCACTCTGAACTAGTCTTCTTTAACCCCCCAATTGATAAATATCTTAAATTAGGAGGCCACAAACCACAGGGAAAGGAATCATCCAGACTTGGACAGTTACGTATCACCATTTGTTCCAAAGATGTGAGCCTTTGGAAATGCTCATGAGGAAATGACTTCAGATTCTCACATGCACAAATTTCAAGCTCTTTCAAACAAAGAAATGGAAGCACATCATTACCATCATCTGAAATGGATTCTATCTTATCACAAGAAGAAATGTATAAGTTGGTGAGATGAACTAAGCATCCTTTGGGTAACAACCTCATATTTGACAAACAAGAAATGCGAAGAGACCCAATGGTAAGATTCTTCAAAGTAAATGGGACGGTTTCCATTGCTGCACCACAGTAAGATATATCCAAGCTCTCAGTTCTGTTTGGATAATTGTAACTCTCTAGTCTTGGACAATTTGATATTCGAACATATGTAACAGATTTCATGCTAATCTCAAGTTGTGCCTCTTTCTCCCCGAATGATACCAAATTTGCACACCAATCTACTACCAAGTCTCGTAAACTCCCAAGAATCTCGCATGCTTGTGCGTCTGAATCCCATAAGTATGTGAGTTCTTCACACTTTGATATGCTGAGATATTCAACATCCCGAAGATGTTCTAGAACTTCTCCACATAGCACTGTAAGTCCTTTAATATTTCTCATTGTTAATATAGCAATTGCATAAGATACATTGACTAAGCTTCTTAACAACGCTAAAGAACATTCTTCTACATCTAAACGCATTAGTGACGGTATTAGGCCAATTTCCACTACCTCTAGCTTGGGACAATTTATTATAGATATATCACGAAGACAAGGAAACATTCCAACTTTGTCGCCGCCACTAATTGAACATTCCTCCCAGCCCTTCATATTTTTAAATGACAAAACTTCAAGTGATGGAAAAGCAACACCTTGATGAGGATTAGAAGGTCCAAGAAACTCTGAACCTAGACTCTTCAACCCGTACATGCCTCCAACATACAACTCTTGAAGTGACGGTAGATGTCCAAGTGTTGGTAAACATGTACAACTTCTACAATCACGTAATGTAAGTAGAGTCAAGCAAACAAACGAGGGATACTGGACCCAACTAGGAAACTTTGTTCCATTGTAGTACAAAATCCTGAGGGTTTTCAACTTCTCAAAGGGCCTTAACTCTTCTAGCACTTCATATTCAGTTATTTCATTCCGAGAACCGTCAAATATATCACTCCATTCCAGCCGCAAATCACAAATACCCTTCTTTTGTTGTAAGTTCGCCTCCTTTGCATTTACTGCATTGTTCACTTTGTGCAACCCTTCAATGGATAGTTGACCACGGAGATTCAAAAAGCCCTTCAGTTGGGATATTTTAAACTCACCGGATCCTCCAATAATGACTCTAGATAGAGTTTGTAAACCCGTCATCCCACCAATTCCTAGCGGCATCTTGTTCAATTCTCTAGTACGACTAATGTCTAGATGTCGTAGGTTTATTAACTTTACAATACTATTTGGCAAACTTGATAGTGCATTACAACCCGACAACAACAAGCTTTGTAGATTATGAAGGTCACCTACTTGTTCAGGTAAACATGTGATGCCAGTGTTGGAAAAATTGAGGTACCTCAAATGTTTGAGACTACCAATGGATTGTGGTACCTCATTGATTGAACAATTAGCTACGCTTAGCACCCTTAAGAATTTCTGTTGGGGAACTAGCTCTTTAGGAACTTTTTTGTTTGTGTAGGATACATTAACTGAAGCAGCTAAGAAAGTTCTTAAGTGTCTAGCGCTTTGTAATCCTTTGTACTTGTTGTATGTTTTATATTCATCATGGATAAAAGAAAGGTGGTGGGTCTTCTCCAAAGCTCCATGCTTGTCGTAAACATCCATTTTATCATCTAACAGAAGAAAGAACTCTCCTGCAATACTGGTTGCCATGTCATGTATGAGGTCGTGCATTGTATATCGTGATTTACCTCTGTTTGAATGCTGAAAAAACGACCTGGACACTAGCTCTTCAAAACACCCCCGACCAAAATTCTCCATTGACTTGTTTCTATCTGATACATACACAAAACCTTGAGCCATCCAAAGGAGTACTAGTTCATCCTTGTCAAATATGTAATCTTTCGGGAATAAGCAACAATACACAAACATTTGCTTCAAATGTGGTGAGAGATCATAGTAACTTAGCATTAGCGCAGGAAGGATCTCACTTCCATTATCTAAATCCCATATCTCACTTTCCAAGAGCTCCTCCCATTCTTCAACATTGAGTTTTGTTCTAAATACCCTCCCAAGAGTTTTCAATGCCAAAGGCAATCTACCACATTTCTTGACAATATCTTCACCATGCAGTTTCAATATTCTACTAATATTGAAGCTTTGTTTACCTGACGCATGCTGAGCAAATAAAGATAGAGCTTCTTCATCTGAAAAAAGCTTGAGAGAGTAAGATTGTACAGAGTCCATCACCGATGCAACCATAATCTTCCGTGTTGTCACTAGAATTTTACTACCAGGAGCCCCTACAGTAAACGGGCGTTGGAGGAGTTCCCAGTCGCTGTAAATTTCATTCCAGACGTCGTCCAGAACAAAGAGGAATCTTTTCTTTGATAGTTTTTCAGTAAGGGCAACTTGAAGCTGATTTAGAGTTTCAAATTTTTTGTCGTCCCCGCCAACATCTTTAAAAATGGCTTTGGTAATTGTAAATATATCCAAGTCATCAGAAACACAAACCCATGACATGAGTGCAAATTGATCCTTGACTTTCTTATCGTTGTACAAAAGTTGTGCAAGAGTGGTTTTGCCGATCCCACCCATGCCAACGATGGAGACCACATTTACGTTTTGACTACTTGAAGATTCTTTGTCTAGCAACATCCCCATCAATGCCTCTTTATCACCTTCCCGACCTACAATTTTGGATTCATCAACTAGTGAAGTTTCCTCCAACCGTCTACTTGGTCTATGTGGCCTTTCAATAGTATCATTCAAACCCAAAATATTTTTCTCCTGAACGAGGTCATGCAATTTGGCTGTGATCTCATCTAGCTTAGAACTCATCTTACGACCGTAGAATTTGGTTGGAATGAACTTTAATACCTTACTTGGGCTGTTGCTGTCTTCCAATCACAACAATGAATAAGACTCCATGTGCAGCTGTCTTCCATTATTGCTACCAATGTAATCCATTTTTTTGTGATTAATTCAAAAAAGTTCTACCTTTTTGGGTGGGTCTCTTTATGTAATATTACGTACCATCCATCTTTTACAAGCTTATTTTGTTCTACTGCATTTGTATTTAAATTCTTTTACTTGTTATAACTGTTGATTTAGCATTTGACAGCTTTTCTTTGAAGTTCGTTTCAATCAAAATCCGTTTTGACCCACTGGAATTTTATCTCTTTTTGAAAGGATAAAACGACCCGTATCTATATATACTATGACTCGTTTTGACCCACTGGAATTTTATCTCTTTTTATGTTCTGTTTTTCCAGACTCAACAACACACTGTTTTTGTTCATTTTTTATACTAAGATACAACCACACAAAACATTGTTGTTATGGGAAATAATTTTAGGGAGTTTGACAACATCCACGCACATAAACTAGTTTTAACACATATAACCCTAAACAGAAACAAAGAGAACCAGTTCATAACATATTTCACAATTCAATCCAACAAAATTGAATTTGTAATGTTCAAACAAGAACAGACAACTATACTGACACATGTATGATGAGATCAGTAATATTCAGGATCTTACACTTTCTGAATATGGATACAAAGCTTTTCAAACACCCAATCCAAAACATCCCTTATCTTGTAAAAAAATCAGATCCTGCTATACTATCGTCATGGGGAAGAATCTACTAAAAAGTGGATTTTGCCTAAGTAGCCTAAGAAGGATTGTGATAATGACATGTGACACTCCTAATAAGTAGGAATGAAGGGCATTTTGGTCCTTATAAATAGGAGTAAAAATGACATGTGGCACCCCTTTTGTTTTTTAAAAATACAACAAAAAAAATATAGTACAAAAAAATCTAGTACAAAAAAATTTAGCACAAAAAATCTAGTACAAAAAAATAATGCACAAAAAATGTAGTACAAAAATATATAGCACAAAAAAATATAGTACAAAAAAATATAGCTCAAAAAAATCTAGTACAAAAAAATATAGCACAAAAAAATTCAGGAAAAAATGTAGTACAAAAAAATCCAGCACAAAAAATTGAGAAAAAAAAAATTTAAGACAAAAAAAATCAGCAAAAAAAATTTAGCACAAAAATATAGTATAAAAATCCAGCACAAAAAAATGATATACAACATAGAAATACAACACATTTTAGTGGGTTTTTTTAGCCTTCATATTTTATATAGCAATATGGTACTCAAATTAAAGATAAAAAGACGCTCGATTTTACGGTGAAAATTTTATGAAAAAATAACGTCGTATTAAAAAGTTATGAGCGTTTAAAAAACGGTGGTGAAATATGCATGTGCATTGCATGTGGAGAGAGAAAATCCATAAATAAGATTTTCCCAAGATACCCTTGCACTCCTCCTTTCTCCTACACTTTCATCTTAACCATTGATTTAAAATATGAATGGTTAAGATTCCTTCTCATCCTACTTAGGCAAAATAAACTTTTTATTTGATCTTACCCCTTATCTTCATACATGCATAACAAAATAACAAAATTTACATTAAGACACTAATTGCACTATAATTTTATTTTTATCAAGTCTATGTTTAAACTCTGATTAAATTTTATATTATCAAATAAGAATTCACATATATATTTTTTTAATTTAAAAGATTCTAGAAGTCATTTTTTATTTTACCAGTTCAACCCATCGTGAATAAATATAGCCCGAATCGACCCATATATGTATGAATTGTTGGTAATCGAACATGCGAATCACAGGTTAGAATATAAAAGAATTGAGAATCAAGAATAATAACTTGCTTGTATTGAATGAAAAAGTGATGAATACAATTGACATACATGAACCCTATATATACTATACGAGTAGATGTGATTGTAGAGACATATCTCTTCACGAACGGTTGCGACTCTTGAACTTGCGGTTGAGATTGATCTTGAAGAGGTGCCTTGAAGAATCACGTCCCTTTTGTCTTGTTGTAGGCGTCGCACATGAAGGGGTGCGACTCTGGAGATGTCGCTTGATTAAGTTTGTAGGTTACAAACTTTCATCTTGTCGCTTCCGGTCCTCGCACTTACTAACTAATCTAATTACATCATAAACTAACTAACTACTAATTACAGAATGACCCCTATACCTATATTTAGTTTAAAAACACCAATACTCCCCCGTAAACTAAATATAGTTTAACAAAGGTCTTCAACTTGCTTGACTTGCAGTAGCATTGGTTCCTCTTCCAATGCAAGATTGGCTTCTTGTTGCGTGTCTTTCTCCTTTTCCTTCCACTTGGCGCAATGTGACAATCGTCACTTTTCCGTACATTCCGTACACTAGATGAACAGTAATTTGTGCTTTAATGATTGTACATGATCTAGTTTACCAGACAAATAAATTTCTGAATTCCATACAAGTGAATTCATGAACTTGTTATACTACAAGAATTACTTCATGATAGCGTTGCGTCAAAAATATTAGTAAACTCACCGGTAAGACACACTGTGTCAACAGAACTGTAGAAAGCAGTCAGACAATAAAATTGGAGCCTAGGTGTAGGTCCAACGACAAGAATACATTAAAACCCAAGAGTACATACAAGGGTTTAATTTATATACTCTCTGGAAGCAAAAATAAGCACTAAAAAGCACCCGAAACGCACTTTAAGTGCAGAATTTTATATAATTCAGCTATAATCAGCATTATGGCACTGAAATATTATGCAGAAATTACGTTTTATTATCCAGAATACTTCCCTAAGTGTTGGGAATTGAAAAGGATACAAAAAGGTACTTAAAAGACACTAAAAAGTGTAATTTAGCACTTTAACGAACCGGTGTCTAACCGAACAACCGGATAATACCCGGAACACAAAAATATTGCCAAGAACATTGTTTATACCTTTCTGAGCTAGTTAGGGTCCCCGAACACCCTAACACCCCTTATATTAAATAACACACATAGATATCCTAACTAAACCCTTAGATTTCAACTACTTTATAACTTGACCATTACACCACCCAACCCTTACCCCCCCCCCCCTCAAATGACGGTTACAAGGGGTGGACACCCCTTGTCCTCCTTTGATTATTTTATTGTTTATGTTGGATATCTAGATGACACTTTACATAATGGATAATGTGGAAGTATGGTTCTTAAATAAGCACTTAGGGTCTTCATCTTTCATTCACAAACACACCACTTTAGTGTTGGTGCACACATCTGTCGACTTCATCTTATATCGAGTCTTGAATTCGTTGCGGATCTGAACAAGAATGATGTCAAGTTCGCATGAATGTTCAAACGAAGTGAATGTTCAAACGAAGTGAATGTTCAAACGAAGTGGATGTTCAAACGAAGTGGATGTTCAAACGAAGTGGATGTTCAAACGAAGTGGAAGTTCAAACGAAGTGGTCACTTCATACGAACTGGGGTTTGTCCAGTTCGTATGAAGCTCAGACGACCTGGTCTCCCTATAAATAGGTCATGTTGTCATTTCATTTGTAACTTTTGCATTTCCGGTAGCGAAGCTCTGCCGAGGTATCTCCAGACCGTGTAACACTTTCATATCAATACAAGAGATAGTTAAACTACTTTTAAGTGTAAATCAAGCTGATTCAAAACCGAAACGTCTGTTTCCGCCTCTCGTTTTGGTCTAGAACACATCTGATCGACTCATATAGGTCGTTTCTCGATCCTACAAGTGGTATCAGAGCTCAGGAGGAAGAGTTCTACCGATTCAGCTTGTTTTTCATAAAAAATTCTGACTTCTTCTCATATTCTTCACATTTTTCAAAAATTAAACGAGTTTTACTGGATAAAATGGCTTGAGGTTGGAGTATATCGTGCGAAACAGTGTTTTAATCAATTTGTGAAAGTTTCAGATCTTAAAACAAAGTAAAACTTGATCAATTTTACGAATATTTGGTCAGTTCGTTTGAAAGTTTATACATCTCGTACGAACAGAACTTTAAACTCAGATCTACAGCGATTCAGTGGACGATATTGAACAAATTATACATCATTGTGTTCGGAATTCATAGTAGAACAATCCTTGAACTTATCAGATTCTAATTCAACCGAAAACGTGATCATATTTGGCAAAATAACATCAGATCGTTTGAACAATGGTTCAGTTCGTTTGAGACTTTGAATCACAGTTCGTCTGAGGTTGTTAGTCCGTCTGAGTTTACCTCGTTTGAACCTTAGATTGTTTAAATCTCAGGTCGTCTGAATCACAGTTCGTCTGAGGTTGTTAGTCCGTCTGAGTTTACCTCGTTTGAACCTTAGATCGTTTAAATCTCAGGTCGTCTGAATCACAGTTCGTCTGAGGTTGTTAGTCCGTTTGAAATCAGCAGATCTCAATTCATACGAAGGTTGTCAGTTCGTTTAAGGTTGATAGTCCGTTTGAAAGTTCATAGTTTTGTGTGATTCATCTAACAAGGTGTCAGTACATCGGGAATAAGAGATCATGTGGTTTATGTCGGTTTGCATGTGAATTGGTTTAATGAAGTTGTTGGCTTTGCATGTTATCTGATCAAATCGGTCCAATCAAGTTAATTAGTTATCTGAACTATCACGTGGTTCTAGTGAGGTTTAATCGTTTCAATTTGTGTGATCCAATGGGAATTGAGTAATATCAAATTGACAGCCCACTACATATTATCGATTAAGTGTGTCAACCCACTAGGTTGAACGGCCTAATCAGTTTTGAGTGAAACATAAATGATGACAGCTTAGTGGGTGTTTGGTCAAATTGTATTTTGTAAGGTCATTTAAACAGTTGTCGGCTTAGTGGGTGTTTGCATCAGGTTTGAAGTAAACTTCACAGTTGTCATGTTAGTGGAATTTAAGGTCAAATTAAATCATCTGATTGCATGTGATATAGTGAAATGTATATAAGCATTTAATAAGTGTCAGTTTGCATGCAAAGGATTAAAAAGATTGTCGGATATTAAATGTGAATGTGACGTTGACAAGTTGCATGTGTGAACCACTTTCATAAGATTGTTTGAGTTAGTTTGAGTTCACATGAATTGAATTTTTATACAAGTTTGATATTTGATCAGTTCACACAAAGTGAACTTTGTTTCACACAGTTTGAATTTGATCCCAGTTCACAAGAGGTGGTTCAGTCTGTTTGAATTCAAATTTGTTCCAGGTCGTGTGGTTTAGCTAGGTCATTGGAAAAGATCGTTTGAATTTGATCCGGGTCATAGCAGTCCGCACAGTGTGTCAACCTTCAGTTCGCACAGAAAATTCACCAATTCGAGTACCAGTCTTATTCTGTTAATTGATAAGTCTTTAAACTGATTGTGTTTTGTTTGTTTGCCGAGGTGATACAGGTGTGTTACGAGGAGAACCAGTTTGTTTGAAAGCTTGTTCGAGAAATTTTTCGATTCCGAATCATGGATACCGAGTTCTACAACGCGTTTGCAACACCGTCTGGTCCATCTACCATTGCTCAGAAAGAGAACAAGCACTTACGATGATGAATGCTGTGATGATGACAAAACAGAAAGCCATCAACTTTTACATCGAAGAGAGTGCTAAATGGAAGCAAGAGTTGGAGACAGAGAAGATTGAGAATGAGAGAATTAGACGTTTATTACAAAGTTATTCTAGTTCTGATTATCTCATTGATCGTATTTACCCAACTGTTGCAGGTATGGAAGTTTTTCAAGACGAGAAGCCAAAGGAAAAGAAAGATAGTGGTAAGAAACCGACTGTTAGCTATAACAAGTGTCCGCCTCCAATTTGGGAAGGGTATTCTCCTAGAAAACCAAACGAGGAGCAACTTGAAAAAGCAGTCAATATAAAGCTAAAAACCGACACAACTGACGTTTTACCAGATAACATTGATGTCACGTTTACTTCGTCTGATACTGATCATGAGTCTGAGTTAATCAAAAAGGTGGTCGATCAGGTGTTGGATACTGAAGAGGAGTCTGAGTCAAAGTCTGAGTCTGGAGGGTCAAATTCGTCAGTCAACAGTCAAAATTCGTCGGTTAAACGGTCTTACAGTAAAGAATTTTTATTATCAAAAGCAAATTTGGATGATGAAACATTTGAAGTTGCATACACTTTAAATGATTCTGACAAATTATACTCTGACAAAGAGTTTCCAATAAGAAGTGTTCGTTTTGATATGATCAAAAAGGTTTTCAAAATGACAGAAATTAATATTTCTAAAAGAAAAGATTTAAATCTTACTGAAAAACCTAAAAAGTACACTTCAAGAGTTCAACAACGTCAAAACAAGAAAAAAGGGTTACAATTCTGGTTCTGGTTTTCAAAAGAAAACTAACCAAAATCGTAGCTTCAAAAAGAAAGGCTTAGGTTTTATTCCACCTAAAAATTATAAAAATGATAAATATGTTCGAGATTTTAAATCAAAAATGACATATGTTGCAGGAAATAGTCATGAAGAAGAAGCAAAGAGCTCATTCTGGAGACAGTCAAATCAAGAGTTTCTTGCTGAAAAGAAAAAGAATGGAACTGAAGTTTGTCACTCAAAGGAAACTCGAATCTGTTACAAGTGCAATGAAGCTGGTCATATTGCATGGAACTGCCAGAAAAATGCCAAGTCAAAACAGGGAGTTTCTAACAAGTTGAAAGGAAAAGTTGTTGATAGTGAACCACCAACCGAAAAATTTAAAATTTTTGAAAACTCAACTTATGAGGTTGGTGAATGTTCTAAAAAGAATTTTTACAAAAAGAATGCAAAAGACAACCAAGTGTGGGTTGTTAAGAAAGACGATGAGAAAGTCGGCGATGAATCTGGTTCCACAAAGCCAGAAGAGCCACAGGTTGAGATGAAAATTTCAGTGAATGATGATGAGTTTCCATCACTGAAATTTGAAGAAGTTAAACAGAAAGTTGGTAAGGTTGATATCTCGAATCAGTTTTACAACGAGAAAACTAAGTTTGATGTCGAGAAAACATTTAATGGAAGTGTTAAGAAATTTTTTGGGAAAATGTTGAATGGGAAAGTAAAGGGGGTTATAGATTTTTATGCAACTAAAAAGGCAACTTACAACCCTACTGCGCAAGAACTAAAAGCCATCAAGTCTGAAAAGACTTGGATGGAAGTCTGTTTCCCTTGAAGTCTTAGGACTTTGCCGGAGATCCCAAGTTTGTAATCGTGGATCAGGAATCGGCATCTTTCTTGATAATTGTTTTTTGTGATTGAATTCTAAAAATGTTTAATTTTTACAGGATAAGTGTGAATTGCCGGAGCATCCAGGTTGGTAAGTGTGAAGCAGGAATCGGCATCTTGATTGGTAAAATGGTTTGTGTAGAGGTTTATTCCTACATAGACTTGTATGTTGTAAATATATTTTGCAAGAGGTACAGAGGTTGCATACATGCAAGTGGTAAATCAGGGACATTAAGTTGTACTTGATCTACTACAAGTAGTTAAAAGTAGACAATTTGATGAACCACACCCCTAATCTACAAGTGGTAAACTTAACAAAACTTATTTTCCGGAAAAATCATTTTGGTTAAAACAAACTTAAGTGTTTTGAAATCATAATGAGAAAATAGTTTTGTGAAAGGGGGAGTTCTGATTGTTTATGCCAAGTGGATGGCGATTTAAAGCGATTTGATATCGGTTGTCATTTTTTTTGTATAGTTTATTTTCAATTTTTCTAAATTGTGTTTGCATTTTAGGGGGAGTAAGAAATTTTAGAAAATACAAAAACATTTGAAAATTTGAAAAAGAAAAAAAACATGATAAAATGAAAAATGAGTTTTTTGTTGCATATAAGAGGAAATGATAGTACATCAGTGGACGATCACAACATGCTAAAGAATTGGAAAGTCAAATGTGATAAACGGTCTCACTGATGATGTGCCAATAGGTTTTTGCACATTTAGTAGATTGTGACGAGATATAAATCTAAATTTCAAACTTGCTTATATCGTGGGGATACATCTCTCGGATATATGGGTAACCCCCGAAATCTCGTTTGAAAGGTCTCATAATCTGATATACTAGGTCTTTATACTCAATGATGTCTGGGGTATTATTCCGGGACTTCTGCTGAACGATGGTTCTGACCTAGTCCTTGAATAATACTTTCCGCAAATGCTTGAAACATAGCATAAACCCTCAGCATGCTGATGAAACAATAAAATTGATAGTCGCTGCTGTTGTAGCTAAAAGATCCTCTAAAGGGGACATACCGAAAAGTCGAAGCTGATATCTCTCTGCGTATACGGAAGTATCGACCTGAGATCCCTCGGCCCTCGCATTACCTAATTTATATACATATATCATTGGTGTCATAATTACCTGTAAGACTGATTATTGGGATCTGGATACGGGAGTATATTCTGAGGTGGAACACGCGATTGAGTTTAAGTATCTAAGACATTAATCCGTATCTCGAAACAGTTGAACTTTGTGTGAGAATTTAAGTGGACCAGTATACTGACAATCTAAGTGAATTGTTTAGAACTTAAAATGAAATGAAGCTTAACGGTGTTGTTGATATGTCTCAGAAACTGATATGATCCTTTTGCACAAACTCACAAAAATAGTTTCTGTAAATATTTCTTTACTGCATTTTCTTTACATTAAAAATTTCAAAAAGATTTTGAGTGTGTTTTAGCATAAACTTTTGAAAAAGTCAAAAAGATTTTCGACAACTGATGTTGGAAAGCTGATTTTCAAAGTTCCAAATGCTAAACATGATGACATTGTTGTGAGGGGGAGTGTGTCTTAATCAGCAAATGTGTTTTGACAATCAACAAGTGGTTTATCATAAAGAAAGTAGTTAGAGGGAGAGTTGTTGTTGGTGCACATGTTTATCAAAGAGAATTAGTGTTGGTGCACTTAATTTGTTAAAGTCATAAAACTTATTTATGGGTTAAGAATGTGCAGGAAGTGCTAGGTTTCAGATTCTGAAGACAAAGAAAGTCAGACTACGATCCTGAAGCAGATGATGCTGAAGAACTAAAAGAATGCCAGCACATTGTTAAGGGGAGTCTGTTGATGCTGATTGAAAGAGTGAAGCCCAGAGACTGATAAAGATTGAAGATTGTGAAGACTCGACACTTAAGACTCGTCAACATCTGAGGGGGAGTCTGTTGGTGCACACATCTGTCGACTCATATAGGTCGTTTCTCGATCCTACATTTAGCAAACTTCTCTCTTCCTTTCTCTTGGTGATCGGCCGAACCCAACAACACCCACCATCATCATCACTTGTTCACTTTCAAGCCATCCATACATACCCAAAGGTGATAAAGATCATACAAGGAGGCTCGGAAGCTCAAGGACCACTCTAGTTTTCTTTTATCCACCACATTTACGCCTTGTTTCTTCCCTAGCCTTGTGCTAGTGGTGAGTGCCTTAAATCTTCTCTAGTTTTCTTTTATCCACCACATTTACGCCTTGTTTCTTCCCTAGCCTTGTGCTAGTGGTGAGTGCCTTAAATCATCATCTTGTTCTTATTTTTGGTGGTTAATAGATGACTTATGATGAAATGATAAGAAACTCTAAAGAACATAACTTAAAGTCTTGAACATAAGATGAATAAGGTGGATAAAGAGAAGATATGTGTGTAAATCTTGTAAATCTTGTGTAGTTGTGCTTATTTGATGTTGTTTGTTAGTAAAAGTTGGATGGATCATCATCAAGGCATGCTAGATCATGTTCAAGAACATGAACTAGTAATATATTAGTGATAGAAATAAGAAAAATGATGAAACCATCCACCATGAACTTGAAACTTGAATAAATATAATTTTTCTTGGAAAATAAGGTTACAAGCTTGTAGATCTAAAGATCTACAAGTGGTTTTTCGGAAGAACCAAGTGGAAAATACTAGATTGTTAAAAACCCGGATCTTGTATGAACTAAAATCATTTTTAGTAAGTAAACAAGTGTATGAACACTTGTGTAACAAGAAAATTTCACGAAGAAATATTTTTGGAAAATAAGACTAGAAGATGTGAAAATGCACTTCCTTTAAAAATAAAGTTTTTAAGAAACTAAACTTATTTTTAAAGGTAACAAGACTTACTAAATGTGCTAGTAAGTTACTACACGTTTTTGTAAATTCTCAAGTTCATGAAATTAGTATATACTGTTGTTGATTGTTGTGGCTTGTTGTTGAAAAATTGGTTGTTGATGAATTAAAAGAAAATAAACACATGTTTTGAAAACATGGGAAACCTCCATTTTAGGAGAAACTCTGTCAAAATTTTTATAAATTTTGACACTTGGAAAATATAAGTTTTTGAGAAACTTATTCCCTAAAAATGTACCTAAAAATATTACCAAGGTTTCCCTAATTTTTGGGGATAAGAAATGAGGATTTCTTCAAGAATAAAAATGGATATTAAGCATGTATATTTTTGAGAGAAAAATATATATTATTTGATCACCAACTTATGTGCTAAGTGTATATAGTATGTGTTATACGTGCTAGTGTATTAGGGCTTGAAAATACACTAAATACTCATGAGAAGTATAAACACAAAAATACACATACAGCATACTAGATACATAATTCGGGTGCAAAGTGCAAAACACGAGATACTTATATTAATTTTTGAGAGAATAATATAAGTAAGATACTTAGTTAAAAATATAAAATATTTTTAACACAACAATACAAATACAAAAGAGAGTGACTGTATTTGTGTGACGCAAGTCAAGTGACTAACATTAAGAAAACGCGTATAGGTCACGACGTTAATTAAGCAAATCCGGTGAAGTTTACGACGCAGGAACGCAAAGCAGTGAGTTCATGCTCCCCCTTTTCTCTTAACTGTTTTTGGTTTTATAACTCTAGTGGGTGAAATACATGTTACAAATATTACAATTTTTACAAATGGTAAAAATACAAGAAGCACTCTTGGTGAGAACGAGTACCGAGTGCAATACGATTTGAGAACAAATGGTAAAAATACGAGAAGCACTCTTGGTGATGTGCTTTAAGAAATGCCCAGAAAATACTAGATCATGTGAGCTTAAACTAGATATTGAGATGCCATTAATACTTAATTAGGGACGAGGGTTAGATCTAACGGGTACGGCCGAGCCCCACTCATGGTCCTTATGTGACCTCATGAGTGCTTCGGTGTCCCAGTCGAGGGAAATCGACACAGTCGAGGTTAATCGACACAGTCGAGGGTAATCGACACAGTCAAGGGAAATTGACACAGTCGAGGTTAATCGACACAGTCGAGGGTAATCGACACAGTTAAAGGAGAAAGTACTAATGCTCCCTATGTCCTCACATGCCTTGAAGGAGAAAATACTAATGCTCCCTATGTCCTCACATGCCTTAAAGGAGAAAATACTAATGCTCCCTATGTCCTCACATGCCTTGAAGGAGAAAATACTAATGCTCCCTAAGTCCTCACATGCCTTAATGTCCTTGTACAAACATTCATTTAGTACGTGGTGTACACAAGAAAACTTGATTTACACAAGAATACTTTATTTATACAAGATACATACCATGTTTTCATACAAGGTATGCAAAACGCATGAACTCGCTCAACTTTATGTTGATGTTTTCCAAAATTACATGTATTTCAGGTGACAGGATGGATCTTGGGCGCAAGTGTCATAGCTAGAAGTAGACTTCAAGTTTAGATGTCATCCACTTTTGTTGAATTGTAACCTAGACGAAGGTTGTGTTTTTAAAACTTAAATAACAAGTATTTGTAATACTCAAATTTTCATGAATGGATGAACATCGTTTTGATCATGTAGTTGTTTATTACGATTAAATGCAATGATATTAAACCAGTCACACATCCTACGCTTCCGCAAAAGACAGGGTGTGACACGCAATCTCTTGCAAAATGACCAAGTTCTCCACAATCATAACATCTGAACTTGCTTTTGTCTTGGTTTCTTGGACCCATTTCTTTTCCACGTCCTCTTCCTCCTTTGAAAGATCCTTGTCCTTGACTTCTGCCATACTTTTGAACACCACGGCCCTTTCCATGATGCAAACTTTCAAACTGATTATTTGTACTTGCCATCATGAGTCCTCCTTGATTATTATCTTCTTGCTTGTCTTGACTTTTGAGACGTTCTTCAAAAGCTATTATTCTTCCCACTGCTTCTTCAAATGGCATTTTGTCTATTTCCGAATATTGTTCGATATTTGCCACGATGGGTAGGAACTTCTTCGGAATGGAGATAAGTAATTTCCTTATGAGTTTCTTGTCTTTGATAGTGGTACCGAGAGTTTTAAATTTGGCTTTTATACCACTCAACTTGCTTGCGAAACTACTTACTGTTTCGTTCTCATCCATCTTTAATACTTCTAGTTCGCTCCTCAAAGTTTGTAGACGTGCTTTCTGAACCATATCTGCTCCGAGATAACGAACTTTGATTGCATCCCATACTTCCTTTGCTTTTTCATATTGAGTAACTTGCATCAAAACATCTTCCGGTAGCGTTTGGAAGATAATTGCTTTCGTTGTGTGCGCCTTCTTTTCATTTATCCCTTCCGTTGAAACAACTGTTTCCCAAAGACTATATGCCTTCAAGATTGTTTCCATCATAACTGCCCATTGGGTGTAGTTCGTCTCTTTCAATTTTGGGCATTGAAGAGATACATTCCCTTGCTCGTGGAGTGACGTTGATGCATTTCCTTCTTTTTCTGTCATGCCTCCTTTCTTTCTCACCTTGCTTTTCTTGCCTATCTTGCTTGTGATCGGATGATCCTTTTCTTGACCGTGTAGATCAAATTTCTTACTTAGTACTTGCGTCTGGCCAACTTGCTAACCAGGTTCTTGCGTTTCTGACCGACTTGCTAATCAGATTTTTTTATGTACCCTGACCCACTTGCTAATCAGGTTCTTGCGTTTCTGACCGACTTGCTAATCAGATTTTATGTACCCTGACCCACTTACTAATCAGGTTCTGACCAACTTGTTGATCAGATTCTTGCTAACTTGCTATTGCGAGTGATAAAAAATATCCAACCAACTTGCTAATTGGACTTAATTTGATCGACCCGCTGTACTTGCTTTTTCTTGCTTTGACCAAGAATGGTCGTTTCTTGCTAGACTGAATCGTGATGATTCGACGTGCTACTTGCTATTTTGAACCAAACGATCCGGAACTTGCTATTTGAACCAAGAATCGGTTTGACTTGCTAGAACCGATACGGGTTCGATTTCTTTCTATATGTATCGTTTATGATTCAAAAATTGACTTGCTTTATTTTAAAAAAAACATGCTAATGATCACTTTTTCGACATGCAAAAAACTTGATTTCTTTTTTCTTTTTGAACACCAGTTCCACCCACAATTATTTTATATTGCCTTATAATTTCTTTTCAAAGACCATGTGCGTGTATTTATTTGAATTGATTTCAAACATGCAGTATTGTATTAATTATCCCATGTTCTTTACTCTCCCCAAGGCAACAATAAAACAATTCTTTTCCTGTGGATCGATTAAATCAAAAAGAAAAACGTAATTACGAAATCGAACACCGTCGCCCGGTTCTCTGATTCTCTGATTCAATCGGCAAACCCAGATTTTTGTTTCTTGCTCGTAATCTTGCACTGAGATTTCCCTTTCTTGCTTCCTGGATCGATTAACGTGGTGCTCTGATACCACTGTTGGTAATCGAACATGCGAATCACAGGTTAGAATATAAAACAATTGAGAATCAAGAATAATAACTTGCTTGTATTGAATGAAAAAGTGATGAATACAATTGACATACATGAACCCTATATATACTATACGAGTAGATGCGATTGTAGAGACATATCTCTTCACGAACGGTTGCGACTCTTGAACTTGCGGTTGAGATTGATCTTGAAGAGGTGCCTTGAAGAATCACGTCCCTTTTGTCTTGCTGTAGGCGTCGCACATGAAGGGGTGCGACTCTGGAGATGTCGCTTGATTAAGTTTGTAGGTTACAAACTTTCATCTTGTCGCTTCCGGTCCTCGCACTTACTAACTAATCTAATTACATCATAAACTAACTAACTACTAATTACAGAACGACCCCTATACCTATATTTAGTTTAAAAACACCAATATGAATGTGTTGAAAAATTTCTAACAAATAAAAACAGACCTGTCTTCTTCTTGAACATCAGCCTTCGCCAACTTTACAATTGTGGATCGAGGTTCAGGCTCTTCCAAAACCAACCACACCTGCATTAGTAAACAATTAAACACGTATAATTGATACTCTGGTGAATGAAACTGATTTAATAATGTGCAAAAAAAAGAATAGCACTAACTTCTATGAGTAATACACCAATCACACTTTTGAAACACAAATCGGCAAACGGCAAATTTCCGGTAATTTTCGTACGCTTAACTACTATTTATTTTATACAATTTTATGCATTAGACGTAAATATAACATGTTTAAATGTCACACATCTAGAAATTTCACAGAATACATTTTAATTTGCATGTCACTTATTTTATTCGCTGTGTCGCGAAACATATAAAACTGTGCACGAAACAATTGGTAGATTGTCTAGCTAGACTAGTTGTGTCATCATGGTTCCGGTACTAAGCTAAACGACAGATTTAGGACTTAGAATTAGGTCCAACATCAAAATTATATCAAACCCTAAGTGGGAAAACAAGGGTAAATGTTAATACCTTTCGGAAAAATATACAAGCACTAAAATTGTCCGATCCAAACCATAAATAACAAATTTCAGCAAAATTCAGCATTTCCTAGTTTATACAAGATCCAAGAATGATGTTCAACATCGTAATTATCATTAAAAATATTGGAAATATCATCTAGGTGCAGAAACACTTCATACCATACAAGTTACACAAGTGACCTTTTGACGATCCGTTAACAAAATTAGCACCCGATCAAGTATCTGAACAATAAGTAGACATAATATTTATCTAGTTAGCATTTTTTTTTTTAACAATTAAAGGTAGTAAAATCACTAAACACCTCAAAACACTTGAAATCCCTAAATGCAAGTTATTTCCTAAATAAATGTATCATCTTCCAAATATCTAAGCACTTAATATTTTTTTAGCAAGCAAGACCCCCCCCCCCCCCCCCCCTTAACTTCTCTTGACCGTCCCCAACTAGTTGGCCCCCCTCCCTCACCATGTTGACTTGTCAAAGATGCTCTTTGCTCTTTGTTATTAACATGTGATTAATTTTGAAAGATGATGTGATTAAAAGGTAGATAAGTACATGAGAAGATCAAATCTTATCACTTTACCATAATCTTTCACATACTAAAACACACACTAATCCTCTCCATTTCCCCCTTCAAATTTCGACCAAGAACACCCCAAACCATCTTCACTTTCAAGTAAACTTCAAGCATTTCAAGTGTACTTCCAAGAGAATGGTGATGATCAAAGAAGGTTGCAAGCATTAGAAGTCTATTATCCACCACCATTGGCTTATATCCAAGACTTGAATCATCATCTTCTTCATCTTTTTCTTCTTTTCATCTAGTGTTCTTCTCTAGCCCTTGTGCTAGTAGTAAGTTCACTTTGCACCTGTTTAAGATTCTTGTTTCATGTAATTCATAAAAGTGCAAGAAATCATCTTGAAGCTCATCTTAAAATTACATGGTAAACGTAACTAAAACACTAAAAATATAAGTTATTTACTTGTTGATGAAGTTTATTTTTATGTTGTTATGTGATGAATCTTGAAGTTTTTGAAGTTATTCTTAATGTTAGTATGCAATTCTAACTAGTAAACTTGTTAGAAGTGGTTAAAATATAAATCTAACAAGTATACTAGTAGATCTACCAAGACACCAAGTTATATAAACAAAAATATCATGGACTTTGAAAATGGTTTTAAAAGAATATTTAAAAGAGTTTTAAAGAGTTTACTTGAAGTTTTTGGAAGAATATAAATACATGTTTATCAACTTGGTAGAAAAGCTTGTATAAAAGTCTTGTTATTTTTTTTTTAAAGATCTAAACTTTTATACAAGATTCATACACTCGAGGAGATATATTAGCTACTTTACTAGTATAGTTGACTAGAGATATATGAATTACAAATTCAATTCAATATATTTATTTTTTTTTAAATACAAATAGTAATTTTCATTAAATTGCCAAAGTAATAAATTATAAACAAGTGGCAAGTAAACGGGCAACAAGCTGCGCCGCAACCCCCTTTTGAATTGCAAAACCAATTATACTAAAGACGAAACGACCCTTAAAGGTTGAGAGATTACTATTCACAACCCGTTGGACCTTGTTTAGGAATTCCACAGCCTCTGGGGCTAGGGAACCAAATGCATCAAAAGCGAATGAGATAAATACATATTGATTCTCTAAACAAGCCTTCTCATGGTTAGCGACCTTTCAATATTTAAAATATTGAAATATGTTGGCGCATATTCTTTTACATAGTTCATGTCTTCAACTCCCAAATGGCAATTACTCAGAATCAGCTTTCTTGATCCTCTGTTAATAAATTGCAACTCTGTAAGATTCATGCCCTTGGCGACGTTGGAGGTTGGGTAATGGAGGTTGAAGATAAAGCTAGGAGTGAGTGGTGGGTGGGCCTGACTTGATGTTTTTTTAATGTTTTAAATGATAAAGGGTAATTTACTAATTTTGTATCAACTTAACTGAGCAAACTAACAGACATCTATCCTAGTAGTAACATACGATCAAACCACATGGAACATACATGTAATTTTAGAAAGCTAGAGACTAAAAGCGAAAAAATAAAAAACCACGGCAATTAACTCTTTTTATTTCTTTTGGACAAATTAGATTTTGAGTGTAAGTATGTAGATTAATTAAGCATACTTCAATGTTCAAACACTAGTTACTTGTGTAATTCAATAAAAGGAAAGTCTAAAAGAGGTGTTTTGGTCCTTATGAGTTATTTTGACCCGTATTAAACTAATTATTTTTGACCCATTACAACTATAATATTTACTGTCTTATTTTATATACTTAGGCCATGTGTAGTCATAACCCTCTTTGTGGGCGTTATGCGACACGTGGCGCGCCACGTGTGCGGGTGGGGGTTATGAGGCGTTATGCATTTAAGCCCGTAGTCATAAAGCCCCCGCCTAATCATTACTCAATTATTAATTTCTAATTTTTTATAATTATTTTCTAACTTTATAAAATTAAAACTAATTTCATTAAATTAAAAAAATTACACTAAAATAAAAATAAAAAACATTACACTTAAAAAAAACATTACAGTAACATAAAAAAAAAACGGTTCCACTAAAAAAAATAAAAAAACAACACTTCAAAGATTATATTTTTTTTTCGATCATTTCCTTTTGGGCCAACGCCATCTTCAAAGCTTTTCCGGTAAGGTGGTCGTGCGGTTTCGAGTAGAACTCAAAGTCGTGAGCCCATTGTCTATCCCGCATAATCTCCGTAACTTCGCGGTTCTCCTCGATACGTTTAGTACCGAGTTCGTGTATTTCTTGAAGTCGGTTGTTTATCTCCGAAAATGCGTTACTCATATCCGTTCCCATAGATATCGATGACGACTCGGCCTTTTTCGCCCGCCTACTTCTTCCGGGCGGTCTTGGTAGCTCCTCCACCGGCTCGTCAACCGGAATATCCTCGTTCAAGTCGGTGTTTCGAGCGTCGGAGGTTGGCGTTTCGGGTTCACCCGACTCGTTTGTTTTAGACCTCTTTGACGGCCGTTTATTTCCCGAACGACCACTCGGAGTAGATACGGTGGCCCATTTGGGGCTATGGCGAAGGATTTGCCAACACCTCATGTACGGGAAATGGCCATTAGCCTCCGTATACTCGACCAATGCCGCTTGCGTAATGTCTTCGTCCTTACTTCCACTTTTCCATCCGGCAAACGTACGTTGGTACACGGTTTGAAAGTTCGTGCATTTCTTGTTTATATCGGTCCACTTGCCCGATAAAGAGTCCCGTGGGCGGTATTCGTCTCCTTTACCCATGAGATCGAAAAAAAGATCTCGTATTCGTTGCCAAAAAACGGTTTTAGGTTGATTGTTTGCTAGAAAAAAATATAATGTTAGTCCAAAATTTAAAAAATTAATAAAACAGAAAATAAATAAAAAAACAGAAAAAAAAAACGAAAAAACACAAAAAAAAAAAACACAAAAAAAAAAACGGAAAAAACAGAAAAAAGGAAAAAAACAGAAAAAAATAAAGAAATTTAAAAAATATACCTATAACCGGGTCCTCCGACACATCGATGAAAGCGCGGGTTAACGCATACTCCTCATCGGGCTCCCACGGTATCACATTTTTTTTCGCTCGGGTGGTGGTTTCCTCTTTCTTTTATGTGGTCGTTTTCCTTTTCCTTTTTGCGTCTCCGCAACTTCGGGTTGTGTTTCCGGAACAACATCGGTATTGTGTAGTGGGGAGCCGAAAGCTCGAGCCGACCCAAACGCTTGAGACGACCCCATTCCATAGGTGTTTTGATTCGGGTTCCACCCGTAGAGATTCGGGTCCCATGATAGCGGTTGGTTCAAAAGATTTATGAACCCGGGATTTTGTTGATTGTAATCGAGAAAACCAGAGCCGAAAGGGTGGGTCGAGTGGGAACCGGCGACACGGGGCGAGTAGGATTACCACTTTGGTTTGGGTCGTCACTTGATCGGGGAGGAATGAAGCCACGGTTGAATTGATGCATTGTAAAAAATATAAGGATTTCTAAAAAAAGTGGAAGAGATAAAGAGTGTTTGAGTGTGTGTGGTAAAAATATAGGAAATGAGGTATTTATTTAAAGGAAAGTTTGAAAAAAAATTGATTTTTTTTTATGAAACTGACCGTTTACCAACGGTCAAAAAAAACAAATTACATTTCATCGCGCCGTTATAATCATCGCGCCATTCCAAATTTTCGAAACATAGCGCCTGCCGTTTTGGTGTTCCCGGCGGTATGGCGGCGCTATGTTTGGGCATACCGCCCCACTACGTATGCTCTTACAAAAGGTATGGAGCGAGAAGTGTCAGACTTACACTCTCTTCTATCATATTTCTCTCTCTAGAAATGAAATTTTATTTTATTTTATTTACCTACACAAAGCATGAAGGGGAATAGTGTTAGACTTACACTCTCTTCTCTCATATTTCTCTTTCTAGAAAATAGCTCTCAAAAGGCATCAGGGAATAGTGTCAGGCAGTTGCCAGATACTTCCCCATTGGTCCAGTCAAATTACAATTTTTCCCTGTTTAAATTTACAGTTTTGTCATTGGTTTTGTTTTATTTTTCCTCCTAGCCAAATTACGATTTTGCTCTCGGTTCAAATTTACAGTTTTGCCATTGTTTTTGTTTTTTTCCTGTCAAATTATGATTTTGCCTCCAGTGTAAAATTCAGTCATGCGATCGTTTTAGTTATTTTTTTTAGACAAAACTATGATTGTGTTTTGTTTTAATTGTTGACTCATTGTAATTTTTATTCGTGTCAGACGACTGTTTGACAAAACACTCATTTGTCCTGAAAAATTACAATTTTGCCCCCAATTTAAAATTATAGTCTTTTTAATTGGTTGACTCAATGTGTTTTTTTAGATCGTGTTGTGAATAGTATGCACAAATAATCAAAACACTGACGACGTATATGAGAGAGAAATATTCGGTTTAGTGCCCGCGGGGCAAAAACTAGTTAACCAATATTTGTAGAACCTTGGATGATAGTATACAAAAAACCAATACAATTATCAGAAAAATACAAAAAACCAATACAATTATAGTCTTTTTATTGTTTTAGTTTCTTTTACTCCCCTGTAATTCATTCAGAAAAATACAAAAACCAATACAATTATCAATTCCCTCTTATTATCATTTTGAAATATGGTATCAGAGCAGTAAGAGATCCTCACAACCTGCTCATCATTTACCCTTCTGATCACCATGTCTAACGACAGTGATATGGTCATAAAAGATGACCTCTCAACCCAAATAACCAACCTTCTCAAAAATAGCCTCAACACCCAAACCTCAACCATAAACTATCCGATAGCCTACAGATCAGTATTAAACTGAACAGCCAGAATTATGCCCTCTAGGAAAGGATGATCCGTGTTGCCATTGGCGGAAAATCAAAAGCCCTATCGAATCACCTTTCTGGGAACCCACCAAACAAAACAGATGAAAAATATGAACAATGGGAACACGAAGACCTGGTAGTATTTTCTTGGCTCATCCAAAACATTGAACCCTCGCTTGCTAGCAACCTTACCGAGTTCCCGACAGCGAAAACGTTATGGGATGCTCTGGTGGTCACGTACAGCAGTGGAAAAGATAAGTTGCAGACTTTCGATCTACGTGTCAAAGCTAATGAATTTAAACAAAACGGTCTACCCCTTGAAGATTTCTGGATAGTGATGCAAGGAATCTGGGGTGAAATCGAAAGACGGGATCCGAATCCAATGACCTGCGCCGCCGATATTACCGCCTACAACACCATACAGGCAGAACAAAAGTTGTTCCAATTTTTGAATGCCCTAGATCAGAAGTTCGATCCCATAAAAAGAGAAATTCTTATATGGGATCCTTTACCAACAGCCGAGGCAGCCTACGCTGCTGTGCGGAAAGAGACGGCTCACCAAAACATTCTCGGGGCCATCTCTTCACCGACACAGGGGGTCGCTGCTGGTCTTGTTACTACTGAGGCAGAAGGGGTTGGACTCATCGCGTGACGCAGGCCGAATCTAAACATCAAACCTTCTGGAATTCCGACAAAGGTTGACAAATCAAAGCTAAAGTGCACTCACTACAACATGACGAAACATACCAAGGAGCAGTGTTTTGGGTTAGTGGGTTATCCAGATTGGTGGGGTGACGGTCATAAGAAAGGAAAGAAAGAAGAAGGGGAGGCAGCGGCCGCCGTGGGCAAACCGAAGGCCACCAGCAGCGGCAGAGATAACTTCACCGGAGCCTTTGTGTCGGTGGCGGCTGAACCAATTGAGATGAATGGTATAAGTGATGAAGACGAGGAAGTTTCTTTTAACTCTTTTTCAATTTCATCCTTACACCCTTATTATTCTTGTGATATTACAAAAACTACCCCTCAAGTTGTTAATATTGATACTTCCATTAAAAATAACACAAATGTTGGGATGGCCAATATGGCAGTAAACAATGGGAAATCGGGGCCATGGATCTTCGACTGTGGTGCTACCGACACCATGACGTACGACCCTTCCGACATTTGTGCTACTACGAAACCCCACAGAAAACAAATACAAACTGCAAATGGCGAGATTGTGCCTGTAAAAGGAGGGGGTACAATAGAATTGTCACCAACACTGAGATTGTCAAATTGCCTCTATATACCATCCTTGTCTCATAAACGTTTGCCTATAAGTCATGTGACTAAGGAATTAAATTGCACGCTTCTAATGCATCCCACTTTCTGTATATTACAGGACATCAGGACGGGAACGATTATTGGACGTGGCACTGAGCGGCAAGGATTGTATTATGTAGATGAAGTGACTCAGCAAGGAACTGCAGTGTTGGCTCATGGAACTACAAGTAGAAAGGCATGATTATGGCATAGAAGACTTGGACACCCATCTTCTGGGTATTTACATCATTTGTTTCCTAAACTTTTTCGTTCGAATGAACCTCTAAACTGTGAAACTTGTGTCTTGGCGAAAAGTCATAGACACACCTTCAAACCAAGTAACACTAGAGTTGATTACCCATTTGATTTAATTCATTCTGATGTGTGGGGTCCTGCACCGATTAATGGGGGGAGCAAATTTTCGATATTTTCTTTTATTTGTTGATGATTGCACTAGTATGTCTTGGGTTTATTTCTTAAAAAATAAATCCGACGTGTTTGATAAATTTGTTATTTTTCATGCCATGATTAAAACCCAATTTCAACGAGATATCAAAATTCTTCGTTCCGATAATGGAGGAGAAATTGTTAACTCCTCCATGAAACAATTTTTTGAAACAAAAGGGATGGTGCATCAAACCTCTTGTTCACATACCCCGGAACAAAATGGCGTAGCCGAACGAAAAAATCGCATCCTTCAAGAAATTACCCGTGCTCTCATAATCGAATCACAAGTACCAAAAACCTTTTGGCCTGAAGCTCTTGCCACGGCTACTTATCTCATCAATCGTCTACCTACAATGATTCAAAAGTTTAAAACTTCGTTACAAACCCTATCCGAATTCACTGAAATTCCTCCTATCCTCACACTTGAGCCTCGCGTTTTTGGAAGTACTGTCTTTGTTCACATACCAAAGACGGAACTTACAAAAATCGACCCTTGTGCTGAGAAGTGCGTATTTGTGGGATGTGGTGTTGAAAAGAAAGGGTACCGGTGTTACAATCCCAAAAAACGCCATATGTACACTACTACACACTGTGATTTCCTTGAAACCGAGTATTTTTACCTCACCCAACACACTGGTCAGGGGGAGAGAGAGAGTAATGACACAGTAAGTTGTCTAAGGTGGGTACCATCGTCAGAAGAAGTCAGTCATGATACCCAAGCTGAGTCACCTACATCTACGACACCTACAATCAGTGTCACGGAACATGATCTTCCCAACCAGATGTCTGAGGTAAGTACTTCTCAACCCGATGTTCAAGACAATATTGATAATTTCAATAATAATGATGCTAGTAATGTAGAAAACCTTGCTACTCATGGTGATCATGAAGAAGCAACTGATTCATTGCAAGGGGAACAACTTCTAGATGAAACTGAAGAAGCACCACAGAGATATGTCCTTCCATAGAGAGTAAACAGAGGTGTTCCTCCAAAAAGGTACTCACCTAAAAAAGAATATAGGAGTTCCAGATATCCCATGGCAAATGTTGCCAAAGGAAACCTTTCAGAAGAAGCCAAAGTTTTCTTATCTGCTATTTCTTCTGAAGAAACCCCAAACTCTATCAAGGAAGCATTGGAATCAAAGAATTGGAGAGATGCAATGCAAACAGAAATGGAGGCTCTTAAGAAAAATGAAACATGGGAAAAGTGTGTCCTTCCCCCTGGAAAAAAACCCGTGGGATGTCGATGGGTATTTACCACGAAGTACAAGCCTGGTGGAACTATTGAGCGGTACAAAGCCCGGTTAGTCGCTAAGGGGTACACTCAGACATATGGGATCGATTATTCCGAAACCTTTTCCCCTGTCACCAAGATTGACACAATCAGAGTCCTCTTCTCAATAGCAGCTAATGAAGATTGGCCTCTCCATCAACTAGATGTCAAGAATGCCTTCTTACATGGGGAACTAAAAGAAGAGGTATATATGGAGCCCTGTTGGATCTGAGTTTGTTTTTTATTGTATTTTCGTTTGAAATTAAGATGAAAATGAAAGAGTTGTGCAGCGGAATTATGATGAAAACAAACTTTGCATACAATCAAACGAGAGTAATACTTTAATCAAACATCTTTACACAATGAATCGAAAGATTGAATTTGTTTCAACAACGATTACAATGATTGATGAATGAATGCAAACTCCCCCTCAGCCAGAGCTCAGTAGTTTGTTCGTGCAAAGAAGACGATGTTGCAAAAGAGCTAATAGAACAGTACAAAGTACTGAACTATTTATAGGCACTTGCAAACCACTGAGCATCTTAGCTGACGTCACCATGAAAGTGACATCTAACCTCCTAATAAACTCTAACCTCTGATCTATACAAACACTGATGTACTAACTACTGCTATTACATTTCTTTACATAAAAGACACTTAAACAGCTGCTGCATCCTTCCACTGCTGTGAACCCAGCAGTGCTTGTCCGAATCAGCAGTACTTGACTCAAGGCAGTAGATTGAATCAGCAGAGCTTTGGTCTTCCATCAGTCTTTAACATTGGTCAGTAGATGCAAGGCAGCAGTTGTAGGTCAGCACTTAGTAAAATCAGCAGATAGGAGGTCAGTAGATATGAAACCACTTTCAAGGGGAGAGATTTGTATGAACCAACTGTAATCGTCTGCTTATTCTGGATCCACTGCTCTGATCCAGTTTTGGCTTTAATTATCTGTTCCTCTGATAGGGTTCAATCCCAACAATCTCCCCCTGGAACAGATAATGCCAAAACTCTTCATTATTTGTGGAAGACTTTATTGCCTCATCAACAGTTCCCTTATCTGACCTTTAAATTGTAATTCGAAGTCTAGGGCATCTGTATCTTCATCATCCCTGCTAAGTGGAAGATCAAGGAGATCCTGCAAATCTTCAAGACTCAGGCCAAGAGCTTGTTCCCTTGATATTTTCTCCACTTCTCCACCAGACCTGAGCAAAGTCAATACGCAGGTCTGTTTGTCAGTTTCCCACTTTTGTATTTTTGATCCTGGTGGGTTTCTTGGGAGATGTTTATTTGCAGAAGTATTTGGTGAGGCTGGCCTGTTCATGACTGACTGAGCAGCACTTGCAGATTGTTCCAATTCAAGATCTTCTTTTATCATTACTTTCGTGCCTGCTTTTACAATGGCATCTCCAGCTAAAAGATCTTGAATTGTTTCCATACTAAACTGGTTTTTGCTCCTTCTTTTGTAGATGGCGGCACCAGCTGGAGCAGTGGTTCTTTTGACTTGCAGCTTTGGTGGTCTTTTAGAAACCTCTGCTTTAGAATAGTCAGGCTTTTGAGGAACATTTGGGTCTTTCTTTCTTAGTTCCTCCAACCTTTTGTAGGTGGCCCTGACTACATCTTCTTTCCATCTAGCAATTTGTCTTTTGTTTCCATATTCAGCAGCAACCAGTTCCTCTTTCATTCTTTGCAGTTCTACCTGTTTGTCAGGTACATTCTTTCTAAACTTTTCCCAGTCAGGAGGAGTGTGAGTGACCTTCCTTTTTATCATGTCTTGAATTCTTGCAGCTTCATCTTCAAGCTCAGGAACAGTCCACTCTTTGTACATGTATCTCTCTCCTTTATACTTTTTGTGATCCATGATGCTTTCAATGTAGTATTTCTTCAAAGTTTCAGCTGCTCTTTCTGAAATTTGTTGACTGACATTTTTTGCAAATTGTTCTAGGGATCTGACTTGTGTGAGCAGATATTGATAATTTCTTGAAATTTCTTTGTCAGATTTCCCTTGTGTGTTTCTTTTTGAGATATCCTCTGCTTGCTTGGCCTTGATTTCCAAATATTCATCAACATTTTTAGGCCAGGGATATCCCTTTATTGATGGCAAACTCCTTTTGGCAGGGTCATCCTCATAGTAAAAGGATTTTATTTCATCTCTAACAGCTGCTAGTTCAAGAGGAAATTGAACACCTGCAGGAGGTAAGGGCTTGTACATTGGAACAGAAGAGAGAGGAACAGGTTTTGGTATTGTGACAAGAGCTGAAGATTTTGAAGTTGTTTGTGGTGGTGAAGTGTCATCATCTTTGAGAATTAGCCTTCTCCTTTTTGTTTGAGGAGGAGCTGATGATGTTTTGGATGGAACAGTGGTGATGGATGTAGTGGCAGTGGTTTGTGATTGACTAACAGTTGTTGAAACAACTGGTGTTCCAACCACTGTTGTCATTACAGCAGATGTTGTAACAACCACTGTCTTCTGCTTTTTGGCAGGAGGTGATTTTGTTTTTGGTGGTAATGGTGGTAAAGCAGTGGATTTGGTGTATTTTGAAGTGGTGTGTGTTGAAGTGAGGACAGATGTTGAAACTACTGAGGTACCAGCAGTAGTTGATACAGCAGGAGTTACAACAGCTGTTTGGGTGGATGTTTGATGCTGATGACTTTTGGATGATGGTTTTGGAATATGCTTTGGAATTCTGGATGAGGTGGACTTAGGCTTCCTTTTTGTCTTAGGATTTTTAGTATCCTTTGAACCAGAACAACCCTGCTCATACAGCTCCATGAAAGCTCTTTTCTCCTCATTCCACCTTGAAATATCCTTTGCCATTCTATCTCTTTTTACACTTGCTACTCCTTCATCAAGTGCTTCTTGAGTAGCATCAACCTTCTTACTACCATCTGGCACAGGAATTTTTCTGGTCATGGCATCCTTTTCAGGTTCAATGTAGAGACCATCATCTATTCCTTTCTTCTTCCACTCCTGAATTTTCTCCCCCTTTTTGGCATTATCGTCTGGGAGTTGATCAATGAAAAGTACTGTTGGAGGAGCAGTGCCAGTGGTTTGCAAGATCTGAGTTTTGAGAGCCTTCAGATCAGCCTGAGTGTTCTTGAACCTTGACTCCATTGCATTTCTCAGCTGTTGGACATGTTTTTCATGTTGCTGATCTGCTAGTTTTGCTTGTTGATGGAGAAAAGGTTGAAATAAATCCCAGAGCTCATTTGTAGCAGGTGCCCTTTGTGAAGCAGGTGCTTGAGGTGGAATAGAAGTTGATTGTACCTTTTGTACTTGTAACACCTGTTGTAGCATATCTTTGAGTTCTGCAACAGAGTTATCAAGTTTTTCAATGCGATCCGTCAATTTTTGGTACTTTAAATCATCACCCAAGTGAATGAGATCATCTGATTTCCCACTAGCAGTGGTTTTATCAGGGGTAGATGTAGGGAGTATACTCCAAACATTAACCACTGATGCCCCTTTTTCTTGGTACTGGGGTCTTCTTCCTTCAACACTTGACAACCTTTTGATGTTGCCAGCAGGATAAATAAATCCACTGGTGGTTGGCAGAGGTGCTATAAAAGGAATTGCCTCCAAGGAAGTCTTATTAATATAACCACTGTCCAACTGTAAACCAGTGGGTTCAACAGTTGTAGTGGCTGCTTCACTTGGACTACCACCAAGAGTTACTTGTAACTCAAGGGGTCTAACCTCCTCAGGTTGTGTTGGTGGGTTAGCAGAGATTGATACATCAGACCCAGTCAGTTGTTGAGGTATATTCTCTTTGATAGGTGATTGAGAAGGACTGGTTAATGCCTGGTTCAAATCAATTGCATCCAACAGCAGTTTAGTTGGTGGGGGAATTGTGGATGTGAAGGGTGGTGTAGAAAGTGGATTTGCCCCGGGTATTGTGCTGTGGATGATAGAAACGAGTGTTTCCAGAGCATCATGATGTGGAGACCCTATTTGTACAACCTGTTCTTTTTGTGAAGAAGCATGAGGAGTTTCGGTTATGGGTTGAGATATTTGTACCAACTGCTGTGAGGAAGTAGCAGCAGTGGTTTCTTGTGACTTTTGTGTTGTCACTGGCAGAAGCTCTGGTATCTCATCCTCCAGAGATGCCTTTTTGATGGTTTTGGGGGGTTTTTGTGTTTTTCTTTTTGTTGGCTTTTTGGTGATTTTAGGTGTGGGTTTCAAAACAGTTGTGCTGCTGCTTTGATCACCTTGAGCAGTGGGCTCAGCAGCAGATACCTGAGGAGCAGTTGTAACTGCTAAAATCTGCTCAGGCACCTCTGCTTGTGTTTTGCAAGGTGCTAACATTCTTGAAAAAGTTTCAGTTGTTAAACTGTTTATTTGAGTAGAATCACCTTGGTTTATTACAGCTAAATCATCCTTACTGAATTTCTTTGCAAAATAGTAACTTAAAAACCTTGGAAACAGTAAGAATGATTTTGTTTCAACATTATTAACCAAATCTTTAAAAATTTCCCGAGAATAGTTAAAATTTTCTCCTTGAAGAATTGCATATCCCAGATTTTGAATCTTTAAAGGGATTTCATTGAAAGAAGTGGTTTTGTTTGAAACACATAGTAGGAGGGTATGAAATAAAAATCTGGTTGCAGACGGAAAATAACCTTTTTCTAAGGTAATTTTCTTCATCATTGTGGCTTCATACCCTCTCTCAATGAAGTCAGTTTGTAACTCGTTTTTAGTGAAAGAAATTTTACCTTCCTGATCACCGAGTTGAAAGACCTCTGAAATGGATTGTGGCGTGATTTGGACAGCTTTACCCTTTATAGAAGAGTTTATGGTGGTTGCAGTGTCTCCTTGTTTTTCAAGGGTTGCATTCTTCTAGAACTCCCTTTGGGTCGCCAAATAGATTGGTGTATCAGCGGTGAACAAAGTTTTGTACTTTGATTTTGCCATGATGTCAATGATGGAATCGAAAACTTTGGTGGTTCCTGGTTTTGTGAGAAGACCCAGGAGATTGTGAGATGGTTTATGTGGAATTTCAGTGGAGATTGCCTTTTGAGAGGCTGTTTTCGATGAGGATTTGGATGAGGGTTTTGAAGATGACTTCGATTTTGTCATTTTGAAGATGAATGATTGAAGAAATTTGTGGAAGATGAGAAGAAAAACTGCTTTGAGAAGAGATTTTTTAAGAATTCAATTCGACAGTAAAACCCTGTTTTGGTGGTGAGTGGGGGGATTTTATAGGGAAGAAAGTGAATGCTGAGGTGGCAGCCGTTACAAAAGGTCTGACCAATATGTATTGCCCACGTGACAACCCCTGGTGAAGGTGAAGGACAGTACTTTTGTGATAGGGACAGATGAAAGCAGTGGTATGAAAGCAGCGGATGATTTTCACTATCAGTGGATAGCATATCAGTGGATAAGACACTGCTTTTGAACAACAGAGTTTATCAAAGGAATGAGAGAACAGGGGTTGACTTTCAGCAGTGGACAGACTTTTGAAGTAGAGCAGACTTTTGAACAATCAGTGGTTAATGGCAGACTTTTAAGGATTTTAATGAAAAATATCATTTTTAGCTATTTTTAAGGATGGAGTTTTGATTTTCTGAAAACATTTTGTTGCTTTTATTCATAGAAAAACAAGATGTTGCTTGTTATTCCATGTTCAGCATCCCAATTCTAGAGACCAAGCTTTCAAAAGTGGCTGTATCAAGTGCTTTTGTGAACACATCTGCCAGTTGATCTTTAGTTGGGACATGATGCAGAGAAATCAAACCTTTTACATAGCAATCCCTCACAAAGTGATGTCTGATGTCGATGTGTTTGGTAGTTGAATGGGGAACTGGATTTTTGATGATATTTTCTGCTGCCTGGCTATCCAACATGAGTGGTGTCTTTAAGGCAGTGATACCCAAATCCAGTAACTGATTGTGAAGCCACAGGAGTTGGGCTGTACAGCTTGCAGCAGCAATGTATTCAGCTTCAGCAGTGGATGTTGAAACAGTTGCTTGCTTTTTGCTTTGCCATGAGACTAAGCAATCACCTAGAAACTGGCACCCTCCTGATGTGGACTTCCTTGTGGTGTGACATCCAGCAAAGTCACTGTCTGAGAAACCTGAAAGCTTGATGTTCCCATTAGCTGGATACCAGATACCAAGTGTGGGAGCACCTTTTATGTATCTGAAGATCCTTTTTACAGCAATGAGATTTGATTTTCTGGGGGCTGATTGACTTCTTGCACAGACACATGTTGCAAACATGATGTCTGGTCTAGATGCAGTTAGGTACAATAAAGACCCAATCATGCTTCTATAAAGTGTTTGGTCAATCAGCTCATCCTTTTCATCAGATATGACCAGCTTATTTGTTGCCATGGGTGTGCTGCATGGTTTACAATCATTCATATCAAATTTGGTTAAAAGTTCTTTAGCATATTTGCTTTGATGAATGAAAGTTCCATTTTTCAATTGCTGTACTTGGAGACCAAGAAAGCATTGCAGCTCACCCATTGCACTCATTTCAAACTCAGCTGTCATGAGTTCTCTAAACTCTTCACACATTGAGTTACATGTGCTTCCAAAAATAATGTCATCCACATAGATCTGGACAATCATTAAATCCTTCCCTCTCCATTTTAAAAACAATGTTTTATCAATGGTACCTCTTTTGAAACCATTTGAGAGTAGGAAGTTGGAAAGAGTTTCATACCAGGCCCTTGGTGCTTGTTTCAAGCCATACAAGGCTTTGTTTAGCCTGTAGACATGATCTGGATAAAATGGATCCTCAAAACCTGGAGGTTGACAAACATAGACCTCTTCTTGAATTGTACCATAGAGGAAAGCACTTTTGATATCCATTTGGAACACCTTCATATTGTGGTTGACAGCAAAGGCCAGGAACAGTCTAATTGCTTCTAATCTTGCAACAGGGGCAAATGTTTCATCATAATCAATCCCCTCTTCCTGTCTGTAACCTTGAACCACAAGCCTGGCTTTATTCTTGACAACAATACCCCTTTCATCAGTTTTGTTTTTAAAGACCCACTTTGTGCCAATGGGACTAACCTCTTCTGGCAGTGGTACAAGCTCCCATACTTGTTGTCTTTTAAACTGTTGGAGCTCCTCTTGCATGGCTTCTACCCAGCTGTTGTCTTTCAGTGCCTCTTGGTACTTGACTGGCTGATGGAGTGATAGAAAACCAGCAAAAAGACAAATGTTTTGGGTTTGGCTTCTTGTGAGCACCCCTTCATTTATGTTGCCAATAATTTGATCAGGTGGATGAGATCGCAAGAAGATTAAATCTCCTTGGCATGGTATGATGGCATTGGTTGGTACTGGGGACTTTGATGATCCAGCAGTGGCTTCAAAAGGTGGTGGAATAGGAGGTAATGAAGTGGACAACTGCTGACTTTTATCCACTGTTTGAGGACTTTTGTCAGCAGTGTTTGAGGATGTGGAAGCAGTGGTTGATGGGCTACTTTGGTCAACAACTGTTGAGGTAGCAGTGGTTGAGCTTTGACAACTGTTTTGAACAGCTGGTGCTTTTCCCTTTGTGGCAGACCTTTGAGGAATGATGATTTCATACCCATAGTCTGGTGTTGTATCCTCTGATGGACCTGCACTGTTAGTCTTGACCGCAGTATTTTCAAAAGTAAACTTTTCAAGATCAAACAGATCTGCAGGGTTTGCTGGGATTTTCATTGATGAAAGTTCATTGAACTTAACATTCAAAGTCTCCTCCACTGCCTTGGTCCGTGTATTGAACACTTTGTAGGCCTTGGCAGTGGTTGAGTATCCCAGATGATAACCACAATCAATTTTGGCTGCAAATTTTGAAATGGAATCTTTTAAGTTCAAAATGAAGCATGGACAGCCAAACACCTTGAAGTATGAAATCAGTGGTTTAATTTTATACAAAATTTCATAGGCAGTCTTTTTGTGCCTGGGGTTTATTAAAACTCTGTTCTGAACATAGCAAGCAGTGTTTACTGCCTCTGCCCAGAAAGTTAATGGCAAACCTGAATCTGCAAGCATGGTTCTGGCAGCCTCAATCAGAGTTCTGTTCTTCCTTTCCACTACCCCATTCTGCTCTGGTGTTCTAGGGATGCTGTACTGCCTTACAATCCCTTTCTTCACACAGAAGGCATCCAACTCCCTATTTTTGAATTCTGTGCCATTGTCACTCCTGAAGCTTTTCACTGGAAGGTCAAATTGCTTTTCAACCTGTGTTACAAAGTCTTGCAAAATGCCTGCAGTCTCATCTTTTGAGTGTAAAAAGAATGTCCATGTAAACCTAGAAAAGTCATCAACAATAACCAAACAATATCTTTTCTTTTTGAGGCTCATGACTTGAACTGGGCCAAACAAATCCATGTGTAGCATTTGCAAACACTGGGTTGTTTTGGACTCTTCAATGGACTTGAAAGAACTTTTATGCTGTTTTCCTTTTAAACAGGAAATGCAATGTTCAGGGCATGAAAACAATTTTTGTGGTAGGCCTCTCACCAAACCATTTTTTGAAATTTCTGTGATTGTCTTAAGATTTGTGTGCCCCAGCCTTCTGTGCCAAAGTTTTGTCTCTTTGTTAGAGGCAGCTGAGAACAGACAGGCATCAGCTCTGGGACACTCTTTTGACATGTCAACAACATAAACATTGCCACTTCTTTGAGCAACAAGTTTAGTTTGACCAGTTTTGATTATTGCTTCAATCTTTTTGACCATTTCTGGTCCAACAATCCTACAACAGTCTTTTGTGAAGAATGACCCAAATCCCTTGTCACTCATTTGGGACACACTCAGAAGGTTGAATTTTAGATTGTCTATTAGATTGACATTTTCAAATTTTACATTTCCAGATTGTACTGTACCAGACCCCAGAACTTTCCCTTTACTATTATTCCCAAAGGATATATCACCCCCTCCATGGATTTTAAAGTCTTTGAGGAGGGCTTTACATCCTGTCATGTGCCTGGAGCCTCCACTATCTACATACCAAAGACTATCAAAGCATGCAGAAGCTCCCTGCACATGAAGTAAACGGATTAGTTCATTAAGGTCTCCAAAGCCAACAAGGCTTTGGATGGGGTCTCAACAGTGTCTGGGATGGATGCAGAATGGTGGACAGTGGTTAGGTCAGGGGTTTGAACTGTTTTAGGACAGTGTTTCTCTAACCACTGTTGTGGGTCCTGACCAATCATCTGCTGGTAACCAAAAGGATGCCTGTTCACTTTGGGTTTAGAGGGCCTTTTGTAGGCCGCATAAACGTGTGGAATCCTTTGGTAAGACTGTTTTTCTCTGCCTCTGATTGGCAGGGGGTGCATCAGTAACCTGAACATCTCTTTTGACAGATGTTTGGTTCAGCTGTTTTGAAACAGCTTTTGAACTGGCACAAACAGTGGTTGTTTCTTGGTGAATTTGACAGATTTTGATGATGATGATGGACTCAAGGATGTTTTAGCAATGTACTCATTCTTTTTCACATCAAAGTTTTTGAGATACACACATGCTTGAGTTTTGTGGTTTGTTTTACCACAGACAATGCAACCTTCAGCTGAAACAATGACACTTGTTCTGTTTAAATCATAAGCTTTTAAGTGGAAACAATCTTTTGTTAGATGATTCCTTTTCTCACAGAATTCACAAAACAAGTTATCAATTTTTTCTTTCTTCTTTCTCTTTTCCGACTCCTTTGCAGCAGAGGTTTTAACCACTGCTGGGATGTCCTTGAGAGGTATGACTTTAGCTTTTGGAGCCTTGACACCATCAGTTGATGTAAAGTCCATTGGCTTGAAATTTTCAAGAATGTCACACTCATCAGACCATTTTGGTTTAAACTGGTATTCTTCAAGCTCCTCAAAAGTAGAGGATCCCATTGGTCTGTCAAGTGTGATTTTGTTACCAAGTTTATCAGTGATTTTCACTTCTTGGCCATTCTTGTTTGTGGGGATGAACTCAGTGGTTACATCAGTGGTTTGAACAGATTTTTCAAAAGCAGTGTTTTCATCATCATGTTTTCTATAGCCAACCCCAAATTTCACATTGCTTTTTATCTGTTTTTCAAGCATAACCTCATATCCTCTGCAGGATTCCACCCATCTTTCACAAGTAATCTGGGTGGATTCCAACTCCTTTTTGCAAACTTGGTATTTTTCTACCATAGTTTGAAGTTGGGTTTTGGTTATGCTTTGCTCTTCTTTTAGACAGCTGATCTCTTTTTCCTTTTCAGTCAATTTGTTTATAAGTTCTTTTAAAGACTTTTCAAATTTAACCTCATCAGTCAAGATTTTATCCCGAAGGTTTTCATTCACCTCTTTAATGTTAGCAAAAGCAATTATGCAATTGTCAGAACACAGTTTTTCAAGAACTTGAGGAGATACCTTGGCAGCTGCCATCATTGCACAATCACATTGATGATCTTCTTCATCAACAGCTTTCACCTTCTTTTCACCAGCCTTTTCTTCTTTCTCTTCTTCTTTGTCCTCTTTGGACCATGGATCTGTCATTGGTTCAATCAGGGTACCTGAACTTTCTCCCAACAGTAGTTCACCAGCCACAGCAGTAACCATTGCTTCAGTCACCTCTTCCACTGTTTCAAAGCTCTGCTGTTCCTCCTCAGTTTCAACCCCCTCCTGTATTGACTCTAATGCCATCAAACAAAACTCATCATGAGAAGAATCATTAGAAGCATAGATTTCAAAATTTTCATCACTAAGGTCTTCAGGCATACTGCTCCAGTCAACAAACCCTTGAGTGAAGAAACTTTGTTGATCTGGTTGTGCTGCTGCTGGAGCAGTGGTTTGAGGTGCAACAGGTTGCACTTGTACCTGTGGAGCAGGGGTTTGAACATATTGGATTTGTGGAACAGTAGTTTGGACATAGTGTACTGGCACAGGGGCAGCAGCATGGTGAGCAGTGTTCACTTGAGCTGCTGGGGTATACTAGGCATAGTGCACAGTGCTTTGGTTTTGAGGTCTAGGATTTGAGCTAGGATGAGTAATTATGGGACCAGTAGTTTGACTCCTACATTCCCTAGCGAAATGTCCCAACCTATTACACTTGTAGCACCTGATTTTCGATTTATCCAACCCAACCCTTAGATTCCCATGTAAACCTGGGAATTTTCGCCCTGTTCTCTTGTAAAATTTGCTAGTTCTAACACTTAGCAAAGCCAGTTGGTGCAGGATGTCCATTTCCTCTAAGTCAGTGGGATCGAAATGTTGTAAATCATTGAGTTCAAAGCTTAGATTATCTGACATCTGGTTTTCATTTGCAGTGAATGCATAACTTGCAGAGTGAGGATCAGGGTTGTTGAAATTTGCACCAGCAGTTATGTCAATGAAGTGATCATAACCCTGATCCTTACCACTGCTCCCAGATTCTTCTTGACCCAGAAGAGCAGTATTACCGAAAGTGTAATCATCGGTAACTTTTCCTGACTCTTGTAACCTCCTTTTCTGGTTCAACTCCCTTTCGTAGGTCAGGAGTCGGCCATGGAGTTGGGTCAAGGTCAGATCCTTGAATTCAGGTGAATTTCGGGTGACAAAAGCTATGGTGTCCCATTTTTCTGGCAGTGACCTGAGGAACCTGCTATTTTGAGTTGAGTTTGTGAAAGTGGTGTTAACTGAAACGTTCAAATTGTTGCGTTAGTGATTCACCTTTAACGTAACAAAATGTTTCATATTGTTGGTTCAAGATTTCCCTGTTGTTTTCTATGACTTCTTCAGTCCCCCCAAACTGTTCCTTAAGTGCATCCCATAATTCTTTGGCACTGTTACAGTGTAATAGTCCAGCATATATCTCATTGGGCAGCGCTGATGCTATGATGCTAAACGCTTTAGCATCTAGTTCGATCTTTTGAAAGTCGGTTTCGGTATAATTTTCAACTGGTTTTGGAACGAACTTTTTAGCATCTTCAGCGCTTGGCTCTGAAGGAACATGGGGACCATAAATGACAGACCTCCAACAACCTGTGCTTTGTTGAGCAAGGATGTGACCCATCCTTCTCTGCCAGATGTTGTACTCATTTCTTTTTAGCATAGGTGGTTTAAAAAGTGAGCCGATGTTGTTTTTATCATCCTGAGATTGTGACGTCATTCTTGTTGTTTTACAGACACTGAGAAATCAACTTTAATGGTGATTAATCCTTGCTCTGTTTTTCAACGGACGAACAAACGATCAGTATCAACTGTTATGAGCTGAACTATTTACGTCAAAATGATTGTTAAATCAAATTTGACTGTCCAAGTTCTGATACCAATTGTTGGATCTGAGTTTGTTTTTTATTGTATTTTCGTTTGAAATTAAGATGAAAATGAAAGAGTTGTGCAGCGGAATTATGATGAAAACAAACTTTGCATACAATCAAACGAGAGTAATACTTTAATCAAACATCTTTACACAATGAATCGAAAGATTGAATTTGTTTCAACAACGATTACAATGATTGATGAATGAATGCAAACTCCCCCTCAGCCAGAGCTCAGTAGTTTGTTCGTGCAAAGAAGACGATGTTGCAAACTCTATCAAGGAAGCATTGGAATCAAAGAATTGGAGAGATGCAATGCAAACAGAAATGGAGGCTCTTAAGAAAAATGAAACATGGGAAAAGTGTGTCCTTCCCCCTGGAAAAAAACCCGTGGGATGTCGATGGGTATTTACCACGAAGTACAAGCCTGATGGAACTATTGAGCGGTACAAAGCCCGGTTAGTCGCTAAGGGGTACACTCAGACATATGGGATCGATTATTCCGAAACCTTTTCCCCTGTCACCAAGATTGACACAATCAGAGTCCTCTTCTCAATAGCAGCTAATGAAGATTGGCCTCTCCATCAACTAGATGTCAAGAATGCCTTCTTACATGGGGAACTAAAAGAAGAGGTATATATGGAGCCCTGTTGGATCTGAGTTTGTTTTTTATTGTATTTTCGTTTGAAATTAAGATGAAAATGAAAGAGTTGTGCAGCGGAATTATGATGAAAACAAACTTTGCATACAATCAAACGAGAGTAATACTTTAATCAAACATCTTTACACAATGAATCGAAAGATTGAATTTGTTTCAACAACGATTACAATGATTGATGAATGAATGCAAACTCCCCCTCAGCCAGAGCTCAGTAGTTTGTTCGTGCAAAGAAGACGATGTTGCAAAAGAGCTAATAGAACAGTACAAAGTACTGAACTATTTATAGGCACTTGCAAACCACTGAGCATCTTAGCTGACGTCACCATGAAAGTGACATCTAACCTCCTAACAAACTCTAACCTCTGATCTATACAAACACTGATGTACTAACTACTGCTATTACATTTCTTTACATAAAAGACACTTAAACAGCTGCTGCATCCTTCCACTGCTGTGAACCCAGCAGTGCTTGTCTGGATCAGCAGTACTTGTCTCAAGGCAGTAGATTGAATCAGCAGAGCTTTGGTCTTCCATCAGTCTTTGACATTGGTCAGTAGATGCAAGGCAAAAGTTTGTAGGTCAGCACTTAGTAAAATCAGCAGATAGGAGGTCAGTAGATATGAAACCACTTTCAAGGGGAGATATTTGTATGAACCAACTGTAAGCGTCTGCTTATTCTGGATCCACTGCTCTGATCCAGTTTTGGCTTTAATTATCTGTTCCTCTGATAGGGTTCAATCCCAAGAAGCCCCCTCAGGGATTTTCAGAAGAATTTGAGAATAATGATGTTTGCCACCTTAAGAAGTCTCTATATAGACTAAAACAATCTCCTAGAGCTTGGTTTGGGAGATTTACTGTAGCCATGAAGAAATATGGTTTCAAACAAAGTAATTCTGATCACACTTTGTTCTTGAAACGAAGGGGTAAGTCCATAACATGTCTAATTATTTATGTTGATGACATAATTATCACTGGGAATGACAAAGAAGAGATGAAGAAGTTAAAGGAAAATTTGTTCGTTGATTTCGAGAAGAAAGACTTGGGAAGACTTAAGTATTTCTTAGGAATCGAAGTCCTCAGGTCTAAACAGGGAATCTTTATTTGCCAGAAAAAATACGTCCTTGACTTATTGGCAGAAACAAGGATGATCGATTGTAAACTTGTGGATACCCCAATGGTAGCAAATCTGAAACTACAAATGGAAGAAGAAGCTAAATTGGTCGAAAAAGAAAAATACTAGCGATTAGTGGGAAAACTTATATATCTCTCCCACACCCGCCCCGACATCGCATACGCAGTGGGAGTAGTGAGCCAATTCATGCATCAACCACAAGCAGCCCATATGAAAGCAGTCTGGAGAATCATTAGATACCTTAAGGGGACAGTTGGCCATGGGGTCTTATTCAAACCAAATGGGCACCTAAAGATTCAGGCAGAAACAAGGATGATCGATTGTAAACCTGTGGATACCCCAATGGTAGCAAATCTGAAACTACAAATGGAAGAAGAAGCTAAATTGGTCGAAAAAGAAAAATACCAGCGATTGGTGGGAAAACTTATATATCTCTCCCACACCCGCCCCGACATCGCATACGCAGTGGGAGTAGTGAGCCAATTCATGCATCAACCACAAGCAGCCCATATGGAAGCAGTCTGGAGAATCATTAGATACCTTAAGGGGACAGTTGTCCATGGGGTCTTATTCAAACCAAATGGGCACCTAAAGATTCAGGCATACACTGATGCAGACTGGGCAGGAGATAAAGAAAATCGAAGGTCAACTGCACGGTACTTTACTCTAGTCGGAGGGAATCTCGTCACATGGAGGAGTAAGAAACAAAAGGTGGTTGCACTTTCGAGTGCCGAGGCTGAATTCAGAGGGATTGCACGAGGTCTAGCTGAGGTACTCTGGATACGTAAACTCTTGGATGAAATAGGTTTCTTACCAAGTGAAGCAACCAAGATCATGTGCGATAATAAAGCAGCTATACAGATCTCTGAGAACCCAGTACAACACGATAGAACCAAGCATGTGGAGGTTTACAGACATTTTATCAAAGAAAAGTTAGAAGCCCAGATCATAGAACTTCCATACGTTTGATCTGAAGATCAGCTCGCTGACATTTTAACAAAGGCCACAAATGGAAGAATATTTGCACATTGTCTGCACAAGTTGAATTTCGGTGATCCCACTATTCAACTTGACGGGGAGTGTTAAAAATAAAGAATATTATTCTAGAAAGAATTATGGATCAGTTAGCATCATATCCATATTTATCAAAGCTTTACACTCATTGCCAGCTCACAACTCCTAGAAATCAGTCATCGAGATTATTTGTTTCTTTTTATAGCTTTCTTGTAATAGCCTATTTATGAAGGCTTCTTCCTCCCCTGTAATTCATTTAGAAAAATACAAAAAACCAATAAAATTATCAATTCCCTCTGATTATCATTTTGAAATACTTCAAGCACGGGACGCGTCCTTCAAGTTTTTGAAGCGTCTGGCGAGGTTTCCGGCGAGTTTAAACTAAATAATAGAAATTAAAAAAAAATATGTAAACAAACAAAAACGTGACAGTTTAAACTAAATAAAAAGTTATGTAACAAAATACATGTGAAGGTTGAAACAAAACTTTAGTATAATAGTCATTTAGTAAAAATCCGATTAGAATGTGGAAAACAAACAGAGGGAACCTTGAGTGATGGGAGAGTGATAAAACTGCTGCTGCTGTTTTGATGAAGAAGGATGTCCTTGATGTCAAATATTTTGGTGCATCGTTTCTTGATTGGGTTTATGAAACCATGAAAGTGATGCATCTTTCAAAGAGGTATTTGCAAACTCACCGGAAAACTCGTCGGAAACCTTCAACTCGCCGGAAAGCTCGCCGGACGCTTCAGAAACTTAAAGGACGCATCACGTGCTTGAAGGACGCATCTCGTGCTTGAAGGACGCATCCCATGGCCACGTGTCCATTTTTTATTGGGTTTTGCTCTAAGGACGCATCCCGTGCTTGAAGGACGCATCCCGCGCATAATGTGCCCCTCCAAGGACGCAGGAGCGTGACAAATTTGAAAACATGTTTGGTCAACCGACATTTTCGTAATTTTCCCTATGAATAAGCTTCTCAGTCAAACATGGTTGATTCTCAGTCAAACATGGCTGATTGTTGGGCACTGGGCAAAGGGTATTGCTGGGCCGATAATAAGCTTCTTAGTTAAACATGGCTGATTCTGACACACTAGCTGCAGCCAACACAGGGACCACCACACGCAAAGGCGGTATCCACTATGGTGAAACTGATGCATAGCAGCAAACAGAAGTGATAAACCTTTAACAAATGTAGTTTATAATCAATACTAGGTTAGAACCCCGCGTAATACACGGGTTGAATAAATGTAATTTTATATACCAAATAATAAATAATATATATATATATATATATATATATATATATATATATATATATATATATATATATATATATAAATCTCGTTTATTACACGGGTTGAATAAATGTAATTTTATATATCAAATAATAAAACAATATATCTTTAAAAATCTCGTTTATTACATGGATTGAATAAATGTAATTTTATATATTAAATAATAAAAAATTTATATCTTTAAGAAACTCGTGTATTGTACGGGTTGAGTAAATTTAATTTTATATAGAGTTAAATGCCCGGATAGTCCCTGTGGTTTGGCGCGTTTTCACCTTTAGTCCCTAACTTTCTAAAAATTACAGCTATAGTCCCCAACTTTTCAATTTTCGTTCCCGGATAATCCCTAAGCCTAACATCAGTTAGTTTTTAGTGTTAAGTATATGTGAAATGACATAAATACCCTTATTTGTTAAATTAACAATTAAAAGATTAAAATAAATATAAATAACAATTAAAAATGATGTGGGGCCCACCACCCATCCCACCATCTTCATCTTTCCCAATCTTTACTACTTCCACCTTCCACCACCACCATCACCTCACCACACCGGAAAAAAAAAAAACTCAAGTCTTTCAAAAAAGGACAAATTGATGGCAGCCACTAACAACATACAATCACTTGATTAATCATCGAATAAACAGATTCATAACAGATCCATTTGTCAGCAACCCCACGCCACTTCCTGTCAACCATGTCTTCCCTATCCTTCCTCTCTTGTCCACCGTCCTCCACCACCCCCACCCCCACCCGCACCCACTTCCTCCCTCTCAACACAACTCCACCACTCACCACTCCGAACCGCCGTCTTTATCCACCAGCACCACCAATCCCCACTTTTTACCACTGCCCTCTGCTGCTTCTGAACCATGACATCACCACCATCACTGTAGCATCACCGCATCAGGTATGTTTTCATCTTTCCCTATCTACGACCATCTCTACCGATTGAAACCCACCATCCCTTCTCTGCTCTTCCTTAGTTAATAACACAAAACTTCCCATCATCGCCGACTGCCATCACCATTATCCAAGTTGAACAATCCTAGTTCTATAGCCTTTGGTTTAAACTGAACTCGTTTGAATTATAATTTTACCATGGGAATGATGGTTCCATATTTGAAATTGAAATTGATTTTAAATTGCATCTGAAAAGATACGCTGTTGTTTGAATTGATTACACACACATATATATAACTCTAGTTATGGTGGAGGATGGTGGCAATCGGTGGTGAAGATGGATTGAAGAAGAGCTGTTGTGGGTGAGTGGGAGTTGGGTAGGAAGAGGAAGTTAAAAGAGTTGGTGGGCCCCACAAATGCATAATTACTTAATACTTAATTAATTATTTTTGTTTTATTATAAAGGGTAATTTGGTCATTTCACATCCACTTAACACCAGAAACTAACTCTCATCCGTGCCAGGGACTATCCAGGAACGAAATTGCAAAAGTTGGAGACTATAGCTGTAATTTTAGAAAGTTAGGGACTAAAGGTGAAAAATGGGCAAACCACAGGGACTATCCGGGCATTTTTCTCTTTTATATATTAAATAATGAAAAAGGTTACATTTTTAAGAATCTCATGTATCGTACGTGTTGAGCACATGTAATTTTATGTACCAATCAATAAAAAGTTATATCTTGTTATATCTTTATAAACCCTGCGTATTATACGGATTGAATAAATCTAATTTTATATGCCACATAATAAAAAAGTTATATTTTTAAATACCCGGTGTATTACACGAGTTGCATAAATATAATTTTATATAATACCTTAGAGTAAATTACGATTTTGGCCCCTGTGGTTATATCACTTTTACCTTATTAGTCCAAAATAGAATGTTTTAACATCTGTACCCCCAACGTCTCTGTAACTAACTATTTTGACCCTTGCACCTAACTCAACCCATAACCCAGGTTAATTAAATGTCACTAACTATTTTGACCCTTGCCCATCATGTGAGGAGCATGTGACATTTAATTAACCTGGGTTATAGGTTGAGTAGACGCAGTGGACAAAATAGTTAGTTACAGAGATGTTGGGGGTACAGATGTTAAAAAATTCTATTTTGGACTAATAAGGTAAAAGTGATATAACCACAGGGGCCAAAATCGTAATTTACTCAATATCTTATGTTAATAGATGTTTTGAATAGATACCCGTGTTTTGCAATTATTAATCTAATTGCCTTGAAAGCTTCTAACAGGTGGACATTAGAGTTAATTACACTTGCATTGATGGACAGTGATAGTCTCATAAATAATTACACTTACTGTCGTTAAAAGGATACATAAAAATATAAAACTACGATGCATAGCACCATGAAAATTTAGAGGATGATCCCTCTTCAGAGTCTACTTCTCTGTGTTATCACCTATGATCCAAGTAAATCATAAATTATATATAAATAAAATAAAATAAAATGTCTAAGGCAAAAGTTTAATCTTTCCATAAACGACTTCAAAAAGTCTTACCATTAACACACTTAAGAATTTCTCCACAACTGCTTTGTGACTTTACTAAAACATCCTAATCCTAAAAATAATAAAAACAAAAATTAATCAACAATTAATATGCACCATTAGGGCTGAATATAAAACATCAATAATGTAAAAACATGACTCAGTGATGAAGCACTCGGATCCTCAACAAACCAATTACACCTCTATATATACTCCCATACACATATTGAAGCTTGCAGTTCTGGCATCGTCACCAATGCAATTTATACCAAATACATATTCTCATGGCTCATTTAAGCGTTGGATTTATCTACACAAATTAAACAAACAGTTGAGATACCTAATTTTATAAGCAACGATGGCATTAAAGTTGGTACTATAAATACTAGTAAAACCTATATCTCATTCATAATTACAACTTGAGTTGTCAAGCATAATGATGATAATGTCATGAATGAGAATCATTGTCGCAACCCCCGATCCCTGATTCCCGGGAACGGGCGGACGCGATCTCAGAGTTTCGGTGGTATCAGTTATTTAATCTTGCTGCGGAATTTACATCAGGACCGTAGTTAGGAAATGTTTATCAGAGTAAAACCACCTTATTTAATATTAATAAACGCATGGGTAAAACCCAAGTTTCTTATTACAATACATTTATAGGGATAAACCCTATTTTATTGAATTTTAAAACATCGTTTATTTGGTAACTTTTATAGCCACATTTTCCCAAGCCTTCACTGCTCTCCAGCTGGCTTTTTACTAATTGGCTGTCACATTGGGTTACCTGAAACGTGTTTTAAAAACATTTGTCAGTCAGAAATACTGGTGAGTGAATCCTAGTTTAATCAAGTTTAAATAAAAAGTCACAGTGAACAGTATTGAGAGCAATCACATTGTTTATGTCTACACAATTACTCCATTAGTACTGTCAACCCTGACTTGTGGGTCATATTACCCATTGGCTAACTCATTGTCCAATGGTAACGTATTGTCATCCTCGACTTACTACTCACAGTGTAGTACATTTTGTATACAAAATCCCAACATACCGGCAGTAATTGAAGAACTACAAAGACTCAATCACTGCTAAATTTCATTGTAAAACATTTAAGGTTTGGTAAAACATTACCAAAAAGGTTAACAAAAAGAGGATAAACTCACATTGCTATCTTAGACTTCGCGTAAGGGTTTCCTGGATATAATCTATAATTTATACAAATGTACATTCGTTAGTACCATAACCCTTTGAAAATATTAATGATACCCTCCCAGAGACGGCATTCCAACAACTACGTCGGGCAGAACCACGACAGTTGTTACGGAACCCTAAATCAATCGGGCAGCGTAACTATTACGAAACTGGGGTTATAATACTTACAACGGAGCAGAACCTCGCTAATTAGGGGTATAATACCCGCCTATAACTTCTACTACTTCAGAAATTGAGATTGAGAATGAATTGTGAGCGACGGAAAACTGATGCGTTCTATTTATAGTGCTGATATTCGACTTTCAGGCGGCCCGCGTAAGGTAAGGCAAAGCCTTACACGGCCCGCGTCAACACTGGTCAACTCTATAGCTTAGCTGATTCGATGTGTAGGTCCGCCACGATGTCGACACTTGTCAGCTCAGGATGTCTCTGCGTTGTAGGTCTCTCGCGGCCCGCGTTAACTAAACAAGAACACTTACGCGGCCCGTTTGAACTAAAGAAATCAACGATTTCTGATTCCAGCCTTCATACCGCCCGCGTAAGGGTTTGGGGTGGGTTCACGCGGCCCGCCTCAGCCCTAAATTTAAGCTTTTATATTTTATTTAAATAATATAACATAATTCAGGGGCGGTTTTCACATACGGGGTGTAATATAAGACATATTGAGACATTCTATAATATACTAGAGTGTCAGAATATTATGAGGGTGTTGGTTTTATCGAGGGTTGTTACATTCTCCCTACCTTGTTTTAGAGCTCGTCCTCGAGATCTACTGGAACAAATGCGGATATTTCTTTTGCATTTCTGATTCAAGCTCCCATTTGTACTCTGGTCCTCTTTTGGAGTCCCACTTTACTTTGACTAGACTAGTCTCTTGTGCTTGAGATTTTTTACTTTCCTGTCTTCAATTTGTAGAGGTCTTTCTATAAACTTGAGTTGTTCATTTACCTCTATATCTTTAAGAGGTACTATCAGTGATTCATCAGCTAAACACTTTTTGAGGTTTGATACATGAAACACATCATGTATTCCTGCCATTTCCTATGGCAATTGTAGCTGATAGGCTACAGGTCCTATTCTTCTAATAATCTTAAAAGGTCCAACATACCTGGGACTTAGTTTTCCTCTTTTGATGAATCTTACTACTCCTTTCCAAGGAGAGACTTTCAATAATACTTTATCTCCTACTTGAAATTCCAACGGCTTGCGTCGGTTATCAGCATAGCTCTTCTGTCGATCACGTGCTGCTTTCAGTCGTTCCTTGACTTGAATAATTTTGTCGGTTGTTTCTTGCACTATCTCAGGTCCAGATAGTTGCTTTTCCCAAATTTCTGCCCAACAGACTGGGGTTCGGCACTTTCGTCCATAAAGTGCTTCGAATGGTGCAACATTTATACTTGTGTGATAACTATTATTATAAGAAAATTCTATTAAAGGTAAGTGATCGTCCCAGTTACCTCCAAAATCAATTACACAAGCTCTAAGCATGTCTTCCATCGTTTGAATTGTTCTTTCACTTTGTCCGTCCGTTTGAGGATGATAAGTTGTGCTCAATTTTAACTTGGTTCCCATTGCCTTTTGGAAACTTGACCAAAAATGAGAGGTAAATCGACTATCCCTATCAGAAACAATTGATAAAGGAATGCCAGGTAAAGAAACAATTTCATTTACAAACAATTTAGCTAATTGTTCCATACTAAAAGTTTCTTTCATTGGTAGGAAATGAGCGGACTTGGTTAGCCTATCACAATCACCCAGATTATATCATTTCCTTTCTTGGTTTTGGGTAATTTAGTAACAAAATCCATTGTTATCAATTCCCATTTCCAAACTGGCATTTCTAATTGTTGTAACAAACCTGAGGGTTTCTGGTGTTCAGCTTTAACTTGTGAACAAGTTAAACATTTAGAAACATAGGCTGCTATGTCCTTTTTCATTCCTATCCACCAGAAATTTTTCCTTAAATCCTGGTACATTTTATCACTTCTTGGATGCATCGTATATTTAGACTTATGGGCTTCTTCTAAAATATAATGGCGTAGGTTTCCTAATTTAGGTATCCACATTCTCTTTTTATGGAATCTCCAAATTCCATCTGTTCCTTGTTTTAATTCTTTCAGCATACCTTTTAGCTTTTCAGTATCTTCCTTGATTACTGATTCTTGTGCTTCTCTTATTTGATCATTTAAATCTACTTGTAGATTTAATTTAAGAGAACGTACCCTTTTTGGCTTTTCCTGATATTTTCGGCTTAAAGCATCTGCCACTACATTTGCTCTTCCTTCATGATACTGGATATCACAATCATAGTCACTAAGCATCTCCATCCAGCGTCTTTGTCTCATATTCAATTCCTTTTGCCCAAAAACATACCTTAAACTTTTATGATCAGTGTATATGGTAAACTTACTACCATAAAGGTAATGTCTCCAAATTTTAAGAGAAAAAATTATAGCTCCTAATTCTAGATCATGAGTGGAATAATTCTCTTCATGATTCTTAAGTTTTCTAGATGCGTAAGCTATAACCTTTTGTCATTGCTTCAATACACATCCATAACCTAATTTAGAAGCATCACAATAGACTACAAAGTCTTCAGTTCCTTCTGGTAACGCTAATATGGGTGTATGAGTTAATCTTTGCTTAAGAATTCTAAAGGCTTCTTCTTGTTTTACTCCCCATTCAAACTTAACAGATTTACAGGTTAGCTTAGTTAAAGGAATGGCTATTCTAGAAAAATCTTGAATAAATCTTCTATAATAACCGGCCAATCCTAAGAAACTTCTAACCTCGGTTGGTGACTCAGGGGTTTTCCATTTAGTAATTGCTTCAATTTTTGTGGGATCCACATGAATTCCTTCATGATTGACTAGGTGTCCAAGGAATTGTACCTGTTCTAACCAAAATTCGCATTTAGAGAATTTAGCATAAAGCTTTTCCTTTCTTAATAGACTTAGAAGTGCGTGCAAATATCTTGCATGATCTTCTTTACTTTTAGAGTAAATGAGAATATCATCTATGAAAACAATTATGAATTTATCCAAATATGGCTTACATATTCGGTTCATCATGTCCATAAATGCAGCTGGGGCATTGGTTAAACCAAATGGCATGACAGTAAATTCATAATGACCATACCTTGTTCTAAAAGCGGTTTTAGGAATGTCCTCTTCCTGTACTTTTAACTGATGATATCCTGACCTTAAATCGATTTTTGAGAAAAATCGAGCCCCTTGCAGTTGATCAAACAGATCATCGATTCTCGGTAATGGGTACCGATTCTTAATCGTGACCTGTTTAATTCACGGTAGTCAATGCACATACGCATTGATCCGTCCTTCTTTTTAACGAACAGTATCGGCGCTCCCCATGGCGACGAACTTGGCTGTATAAATCATTTCTCTAACAATCCATCTAATTGTTTCTTCAGTTCCTGCATTTCGGCGGGTGCCAAACGATAAGGTGCTTTGGCAATCGGTGATGTTCCTGGTAGCAGGTGAATTCTGAATTCAACTTCTCTGTCTGGAGGTTGCCCTGGCAATTCTTCTGGAAATACATCTGAAAACTGAGATACTACTGGAATGTCTTTTAAATCTTTCCCTTTAGTGTTAGTGATTATGGAAATCAAATACACTATAGAACCTTTTCTTATATAACTTGCAGTTTTCATCACATATATGAATTTTGTGGATCTAGAGGGCTTATCTCCTTTAATTGTGATCGTTTTACCTTTTGGTGAATTTACTTGAATTGACTTTTGATCACATAAAATATTGGCTTTATTGGCTATTAACCAATCCATTCCTAAAACAACATCGAATCCTGCCAGATTCATGGGATATAGGTTTGCTATAAACATTTGGTTAAAAATTTCTATTCTTGCTCCCTGCAAGATTTCAGAAATCCTAATAGTTTCTCCGTTAGCCGTTTCTACTAGACATTCTTGTGGTAATTTAGTTAATGACTGATTTAGAATTTTGCAAAACGAAGTATTGATAAAACTTTGGTTCGAACCAGAGTCAAATAATACTTTAGCAATTATATCATTAACTAAAAACGTACCAGCTATAACGTCTGGGATCATCTTGGCTTCTTCTACAATCAGAACAAATGCTCTAGCATTTTTAGTATTCTTGTTGTTTGCAGCCGGGGCCAATTTCGGACAGTTCGTCCTGATATGACCTTTTTCTCCACAGTTGTAGCATAATCCATTACTGGATTTCTTCCTGCAATTTTCTTCCTTGTGTCCTGGCATCTTGCAATAATTACAGAGAGTGGAGCATTTTCCCGAATGCTTTTTCTTGCAGACTTTGCAGTATGGTGTACAGGTAGAACCTACATTCCTACGGTTGAAATTTCCAGAACGAAATTCTTGAGTCAACTTCTGGGTTAGGTTCCTCCTTTGATCCTCTTCTCGGGTACGGACTAACTCATCAGTCAAGGTATTTGCTAGTTCTACAGTTTCTTCTATAGTTTGAGGTCTAGCTGCCTTGACTACATGTCTAATCTCCCCAATTAATCCCCAAATATAACGGGAGATTAACACTGGTTCTGGTGAAGCAAGAGTTGGCACTATTCTAGCATATTCAAAGAATAACTTAGTGTACCCCTTGCTATCCACACCAGTCATCCTAAGGTTTAGGAATTTGTTTGCTATCTGTTCTTTTTCATTGGGTGGGCAGAATTTCCTTTCTACTTTGTTCTTAAATTCTTCCCATTCCATAATGTAGGTTCTATCACGTCCTCTTGATTGGAGGATAGTGTTCCACCATTCTAGTGCTGCATTCTTAAACAGATTAGAAGCAAACAATATTTTATCTTCTTCAGCACACTTGCTTATTCTTAAGACTGCCTCAGTCTTTTCTATCCAGCGTAAGGTTGCAATGGCCCCTTCGTTGCCCGAGAATTCCATTGGTTTACAAGACCAGAATTCTTTATAAGAACAACCATAAGGCATGGTTCTTCTTCTTTTGGGAATAGGCATTTGAGGTACAGGCCCATTGTTCACGCTATTTTCGGGTTCGATTGGTCGCTTACTACTATGTTTACTTTTATTATCAGCATCCTTAACAGTTTGAAGCATAAATGGCATTGCATCTATAATTCCTTGTGCCACTATGTGTTGGATAGCACTATTATCCACTTGATTTCCATTGTTATTGATGCTTGGATTCTCATTAACCACGTTAATGTCACTCTGGTTATCATTATTCAGATTTCCTTGATTTTCGTCATTGGCCATCTGAATTTTAAACATTTACCCCATATTAATATCACAAATAATATCTTAATATAGTTAATTCACATGACACTCAATCTAATAAAAAACGTAGATCATTGCTACTTTTACTCTATTCATATACTATTATGCATCTATTACACACTAGTACTGAAATAAAAATTACAATACCAATAGAAATAGAATCACACTAATAGTAATATGCATCCATACACACATATTTTATTTTATTATTACTATCGTTTCACCATTCTCACATTCACGGATATGGATTTATCCAAAAATCCATATTGCGCTCATCGTATTTCCATACGAGACGCTCTCCTACCTGACGCATTCTCTCACTGCTCTCTAAAATTTCCTCCCCAAAAGTCCTAAGTTCTTGGACGTTTTCTGCACTCATTGGGGGTGCAGGTTCTAGGACTGGGTTTGGAATCCGGGGTGCTGGTTCCTAATATGGGGGTAAAAGTGCCTGAAATCGGTAAGGATCCTCTAATATTTCCCTGATGTAGTTATCATGGTAATAGGGATCTAAAGGGTCCATACCTGAATAGGCTCCTATAGGTGTGTCTTCCGGGATAGAGTAACGTTGCACAAAGTCCCTATTTTCATCCCACCAGGGGTCGTAATTTGGGTCTAGGGGGTTTGGTGCAGGTATCCTAGGAATTTCTTCTGGGTTAAAGTCATGCATCTCCACCTGGTTTTCAGGGTTTTCTATCTCCATGGGTTGTTCTGGGTTTTGTGGTTGTGGGGCTATTAGTTGTTCCAAACTTGGGTCAGCAGCAGTTGTAGATAGGATATGGAAATTGGCTAGGCTTCTATTTAGCATATCCTGTGTATGGGCATTTGTTTTTCGCTTAGCAGCCGCTAGAACTCTTTGCTATTGCAATTTTCACATTCTTTTCCTACGAGCAAAAGCTTCTTTACTGAACCATCCTCGTTTCTTATTAGGAAATGGCTCTTCAGATTGAGCTTTAAAGGCAAATATTCCTTCCCCCTGATCAGCAGAATACCCTGAAAGGGCAGGCTGTGATGACGTACCTTCACTCTTAGGGGAATCAGACAACTGACGATTCATGTCTGAGGGTTCTTGATCACTCATACTGTAAACTAACAAATAGTCAAATAACACATAACAAATAAATACAGTTATGCACGTATTTCCGTAATTTATTTCCTAACACAAATTTTAGAATTCTAAGTGTCAGCAGAACACTTCTTTGGCTCAGACTAGTGGCTAGGCTCTGATACCACCTCCTGTCGCAATCCCCGATCCCTGATTCCCGGGAACGGGCGGACGCGATCTCAGAGTTTCGGTGGTATCAGTTATTTAATCTTGCAGCGGAATTTACATCAGGACCATAGTTAGGAAATGTTTATCAGAGTAAAACCACCTTATTTAATATTAATAATCGCATGGGTAAAACCCAAGTTTCTTATTACAATACATTTATAGGGATAAACCCTATTTTATTGAATTTTAAAACATCGTTTATTTGGTAACTTTTATAGCCACATTTTCCCAAGCCTTGGCTTTTTACTAATTGGCTGTCACATTGGGTTACCTGAAACGTGTTTTAAAAACATTTTTCAGTCGGAAATACTGGTGAGTGAATCCCAGTTTAATCAAGTTTAAATAAAAAGTCACAGTGAATAGTATTGAGAGCGATCACATTGTTTATGTCTACACAATTACTCCATTAGTACTGTCAACCCTGACTTGTGGGTCATATTACCCATTGGCTAACTCATTGTCCAATGGTAACGTATTGTCATCCTCGACTTACTACTCACAGTGTAGTACATTTTGTATACAAAACCCCAACATACCGGCAGTAATTGAAGAACTACAAAGACTCAATCACTGCTAAATTTCATTGTAAAACATTTAAGGTTTGGTAAAACATTACCAAAAAGGTTAACAAAAAGAGGATAAACTCACATTGCTATCTTAGACTTCGCGTAAGAGTTTCCTGGATATAATCTATAATTTATACAAATGTACATTGGTTAGTACCATAACCCTTTGAAAATATTAATGATACCCTCCCCGAGACGGCATTCTAACAACTACGTCGGGCAGAACCACGACAGTTGTTAGGGAACCCTAAATCAATCGGGCAGCGTAACTATTACGAAACTGGGGTTATAATACTTACAACAGAGCAGAACCTCGCTAATTAGGGGTATAATACCCGCCTATAACTTCTACTACTTCAGAAATTGAGATTGAGAATGAATTGTGAGCGACGGAAAACGAAAACTGATGCGTTCTATTTATAGTGCTGATATTTGACTTTCAGGCGGCCAGCGTAAGGTAAGGCAAAGCCTTACGCGGCCCGCGTCAACACTGGTCAACTCTATAGCTTAGCTGATTCGATGTGTAGGTCCACCACGATGTCGACACGTGTCAGCTCAGGATGTCTCCACGTTTTAGGTCTCTCGCGGCCCGCGTTAACTAAACAAGAACACTTACGCGGCCCGTTTGAACTAAAGAAATCAACGATTTCTGATTCCAGCCTTCATACCGCCCGCGTAAGGGTTTGGGGTGGGTTCACGCGGCCCGCCTCAGCCCTAAATTTAAGCTTTTATATTTTATTTAAATAATATAACATAATTCGGGTGCGGTTTTCATATACGGGGTGTAATATAAGACATATTGAGACATTCTATAATATACTAGAGTGTCAGAATATTATGAGGGTGTTGGTTTTACCGAGGGTTGTTACAATCATCACTTCCAGATCTACTAAAAGAAGAAACTAAACTATATTCACTTTTTTTACAGTCCACATATATCCAAATTGTCACAATCACAAATACATACAAGTAATCAATCACCACATACTTAGCACTTTCTCGAATCTCCACATTAGATGATGTTAAAACCACAGTTAGCCATTTATAGCAAGTTCCATTGAATTATACCAAAATACTAATTCTTAGTTACTTTATAAAGGATATGGATTCACATACGGAATGGACTAAACAAACAGGTAAAAAGAGATTGAGTTATTGAAAAGTTGGAAAATATAGTGAAGCTTACTTGTACTACTGCCACAGCTATCGATTACCACCGCCATTTTCATTAACCAAGAATGATCTATCACTCCTCGATGGTCAAATGTCGCGAACTATAGCCGGCGACTAAACTTGTCACTGCTGGCGCTGATGTCACCCATGCTCTAGCTCCAGCCTTTCTCTGTATTTCTCTGTCTCTCGCTTACTTTGTTTTGTTGCACATCTACGTACGCATGCAAAGTGTGCAATAAGGAGAAGTAGGAGTACAACTTAGCGGGAGAAGACGACCTATACCGATTTCGTGAAAAGATAATAACCAGTGGCAGTTTTGGGGTAAGAGGGACGGGGCTTAACCTGGTCGGCGAAACAACACGTGTCAAAGGTCTTTTTGTTGAAGGACCAAACGTGTAAAAATGATGGAATTGACGTTGCCATTCTCAAAAACACTGAAACTCAACTGGCGTTTTCATCTTGTTGTTTAATATAAGCTAATTGGTCTCTAACTTGTGAGTTACAACGGGGATCTAGGCTAACAGTGTAGGTTCGGTCGACAACCTAATTCAAAAAAGCCATCAAGCATATATTTTAAAACACATATGATCATAAAAATCAAAATCAAAATCACCATATGATATCAAGGTCCCATATTTCATTCTCTATTCCATGGAGCCATTGCTAAAAATTCCCTGTTAGCATATTATATCAATTAGCTATATAACAGTATTCCAACTATTCAAAGTAAGTAAATAACATTCTTTGATGAAAAGACATAACCAAAACCATGGTTAAGTTATTCTACAAAGACTCCTAATCGTAAGAAGTGTAAAAAAGATTTATAGAGTGACAAGTGTCTAATAAACTAAAACCTAAACTCACTACACCACCACCCAAAACCTAAACACCCAACCCTACCCCACCCCACCACCAAAAAACCTAAACCCCCCACCCCGACCCAAAAACCTAACCCCCCCCCCCCCCTCCACCCCCCGCAAAAAAAAAAAAGAAAAAAAAAAAAACTATACCTCACCAAAAAATCCTAACCCCCCACCCACCCCCACCCTCTCTCGACAATTTTTTTTCGGTGGGTGATTGGGGGTGGGGGGGAGGGGTTTAGGGTTTTTTTGGTGGTGTTGGTTGTTTAGGTTTTTTTTAGTAGGTTTTTTTAGAAACCTTTGTACCCTTCTTACAATAAGAAGTCTTTGTATTTGATGCTAATCCTCAAAACCATTAGTTGACAATGGTAGCTTTGATTTGGCCATACATGTCAATCTTGCCCCATTCTTCATAGAATGGGTTCAATTATGCAAAATCTAATTGTATGTAGGTCAATTTGGGTCAGCTCAATTTAGTCAATCGATCAACTTGGGTCACCTTAAATTAACTTTCATAAATGAGTGTTCTTTTTTTCATCGCATCAATAATCAAAATCCACTAATTGCTTTTGATTAAGAAAATATCTGTGGGTAAACGTGGTCAGTTTGCTTATATTTTGACCAAAGGGTAAACGTGGTCAGTTTGGTTATATTTTATATTAAACTAGATGGAGGCCCCCGTCGCGATGCGGTCGGGGCTTAGAAATTAAAACGTCACACTCACATACACAAATAAAGCATAAACGCTAGGTTCAAAACGCCCATAAAGTGTATTCAGTGGTACGACGTTTGTGTGTATAAACAAACTCCATAATTTATGACATGTCAAATATACCATCTATATGAAACATGACAAAAGAACACAATTGGGAAGTCATATTTGGCTAAGCATCACAATCATATGAATCAGAAAGCCGAGCTTAATTTGATGATTATGAAGATGAGTATGACTTCTATCGTGATCTTGTGAGGTGCCTGAGGCGATACCGTTTATCTCGCTTCTCAAGTTCCCCCCTATTGTCCTTCATAGATCAAACACATTCGAGTGCATATTCTTCGCTACATGCTCCCTAGCCTTACTACCACCATGTCCGTCATACACCCCAAAGAAGCCCTAATATCATAGCTAAAAAATCATTAGGCAGGTCAAACGAACCCAACACATTTTATCAAGTGTCGGAAGCACCCAAACACGTTTTAACAAGTGTTAATGCTGTTAAAAAAAGAAATAAAAAATGAAGTATTAATGACAAAAAAAAATTGTAATGGCCAAATGAACCCAATCATATAAGATGAAAAAAATAAGAATAAACTTATCTTTTGTTTTGGCTTGCTCTCCAAAGTATGATCTCAACTTACACTTTTAATAAGAAAAATTTTCACTTCCATCATAAATTTACAATCCTGAATTGTAAAACAAAAAACTTCAGGTATAACCGTTGCTTCTTTAAAGTCTTAATTCTTCTTTGGTGGTGATCATCAGCCTTTTTTGTAGTTTTTTATTGCAAATTAGTATGTTAAATTTTGGGGGGAAATAAAGGTTCTTGGTGGTACAATAGATAAAAGTGGATACTTGTTAATTAAGGTGACTTGTAATAGCTGTTTGATCCCCTAATAGCTGCAGTATTGCTAGAATAACAGAGTGAACCTGACCATCAAGATTTATAATTTCAAAATTTTTTTACCTGTTATGACAACTCATTTCAGTCACAAATTTTTCTAACACGAAAGTGTTCCGACCCGCTACCCGCCCTACCTGACCTGTAAGGATCTTCAAAAATGTCCCAAAACGACCCATAAGTGGAAACCCAGACCCCTGAAACCCTAATCCATATCAAAAATCAAGAAATCAAGAATAATGGTCTTCAGGCGGGCCGCGTAAAGGTTAGCTTATCCTTACGCGGGCCGCGTCAAAACCCTGTTGACCGGATAAGCATTCTGGATCCACGTGTCACCCACGTGGCATATCTACGCATGACACGGATGCCCTAGTCTACGAATAGAGTGCCCTCACGGGCCGCGTAAAGATTGAGAATGGGCTCACGCGGGCCGCGTGAGACCCAAATTTCACCTATAAATAGATTTGGTCCCGAGCTATCATTCTGTGTCAAAATTTCAATCAAAATCACGAAGTATACTGTCCAAAAGTCGAAATTATAAATCACAGTAGTGCAACGCTGCTACGATACCGGGTATTAACTCGATCACCGCTACGATTCAATATCCGATCGATTGAAACTATCCGATGAATGTTTAAGTGCTGCTCAAATTAGGGTTATACTTTGTCATTCGTCGTGAATTCGATGGATGTTTAAGTATTGCACTTTGCCATTCGTCGTGAGTGTAGGATCATGTACGGACCCGAAACGACTCGACCAGAGGTGTTCTACACAATATGAAAGGCGGAAACAGACATATTGTGTGTGATTCAGCAAGATATTCACTTTAACTGTTGTTCTGATTAACTTGACAAAGTTTTACAGCGAAACAACACTTCGGCAGCACTTCGGCTCCGGAAACACACATACACCACCTCACTCAAACGAAATCAGGACAACTCTATATATAGGCAAGCTAATTCCGCTTGAACATGACTCAAGCGGAATCACCTTTCATACGGAATTATGATTTCAAGCGGGATTACCATTTCAAACGGAATTAACAAGTTAATTTCGTTTGAAATGACATGTTCACTTCAAGCGAAATTACACTTTGTAATTTTGTTTGAACCTGCCTGTTGACCTATTTTTGACAGATTTCTCGTACTTCGCGTCCTGATCTATCTAAATACATATAAGACTCGATACAAGACGAAGTCGACAGACACATGCACCAACAGACTCCCCCTCGAATGTTGACGAGTCTTCAGTGTCGAGTCTTCAACGTCTTCGGTCTTTATCAGTCTGATCGCTCTCTGAAGTATTTGACAGTGTAAAACTTCTTCAATCTTCTGTTTTCTTTTCATCAGCACCAACATACTCCCCTCGAATAAATAATCTTTCCTCGGATGTTGATCGCAATCTGTCTTTCACAGGATCAGGATCGTGTCCTGGCTCTATACTCAGACTCAGAATCCAGGCTATCCTGCACATCCTCTACCTCACAATAAATTTCACAAATTTAACATTTGACAAATTTATATATCACTTGCAGGTATCTTTCCAGAATGATTTAACACTTTAAAAACTTCTGATGACCACTTGAAGGTAAATTTTCAAAAACTTTTCTCATTTAAACACAGACTCCCCCTCACGAAATGCTCATCATGTTTAGCACTTGGAATTTTGAAATTCAGTTCTTCAACATCAGTTGTCAAAAATCTTTTTGAATTTTTTCAAAAAATTATGCTAAAACACACTTAAAATCTTTTTGGATTTTTGAAAAAAAAATGAGATGCAATAAAGAAATATATACAGACACTATTTTTGTGAGTTTGTGTAAGAGGATCATATCAGTTTTTGACAAGTCACAAGTACCGTTGGGCTTAGATACACATTAAGAATTAAACAGTTCACTTAGATTGCCGATATACTGATCCACTTAAATTCTCACACAACTTTCAACTGATTCAGGATATGAATTAGGTGTATTAAGAACTTAAACTCATTCATGTGTCCCACCTCTTGAATATACTCCCGTATCCAGATCCCAATATTCAGTCTTACAGGTGAGTATACCACAGATGATATCTGTAAAGGGTTAGATGCGAATGCCGTGAGAGCTCAGGTCAGAACTTCCGTTCAGCAGAGAGATGACGGCTTTGACTTTTGGTGGGTCCCCTTTAGGGGATCTTTTTTACAACAGCACATGATTTGCATTTTTTTCAATGTTTCATCATTTTTTGTACTGAGGGCAGGCTTTTATTTCAAGCAAGCGTAAAGTATTATACGGGGACTAGGCCATTGCTTCCGCAAAATCAGAAGTCCCGGGATAATACCCCAGATATCACTGAGTATAAAGACCTAGTATCTCAGAAAGAGGGATCCTTCAAACGAAATTTCAGGGGTTACCTATATATCCAAGTAGTGTTCCCCACGAAATAAGCAAGTTTGAATTTAAGTTTATATCCCGAAAAAGCTTACTAATTGTGTAAAAACCTATCGGCATATCATCAGTGAGACCGTTTAACGCTATTTAAACATTACATTTCTTTAGCATACTGTAATTGTCTACTGATGTATTATCATTTCCTCTTTTTCACAACAAAACTCTTTTTTATTTTTATCATGTTTTTGTCTTTTTCAAATTTTCAAATGTTTTTTGATTTTCTGAAAATTCTTACACCCCCTAAAATTCAAAATCATTTAAGGAAATTTGAAAACAAACTATACAAGAAAAGTGACAAGTGATACCGAATCACTTCAATTCGCCATCCACTTGACATAAACAATCAGAACTCCCCCTTTCAACAAACTATTTTCCCATTATGATTTCAAAACACTTAAGTTTGTTTTAATCAAATGGTTTTTCCGGAAAATAAGTTTTGTTGATTTTACCACTTGAAAAGTTGGGGTTCAATTTATCACTTTGTTCTATCAACCACTTGAAAAATGTAACAATTTTAAGTTCAATCACCAAATATCACTTGTAGAAATCAAGTACAAACTAATGTCCCTGATTTACCACTTGAGAATCGAAATATCACCAGAGTGAATTTCTCAAGAAAGATGCCGATACCTGCTCCACACTTACCAACCTGGGAGCTCCGGCAAGTCAGGATTTTACTTGTGAAAAACTTCCATCCAAGCCTGACCAAACTTGGATGTTTCCTCCTCAATTTCACTTGGGTAAAAAGTTGCTTTCTTTGTTTCATAAAATTCCTTTACCCCTTTGGCCTTTCCCTCGACCATTTTTCCAAAAATATTTTTAACATTTCCATTAAAAACTTTTTCGACATCAAATTCTTTCTTCTCAGAATAGAATTGATTCGAGATCTCTACCATCCCAATTTTTGATTTAAAATTTTCAACCCTCAATGGTGGAAAATGAACATCATCCATTGGAGGCACTGAGTTTTCTTCTTTAACCTCAACCTGTGGCTCATCTGACTTTGTGGAATCAGATTCATCGCCATATTTCACATCAAACTTCTTTACATCTTCATGAAAATTTTTAACAACCCACATTTGGTTGTCATGCTCAGCTCTCTTTTTATAAAAACTTGTCTTTGAACACTCACCAACTTCATATGTTGAATTTTCAAAAATTTTAAATTTGTCAGTTGGTGGTTCATTTTTCTCAACTGTGACAACTGTGTTCGGTAATCGATGTACGATGTAAAACAATGATGAATATTAATAAAACAATGTGCTTTGGTGTTATTATATGTGTTTTGGTGTTCTATGTAAGTATTTGTGTTGGTGATTTTTTTCAATACGATTCGATTCTGATTGCAAGCTTTAAATCTCGTTCTGGAAGGTTATACGCAAACTAGTGCGTAAACGCAATCAGTATAACGCGACAAACACTCCGGAATAGTGACATAGGCTAAACATACCTTAAATAACCTCCACATAACTTAGAAATAAGTTTTGAATGGGTTGGTGTGTTGAAACCAAGCTTGTTCGATCGAAGGGACTATTTGTGTCAAACTGCGAAACTATGCCGATTTGAACTATAACGAACATTCCGGAACATGACCATAAGTTAAACATACCCTAAATATCCTTTACATATCTTAGAAATAGGCTTTGAGGGGTTCGGTGTGCTAAAATAAACTTTATGCTCATTCAGGGACTAACAGCGTCAAAAAGTGCACAAGTTTGCATTTTCGCGCATATCTTACGTTCTGAATATATCCAGCCCTCCAAAAATTTATGTAAGCACTAAAATATTTTATTTTAGTGTTTTGCATAAGAAAAATCCATTCGTCGCGCAATTTGGATCGTTTTTTGCGCTTATGCGCATTCCGTCGTAATTAAGCGAACATCGCGATTGTACGACCTAACGAACCAACATCTGGCATATTTTTTAGCATGTTTCATGTTCCCTATGCTTTAACATCCTTGTGAAGCTTAAAAATGGGCTTGACGGGTGTTAGAAGTGCCAAAACACGACCATACAAGCACAGGGACCAAAACTGCCAAAACTGAAACTGCTGGTCTGTAGGGTCCTTACGGACCGTAAGAGGAGGACCATACGGTCCGTAAGCATGTCCCAGATTAGCAGAAGCTTCCTTCTAGCCTGTTTCCAGCTGTTAAGCACTCAAAACCCACTTCCACATGTTAGTTCCTGAGAATGGGGGGCCATTTGATGTACCAAGGTATGTTAAACAAGTGTAGGGATAAGATTGAATCACGGTTTTCGATAAACGATCTTAACGGTTCATGAAATCCTATAAATACCCCTCACCCCCCCCCCCCATTGCAAAACCCACTTGATTTCTGAAAATTTCTCTAAGATGATGTGTTTGAAACACTTCATACCTGAGAAATACTTGGAAATCAAACTTGCGGGGACCCGTTGTAAGTGTTCTTTCGTTCTTTTTCATTCGTTTTAGCGTTAAAGTCAATCCGCGTTTGACTTTCTGCGTTGACCAGCTTATGGTCAATGTGAAGTTCGTTTGAACTTCATAACGTGAGCGTAATCACGATGGTTATGGTCCCTAGTGACTATACCTACTGATTACCACGTTATCTAGGCTCAGTGACGAGTCATAGTTTCGGCCAAAATACGCATTTACGCGTATTTTGTAACCAAACTACTTTAGGATATCAAAACCGTTTGTTTTGATATCAAAACCAGTTTTCTAACTTAACTAAACATGTTCTAGCATGTTCAGCTCGTCACTTTTTAGATTAGTGCTTATGTAGAGTCGTAAGTCAAGCGGACTAAAAACCCGCTTAGACTTTCGAACACGACCCGTTTGGTCGATCATTAGGATCCGACCAAACATGTTTAGTGACCATAGTAGCATAGGGAATAACCTTCCGAGGTTATACCTTATGGTCACCTAGTTTAGGTAGTTGTATGATAAGTAGTTTATATGCCTTAGGTAAATTACCAAAATACCCTTTTCATGTATAATTGGTAATTAAGCTTATGTAACCAAAACTTTTGTCACATAACTGATTATACAACATGAATAAACATGTAATGGCATATAATACTTGTCATAGGACTAGTTAGACGTCTCGAACGCGCTTTGCGCGCACGACGCGTTAAAGTAGCGTAAGCTAACTTAATGGGTCGCGATGGGTCGAAAGCACCTAGGTTAGGTTTCATTTAGGATGTAGGCTTTGTTAAACCATATCACATGAGTTCCAACACTCATTTGGTTTACAAGACCTCATTCTGTCCGATCTTCCGATTTAGGCGTCTATTGTTTGACTAGTGATTCGATTACTAGGTGCTACTTGATTTCTCTGGTTTACTCGAGTTTGTTGAAGTACTATTGATTGAAGATACCTTGCACTACATGTGAGGGGTGATTCATATGTACAAAATGTTTTCAAGGTTTAAACGATGATTTCAAAAACGAATAGAACGATTTATACTAAACTAATAACGATTTCGATAATGTGAACGAACTTGTTGGTTGTAGTTACATAACGAATGACATTCATTAATTTTGGCCGAACCGACCAGTATTAGGTTATGGTACCATAGGATCCGACAAATCCCGTTATTGCATTATACCCATGGTTATGTGTGGGTGTTGTGGGTAACGACTGAATCTGTAATTATTAACTTACCCTTTGGGGGTTTGTTAATACGAGAAGCGAGGAACGAGGTAGTCGAGTCACGAAGGTTTGAATGTTATTAGAGAGACGACCATATATATAAGTTTTCACAATTAAAACAAGGATGATTTAAACGATTTAAATGATTTGGAAACGATTTGGAAACGATGTTAAACGATTTGGGTAAACGATTGGTTTTTGGCTAGTGTTTAGATAACGGGACGGGTGTAATGTGGTGAAAACATGGTAGATACGCCGCTGGTACTTCTTATATATAAGTGTTTTCAACATATTATATACCGTGGCGTTATTTAGTTCACTTGGGTAAACAATATTGAAATGATGTCACACAACGATGTTTACGAAACAATATACGAGTTTTATTAACGAGTTTATACGAGATGTTTTACAAGATGGTTTTCTAAAACAAAAAGCTTTTGGGTTAAGAATCATGGCTACGAAATTTTATAAATTATAACCATCATGATTTCAGTTGGTCAATCATGTTGCAATACTATACACTTTTAAAAACAAGGTTTTCGAGGTATTGCAATATATGTAAATAAGCCATGATTCTGATACTCTTATAAAACCTATGTACTCGCCAGCATTTCTTTGCTGACTTTGTTTTTACATATATTTCAGGTGTTGTTGCTTGATTGACGTTCTAGGATGCATGCGCCACATAGGATCTGGACGAGGCCTTAGTGACATAAAACAATGATAGTCGATATAAAACTTGTTTGTTATGTGTGAAAACAATGTTAATGTTTAATATTATCAATAAAACGAAATACTTTTTGTATCCATGGTTATGAAACGATAATTCTGTTACCACACTCCCCGACGTTTCCGCCACGCTTTGTCGTTTTACGTGGTCGGGGTGTGACAGAAGAGTTGGTATCAGAGCCAATGGTTAAAGGGAATTAGGTTATTAGTAATGCTTTGACCTAGACTATAACTTCTAGGACCCCAACGCGAGTTTATTTGCGTTTAGATTTTTAAAACAAAATCGTCACCTATTCTTAGGTGATAACCACAACGAGAACACAATTTTTGAATCCGCTTTGAAAACTAATCATCTGTTCTAGGATGATTGATTACTAGGTTTTGAACCCTCTGTTGTAAGGTTTTGAACCCTTCCAGTTTGACTCATTTTTGGCTTAGTACCTTCTGAGTTTTCAAAATCTCGTCAAAGTTTGGGTCTAAATATTGTGAACACGTGCAAACTGGAAGAGTGAGTGCCTGTACTCTGAGTTTTCTGTCTAAGGCTAGAGTGTTCGTACAAATCCACATAATCGGACCAGTCACTCTTACCTGCGAACTCTTGGGGTGAGTGTTCACTTATAGGCGAGCATGTCTTCGCGAGACGTTATTTTTGACCTATTTACTTTGATTAGTCACTGCGTGTCGTTTGTTTGTTCGAGGTAACAAACAAATGATCGCCTTCCTTGTGTTTTGACGATACCTCTTTTGCTTTTCCTAATTATCAACCTCACTCGTCTCTCATATTTCCTTGTTAGACAATGCCTCCTCGACGTGAAGCACAATCTTTCACTATTGAAGAAATCGCAGCCCTGGTCTCTCAGCAAGTGGCTGCTGTGCTTCCCGGTGTTGTGACCCAAGTCCACGAGATATACAACAACAATAATAACAACAACAATAATGCACCGTGTAATTTCAAGAACTTCAATTCTGCAAAGCCGCTTAAATTTTCTGGGTCGCAAGGAGCAACTGCGCTCCTGCAGTGGTTTGAGAATATCGAGAGCACATTCAGACATGTGCAGTGTCCGAATGCGCGTAGGGTTGAATTTGCTTCGAGCGTATTTGAGAAGCGAGCGCTTACCTGGTGGAATGGTATTATGCGCGACAGGGGTGCCGAAATGGCGTTGGCACAAACATGGGAAGAGCTTCGGGCTCTCATGATGAAGGAGTTTTGTCCCCGTCACGAAGTTTGGGCTTTGGAGCGAGAGTTTGACGATTTAAAGCAAGATGGGGCTGAACACCGTGCGTAGACGAATCGTTTCGAGGAACTCAGTCTATTGTGTCCCACCATGGTTACCCCTCTGGAGAAAGCAATCAAGAGATATATCGATGGTCTACCCAATTCTATTCTGGAGATTGTGACCGGTGTTAATCCTACTACCCTTCATCAAGTAATCGAGTTGTCTGCTACCCTGACTGAGACTCAAGTCAGGAAGGGTAAACTCGCCCACAAGGGTGATAAAAAGAAGGCGACTGATTCAGGGAAGGACAAGAAAAAGGATAGGGGTAAGGAAGGTGAGTCGTCAAAGAAATCGAGGAAGCAAAAGGGTGCCCAGAATTTTGCTGTTACAGCACAGACTGCTCAGAACCCGCAGAACCCACCGGCTCAGCCACCTGTAAAGAAAGCGTATGATGGTACCGCACCTCATTGTGCTCGTTGCAACGGTCATCACGTTGCACAACAAGCTTGCAAACAATGCACAACGTGTGGTAGACTTGGGCATTTGGCCAATGTTTGTCGTTTGGGACAGAATCAGGTTGCTCAGGTTCCAGCTCCGGGTCTAGGGAATGCTGCAAGATTCCCACCGGGTTCATGTTTTAATTGTGGAGAGTATGGTCACTTCCGCAACAACTGTCCGAGACTGGTGAATGCAAACGCGAATGCTAACGCGAACCCGAATGTGAACGTCAACGTTAATGTGAATCCCACTCGTGGGCGAGGGTACAATTTGAATGCAATCGAAGCGAGGGCTGACAACGAGGTTGTCAATGGTACGTTTCTTGTTAACAATCAACCTGCATCTATTCTTTTTTATTCTGGTGCCGATAGAAGTTTTGTTTCATTATCTTTTGAGCCTTTGCTTGCGATGCCTAGAACTAAACTGAGGAAACCCTTATCTGTCGAGGTTGCTACTAGTAAACCTTTGGTTCTCGATTCTGTTATTCGTGATTGTCAGTTGAGCCTTGATAACCATCTTTTTCCTATTGACCTCATACCGATGCAACTTGGGAGTTTCGATATTATCGTTGGAATGGATTGGTTAACCAAACACCACGCTGAGGTGGTTTGTTTCGATAAGATTGTTCGTATTCCTTTGTCTTCCGGCGATGTTTTGGAAATACGTGGAGAGAAGCCATCTGGTGGTTTGAAGCTTATGTCGTGTTTGGAAGCCCAAAGGTATCTACGAAAAGGATATGTTGCTTTTCTTGCACATGTCACCGAGGAGAAAAGCAAGAGCAAGAGTATTCAGGATATTCCGATTGTTCGGGATTATCCGGAGGTGTTTCCTGATGAACTGCCTGGTTTGCCTCCAGTTCGTCAAGCCGAGTTTCATATTGACCTTGTACCCAATGCCAACCCGATTGCAAAAGCACGTTATCGTCTTACACCATTGGAGATGCAAGAGTTATCGAAGCAGCTTCAAGAGTTATCTGATAAAGGATTCATCTGACCGAGCTTTTCACCTTGGGGAGCTCCTGTCCTCTTCGTGAAAAAGAAAGATGGATCTTTTCGAATGTGTATCGATTATCGTGAGCTTAATAAGCTCACCATCAACAATCGATATCCCCTACCTCAAATTGATGATCTTTTCGACCAGCTGTAGGGTGCTTCATGCTTTTCCAAGATCGATCTGTGTTCTGGGTATCATTAACTTCGTGTTCTCGAAGAAGATATTCCCAAAACTGCTTTCCGCACAAGATATGGGCATTACGAGTTCACTGTCATGCCTTTTGGTTTGACGAATGCTCCAGCTATCTTTATGGACTTAATGAATAGGGTCTGCAAACCTTATTTGGACAAGTTCATTATTGTGTTCATCGACAATATTCTCATTTATTCAAAATCTCGAGCCGAGCACGAGCAACACCTTCGCCTAACATTGGAACTCCTGAAGAAGGAACAACTTTTTGCTAAATTCTCCAAGTGTGAATTCTGGCTTAAAGAAGTTCAATTCTTGGGTCATATAGTCAATGAGCAGGGTATTCATGTGGATCCATCCAAGATTGCTGCTATTAAGGACTGGAATACACCGACGATGCCTACGGAGATTCGATCTTTTCTTGGTCTTGCTGGTTATTATCGTCGATTCATTTCAAATTTCTCGAAGATTGCGGTTCCACTCACTGCTTTGACTCAGAAGAATAAGCCTTTCGAGTGGGGACCCAAGCAAGAAGGAGCGTTCCAAATGCTGAAGCGGAAGTTATGTGACGCTCCTGTTCTATCTCTGCCCGAAGGAAGCGATGATTTCGTTGTCTATTGCGATGCGTCCAACTTAGGCCTTGGTTGCGTCCTTATGCAACGAGGTAAGGTTATTGCATATGCATCTAGACAGCTAAAAGTTCACGAGAAGAACTATACGACTCATGATCTTGAGTTAGGAGCTGTGGTTTTCGCGCTTAAAATCTGGAGACACTACCTCTATGGAACAAAGTGTGTGGTTTTCACAGACCACAAAAGTCTCCAGCATATTCTTCATCAGAAAGAGCTGAATATGAGGTAACGACGTTGGGTTGAACTCTTGAACGACTATGATTGCGAGATTCGCTACCATCTTGGTAAGGCGAATGTCGTAGCTGATGCGCTTAGTCGAAAAGAACGAGTCAAGCTTCCTTCTGTTCGAACTCTAGCTGATCTTCAATCTCGTGTCCTTCAAGCTCAACAATTTTGTGTTTCACAAAATTTGATGGGTACGGAATTACCACGTCAACTTGAGCTTATGCTCGAAGCGAAAGACGATGGTTTGCTCTATTTTAAGGATCGATTGTGGATTCCAAAACAAGACGATCTTTGCACCTTGGTAATGGACGAATCTCATAAGTCTCGATAATCTATCCATCCTGGTGCTGATAAAATGTACAAGGATCTTCGTACTCGGTGCCGGTGGCCTGGTATGAAGAAGGATGTTGCCTTGTTTGTATCGAAATGCCTAACTTGTCTCAAAGTCAAGGCCGAACATCAACGACCTTCTGGCTTGCTTGTACAACCAGAGATACCGGTTTGGAAGTGGGAGAACATTGCGATGGATCTCATCACTAAGTTACCGTGTACGTCTAAAGGTCATGATGCTATCTGGGTTATTGTCAATCGATTAACGAAATCAGCTCATTTCATTCCGATTCGTGAGGATCTATCTGCTGATAAACTTGCAAAGATTTATGTTGATGAGATTGTGACACGACATGGTGTGCCCTTGGATATCATCTCTGATCGTGATGCTCGATTTTCGTCTCATTTCTGGAAGGCCATGCAATCTGCCTTGGGAACCCAACTGAATCTAAGCGCTGCTTATCATCCCCAAACAGATGGCCAATCTGAGAGAATGATTCAAACTTTGGAGGATATGCTTAGAGCATACGTGATAGACTTTGGTGGTAATTGGGATTCTCATCTGCCGCTGATCGAGTTCTCTTACAACAATAGTTATCATACTAGCATTAATATGGCACCATTCGAAGCTCTCTACGGTCGAAAATGTCGTTCGCCTGTCTGTTGGAACGAGATCGGTGAAGCTCAGCTTACTGGACCTGAGCTCATTCTGGAAACAACTGACAAAATCAAGAAAATTCACGATAATCTTGTGACAGCTCGAAACCGTCAAAAGAGATATGTGGATTTGGGACGCAAGCCCTTAGAATTTCAAGTCGGAGATCGTGTCCTACTCAAGGTTTCACCTTGGAAGGGAGTCGTGATATTTGGAAAGAAAGGAAAACTTGCACCTCGATATGTGGGACCATTTAAGATTGTGGAAAGAATTGGAAAGGTTGCCTATCGATTGGAACTACCTCCAGAGCTTGGAAATATTCACCCGACTTTTCACGTGTCCAATCTGCGAAAATGTTTAGTTGACACTGATCTACACATTCCTCTCGACGAGATTCGAATCGATGAAACGATGCACTTTGTCGAGAAACCTGTGGGGATAGTGGAACGTACATACAAACAGTTGAAGAACAAACGGATTCATTTGGTTAAAGTTCGCTGGGAATCCAAACGTGGCCCAGAGTTTACTTGGGAACGTGAGGACCAGATGAAGACGAAATATCCGCATTTGTTTTCACAAGCTTCCTCTAGTTAAAATTTCGGGACGAAATTTCCTGAAGTAGGGGAGACTATGACAACTGTGTTCGGTAATCGATGTACGATGTAAAACAATGATGAATATTAATAAAACAATGTGCTTTGGTGTTATTATATGTGTTTTGGTGTTCTATGTGTGTATTTGTGTTGGTGATTTTTTTCAATACGATTCGATTCCGATTGCAAGCTTTAAATCTTGTTCTGGAAGGTTATACGCAAACTGGTGCGTAAACGCAATCAGTATAATGTGACAAACACTCCGGAATAGTGACATAGGCTAAACATACCTTAAATAACCTCCACATAACTTAGAAATAAGTTTTGAATGGGTTGGTGTGTTGAAACCAAGCTTGTTCGATCGCAGGGACTATTTGTGTCAAACTGCGAAACTATGCCGATTTGAACTGTAACGAACATTCCATAACATGACCATAAGTTAAAAATATCCTTTACATAGCTTAGAAATAGGCTTTGAGGGGTTTGGTGTGCTAAAATAAACTTTATGCTCATTCAGGGACTAAAAGCGTCAAAAAGTGCATTTTCGCGCATATCTTACGTTCTGAATATATCCAGACCTCCAAAAATTTATGTAAGCACTAAAATATTTTATTTTAGTGTTTGGAATAAGAAAAATCCATTCGTCGCGCAATTTGGATCGTTTTTCGCGCTTATGCGCATTCCGTCGTAATTAAGCGAACATCGCGATCGTACGACCAAACGAACCAACATCCGGCATATTTTTGAGCATGTTTCATGTTACCTATGCTTTAACATCCTTGTGAAGCTTAAAAATGGGCTTGAGGGGTGTTAGAAGTGCCAAAACACGACCATACGCGCACAGGGACCAAAACTGCCAAAACTGAAACTGCTGGTCTGCAGGGTCCTTACGGACCGTAAGAGGAGGACCATACGGTCCGTAAGCATGTCCCAGATCAGCAGAAGCTTCCTTCTAGCTTGTTTCCAGCTGTTAAGCACTCAAAACCCACTTCCACATGTTAGTTCCTGAAAATGGGGGGCCATTTGATGTACCATGGTATGTTAAACAAGTGTAGGGATAAGATTGAATCACGGTTTTAGATAAACGATCTTAACGGTTCAAGAAATCCTATAAATACCCCTCACCCCCCCCCCCCCATTGCAAAACCCACTTGATTTCTGAAAATTTCTCTAAGTTGATGTGTTTGAAACACTTCATACCTGAGAAATACTTGGAAATCAAACTTGCGGGGACCCGTTGTAAGTGTTATTTCGTTCTTTTTCATTCGTTTTAGCGTTAAAGTTAATCCGCGTTTAAATTTATGAATTGACCAGCTTATGGTCAATGTGAAGTTCGTTTGAACTTCATAACGTGAGCGTAATCACGATGGTTATAGTCCCTAGTGACTATACCTACTGATTACCACGTTATCTAGGCTCAGTGACGAGTCATAGTTTCGGCCAAAATACGCATTTACGCGTATTTTGTAACCAAACTACTTTAGGATATCAAAACCTATATTCTAACTTAACTAAACATGTTCTAGCATGTTTAGCTCGTCACTTTTTAGATTAGTGCTTATGTAGAGTCGTAAGTCAAGCGGACTAAACACCCGCTTAGACTTTCGAACACGACCCGTTTGGTCGATCATTAGGATCCGACCAAACATGTTTAGTGACCATAGTAGCATAGGGAATAACCTTCCGAGGTTATACCTTATGGTCACCTAGTTTAGGTAGTTGTGTGATAAGTAGTTTATATGCCTTAGGTAAATTACCAAAATACCCTTTTCATGTATAATTGGTAATTAAGCTTATGTAACCTAAACTTTTGTCACATAACTGATTATACAACATGATTAAACATGTAATGGCATATAATACTTGTCATAGGACTAGTTAGACGTCTCGAACGCGCTTTGCGCGCACGACGCGTTAAAGTAGCGTAAGCTACCTTAATGGGTCGCGATGGGACGAAAGCACTTAGGTTAGGTTTCATTTAGGATGTACGCTTTGTTAAACCATATCACATGAGTTCCAACACTCATTTGGTTTACAAGACCTCATTCTGTCCGATCTTCCGATTTAGGCGTCTATTGTTTGACTAGTGATTCGATTACTAGGTGCTACTTGATTTCTCTGGTTTACTCGAGTTTGTTGAAGTACTATTGATTGAAGATACCTTGCACTACATGTGAGTACATAGTTCCCCTATTTTACTGTTTTCAAATGTTTTGGGGTGATTCATATGTACAAAATGTTTTCAAGGTTTAAATGATGATTTAAAAAACGAATAGAACGATTTATACTAAACTAATAACGATTTCGATAATGTGAACGAACTTGTTGGTTGTAGTTACATAACGAATGACATTCATTAATTCTGGCCGAACCGACCAGTATTAGGTTATGGTACCATAGGATCCGACAAATCCCGTTATTGCATTATACCCATGGTTATGTGTGGGTGTTGTGGGTAACGACTGAATCTGTAATTATTAACTTACCCTTTGGGGGTTTGTTAATACGAGAAGCGAGGAACGAGGTAGTCGAGTCACGAAGGTTTGAATGTTATTAGCGAGACGACCATATATATAAGTTTTCACAATTAAAACATTTAAACGATTTAAACGAGTAAACGATTTGGAAACGATGTTAAACGATTTGGAAACGATGTTAAACGATTAGGGTAAACGATTGGTTTTTGGCTAGTGTTTAGATAACGGGACGGGTGTAATGTGGTGAAAACATGGTAGATACGCCGCTGGTACTTCTTATATATAAGTGTTTTCAACATATTATATACCGTGGCGTTATTTAGTTCACTTGGGTAAACAATATTGAAACGATGTCACACAACGATGTTTACGAAATAATATACGAGTTTTATTAACGAGTTTATACGAGATGTTTTACAAGATGGTTTTCTAAAACAAAAAGCTTTTGGGTTAAGAATCATGGCTACGAAATTTTATAAATTATAACCATCATGATTTGAGTTGGTCAATCATGTTGCAATACTATACACTTTTAAAAACAAGGTTTTCGAGGTATTGCAATATATGTAAATAAGCCATGATCCCGATACTCTTATAAAACCTATGTACTCGCCAGCATTTCTTTGCTGACTTTGTTTTTACATATGTTTCAGGTGTTGTTGCTTGATTGACGTTCTAGGATGCATGCGTCACATAGGATCTGGACGAGGCCTTAGTGACATAAAACAATGATAGTCGATATAAAACTTGTTTGTTATGTGTTAAAACAATGTTAATGTTTAATATTATCAATAAAACGAAATACTTTTTGTATCCATGGTTATGAAACGATAATTCTGTTACAACACTCCCCGACGTTTCCACCACGCTTTGTTGTTTTACGTGGTCGGGGTGTGACATCAACAACTTTTTCTTTGAGTTTTTTAGAGACTTCCTGTTTTGTTTTTGTTTCTTGAGAACAGTTCCATGCAATGTGACCAACTTCATTGCATTTGTAACAGGTTCTTGTCTCCTTTCTTTGATAATCTCCATTCTTCACTTTTTCTTGCTTCTTGGCAAGGAATTCTCTGTTTGATTGCTTCCAGATTGAGCTTTTTTATTCCTCTTCACAGCTTGTCCCTGGAACAAATTTTGTATTTGTTTTAGAAGTTTTTTCATGTTTATAATTTTCTGATGGAATAAATCCAAGACCTTTCTTTTTGAAATTACAGTTATGGTTTGGTTTCTTTTGAAAACCAGAACCAGAACCGTAACCTTTTTTCTTGTTTAAACGTTGTTGAACTCTTGAAGTGTATTTTTTTAGGTTTTTCAGTAAGATTTACATCTTTTATTTCAGAAATATTGATTTCTGTTAGTTTAAAAACCTTTTTGATCTTTTTAACTTGAACACTTCTTATTGGAAATTCTTTATCAGAATATAATTTGTCAGAATCATTTAAAGTGTATACAACTTCAAATGTTTCATCCTTCAAATTAGATTTTGTTAAAAGAAATTCTTTACTGTAAACCTTTTTAACCGACGACTTTGAACTATCAACTAATGATGAACTTGAACTCCCTGACTCAGACTTTGACTCTGACTCCTCATCTGTTTCCAACACCTGATCGACCACCTTTTTTATTAACTCAGGCTCATGATCAGTGTCAGACGATGTGAATGTAACGTCAATGTTTTCTGGTAACTCATCAGTTGTTTCGGATTTTAACTTTATATTGACAACCTTTTTTATTTGCTCCTTATTCGGTTTTCTAGGAGAATACCCTTCCCAAATCGGAGGCGGACACTTGTTATAACTGACACTCTGTTTCTTACCAGTATCCTTTTTCTTTGGCTTCTCATCTTGAAAAACTTCTAAACCTGCAACAGTTGGATAGATTCGATCAATTAGATAATCAGAACTAGAATAACTTTGTAGTAAACGTCTAATTCTCTCATTTTCAATCCTCTCAGTCTCCAACTCTTGCTTTAACTTTGCACACTCTTCAATGTAATGATTGATAGCTTTTTGCTTCGACGTCATCACAGCATTCATCATTGTCAGTGCATCTTCTCTTTCAGAATTTGTCTTTTGTAGACCAGTTACCGTTCTGTTCAAAACGTCATATGACTCTTTCACATAATTGAGATTGAACAGTAATTGTTCTTTCATCTTATCTTGCTCACTCAACTTCTCATCTTTTTCTGCACATTTCTTGCAAGATTCCAAACACTTTAAGCAAGGCTTGATGACTTCCACAATCTTTTCTATTTCAACAATCTTCTCCACTTCAACAACTTTTTCAACTTCACTCACCTTCTCCTTTTCAACAATCTTCTCAGCAATTTTAACCTCTTCATTTTGAACAATTTTTTCATTTTGATCTTTGCTTTCACATTCCTTCTTTTTCAGTTCTTTTGCTGCTTGTCTCTTCTTCAACTTCTCCAAGCGATCTGCAAAATAAAATTGAAAACTTTCAGGAGATAAATGAGTTTTTGCAATATTGATATGCATTTCTTCCTCATCATCACCACTATCATCAGTTGGTGATTGATCAAAATCTATTGTCTTTTCTGAAACATCATCTGAAGAACCAGAATCAGATGGTGTTTGATCAAAAAATGTTGTTCTTTCTGAACTTTCATCTGATGAAACAGATTCTTCTTTTTGACTTGTATCATTACTATCAAATAGTTTCATCCATTCTATCATCAGATCAGGCTCTTGAACTATCTGTGCAATGAGAGTTGCCATTTTGGAATCAGATGGAATGAATTTATCCCAACTAAAACCTTCAGCCATTTTCTCATCATCTTGATCAATGATACCATAATAAGCTTTCTTATTTACATCTTCGATCATTCTTGCATGCGCAGTTTGTGGTTCCTTTTGTTGATATGGTTGATGAGCAACTTGTTGATATACGGCTTTCCGATAGTAATCATCTTTTCCAAAAGGATTCTTTGCTCCACTAGCCTCTTGATTTTTGCATTCTCTCTTGAAATGACCTTTCTCCCTGCATCGAAAACAAGTAACTTTAGATTTATCAAAACCCAAAGTAGACACATGTGCATCCAAAAAATCATTTCTTCCTGTAATCATTTTAAACTTTTCTGCTCTTCTCAAAACACTTGCTAGACACCATTTGATGTCCATGAGCTCCATATCTTCAGCGTCTATCTGATAGTAATCCTTTTTCGTCAGCATAGGATTTCCTATCCTTCCAGCTACTAATCCCTCATAAGATTCCAGCACGGTAGCAAGTAACGCCATGTGATCTTTAGCAACTTCTTCAGAAAAACTTTGAGCATTCGGGAGATTTAATGCAATGTTGCACTTTATTACACAACCATTTCCTCTTTTTGAACTTTGAGACTGAAAACTTGAAGTTGAACTCTTTGGATTAACACTCGGATATGAAGAAAATCCACTGCTACTGTTTGAATTTTGATCAATAGTTCCAAATGAGTTTCCAGCACTAAAAGCAGTTTGGATTTTTGGACTCATTTCAACTTCTTGAACACTGCCTTTGTAATACATTTTCACATCTTGTTGATTACTCGGATTGTTCATCCTTGCAAATTTTTGCTGTTCAAGATCTTGACCTTCAATCTTTTCGATGAACTGAGAAATCGTCAAACCATCATATTCTCCAGTGTTCTTTAAGATCATCAAAAATGTACCCCATTCTTTCTGAGGTAAAGCATCAGCTAATTTGTCTACCCATTCCTCTCGTTCTTTATTGATACTCAACAAAGACATTGAACGTACTAAGTGGCAGTATCTTTCAATCAACTTCTTTGTATCTTCTCCTGGCAGACTTGTGAATAGATCAAATTCTTTCTTAAGAAATGCCTTTTTACTCTTAATCATCTTCTCACTTCCCTCAAACTTAATTCTGAGTGCTTCCCAAATAGAACGTGAAGTTTTATCATGTTGGAGCAATATGAAGATGTCTTCTTTAATAGCTTGCTGGAGTAAATTGATCATCATTTTCTCTGCTTTGTACATGTCTCGTTCCTATCTGTAAATTCAAAAATCTTTTTATCAACTCCCAGCTCAGTACGTGGTAGCACATACTTTTTCTCAACACATTCCCATGATCTCAAATGATTGGCTTGGACCCAGTTTTCAAACCTATCTTTCCAACCATAATACTCCTCAATGCTCATTAGTTTAGGGGGTTTTTGCATTGTTCCAGTTTCATTTTCCATGTTCATGTTTTGAGCAATGGCAGCTGGAGTAGTCGGGGTTGTTGCAAACGCGTTATAGAATTCTTCTTCCATGATTTGGTAAACTTTTTCACAAAACAGACACTTTCAAACCAGATCACCTTTCAAACGAAATTACCCTCTTCAAATGAAATACCCTTTCAAACGAAATCACTTATTGAAGCGAAATTACCTGCAAACCAGTTTCAAGAGGAATACCAACTCAAACGGAATACCCACTCAAACGGAATCCCTAATTTCGTATGAACTTTTCAAACGAAATCCCAACTTGAAACGAAATCACTTTTTTCGTTTGAAACTTTCAAGCGGAATTACAATCTGAAGCGAAATAAGGCAATTTCAAACGAGATTAGGCTGATGTCATCATTTCGGTCAAACTTTTGTCAAATTGATCAGGTTATAGCTCGATTTTAGGTCCAATTTTCTCAAGGGTTTGTTAAAACACAAATTCGCTTATGATGTGAAAAATTCAGGCCATTTTAACCTTGGAATTTTGTTCAATTTTAAAAAGAAAGTGTAGAAATTAGAAAATCTGATGAAATCAAGCTGAAAACGATAGAACTCCTCCTCCTGAGCTCTGATACCACTTGTAGGATCGTGTATGAACCCGAAACGAGTCGATCAGAGGTGTTCTACACAATATGAAAGGCGCAAACAGACATGTTGTGTGTGATTCAGCAAGATATTCACTTTAACTATTGTTCTGATTAACTTGACAAAGTTTTACAGCGAAACAACACTTCGGCAGCACTTCGGCTCCGGAAACACACATACACCACCTCACACAAACGAAATCAGGACAACTCTATATATAGGCCAGCTAATTCCGCTTGAACATGACTCAAGCGGAATCACCTTTCATACGGAATTATGATTTCAAGCGGGATTACCATTTCAAACGGAATTAACAAGTTAATTTCGTTTGAAATGACATGTTCACTTCAAGCGAAATTACACTTTGTAATTTTGTTTGAACCTACCTGTTGACCTAAATTTGACATATTTCTTGTACTTCGCGTCCTGATCTATCTAAATACATATAAGACTCGATACAAGACAAAGTCGACAGACGCATGCACCAACAGTGAGGGTTTTAATCTCGTGAGTTATCGTAAATGCTGTATTAGTTACTGACCTAGTTCGTGTGCATTGTTATTTAAATTAGGTTACAAGGCTAATCAGTAGGCTAAACTCTGCCCGTATAAATCTGCAATGTGAGTCATTCTTTTTTTATCAATAATGTTTTACAATACTTCATTTTCAAATGTTATAATTACAGGGATTAAGTCGTGGTTATCTTAAATCATTGGCTAGTGGGGTATTGTGCACATTACTAATTTCTCTCTGTTAGGCTAATAAACCCTAACAGTAATAATCATCACTACTTGGGGAAAGACCCAATAGTGGTATGACCATCGTCACCAGGTGACACAGCGCCAGATAAAAAAATAAGATAGAAGTCATTGTAATCGCTCTTATGCTGTAATTTATAACTATGTGTCGTTTTGTGCAAAATGAATGATTCACCAGTATTTCCCCGCTGACAAAATATTTTCAAAACATGTTTCAGGTGACCTGCTATAAATTAAGGAAAACGTGCTACGGAGCACTAACAAGCTTGAAGAGGTGGCTCAATAAAATGAATAAACATGTTTTGAAACTCAGGGAATTTCCTAGTTAAATTCCTCTATTGTAAATTACGAGGTTTATCCCGAATTATGAAATAAAATAATTGGGCATTTTCAAGTTTTAAAAGATCCTGTTGAATCTTCCGCTGTCACATCAATTAATAAATACCACGGGTTCCTGTCCAGCGGCTCCTGACCGGGTCAAACCGGGGCTGGGGCGGTGATAGGAAAAGGTGGTATCAGAGCCACTGATTTAAGCCTATTAAGTATTTAAGAAATACTTAATTTTACTAATTGCCATATTGTGATTATGTGTTTTATTAACTGACTACTTGATAGTTACAGTATGGGTAAACAAAGACTTTCGGACATCTATCATCAATTAGATAGTGTACCAAAAGATAAGGGATCCTCATCCCAATCAAATTCCTCAAGATACTCAGCAAAAACTGAGGAAGGAATATTTGTCCGTAAGGCAGAATATGAGAAACCACTTACCCAAAATAAAAGAAGTTTGATTATTAGAAAAAAGTCAAGAGAAAATAAAGAAGTCACAACCAAAAGGAGTGATGAGTAATAAGGAAACTCAGAAAATAGGCAATAACCCACCATGGCAAGATGAGTTAGATGAACAGTGGGCAGATCTCTACATGTTAGCCACTGTAGCAGTAAATGCTAACTTTTGATTAAACCATCAGTACCAACTACAAATCCAGAAACTTTAAATCTAATAAATAACCACTAGTATATTTTGAATTTTAAGTTGTACTAAAAATAAATATTTCGTTTCAATAAAATGAATTATTAAATGTTTGTAATTAAATAATAAATTTTCTGATTGCCCTTCTATGATTATGTGAAAAATTTAATTCTAACCTAGAATTTTGTATATTTCTTTATAAATGCTAAAACAACATGAATGAATTGTCTGAAGCTCTTGAAAATCTCAATCTCTATCCTGTGAAAATAGAAGTTTCCAAAGACTTTACTGGTTACTTAGCCGATGTTGAGGAACCTATGGAATTTCAAGCTCCACCTCCGGAGAAATCAAAGCCTAAGAAAAGAAGAAGATTTGTGGGCTGGAGGCGTGTGCGCAGAAGGAAACCAGCAACTAGGAAAATTCCCAAGATAGAAAATCCCATTGATAAAGGAAAAGGGATCGAGATCGAGGAAGATTTTAAGCAAGCCAGAATAGAAATTGGGGAAAGTTCTAGGCAAATCGAGGAATTACCACTGCAGGAAGAACTAGATCGCATACTGGCAAGTTGTGATATCATTAGGCCAATCAATGAAAACCTCTTCCCTTATCCTGCTGAAACCCAACTTCCAATAAACTTGGAACCAGCCATCCCAGAACCTCTAATCCACACCCAACCTCTAGGAATGGACGAATGGTGGACTAACAACTGGCAATTTCAAAACCTCCTAAATAATCCTTATACCTTTTTCCCTCAGTTCGACCCAGAGCCGGAACCAAACCCACCAATGAGTAATGAGAATCTGGCTGAACTCCGCCATTTTGGCGAGAAGCTGATAGATGCAGGGAATAGGACCCGGGAGGTGGGAGAACAAATCTCCTGGAAGTACGACGAGAGGGAGCGTCGTTTTTGAAATGCCAGCTGATGGGATAATGTGGAGTGATGGAAGCATTTGTTTAATAATAATATAATAACTATACTTATGTGTAAAAAAATAAAAAATAAATAAATAAAACTTTTGTAAAATAACCAGTGTGTACGGATGCCTATTATAAGATATAAATAGAAGTCGAACAAATCGACAATTTTTGCTATATTTGTTTACGTGATTATGTGATTATTTTGTTATGTTTGGTTATTAAATATTTATACTAATTACTTATATAAATTAATTACCAGATGGCACATGCTGGTAATGAACCCGATAATGAAGTTAATCAATCTGAGCATATCAATGAAGATCAATTTCTGAATAGGCAAGATATTGAGAATATCGTTGCTCAAGGAATAGCCAATGCTATTCCCGCAATCCTTGCTGCTGCCCAAAAACCTATTGAACCTCAACAAATTATTCCTAGTAAACGCACACACGGTGACAATTTCAGTAATAGTGTAAACGGAGGCGGCAACAACAACAATAACAATAACGAAAATATACTACAAGCCCCAAGTCTAAAAAGAATGAAAGTTGCAACACCTGGTTGCACTTACAAGGAATTTCTTGCCTGTAAACCAGCTGAATTTGCAGGCAATGAAGGGGCGACTGCGGCACTGCGTTGGTTGGAGAAAAACGAAGCAGTAATTATGATAAGTAAATGTGTCAAAGAAGACAAGGTCATGTACGCGTCGCATCTTTTTAAAGAAGGAGCGCTAGAATGGTGGAATACGGTCCTTCAAGCTAAAGGAAGAAATATGGCCTATGCCATGAGTTGGGAAGAATTTAAGCGGCTAGTAGAAAGAAAATTATGTCCCGAATATGAAAAGGAATAAATGGCAAATAAATTTCTAAACCACCGGATGGTGGATGTAGACTGTCGAGGGTATACTTCGACATTCTTTGAGTATGCGAGAGTGGTACCAACCCTGGCTTCGCCAGAGCCGGTGCTTATTTCCCGCTATATTTGGGGATTGATTGGCGAAATCCGTGATATCGTTAAAGCTACGAGACCTCGCACTATTGACGATGCTGTGGAATTAGCTAATACCCTAACTGACGGGCTGATACGTACAAGAGAAGAAAATCGGAAGAAGGAAGTAGCCCAAAAGATTACCCAAGGTTTCCGTGTGGGTAACCGTAATAATTTCAAGAGAAAGGGAACTGGGCTATCTTCCACTATTCCATTTTGCAATGCCTGTAAAAGGAAGCATTTTGGAAAATGCAAGGGGTATTGCAATTTATGCAAAATTCCGGGGCACCAAGAAGAAGATTGCAGGAAGAAGAAAGCAACAATTTGCTACAACTGCGGAGAAGCTGGACATTTTTGGCCAGATTGCCCTAAATTGGCCAAACCAGCCGATAACAAAGCTAAACCTGCAGAAGAAGCTACCAAGAAGAACACAAGAGCCTTCCAGTTGACTACTCAGGAAGCAGAACTAATTCCTGACGTGATAGCTGGTACGTTCCTAGTTCACAACGTCTATGCAAAAGTATTATTTGACTCTGGTGCAAACCAAAGTTTTATAAATACTTCATTCTGCCAAGCTCTTAATTTACCCCTAACCAACCTTAGGCAGATTTTTACAGTCGAAACAGCAGATGGGAATTCAGTTAAAATAAATAAGGTTTTGCGAGAAGGAAATATAGAACTCTTAGGTCATAAATTCTCTGCAAACCTGTTACCTATGAAATTAGCTGAATTCGATGTGGTATTAGGAATGGATTGGTTAGTAGTCAACCATGCTCGAATTCTTTGTGATAAGAATTCCATAGAAATTCATACACCCACAGGAGAATTAGTGTTAATTACAGGAGATAAGCCACGAAAGCCACTGAAATTCATTTCAGTAATGAAGTTGGCCAGCTATTCAAGAAAACAAGAAATGGTGTATATGATTTCAGTAATCATTAACACGAAAGGTAAGGAACTCAAAGAAATTCCTGTAGTATCAGAATACCCAGATGTATTCCCAGAAGAGTTACCAGGATTACCACCAGATAGAGAGGTAGAATTTAGGATTCATCTAATTCCTGAAACTACACCGATAGCTAAGGCACCTTATCGGTTAGCACCCACTGAAATGCTAGAATTGAAAAAGCAATTAGATGAATTACTAAGCAAAGGATTTATACAACCTAGTTCATCCCCGTGGGGAGCTCCCGTGTTGTTCGTAAAGAAGAAAGATGGGTCAATGAGAATGTGTATCGATTATAGAGAATTGAATAAGGTTACAATTAAGAATCGATACCCATTACCTAGGATTGATGATCTCTTTGATCAACTTCAGGGAGCTAGATACTTTTCTAAGATAGATTTATGCTCAGGATATCATCAGTTGAAGGTACAAGAAGAAGACATACCTAAAACTGCTTTCAGAACTAGGTATGGTCATTACGAGTTTACAGTCATGCCCTTTGGGTTAACAAATGCTCCGGCAGCATTCATGGACGTGATGAATAGAATCTGTAAACCATACTTGGATAAATTTGTTATTGTCTTCATTGATGACATACTTATTTATTCCAAAAGCCAGGATGAACACTGTCAACACTTGCATGCACTCTTAACTTTGTTAAGTGAAGAGAAACTTTACGCCAAATTCTCGAAATGCGAATTTTGGCTACAAGAAGTACAATTTTTAGGACACATGGTGAATCATGAAGGCATTCACGTAGATCCCTCTAAGATAGAAGCAATTACCAAATGGAAGGTCCCACAGTCAGCTATGGAAGATAGAAGTTTTCTAGGGTTAGCAGGATACTATAGACGATTCATTAAGGATTTTTTTCCAAAATAGCTGTACCATTAACTAAGCTAACATGTAAAGCAGTTAAGTTTGAATGGGGACCCAGGCAAGAAGAGGCTTTTAGGATTTTGAAGCAAAAACTAACAAATGCCCCAATTCTAGCCTTGCCAGAAGGAACAGAAGATTTTGAAATATACTGTGATGCTTCTAAGCTAGGATTAGGATGTGTGCTAATGCAACGCAAGAAGGTAATTGCATATGCATCAAGGCAATTGAAAAAGCATGAGGAAAACTATACGACTCATGACTTAGAATTAGGAGCCATAATTTTTGCCCTTAAAATTTGGAGACACTATCTGTATGGAAGTAAGTTTACTATCTATACAGATCATAAGAGTTTAAGATATATATTTGGGCAAAATGAATTGAACATGAGGCAAAGAAGATGGATGGAGATTTTAAGTGATTACGACTGTGATATTCAATATCACGAAGGAAAAGCAAACGTAGTTGCAGATGCTTTAAGTCGTAAGTATCATGAAAAGCAAAAGCGAGTTCGTGCTCTTAGATTAAATCTACAGTTAGATTTAATGGAACAACTGAAAAGTGTTCAAGAAACAGCAATCAAGGATAATGCTGAAGGAATGAAAGGAAGAATAAAAGAATTAGAACAAGGAGCTGATGGAATTTGGTGATTCCACAAGAAAAGAACTTGGGTACCTAAGCAGGGAGAATTAAGAAATAAGATTTTAGAAGAAGCCCATAAATCTAGGTATACCATGCATCCTGGTAACAATAAGATGTACCAAGATTTAAGGAATAACTTCTGGTGGATAGGAATGAAAAAGGACATAGCTAGGTATGTTTCTAAGTGTCTTACTTGTTCACAAGTTAAGGGAGAACACCAGAAACCTTCAGGTCTACTACAACAATTAGAGATGCCTGTATGGAAATGGGAACTTATAACAATGGACTTTGTTACTAAGTTGCCAAAAACAATTAGAGATGCCTGTATGGAAATGGGTAATTGTGGATCGATTAACCAAATCAACTCATTTTCTACCCATAAAAGAAACCTTTAGCATGGAAAGATTGGCAAAGTTGTATGTAGATGAAGTAGTATCCTTACATGGAGTCCCACTCTCCATTGTATCGGATAGGGATAGTCGTTTCACTTCCCATTTCTGGACAAGTTTCCAAGAAGCCATGGGGACTAAACTAAACTTGAGCACTGCATATCATCCTCAAATAGACGGACAAAGTGAAAGGACGATCCAAACCCTGGAAGACATGCTTAGAGCATGTGTAATAGATTTTGGTGGAAATTGGTATGACCACTTACCTATAATTGAATTCTCCTATAACAATAGTTATCATGCAAGCATAGAAGCTGCCCCATTCAAAGCACTGTATGGACGAAAGTGCCGAACTCCAATTTGTTGGGCAGAAATAGGAGAGAGCCAATTATCAGGTCCTGAAATAGTACAAGAAACTACCGACAAGATCACTCAAATCAAGGAAAGACTGAAAATGGCTCGAGATCGCCAGAAGAGTTATGCAGACAATCGGCGCAAGCTGTTAGAATTCCAAGTTGGAGACAGAGTACTGTTGAAAGTTTCTCCTTGGAAAGGAGTAGTTCAATTTGGGAAGAAGGGAAAACTGAGTCCAAGGTACCTAGGACCATTCTCAGTTATCCAACGAATAAGACCAGTTGCCTATCGCTTACAACTGCCAGAGGAGCTAGCTGGAGTACATGACGTGTTTCATGTATCCAACCTCAAGAAATGTTTATCTTATGAATCTCTGGTAGTACCTCTTCAAAACATAGAGGTAAATGAAAAGCTAAAGTTTGTCGAGAAGCCGTTACAAATAGAAGACAGAAAAGTCAAATTTCTCAAGCACAAACGACTAGTGCTAGTTAAAGTCAAATGGGATTCAAAAAGAGGACCCGAATACACCTGGGAACTGGAATCGGAGATGAAGCAAAAGTATCCTTATTTATTTCAATAAATCTCGAGGACGAGATTTTAAATAAGGTGGGGAGAATGTAAGGATCTTCAAAAATGTCCCAAAACGACCCATAAGTGGAAACCCGGACCTCTGAAACCCTAATCCATATCAAAAATCAAGAAATCAAGAATAATGGTCTTCAGGCGGGCCGCGTAAAGGTTAGCTTATCCTTACGCGGGCCGCGTCAAAACCCGGTTGACCGGATAAGCGTTCCCGATCCACGTGTCACCCACGTGACATATCTACGCATGACACGGATGCCTTAGTCTACGAATAGAGTGCCCTCGCGGGCCACGTAAAGATTGAGCATGGGCTCACGCGGGCCGCGTGAGACCCAAATTTCACCTATAAATAGATTTGGTCCCGAGCTATCATTCTGTGTCAAAATTTCAATTAAAATCATGAAGTATATTGTCCAAAAGTCAAAATTATAAATCACAGTAGTGCAACGCTGCTACGATACCGGGTATTAACTCGATCGCTGCTACGATTCAATGTCCGGTCGATTGAAACTATCCGATGAATGTTTAAGTGTTGCTCAAATTAGGGCTATACTTTGTCATTCGTCGTGAATTCGATGGATGTTTAAGTATTGCACTTTGTCATTCGTCGTGAGGGTTTTAATCTCGTGAGTTATCGTAAAAGCTGTATTAGTTACTGACCTAGTTCGTGTGCATTGTTATTTAAATTAGGTTACAAGGCTAATCAGTAGGCTAAACTCTGCCCGTATAAATCTGCAATGTGAGTCATTCTCTTTTTATCAATAATGTTTTACAATACTCCATTTTCAAATGTTATAATTACAGGGATTAAGTCGTGGTTATCTTAAATCACTGGCTAGTGGGGTATTGTGCACATTACTAATTTCTCACTGTTAGGCTAATAAACCCTAACAGTGATAATCATCACTACTTGGGGAAAGACCCAATGGTGGTATGACCATCGTCACCAGGTGACACGGCGCCAGATAAAAAATAAGATAGAAGCCATTGTAATCGCTCTTATGCTGTAATTTATAACTATGTGTCGTTTTGTGCAAAATGAATGATTCACCAGTATTTCCCCGCTGAAAAAATATTTTCAAAACATGTTTCAGGCGACCTGCTGTAAATTAAGGAAAACATGCTACGGAGCACTAACAAGCTTGAAGAGGTGGCTCAATAAAATGAATAAACATGTTTTGAAAATCAGGGAATTTCCTAGTTAAATTCCTCTATTGTAAATTACGGGGTTTATCCCGAATTATGAAATAAAATAATCGGGCATTTTCAAGTTTTAAAAGATCCTGTTGAATCTTTCGCTGTCGCATCAATTAATAAATACCACGGGTTCCTGTCCCACAGCTCCTGACCGGGTCAAACCGGGGCTGGGGCTGTGACATGACCCGCGCTTTTGGCTAAGTATACCAATACTAAACAAAAATTAGAAAACCGCCAGCTGGGTCATATAAGGGATTAGGCAAAGATCCCCCCTTTTTGAACAAAATAAATAGCCAAAGAAGCAAAAAGTAAAGAAAAAAAGTCAAATCTATGATGTTAAAAACATCAGGAATGCAAAATGAACCTGTACACATTTTTTAAGCGAAACGAATCCCTAAAAATTCCCACAGGAGAAAACAAAAAATACGAAACCTTGAGCAACGCATATCTCTGTCTAGATTAAGGTTATAAAATGTAGCCACATCATCTACACTAAAAGCAATATACTCGTCATAATCATTATCCTCAACCACACATAAACATGCCATAGACCATTACATGAGATTTTGAAGTAGGCTGCTGAACCACCTTCTTTGAACCCTTCATGGCTCCTTGGAGGGAGAACCAAGTCAATGATTACGTTATCTAAAGACCACAATGTAGACGACCCAAGGGCGTCGATAGGTTTGTGGTTAAGCCAATCTGTGATTGTCCTATAAACATCCTCATATATATGAAACAGAAGAATCTGCATAAAAGCCAAATAAAAATCAATCCAAAATGGAATATCCATAAGCATCATATATTCATATTCCTTCTAGAAAGTAATTCATAAAAATCAGTAAATATTAAGTGTGATACATTACCATAAACATGAAAATTTAAAAATGCTTAAAAAAGAAAGTTCTTGCATCAATTATCTTCTCAACAATAGCTTCCTTGAGTGTTCTCATCCACATAAAACTGAGAACTGTTGATTGAAGTAAACGCTCTAGCAAAATATCCTGCAAATCTCATGAGTCGTGTATCCCCGGTTGCGATTCATACAATTCCTACACAAAGCAACAACAAAACCTAATTTAAATTTGTGTTAGACAGGGGACACCCATGATATTTTTTAGAAAGAAGGGTTGTATGGTGTTTCCACCAGATGAGCCTCCCTGGCCTGGGCCGCCGGTACTACCAGAGCCGCCATTATACTCTACGTGGTTTGCCTCGTACTACGTGAGGGCTTGAGAAATGTGCTCCTCTAGGAGCTGGTTCAGCTCTGCCTCAGTAGTAGGCATTGGGTTCGATGTGTTGCGTCGAGTGTTTCTCCTCTTCGGTGCCATGATCTTCTAACACAAGTAACGAACGAGTTAGACAGATATTTACTAATAAATATTGTCGGCTAATATATATATGGTAGGGTTCTAGAGTGAACAACCTCCCAAGAGTGAACTGTGTGAACTGATCTGAACCCTTGATTTCTATGATCTTGAGATTTTAAATGAGTGGTATGATTGTAATTATTTGGTTAGTTTTTATTATTTAATTAAATACATAAGGGTATATGTGTAATTACATATTATCTCAATTGACTAAAATCCTGTAAATATCTACATTTAAGCTTATCAATCCCTTTGATTATCCTTTTATTCAACACAAATAACTTCTCTCTCTCTCTCTCACCATCATCGGCGACGGCAAAGAAACCCAGAGATTAGATCGTCGGAGCAATCTAATCGCCAGAAAATGCATCTGATTTTCAACTACTAAAGGTACACAATGCTAGAATCTTAATGTTTATATGTTTTAGAAAGTAGTTGCATGTTGTTTATGTTTTATAAATCAACTAAGAACATCAAATCGAAATTAAGGTTTGAATAATGTGTTCTTAAAGTTGTTTAGGCACAATGTTTTGGTACAATGGTGTGTTTTTTATCAGTAGTTATTTGAGTACATGTTTAATTCCTTTGAAGGATAGGGTTGTTTTAACAAATTAGGGATGTTGCTCTGTTTTTAAGTGAGTTTTGGCTATTTGTTTGGTTGAGTTTTTGTCAAATCGTTTATGTACACCTGTGTATAGCGTGCGTAATAAGGTTGAGAGTTTGTAAAATCATTTGGTTGCCCTGTTTAATTTTTTTGAAGTATAAGGCTGATTTAATATGGTTCTTTTAATAAATTAGGAGATGTTGCTATGTTTTTGTAAGCGAGTTTAGGCTGTTTGTTTGGTTGAGATTTGTAAAAGCGTTTATGTACACATGTGTACATCATGCGTAATAAGGTTGAGAGTTTGTAAAATCGTTTGGTTGCCCTGTTACACATGTATATAAACACTCAAAATGGCTAATGAAAAAACTGAGCATTACCAGTGTACACGTGTGATTAGACATTTAAAATGGCTAATGAATAACAGAGCATAACCGGTGTAGACATGTGTATAGACATTCAAAATGGCTAAAAAACAGAGCATAACCTGTGTACTCAGGGGGTTAAAATGGCTAATGAAAAAACAGAGCATAACTTTACATATGTTGGAATAGGTCTAATGTACTTTCAAATGAAAGATTTTCAACCAAGTAAGTGGATGGGGATTGCGATTGTCAATTGCTTTGCTTCAGTACTTAATTTTGAAGAGGTTAATAGAACTAAGGGAACAGATCCGCGACTTTTTTTGCCATATCGATTGTAATAGTGCAGTTCTTAAACTTATATCATATCTTCGTTGAGTATTATTGAATTGTGTAAGCTTGATTTTGAGTGTACCTGTGTAATCCCAAACACTAACTGGGTTTTTTATGTATTTGTGATGGTTTATACATATGTGTATTTGCGTTGTACACATGTGTACATAATGTTGTATACAGGGGTATGTATTGTTGTATACAAGTGTACCTCTAGTGTTGAGTAGTTTATTAAATTCTTTGCATTTTTGGTGAATAGTATTACTCGTTGGATGTTACTTATTTCAAGTCATATCTTGATTGTCTCTTGTTGGATCTTCTATGGAATAAGTATTGGGTTAATACCCTTTCGTCTTCTCCTTTGCTTGGGAATGGTGACTATGTTGTAGGACAAATATCAGATCTTGGTATTTTAATTTATTGCAATTACTTTTTAGATGTATTCTGATTACATTTGACATGAGTAGATATATTTTGAAACTATAATATGTTTTTTTTTTGTCATGTAGCTGAAAAACTGGAACAAGATGAAGGTCAGTTGTTCCATTCGCGGTTCAGACCTCTCATAGCACCTACACAAAGAAAGAAAGAGGTTAGTGGCAACATAATTACGATCTTCTAGAAGTTCAATAAGATTTACCTTAAACTTATTAACAACAAGAGCTTTGTGTCATTTTTCATTCATTGCAGGAAGAATCACAACTTGCTAAAATTACACGGGATAGTGCAAAGATCACTGTTGAGCAGGTTCATGGTTTAATGTCACAGGTGGGTTCATGTTATTACGCTTTTTAACTATGTTTTCTGAATATTATTATTGATCTAACACATGGCTAATCAAATTTATCAGGTTATCAAGGACATACTCTTTAATTCAGTTCATCCATCGCGTAAATCTCAGCCAGAGTCATCAGGACCCGAGCCTGTGGTCCATCGCATAAATCTCAGCCAGAAGCAAACGAATTGTTTCCAAGACGCTTAGTAGATTAATTGTCTACATGTATCAGTTTGATTCATGAACCATGTTTTAGTTCGTTTTTTTTTCCATTTCTATTTGCGAATGTTTGTTGGACGATGTTTTTTTCCATTTTATGTGATTGTATTTTGTTCTTTTTTTAATTGTCCTAGTATATATGTTAAGGCGACATGAATAATACTGAAATTGGTATTCATCGCATTAAGTTTTAGAAACACATGTACCTACATCAATACACATCTGTATATTTAGTAATACATCTGTGTATATGCACATATACACTTTTTTGTACTATAAGTCATCCAACTGTGTAAATCCATCAATACTTTTATAACCTCAATTAATAATTACATCTCTTAACAAAACATCTCTGTTTGTTATAATAATTTGTACAAACCACCGTTTTACAATTGACCCATTCAAGAATCTCTAAAGTACATTTGTGTACTTAACTATAATACACCAAACCAAACAGCATAACATCGCATTAAAATAGAGCAAAATCAGAATACACATGTGTACACCCGCCTCAAACAGAGCATAATAAACAAAAAAATACCCTATAATAGCATATAAAAGTTCCAATTTTACATAAGTTCCAATTTTACAAATTTTAATATGTCAAATCATATAAAAGTGTATTATTTGCCATTCCACTTTGCTTGGAGCGTTTTAACGCTCCTACCTCTGCTTCCTTCTATTTCTCGCGTTCCCTCTGCAACTCTAGTCTGAAAACATAACATAACGGATAAGTTGTTCATCGACAAAAATTATGGCGGACCATTAGTTGTAAGATTGCAATAAGGAAAACAATGTTGAGGGTCTTCAAAGGCTCATTAACAAAAATTATGCTATTTACATGCAACTACAGTGCATTATACACATGTGTACTATCATGTTAGCATGTATAGATCACGCAGTACACATGTGTACCTTATGTATATACACATACGTATTACATCAAACAACATTCTTTAAACTTACATTATGTGTAACTCGAACCCAAATAGTATACACAACAAATAGGACTCAAAACTCAAAGTTTACTTATTGCAATAATGACAACAAATATAAAACAGTCTTGACATGTTCATTAGAAAAAGTTATGGAAACCATTGGTCATACAATACACACCTGGGCGATCCATTGTTGTAACGTAAACATTATCTTCAACGTTTTCATCAGAATTATGATTATTGATTTTTGGGTCGGCCATGAATGAAAGACAGAAAGAACTGCGGGCAAAAATAATATTACGTTTCAGTATTTTTCGTCGGGAAATCAATGAACAACAGATAAATACCTGGGTTTAAAGTGGATTGCCGAAAACAAAATTTTCAGATACAAACATGGGTCGGGAGGTTACAGCAACTGCCGGAAAATCAAAGTTTTTCATTGTGGTATGAGAGACAATTTTCGCCACACAACATGCTTCCTGAACACATAACCAACAAATGGAAGCTCTAAACATGCAATATGACTATTTTTCAGAAATTTACCATGATGTGTACAAAATGCAACATATAAATTACAACAATAGAGGCATAAAACCAACCCTTTTTAGTCCTAATGTTGGAAAAAACACGTTTCTTTCTTCCTTATGAATTTACAGGACCAAATGAGTTTAAAAGAACAAAAGGAACAAATAATATAACAATCCTCAATAAAACCGACACCCTCATAATTTTCCGACACCCTAGTATATTTTAAAATATCCCAATATGTCCCAAAATACACCCCATACGCGAAAAGGGGCCTCAAATATATTAAATAGTATTAAAAATAAATAAAAATCTGAAATATAAGTTGAGGCGGGCCGCGTAGACCCGCCCCAACTCTTACGCGGGCCGCGTAAGCTTGACAATGTGGCGCAGCTCGGTGCGGCCACGTATCAGCCACACGTCGACCCTACTCGCTGGCCCGGATCAGCTATACGTTGACCTGGAGTCAACGCGGGCCGCGTAAGCCCTTCTCTTGTTTTACGCGGGCCGCGAGAGAACCGAAATCAGGCACTATATAAGAAAGCAACGGGTTTTCGGTTTTCCGTCGTTCATTTGTTTCATTCTCAATCACAATTTCTGAATAGTTGAAGTAATACTCGGGTATTATACCCCCCCTAATTAGCGAAGTTCTGCTCCGTTATAAGTATTATAACCCCTGGATACGTATTAGATACGCTGCCCGATTGATCTAGGGTTCCGTAATGGTTGTCGTGGTTCTGCCCGACGTAGTCATTGGAATGCCGTCTCGGGGAGGGTATTACTAATGTTAAATTGGGTTATTAATACTAACGCGTGTACATTTGTGTAAATTATAGATTATCACCGGGAAACCCCCAACGGAAAATTTTAAGACAGCAATGTGAGTTGATCCACTTTTTGTAAACCTTTTTGTTAATTGTTTTACAAAACCTTAAATACTTTTCCATGCGAATAACAGTTATTGAGTATTTGTAAGAATACAATTATGATGAGTATGTTGGGGTTTTGTATACAAAATTTGTTACCACCAGGTCAAGGAGTAACATGTCCACAAGTCGGGTTCGACAGTACCATGGATGTTAATTGTTATGTCTTGTAAACAAATATAATTGCGGGATCGCCCTCAATACTGTACACTGTGACTTTTTATTTAAACTTGATTAAACCGGGATTCACTCACCAGTATTTTCCATTGACAAATGATTTTAAAACGCGTTTCAGGTAACAAACTGTGAAAGCCAAATAGAAGCCAGCTGGACAGCACTGAAGGCTTGGAAAAGTGGCAATAAAGTTACCTAAAATAAAATAGATGTTTTTGTTAATTAAATAGGATTTATTCCTATGAAAACGTGTGTACTATGAACTTGGGTTTTAACCCATTTGTTTAATATTATGAAAATGTGGTATTTTACTCTGATAAACATTTCCTAACTACGGTCCTGATGAAAAATTCCACTGCCAAATTAGACAAAACATCGATACCACCAAAACTGGCTCGCGACCGCCCGTTCCCGGGGAAACTGGGATCGGGGGTTGCGACAGGAGGTGGTATCAGAGCTATGCCACTGATTCAGCCACAGAGGTGTTCTGCTGACATCAAAATGTAAAGTGTTAGGAAATAAATTACGGAAATACGTGCATAACTGTATTTATTGTTATGTCTTATTTGACTATCTGTTAGTTTACAGTATGAGCGACCAAGGACCATCTGACGCGTACCGTCAATTGTCTGGTTCGCCTAGAAGCGATGGCACCTCCTCTTCTCAGCCTGCCCTCTCGGGGTACTCTGCTGATACGGAAGATGGAATCTTTGTGTTTAAGGCTCAGTCAGAGGAGCCATTTCCTCAGAAAAAGAGGGGATTGTTCAGTCGAGGGGCACTTGAGCGTAGGAAGCGTATAAAAAAGTTACAAGATCAGAGAGCACTAGCAGCAGCCAAGAGAGAGACAGATGCCTATGCCCAGGATATGATAAATAGGGGTATAGCCAACATACATATCTTAGCAACCACTGCAGCTGACCCTAACCTTGAGCAAATAATAGCACCCCAACCACAACTGCCAATCCCTGATCAACCCATGGAAATAGAAAACCCTGAAAACCAAGTAGAGATGCATGACTTTAATCCGGAAGAAATCCCTAGGGTACCAGCACCAAATCCCCTAGACCCAAATTACGATCCTTGGTGGGATGATGTTAGGGATTTTGTGCAACGTTACCCGATCCATGAAGACACACGTATGCAAAACATAGGAGCATACCCATGTATGGACCCTTTAGATCCCTATTACCATGATGACTATATTAGGGAGATCTTAGAAGATCCTTACCGATTTCAGGCACTTTCACCCCCATATCAGGAACCCGCACCCCAGATTCCAAACCCAGTCCTAGAACCTGCGCCCCCAATGAGTGCAGAAAACGTGCAAGAACTTAGGACTTTTGGTGAGGAAATTTTAGAAAGCAGCGAGAGAATGCGACAGGTAGGAGAGCGACTCGTATGGAAATACGATGAGCGCAATATGGATTTTTGGATGAATCCATATCCTTAAATGTGTTGGTGAGACGGTAATAGTAATAATAATAATATAATAAAATAAAATAAAATATGTGTGTACGGATGCCTATTACTATTAGTGTAATTCTATTTCAGTTGGTATTGTAATTTTTATTTCAGTACTGGTGTGTAATAGATGCATAATAGTATATGAATAGAGTAAAGTCGCAATGATCGACGCTTTTGACTAGATTGCGTGTCATGTGATTCACTATATTAATATTATTTGTGATATTAATACGGGGTAAATGTTTAAAATTCAGATGGCCGATGAAGGAAATCAAGGAAATCAAGGAAATCTGAATAACGATAACCAGAGTAACATTAACGTTGTTAATGAGAATCCAAGCATCAATAACAATGGAAACCAAATGGATAATAGTGCCGTTCAACACATAGTGGCACAAGGAATTATTGATGCAATGCCATTTATTATTCAAACTGTTCAAGAAGCGAATAATAAAAGTAAACATAGCAGTAAGCGACCAGTTGAACCAGAACACAGCGTGAACAATTGTCACACCCGATATTTCCACGTATTACCGGTGGGCCCGGTGGGGAGTATCGTGACGTAGTTGATATCATCATAGTCAAGCAACACATTTTTAAATGCACAGCGGAAGCAAAAGATAGATTTATTTCAACTGAATAAATTGTAATATTAAGTATCACAAAAATAAGTGAAACATATCCACAGGCGGATCGAAAGAAAAAGGAAATTGTTCAACAGACTTTAACATCTAGAGCTTGCGAGACTTGATTATTGATGCCTGGAGTAGCCAGCCTATTACGTATAGTACCTGCACTTAGCCTTTTTGGAAAATACGTCAGTTTACACTGGTAAATACAATTAACTGACTCATTTTGAAAATGTTTTATAAAATTGATTTGAATGCACATGGCACAAAAATTCTTTTATAACTTGGGACAATTATTAAAAATAATCTTGTATACAGTTTTACTTACTTGTCGTTCATCAGGGCCGGACAAGATTAACTGACACGCCACAGGTATAATGCCCACAAGGTTGATTCCTTTAAGTGGATTACCTGTTTTTACATAATGCAACTGTCAGGTGTACGCCTACACCCCGTGCTTAGGTCGTGGCCATTTCTTTAAATGATGCCAAGGATATCCGGGACATGGTCATTTAACCCCCAAAGGCCATACACCAAATAATACAGAATAAAACGAGTTATGTAAATACATTAATCACAATCCGATTTAAAAGACTACATACCCGATCAAGTGGTATTATTATAATACCGTATCCCAAGCCCGTATAGGGAAAATAAGTTAAGAGTATTTACCTGAGCAAAGTATAAATCAAATACAGCAAGTGCACGTAGCTTTTAGTGGGCTCCTAATCTATAATGAAGGTTTTTAATAACCTATTAGAATCCTAACGGGTCTTTAATTAAGTCTAAACTTAGACCGGTTAGTTTTCAAAAGGAAAATACGGTTCAAACGCATGATAAGGCGAAGACCGGTTTAGAATGTGGTTTTGACCCGACAAGCTTGTATGCTTGTTTAATATGGGTAACTTAAACACATTCTAGATTTTGAGACAAAACGGTATGGTTTGACCCGTTTCGGCTAATATATGCAAACTAGTTACATAAGCCGATCCGAACGTGAAAAGTGCGTAACGAGTAACCAAAAGAGTCATATACAAGTTTCCTAAGTTAATATCCTTAAATATGTTGTGACATCAGTAAGATAACTTCTATTATGCCCAAAACGAATTTAAACTCAAACTATGCCCCGAAGGGGCATTTTGGTCATTTTAAAGGTTATAAAAGAGTTTAAATATTAATCTGAGTTATAGGTCTGATGTAATCAGTAAAATACTTAATTTAATAAGTTATAACAGTAGGGTATCGTATATATGTGAAATTTATCCTTTATAACTAAACTATGCACCGTATGGGCATTTTAGTAATTTCACTTAAGCCTAAAAGGTCAAAACTGGAAATCTGAGTTTAAAACTTTTGCTTACTGTTAAAATATAAAAATTTACTGAACATATCAGTAGGCATCAAACCTTATATGTTTAAAATAGTTTTAACACATACTATGCGCATAAAACGCGTAAAAAGGTTGTTTTAAGCGATTTCTGGATTTTTAAAGAAAAGCTGATATTTTTATTATTCCAGAAGGCTTAAAATATTTTATTTATCATATTAGATCAGTAGAAAAAGGTTTGATATCAAAAAGATTTGTAAAACTCATTTTATAGGCCAAACGGGCAAAACCGACAATTACCGAATCAAGCTTAGAACTCTATGTTATGCTCAGCCTAAAATTAAATAAAAATATTCAAAAATCCCAAAATATTATTTTATATCAGTAGGTAAAAAGTTTGGTATCAAAATTAGGTTTAGATAGGCTATACGCTAATTACGCCGCTTAATTAATAAAAAGCTTTCTAATTACGCTATTGAGCATAACTCTTAATCTAGACCTCCAATTGATGTGATAATTTAGGTACAAGTTTATAAATAAGTAACTAAGGTTTCTACTCTTCTACATTTTCAAAATTCATGTTTTAAGGTCATATGGGCATAATAGTCAACATTTAGGCATTTAACGGAAATATGCATATGAATCGGATAACTAATGAACCAAGTTGTATAATCTCAGAGGGTTATACTTATAGGTAACTTGGTCCTAATAAAGCTCTAAGGCATTCCTAAACTATGCTCTAATGGGTCAGAACTGAAAGTCAAAGCAAAAGTCTACTTTTGCGACTTTCGGCTCCGAACCGAGCTTAAATTGAAAATTGTCGGGTTGAACATGTTTAGACATGTTCTTACATTAATTACCAAGTTATATTAGTGATAAAATAGGTTGCATAGATTCTTCATTGTTAATTATGCCTTAATTTGAAAATAAGCTTTCTATTGACTTTTTATAATTAGTTTTGACCCGACAATTGACCTAGTTAGAGTGGGAATCAGAGGGTGCCCTTTTAAGGGTTTATTGCCCACATAATTACCAACTCATAGGTATTTTCAATTTGAAATTTGACTGGACAAATTAAGATTAATGACGAAGTCAAATATTAATTACGACGGTTTGACTTTAGGCTAATAAACTAAGTAAAACTGAATTAAGAAAGGTTAAGGACACTTACTGAAGTCCTATGCACGACTAAGGATGCTTGGGAAGCGGCCTTGAGCTCCAGAAATTGAGTTTGAATGGTTTTCAAAGTGTATGCCAAAGTGTTGCAACAATGGGTTCTTATATAGTGAGTTTAATTCATCAAGATCATGCCACAATAGCCTATAGATGTTCCTTGATCACTTCCAGGTGTCCCTAGGCATGGAAATACCATCAAACAAGCCCCTTGAATCGAATACAAGGTTTCTAAGTCGGTTTAACTTGCTGAACTCACACCTGTGCATGAATTCTGACCAGCTAAGGCTATCGCGTAGCGCGACGACAGAGGGGGTTGTTGGTGGCGCTACGCCAGCACCTCAGTCACCAGCCACACAAGTTTCAGTTATTTACATTTCTGCCCCTGGTCCTTTCAAACGTGGTTTTAAGTTTATTTCTTGCACTTTTGGTCCTCTAACTTGACTTTTAAGGGCTCCAAGACATAATTAAACATTGTTAAGTCCTTGGTTAACTTTATGATCACCCGTAAAGCCTTGAATTTCAACGTTGACGCTTTTAACCCTTCGTATACGAATATTATCATAACTTTCTCATACTTTATCGAAACCTTGTGAAATTTTTATCACATATTCTAGTGAGTATAATTTATTGTTACAAAGCTTCGAGTTCGCTAAAAGGTCACTCAGAGGTGTACTTTAAACATGTTGACACATTTAACCCCTGTAGTTTGTTTAACTCTCACTTTCTTTCACAATTAGCTTTGTATGATCCATGATTCATTCGTTTATGGGTATAAACATCGTGTAGGGTTGTTGAAAGATATATTTATCCATTGTTGACACTTTGAACCCTCTTATTCACATATTTTCTTTGTTTGTCAACTTTAGTCCTTCTAAAGCAATTCTTTACACGTTTAAAGCTCATGACACGTGTCGATATATTATTGGACATAAATTTTCGAGGTGTTACAACAATGGACCCGTACTTCAAGTGCCCATTCCCAAAAGAAGAAGAACCGTGTCTTACGGTTGTTCTTACAAGGAATTCTGGTCCTGCAAACCAATAGAATTCTCGGGTAATGAAGGACCCATTGCAGCTCTGGATAGAGAAAACTGAGGCTGTTTTAAAAATAAGCAAGTGTACTGAAGAAGACAAAATAATGTTTGCTTCTAATCTGTTTAAAAACTCAGCCTTAGAATGGTGGAACACTATCCTCCAATCAAGAGGAAGTGATAGGGTTTACAACATAGAATGGGAGGAATTTAAGAATATGGTAGAAAGGAAATTCTGCCCTCCCAATGAAAAGGAACAGATAGCTAATAAGTTTCTGAACCTTAGGATGACCGGGGTAGATAGTAAGGGTTATACTACTACATTCTTTGAATATGCTAGAATAGTGGCAACCCTTGCATCACCTGAACCGGTGCTAATCTCCTGTTATATCTGGGGATTAATCGGAGAAATTAGACAAGTAGTCAAGGCAGCTAGACCTCAAACTATAGAAGAAGCTGTAGAACTAGCAAATACCTTGACAGATGAATTAATCCGTACTGGAGAAGAAGAACAGAGGAGAAACCTAACCCAAAGGCTTACTCAAGAATTCCGTTCTGGGAATTACAACCGTAGGAATATGGGTTCCACCTCTACACCATTCTGCAAGGTCTGCAAGAAAAAGCATTCGGTAAAATGCTCTACTCTTTTCAATTTCTGCCAGATGCCAGGACACAAGGAAGAAGATTGCAGGAGAAAATCCAGTAATGGACTGTGCTACAATTGTGGAGAAAAATGTCACATTAAGCCAAACTGTCTGAAATTGGCTCCAACTGTGAACAACAGGAACACTAAAAATGCTAGAACATTTGTTCTGACTGCAGATGAAGCCAAGATGATTCCAGACGTGATAGCTGGTACGTTTTTAGTTAATGATGTATTTGCTAAGGTATTATTTGACTCTGGTGCAAACCAAAGTTTTATTAATACTTCGTTTTGCAAACTTCTAAACCAGTCATTAACTAAACTACCATAAGAATGTCTAGTAGAGACAGCTAATGGAGAAACTGTTAAGATTTCTGAAATCTTGCAGGGAGCAAGAATAGAAATTTTTTAATCAAAAGTTTATAGCAAACCTTTATCCCATGAATCTGGCAGGATTTGATGTTGTATTAGGAATGGATTGGTTAATAGCCAATAAAACTAGTATTTTATGTGATCAAAAGTCAATCCAAGTAAATTCACCAAAAGGTAAAACGGTCACAATAAAAGGAGATAAGCCCTCTAGAGCCACAAAATTCATCTCTGTGATGAAAACTGCAAGTTATATAAGAAAAGGTTCTATAGTGTATTTGATTTTCATAATCACTAACACTAAAGGAAAAGAACTAAAAGACATTCCAGTAGTATCCCAGTTTTCAGATGTATTTCCAGAAGAATTACCAGGACTACCACTGGACAGAGAAGTTGAATTCAGAATTCACCTGCTACCAGGAACAGCACCAATTGCCAAAGCACCTTATCGTTTGGCACTAGCCGAAATGCAGGAACTGGAGAAACAATTAGATGAATTGCTAGAAAAAGGATTCCTACAGCCAAGTTCATCGCCATGGGGAGCGCCGAAACTGTTCGTTAAAAAGAAGGACGGATCGATGCGTATGTGCATTGATTACCGTGAATTGAACAAAGTCACGATTAAGAATCGGTACCCATTACCGAGAATCAATGATCTGTTCGATCAACTGTAAGGAGCTCGATTTTTCTCTAAAATCGATTTAAGGTCAGGATATCATCAATTAAAGGTACAGGAAGAGGACATTCCTAAGACCGCATTCAGAACAAGGTATGGTCATTATGAATTTACTGTCATGCCATTCGGTTTAACCAATGCCCCAGCCGCATTTATGGATATGATGAACCGAATATGTAAGCCATATTTGGATAAATTCATAATCGTTTTCATAGATGATATTCTAATTTATTCTAAGAATAAAGAGGATCATACAATGCATTTGCACGCACTTTTAAGTCTATTAAGAAAGGAAAAGCTTTATGCTAAATTCTCAAAGTGCGAATTTTGGCTAGAACAGGTACAATTTCTTGGACATTTAGTGAATCATGAAGGAATTCATGTGGATCCAACAAAGATCGAGGCGATTACTAAATGGAAAACCCCTGAGTCACCAACCGAGATTAGAAGTTTCTTAGGATTGGCCGGTTATTATAGAAGATTTATTCGAGATTTTTCTAGAATAGCCATTCCTTTAACTAAGTTAACCTGTAAATCTATTAAGTTTGAATGGGGACCAAAACAAGAAGAAGCTTTTAGAATTCTTAAGCAAAGATTAACTAATACACCCATACTAGCATTACCAGAAGGAACTGAAAACTTTGTAGTCTATTGTGACGCTTCTAAGTTAGGTTATGGATGTGTATTGATGCAACGTCAAAAGGTTATAGCTTATGCATCTAGACAACTTAAGAATCATGAAGAGAATTATTCAACCCATGATCTAGAATTAGGAGCTATAATTTTTGCCCTTAAAATTTGGAGACATTACCTTTATGGTAGTAAGTTTACCATATTCACTGATCATAAGAGTTTAAGGTATGTTTTCGGGCAAAAGGAATTGAATATGAGACAAAGACGCTGGATGGAGATGCTTAGTGACTATGATTGTGATATCCAATATCATGAAGGAAAAGCAAATGTAGTGGCAGATGCTTTAAGTCGAATGTATCATGAAAAGCCAAAAAGGGTACGTTCTCTTAAATTAAATCTACAAGTAGATTTAAATGATCAAATAAGAAAAGCACAAGAATCAGTAATCAAGGAAGATGCTGAAAAACTAAAAGGTATGATTAAGGAATTAGAAAAAGGAACAGATGGAATTTGAAGATTCCATAAAAAGAGAATGTGGATACCTAAATTAGGAAACCTACGTCCTCGTATATTAGAAGAAGCCCATAAGTCTAAGTATACGATGCATCCAGGAAATGATAAAATGTACCAGGATTTAAGGAAAAATTTCTGGTGGATAGGAATGAAAAAGGACATAGCAGCCTATGTTTCTAAATGTTTAACTTGTTCACAAGTTAAAGCTGAACACCAAAAACCCTCAGGTTTGTTACAACAGCTAGAAATGCCAGTGTGGAAATGGGAATTGATAACAATGGATTTTGTTACTAAATTACCCAAAACAAGGAAAGGTAATGATACAATCTGGGTGATTGTAGATAGGTTAACCAAGTCAGCTCATTTCCTACCAATGAAGGAAACTTTCAGTGTGGAACAATTAGCCAAATTGTATGTAAATGAAATTGTTTCATTACATGGAATTCCTTTATCAATTGTTTCTGATAGGGATAGTCGATTTACCTCTCATTTTTGGTCAAGTTTCCAAAAGGCCATGGGAACCAAGTTAAATCTGAGCACAGCTTATCATCCTCAAACAGACGGACAAAGCGAAAGGACAATTCAGACAATGGAGGACATGCTTAGAGCTTGTGTAATTGATTTTGGAGGTAATTGGGACGATCACTTACCTTTAATAGAATTTTCTTATAATAATAGTTATCACACAAGTATCAATGCTGCACCATTCGAAGCACTTTATGGACGAAAGTGCCGAACCCCAGTCTGTTGGGCAGAAATTTGGGAAAAGCAATTATCTGGACCTGAGATAGTGCAAGAAACAACCGACAAGATCATTCAAGTCAAGGAACGACTGAAAGCAGCACGTGATCGACAAAAGAGCTATGCTGATAACCGACGCATGCCATTAGAATTTCAAGTAGGAGATAAAGTATTATTAAAAGTCTCTCCTTGGAAAGGAGTGGTAAGATTCATCAAACGAGGGAAGCTAAGTCCCAGGTATATTAGACCTTTTAAGATTATTAGAAGAATAGGACCTGTAGCTTATCAGCTACAACTGCCAGAGGAAATGACAGGAATACATGATGTGTTTCATGTATCTAATCTCAAGAAATGCCTAGCTGATGAATCGCTAATAGTACCTCTTAAGGATATAGAGATAAATGAACAACTCAAGTTTGTAGAAAGTCCTCTACAGATTGAAGACAGGAAAGTCAAGAACCTCAAGCATAAGAAATTAGTTCTGGTCAAAGTGAAGTGGGACTCCAAAAGAGGACCTGAGTACACATGGGAGCTTGAATCTGAAATGCAAAGGAAATATCCATACCTATTCCAGTAGATCTCGAGGACGAGCTCTAAAACAAGGTGGGGAGGATATAACAATCCTCAATAAAACCGACACCCTCATAATTTTCCGACACCCTAGTATATTTTAAAATATCCCAATATGTCCCAAAATACACCCCATACGCGAAAACGGGCCTCAAATATATTAAATAGTATTAAAAATAAATAAAAATCTGAAATATAAGTTGAGGCGGGCCGCATAGACCCACCCCAACTCTTACGCGGGCCGCGTAAGCTTGAAAATGTGGCGCAGCCCTGTGCGGCCACCTGTCAGCCACACGTCGACCCTACTCGCTGACCTGGATCAGCTATACGTTGACCTGGAGTCAACGCGGGCCGCGTAAGCCCTTCTCTTGTTTTACGCGGGCCGCGAGAGAACCGAGATCAGGCACTATATAAGAAAGCAACGGGTTTTCGGTTTTCCGTCGTTCATTTCTTTCATTCTCAATCACAATTTCTGAATAGTAGAAGTAATACTCGGGTATTATACCCCCCTAATTAGCGAAGTTCTGCTCCGTTGTAAGTATTATAACCCGTGGATACGTATTAGATACGCTGCCCGATTGATCTAGGGTTCCGTAATGGCTGTCGTGGTTCTGCCCGACGTAGTCATTGGAATGCCGTCTCGGGGAGGGTATTACTAATGTTAAATTGGGTTATTAATACTAACGCTTGTACATTTGTGTAAATTATAGATTATCACCGAGAAACCCTTATGGAAAATCTAAGACAGCAATGTGAGTTGATCCACTTTTTGTAAACCTTTTTGTTAATTGTTTTACAAAACCTTAAATACTTTTCCATGCCAATAACAGTTATTGAGTATTTGTAAGAATACAATTATGATGAGTATGTTGGGGTTTTGTATACAAAATTTGTTACCACCTGGTCAAGGAGTAACATGTCCACAAGTCGGGTTCGACAGTACCATGGATGTTAATTGTTATGTCTTGTAAACAAATATAATTGCGGGATCGCCCTCAATACTGTACACTGTGACTTTTTATTTAAACTTGATTAAACCGGGATTCACTCACCAGTATTTCCCACTGACAAATGTTTTTAAAACGTGTTTTAGGTAACAAACTGTGAAAGCCAAATAGAAGCCAGCTGGACAGCACTGAAGGCTTGGAAAAGTGGCAATAAAGTTACCTAAAATAAAATAGATGTTTTTGTTAATTAAATATGATTTATTCCTATGAAAACATGTGTACTATGAACTTGGGTTTTAACCCATTTGTTTAATATTATGAAAATGTGGTATTTTACTCTGATAAACATTTCCTAACTACGGTCCTGATAAAAAATTCCGCTGCCAAATTAGACAAAACATCGATACCACCAAAACTGGCTCGCGGCCGCCCGTTCCCGGGGAAACTGGGATTGGGGGTTGCGACAAATAAGCAGCCAAAAACCAACATAATTACAAGAAGAGGGAATAACGTGACATGCCCGAACCATCGGCAGTATCTCCCAAGACAAAAACAAGAAAACAGAAGTTGACCACGGGGCCGTGCCCAGCCAGGCATGGGCCGTGGTCAGACCTCACACATTAAGACAAAGTCTGCAGAAGCTTCTATGCCCACCACGGGGTCGTGCCCAGCTCACCATGGGGCGTGGTCAACTCTTAGATTTGCATAATCTTGATAGTACAACAAAGAGTTGACTACGGGGTCGTGAGGGGCCCGGCCCTCTGCTGACAGCTGCAATTAATGAAGGAAGAGAAGAAGATGGCCACTGGCCGTGCCCAATGGACACGAGGCCGTGGCCGGGGCCGGGGCTATGTTCTGACTATAAATAGAGGTGCTTGGTTCACTTCAAAGGCAACCCTTAGCAAACCACTTCTCTCCCACTTTGCCACCACTCCACCACCACTACAACACCAACACCAACACCCACCACCATCTTCCAATATTTCATCTTTAGAGTGTGCAGCAGTCTCGGGATCCAAGATTGATTGTAAGAGTTCTTGTCAATCAAAGGTCATGCTTGGCTAATCTCTTACATCACTTGGTGAAGACAAGTCTTTAATGTATTACTTTTGATTTTTATCTTTCGGCACTTTTAATTGGGTATGTATTAACGACTTTCATTACTACTTTCTTATGTTGAAAGTGAATTTTCCTAACCATTTCTTCATGATGTCATTGATTTGCTCATTCGTGTCTTTACGGTCTATATAAAGCACGTTAACTACTTGGAAGGGGGTTAGAAGGGTGGTTTGGTAAAGTTCTTATCTCGTTCAGTGTATAGATCCAGCGAGGACTTGGTTCAAGCTTACTAGGACCTCCTTCAATGCCCCAAAGGTATTGGATGGCGGGGGTGCGAATAGCTTGAACCCCCCATATGTAAACTACTATTAAAACATTAAACCGTTTTCTTGGGATTGTATCCTTGCTGACTCAAACCACTTAGCCGAGGGTAACGTCACCTTCAAAAGAGAGGCCTACCACTTTTCACATTAATAACTTATTTAATTATCTTTCAATATTCCGACCCTTTGGGATTGTATCCCTGCTGACTCAAACCACTGGGTTGAGGGTGACGTCACCTTCAAAAGAGGGGCCTACTACTATAACTAAGATAATCTCTTAAAAAGTCCGAAAATGCGAAAATCATCAAAGGGTACATTAAAGATGAGTTGGATCCAAGTGATTATATCTTGTCTATTTGTTTTTCGTTTTATTTATCTTTTAATTTTTAGATTTACTTTCATGTTTAAAAACTTTTATCAAAAATTTAGATTGATTAGACGTTGACGATAAACCGGTATTAAAAGCTCTTGTATCCTTGGACGACATCGGTATCTTACCAACACTATACTACGCTCGCGATGGGTGCACTTGCCCAGTGTGTGTTTAGTGTTAGTACAATATCGTGTTTTATAAATTTAAAACCTGACTAATGCGTAAAACGAACTTAAAATATTAATAAAATCATATCACGCTCAACGCACACCATACCACAAAAATTATCATTGGAAAAAAATATTTATTTTTGGATAATTAACAAATGAGAAAAATAGTATTCCCAAAAACATGAGAAATAGAAAGCAGTTCATGGTACCTAGTCATGAAGGCGGCAATTTCATACCATTTATATGAAATACAGCTAGGTAACAGAAGGGAAATACCAAGAAATATGAAGATGACCCATCTTTGACTACTCCATTTCATTTACTTATTTTTCTCAACAGCTAGTTTCAAATCCTTGACTATTGCAGAATTCATCACAGCAACATTGTGTCTAAGACCATGGGGTATGGTGGGGCGGGGGTTTGGGCGTGGGTTGGGCATTGGTTGACATGTGGAATGGGGTGGCAGACATGGGTAAACCCACATTGATCACGGTATGGTGGGGCGGGGGTTTGGGGCGTGGGTTTGGTGGGCTTGTGGGTTGACCGGCTGGGCTGACCCGCTGGGCAGACCCAATAAACACAAATTTAAAAGTTTTTAATATTTTTAAATATATCATTACAAGAAAAGAAAATTACAAAAAAAAAACAAATTCCTAATTTTTATATTTGTTTTTTTATCTCTTCTCTCAACGCCAAGACTATTTCTAACTCGTCACCCTGTAGGTGATCAATCGGCTGGGATAGAATCTTCAAATCATCACGTCTTTGTTTCAGAGCATCTCTAGCAGAATCTCTAGCTTCTTTGCTCCTTCGTATTTCGGCCCTTTGTTGTTGGAATACGTTGAATGTATCCATCTTGCATGAAATCTCATCCAACTGGTCGCTGTATATTCCCCTACGCGACTCAGAACTCCCAGCTGAAGCCGATGCCGTTTGTTTTTTAGCACGCCTTCTTGAGGCATTTCTTCCATGCTCAGGCCGGTTTGGGCTTGGCGAATCATCCAAAAGGTCCTCAAACTCTTGATCTCGTGCATCAGATTGGGCTTGGGACGAGGCCCTTGACCTTTTGGAAGACAAGTTAGTTTCGCTACCAATGGGGATAGTCGACCACTTTTGATGGAATTTACAAATCTCCCAACAATGCATGAAACGGAAGTCGCTCTTCATATTTGATTTGAATGCGACCAGTGCATTTGTCAAAATGTCGGCTTCGGTTTCACCACTTTTAGGGTTTTGCTTTGCTTTATTTAAAAACCCACTAAATTTGGTTTGGTGGGTGCTTATTTCGCTCCACTTTGAGGATAAGCTATCGTTTTCACGATAAGTCTCCCTACCCATTTCTTCATGGTATAGTTTACTAACCCATTCCCACAGGGCGGTTCAATGTTGCGAATTTCCTATTTTAATAAAAAAATATTAATATATTACAAACTTATATAAAAAAATAACCATTCCATTAATAAAAACAAAAGAATACCTAAAGTTGAATGTTGAGATTGTTCACACCAAGCCCTCGCCAATGCAACTTCTTCAGCATAGACCCATTTTTGTTGTTTTCGTTTGGCGGTTTCAACTACTTTATCCTCGGTTTTTTTCTTATGACTTCTTTTTTTGATGGGTTTCGATGCGGTAGGACTCTCTTTGGGTGGTTGAGTTTCGGGAACGGATTCGTTTTGTGAAAGGTCGATGGAGGTTGGTGAAAGGTCGATGGGCGATTGTGAAAACGGGGTAGGTATTGAATCTTCGGTGGTTGGGAAGTTAGTAAATACACGATTCCCGATATACGATGCATAACCCGCCATGTCGGGCATATGAGAGTGTATGAAAAATGGACGAGCTACTGGACGATTGGGTGGTGGGCTAGGATTATTTTCTTGGAATCCATACGGGTTGCTCGGGTCAAAAGGACGGTTGTAAGGATGCATTTTTTTCGGTTTTGTAGAAGGAGAATTGAAGATGTATAGAAGATGTGGTTGAATGTGGTAAAAAATGGAAGTAAAATGTGAGTTTTATAGTGAAAAAATGGAATTAATTTTTTTTTTTTTTAATATAGCCGTTGGCCAACGGCTAGCCCAACGGCTATTTTCTTTTGGCCATTCACAAACCGCCATGTCACCTTGCTCCCCCGCCCCACGCCCGGCTTGAAACCCAAGCCCCAAGGGGCCACGCCCCAACCCACGCCCAAACCCCCGCCCCATACCCCACGGCCTAATACAAGCAACCAACAATCACTAAAGACATGCTAGGCTGAGAATCCCATTTTCAAAAACAGAACTACTTAAAAAACCCGACTCCAATTCATATTATTGATGAACAAATGAACCAAATCCAAAAGATAACATGTTGGGCATCAGGCATTGGAGTTATTTTTACAACAAAATGATGTCATAGGCTGCTAAGAAACTCAGTGGGGCAATACATCGAACACCTTATGTGCAAGAATTGCAACAATTACCAAACCAGTAAAATGACTTCATTATATCAAGTTAAACATTCAGGACAGATACCAAAAAGAGAACAATTTCGCATATATAACATAGCACTTTTATTTATGTCATATAGGTCCCAATTCGTAGTAAAAGTCCTTAACCCGTAGTTCAATTCCTTAAACACAGTGCGTACTGATCCTGCTTCACCGAAAGCTGCCTTAATAGATAAGACCTCAATCTTGAAGAACTGAGAGTGATTTCGTACACCATGATCTTGAAAAACTGCAGCCTCGTTCAGAAGCTTTTCATTGTGGTATGAGAGACAGAAATTTTGCCACACAACATGCTTCCTGAAAACAATTTTCATACACCATGATCTTAAAGAACTATAGCATCATTCATAAGCTTTTCATTATGGGGAATCAATGTTTTCAGTTTAATGTTCGCCGGAATCTTATGTCATCTCCAATTAATGTTTGCCGGAATATGAACGAGATTCACTGAATTCCTGAAACTGATGAACAATCTTATGTCGTCACCAGTAAAGAACTGACGGCGAGAAATAATCGATATTTCAGACGAATATGAATTGACGAACCAGGAAATATAATCGAGATTTTCTGGGTTTGTCAAACTGATGAAGAATGATTGTGAAGGATGATTAGATAAATCGCATAAAAAATGAAGATTTGTTATAAAGATTAACATGATAATCTAATAAAAAAATAAAATATGTTAAGATTTCCATTTAAGTAAATTATTAGGTAACCGAAATCAATTAATATTAAAATGATTTAAATTTACTTGTTTATAAAATTACCATCCTACGCCTTATCATCTTAAACAAAATCAAGGGCCAAGATTAGTTAACACGGTTCACTTTCAAGATGTTGTTCACACTTAAACCTAATCATATATATATATATATATCATATGAAAATAATAACAATTTAAAAGAATATTACTTTTAATGTTCATAGTCATTCTATACCTTAAACTCTCCCTCTTTCGTATACTAAGGTTATGAAAAAAGTTGGGACCATTTGTTGGAAATCATTAAAATAACTTGATGATTATAAAAATATAATATAATATAGTGTACAAAAGTAAGGGTACCCACATTTGTGAAAAAAGGTTAGGGAGCATTTGTAGGAAATCACAAAAATAACTTGATGATTTTGAAAAATGAAAAAAAGTTTACGAAAAGGTTACATCTATACTTTTTTTATTTAGTTAAAAACTAATACATGATTTATCTTCTTGACAAGGATAACTAGGTCAATATCATATATTATGCTCAAATAACAACTTAATTTATATCTTTGATGCATGTATAGACTTTGTAATTACTATGCTATTTATGTTTTCAAAGTTATTCTCTTCAAATTTTTTTATTTTTTTTTAACATCAACAATGAAAAAATCTTATAAAGAGGCTAACAGGAAAGTGGTAATAAGCCCCCCATACAACCCTGCGAAATTAGAGAACCACAAACCCCCAAAAATGATGCTAAGCCCCTTAAACGTCTCTATGAATGAACAATTTAATTTGCAAATTTTCCTGAAATAACCGTCGCTTTTCTAGCTCTAGAATTGACCCATTTAAACGTCTACTGAGAACCTTATGTTAGAAAATTGTTACTCGACAAATCCCAAACCGTCGTGTATAGAATGAGGCAAGTAATCTTCTTGTCCAAGGAGGTACCCGGAGTCGTCAAGCCAAGAACTAGGAATTCAAGAAAGCATATTCAAGTTTTGTTGGTGGTTATTTCTAGTATACTTGAAAATAGAATTCAAGCTTTCAAAGGTTATACGGAACATTGATATACTACTAATACATTCGGATATTGAGAATTAGGAAGTTATATCTCAAGCTAAACGATTGATAAAAAACTAATTAAAATACATCCGGATATTGAGAATTAGATAGTTATATCTCAAGCTAAACGAAAAAAACTAATTAAAATATTAGAACATAATTTGACATTCAATCAATGTTTTTAAAACCGGACCAGACACTTTGCTGACTAGTTCGACTTGATTTAAATACCGAATAACATAAATAATAATTATAATTAATTATTATATATATGTAATTTAAAACAAAATACTCCCTTATTAAAAGCAAGGAATAACTAAATATTAAAAAAAAAAACTAATCTATACTATATAATAAAAGAAACCATGTTTGAAGGATAACTGATAATCACATATTAAAATTAAAATATTTATTTTAATCAACTGTTTCGTTAAAAAGGATTTATTCAATACATCTAGAACATATATATTTTTTATACATATGGTATATTTAGAATCCTATTTCTAATAAAGGATTCCATTATCCCGTTTTACACTCCAATGAAATGATAATATTAAATCCTAATATCCAGCTTATCTCTTGTATATTTAATATTTTTTACTAAAATATTTATTTTATTTTTTTCTCTGCTAATTATCCAACATCAGGTAATACGTAAGTTTCTAACCTAATAATAAATAAATAAAAAACAAAGTAAAATATTATAAATCACGTAATACACAACTCTCTAACCTAATAAAAAATAAAGTGAGATATTACATTAAGTAAATAGTACCACAAATTTCATTTTGTTAGAAGACGCATCTTGATGACTAAATGTGTTAATGATTACATTATTCGTGTAAGACATGTGTTTATTCAAATTGTGCAACACACGAATTTTTAAAAGATGTAACTATTTTATTACTTAGTATATAAAATTATATTTATTCAACCCGTGTAATACACGGGGTTCTAACCTAGTATAACATATAACAAACTTGTCAAGTTACATAAAAAAATAAATACCGATTTCTAAAATAAGTGTTTATATATTTAAAAAAAAAACTAAAAACATGTTAATACTAGAGATAAAATAAGCAGAAAACCCAAAAAATAACATAAATGATCACATGCAACTCTGTATTTAAATTTTGAATTATTAATTGTAGTGTTATTAGGCAGAGATGAGATTGGTACAGTACTAGTATTGTTACCGAAAATACTGGTGTTGAATTGCACAAAACTAAGTATCAAATACCGTACCGAATATATTGGTACGGTACGGGTACGAGTATGGGTATTGGTACGAGTATTTCGGTACAGTACCCGCTTTTGTACCATTTTTTTATTCCATTTTTTGAGCACTCGTACGAGTACTAAATAAGGGAAAATCGGCATGAGTACCAACCTAATACGGGGTACCAAATAGGTTAAATCAGGGCCGTTCCTACGTTTTTTGAGACCCTAAGCGAACTACAAAGTGGAGGCCCTTTTGAAAAATTATATTTTTCAATGTATTTAGTAACAAAACCCTCCTCCTTTACTCGGGCTGGGGATCGGCAATTACAAACTAAAAAGTTTATAATTGACGAAGTTAAATATTTTTTATGAAAGTTATATGTTTTCTATAAATATGGTATATGTTTAAATAAATTTTATCTTTATACCTTTAATTGAGGCAAATTGTTTGATGAAATAATCTTAATCAAGTATAAAACAAATATAAAATCAGCAAATAAATCGTAATTACCTAAACAACAACTTGAAATAAGCAAACAATAAAACAACTATAAGCCCTAAACAACAAATTCTTTTGTAACATTATGGGCCTATTATATAGATAACATATTGAAAATTTGTGGCCCTTCAATATTGGTTGGTGGCCCTAGGCTTGGGCCTAGGGTCTTTAGCCTGTTGGGCCGGCTCTGGGTTAAATCAGTACGAGTGTCATAAACACCATAATATGAAATAAAACGTAATATAAAAATCTTTTAAAGTTTTATATAAAATTCAGTACCAGTACCTATCTTACTTGTACAGATACCTAAAGTACTGAATATCAAAATCAATAAAACTGGGTACCGATACATGTACTGAATACCTAAATCGGTACTATACAAGTACGGGTACGATATAGGTACAAGTATGGGTATTTGAGAAAAAAAAGCTCATCCCTATTATCAGGTATTCACCCCCAATTTTATACTCTTGCTTTATATTCTTGTTTCTCAGTACCAACCTGCTATACATACCGGCTCACAAGTCACAACACCACCTCCTACTTCAAGATTTGACTACCATAGCTCCTCCTCGTGCAGATTTGGCTTCTTCGTGTGTTAAATTGATAGGGTTTTGTTAAAATGATATATGGTTTTATTTCAATTTTATATTTTCAAATATAATATTTTAGTAAATGTGCTTAATATTGTTTTATCTTTGTTTGAGGTATTGGGCCAGATGTTTCTTTACACTGAATGGGTTTGGGCTGTTGTAAAAGACTCCAGTGGGCTTGGGTATATGATGGGCTTAAGTCTAAAATAAAGTTGCTGGTTCAAGTAAGTGAAAGTGTTCTAGACAATTCTAGGGTCTTCTCTCATAAGTTCATCCTACTCATACGTCTATATATTTGTGAGAGTGGTTGTAAATTGTTGTGAGTGGAGGGGAGAGAAAAAATACTATTCACCTCCATTAGAAACATTTGGAGAGCGGCACTTAGTTCTAGAGAGTATACGTCTTCTTGATTGTATACAACGAATTGAACTAAAGAAGCAATTTTCTTCGACACCGAGTTCCATGACCCCTCGTATACTACGAAATCTAAGCCCAAATTCTTTCACACCCCGGCATGTCTCTATTGGACCTTTGCACAAAGATGATGAGAATCTCCAAGCATTTGAAGAGGGGAAATTAATGTGTGCAATTAGCTTGGTTTAAAAAAGCGCACCCAAGCGCAAAGCGACCCTAGGTAAGGGATTTATACATCAAATCGTATATAGACCTTATTTATAACTATATCTTGGGTAAGGGATGCTAAAAACCTATAGGATATATAAAAAAATATATAAGCACCTTGTGCTTTGCGTATGAAAAGCCCTTCGCTTTTACGATTTTCGCTTTGATTTTTATACCTTGTCGCTTTTGTGCGCTTCGCGCTTTTTTAAACCAAGGTAATTAGGCTAATGAAGCGTCTCAAGGAGCCAAAAAAGGAAGTATTGGATGCATGTTTCCTACTTGAATTTCTTTTTGATATATTGAACTCGAAGTCTAAAGATGATAAGGAATCATATAAGGGAAAAATGTTAGTAGTCCCAAATGTATACATGAATGTGATAGGTATCCATATGGAACCACCCCCATTTAGCTCAACAATTCCTTCTGATGATATAGATGCATGTTTCACACTTGAATTCCTTTTTAATATATTGAACTCGAAGTCTTAAGATGATAAGGAATCATATAAGGGAGAAAAGTTGGTAGTCCCAAATGTATACATGAATGTAATAGGTATCCGGAGGATATGGAACCGCCCCCATTTAGCACAACAATTCCTTCTGTTGTTGATCTGGACAGGGCAGGGATCAACTTCAAACCTAATCCAAGTCCAATATGTTTGTCAGAGATGGGGTGACATCAAATATGTTCCTATTGTTTTTTGAATATTGGAGCGACCTTACTCTTATAATGCCGATGTTTATTGTTTCTGAATTCAGTGAGTTGGTTTCCAGAAATCTCATTGCATACGAGCAGTCGAATTTTGTTCTCAATCATATTACATCATATGCTTTTGCCCTAAATAAGCTAATGGATATCGAAGAAGATGTTGCCAGGTTAGTACGCTCGAGAGTCCTTGTCAACAATATGGGCTCAAACGATGAAACTGCTGACATCATAAACACCATAAGCAAAGAACTTTTATGTGCACAATTCTTTTACGGTCAACAATGGTAAACACTAAATATGTACTACAATAGTTCATGGCCCAAAAAAGCTTGAGTGAAGCGTACTTACTTTAATGGTCCATGGAATGCTATTGCTCTACTTGCTACAATTGCCCTATCAGTTCTAGCATTGTTCAGAACATCTTCATTGTACTTTCCGCTGGAACCAAGTAGATTTTAACGGTAAGTTTTATTTTCTTTTGTTTACTTATAGACATTATAAACTTATTATTATCCGGAAGCTTGGTAAACACCTTAATAGGAATTGGAATCAATTTTGTTTTATTCGAAAACTTGATTGATTAATATATTAGAGTTGAAACTAAAACCAAATTAATTCATTCAAATTTCTTGAATCAAATGAGGAATCCAAAATTCCTTCGATATGTCAATGAAATTTTAAATTCAATCAAAATTCAACATCTACTTTAGTAATTGGTGACCACCATCGGTTTTTTTCTCATGAATGGCTCATCATCTGTTGCTAGATTCCATGTACTTCACCTGATTCGGTGTTTTCTGTAATTGCTCCCAACGGTTGTTATTTGCCAATTTCTCATGGTGTTGTTAAATTCCTTCTATAAAATTCTTATTGGTGCGACGACACGTTGTTTTTCGTCACTCAGAACCCTCAAAAATATATTGGAATTAAGCTTGTTCAAACCCTAGTGTTGTCTTTATCTTGGTCGATCAATTACCATTCCCTAGGAGTCTTGATTTCCTAATCATCTTTTAGAAGTGTGTTTAATTTTCTAGGAATCAGCTATTATATATGTACATATGACAAAACATAAAAGATTGCTTAAACAAGGCAAGAGACAATGTTTGAAAGGTTAAAAAACATAGATGGCTTGCTTAAGTCAAGTTAGTTTTAAAGAATAAAACATGCATGTAGTGATTTTCATTGGTAACTTGTCGTAGTTTTGACATGAATAGTGTGTTTGCAAAGGTGTATAATGATAATAATTTTTATAACAATATTAGTTATTAATATTAAGTAGGGTGTTTACAAAGAAATTGTGAGTGACTTAGTCACTAATGGTGACCATCATAAAAAATAGAGATTTTGTTAAATGTGTTGAATGTTAAACATTTGGGTTCGGTTGACTAAATAAGTTCAAGAGGACGTCAGAAAGCAACATGATGTGGTTGCAAGGAGCCACCAATTTACCATGAGGTGGATGGTTCAAGTTCTGCAAGATGCAGGTTTATAAGTATTTAGGAGTAGGTTACTTTGATGTTAAAAAAATGTTCAAGAGGACTAAATTATAAAACCATCATAGGGCTTAGGTTGATTTACTATAAGCATATGATGAGCCTACAGTTATACGACTCCCCCCATACGTGCATGCAAGAAAGGTCAGAAGTAAAGCAATGTAACTGTAACCTTATAGTGGACCTAATATTTGATTTCTGAAGGGTTTTTGTATTGGTTGAAATATTTTTTTTTCCTGTCATGATAATCATTATATTGCTCTGTACTTGGTGTTACAATAACGGAGATTTTTCTTTGCATGTGTAGGTGAATGATCATCCCATGCAGCCAAGAAGTTTGCATCTCAGTTCGCTTGATTGGGTGTGTTTTTGTAATATTGAAGAGGATTTATGTTTTGGTGTCAGTCTTCTACACCCCAAACTATCCCGTGAAGAACTTATTAAGCAAATATGAGCTATGATTCTCCGTTATGAGTGATTGCTATTTTTTTTCTCTGATCTAAAATCGTATAACGAAGGTCTTGTAGCTTAGAGAATGAATACTTATTATCCATATGTCTTAAAAGACAAAGTCGGTGGCTCTTATGCCACCGACACCCCAACACGAGCGGCTTAATTTGTAGAAAATAACTAAAAGAAAACTTCGAGAGTAATATGGTTATCCAAAAGGGTGTATACTTGATGTTATCAACTAATCCTTCCCGTAAACCTCTTCCTACGTAGAGACGGGAAGGAAACCACCATGTTAACATGTCAAAAAGTATGAAATCTGTGTTTTCTATGAAGTTTCTGACCCATGGAAGAATGAAAAGGATCAAAGCAAGAACTTCCGGGACGATAAAAACCAAACCAGATTTCAAGAAAACGTAGATTTTATCTAACGCAACATCCAACCACCGCCCATCGGAATTCTTCTGAATCCAAATCTGAACGTAGAAGATGGTGAACACGGCAGTCCACGTTAACGATACCATGCTTTTCATAACCATTCGAAACAAAATCAATTTCGAATCTTTTGAAACTAAACTGTAGTGTGTTCGGCAAATCGAAAACCAACCCACGTAATAAACACCGTAAGCAACTCAACTTGTACATCACGGTCCCTGATTGCATCCCACGGATACTCGGTTTCCCGCCAAGCTACAATCATCGCAGCGGCCACCGACTTTTATAGGATACAGAATTAATACGACAATATTCCTCTCATCCTCTGCTACCTCTCATCCTCTGCAGATCTCATTTTTTCAAACCTTTTAGCTACCACAAACACCACCGAAGATTACACAACAATTAGGTTTTCGATCTGCAAGCGAAACTCAAAAAGAGCGGTAGCAGTGGGTTGCGATTGCGATTTGGCGGCAGTGTTGTAGAGAGAGAGTTGTTGCCGCCGTCTGTCGACGTGAGTGGTTACCACCGGTCTTTAGCCTTCGCCGCCACGCCACCATGGATTATCCTCCTGGTGGTCTTTGTCGTTTTCTGAACCGTCGGATTTGTCAACCGTTTCCAGAAAAAGACATCAACATCGGATGAACTTACTTATATGGCCCCACCCACCTTAAATTCGCCGATCTTCATGACAATTGGATGTGCAAGTGCAAAGTGGGTGTCTGAAACCTTCGCCGGAACCCGAGCCTTCAAAGATGGGGTCGGGTCTCCTAAACCCTTCGCTGCCTTAACCTCATTCGGATTTATGATAGTAGCGATCAGTTTACATCATGTCGGTTAACCGCTCAAAGGATTCAATTTCAAATAATTTGGTGGTTTTGCAGGCCAAGAAAAAACAGCAAAGGCCAGGTCGAAGATGTTGTGGTGGCCTTATGAGATTGTGGTGGTGGCGATGCGGTTACGATGGTGGTTACGTGGGTGGAAGGCCAGTGGCAAAGTTAGTGAAATAATGAGAGAGAGAGAGAGAAGGGGAGACGGTGAGTTTGTGTTTGGGGTGTGTAGCAATAGGTTGGTAAAAGAACAAATAATAATTAAGATTGATATACATACTAAATATAAATGAATAGCCAACTCAAAGAGTCAAAGGCCATCCATACTAAAATGGTTTTTCAATACACATGAAAATCATCTGAATTTTATTAATCAAAGAATTTTATTAAAATACCATATTATCTAATACCTAATACGATGTAAGAAGATAAAACAGGTGATCAACGTATACTGAATAATAAGGTATTATTCAATATTAGGCTTTTGGGTATACTTTAACCTGGGTCAAATTATTCTACAAAGGCTTCTAATTGTAAGAAGTGTAGGAAGGATTTATAGAGTGACAAGTGTCCAATAACCTAAAACTAAACCCACTACATCACCACAAAAAACCTAAACACCCACCCACCCCCACCCCACCCCACCACCACCCAAAAACCTAAACCCCCCACCCCCCGGCAAAAAAAAAAAAAAAACAAAAAAAACTATACCTCACAAAAAAAACCCAAAAAAACCTAACCCCCCCCCCCCCCCACCCCCCAAAAACCTAAAAAAAATCTAAAAAAAAACTAAACACCCACCCCCACCACCACCCAAAAACCTAAACCCCCACCCCCCCCCCCCCTCAGCAAAAAAAAAAAAAATTGGTGGGTGATGTGGGGGGGGGGGGGGTTAGGTTTTTGGTGGTGGTGGATGTTTAAGTTTTTTTTTTCCTAGTGGGGTTTTTTTGTGTAGTGGGTTTTTTTAGGTTATTGGACACTTGTCACTCTATAAATCCTTCTTACACTTCTTACAATTAGGATCCTTTGTATTTGATCCTAATCCCTTTAACCTAACTTAACTCCACCTAAGTGACACATCAACTTTTTTTCCTCATTTCACTTTGTCTCACTCTAAGGAAATGGTTTAACATATTAACACATAACTCTTTTAATGCACTCTAACATTGGGTTTTTGTCTAAAAAGGAAAATAATTATTAATTCAATCTCTTAACATTGGGTTAACATGTTAACACATAACTCATTTAATGCAGTTTAACATAAGAAGGGAGTGGTTTGCAAGATTAGTTAACATGTCATGTCATTGTTAACACTCTAGATGTTAGAGTACACCCTATGGCCTTATAGAAAATTATATACATATATTAAAAGGGGAAAGTGAATACGGTGTTGTTAGACGTATAATTAAACGAAAAACCTATCAAAAGTACATCGTTTTGATTAAAAATGCCTTATTCTAATTAAAAAGAACTCTTTTTTTTAACATTACCACCCAACCCTACCACCCGGACCCACCCTCTGACACAATCCCCACCACTTCTCATTTTTTCTCATTTGTGATGAGTGGTAAAAATGAAGCCCACAATAACTAAAAAAAACATACATGTCTATGTAGGCTTCAAAAATGGGTAAAAATCTCCTATTGGAGATGCTCTAAGGGTGCTTGAACTTAGATGAACGACATCTTCTTATTAAAATACAAGGCCACCCCTTCCACTTTTCAATAAAATACAAGGCCATCTCAACATTGAGAAATAATATTTTTTGTCCTTACTATATCCCACCGGCTTTGTCTCCCCCATACTTTTACGATATTTCAATTTTAGCCCCTTGACTTTGGTACCTTCAAAGTTTCATAAAATGGAAAATTTAGTCCCTAAAATACTACTTCATTTTACAAATAGTTTGCTTTTGACACCCCAACTTTGTGGTAGTTTCCTTTTCAGCCCCAACTTTGTTAAAATTTCATTCTTACCCCAAAACTTTATCAAATTTTATCTTTACCCTTTCTTAGCCATTAAGTTTAGGAAATGCAATTTTTAACCACTTAAATTTTTATAAACTTTTGTTAAAATGTATGACATTCTATATACAATTCAATAATCGTTGTAAGATGTTTGTCATATTTTTATTAATAAGTGTATTTGTTTAAATGAGGTTTCTGCGAGATTCTGGACCTAAAAGACTTGGGCTGGTAGTAGTGGGCTGGAAGCAGCTGTTGGGCTTAGGAATTCGAGTTGATGAATGTGCACATGGGCCTTGTCTAGTGCAGAGTACTTCTTGGGCTTTGGCCTCACTATAAAAGAGTGGGGTTTGGTCCTGTTCTTAGTTGATCGAGATTTTCCCTATTCTCTCTCTCATATATCCACCAACAACATACACAGTTGGTTCTTGGTGACTGTTCAAGTTATGATCTGATCGGTTCGCCTGTCTCTTTGTGAGGGCCTGCACATCGTTCTCATCAGTGAAGATCGGTCCATCTTGTTGTTAATCTTATCTGTGAGATCAGTTTATCTTACTGTTGATCTTGCATGAGTAAATCAGGTTGTATATGTTCTTGTTTGTTTCTTTAGTGTCTTTGTATTTTGTAGATCAACTGATTAAATCAGTTGATCTAGGCGTTTGTACATTAGATCTTACTTTGTGTAAGATCAAGGGTATTGGTTGGGTGTTTTTTGGTTTGGGTAAACGAAAAATAAAGTTTTACGTCACGTTTTATCGCTTGTTTTATCGCTTCTCTGGTGTTATGTTTTTTTTTCTTTATGTTTTGTGTTGAAATATCATACTATTTGACAACTTTGTAAATGCCACTTTGACCCCCTCAAAAGTTTTTGGCTTGACGATATAAATTCGAGTTAGTTGGGTCGTGTATAATACGCTATGATTGTATGATATAAATTCGATTTTACGTTACGTTTTGATCCAATTGCAATGCAACTATAGGATACATTGAGTTCAATCGGATACGTCAAAACGTGCGTTTTCATATGGTTAACACATCACATAACGCTTGGACTAATCCGTTCGATATTTGCGTACCCGCGCCGCAACGCGCGCAGGTCTTATTGCTAGTTTATTCATATATATACAAATTTATTCACATATGCAAAATATTAAAGAACTACTAAAAAGGTCGATTACTGTATTTATAAAAATATAATTAAAAAACCTAAGAAGTACAAGAAATAAAATGTTCTTCCTTGTGGTGAGGAACCCAAAGCCTAACGATAAAAAAATAAGTTACAACTCTTAGGCTTCATTTGCTTCGCGGAGTTTCCTTGAACTGAAATTAATTTGTTCAAAAATCGTGTTTGGTTGATCACTAAGGGCCTGTTTGGTTGACAGGAATCCATAAGATTTCAAGGGAATTGGAATTTGAATTCCATTCCTTTGTGTGTTTGGTTAGACAAATTAGTTGAAGGGAATTTGATTTCAATTCCAACAAAATCCTTTATTTAATGGAATTCAGATTCCTTCTAAATTTCAAAGGAAAGTTAAAAAAACCACGGGAATGTTTCCAAAGTTACGGAAATAACCCATTGCCTCTTTCATTTTTGTCCAAAAACCAAAAAATCAAAAAAAAATCAAAAAAAAATTCTAAAAAATCCAAAAAAATCAAAAAAATAATAAAAAATCCAAAAAAATTCTAAAAAATAATAAAAAATCCAAAAAATTCTAAAAAATAAAAAAAATAATAAAAAATCAAAAAACTCTAAAAATGAAAAATTAATAAAAAAATCCAAAAAATTCTGAATAATCAAAAAATTCTAAAAATCCAAAAAATTCTAAAAAATCAAAAAAATAATAATAAATCTAAAAAAACCCAAAAAATTCTAAAAAACAAAAAAAAATCTTAAAAATAAAAAAATGTAAAAAATCAAAAAATAATAAAAAATCCAAAAAATTCTAAAAAATCCAAAAAAATCAAAAAAATAATAAAAAAATTCTAAAAAATTGTAAAAAAATAAAAAATCCTAAAAAAATCCAAAAAATAATAAAAAATCCAAAAGATTCTAAAAAATAAAAAAAATAATAAAAATCCAAAAAATTCTAAAAAAATAAAAAAAACTCTAAAAAATCAAAAATATAATAAAAATCCAAAAAAATCTAAAAAATCAAAAAATATTAAAAATGTCTATTAAATTCTAAAAAATCAAAAAAATAATAAAAAATCCAAAAAATTATAAAAAATCCAAAAAATAAAAAAAAATCCAAAAAATTATAAAAAATCAAAAAAATTTTAAAAATCCAAACGGTTCGGGTCGAAACGGTTCGCGTCGAAACGGTTCGGCTCGAAACGGTACGGGTCGAAACGGTTCGCGTCGAAACGGTTCGCGTCGAAACGGTACGGGTCGAAACGGTACGGGTCGAAACGGTTCGGGTTCGAAACGGTACGGGTCGAAACGGTTCGGGTTCGAAACGGTTCGCGTCGAAACGGTTCGGCTCGAAACGGTACGGGACGAAACGGTACGGGTCGAAACGGTTCGCGTCGAAACGGTACGGGTCGAAACGGTTCGCGTCGAAACGGTTCGGCTCGAAACGGTATGGGTCGAAACGGTTCGCGTCGAAACGGTTCGCGTCGAAACGGTTCGCGTCGAAACGGTACGGGTCGAAACGGTACGGGTCGAAACGGTTCGCGTCGAAACGGTTCGCGTCGAAACGGTACGGGTCGAAACGGTTCGCGTCGAAACGGTTCGGCTCGAAACGGTACGGGTCGAAAAGGTAATTAACTCTTTAATTTTTTATATTTACTCTATAAAATATAATAAACAATTATGTTAGAGAACTTTTTAAAAAATTAAATTAAACAATTGTATTTTATAGCGTAAATATAAAAAATTAAATTAAAAAAATTCTCATTTAACAGAACTTTTTAACTAGGTTGGAGATTTGGATGAAAATGGCAAAAATGGCCAAACGTGAGGGGCAAAATGGTACCAAACTGTCATTTTGGACGAAAATGGCAAATGTGCCCAAACCTCAGGGGCGAAAATGGCAATTAACTCTTTTTTAGAATTTTTTGGATTTTTTATTATTTTTTAGATTATTTTTGAATTTTTTATTATTTTTTAGACTTTTTTTGTTTTTTTATTATTTTTAGACTTTTTTTTTGAATTTTTAGGATTTTTTATTATTTTTTAGATTTTTTTTTATTTTTTAGTATTTTTTGGATTTTATATTATTTTTTAGAACTTTTTGATTTTTTAGAATTTTTTGGATTTTTATTATTTTTCAGATTTTTGTTGAATTTTTAGTATTTTTTGGATATTTTTTTATTTTTTTGATTTTTTAGAGTTTTTTGGATTTTTTATTATTTTTTAGATTTTTTTTTTGAATTTTTATGATTTTATGGATTTTTTATTATTTTTCAGATTTTTTTATTTGTTACAATTTTTTTTTTTGATTTTTTAGAATTTTTTGAACTTTTTATTATTTTTTAGATTTTTTACTTTTTTTGATACTTTTGGATTTTTTAGAATTTTTATAATATTTTATGATTTTTAGGATTTTTTAGATATTTTATAATTTTTTGGCTTTTTTATACTTTTTTTGAATTTTTATCTAAGATAGTTGTTTTTAAAACTTTTGCCAATTGTTTATAACTAGGGGTAATTTTGTCTTTTTAGGTATTTTTAAATTCTAATTTCATTAATACATTTATCAACCAAACACATCTATGGATTTCAAAGGAATCCATCAAATTCCAATTCAAACCAATTCCCATAGGGATTCCAATTCCAATTCCTACACATTCCGCGAACCAAACGCCTCCTAAATGTAATTGGAATTGGAAAACCTTCCTACACTTAATGGAATTCACTTTCCTTTCTATGGGTGATGGAATTATAAACATTCTAAGGTAGTATTTGGTATGCAGGAATAAGAGGTGGAATGGAATGGATGATTACAAGGGAATGAAGAAAAGGGTGTTTGGTTGGTCAATGGAATGGAATCACCCATTCCAAAAGGCATTCCATTCCCTCAAAATCATTCCTTCCACCACTCATGTTTTTTTTTTCATTCCATCCCCTCTTGCACCATTCATCAACAACAACACAATCCACCAGCTTTGCCACAACCCACCACCATCACCACCCATCATTGACGCCATCGCCGCCACCCGCCACCACCTCACCCCGACAGCCACCGCCATCGCCGCCGCCACCCACTCGCCACCCAATTTCCACCGTTATCACCCACAGTTGCGACCAACCGCCAACGTTACTCGCCGCCGCCGCCAACCACTATCGTCTACGCCACCACCACCGCCACCATCAACCGCCGCCGCCGCCACCAACCACCACCTCTGCTGCCACCCACCACCAACGGCCACCTTGCCGTCACCGCCGCACCACCACTCGCCGCTACCAGCACTACCCATCGTCGCTGCCGATACCCACCACCGCCACCTATAACCACCCACAATCACTACCACCGACCACCACCACCACTCACTGCTGATTTTATTACTCCGTTTTTCTTGCCTACCGAACAATACACAATAATAATTCATTCCATTCACACACGGTAACCAAACAAGACATGGAATGGTAATGATCCATTGCATTCCCTTGTCCATTCCATTACCTCGTCCATTCCATTCCTCCGTCCATTCCATTACCGCATACCAAACAGACCCTTAATATTCTAAAGAATGTTCAAATATTAGTAAAACACGCTCATATATAAATACTACCATCAAAAATTCAAAACCCATACCAAAATATTATTGTCTACAGGGGCGGATGTATAGTGTTGTTAGGTGTAGCACGGGCTACGGCTCAACTCCGTCTTCATAGTGTAATTTTTTTTCGGTTTTATACAAAGGATACCCTTGAATAAATACGACGACACCCATGAAAAAAATTGGATACATGAGTTTATTAAAATCTCTAATTTTAAGCCCAAACATTTTATAACCCCATACTTAAATAATATATTTAGCTTTAATAATGTAATGTAACGATTTCAAGCTATGAAAACAAGAAGATGACAAACACATTAGATATTTGTTTTACTTTATTTATTTTCGTTTTTTAATATTGTATGATTACACATTAATTTTATTTTTTGGATACCTCTAAATTAATGAGCTAGTTCCGCGTCTATCTTCATCATGTTGATAAAAAAGCAAAAATTAAAACTTAAACCCAAAATCATACGTATATAGATCAGAAATCTTACTACTATAATAAACAAAAATCCTTCTCTTCCACGTGTCACTCTCTTAGCCTATTCTGTCGCAACCCCCGATCCCTTATTCCCGGGAACGGGCGGACGCGAGCTCAGAGTTTGGTGGTATCAGGTTATTTAATCTCGCAGCGGAATTTACATCAGGACCGTAGTTAGGAAATGTTTATCAGAGTAAAACCACCATATTTGATATTAATAATAACATGGGCAAAACCCAAGTTTCTTATTACAATACTTTTATAGGGACAAACCCTATTTTATTGAATTTAAAACATCGTTTATTAGGTAACTTTTATAGCCACATTTTCCCCAAGCCTTTAGTGCTCTACAGCTGGCTTCCATTAATTGGCTGTTCACATTGTGTTATTTGTAACGCGTTTTAAAAACATTTGTCAGTCGAAAATACTGGTGAGTGAATCCCAGTTTAATCAAGAAACATTTTATTAAAACAGTATTGAGAGCGATCACATTGTTTATGTCTACACAATTACTCATTCAGTATTTGCCACTCGACCGGATCTATGGCTATGGTCAAATTACCCATTGGCTAATTCGTCGTCCAATGGTAATGCACTGTCGTTCCCGACTTACTACTCGCAAGTAGTAATAAATTTTGTATACAAAACCCCATAATACCGGCAGTAATTGAAGAACTACAAAGACTCAATCACCGCTTAATCATATTGTAAAACATTTAAGGTTTTGTAAAACATTCCAAAAAGGTTAACAAAAAGAGGATAAACTCACTTTGCTGTCTTAGGCTTTTCGTAAGGGTTTCCTGTATATAATCTATAATTTATACAAATGTACATTGGTTAGTACCATAACCCTTTGAAATTATTAACGATACCTTCCCCGAGACGGCATTCCAACAACTACGTCGGGCAGAACCACGACAGTTGTTACGGAACCCTAAATCAATCGGGCAGCGTAACTATTACGAAACTGGGGTTATAATACTTACAACGGAGCAGAACCTCGCTAATTAGGGGTATAATACCCAAATATTATGCCTAATACTTTCAGAATTCGAGATTGAGAAGTGTAAATGAGCGACGGAAACTGAAAACTGATGCCTGCTATTTATAGTTGTGAAATACGACTTTTAGGCGGCCCGCGTAAGGTAAGGCTAAGCCTTACGCGGCCCGCGTCAACACGCGGTCAACATATAGCTTAGCTGATTCGATACGTAGGTCCGCTACGATGATGACACGTGTCATCACCGGATGTCTCCGCGTTTCATGATCTGTCGCGACCCGCGTCAACTTAGACGAGGTCTTACGCGGCCCGCTTGAACTAAAGAAGTCAGAGGAGTCAAAGTCTGGTCTTGATACGGCCCGCGTGAGCTTGAGGTGGGATCTTACGCGGCCCGCCTCAGCTTACTATTTCTTGTTTTTGATTTATTTTATAAACTATAACATAATTTGGGCTCGGCTTTCACATAAGGGGTGTAATATAAAACATATTGAAATATTTTAAGATATAATAGGGTATACAAAAGATAATTGTTCCATACTAATTGTTTCCTTCATTGGTAGAAAATGAGCTGACTTGGTTAGCCTATCTACAATCACCCAGATTGTATCATTTTCTTTCCTTGTTTTAATTCTTTTAGCATACCTTTTAATTTTTCAGAATCATCCTTAATTACTGATTCTTGTGCTTCTCTTATTTGATTATTTAAATCTACTTGTAGATTTAATTTAAGAGAACGTACTTTTCTTGGCTTTTCTTGATACTTTCGGCTTAAAGCATTTGCCACTACATTTGCTTTTCCTTCATGATACTGGATATCACAGTCATAGTCACTAAGAAATTCCATCCAGTGTCTTTGCCTCATATTTAATTCCTTTTGCCCAAAAACATACCTTAAACTTTTGTGATCAGTGAATATGGTAAACTTACTACCATAAAGGTAATGTCTCCAAATCTTAAGAGCAAAAATTATAGCTCCTAACTCTAAATCATGGGTTGAATAATTCTCTTCATGATTCTTAAGTTGTCTAGATGCATAAGCTATAACTTTCTGACGTTGCATTAATACACATCCATAACCTAATTTAGAAGCATCACAATAGACTACAAAGTCTTTAGTTCCTTCTGGTAATGCTAATATAGGTGTATGAGTTAATCTTTTATTAAGAATTCTAAAGGCTTCTTCTTGTTTTACTCCCCATTCAAACTTAACAGATTTACAGGTCAATTTAGTTAAAGGAATGGCTATTCTAGAAAAATCTTGAATAAATCTTCTATAATAACCAGCCAATCCTAAGAAACTTCTAACCTCGGTTGGTGATTCAGGGGTTTTCCATTTGGTAATTGCCTCAATCTTTGTTGGATCTACATGAATTCCTTCATGATTGACTAGGTGTCCAAGAAATTGCACTTGTTCTAACCAAAATTCACACTTAGAAAACTTAGCATAAGTTTTTCCTTTCTTAACAAACTTAAAAGTGCTTGCAAATGTTTTGCATGATCCTCTTTACTCTTAGAGTAAATTAGAATATCATCTATGAAAACAATTATGAATTTATCCAAATATGGTTTACATATTCGGTTCATCATGTCCATAAATGCAGCTGGGGCATTGGTTAAACCAAATGGCATGACAGTAAATTCATAATGACCATACCTCGTTCTGAATGCGGTCTTAGGAATGTCCTCTTCCTGTACCTTTAATTGATGATATCCTGACCTTAAATCGATTTTAGAGAAAAATCGAGCTCCTTGCAGTTGATCAAACAGATCATCGATTCTCGGTAATGGGTACCGATTCTTAATCGTGACCTTGTTTAATTCACGGTAGTCAATGCACATACGCATTGATCCGTCCTTCTTTTTAACAAACAGTATCGGCGCTCCCCATGGCGACGAACTCGGTTGTATAAATCCTTTCTCTAACAATTCATCTAATTGTTTCTTTAATTCTTGCATTTCTGCAGGTGCCAACCGATAAGGTGCTTTGGCAATCGGTGCTGTTCCGGGTATTAGATGAATCCTAAATTCAACTTCTCTGTCTGGAGGTTGTCCTGGCAATTCTTCTAGAAATACATCTGAAAACTGAGATACTACTGGAATGTCTTTTAGTTCTTTTCCTTTAGTGTTAGTGACTATAGAAATCAAATACACTATAGAACCTTTTCTTATACAACTTGCAGTTTTCATCACAGATATGAATTTTGTGAATCTAGAAGGCTTATCTCCTTTAATGGTGATCGTTTTACCTTTTGGTGAATTTACTTGAATTGACTTTTGATCACATAAAATATTGGCTTTATTGGCTATTAACCAATCAATTCCTAAAACAACATCAAATCCTACCAAACTCATGGGATATAGGTTTGCTATAAATTTCTGATTTAAAATTTCTATGCTTGCTCCCTGCAAGACTTCAGAAATCCTAACGGTTTCTCCATTAGCTGTCTCTACTACGCATTCATGTGGTAGTTTAGTTAATGACTGATTTAGAAATTTGCAAAACGATGTATTAATAAAACTTTGGTTTGCACCAGAGTCAAATAATACTTTAGCAAAAACATCATTAACTAAAAACGTACCAGCAATGACATCTGGAATCATTTTGGCTTCATCTGCAGTCAGAACAAATGCTCTAGCATTTTTAGTATTCTTGTTATCTGGAGCTGGAGCTAATTTTGGACAATTTAGCTTGATATGACCTTGTTCTCCGCAATTGTAACATATCTTGCTGTTAGCTTTCTTCCTGCAGTTTTCTTCCTTGTGTCCCAATATTTTGCAAAAGTTACAATATACGGAGCATCTCCCCGAATGCTTTCTTTTGCAATACCTACAGTAGGGTGCAGAGGTAGAACCTATATTTTTCCCACGGTTAGAATTTCCAGAACGGAATTCTTGGGTCAATTTCTGGGTTAGGTTTCTCCTTTGATCCTCTTCTCTGGTACGGACTAACTCATCAGTCAAGGTATTGGCTAGTTCTACAGCTTCTTCTATTGTTTGAGGTCTAGCTGCCTTAACTACGTGTCTTATCTCCCCAATTAATCCCCAAATATAACGAGAGATTAATACTAGTTCTGGTGAAGCAAGAGTTGGCACTATCCTAGCATATTCGAAGAATAACTTTGTGTACCCCTTGCTATCCACACCAGTCATCCTAAGGTTTAGGAATTTGTTTGCTATCTGTTCTTTTTCATTTGGAGGGCAAAATTTCCTTTCTACCTTGTCCTTAAACTCTTCCCATTCCATATTATAGGTTCTATCACTTCCTTTTGTTTGGAGGATAGTGTTCCACCATTCTAGTGCTGCATTCTTAAACAAATTAGAAGCAAACAGTATCTTATCTTCTTCAGCACACTTGCTTATCCTTAAGACTGCCTCAGTCTTTTCTATCCAGCGTAAGGTTGCAATGGCCCCTTCGTTGCCCGAGAATTCTATTGGTTTACAAGACCAAAATTCTTTATAAGAACAACTGTAAGGCACAGTTCTTCTTCTTTTGGGAATGGGCATTTGAAGTATAGGTCCATTGTTCACACTGTTTTCTGGTTCACTTGGTCGCTTACTGCTATGCTTACTTTTATTATCAGCATCCTTAACAGTTTGAAGAATAAATGGCATTGCATCTATAATTCCCTGTGCTACTATGTGTTGGATAGCACTATTATCCACTTGATTATTATTGATGCTTGGATTCTCATTAACCACGTTAATGTTACTCTGGTTATCGTTATTCAGATTTCCTTGATTTCCTTCGTCGGCCATCTGAATTTTAAACATTTACCCCATATTAATATCATAAATAATATTTTAATATAGTTAATCACATAACACATAATCTAGCCAAAAACTGTCGATCATTGCGACTATACTCCTTTTTCATATACTATGCGTCTATTACACACTAGTACAGAAATAAAGATTACAATACCAACAGAAATAAAATAGTAATATGCATCCGTACACACATATCTTTTTTTATTTTATTATATTATTATTATTACTACCGCTTCCTTCATTCTAACATTCATGGATATGGATTCATCCAAAAATCCATATTGCGCTCATCGTATTTCCATACGAGACGCTCTCCCACCTGACGCATCATCTCACTGCTTTCTAAAATTTCCTCCCCGAAAGTCCTAAGTTCTTGGACGTTTTCTACACTCATTGAGGGTGTAGGTTCTAGGACTGGGTTTGGAATCTGGGGTGCATTTTCCTGATATGGGAGTGACAGTTCATGAAATTGGTAAGGATCCTCTAAAATTTCCCTAATATATTCATCTTGGTAATAGGGATCTAAAGGGTCCATACCTGGGTAGGCTTCTATGTTCTGTATGGGTGGATATTCCTGAATAGGGTAACGTTGCACAAAATCCCTATTGTCGTCCCACCAGGGGTCGTAATTCGGGTCTAGAGGGTTTGGTGTAGGCACCCTAGGGATTTCTTCTGGGTTAAAGTCACGCATCTCCACTTGGTTTTCCGGGTTTTCTATTTACATGGGTTGTTTTGAGTTTTGTGGTTGTGGGGCTACTAGTTGTTCCAGACTCGGGTCAGCAGCAGTTGTAGCTAGGATATGGAAATTAGCTAGGCTTCTATTAAGCATATCCTGTGTATGATCATCGGTTCTACGCTTAGCAGCTGCTAGAACTCTTTGCTGTTGCAACTTTCGCATTCTTTTCCTACGAGCAAAAGCTTCCTTACTGAACCATCCTCGTTTCTTATTAGGGAATGGCTCTTCTGACTGAGCTCTAAAAGCAAACACTCCCTCTTCCTGGTCAGCAGAATACCCAGAAAGGGCAGGCTGTGACGAAGTACCTTCACTCTTAGGATTCAAACAACAGACGATTCATGTCTGATGGTCCTTGATCACTCATACTGTAAATTAGCAGATAATCAAATAACACATAACAAATAAATACAGTTATGCATATACTTTCATAATTTATTTCCTAACAAAATTTTAAAATTTAAGTGTCAACAGAACACTTCTTTGGCTCAGACCAGTGGCTAGGCTCTGATACCACCTTCTGTCGCAACCCCCGATCCCTTATTCCCGGGAACGGGCGGACGCGAGCTCAGAGTTTGGTGGTATCAGGTTATTTAATCTCGCAGCGGAATTTACATCAGGACCGTAGTTAGGAAATGTTTATCAGAGTAAAACCACCATATTTGATATTAATAATAACATGGGCAAAACCCAAGTTTCTTATTACAATACTTTTATAGGGACAAACCCTATTTTATTGAATTTAAAACATCGTTTATTAGGTAACTTTTATAGCCACATTTTCCCCAAGCCTTTAGTGCTCTACAGCTGGCTTCCATTAATTGGCTGTTCACATTGTGTTACCTGTAACGCGTTTTAAAAACATTTGTCAGTCGGAAATACTGGTGAATGAATCCCAGTTTAATCAAGAAACATTTTATTAAAACAGTATTGAGAGCGATCACATTGTTTATGTCTACACAATTACTCATTCAGTATTTGCCACTCGACCGGATCTATGGCTATGGTCAAATTACCCATTGGCTAACTCGTCGTCCAATGGTAATGCACTGTCGTTCCCGACTTACTACTCGCAAGTAGTAATAAATTTTGTATACAAAACCCCATAATACCGGCAGTAATTGAAGAACTACAAAGACTCAATCACCGCTTAATCATATTGTAAAACATTTAAGGTTTTGTAAAACATTCCAAAAAGGTTAACAAAAAGAGGATAAACTCACTTTGTTGTCTTAGGCTTTTCGTAAGGGTTTCCTGGATATAATCTATAATTTATACAAATGTACATTGGTTATTACCATAACCCTTTGAAATTATTAATGATACCCTCCCCGAGACGGCATTCCAACAACTACGTCGGGCAGCGTAACTATTACGAAACTGGGGTTATAATACTTACAACGGAGCAGAACCTCGCTAATTAGGGGTATAATACCCAAATATTATGCCTAATACTTTTAGAATTCGAGATTGAGAAGTGTGAATGAGCGACGGAAACTGAAAACTGATGCCTGCTATTTATAGTTGTGAAATACGACTTTTAGGCGGCCCGCGTAAGGTAAGGCTAAGCCTTACGCGGCCCGCGTCAACACGCGGTCAACATATAGCTTAGCTGATTCGATACGTAGGTCTGCCACGATGATGACACGTGTCATCACCTGATGTCTCCGCGTTTCATGATCTGTCGCGGCCCGCGTCAACTTAGACGAGGTCTTATGCGGCCCGCTTGAACTAAAGAAGTCAGAGGAGTCAAAGTCTGGTCTTGATACGGCCCACGTGAGCTTGAGGTGGGATCTTACGCGGCCCGCCTCAGCTTACCATTTCTTGTTTTTGATTTATTTTATAAACTATAACATAATTTGGGCTCGGTTTTCACATAAGGGGTGTAATATAAGACATATTGGAATATTTTAAGATATAATAGGGTATACAAAATATAATGAGGGTGTTGGTTTTACCGAGGGTTGTTACATATTCCCCCTTTATTCTTCCACCTACCAACTTTTCCCCTCAAACCCCTTTATTCTTCCACCTACCAACTTTTCCCCTCAAACTTTTCCCTTCAATTTGATTACTAACAGACAATGATATCACATAAACAATTGCGGTTATACACAAAAGTCACACATCAAACCCTAACCATCCACCATTATTTGCGGCAATTGTCGGTGTAGATCTTCATCACCGGCGCTTCATCTAGACACCAAGTTTCCGTCCAAGTTTCCGACACAGATCCGACGGTCGAGTTTCCGACGCAGATCCGGTGGTCTTCATCACCGACGCCTTCATGGGTACTCCGTTCAAGTTTCCCACAAAAAGCATATTAGAAACAAAAGTCGAGTCCTGACACTGAACAACACATGAACATGAAGACCAATCAGATCGATGAAGCTACGAACTGATTCCAACTTGGTCAGAATCTGAAGCGATGAATTTCAGAATCGAACCAAACCAACTTCAAACTAAATCCAAATTGGTGAAGCCCTTTAACATGGTTAGCTTGAACAAAGTCAAACTTAGGGGTGTGAATTTCTGACACGATCCAAAAACACGACACGAACCTAACACGAAATTCACGGGTTTAGGTTTAGTCTAAACGGGTTAGGGTCAGTTTCAGGTTGAACCCGCGAACCCGTTTAGGTTAACGGGTCAGGTTCGGGTCAACCTGGTCGGGTTGGTGGGTTAACCCGTTTAACCCATTTATATTATATTATAATTTTTTTACAATATATTTTATGTCATAAATTAAATAAGGTGTGTATTTTATGCGATAATTATTACTTAAAAAGAGAAATTAACATAACATTTTATAATTTAAGTATAATATTATTATATATATTTGTGTTTTTTAAGTAAATTTTAATTTTAATAAATTAATTTCAGGAAAAAATTAAAAAATTCGGGTTGAACGGGTCGTGTTCGGATCAACCCATAAAACTTCGGGTCGTGTTTGGGTTCATATGTATGATACGGGTTCGGGTCAGGTTCGGGTTCGTGTAAAATTTCGGGTTCGGGTCGGGTTGAACCCGCCAACCCGCGAACACGACCCGTTTAACACCCCTAGGACTCAAACTGATGAAGCCATTGATATAAGAATCTAAGCCACTATAATATTTCACTCCATTGTTCATTGTTCATTAGGAATAATTAGAAACGATTTGCATCATAGAAATTGCTAACCGGTGTCGGTTAATCTAAAATGCCCCACCCTTGAGCGTTGTGCGCCATGTGGCACCCCAGTCAGTAATGGGGAGTTTTTCTAAAATGGATGTAGTGGGGATGTGGGCATTGTTGTGTAATAGAATTAAATAAAAGAAAAACCATAAAAAATGTTATTAGACAAATAAAGCTTGGAAACTGGTGATTAGGCAAAAGATTTGAAGCTGGGCATGGAATATAGCACGCTCCAACCTTTTTTCGCAAAAAAGCCCACCGGGGCCGATCTTGGGCGTGTTTTGGGCGTGGATGGGCATAAAAACGCCACATGGCAACGAGTATGGGTGATCTTAAAAGCCCTGCCCTTGTTCTTAAGGGTATGTTTGTAATTTAAAAAACTAGGTGATGCCCCGCCCGCGTTGCAGGGCGATGGCCGAATAATTCTCAACCAATTAAAAAAAACAGTACTGTAGTTTTGCTAGAAATAAAAAGTAAAAAGAGTGTTAGAGAGCTCTTTGACACGATTTTTAGTTGGGGGCAAAATCATATTTTTATTTTTACTTGGGGGAAAATCAAAAAAAAAAAAATTTTCCCAAGGGTAAAATTCTAATTTTTAAGTAGGGGAAAACCATATTTTATTTTGCACAGGGGGAAAAACGTAATTTTGAATTGAGGGTAATATCGTAATTTTGAACCGAGGGGAAATTCGTAAATTTTAGCTGGGGGAAAAAGCATAAATTTATTTTAAACTGTGGGCAAATAGGTAATTTTAAACTGTGAGCAAAACCGTAATTTTAAAGTAGGTATAAAATAATAAACTGGTATAAAATCGTAATTTTGAGCTGGGGAAAAAACAAAATTTTATTTTGAACTTGCGCGAAAACGTAATTTTGGGTGAGGGTAAAAGCGTTTTTTTACCGAGAGAGAAATCATATTTTTTTAGCTCGGGGGCAAAATGGTAAACGTATTTTGAAATTGAGACAAAACCGTATTTTATAACTGGGGGGCAAAAAAACGTAATTTTAAAATGGATATAAAATAATAATCTGGTTGGTCTAATGTGTATTGTTCGTCGTCCATTTGAATCAATGGCAAAGAAACACTATTACAGGGTAAAAACGTAATTTTAAATTGTGTATAAAATAATAAACTGGTTGGTCTAATGGGGTGGGGCGGCCGCCCATTTGAACCAATGGCAGGGTGATACTATTCCCTGCCATGTGGTTTCATTGCTTCTACTGTTCAGGTGCTTCTACTGTTTCTTTCCTTCAATTATTAGGATAACAAAACCGTATTTTTTAACTGAGGGCAAAAACGTAATTTTAAAGTGGATATAAAATAATAAACTGGTTGGTCCAATGGGTATTGATTGCCGCCCATTTGAACCAATGGCAGAGAAACACTATTCCGGGGCAAAAACGTAATTTTAAAGTGTGTATAAAATAATAAGCTGGTTGGTCCAATGGGGGTGGGGCGGGCGCCCATTTGAACCAATGGTAGGGTGATACTATTCCCTGCCACGTGGTTTCATTGCTTCTACTGTTTGTTTCCTTCAATTATTAGGATAATAGGATAATGCTATTTTTTCTTTGTTACTGTTCTAACACGTTGGAGAATTAATATATAGGAGAATTTAACATTCCAATTCCTTTTCTAAACTAAACGAACCAAACACGATATGGATTGTAAAATGATTTCATTCAAATTATTATATATATCAAATGATAAAGGGTTGTTGCGCCAGTTGATTTCATAAGATTTACGATTTAGCCACTAAAGTTTTAGTTCTTTGAAAATCCACTAGAACATCCATGGGTAATATTTGAGTTTTATTGGTGGAAGGGATGGTTGGGCAAAACGTGTCATCTGTGTGCACAATCATTCTTTTGGACATACTACAACTTTATTTTTGGGTCTTCTTTTTCGGTTGCTACTTGCTACACTAGCACCGTAATAAACCCAACCAACACCGACTGAATCCTTCTGCATAGTGAATTCGCCGCAACGCGCGTGCATCACAATCTAGTTTTAAATCAAATTCCATTTCCAATTCTTTTGAAAAACAATCTATGAATCAAACGGGGGGCCTTAGTGTAAATACTTAAATAGTGAATTTCTAGAATACAGTGTTTGATTAGCATTTTTACTCATTCTAAAGAATGTTGTTTGATTTGTTTGGCGTAGGTTAGAAGGGGCCGGCGCGTCCGAAATCTCGAACTTTTCGCTCAGTATTGTTATATAGTAGCTTCCGTATAGAAATTTTTGGGTATATACGTTTTTGACCCCCCGGTTCTATAGAATTTTTTGGATATATACGTTTTCGACCCCCCGTCGGAAATCTCAAGTTTCGCCACTGAAAAGTAGGTCACAATTTCAACAATATTGTGTTTGATTGACTCGTTCCAAATTTAAAAGGAAGATACTCATTTCAATAATATCAATCCTCTGACACAGAAATGTATGTAGAATGTGTGATGAAACGAATCACGCACCCTAAATCACAAAGGTTCCAAGGCTAGGTAAAACGAATAAGCAGTGAAGATTTAAAATTGAATCGAGAAATACAAGAAATTTAGAAACTGAAGATTTCAATGATTTGAAAGAATTGACGACGATTACCTGTTTGAAGACAAAATCAATGGCAAGAAGGGTGGCTGCAACGCCTCGCATGACAATAGGAGAACTCGTCAGCAAACTCCATTTCCTTGTAAATCATCATTCGCTTACAAAATGTTCGATCAAAACATATATTTAGAAATGGATCGCCTGGGTCACACAAATGTGCCCTCAGCCCTCAACTATTTTTTTAGCTGCCAATGATCTCTAGATCAAGTGGTGGAGAGCTTACATTTCTCTTGAGAGATGCAGGTTCGACTCCCACTTGGTGTAGAGTGAGACACTGGTCGGCAATGATAGCAGACCTAGGGAAACCTGGGTCGGATCCTTGAGCCAAACGGGTTTTACCAGTAATTTCACTGTCGTGCCTACGGGCGGGTGGGTTACCGGATTTTCCCCGGAATTGGTGGTGGACTCGGGTTACTCTCGGAGTACTCCGTTTGTCCAGTGGGTGCCCCGAGAGTGCTCGGGATTAAGTTTGTTGGCCGTTAAAAAAAAAAACTATTTTTTTAGCTTTATTTTACAAATATAATATATCACTCACTCAGCTTTAAAGTTTAGACTTTAGACTTCCTATGTCAAACGAATTTAGACAATAATACAATTTTTTTTAATAAATTTAAATCTTCTTATATGCTATGATCTCATTTCACATTTGTTAATAGGTTAAAATCAAGTTTTTCTTTTCGGGAAACACAAATACCGTCGCGCGAAAAAAGCGCAAGGACAGCTCAAAGGAGCTACGACAAAAACTCAAACAAAATCGAAGCGACACCAACTATTCCAAGATATAGATTTATAAATAGATCTTTGAGTTAATTGCAAGAATTGTCCTTTATCTTTATGTCTCTTTACAGGCGGTGTCCTTTATTTTTAAAATTGACGAGTTTTGATTTGGGGGAAACGTGAAGACCAAGGGTTTGGGGTTCTTTAAATTGGGGGGAAATACTCACGGGTATATTAAATGACACAACTACCCTCATGTGACATGCACATGGTCACATTTAACAAAGAAAACAAACTGGGTTAGGGTCAAAGGGTAAAACGTGCTTGATTTTTAAACATAAAGGACAAAACTCGTCAATTTTAAACATAAAAGACACCGCCTGTAAAGAGGCATAAAGATAAAGGACAATTCTTGCAATTCACTCTAGATCTATTCTTGAAACACAGATAACCAAAGGATCTAATACTACTCTTAATATCTTCAATATTCCAATCTTTATCCGCAAATACTTTGTCGTTTCTTGATCTCCAAATCCACCAACATGCTAGAATGATGATGCCATGCACCATGTTCTTCTTAAGGTCCCCTCCTCCAATATAATTGTGAAATTCAAGTAAGTCTTTGACAATGAATCCAAAAATATTGGGTATTTTACACCACTTGCTCACCCATTGCCAAACCACAGCCAAAACCAAACAACCGGAAAAATATGGTCTGTAGTTTCGTTAGCGCATACACAAAAAAACGCAGCCTTCAGAAACGACATCAATATTTCTTTTCCTAAGCGCCTCAATTGTTGGGATCCTGTCCAATTCCGCTGTCCACGCGAAAATATTACATTTCTTATGAATCCATCGACACCACTTCATAACAAAACGCGAACTCAAATCGAACGAATCCTGCTGAATTTTTTAACAACCTTCACTGAAAAACTATCCCCAGTCCGACTTTGCCACTCCCATTTGTCATTCTCATCCGTAAAAGACACTGAAGATAGCAGCGAAACAAGGCTTTTCCACCTCCAAACCCACTCAACCCAGGATCCACCCAAAACATAATCCTCCTACCATTTCCAACCACCCCTCTCACATACTGTTGTAATTTGAGCCCACCAATAAATGTATTGCCCTCCACTTGAGCTATATTGCTCCAAACTACACTTAAAATCAAGTTGAATATATAGTTATAACAAATCATGATTATATGAAAATTATATTATTTTTTTCGATCCTTAAAACTTCATAATGCTTAATAATGGATTTGGTCTCACTTGCAGCCTACAAGTCATGGTTAACGGGAAGGCCGGCTTTATATATTTAAAACCGTATTATTAGAACTAGGTTTATCATCGTCGCCGCATTGCGACGAACTTCTGTTATTATTTAGTACATGTTTACATGTGGTTTGAAATCACTACGAGCGTGTTGCGCACGGAACCGCTAACAAGAATAAAAAGAAAATGTAGAAAAAACACTAAAAGATAACTGAAAGAAAATCAACCAAAAAGTTGTATTGTAATGATGTTGTTCATATGAAACCCGTGGTCAAAGATGAGCAAATAGTACTAGGTACCGTTACCGAATTTCCCGAACCGAAAGATTATAATACCAATTTGGTACTGCCTTTTGGATTTCATGGTACTGGTTCGCTACTGGTTTTTACCTTCACATGCCGGTATTTTTGGTACAAGTACCAGTTCGGTATCGGTTGACACCGAGCTCATCCCTACCACTAAACCTAAAAAAGAAATCATTAAAAGTTGAAGAAAATCAACAAAAAAAAGTTGTACGATATCGTTGTTCATACGGTACGCGGTATCATGGATGAGCAAATGGTACCGGGTAGCAGTACCGAATTTTCCGAACTAAAATAATTTCAATATCAATTTGGTACCGTCTTTTGGCGATTTCTGTACCAGGCTGGTGCCAATTTTTACCTAAATGTACCAATACAGAAAAGGAAAGTACCAGAAAAAAACAATGAAAAAAACAAGTTGGTACGCGACAAGTTTTTAATGGAACAAGCACTATTAATTAGCATGATTGATATTGATAATGATAATGAATGCTATTTTCATTAATTATTTCATAACCGTATTGAATTTGAACAAAAACACACGATCATCTCTCCAATAAACCAACTACATACAATTATGAACCCTAATTCTTGCAAAATTAAACCAACCAATGGATAAAACAACTCACCCACTTCACACCTTTAAACTCACATTGTGTTTGAGGTCACCCAATTGAAGTACATATGGACCCAATGCAACTTTCCTGATACCATTTTCATCAGCTACACTCAAACTCTTGCACACATCCACTCTGAACCTCACCACAGTCCGCTGCCATGGCGCCAACCACACCTTCTTGAAATCGATCAACTCCTTCTGTGGCGCGTTGTAGATCATCGGTGGAGACGAGAACAGCAACACCGTGTGGCTTCCGGACTTCTTTCCCATGTTGGTTACCGTGACATCTACATCAAAATGCAGGTTATGGCAAACGGCTGCATCTATGTCGTTGCACTTCGATGAGCGGCAAGGGTGAGCTCGGTGCAATGGGATCAATACGTGTTTGGGTGCTTTAATGTCTTTGTAAACGTATGAAGTGTAGCTTAGCCCAAACCCGAATGGAAAAACGGTTTTTCCAGTATAGAACCTGTAGGTTTGGCCCGGTAGACCCATTTTTGGGTTGGGTCGCATCAAGGTGTTGGTCATTGGCACCAAGTCTGTGTATGATCCCGGATACCATGTCATTGGTAATCGTCCACCTGAAAATGTACGAAATCATATTGTGAATGCGCTTAAAATCAGTGTTTTCATAAGGCTCAAACTATCCACACATGTGTATGCCTCGTATAGGCCTATACAGGGTGTATAGGGTTACATCAAGCTCGGTGTCTAACTCATGTCAGTTCTGGTTTAACTGCTCTTGTACTTCGCTTACAGGCATATACGGGGCATATAAGACAAAATATGACATAATCATATATTCTCTTGGAAATTGAAAAGGGTTATATGTGACGTATAGAGCTTATACGAGGCGTATATGAGGGTGTGTGAATAGGCAGTTGAGTGTGTGAATATGTAGACCCTTTCATAATCGGACTGCTTGTTTTACTAGTTTACTGACTGGATTCAAAAACTGAATGGTGTCATAACTAATTCAAATTTAAACATATAAATATATAAAAAAGTTTTAAAATAAAATACAACAATACTTTATTTTGTTATTTTTTTGTGTTTGATTTACAATATTAGTGAAGTACGAATTCTTAAAGAAATAAAATAGAGTGGAAGTAGTAAATATATCATTAAGTAACATTTTTGAACGAAGAAATTAAATAAAAAAAAAAAAAAAACTGAAATCCGGTCCGATCAGTTTAAAAGAAAGCAGTTCAAACACATACAACTGGACACGTTAGTGTCTCGTTACTGGTTTGACCGACTAGTCCGGTTCTAAAAACACTGCTTAAAATCCAGATGAATAAAACTTACTTGGATTATGACGACCGAAAACGACATCAGCTAAAGCACCACCACCTTCTTGACCCGGAACCCCAACCCATAAAATGCTAGTGATTTTCGGGTCACTTTTCGCGAACTCGACATCCATTCCGCCACCCGACATTATAACAAGAATCACAGGTCCTTTAGCGGCTTTAGCGACCTCGGAAACAAGAAGATTTTGTTGTCCAGGAAGATAGATTTTGGTCCTATCATGAGCCTCCGCCTCTATCGAAAGATCGGAACCCACAACTAGAACAACCGCATCTGCCTTAGCGGCTGCATCCTTCGCCTTTCCAAACATCGCGTTCGAGTTACAGGTCACGTCGCAACCTTCTTCGTACACGGTTTTAACATAATCCGAAAGCCCCTTTAGAGGAGATGTGTATTTACATGGAACTCCTGCATAGTTGCCAATCATAGCTCTAGTGGCATTCGCATTAGGCCCGATTACAGCTAGCGATTTGATCGAATGTTTACGAAGTGGTAACGATCTGACACTGTTTTTAAGCAACACAATCCCTTGTCTAGCGGCTTCACGGGCTAGATCCTGATGAGCAGGCGCGCACACATCTTTCTTGCCTAGCTTCCCATAAAATTGCTTGCTTGGGTTACCATCGAAAAACCCGAGCCTCATAAGCGTTGTGAAACTGTTCGTGACAGCGCGATCAACTACCGACTGTTTCACTAGACCCTTCTTGACCGCTGATGCGCTGAAATTCTTTAGTGAGTCCCCACAGTTGAGATCCAACCCTGCAATCGTCGACAGAACACTTAGTACGGTTGCAAAAAAACATAACCTAATGGGATTACCGAAAACCTGAAACATCCTCGGCGGGTATGGGTATGGTATTTGGTAATACCCCAGTTACCGAAATCATATACCCATTTATCCAAACCATATACCAAAGTAAAATTGATTTTCTTTACCGTTGTTTAACTAGTAATGTTTCATTCTAGTAGCCTCACTATATAAAAAATAAACTTTTCATTTGTTATATGTATTTAATGTTATTAGTTATGATTTATAATACATTATGAAGCATGAATTTATCTTTTGAGATTTATACAATCATGAAATTTATATATTTTGGATATTGATGATGATATGTATCTAATTCATTAGTTATAAAAACATAAAATTATATAAAAATAGAAAGGTAAGAAAAAAAATGCACTTGCAAATCCGATGCCCGCACCTGGTGGGTACGTGTTGGATCGGGTATGGGACAAAACTTTAAAATGGAGTATGGGACTTTGATTACCTGTTCTCAAACCCGTTCCATTGTCATTCCTATTTCTAAGTTATAAACCGAGAAAAAGCGTCTTATAATTAAGGTATAACCTGCATTTAACGCATCTGCTGTAGCTTCCTCTGGTGTTTTAGCATATTTCTGGTTTCGGAACATGACTTCTACTGAATCACAGTCGGAACTAATGTACCTATAGTACCGAAAGATACATGTTACATAATTGTAAAGTGCGTGCATGATACAAACCATGAATCACGATCGAAAGCTTACCCGTTTAACTTCCATTCGCCGCGAACCGTATCTAGTAAAAGCTCTTTATCACCACAAGTTGGTTTGCCGTTAACTTGATTGTAAGAACACATAACACTTGCAACATTTCCGTCCAAAACACAACTTTTAAATGGAGGGTTATATGTATCTTCCAAATCTTGCTTTGTTACCTTCAATAACTCAAAACCTTATATTGTTATAATTCATTAAAAATAATATTAAGGTTTCATTTTTATTTTGTTTTGCTGTTGAAGTCGCTATCTGAGATGATTTCAACTTTTGTTTGTCTGCTTTTGTTCGTCAGCTTTTGTCGCTATATATCTCAGATAGCGACTTCAACTAGTCAAATGAAAAAAATAATTGAACAATTGACTAAAGTCGCTATTTAATATGGCGACAAACACAACTAAAAAATACCTTAATTCTCATATGAAATTTCAAAACAACCTAATTCTAAAAAAGATTATGAAAAATAACCATACGATTGCATTGAAATGAAACCGGTCTACGCTAGTCCAGTTATCGAGATCATAAGCGGTGTAATGTTTGCAACAAGCTCCGACTTTGAGTCGTTCTTTATCGCCATCCTCTCTTTCTTGTAGACCTCTAACATATGTTGATCCGTATCTACTCGTTAGGACCGGATCTTCTCCTGGTGTTTCTTGACCTCGTCCCCATCTCGGATCTCGAAAGATGTTTACATTTGGTGACCAAAACGTTAGTCCGGCAACACCCGTGTTGTACATAGCTCTCGCTTCAGTAGAAACAACCTATGTATACACAAACCTAATTATTCAAAACTCAAATCAAACATTGTAGAACTAAATACCAAACAAAAACACATTGGCGAAACCAGAACTTCTCAGTCAGAGCTACAACTACTTAATCCAACTCATATTTTTCTAAGGAAAAATTTAGATTTAATATATAAAAATACAACAAATTCTAGTGACAGCAGACCTCTGGACCCCCTTTGGTTCCGCCCCTAGCATAACACCCCCTTAGTCACATGTACCTTTCCAATGGAATAGAATAAAGATTCATTGAATGAGGCTGCAGTGAGAATGACTTGTGGGAAACTAGTGGCTCCAGGGATAACACTCGCGTTAAACCAAGTGGACGGTCCGGTATCCGAAACACCATGTAACGCCTCTGACCACCACCCGTATGATGGTATCCCAAGGCGAGGGATGCTATCGGTCATGCTCACTATACTCCCAGCCTTTTCTTGCAATGTCAGCCTTTTTACCAAATCTTTCACCCGTGTTTTGATATCGAGTTTAGTATTACAAAACGCGTACTTCTTCAAGCTCGGGTTTTTATGCGTGTCACAGGCGTAACCAGGGGCATAATGCGTAGGCGCTGCAGTCGTGAATGACAGGCATATGAAGAGCATTATGGCTAGAAGAGGAGAGTGTGGAGATCTGGTTTGAAATGCCATTAATAATGTTGATGAAAGAATGATCAAACTGATGGATTTGAAAATTGAAAATGTGATTTAGATACATATAATGGTTGTAAACTAGTGTTCACAGTGTCAATGATTATGGAATATCTTGAATTATAAGACTTTATTGGTTGTTATGTTACCGAGCAGGGTGATGGTTTGTGGTTGTTATTACTTACTTGGATTGTGGTTAGAGATTTGAATGCCTATTATTTTCCAATTAATATGGGTTGGGGTCTGACTAATTCGTGTGGAAGACTTGTTTCAAGTTCAAAAATATAGGAAGTTTTTTTGGCACGTTGAAATGAAATGCCAATGAATTTATAACTAAAACTACTAAATTACATCTTTTGTTAAAGCTAATAAATTTTATATTTTAACGTTATTATTAATGCAATCTTGTTTAATTATATTTTGAGTGCTTTTAAACCCAGTCGCTACCATCACAGCCTCCACCTCCACCATCGCCACTCCCAACCTAACGAATGCCACAACCTCCCCCCTTCCCGACCTCCACAACTACCCCGACAACTGTCGTCGCAACCCTGATCATTCCTCTTCGACGCATCCATATATCAAAAACACATCCTTAATCCTCTATAGATACTTGAGGATACTCTTTATATTAATCCAATGGCATTATCTAGGATTTTGTTCATATCAGATCGTTATGCTTAAAGCATATGGCACGTCATGTCTAAGCATAACATGACGTACGTAATAGATCCAATTGCCGAAGCATATGTAATTTGCTTAATCATTTTAGTCTTTTCATCCATACTAGGACACTAACCCTTACTAAGGAGGTACTATGTACCATGGGCAAGAAATCACATTTGGAATCTTGCACTGAAAAACGTTATATACACTTTGAATTAAGCCAACAAACCACTTTGAAAACTTCTGACTATTTATATGTATACATGTTAAGAATAAGTATGTAAGTATAATTGTTAGTTTATTTTATAAAAGAGTGAATTGCAAATTTTGTACTTTATCTTTGTACCAATTTTCAAGTGGTGTCCTTTATCTTTAAAATTGATGAGTTTTGTACCTAATGTTTCCAAATCCTACACATTATGTTCTTTAGGCCTAACCTAATTAATTTTTTTAGTTAAATTTGGTCATGTGCAAGACATATGAGGGTATTTTTGTCAATTCACATTTGCAGGGACTAATTGTGTAAGAACATAAATATTCAGCCTCTTAAAAACTACTTTAAAAAAGGTTTTAAAAAATAAAAAGATTATATATATGTATATAAATAAATAAACTGGTCTCTCTCACCCACACCACCATTCACCCCACACCACCACCGTCACCCACCCCAGACCGAGTACAACCACCACCCACTACCCCCACCTGCCATACAACAACCACCCACCGCATCACTCCAACCACCCATTATATATCAACAACCTGCTGCAACATTTTCACCCTTCCCTCTACTACAACCACCAACCACCACACCACCACCACCCACTCCTTTACCATATTGCAATTTCAAACAACAGCCCAAACATCATCCCTTTCCTGAACCCTAACAACACCATAACACTGTCACGGCACCCGACCCGGTTTGACCCGTTTCAGGAGCCGCGGGACAGAAAATCCCGTGGTATTTATTTAATTGAGTTAACAGCGGAAGTTTTTCTTCAGGATCTTTTTAAAACTGCAATTTCCCCGATTTATTTATTTCATAACTTGGGAAAAACCCTGGTAATTTACAATCGTATGATTTCACTGAGAAATCTTTATTTTACAAAACATGTTTCTTTATTTTATATTGAGCCACTTCCTTAAGCTTGTAGTGCTTCACGACACTTTTCCTGGATCACAATAGATCACCTGAAACATGTTTGAAAAATGTTTTGTCAGCGGGAAATACTGGTGAATCATTCTTTTTAATAAAACGACACATTTGTTATAATTTACAGTATTAAGAGCGATTACAATGTTTCCATATGTCAACCAACTACCCACAGTATTTGTCACTCGACTCGTTTTTTGTGACTATGGTCAGATCACCCATTGGCTAACTCGTTGTCCAATGGTGACGGGAAGTAAGTAATGTATACAAAACCCCACATACCGGCTGTAATTTGGTGACTACAAAGACTTAATCCCTGTAATTATAACTTTGAAAGTAAACATGCTTTTGAAATCAAATTTGATAAAAAGAGAATGACTCACATTGCAGATTTAATATGAGCAGAGCTTAGCCTACTGATTAGCCTTTTAACCTAAATTAAATAACATGCACACGAACTCGGTTAGTAACTAATACAGCATTTACGATAACTCACGAGATTAAAACCTTCACAACGAATGACAAAGTGCGATACTTAAACATCCATTGAATTAACAACGAATGACAAAGCATAAACCCTAATGTGGGCAGCACTTAAACATCCATTGGATAGTTTAATCGATCGGACATTGAATCGTAGCAGCGATCGAGTTAATACCTGGTATCGGAGCAGCACCTCGCTAATATAGTTGATATTTTCGACTTCAGAGTACTAAAACTTCGTTTTTGAAAGTTCGTTTCGACACCATCAGACTGTGCATGCGATACCCTATTTATAGCTGAAATTAAGGCCTCACGCGGCCCGCGTAAACCACCCCATATATCTTACGCGGCCCGCGTGGCCGCCTAGTCTACGAGTAGCCTTGACTGGTCACGAGTAGGTTAGCCAAGAGGACACTACGTGGATCCGGAACACTTATCCGGTCAACCAGTGTTTGACGCGGCCCGCGTAAGACATGTGTTATCTTTTACGCGGCCCGCCTGGAACCCAGAAAGTTGTTTTTCTTGATTTTTAATATGGTTTAGGGTTTCAGGGGTCCGGGTTTATACTTACGGGTATTTTTAGGACAATTTTGAGAATCCTTACATTCTCCCCACCTTATTTAAAATCTCGTCCTCGAGATTTATTGGAATAAGTGAGGATACTTTCGCTTCATTTCTGATTCCAGCTCCCAAGTGTATTCAGGTCCTCTTTTTGAATCCCACTTGATTTTGACAAGTACTAACCGTTTGTGTTTGAGAAATTTCACCTTTTTGTCTTCTATCTGAAGAGGTTTCTCAACAAATTTTAACTTTTCGTTTACCTCTATATCTTGGAGAGGTACTACCAAAGATTCGTCTGATTGGCATTTCTTGAGATTGGATACATGAAATACGTCATGTACTCCAGCTAACTCTTCTGGTAGTTGTAAACGATAAGCAACTGGTCCTATACATTGGATCACCGGAAATGGTCCTACGTATCTTGGACTTAGCTTTCCTTTCTTACCGAATCGAACTACTCCTTTCCAAGGTGAAACTTTCAAAAGTACTTTATCTCCGACTTGAAATTCCAGTGGCTTGCGTCGATTGTCTGCATAACTCTTCTGGCGATCTTGAGCCGTCTTTAATCTTTCCTTAATTTGTGTGATTTTATCAGTAGTTTCTTGCCCTATTTCTGGTCCTGACAATTGACTCTCTCCTATATCTGCCCAACAAACTGGAGTTCTGCACTTTCTTCCATATAGTGCCTCGAATGGGGCAGCTTCAATGCTTGAATGATAACTATTGTTATAGGAGAATTCAATTAAGGGTAAGTGATCGTCCCAATTTCCACCAAAATCTATTACACATGATCTAAGCATATCTTCCAGAGTTTGGATTGTCCGTTCACTTTGTCCGTCTGTTTGAGGATGATATGCAGTGCTTAGATTTAATCGAGTTCCCATTGCTTCTTGAAAACTTTTCCAGAAATGGGAAGTGAAACGACTATCCCTATCTGAAATAATGGAGAGTGGAACTCCATGTAAAGATACTACTTCATATACATACAACTTTGCCATCCTTTCCATGGTAAAGGTTTCTTTCATAGGTAGAAAGTGAGCTGATTTGGTTAATCGATCCACAATTACCCAAATCGCATCATTACCTTTTCTGGTTTTGGGCAACTTAGTAACAAAATCCATTGTTATGAGTTCCCATTTCCATACAGGCATCTCTAGTTGCTGTAGGAGACCTGAAGGTTTCTGATGTTCTGCCTTAACTTGTGAACAAGTAAGACACTTAGAAACATATCGAGCTATATCCTTTTTCATTCCTATCCACCAAAAGTTACTTCTTAAATCTTGGTACATTTTATTGTTTCCTGGGTGCATGGTATACCTAGATTTATGGGCTTCTTCTAAAATCTTATTTTTTAATTCTCCCTGCTTAGGTACCCAAATTCTGCTTTTATGGAATCTCCAAATTCCATCAGCTCCTTGCTCTAATTCTTTTATTCATCTTTTCATTCCTTCAGCATCATCCTTGATTGTTGTAGCTTGAACATTCTTTAATTGTTCCATTAAATCTAATTGTAGATTTAATCTGAGAGCACGAACTCATCGTTGTTTTTCATGATACTTACGACTTAAGGCATCTGCAACTACATTTGCCTTTCCTTCATGATACTGAATATCACAGTCGTAGTCACTTAGGATTTCCATCCATCTCATTTGCCTCATATTTAATTCTTTTTGCCCAAATATATATCTTAAACTCTTATGGTCTGTATAGACATTAAATTTACTACCATACAGATAATGTCTCCAAATTTTAAGGGCAAAAATTATGGCTCCTAATTCTAAATCATGAGTCGTATAGTTTACCTCATGTTTTTTCAATTGTCTTGAGGCATACGCAATTACCTTCTTGCGTTGCATTAGCACACATCCTAATCCTAGTTTTGAAGCATCACAGTAAACTTCAAAATCTTCAGTTCCTTCTGGCAAGGCTAGGATTTGAGCATTTATTAACTTTTGCTTTAGAATCCTAAAAGCTTCTTCTTGCTTAGGTCCTCATTCAAACTTAACTGCTTTACAGGTTAGCTTAGTTAATGGTACAGCTATCTTGGAAAAATCCTTAATAAACCGTCTATAGTATCCGGCTAAACCTATAAAACTTCTAATTTCCATTGCGGATTGCGAAACCTTCCATTTGGTAATTGCCTCTATCTTAGCAGGATCTACATGAATGCCTTCGTGATTCACCATGTGACCTAGGAATTGCACTTCTTGTAGCCAAAATTCACATTTTGAGAATTTGGCGTAAAGTTTTTCTTTTCTTAACAAAGTTAAGAGTGCATATAAGTGTTGACAATGTTCCTCCTAACTTTTGGAATAAATAAGTATATCGTCGATAAAGACAATTACAAATTTATCCAAATACGGTTTACAGATCCTATTCATCATGTCCATGAATGCTGCAGGTGCATTCGTTAATCCAAAGGGCATAACTGTAAACTCGTAATGACCATACCTAGTTCTGAAAGCAGTTTTAGGTATGTCTTCTTCTTGTACCTTCAATTGATGATATCCGGAGCGTAAGTCAATCTTAGAAAAATATTTAGCTCCTTGAAGTTGATCGAATCGATCATCAATCCTAGGTAATGGGTATCGATTCTTAATTGTAACCTTATTCAACTCTATAATCAATACACATTCTCATCGAACCATCCTTCTTCTTTACAAATAACACTGGTGCTCCCCACGGGGATGAACTAGGTTGTATGAAACCTTTACTTAGTAATTCATCTAATTGCTTTTTCAGTTCTAACATTTCTGTGGGTGCTAACCGATAAGGTGCCTTAGCTATCGGTGTAGTTCCTGGAATTAGATGAATTCTAAATTCTACTTCCCTATCTGGTGGTAATCCGGGTAATTCTTCTGGGAATACATCTGGGTATTCTGAGACTACAGGAATCTCCTTAAGTTCCTTACCCTTAGTACTAATGATTACTGAAATCATATATACTATTCCTTGTTTTCGTTCATAATTAGGAACTTTCATTACTGAAATGAATTTCATGGGTTTACGTGGTTTATCTCCTGTAATCAGGATTACTTCCCCAGTAGGTGCCTGGATTTCTATGGAATTCTTATCACAAAGAATTCGAGCATGGTTGGCTACTAACCAATCCATTCCTAACACAACATCGAATTCAGCTAATTTCATTGGCAACATGTTGGCATGAAATTTATGACCTGAAAATTCTATATTTTCTTTTTGCAAAACCTTATCTATACTAACTGAATTCCCATCTTCCGTTTCGACTGTAAAAATTTGCCTAAGGTTGGTCAAAGGTAAGTTAAGAGCTTGGCAGAATGAAGTATTTATAAAACTTTGGTTTGCACCAGAGTCAAATAATACTTTTGCATACACGTTGTGAACTAAGAACGTACCAGCTATCACATCTGGAATGAGTTCTGCTTCTTGAGTGGTCAACTGGAATGCTCTGACATTCTTTTTAGTAGCTCCGTCTGCCGTCTTGGCTTTGTTGTCTGCTGGTTTGACTAATTTAGGGCATTCTGGCTTAAAATGTCCTGTTTCTCCACAGTTATAGCAGACTCTTGTTTTCTTTCTGCAGTCTTCTTCGCGATGTCCTATGGCTTTGCAAAAGTTGCAGATTATATTACATCTTCCATAATGTTTCTTTTTGCAATTTCTGCAGAACAGCGAAGTTGAAGATTGCTCCGTTCCTCTTTTCTTGAAATTGCTATTATTACCCGTACGAAATCCTTGGGTAATTTTCTGAGCCAATTCCTTTTTCCTGTTTTCATCTCTTGTGCGTACCAGTTCATCAGTTAGGGTGTTAGCTAATTCTACTGCATCGTCAATAGTGCGAGGTCTCGCAGCTTTAACGATATTACGGATTTCGCTAATCAATCCCCAAATATAGCGAGAAATGAGTACCGGTTCTGGAGAAGCCAGTGTTGGTACCACTCTAGCATATTCAAAGAAAGTCGAAGTATACCCACGGCAATCTACCCCCATCATTCGATGATTTAGGAACTTATTCGCCATTTGATCTTTTTCATATTCGGGACAGAATTTTCTTTCTACAAGACTCTTAAATTCTTCCCAGTTCAGGGCATAGGCCATACTTTTTCCTTTAGCTTGAAGTACTGTATTCCACCATTCTAGCGCCCCTTCTTTGAAAAGATTTGACTACATGACTTTGTCGTCCTTGGCACATTTACTTATTGTAATTACTGCCTCGGTTTTCTCTAACCAACGAAGGGCTGCAGTTGCTCCTTCATTGCCTGCAAATTCAGTGGGTTTACAAGCAAGAAATTCTTTGTAAATGCAACCAGGTGTTGCAGCTTTCATTTTCTTAAGGAGCGGAGCCTGCCGTGAATCATCATCGTGATGATTACCGCCTCCGTTTATGCTATTACTGAAGTTATCTTCAGATATACGTTTGCTAGGAATGATTTGTTGAGGTTCAACGGGTTTTTGGGCAGCAGCAAGTATTGCTGGAATAGCATTGGCTATTCCTTGAGCAACAATATTTTCTATATCTTGCCTAATCATAATTTGATCCTCCGGATGTGCTCAGATTGATTAACCTCATTAACTGGTTCATTATTAGCGTTTTCCATCTGATAATATATATAATTTATTAGTATCAAGTAAATAACAATTATACACAAAATAATCATACAAATTTCACAATACACATATAGCCAAAACTATAGATTTCTCGATTCCCATTTTTATATTTTATAGTATGCATCAATACATACCATTTATCTTACAAAGTTTTATTTTAAGTTATTTCACAAGATTATATTTTTCTAGTTATTATACAACCATAGTTTCACACCCACTATCCCTCGTTAGTTGGTATTTCAGTAACGACGTTCCCTCTCATCGTATTTCCAGGAGATCTGTTCTCCTACTTCCCTGATCCTATTTCCTGCATCCACCAGCTCCTCGCCAAAGTGGCGGAGTTCTGCTAAATTTTCATTACTCATTGGTGGGTTGGGTATAGGTTCCGGGTCGAACTGGGGGAGAAAGGAATAAGGACTATTGAGAAGGTTTTGAAACTGCCAATCATTGGTCCACCACTCATCCATTCCTAGAGGTTGGGTGTGGATTATAGGTTCTGGGATTGCTGGTTCCAAGTTCATTGGTAATTGAGTTTCAGCAGGATAAGGGTATAGATTATTATTAATAGGCCTGACGATATCACAGCTTGCCAATGCACGATCCAATTCCTCCTGAAATGGTAACTCCTCAATTTGTTTAGAGCTTTCCCCAATTTCTATCTTGGTTTGCCTAGAACCTTCCCCGAACTCCATTTCCATTTGCCTAGAATATTCCTCAAACTGCATTTCCATCTGCCTAGAACTTTCCCCGACTTAAATCCCCTTCCCTTTGTCTAAGGGATTTTCTATTTTGGGAATCTTCCTAGTGGCAGGTTTCCTTCTGCGTACACGCCTCCATCCCACAAATCTTCTCCTTTTCTTAGGCTTGGGTTTCTCTGGAGGTGGAGCGTTGAATTCCATAGGTTCTTCTATATCTGGTATGTACCTATTAAAATCTCTCGAAACCTCTATTTTCACCGGATAGAGATTTAGGTTTTGAAGGGCTTCAGACAAGTCATTCATGCTGTTTAGCACATATGCAAAATACACAAAAATTGCTAAGTTAAAATTTTATAACAAAATTTCATAAATAACCTTTTAAATATTATTTCATACCGTGGGACTAATTTAACACAAAGGAACAACTGATAATTAAAACATATTAAGTTTTATTGTAAACTTATTTATTTACTGGGTAAAGTTTCTGGCTTGTAGGTGATAAGAGTACTAAAACTTGAGTTAAAGTATTTAAAGATTTGCATTTACTGCTACAGTAGCTAGCATATAGAGATCTGCCCATTTTTCATCTAACTTGTCTTCCCATGGTGGGTTATTGCCTAGTTCTTAGGTTTTCTGATTAACTCTCTTTTCTTTTGGTTGTGATTTCCTTAATTTCTCCTGACTTTTCCTAATAATCAAACTTCTTTTATTAGGAGAAAGTGGTTCCTCATATTGTGCCTTGCGAACAAATATTCCTTCTTCATGATTTGCATATTGTTTTGAGGAATTTGTTTGGGATGAACTTCCCTTCTCGTTTGATGACCTATCTAATTTAAGATAGATGTTTGAAAGCTTTTTGTAAGACCCTTGTCATTATTTAATGGTTTTTGTAAAATATACGACAAACAACATGTAATTATGACTACATATACTTTGTAAAAATACGGGTTTGTTTAAACTTTAAAATTTTAAAATAATAACATAATTGAGTACGTCGTTTAAACATTTCAAAAGTTGTTTAGCAAACAGTTTACATCATAAACATTGTTTAAACCGAGTTGATTTATGCGGAAGCTTCAAGAGTATGTGTTCGGTCCTTCAAAAGTTGCTTGATCGTCACCCATAATCCTTGAGTACCTAAGACTGAAATGTTTACATAAACATTTATATTAGAATGCTTAGAAATGATCCTTGATCGAAACTACGATCGAAATGAATTTGAAAATTTACAATTATATAAAATTTATAAACATTCAGGCCCTACCGTAACTTACGGTTTCACCGTAAGTTACGGTGGTCAATTTCCAATAATGGTCCACCGTAAACCAGTAGACTCACACCGTAAGCTCCTGACCTCTACCGTAACTTACGGTACTACCGTAACTTACGGTAGTCTCTGTAAATCCATCTTTTGATTGCTTTGTTCATTATACTCAAGCCTAAATCTCGGATTTCGCTCTTTCTAACATACCAATACATTAGTTTCTCGAAATTCTAATATGTTACATATGAACCAATATCAAAGATCAATCAATCATATTCAAAATATCATGCATATCACGTTATATCAATTTACTAATGTGCAAGGTTCAAATTACGGGTTTCTTATGAATTCTTAACCCGTTTTACCTATCTACTCCTTTTGACCCGTGAAAGGAAGTTAAACACTTTTAACTATAAATCTATATATAAGCGTACCTGGCTCGGGTCAACATATTGACCCGTTTTAAGACCTTGTCTCTATAATATGCTAATTCATAGCCTCGCTAATTCATAAACCAATTACCCTGCGAGCATGAGACTCGACATACACTTATTAGTCGTTAATTGTCAAATGGTATAAATATTACCATTTGACCCGTTTGGTCTAGACTACCAAATATTTTGTGCTTAATATTAAATGGTGTTGTTTTAAACTTCAACTCTTTTTCGTCTACACATGACTAATTCGTCGTTTTACTCTTTTTATTCGTTTAGGCTTACTTTAATAAGTAGCCATTCAAAAACTCATTTTATATATATGTCATCTCGTGACCAATTACCATTTCGCCCATTTTACCATTAAACATGGTTTATCATTATTTTATATGTCCCGACCCGTTTCATTTCGTGTCGGAACCATATTTCAAAATTAGCTTTTGTCGTATTTACAACCTATGAATAAACACATAACTTACAAAAGAGGGCGTAAGCTTTACTTACCTCGCATCCAAATTACGCTTTCCTTTTCGTACTTGCTCCGTTTGACCCGCTTCATTCCAAGCCTCCATCTAGCTTGTCAAGAGTCAAACTATAATCATAATTCACAAGGTGGTTAGATTAGTCATTATAACCACGACTATTCCACCTTACGTGTTTTCTATGTCAAAACTACTATTCGACTCCGTCCATGGTTAGTTTAACTCTTCAAAAGTTAACTACCCTTAATTATATGATATGTGCATATAAGCTAAATCGACTTCATAATTAAAATTTGTATTACCCCACATCACACATAATTAGTCGAACTAGGAAATTACGCGTTTGATTCATAATTTCAACATATGAACATTGTGGGCATAATTTATAATATCAACAATCAAGTTTCGTATCACTGAAAATAGGCTGTTTTTGGTGACCTTTTTAACCTGTTTACATGTCTTCAAAAATTATGATTTTTTTATGTGGCGTACCTCTAGGATGGTTAGACCTTGTGTTAAAATTTCAAGATCTAACTCTTTACCAAAAACTTGTAAAAATTCATTTACTAAGCTGCAATCAGATTCGTCACTTCTGACTGCAGCTTACGGAAAAATTCATTTAAAATTCCTCGTTTATCCGATTGACGAAATTCCAATTGGCGATTCTTTTAATCACTTAAAACTTTCTACAGTAAGAATTTGAGATCATAACTCAATTCCTAAATTGAGTTATGACATTCGTAATGGGCTGCAAATTCTGTCAGAAAACGCAGCTTGAACCTTTGATACGGAAAAATTCATAAAACGCTCAATTCTCGTCGAAAAAATGCGATATCAGTGGGGTTTTAAAGATATTTCCTGGAATTACATTTTATACTCAAGAAACACATGTTTTTATCACGTTTTTTTCCAGGTTACAGCCGATACAAGTCGGCTGTAAATTCTGATCAAGAGCCGTTTGAATTCAGCTTTCAATTTAAGCAAGTTCTTGACATCATAACACCATTTTAGCAATCAAAAACCCTAACAACAATCACCTTCAATGGTGTTCATGGATTTTTTACTAAAATTAGGCACGATTTCAACATATATTGTCTAGGGTTTACTCCTAAACACTACAATGTTCCTATTTCATCCATATAACAAGCTTGCATCAACAATTTTCGAATACCCTAAATTCATGAGAATTTCAAGTAGAGAATTAACATCAAATTTTACATACCTTACAACCCCCTTGCAATGGGGATCAGTAATCTATGCTCGATTTTCGTTTTGGACCAGATTTGCACCTCCAATTTGAGAGTTTTAGTAAGGATTTTAGGGTTTGAAGCAGATCGCCTCCTGCTTCTTTGTACGACCAGACATCCCCAAATGGGGTGTTTGGTTTTTGTTTTAATTAAATTAGCAACATAAGTTTCGATTTTAACATCTTTGGCCCCTCCATTTTCCTTAGTTCATAATTTAAGTGTTTTAACCCACTCATAAGTCACTATCTAACTAGGTTAGAATTATTCCTAGTTAGCTTAGTAGGTTCGGGAAGTCGTAACCCGTTTTACTTTAAGTCCCGTTAAATCGGGCCTTTTATAAACTTAATTACTTAAAACTTTGATTCGTTTTTATTTAATATTAGGATTTCTTATTTAAATCCAAATATTTGCCGGGTTATTTTTACTAATAACGGTGCGTTACCCGTCTTTTAGTATTAACAGAGTTTAATTACCAAACCCGTTTTCGGGGTGTTACACTTTTGCTTACCCATACTGTACACAAATATTCAAATACTAAAACACATAATCACAAAATAGCAATCAGTAAAATTAAGTATTTTCTAAATACTTAATTGGCTTAAATCAGTGGCTCTGATACCACCTTTTTCTGTCACGGTACCCGACCCGGTTTGACCCGTTTCAGGAGCCGCAGAACAGAAAATCCCGTGGTATTCATTTAATTGAGTTAACAGCGGAAGTTTTTCTTCAGGATCCTTTTAAAACTGCAATTTCCCCGATTTATTTATTTCATAACTTGGGAAAAACCCTGGTAATTTACAATCGTATGATTTCACTGAGAAATCTTTATTTTACAAAACATGTTTCTTTATTTTATATTGAGCCACTTCCTTAAGCTTGTAGTGCTTCACGACACTTTTTCTGGATCACAATAGATCACCTGAAACATGTTTGAAAAAGGTTTTGTCAGCGGGAAATACTGGTGAATCATTCTTTTTAATAAAACGACACATTTGTTATAATTTACAGTATTAAGAGCGATTACAATGTTTCCATATGTCAACCAACTACCCACGGTATTTGTCACTCGACTCATTTCTGTGACTATGGTCAGATCACCCATTGGCTAACTCGTTGTCCAATGGTGACGGGAAGTAAGTAATGTATACAAAACCCCACATACCGGCTGTAATTTGGTGACTACAAAGACTTAATCCCTGTAATTATAACTTTGAAAGTAAACATGCTTTTGAAATCAAATTTGATAAAAAGAGAATGACTCACATTGCAGATTTAATATGAGCAGAGCTTAGCCTACTGATTAGCCTTTTAACCTAAATTAAATAACATGCACACGAACTCGGTTAGTAACTAATACAGCATTTACGATAACTCACGAGATTAAAACCTTCACAACGAATGACAAAGTGCGATACTTAAACATCCATTGAATTAACAACGAATGACAAAGCATAAACCCTAATGTGGGCAGCACTTAAACATCCATTAGATAGTTTAATCGATCGGACATTGAATCGTAGCAGCGATCGAGTTAATACCCGGTATCGGAGCAGCACCTCGCTAATATAATTGATATTTTCGACTTCAGAGTACTAAAACTTCGTTTTTGAAAGTTCGTTTCGACACCATCAGACTGCGCATGCGATACCCTATTTATAGCTGAAATTAAGGCCTCACGCGGCCCGCGTAAACCACCCCATATATCTTACGCGGCCCGCGTGGCCGCCTAGTCTACGAGTAGCCTTGACTGGTCACGAGTAGGTTAGCCAAGTGGACACTACGTGGATCCGGAACACTTATCCGGTCAACCAGTGTTTGACGCGGCCCGCTTAAGACATGTGTTGTCTTTTACGCGGCCCGCCTGGAACCCAGAAAGTTGTTTTTCTTGATTTTTAATATGGTTTAGGGTTTCAGGGGTCCGGGTTTATACTTACGGGTATTTTTAGGACAATTTTGAGAATCCTTACAAACACCATCCCATTCAAAACAGCAACACCCAATCCCGCCCCTTTACCAGATCCCTAGTTTCAATAACCCTAATTATGTTAACCTTTTACACAAAAATACCCCAACAATCATGAACATTCAACATATAAAACCCTAACTTGATCGAGAGTGGACGGTGGAGAACAATGGTGGTGGAAAAACGTGGTGGTGGAGAACAAAAGGTGGTGGAGAAACGGTGGTGCTAGAGAAACGGCGGTGACAGCGGTGGGGAACGGTGGTGGTGGTGTTGGTGTTGGTGTTGAGAGTGGTGGTTGTTTGTAGTGGTTGGGGACTGGTGTTGGCGGTTGACTGAGGTAGAGAGAAGGGACACACACAGGGAGAGAAGGGGAGATATGTAAAGAGAGAGAGATAGAGAGAGCAGATATGGGTATACATATATTATTTATATATTATATTATAATTATTTTTTTAAATTTTTTTGGTTTTGTTGTTAATTAAAATATATATACACACACATATTGATAAAAAGACTAAATTAGCCTTGTGTGTTTAAATTTAACTTAAAAAATTAACCAGTTAGGCCTAAAGGACATAAAGTGTAGGATTTGGAAACATTAAGTACAAAATTCATCAATTTTAAAGATAAAGGACACCGCTTGAAAAATGGTATAAAGATAAAGGACAAAATTTGCAATTCACCCTTTTATAAAATGATAACTAGGAGTACTAACCTAGTTAGAATGCAAGTGATATCTTGGCTTAAGATAGACAATATCCATTTAAAATTAAGCACTCAAACATGAGGGGTCAAAGGGGGACAATTGGAAAGATGATTTATTAAAACAAAATTTAAGACACAAACACACATATCAGTGTGCGTATGTGTCGATCTGAGCCAAGGAAAAGGAGGGTGAAAACCCTCATAACCAAAAAATCAGCAAATTAGAATGGAGATCAAGGCTAAATCTTATGCATGAACCCTAATACATGATCATCTAGACTTGCTAAACATGGGGTAAGTTATAGTTTTTGATTTAATGATCTTGCAAGAATGGGTATGTGATATATCTTTGATTTCATATGAAATCAGTATGAGGATGTGTTAGAATCAACAAATAAAACTTGGATTATGAATAATTTTAAGTAAATTTGATGTTTGGAAGTGAAACCCACCATTGGTGGTGAAGATGGCGACATGGGTATGTCACCCATGTCCAATCTTTGTTCAATTCTTGATATATTATGTTGTATGTGTTAATCCTTGCTAGTTAGGTTGAACATGGTATGAAATTAGTTTGATATTTTGTATTGTTGATGATTGAAAGCAAGAACTAGGAAGAAAAAGTATGAAAATACTTGTACATTATGGTTAAAAATTTGTACGCGCGCCAAGTGTTCGATGAAATGACTAGGTGAAGTTAGAAGGTGAAATTGTATGCAAGAATTTGGTAATTAGGTATAGAATGTGATAGTGAGGTATTTGATAGTGAAATTAGCATGAGATATATGCTTTCAATGGAATACATGTGGGTATTTAGTTGACGAAGTGATTTTTGGTAAAAGTATGCTTTAGGAGTTTGTACGCTATACTTGAATGGTGTGGTGCACATCATGTGTCAGATTAGTTGTTCAATGGTAAATTATAAATGGATGTGCACTAAATGTGTAGCTCATGGGCTTATTAGTAAAGAATGACAATTGTAGGATCGTGAAAGCATTAGATTGTATTGAATTGTTTATACATGTGTATGGTGTAATTAATTGATTATGTGATTGAATGTGTCCTAAAACATGAGTATGAAATATATATGGTGTCGATATTATGGTCTACTACATCAATATGGACACAAGTTACTAAGTTGGAAGTTTGTATGCTTGACCGTTGACTTTCTGAAAAGTCAACGAATATGTTAGTAGGATGATTAGACTTATGAATATGAATGTAAGATTATGAGGAATCATGTGATATGTGTTAGACTAACTATGTGTTACGTATAATGAGAAATTGAATTTTATAGATATGGAACAATGTGATTGTCGATTCGTGTCTTATGCATGTTGGTGAATGATTGATTAAGAAAAGTCAATGTAACCAAGAATTTAAAATGAATGTTGATATGGATGAACATGTATACTAACAATGTCATGGACATGATGGCATGAAAGGATAGGTATCGCATAACCATGAATTGAGTTTCATGTCATTATAAAGACAAGGTAAATAACTAGATCCAAGTTGAGATCACGAGTTATAAGTCTTACGAATCGACTAAAGGCAAAACTGACTAGCGATTGAAGAACACGTTAGAACAACTGATCTCAATTTAAATTATCATCGTTGACTTAGCGAAGTCAAAAGATAATTTTGGATCCTCAACCAGTGGGTTGATAAGAGATCAAGTTGTGGAATGAGACTAAAGCCCATGGAAAAAGGGACATGAGGGAAACCTAACCTAGTTGACTGGAGATCCTAAGATCTAGGTTCAATAGGACAACTTAATCATGAACCGAATGGTAGTCACTGTGGGGGCATAACTAATATATATGTTTATATATAAGCTAGTGTATATGTTCATATATCCCCCTAAAACTATAAAATGGTGTTTAAATACGTCCTAGTCCATCCCTATAATATTCAGTGACATTATTGTGAGGCTAAGCATAATATATGGTTAATTGATTTGTGAAAATCATAGTAAGTCATAATGCTTTTAATAATTGAAAGGAATCACCTATGTGAAAAAGAAGTAGGGTCGCTTCGAATGGCATTGTGGGGTGCGCAATCCTAGAGCTTTTGCAGAACCATGCTAGTGTTCCAGGACCATAATAGGACACGATAATGAGGGGATGGCCCGGCTAGGGAAAGTATTGTGTGAATATATATTGTCGTTTGCACAAATGGGGGGTTGTTCAAGGACATCACGTCTACAAAACCCTAGTAGACTAAGTGTACTTCACAAAGGAAGGTTCAAAGGCAAAACCTACCTATCCTGCAATACTCGACTGTCAAGGTTTCATCGGGGAATTTTGTGTGTTTTAATCGATCTCCATTCATGTGGGGCATTGTTGGAAATTTGAGTGAAAATGAGTTTTTTTTTCACTAAATATTTTGGACATCAATAATTATATTGATATATGTGTTATATAAATAATAATTCTTGGCTTTGTGTTCTATGTTGTAAGAGCTTATAAAAAAAATTTACAACTACATATATACGTACTAGACCAACCACGCCAATAAAAAATTAATATCAAATCTAAAAGTTGAACCCTAATCCGATAAACGGCAGGCTGCTTATCGCCTCAATGTTTCATGTCGTTACCTTAAGTCGATCGTCTCCTGCTCTCAACGTAATTGTTCGTGCAATATGATCATCGCCTCGTCGGCTACAACATTGTTATTTATAAGAAAAATATTATACTATGAAATGTGCATGTTTTAAAGACATAAATACTTGAGACCAAACATTGTAACTATCTCTCTCAGCAAATTTGAATCGGGCAACATGGTTGTACAAATTGCTCGAAATTCGCTCGACGCTCGCTCGGAATATTTACTGCTCGAAAAAAACGCTCGTTTTAATTGATGCTCGGTTTTAAATGAACCGCTCCGCTCGGTTCGATTAGTAAACGAGCCAAACACAAACAAATGTACGCTCGGTTTGGCTCGACTCGTGAACATCCCTATGTGTGATCAACGTTCACCACTAGGGTTGTAAACGAACTGAACGAACACGAACAAGGCCATGTTTGTGTTCGTTCGTTAAGGAAATTAAAATGTTCGCGAACTGTTCACGAACGCTTACCGAACATAAGTTTATGTTCGTGTTCGTTCGTTAAGGAAATTCAGTTGTTCACGAACAGTTCGTGAACATTAGTCTCGAACACAAACAAACGCAAACGATGAATATAAGTATTAAACTTGAAAATAAAAAAATAAAAACATCGTTATCCTTAAATATTGGATATAAATAGTTAAATACAACTTTCAATTGATAAATCAAAATACAAAAAGTCTACTAAACCACCAAACGATGAATCAAGTTTAACTAATTTAGACATAATTATCCCCAAAAATGTCTTAGAATGTCCAAATTTTAGCTAACTTAGAAAAAATAGGATTTCAAGTTTTCAATATGTTTAGATAAAAGGTTTATTATTTATTATTTTTTTTTTGATATAATCAAACTACTACGAACGAACGTAAACGAACATATTACCGAACGTTCACGAACGTAGTCGAACGAACGAGACCTGTGTTTGTGTTCGTTCGCTAAGCTAACCGAACGAAATTTTTTGTTCGTGTTCGTTCGTTAAGCTAGTCGAACGAACACAAACGAACTTCCCGCCGAACGGTTCACGAACGGTTCGCTGAACGTTCGGTTCGTTTACAGCCCTATTCACCACTAATATAAGAAATAACTATTTTTTTAATATATTTGATGGACCCATAATTTATCATCGTTGAATCTCCGACTCTCCTTTTGGATAAAGCTTTTTTTTTTAATTTTCAACATTTTTTTCCACAAACTAAAAGATCCAATTTCAATCTCAAAGCCCTGAATTCCAAACAAAAAAAAATTAATTCTTTACTAAATTTCCTTAGTCCTAAAATATATATTATTTTCAAAGGTCTCCTGTTCATCAATACCACAAACGAAACCAGTAGCTCAAATGTCAGTTTTATCATCAAGTTCCCATCTTTTTCAAAGAGAACTCCACCACAGAGATCTACAGCAGCCACAACATCCAAATTGGAGTAACGGGTATCGATCAAATCCAACAAAAACACACGGGTTTGGTTTCGATCGAAGAAAAATGGATCGATGGACGAAAGTTTTCAAAAAAGAATGTAAAGTTGAAGCCTTTGGGGACATATCCAGGCCTTTTGTAGAAATGGAATCTATAACTGATGCTGATCATTTGGATGTTGTTTTAGAACAAGCAAAACAAGCTTCACAACCCGTCGTCATTGATTGGTATACATTCTTTCTCATTTTTTTTGGGTGTACGGATTGCAAGAATTAAGTGCCATTTATGTCCTGGTTTGTTCATTTTTGCCAATTCATGTCAAATTTCAAAATTGTACTCCATGACATTCTCAAAACGTGTTATTTCAGTTCAAAAAACTAACCCATTAAAAAAAACTAACCTAATTAAAAAAAAAACTCATAACTGAGTTATCTCAGGGATGCAAATGACACATAAAGTATAGAGACGAAAATGGCACATAATTTCAAGATTTTTTTTTATTTTTTAAATTTCTTTATTATTATTATTATTTAATTATAATAATAATAATAATAAAAGAAATTTAAAAGTAAAAAATTCTTTAATTTATGTGTTATTTTCGTCCTTATACTTTATGTGTCATTTACATCCCTGTGATAATTGGGTTATGAGTTTTTCTTAACGGGTTTAATTTTTTAGACTGAAATGACACGTTTCGATTATGTCAGGGAGGAAAATTGTATAATTTTGAAATTTTGCCTAAAATGGCAAAAGTGAACAAACCACATGAATGTAAATGACATAACTCGGATTGCAATTACCTATTGATTGGATGTAAACAAATTAAGGTTATTCCAACGCGTAAAATAATTTTAAAACGCAATTCCAAAACACCCACTACTGTTTAAGAATGCGGATTACTCGAGTATTTTGATATTTTTTCAGGTTTTAAAGATTATGTAGGAATGTATGATGAGTTGTTTGTGATTTGTGTAGGATGGCTACTTGGTGCAGAAAATGCATATATTTGAAGCCAAAATTGGAGAAACTGGCAGTTGAATATGGCATCAAGTATTTTCTCTAAATTAATTGTGTATATAAATAGTGGTAAATTACAGTTTTCGTGCTTTATATTTGTATCCAATTACAATGGATAACCTTTAACTTCAATAATTACAATAACAATTATTTATTTGGAAAACCCATTACATCCTAGGTCCTTTAACATAACCAGGTTAAAAATTTCAGTTAAGTATGGCATGTGTCTTACACATGAGGGTATGTTAATGATTTTACCTATTATATTATTAACAATATATACCAAACACCAGTCACCACAACCACTCCGGCCACCACCTAAATGCCTCACCACCACCACTTCGACCAACGACATTGAAACCCAAACCCTTGTAGACCTTGACCGTTAATTCTTGTATCCGATTTCAGATTCAACCATTGATTCCCATGGAGAATAAACTATTTTCGTTAATTGATGCAGATTCAGCCCAGATCTACCACCCAGGTTCGAATCGCATCTCCACAAACCCAACGGGTGCCGATCGGGTTGACCAAGCAGGAGAATCAGATATAAGAAATTGATGAGTGGTTTTTAGTTAAATGGTATCATATTTGGTTGGTGCCAATTCACGCCAATTCACCATGACCACCACCTAGGTTTAGAGGACATGAACTATTTTGACTTGGAAAATTGGTGGGTGTTTTATACTTAAAGTTTGTTTTTTAATTGGGTATTATACTTGAGGAATGGATATGGTGCATTTAGAAGGGGACATGGACTGTTTTGGGAAGTAAATTATGGTTTTTGGATAGGTAAATAGGAAATTTTGCATTTTTGTTAAGTGCATGGGAAATTGGATCCTTTAGTTTAGCCTTTTTAAATGATTTTAAAGGTGTTTCATTATCGGGCTGGCGCTGCCACCGTGGCTCCGCCACAAGGGTGGTGGCCGTTACTTTCTAGAAAGAGAAAGAGAGAGATGTGAGAGAGAAAAAAGAGTAAGGGGATAAGGTTTTGGGTTGTGTGTGGTTGTGAAAATTAAAAAAATAAAAAGATATTTTATATATAATATTAAAAGTATTAACATACCCTCATGTGCAAGACACATGTCATACTTAACTGAAATTTTTAATCTGGTATGTGTTAAAGGACCTAGAGTGTAATGAGTTTTTTCAAATAAAGGAATGTGACTGTAATTATTGAAGTTAAAGGTCATTTATTGCAATCTGATACAAACATAAAGGACGAAAACTGTAATTTACCCTAAATAGTTTAATGTGAGTTCATATAATCATCTCACTTTTCTATCTCTTATTTCTTTATCACACGTGCATTATAGACTTATCTATAATCTTCCTATACTAATAAATGAAAATCTTTTATGGACACGTGTCACTTCTTGATGATTTCTCACCTTATTTTCCTATTTATCTCTCATATTAAATAATAATAATAATAGTAATAATAATAATATTAATAATTTTAAACAAAAATATTAGATAAGAATAAATATTTAGATAAGGATAAACATTTGTTTTTATTATGATCATATTAAATAATAATATATAATAATAATAGTAATAATAATAATTATTATTATACACAAAATATTAGATAAGAATATATAAGTTTATTTTTATTATGATCATATTATATAATAATAATAATAATTTTAAACAAAAAATTCGTTAAAAATACATATCTTCCTATACTAATAAATGAAAATCTTTTATGGACACGTGTCACTTTCTGATGATTTCTTACCTTATTTTCCTATTTATCTCTCATATTAAATAATAAAAATAATAATTTTAAAAAATATTAGATAAGAATAAATATTTAGATAAGGATAAACATTTGTTTTTATTATGATCATATTAAATAATAATAACAATATATAATAATAATAATAATAATAATAATAATAATAATAATAATAGTAATAATAATAATAATAATAATTTTATACAAAATATTAGATAAGAATATATACGTTCATATTAAATAATATTAATAATTTTAAACAAAAAAATTGTTAAAAATACATATTTAACAAAGTAAAATGTTATAATAAGTAAATAGTACATTAAAGTTCATTTCTAAAAGATAAATCTTGATAACTGTATGTGTTAACATATGACATTATATTTTATTAAACACGTGCAATATACGAGTTTTTTTAATAGATATCTTTTTTTATAATTTATTATATAAAATTACATTTATGCAAAATAAAAACAAAAAAAATGGTATAATAAGTAAATAGTACATCATATCAATGCTCATTTTTAAAAGATAAATTTTGATGACTGCTTGTATTAACATATGACATTATTTTTATTAGTTATTATATATAATTATATTTATGCAACCCGTGTAATACACGGGGTTTTAACCTAGTATATAATAAAAAGAAAACCAATGGGGGGGGGGGGGACACATGTCATTCATTAGAGCCATCTATTTTTTAGTTTTCTCATCTCTATCTCATACTTAATTATAATTATTATTAATTAAAAGACAATTATAAAATAAAATTTAATATAAATTTAAAAAATTCGTATAAAAGATAATATTGTCTTTTGAAATATTTATTAGATTTCAAAATTATTTATCTCTAAATTAACAAAAGACGTACACTAAATATAAATTAATAGAGTAAACTGCCATTTTGGTCCCTGTGGTTTGGCCAATTTTGCCACTTTAGTCCAAATCTCAAACTTATTACATCTGGGTCCCTGTGGTTTGCATTTTGTTGCCATTTTAGTCCAAAATTCAAAAACCCCATTTTTTTGACTGTTACAACCTTCTATTTTGTCTTTTAGTTCAGAGGCATTTTGGACATTTTGCTTTTCATTTAACATTCTCTTAATTAAAAAAGTAATTAAATGTTCTGCCTTTCATTCAGAACTCTCTTATGTCTTTCTCTCTCTTAACTATCTCTCTCTCCTCTATCTCTCTAAACACCACACCACTCTAGCTCCACCACCACCACCACCATAAACAACCCACTTTCCTCTCACCCACCACCACTCTAGCCACCGCTACCCGACCACAACAACCACCCGGACACCGCCATCCAACCCCAACCACAACCAACGCCCGGCCACCACTACCCATCCTCTCCAATCTTAGATCTGTAACATCTCCGCCGCTACCTCCGCTTTACACACATAATAGCCGGCTGATTTTCACCTATTAATGAAGCTTTTGAGAGCATCCCACCCTTCTGCCACCACAACCAAAATGGCAAATGTGAACAAGTTAACCGAAACTGATGTTTGACCAACTTGACTGAAATCGAACCGAGTTGACCAGGATCTGAACCATGAACCGTAACCCAGTCATCACTATCATCAATATCAACCAAACAGAAGGCTAACAGGCTAATAATACAGAGTTACTAACCTCTAAAATTTCATGAATTCTTTTCATATTCATGGTAGAAGGCCCTTTAAATTTCAACTTCACAACCTCATAAGTATTCCATTTATGAATCCACTAATTCCTGTGTAACTCCAGCTGCACCAACTCGAATCCCTTCAACTCGAATTCCGGTATCAGTTTCATCATCTTCAAGATTTCCTTTTTGTACAGAAACCCCATCAGTACCTATACACCCACCATCTGTAAAAGAGAGAGAGAGAGAGAGAGGGGATGCAGGCGGGGTGGGGTGTGTGGGTGTATCGGCCGATGATCGGCTCCGCCGGCTCCGGTGACCGGTTAGCAGAGAGAAGGAGAAGGAGAAGGGAGTGAGGGTGTCGACTAGGTTTATTGCGAAAATGAGGGAAACCGCCACCACACAATTTGAAATATGTTTATCGGCTAGGTGGCAATGGATGGTTGTGGTGGTGGTGGTGGATAGAGGTGGGAGATGGTGGTAGATGAAGGTTGAAATAATAGTTATCTATGTGTAGATGAAAGTCAAAGTAATAAAAGTAATAAAACGGATTCAGCAGGAGAAAGAAGAAAAGGGGGGTGGGGGTGGGGGTTGGGGTGGGTAGTTGGGCAAGCAAAATGACCAAAATGCCCCTTCAGAAAAGGACAAAAGAACAGGGTTTTTTTTTTTTTTTTAAATATGAGCTGACTTTGCTTTTGGATCAAAATGGCAACAAAATGCAAACCACAGGGACCCAGATGTAATAAGTTTGAGATTTGGACTAAAATGGTAAAACTGGCCAAACCATAGGGACCAAAATCGCAGTTTACTCAAATTAATATAATGTAAAGAGTTAAATATCATTTTAGTCCTTGTGGTTTGGGTTATTTTGTCAGTTTAGTACAAAGATTTTATAATGCACATGGTTTATAAAGATATAACAAGATATAACTTTTTATTGATTGGTATATAAAATTACATGTGCTTAACCAATACCATACACGAGGTTCATAAAAATGTAACTTTTTTTCATTATTTAACATATAAAATTAAATTTACTCAACCCATACAATACATGGGGTTCTTAAACATATAACTTTTTTATTATTTGATATATAAAATTACATTTAGAGTTAATTACATAGTTAGTCTCTGTGGTTTGCATAAAGTAACATACTTAGGTACTAATAGTTTAAAATCATCTTCTAAGGTCTTAACTTTTCATTTTGTAACGTTTGGAGGTATTAACGTTAATTGTTTGTTAAACTATTAGTAACTAAGTATGTTATTTTGTGCAAAATACATTGACTAACTATGTTAATACCCTAGAAGTTAATACATTCAAATGTTAAAAAATAAAAAGTTAATACCCTAGAAGGTGATTTTAAACTATTAGTACCTAAATATGTTATTTTGTGCAAACTACAGGGACTAACTATGTAATTAACTCTTACATTTATTCAACCCATGTCATAAACGAGATTTTAAAGATATATTGGTTTATTATTTGGTATATAAAATTACATTTATTCAAGCGTGTAATAAACAAGGTTTTTAAATATATATATTTTTTTTATTATTTGGTATATAAAATTATATTTATTTAACCCGTGTATTACACGGGGTTCTAACCTAGTGTTGTATATTATAATAAAATCTATACGAGACAAAAATAGTATTATAAATCTGAGCCCGAAGAGACTATATATATCTAACATTTTTTTTTTATTTTTCCTCAAAATGGTTAATTAGGATCAAATTTTATTGTGTGGATGTGAACAATGTACCACAAGCACTCGCAAAACGTGGAAATATCTCTGTACGTATAGCCTTTCAAATTTAAATCCGATGAATGTTGTTATAATGTTCCTAATGATTCACTTATTTCTTTTTGTTATTAACGCTACTTTTGTTTGTTGATGAGTTGAGATGTGTCATCTCACTTTTTGTGTGTCAATAAATGTTCATTATGTATTGTAGGCTTGTACTATGGAACGTAATGTAATACAAATTTGTATGTTCTATAGTAAAAACCTATACCGCAAATGATACATAGGTAAAACACACAAAGTGAGACAACAGATCTCAACTCGTTTGTCAATGCAGAAAATGCCGACAATTCAGGTGCGTTTAGAATCATGAATATATCTCATTATTTGGATCACGAATTTTATGCTCATTATTTAGATTTGCATTCATGTAGTTGTGGAAGGATGGAGAGATGAAATCAGAAGTGATTGGTGGGGGTAACGCATCGCTTGTGATCGAAGAAGTTAGAGAAATGATTCAGAATTTTGTATGATTTTCTCCCGATTTTTACGTTCAAGTTCTTGTTCATACATATACATATTTTCCCAAATAATACTTTATACGATATCTATACACTTTATACATAGCTTCAAGGCAAGAGACGGCGTATGTAATCGATAATTCTTTATCGTTATCTAATTGTATGAATTATTAACGTACAAAGTATATGCATTGTACCGTTGAACAAGGTTGTAACAAGTAATTTGTGACGGTATCTATCTTTTTTATCAGAATCAACGATTTAGAAAGAAGTATTAATCGCGATGGCTACAATGAGACTATAACTTACAAACAAAATAGTGTTAAAAGGCAGAATAGCTTGATTAATGATTTAAAAAATTGTTTAGTTACTCTACAGTTTAAAATAGTGATTTATTCGAGAGGTTTCAAATTAAAAAAGAAAAAAAAAAAAAAAAGAACACTAGTGTTAAAGGCAGAATAGTTTGGTTGATGATAAAAAAAAGGATATTTACCAAAATAGGCAAGAATTTCTTTGACTTACCAAAATGGTCATTTGATGCCTCCTTGGAGCAGGGCATCACGGATTCAAATGTGCGGGATGCCTCTTTCAAGACCCCTCATGCGTCTTTAAACATGGAAGTGACACATGTCTCAATGATTAGGAAGACTCCTCCAATGCCCCTCAGCAGACTCATCCAATGCCTCAGCAGACTCTTCCAATGCCCCTCAGCAGACTCTTCCAATGACTCAGGCATGAGTTAAAATTTTATGTGGGACCTACCACCCACTTCATCTTCACCACCACTACCAACGCCACCGCCACCGCCACCGCCACCGCCACCGCCACCACTTCATCTTCAAGATCCTTCATGAGATCCAACACATCAATAACTTCATATCCTTGCTCTAAAACATTGTTCTTGTTTTCAATCTGCATTAATTCTTTTTCAGATTTATCGCTTGACTTCGCAAAGAATTTATCGATAAGCACACCGGCTGCATCGACATGGAGAATTCGATCGGGTTGCAAGTACCCGACCGTCTTAATCGTCTTCAGTTTCTTCAAGAACTTCCCCTTCACACCATTCATGTTCTTATTATTCTTCTTCTTGACCTATATATACAAAAACTGTATGTATATATTGGTCAAGCAGACTCATCCAAAAACTGTATGTATATATTGGTCAATTTTATAGTGGTGGTGGTGGTGGCGGCGGTGGCGGTGGCGGTGGTGAAGATGAAGTGGGTGGTAGGTCCCACATAAAATTTTAACTCATGCGTGAGGCATTGGAAGAGCCTGTTGAGGGGCATTGGAAGAGTCTGCTGAGGCATTGGATGAGTCTGCTGAGGGGCATTGGAGGAGTCTACCTAATCATTGAGACACGTGTCACTTCCATGTTTAAAGACGCATGAGTGGTCTTGAAAGAGGCATCCCGCACATTTGAATCCGTGATGCCCTACTCCAAGGAGGCATCAAATGACCATTTTGGTAAGTCAAAGAAATTCTTGGCCATTTTGGTAATTATCTCAAAAAAAATTATTTGTTTCAGTTACTCTAAAGTTTAAAATAGTTTTTTTATTTCAGAGGTTTCAAATTAAAAAGAAAAAAAAAAAAAGCTAAGAACACTATGTTAATAAAGATAATTAGAAATATTTTAAAAAATAGTAAGATTTAGCACATATTTGACTTTTCAATTTTTTTTAAGGGTGAAGGGAGTGGCACGGCAAACCCATCGGCAAAGCCGATTGCCGAGCGGCAACACCGCCGCCACCCCTTTATCCCGCGCAGCAAAGGTTGGTTCTCGGCTAAACCTCACCGATCGACAAACATGCTTTGCATGTTGACCGTTGCCACTTTAACGGCTATAATGCCGTTCAAAATAAAAAAAAAATTAATTTTTCAACTTTTACCCTATATATTCAAAACAAACCCATTTTAATCCTATATATTCTACAAAATCACCCCCAAATCAAACCAAAAAATACAAAACACTAACCCAAGTATTGCCACGCAAAATGTCGGATGATTTCCCGTTGTGGTTTCCACCCGATAGTAGCGACGACTCGTCCGATGATAGCATTCTTTTTTTCCAAAATCTACTCGAAGAAGCCGAACTACAAGACACCGGTACATCAAACCAAAGGAGATACATTGAACGTCAGCGGGAGGTTGGGCACGAGACCCTCATGGCGGATTATTTTGTCGAAGACCCGAAATACAACGACGCAATTTTTCGGCAAAGGTTCCGTATGTCGAAACGGTTGTTTTTAAACATTGTGACCGTCGTGGAAGCGAATGACGAATACTTTCAAGAGTCCTACGATGCGCGAGGTCGGAGGAGCTTTACGCCGCTGCAAAAGGTTACATCAGCTATTAAACAGCTCGCAACCGGTAACCCTCCAGACGAAGGAGACGAGTACTTGCATATGGCCGCAAGAACTTCCCGCGAGTGCCTAGAATATTTTTGCGAAACGGTTTGCAGAATATATGGTTCGGAGTTCTTACGTAGGCCGACAAGCCACGACATGACACTGTTATACGAAGCACATGAAGAACAACATCACCTTCCAGGTATGTTCGGTAGCCTTGATTGCACCCATTTCGTCTGGCGAATGTGTCCCACCGAGCTTCGAGGGTAGTATATGAGAGGAGATCACCGATACCCGACTGTTATGCTCGAAGCAGTGGCGTCTCAAGATTTATGGATTTGGCATGCTTTTTGCGGTCCACCGGGTTCGCAGAACGATATCAATGTGCTAGGACAATCGCCGTTATTCTTAACGGAACGAAATGGAACCGCGCCAAAATGTCCATTTTACGTCAACAACCATTATTACAAACGTGGTTATTTGCTCGTGGATGGAATTTACCCAAAATGGTCCGTGTTTGTGAAATCGATCCCATACCCTCAAGAAGTAGACGAAAAGATGTTCAAAAGGCAACACGAGGCGGCAAGAAAAGACGTCGAAAGGGCTTTTGGGGTTTTGAAGTCAAAATGGGGTGTCTTGAATCGGCCGATGCGAGCAAGGACGGTTAAAAAAATTAGGAATGTTGTGTACACGTGTATTATTTTACACAACATGATTTTAAAAGACGACGGAAACGCGATTGCACCGGTACACATTCGGGATCCTCCGGTCGAGCCCGCATTTGATGATAGGGTGTTGGGCGAGCTAATGGATGAAGATACGCATTGGAGACTTAAACACGATCTCACGGTTCATCTCGCAAGTCAAGATTTGCCCCACCTGTTGGTTGATTCTGACGAAGAGTAGTGTAATTTTTATTTTTTTTAGTGGTTGCGTTGTTTTAGTGTCGTGTAATTTTTATGAATTTTAAGTTTTTTTTTAAGTTTCATTTTAATGTAATTGTTTTTTTTTTTAATTTAATGTTTTATTTGTTTTTATTTAACATATAATTTAAAAAAAAAACAAAAAAAAAGTTTGCCACTTTCAAGTGTCTAAACCATTGCCAACACTTTTCAGCAAAATTTAAACTTTTTACCCTCTCTGACGTGGCACTCTCTGATTGATCCATTTTAAAGTTTGACACTTTCACCTGTTTAACCACTCCCTTCACCCTAAAAAGCAATTACTAGACATGCGTGTTGATACTTTATGTCAACAAAACATGCCACATTTCATCATATCATGACACATGACACATGACGTAATGTGTTTCGTTTACGCTTTATGACACATAAAGTATATTTTTTTAGCCAAAAAAAAAAAGATCTTTGCCTTCAGAAAAATACATTTGTGAGACATGTGACATGATAATTTTAATCAGAAAAAAAAAAGTTAGATAACTATTTTCTAGAATGTTTACTCTACTAGATGATTCTTATTTGCTTACAAAATTAACCCAAAAAAAGTCAAACACGAATCTTCCACTTATGAGTCAAAAGGCAAAAAAGAATTGCTGATTCACAACGTGCACAAACATAACATAACATATACATTAGACTTGGAAAAGTAAAAATCAAAAGTGTCGCTTTGGCCGAGTGGTTAAGGCGTGTGCCTGCTAAGTACATGGGGTTTCCCCGCGAGAGTTCGAATCTCTCAGGCGACGAAACAAATTTTTGGCACCAACTTTTTTAGTTTAATTTTTTTTTCGTAAATTTTCATTTTGGTCCTTATTGTTAGGCACTAACTTTTTTTGTTTAATTTTGAGTATGTCCCTTGGCTTTTGAACTTTAAATTTAGAAGCTTCAAATTTTATTGAATCAATGCTTAACACAAAAACGAGCCAAAACATATTTGAAGTCTAGTTTTTAATTCTTGGAGACGATAATGATTTGGTGTATTATTTTCTAAGCCGAGCTTTTAACGAGTAATTTGTGTTAAAATACGCAACTCACATTTTTGTTTTTAGTTGTCAAGTGTGAGATTTTGTTTTCTAATTATATCATATCTTATTTTTATTATAATCTATAAAATCTTAGTAGACTCGTGTTTAAATACTGAAATTTCATTTTTTATTAAATTCGTGTTTGAATACAAAAAGGAGCTCAAAACATACTTGGAGTCTAGTTTTTATTTACAGGAGAAGGCAGTGGCGGATACAGAAAAATTTTGTAGGGTGGGCACAATAAGGATCGATGAAAAATGTGACAGGAAAAAAAATAATGATAAAATAAAATATCTAAACATAATATAAAATTACCTCAATTACAATTGTCCACTATGAGATTTCATCTTTTGGAAACGCGCATTTACATAGCCATTAGTAAAAGGGTTTTTTTTGCATATTTCCCCTTAAAAAACTTTGAAATTGCATATATACCCGAGCCAAAAATTAAATTGCATATTTCCCCTCTATTAACTAGTAAAATTGCAAATTTACCCATTTTGATTTAATTTATTAAAATTAAATTATAGAAAGACTATTTTACCCTTCATTTTACTAAACTTTAGAAAATTGCATATTTACCCTTTTTTACTAGTTTTTGTCTTTTTTTCGCTACTTGCATTTTTTTCATGAAGTTTTTTTTTTCATGCAACATAAACAATTCAAGGGATTATGAAAGCATTATCAATCCTAGTGGTGGCAAAGTGGGCAAGTTGGATGGGTAATGGGTCAAGATGGGTTTGGGTTAGGATGAGTTTAGGTTAATATAGGTTTGGGTAAAGATGAGATGAAAAAAATAATTAAATAATTAAAAAAAAACAAAAATATAAAATTCTAAAAAAATCAAAAAAATTCTAAAAAATCAAAAAAATTCTAAAAAATTAAAAAAAAATTATAAAATAAAAAAAAATCTAAAAAGTCAAAAAATTATAAAAAAATTTAAAAAAAATTCTAAAATATCCTAAAAATTCCAAGATTTTAGATACAAGGATCTCAACTGGAAAGGGGGAATCCAGTTTGCAACTTGAAACCTTAAGATTAATTTGTTAGATGATCCATATAGATACTTTAAGCTCACTAGTTTGATAAAGTGAGCTTCTGTCACAACACCTGTAAGCAAATTATGAGAAAACTTTAAATGATTTAGGTATTCTCTTAGTGAGTTGATTTCCAGACAAGTCGAGGCTAATAAGATTTGTTAAATTTTGAAGGGAATCTAGAATTGAACTTGAAATACCACAACCTCCAATATCTAACGAGATGAGACTACTACTGGACAACTCTTGAAATATTGAGGAAGAATTCATGAAATCATTCACGCCGACATGAAGCAACTCAAGAGAAGTCAGATTGCGGAAGCTAGGAACACGACCATGAAAATCACACCAAGTTAAATCCAATGAAACTAGACTAGTTACACCTCTTGTATCAGTCTTTGTATGCAAAGATAGTCCAGTCTCCCTAATCCTTGCTTTGGTCCGGCTTTGCTCACTAAGATTCACTTTGTTATAATTCTCTTTAGCCTTAAGCATACTAACCAACTTGCGCCTTTTATACCGTTTCCAAGCAGCTTGTATATAAGAAGCAGCCCAAGTCCTCCACTGGTGTGAGTGAACCCGAAACGTATGCCTCAGCAACTGATGTGACTGTCCGCGTAGACAATGGTAGGATGTCGGTTGAACGTGTCCAGCGCCCATGTCAGCAGCTCCTCCCCACAGAAGTCCCCGGGCCCAATCTGGCATTGGTTCCAAAAACCCGTTCGGCCTCCACCTGTGGTGTAGGAGTCTAGCTGACCATGCATAAGAGGTGCATATCAACTCATTTTGCAAACTAAATTGCAATGTTACTAACGGTTAGGTGAAAAATACTAGTGTTAATTAACCCGACATAAACGGATTTGAACATAATGAATCAATTAAAAGAACACAAAACACTACATGTTTCATCAGTTAATCAAATTCACCCAAGTTTACATTTAAAAAATCATGTAATTTTCATACATGCATTTTATCGAACAGGTGATATGCATACATTCAAACTTGATACAGTTTGTGTCCATTTGTTCAGTTCAGTACCAAAATCGAAAGTTTATACAATGATTATCATGAATTCTAGGATCCAATCTCATCATTATTAACATCTTTAATGAATAATGAACATAAAAATTCAATTTCCAAATCACAAACATATAAGTCTTACCACTTCCATGTTCTAGAGATGAAATTAGGGCTGTGGAATACTTCAATCAGATACGAAGAAGAAGCAAACAATTGGAGATGAAGACGAAACTGAACAATTGGAGATGAATACGTGTTACGATTTTTGAACAATCAGCCTATTCGGAGATGAAGATGCGTTCTGATTTCTAGACAAATGAATCGATTCTGGAGTTTGAAACGAATCGTTGATGAGTCCAAACGATTCTGTGAATGAGGCACAGGATAACTAAAGTTTGAAATGAAGTTGGAGTTTTGAACTTGAAGACCTGTTTGTTTTTTTAGGTAATTAACTAATTACCCATCCTGACCCATTGTCAAGTTTCAGCAAACCCATCCTGACCCACGAAATTCCTTTTATAATTTATAAACATACCCAGTTGGACCCATTGGGAAATAATGTACAGCCCATAACAACCCATGGCCTTAAATTAAAAGTCCATTTTAACCCATTTTTAAGTGGGTGGGTTTAAATTGCCAGGTCTAATCAATCCTTATCAAATTTCATGATGCAACAATCAGTTGACATGTTGACGATATAAATAGTATAAACTTGTGACTTACTAATTATTCACTTTCAGAAAGGTTAACTAATCAGGTACAGTTATTATAGAATTAGCCTATCTTAATAGTATTTATAATTGGAATCTAGGTACCATTATTAAATTAAAAGACAAAATGATTTTTTTAGTCTGAAATTGCTGCCAAATGTAACATGTAGTTTTTGAGAAGATTGCAATGACATCTATAGTTTATAATTGTGATCAACTGATCATACTTCAATAAATTGACACATGATTATCAAAGAGCAACCACCACAACTTGACAACCAACATTTTACTTTCAAACATAATGGTCGAGGCTTACTCTTAAAAAGATTTGTCTTTTAAAAGATTTTTTTCAAAACAAGATCTTTTAATTTTGAGAAGGGTAGTTTTGTCATTTTAATAGAGAAGGGGTAATATGCAATTTTTATTTAGGCTTGGGTAAATATGCAATAAATGGTGTTTTTAAGGGGAAATATGCAATTATTCCTTAGTAAAATTGAGAAATTCATCTACTTTGTAAATCTAAAGAAGAAAAAAAATTACTGGTTCAAGTAAAGAGGAGTAAGGGGCTGTTTGGTAGCATCTGAATGGTCATTAAGAGGCTACCTCTTAATGGAACCATTAAGAATTTTATCAATGAGAAGGTAGAAGAATGTGACATGTGATGATTTACCATTCAGAGGTTACCTCTTAACCATTCAGACTTGAGGTTACCTCTTATTCATTCAGAGGTTTTAAACCATTAAGAGGTAACATCTGAATGGTCATTAAGAGGCTACCAAACAGCCCCTTAGTCCAGTTCTAAAACCATTGGCAAAATCAAAATCCAAAACAAAACATATGGAAACTTCAACTTAATGCTAATAGTTTAATTCTGAAAATTAAATTACTAATAAATTAATTTTATTGAATTAAACAAATAGATATAGATTCATAATTCATTAAGAAAAGCTGCTCACAAAGGGTTGAGGCAAATAGAGTGTGGTGGCAATTAGGGTTTGAAAGAAAAATATTAGAATCGCTACAAGTTAAAAAAAAAACGCAAAAAAGAAATGTAAATTGTATATCTATTTTGGGCTGCTGGGAACATGGGCCACAATGAAATTGGGTATAATTAATTTGGACGGTGGACATTCATTATTTCATTTAGGTTGTTAGGAACTTGGGCCATTATGAGGTGTTTGTTATATAAATTAAAGGTATTTGGGCCAACTGCACGGTGGGTACAGGCCCACCCTAGGTGGGCTGTGCATCCGCCACTGGGAGAAGGTAATTTTCTGGCTTATTTATATTAACATCGGTGAGTTCAGCCACCTATCACTTTCTCTTTTTTGTCCACATGTGTCGATGGTTTTAGTAATCTGTAGACTACACTGCTCCAATCAAATTCACAGCCTTACCCGCCTTTTCACTTCCCACCATGTGCACTTTCTCTTTTTTGTCTACATATGTCGGTTGTATTCGACTAAGCGGTATGGGGGCCGGCTTAGGCCCGGCGAGGCCCGGCACCGGTCCCCCACACCGCCCCCTCTTCCCGTCCCGGCGTATCCGGCTCCCCACAGACGAAGTCGACGGGCCCATTTCAAACATATATAGCCGTTGTAACGGCTAGAATTATTTAAAAAAAAGAAAAAAAAAAACCTTTTTCACTTTAAATATATACCCATTCTTCTTCCATTTTTTATACAATTTCCTCAATATTTCACCCAATCTTCTCCCATTCTCATCCATTTTTATAAAAAAACACTCCCATTTTTATACCAATCTTTTATAAAAAAATATCTTTTCATCCACAATGGCATCTAATTCTTGGTGGTCCTCGTCTTCTTCGGACGAAGAGGAGATGTTTTTCGCAAACGCTGTGGTAAAGGCGGCGCAGATTATTTTGGAGGAGGAAGAGGACGATGGCTCGTCTGAAAACGTTATTACCAGACGAATACGGATTAATAGAGACATCCAAGGTTTGTCATTAATAAATTTTATATATTTATATATTTCCTCGTATTTATATATTTTTTACGACAGGAACGCACGAGAAATTGGTGAACGATTATTTTTCGGATACACCCTTTTACAATGCCGACATTTTCAAACGAAGGTTCCGAATGAGTCGCCGGTTATTCACACGGATTGCAGATGATTTGGCGGGGCTAGACCCATTTTTCACGCAACGACCCGATGCTCGGAATTATGAAGGGTTCACCACGTTACAAAAGTGCACTGCGGCCATTCGCCAACTGGCGTACAGGACAGTGGCCGACGCTTTGGACGAGTACTTACAGATGTCGTCAAGAACTTCGCGGGAATGTTTGTATCGGTTTTGCCATAATGTGGTGAAACTGTATAGCAAACAATATTTGCGGAAACCAAACGCGTATGATGTTCAACAGTTGTACCAAGCTCATGAAGCAAGGCACGGGTTTCCGGGAATGCTTGGTAGCATTGATTGTATGCATTGGGAGTGGCATAACTGCCCGACTGCATGGCGAGGCCAATACACGCGAGGTGATCACGGCCATCCAACCTTAATATTTGAGGCCGTGGCGTCACAAGATTTGTGGATCTGACATTCTTTCTTTGGGCTCCCTGGTTCACTCAACGACCTCAACGTGCTATTTATATTTAAATATAATACCAATCGGCGATCTTTAGCGATGTCGTTAATGGAACCGGTCCGGACACCCGTTTTACAGTTTCAGGGGTTGAGTATAGACGCTGGTATTATCTTGCTGACGGAATATATCCGTCTTGGTCTATAATTGTCAAGACTATTTCATTTCCCAAGGACGAAAAAAAGGAAAAAATTCGCCAAGCGTCAAGAAGCTGCAAGAAAAGACATCGAACGTTGTTTTGGTGTTTTACAAAAAAAATTGGCCAGCATTCAACAACCGGCACGTGCTTTCACACCGAAGAGGTTGTGCCTCTTGCATTTTGCTCCATAACATGATTATTGAAGACGAAGGTCGGGCGATTTGTGAGTATGATGAGAATGCATCTTACGGGAATATTGTCCCGGTAGATCCGACGCAACAGGATTTAAACTAGTTCGCGCTAACCAACGACTACACGCATGCAAACCTTCAACACGATTTGGTAGAACATATATGGAACAACATAAACGTCGGGGACGGTGACGGAGACGAAGACGAAGACGAGTAGTGTAATTTTTTAAAATTTTTAAATGTTGTTTTTTTTTATAAATTTTAGGTAATGTATTTTTTTTAGGTTATGTAGTTTTTATTTATGTTATGTAATGGATTTTATTATCTTCTTTTATGTGTTATTTATATTTAAATTTGAATTGTTTTTATAAAGTTAAACAAATAAAAAAGTTAAACAATAAAAATTAAACATTAAACAATAAAAGTTAAACAAATAAATAAATTAAACAATAAAAAAATATGTGGGGTAGCCCCATCATCCACCCCCCTAAAAAATAAAGGAGGCCCATCCTCCATGGGATGGTGATGTGGCGCCTATGTGGCGGCCCATCCTCATGGGGATGGAGCTCTCCATACGTCTTAGTAATCTGTACACTACACTGCTCCAATCAAATTCACAGCCTTACCCGCCTTTTCACTTCCCACCATGTGCAACTCAAGGCCCACCATATTATGAGTTAAATGCCTGGTTGGTCCCTATGGTTTGCGAAAATTGCAGACTTAGTCCCAATGGTTTACTAATTACAGAGTTGGTCCTAATAGTTGTAATTTTTGCACTCGGGTGGTCCTTATCACTAACATCTGTTAAATTTCTCAGTTAAGTTGATGTTAAATGACCAAATTGCCCTCAACAATTAAAAAATAAAAAGTCAAATAAGAAACAAAAGAGATTGGTCCACCCCCATCATCTTCTTCTCCACCGGTCCACCATTCTTCTCAAATCAACCTGCAACACCCCACCCAATCCCCCATTTTTATTTCCCACACACCATATGATAATCACCACCTCCTCACCTCTGGCTCAAACCTAGCCACGACCACCTCGACCCAACTCAACCTGCTAGCCCCAAGTTCCATACACATCTTCTTCAAACTAAATCTATTGTCTTCATCTTCATCCTAAACTCCAAACATCGTCGCCCTTTATTCCCCACCCATCGCTGTCGCAACCATTGCCGCCATCTCGAACCACCACCGCGTGACAAGCACCACCGACCAACATCTGCAATTGAACCACCAGTGATATATGGAATAATCCACGGATCGTGTTAATCTCATTTACCTTCAATCCTAGAATTTTGAAATTTAATAAACCTAAATATGGATTTTTTTTTCTTGAACAAGCTGGGCTTTTTAGTACCAAAAGAGCCAAACATCGATTTGTTTGCTTGACATAGAATATCTCATCAATATGTTTGTTTTATGTTGTTCCTCTGCTAAACATTGATGCAGGTGTTAAATCCCAACGGCCAACAGGCCTCCGACGTTCCGGTTAACCGGAATCTGACCTCCATCCGGTGATAATAGCGATTTTGGTGGTTAATTCAGTTTTTTAGCTTCATCAATTGTTACTTGTTAGCTAGATCTGGTGCAATCTGACCTCCATGTCGTGGTAGTGGTTCAGGGGTCTTTAATGATGATGGTTGAGGGGTTATGGTGATGCACGGTGGGGGAGGTGGTTTGGGGAGATGGAGGTTGTGACGGAGATGATGATGGTGATTTGGGGAGATGATGGTGATCTGGGTAGAAGATGATTTGGGGAGATGATGATATTGACTGTTAAAGGGTGGAATGTGGAAGAAGAAGGAGGGTGGGGATGGGGAGGGGTCTTTTTTTTCTAACTTTAGGGGTAAAACAGAGATTACACACACACTTAACTAGAAAACTTAACAGAGGTTAGTAACAAGGACCAACCGGGTGCAAAAATTACAACTATTAGGACCAACTCTATAATTAGTAAACCATTGGGACCAAGTCTGCAATTTTCGCAAACCACAGGGACCAACCAAGCATTTAACTCCCATATTATCCTCTATATATAAACAATTTCTCTACGTATAGGTTAGCTTAGAAGTCTAATGTGAAACAACTTTTGTTGTGTTTCCTGTTTTCTTTCTCAAAATAAACTCATTTAATTAATTAATTTCAAGGCTTATTAATGTTTTCGGATATCTTTGAATTGTTGTTATATGGAGTGAGGTGTTTAATTGTAATCAACTAATCATCATTAGCAACTGAAGAATGGAGAAGCATTATTTGTTGCTGTTATTGTTCTATGGTAATGTAAACAGTGGCGAAACATGAGATTTCCGATCGAGGGGTCGAAAACGTATATACCAAAAATTTCTATAAAACCGGGGGGTAAAAAACGTATATACCAAAAAATTTCTATATGAAAACTACATACTGAGCGAAAAGTTCGGGGGTCGGCCGCCCCTTCCTGCCCCCACAAAGCTACGCCCTTGAATGTAAAGAAGTTACATATCCATCCTTTTTATTAGAGAAGTAGGTAAAGAATATTGTTAATGTTTCATTGTGTAATGTCGGGAATGGTACTCTTGAGCCTGCATAAATAATATAAGTGATGAGAAGTTTTTGAACACAAATCAAAGTGCAGAGAGCATATTAGTTTCCAAGAAGCCCAACCAAATAAGAAGTCCAATTTATCTTTAAAGTATACAAGTCAACTTAAAACGTTTCGCTGTAAATTTGGTTCTGAATCGAAAGGGGTCAAACTTTAACCCTTGATATGAATATGTCTTTTTATTACACGTGTCAGTTTTTTATACACGTTTTATGCTTTTTTTTACGTTTCTTATGTATGAGTTGGATCACATATAAATACGTTATGATTGTATAATATAAATTCGATTGCCTTACATTTTGATCCAACCGCAATGTTATTATATCAGGTATGTTAAAACACGCGTTTTCATATGGTGTACGCATTACATGGCGCTTATACTTATCCGTTCAATGTTTGCACTGTACCCGCGACGCAACGAGCGCGGGTCTAAGTACTAGTAACATCTTTGTAGGATCGTGTTTGGACTTGAAACGAATCGATCAGAAGCGTTCTACTCAAAATGAAAGGCGGAAACATACATAATGAGTTGAATTCAGCAAGATATCACTTTTAACTGTCATTTATATTGATCTGGAACAGTTTTACAGCAAGACGACACTTCGACAAAGCTTCGCCGTCGGAAAACCTCTAAGTAATTTCGTACCAAATGACACGGATCTACCACTATTTATAGACACACCTAATTCCGCACGAAACATGCTTCACACGGAATCAGTTCATGCGATATTACATTCAAACGGAATTATATGTTAATTCCGTGCGGAATTAACTTGAACTCTTCAAGCGAAATTAGGTCTTTCAAGCGGAATTAACTTTATGTCTTGTTTTCTTGATCTTCGTGCCATGTGTAATGCAAGACTCGATACAAGACGAAGTCAGCAGACGTATGCACCAACAGACTCCCCCTCGGATGTTGACGAGTCTACTGTGTCGAGTCTTCAATGTCTTCAGTCTTTATCGGTCTGTCCACTCTTTGAAGTATCTGACACGGTAAAACTTCTTCTATCTTTTCTTTCCTTCTGCATCAATACACTCCTCTCGAACGAATAATCTCTTCTCGGATGTCTTCAGACTCCCCCTTACGATGTACTGGGATTGCAGTCTGGCTTTTACAAGATCAGGATTAAAACCTGGCTCAATTCTTGGACTCAGAATCCAGGTCATCCTGCACATCCTCTACCTCACAATAAATTTCACAAATTTAACATTTCCATTAAACACTTTCTCGACATCAAATTCTTTCTTCTCAGAATAGAACTGATTCGAGATCTCAGCTTTCCCAACTATTGATTTAAAATTTTCAGCACTCAATGGTGGAAAATGAACATCATCCATTGGAGGTACTGAGTTTTCTTCTTTAAATTCAACTTGTGGCTCGTCTGACTTTGTGGAATCAGATTCATCGCCAAATTTTACCTCAGAGTTCTTAACAACCCACTTTTGTTTGTCAGGATTCACACTTCTCATGTAAAATATCTTTGAACATTCACCAACTTCATATGTTGAATTTTCAAAAACTTTGAATTTTTCAGTTGGTGGTTCAGTTTTATCAACAACAATTTCTTTGAGTTTTTCTGAGACTCCCTGTTTTGTCTTTATAGTCTGAGAACAGTTCCATGCAATGTGACCAGCTTCATTGCATCTGAAACAGGTTCTAGTCTCTTTCTTCTGATAAGCTTCAAACTTCTTCTTTTCAGCAAGAAACTCCTGGTTTGACTGTCTCTAGAAAGGTTTCTTCTGTTCTTCTTCTGCACTTCCTCCTGAAACAAATTTTATGTTTGTTTTAGAAATTTTCTCATTTTTATGATTTTTTGGTGGAATAAATCCAAGACCTTTCTTTTTGAAATTACCGTTATGGTTTGGTTTCTTTTGAAAACCAGAACCAGAACTGTAACCTTTTTTCTTGTTTAACCGTTGTTGAACTCTTGAAGTGTACTTTTTAGGTTTTTCTTTAAGATTTAAATCTTTTATTTTAGAAATATTAATTTATGTCATTTTGAAAACCTTTTTGACCACTCGAAAGATTCAAAGCAATGTTGCATTGTAACACAAAACCATTTCCATTCTTTGTTCCTTGAGATTGATAACTTGAAGCTGAGACATTTGGAGTAACATTTGGATATGAAGAGAATCCACTGTTACTGTTTGAACTTTGATTCACTGATGCGGATGAATTCTCTGCACTGAAAGCAGTTTGAATTTTTGGACTTGCTTCAAACTCCGGAACACTCCATTTGTAGTACATCTTTACGTCTTGTTGACCACTAGGATTGTTCATTTTTTCAATCTTTTGTTGTTCCAAATCTTGACCCTCAATCTTTTTCAATGAACTCAGAAATTGTCAGCTCATCATAACTTCCAGTATTCTTTAATATCATCAAAAATGTACCCCATTCTTTCCGAGGTAAATAATCAGCTAATTTGTCGACCCATTCTTCTCGTTCTTTAGTGATACCTAACAAATTCATTGAGCGAACTAAGTGACAATATCTCTCGATCAGTTTCTTAGTACCTTCACCTGGAAAACTTTTAAACAAATCAAATTCTTTCTTTAACAATGATTTCTTACTCCTAATCATCTTCTCACTTCCTTAATATTTAGTTTTAAGTGCTTCCCAAATCGATTTTGAAGTATTATCATGTTGAAGCAATATGAAGATGTCTTCTTTCACAGCTTGTTGGAGTAAACTAATCATCATTTTCTCTGCTTTGTACACTTCTCGTTCTTGATCTGTGAATTGAAAAATAGTTTTTTCAGTTTCCAATTCCGTGCGTGGTTTAACATACTTTTTCTCAATGCACTCCCACGATCTTAAATGATTAGCTTGGACCCAATTCTCAAATCGGTCCTTCCAACCATCATACTCTTCAATGCTCATTAGCTTCGGGGGTTTTTGTAGAGTTCCGGTTTCGTTTTCCATGTACATGATTTGTAGAGTCGGGGATGGAGCAAACGCGTTGTAAAATTCTTCGTCCACGATTTGGTTCACAACAGACATTTTCAAACGAAATTAAGCTCTTCAAACGAGATTAACTTCAAGTGAGTTTAACTTCCAAGCGAAATTACCTGCACACAACTTTCAAACGGAATTAAACTTTTCACACGAGATTATGTTTGAAACGGAATTACTCAAACAAAATTCTAATTCCGTGCGGAATTAGAATTTATTTCAAACGAAATTATAAGCAGCTAGTAATTCGGTGCGGAATTAATGTACAATTCCAAACGGAATTAATGTGCTCTGATACCACATGTAGGATCGGTTTGCCAACCAAATGAGTCGATCAGAAGAGGTCTCAGACAGAATCAGAGGCGGAATTCATTGATTCGGTCTTCGTTTAGCTTGTATGACACCAGAAATACTATTAACTGTCTATTTATATTGATCTGGAATAGTTTTACAGCAAGACGACACTTCGACAAAGCTTCGCCGTCGGAAAACCTCTAAGTAATTTCGTACCAAATGACACGGGTCTCCACTATTTATAGACACACCTAATTCCGCACGAAACATGCTTCACACGGAATCAGTTCATGCGATATTACATTCAAACGGAATTATATGTTAATTCCATGCGGAATTAACTTGAACACTTCAAGAGAAATTAGGTCTTTCAAGCGGAATTAACTTTATGTCTTGTTTTCTCGACCTTCGTGCCATGTTTAATGCAAGACTCGATACAAGACGAAGTCAGCAGACGTATGCACCAACAGACTCCCCCTCGGATGTTGACGAGTCTACTGTGTCGAGTCTTCAATGTCTTCAGTCTTTATCGGTCTGTCCGCTCTTTGAAGTATCTGACACGGTAAAACTTCTTCTGTCTTTTCTTTCCTTCTGCATCAATACACTCCTCTCGAACAAATAATCTCTTCTTGGATGTCTTCAGACTCCCCCTTTCGATGTACTGGGATTGGAGTCTGGCTTTTACAAGATCAGGATCAAAACCTGGCTCAATTATTGGACTCAGAATCCAGGTCATCCCGCACATCCTCTACCTCACAATAAATTTCACAAATTTAACATTTTGACAAATTTATCTACTACTTGCAGGTAACTTTCCAGAATGATTTATCACTTTAAAAACTTCTGAAAATCTCTTACCCCCCTAAAATGCAAACACATTTAAAGAAATTTGAAAACAAACTGTACAAATAAAGTGACAACTGATATCAAATCACTTCACTTCGCCATCCACTTGGCATAAACAATCAGAACTTCCCTTTACAACAAACTATTTTCTCATAATGATTTCAAAACACTTAAGTTTGTTTTAACCAAAATGATTTTTCCGGAAAATAAGTTTTGTTGATTTTCCACTTGTAGGTTAGGGGTTCATCATATCGTTTTTCTTCAACCACTTGTAAGAAAAACTATCAACCACTTGTAGGAAAAATAAATCAAGTACAATTTAATGTCCCTGATTAATCCTTGAAGATTCAAATGTTTCATAAATGAATATTTCAAGAAATATGCCGATACCTACTCCTCACTTACCAACCTGGAAGCTCCGGCAGTTCCACAACCTATCAAAATTTCACAATTTTTAAGAAACTTTCACAAAATCATCTTTATTAAGAATGATGTCGATTCCTGCTCCACGATTACAAACTTGGGAGCTCCGGCAAGTCAGGATTTTCAAGCAAAGAAAATGTCCACCTGTAACACCCTTGTTATTATTTCAAAGATTTTCGTATAAATAACGAAAATAAACATGTAAATACGATTAAGTATTCTTAGAAAATACTAGTAATCTAAAACTTTTACAATTTAAAAGTTTAGAACAAAATGTAATTAAGTTCTTCATTTAAAAGTAATAACGAAACGTCATGCGGAAGCTTGATTCTTGATTGTGTTCGGTTCTTTGTTGAGCTTGATTATCATCCGGAGTTCCAAATTATACCTGCATTTCATAAACCATGAAATGATTAGTTATACGAGCTTAAAATGGGTTTAGAACAAGTCCGGATACGAAAACGGACAAAAGAATTAAATTTGCCAGCTTTGGGATCTCACGCGGGCCGCGTCAGACTTAACATCATCTTACGCAGGCCGCGTCGTGTCGTCGCGTGTCGTGACAGATTTAAGCACATCTGTCGCGTGGCGTGGGGGTTCACGTTTTCCAGCAGGTCCGGATCTGTGACCTGCATTTTCCCAACAACGCTATACTTTACGAAAACGGCCATAACTTCTTCGTTATTGGTCCGTTTCACCCGATTCTTTTTCCTACGCGTCCGTAATTTAATTATCCATCTTATGGAGTTAAAATCCGACATCCGGATTAACAAAATTCCAGACTTTTAAGTCTTCGGCTTATTATCCTTTTTACCAAATATTGACCCGTTCATGATTTTATCACACCAACTTGTTTATTTGATCTTTAAACTCATGAAGTTCATTATTTCAATATCTCCTATCATATTACTCTCAAATCACGGGTTTCTTACATAATAAAATCCCGTTTACGCTTAAATGCTTATTTTGACTCATTAAGAGTATTTAAGCACTTTTAAGCTCAAAATCGCTTTCATTCTATTCTAGCATTGTAACCTATATTTCTTATCTAGTATTCTTCCATCACAACTAATTGTGTGTTGGATTTAAAGTAGATATCTATGTGTTCCGAATTATACCCCTTGGAATATCATTTTACGGCAAAGACTCATATGGAGTCTTTCGGCCCAAGAATTACATCTTTCACTACTCATACTCGTTCTAAGCTTTTGTTTAATCATAAGACTCGTTTCCAAACAACCTCTAAGGGTTGTTTGTTCAATTTAGCCTACAAGGGCGTTTTGGTCGATTTTGGTCCTTTTTTTACAATGAAGGACTCTCACCAATTTTTCGACCAAAATAGCACTTTTAACTACAACATAAATATGCGTACCTGGCTCGGATCAACAAATAGACCCGATTTATACCTCGCTTTTATTATCACATTTTTCTATGGCGACGGGAGTATCCGAATCGCTAATCGCTCCTGTTAACACAAGACTTGACAACCACATCAGTCGATATAGTTAAATGGTGTTATCACGCCATTTGACCCGTTTGGCCTATATGACCAAGTATTTTCATAAGTAGCAAAACATGGTTAATAATTACCAATTTGCCCATCCGACCCATTTCGGATTTTTGCCACTAGACCCTTTTTTAACTACAATTTACTTTAGTCGGCACTTGACTAAATTTCCATCTCTACTTATTTTCTCGTTATTAGTTGCACTTTAAAGTGATCTTAACGAAAACTCATTAGTTATTAGTCATTACATGACCAATTTACCAATTTGCCTCTTTCACCATTAATCATGGTTTAAAACATTTTTATTGGTTCCGACTCATTTCGTTTCGTGTCGGAACCCATGATTCGAACTTAATCCTTTATTGTATTCATCGCTTATAAAATAAACACATATACTACAAGTGGTGTAAGTTTTACTTACCTTGCATCCGGTTATGCTCTTTTCGCGTGCACGACCCGTTTGACCCGCTTCTTTCCCAAGCCTCCATCTAGCTTGTTAAGAGTCAAACTATCATCATAATTCGTAAGACGGTTAGATTAGTCATCATTATTATGACTATTTCATCTTACGGATTTTATGTCGAAACTTCTATTCCACTTCATCATTGGTTATTTCGACTTTCTAAAATCAACTACCTTTATTCATATAATATGCACAATCAAGGAAATTCAATATTATGATTACAATGAAGGACTCTCACCAATTTTTCGACCAAAATAGCACTTTTAACTACAACATAAATATGCGTACCTGGCTCGGATCAACAAATAGACCCGATTTATACCTCGCTTTTATTATCACATTTTTCTATGGCGACGGGAGTATCCGAATCGCTAATCGCTCCTGTTAACACAAGACTTGACAACCACATCAGTCGATATAGTTAAATGGTGTTATCACGCCATTTGACCCGTTTGGCCTATATGACCAAGTATTTTCTTAAGTAGCAAAACATGGTTAATAATTACCAATTTGCCCATCCGACCCATTTCGGATTTTTGCCACTAGACCCTTTTTTAACTACAATTTACTTTAGTCGGCACTTGACTAAATTTCCATCTCTACTTATTTTCTCGTTATTAGTTGCACTTTAAAGTGATCTTAACGAAAACTCATTAGTTATTAGTCATTACATGACCAATTTACCAATTTGCCTCTTTCACCATTAATCATGGTTTAAAACATTTTTATTGGTTCCGACTCATTTCGTTTCGTGTCGGAACCCATGATTCGAACTTAATCCTTTATTGTATTCATCGCTTATAAAATAAACACATATACTACAAGTGGTGTAAGTTTTACTTACCTTGCATCCGGTTATGCTCTTTTCGCGTGCACGACCCGTTTGACCCGCTTCTTTCCCAAGCCTCCATCTAGCTTGTTAAGAGTCAAACTATCATCATAATTCGTAAGACGGTTAGATTAGTCATCATTATTATGACTATTTCATCTTACGGATTTTATGTCGAAACTTCTATTCCACTTCATCATTGGTTATTTCGACTTTCTAAAATCAACTACCTTTATTCATATAATATGCACAATCAAGGAAATTCAATATTATGATTAGAAACCGTTTTATCCCATATCTATGTAATTAGTCAAATTAGCTAATTACGCGTTTCTTTCATAATTCCCTCTTTTTATACCAAACCCAATTCATGGTAATTATGATTTATGTACCCAAACACCTAAATTGTTCAAGTACTTTATATTTACTATCTAATATGATGATTCTAATCGCAAATTAGACACTAACATCATCATATTATAAAAACCCATTTCAAGTCATGTATGATCAACACTCAAACTTGCAAATTGTTCAAGTATCTTGTTTCTACTATCAATTATGATGATTTTAAACATGAGTATATCATCATCTTCACCACATAATCAAAACCCACTTAGCACATAATAGGGTGATTATCAAATTCCTAGTTTTAGTACTAATTCTTTAAGTTTTCAACTAGGGTTTGTTTCTAAGCATGAATTTCATCCTAGTTTCACCCAAACATCAATCATTCAAGCTTGAATTTCGATTTTCGCAAGTTCATCAAAAATCTCAACTTCATAAATATCAACAATTTGACATACCTTACGATCCCCACGACTTGGTGATCGTTTTTATGTGATCATGCATCGATTTAGGACTGAAATCGACATTCAATTTGATGATTTTTGGCACTTTAGGGTTTCACCCCTTTCTGGTCGCTCCTGGAGATCGATCCACACACACCTTGTGTGTGTGTGGTGTGTTTTTTTTATTAATTATAACTTGTTTCCTTTTCAACGGTTTTGGTCCCTCAAGTTTAGATTTTAATTATTAGGGACTAGAACTCCATATTTTATTTACTTATTTACACCTTATTAACTAGGTTAATTACTCCTAGTTAATTTGATGGATTCGGGAAGCTATAACCCGTTATATTTTAAGTCCCGTTAACTCAGGCTCTTATAAACTCAATTCCTTAAAACTTTGATTCGTTTTTATTTAATATTAGGATTTCTTATTTAAATCCAAATATTTACCGGGTTATTTTTACTACTAACGGTACGTTACCCGTCTTTTAGTATTAACGGAGTTTGATTACCAAACTCGTTTTCGGGGTGTTACACCACCCAAGCCTGACCAGCCTTGGGTGAGGATAACTCTTGTTCAGTAGGGTTATAGGTTGCTTTCTTTGTTGCATAAAAATCTTTAACCCCTTTGGCCTTCCCCTCGACCATTTTCCCAAAAATCTTTTTCACGTTTCCATGGAACGCTTTCTCAACATCAAATTCTTTCTTCTCAGAATAGAATTGATTTGAGATCTCAACTTTTCCAACCTTTGATTTTAAATTCTCAGCCCGCAATGGTGGAAAATGAACATCATCCAAAGGTGGAACTGAGTTTTCACCATTTTTAACAACCTGTGGCTCCTCTGATTTTGTGGAATCAGATTCATCTCCAAATTTTACCTCAGAGTTCTTAACAACCCACTTTTGTTTGTCAGGATTCACACTTCTCCTGTAAAATCTCTTTGAACATTCACCAACTTCATATGTTGAATTTTCAAAAACTTTGAATTTTTCAGTTGGTGGTTCAGTTTTATCAACAACAATTTCTTTGAGTTTTTCTGAGACTCCCTGTTTTGTCTTTATAGTCTGAGGACAGTTCCATGCAATGTGACTAGCTTCATTGCATCTGAAACAGGTTCTAGTCTCTTTCTTCTGATAAGCTTCAAACTTCTTCTTTTCAGTAAAAAACTCCTGGTTTGACTGTCTCCAGAAAGGTTTCTTCTGTTCTTCTTCTGCACTTCCTCCTGAAACAAATTTTGTGTTTGTTTTAGAAATTTTCTCATTTTTATGATTTTCAGGTGGAATAAATCCAAGACCTTTCTTTTTGAAATTACCGTTATGGTTTGGTTTCTTTTGAAAACCAGAACCAGAACTGTAACCTTTTTTCTTGTTTAACCGTTGTTGAACTCTTGAAGTGTACTTTTTAGGTTTTTCTTTAAGATTTAAATCTTTTATTTCAGAAATATTAATTTCTGTCATTTTGAAAACCTTTTTGATCTTTTCAAAATTAACACTTCTTATTGTAAATTCCTCATGAAAATATAATTTGTCTGAATCATTCAATGTAAATGCAACTTTGAATAATTTATCATTCAAATTAGATTTTGATAACTGGAATTCTTTATTGTAAACCCGTTTTCCTGACGACTTTGTACTCTTGACAAACGAACTCGAACTCCCGACTGACAAACACGAACTTTCGGATTCGGACTTTGACTCTGACTCCTCATCCTTATCTAACACCTGATCGACCACCTTTTTTATTAATTCGGACTCATGATCTGTGTCAGACGCTGTGAATGTAATGTCAATATTGTCAGGTAACTCATCGGTTATTTTGTATTTTAGCTTAATATTGACTGCCTTTTCGACTTGCTCCTCATTTGGTTTTCTAGGCGAATACCCTTCCCATATTGGAGGCGGACACTTATTGTACTCGACACTCTGTTTCTTACCAGTATCCTTCTTCTCATTTGGCTTCTTTTGATCATCTTTAAACGCTTCAAAACCTGCAACAGTTGGATAGATTCGGTCAATCAAATAATCAGAACTAGAATAGCTTAGCAACAATCGTCTAATTCTTTCATTTTCAATATTTTCTGTCTCCAACTCCTGCTTCAACTTTGCACACTCTTCGATGTAATGATTTATGGCTTTTTGCTTTGACATCATCGTAGCATTCATCATCGTCAATGCATCTTCTCTCTCAGAATTCGTCTTTTGAAGACCAGTTACTGTTCTGTTCAACACATCATACGACTCTTTCACATAATTCAGATTGAACAATAAATTTTCTTTCATCTTTTCAAACTCATTCAATTTCTCAGCAACAATTTTAACTTCTTCATTTTGAACAACCTCTTCTTTTTTAGCAACACTTTCATACATCATTTTCTTTTGTTCTTTTGCTGCTCGTCTCTCCTTCAGTTTCTCCAAACGATCTGCAAAATAAAATTGAAAACTTTCAGGAGATAGATGAGTTTTTGCAACATTAATATGCATTTCTTCCTCATCATCACTACTGTCATCAGTTGGTGATTGATCAAAATCTATTGTCTTCTCAGAACTATCAACTGAAGAATCAGAATCAGATGGTGTTTGATCAAAAATCGTTGTTCTTTCTGAACTTTCATCTGATGAAACAGATTCTTCTTCTTGACTTGTCTCTTCATCAGATAACACTGCTATCCATTCTTTCATCAACTCTGGATTTTGAACAATTTGTGCAATGAAAGCTTTAAACTCCCTATTCTCATCCACAAACTTATCCCAGCTAAATCCTGGAGCCATTTTCTCATCATCTTGATCAATGATGCCAAAGTAAGCTTTCTTATTTGCATCTTCGATCATTTTTCCATGTGCAGTTTGTGATTCCTTTTGTTGATACGCTTGATGAGCAACCTGTTGATATATGGCTTTTCGATAGTAATCATCTTTTCCAAAAGGATTCTTTGCTCCACTAACTTCTGGATTTTTGCATTCTCTCTTGAAATGGCCTTTCTCCCTGCATCGAAAACAAGTCACTTTAGATTTATCAAAACCAAAAGTTGAAACGTGTGCATCCAAAAAATCATTTCTTCCAGTAATCATCTTAAACTTTTCTGCTCTCCTCAAGACACTGGCTAAGCAAAATTCATATCCATAAGCTCCATCTCTTCAGCATCGATCTGATCGTAATCCTCTTTCGTCAGCATAGGATTTCCGATCCTTCCAGCAACCAATCCTTCATCAGATTGCAACACGGTAGCAAGTAACGCCATGTGATCTGTAGCAACTTCTTCGGAAAAACTTTGACCACTCGAAAGATTCAAAGCAATGTTGCATTGTAACACAAAACCATTTCCATTCTTTGTTCCTTGAGATTGATAACTTGAAGCTGAGACATTTGGAGTAACATTTGGATATGAAGAGAATCCACTGTTACTGTTTGAACTTTGATTCACTGATGCGGATGAATTCTCTGCACTGAAAGCAGTTTGAATTTTTGGACTTGCTTCAAACTCCGGAACACTCCCTTTGTAGTACATCTTTACGTCTTGTTGACCACTAGGATTGTTCATTTTTTCAATCTTTTGTTGTTCCAAATCTTGACCCTCAATCTTTTCAATGAACTCAGAAATTGTCAGCTCATCATAACTTCCAGTATTCTTTAATATCATCAAAAATGTACCCCATTCTTTCTGAGGTAAAGAATCATCTAATTTGTCGACCCATTCTTCTCGTTATTTAGTGATACCTAACAAATTCATTGAGCGAACTAAGTGATAATATCTCTCGATCAGTTTCTTAGTACCTTCACCTGGAAAACTTTTAAACAAATCAAGTTCTTTCTTTAAAAATGATTTTTTACTCCTAATCATCTTCTTACTTCCTTTATATTTAGTTTTAAGTGCTTCCCAAATCGATTTTGAAGTATTATCATGTTGAAACAATATGAAGATGTCTTCTTTCACAGCTTGTTAGAGTAAACTAATCATCATTTTCTCTGCTTTGTACACTTCTCGTTCTTGATCTGTGAATTGAAAAATAGTTTTTTCAGTTTCCAATTCTGTGCGTGGTTTAACATACTTTTTCTCAATGCACTCCCACGATCTTAAATGATTAGCTTGGACCCAATTCTCAAATCGGTCCTTCCAACCATCATACTCTTCAATGCTCATTAGCTTCGGGGGTTTTTGTAGAGTTCCGGTTTCGTTTTCCATGTTCATGCTTTGAGTAATGGCAGCCGGAGTAGTCGGGGATGTAGCAAACGCGTTGTAAAATTCTTCGTCCACGATTTGGTTCACAACAGACATTTTCAAACGAAATTAAGCTCTTCAAACGAGATTAACTTCAAGCGAGATTAACTTCCAAGCGAAATTACCTGCACACAACTTTCAAACGGAATTAAACTTTTCACACGAGATTATGTTTGAAACGGAATTACTCAAACGAAATTCTATTTCTGTGCGGAATTAGAATTTATTTCAAACGAAATTATAAGCAGCTTGTAATTCTGTGCGGAATTAATGTGCAATTCCAAACGGAATTATGATGACGTCATATTTCTCGAACTGAATTTCAAGCGAAATTACAGATATTTTCAGTTTTAGATTGAATTATGGTCCAATTCTTTCAAGGATTCTTTAAAACACTGTTTTGCTTGTAATATGTGAAATTCAGATCATTTTAACCGTGAAAACGTGTTCAATTTAAAAAATAAGGTGTAGAAGTAAGAAAATGAGATGAAATCAGACTGAAATCTGCAGAACTCCTCCTCCTAAGCTCTGATACCAATTGTAGGATCATGTTCGGACTTGAAACGAATCGATCAGAAGCGTTCTACTCAAAATGAAAGGCAGGAACAGACATAATGAGTTGAATTCAGCAAGATATCACTTTTAACTGTCATTTATATTGATCTGTAACAGTTTTACAGCAAGACGACACTTCGATAGAGCTTCCCCGTCAGAAAACCTCTAAGTAATTGCGTACCAAATGACACGGATCTACCACTATTTATAGACACACTTAATTCCGCACGAAACATGCTTCACACGGAATCAGTTCATGCGATATTACATTCAAACATAATTATATGTTAATTACGTGCGGAATTAACTTGAACTCTTCAAGCGAAATTAGGTCTTTCAAGCGGAATTAACTTTATGTCTTGTTTTCTCGATCTTCGTGCCATGTGTAATGCAAGACTCGATACAAGACGAAGTCAGCAGACGTATGCACCAACAATATTAGAGGACAAAGTCGGTGGTTTCCCACCGACTTTGCCTCTACCCCTAAACTTCGAAAAATATTGTATTTCACCTTTACCAAATCTATCAAATGACTCCGTTCTTCATAAACCCTAAATCGATCTCCCGACATCGACTGCATAACCATCTACAACAACTCCGTTCTAACCCATCTTCTCCTTCCCAAGCCCTAAGTTCTCCTTCTCCTCTATGAGCACCAGATCTCTATTGTTGCTAAAACCATCTACAACTCGATGGGTGATTCTATGTTAGGCAGTCGGGTTTGCCGAGGCTCGATTTTGCCTTCATACAATGGTGGCCAGGTATTTTTTTTATGTATTAGATTTTGATTTCTCTCGAAAGATGTATTGATCATGATCTATGATTATTTTTAGGGTTCAGTCGATTAATTTGTTCACGTTGAAACTCTGTTGGTTATCTCTATATGTGCGATTGTCTGTTTGATGGCGACTGAATCCAGTGTTAGCTTCTTATTTTATTTTGAGATCATTCGATTAAAAATGTGTATGTGTCTCTATACCTTCAGGGGAGGAGAACGGAGTTGGAGTTATTATTATAAAATATGCTTTATATGATATATATCATGATTAAAACATGATATATATTATACACGTATAGATTGCAAACGTAGTGTGAAATGCTTGATTAACATATCTGTAAGTGTAAAAGTGATGTGTTCATATTATTTATTAATGATGTACAAGACGTTGTAGGAAGCGACGGATCTGGCTTGGAACATTTGATACGGCTGAAGCAGCGGCAAGAGCCTATGATCAAGCCGCGGTGTTGATGAACGGTCAGAATGCAAAGACAAATTTTCCGGTAACCACAAAGACACCAGAAGCCGGTAACAACTCTCCAGCATCAACCCTGGCCGTTAAAAAAAGGTAAGTTGTAATACCACTGAGTCATGTTATCCGTTCGATGTTTACGATGTACCCGCGCCGTAACGCGCGCGGGTCTAATAACTAGTTATTTCCTAAATTGAGTAATTCGCGTTTGAATACATAAGTAGAATTTTATTCAATTCATGCTAGATTACAAAACATCTAAAACATATTCGGGAGTCTATTTTTTATTAAAATATATAACTCAATTTTATAATCAAAAATTATATATTTTAACTATGTTAGTAACCCGTGTATTACATTGGTTGGAAAATTAAAAATATATAAGTCATAAGTATATAAATATACGGTATATATAAATGAAACTACATATTACTTTAAGTAACGAATAACAAACATTACAATTCCCAAACCTATAAATGATTCACAAATCCCTTAGATATTTCATTGTATAAAACATAAGTTATTAACTCATAACGTTGCATCCGAAAGCTGATTTATTCCCCCCCCCCCTTAGAACATACAAATAAAAATTACAAATCAACAAACATGCATAAAGATAGTTAAAGATCACACAATCTTTCCATTGATCCCCAAGTTGCATTGTGAACTTGAACGTACAGTTAGATTAGCATAAGTATAAGTTTAAAAGTTTAAAACGAATCCACATGGCAACTTAGTTTATACAAGATCATCATACAAGGCATGCAATATTTCTAGTCAACCCTCTATTTACGCAAAAATGATATAATTCAACATGACCTCTCGTTCACGGGTGGTGCGTTACTCCTATAGCGCTATACATGTTAAATGGAGGCTCATACAAAGCTAATGACTATAGTATCACATAAGAATCACTCAAGTATAAGCATCAAGTATCACAACATAGCATTCATGTATTTGGATTGTTTCGTGCAAGAATAAAGATTAAAGTTTAAGTGTGATTTTATAATTTAACATGTTACACCCCAAGAGTGGTAAACATAAAAAGGGGGTTTCGAGTATACTCACGGTTTTGCAAGCTTTCCACTTGTGGATCCGCGAGTGAGTTGTTCTGGGAGGTTGGAACACCAAGTTCTTCTACACGAAGAAAAAAAGGCGTATGAGTATTGGAGGATAACGGTAGATTAAAGATTCGGAGATTAAAATGTATGAACATAATCATATGAAAGTAATCATATTTTAACACGTAGTGTTTAGATGATGTAACCAAACACCTTGACGAGTGACCATTATATCATCATCAAAGGTTGATTACTTAAGTAAAACATATAGATCATGTAATACGTTAATATGTCAATATGTCAAGCATGAGGTAGGAGGATAAATCCTCCATTTAGGAACCTCTTAAGTATCATGGAATTCATGTAGGAGGTAGGAAAAACAAGTCTTCCATTTAGGCACCTCTAAGTGTTCACCACTACACTTGATGTTATGAACATTCAAGGAGGGTCTTGAACTTACAAGTAAAAATAGAATATGTACATCTAATCTATGAGAAATCATCAAGCAATGTGTGGATTTTTAAGTAGGATAGCCCAAGCTGATCCTAAATCACACTTTCATCAAGTTTTAAGCTTGAACATCACTTGTGGGTTAAACCCTTGAACAAAACAGAAAGCTGTGAGGTTTATACCTCTGATTTTGAATGTCTCAACCTTGTTTTTAAGCCAACTAACCATAGAGTTGGTTATAAGCATAAGGACATAGGTTTTAGATGAGTTTCCTCAAGTTTATCAAAGTTTTTGTACAAAACAGAAAAATCAGTCAAATTTGGAACCTTTTTGGCAACGTTCCAAACTCTGGTTGTCCAGGGAAAACCTCTGAAAACATAGCTAAGATCAGTACAAAGAAGTAGGAAATAAAATCGAGTGAATCGGATAAGAAACGAGTGAGTTATGCTCACTTTTGTGTGAAGGTATGAATCTGGAAATCAACTACGATTTGGAGAGAGTTTTGAGAGTGTTTTAGTGTTGCAAAAGTGGTAGGGGGGCTGGTTAGTGGTATTTATAGAGGGGGGGATTAGTGTTAAGTTGGTTGGCATTTAATAGGTTGTTGGAGGTTAAACTAAAAAAAAAGAGTTAATATGCTGTCCCTGTTTCTTGCGGCCGGAAGGCTGTTCTAACAGCCATTTACCCCTTTTTTTGTTTGTTTTAACAATAAGGGGAAAGTTCTTGTACAAATAATCTTAACATACTAAACATACAAATTGAAGGAAAACTCAAAAAGACAAGGTGGCATTTTTGTAATTATCAATAACTATCAAAGTGACTCTACAAATATACCTAAAAAACCTAAAAAAGCCTAACCCCCCACCCCACCCCAAAAACCTAAAAAAACCTAACCCCCCCCCCCAAAAAAAAAAAAAAAAACCTAAACCCCCCATCCCCCAAAAACCTAACACCCCCACCCAAGCTAAAATGCTAAAAACTAAACCCCCAAAAAACCTTAAAAAATCTAAAAAAATAAAAAAAAACACAAATTATTTTATTTTATTTTTTTAACATTGTTTATTAAAAAATCGCTACTTTTAGTAGCAGAAAAAAAACTTTTTTTTTTGCTAACAAAATGAGCGATTTTTTTATAAAATTATTTAAAAAAATTGTGGTTTTTAGGTATTTTTTGTTGAGTTCACATTTGTATAGTAACTTTGATAGTTGGTGGTAATTACAAAAATGCCAACTTGTCTTTTTGAGTTTTCATTCAATTTGTATGTTTAGTATGTTAAGATTATTTGTATTTCATCTTTTGCATTAACAATAAAGGTTGAACATTAGTTTTGTCATGAAATGATGTATTATTAAATTAAAACAAGCAACAATAACATATATCAGCACGAAGATTCTCCACTGGGATTAACCGGCAATCCGCATCAACATCGTTCTTGGATTCGAATATCTTCGTTTTTCATAACCCGGGTACGCATCCATTCTCCACAATATAATATATAAATTTCCCGGTCTACTAGATAATATCTATATATCTGTAAAGATGCACAAATTTAGATTTCACAAAGTGATAACTGAAAAGGGATATATTCTGCATGCTTCTAGGGATATTTTTTTCCCACATACAGAAAAGGATGCATAAAAAAAAAGGGCCAAACTATTTACACACCAAGTGTGTAGATAGTCACCTTTAAAAGGTGTTTTTTGTCTTTACATACACACCCTGCAGTGTCGAACTGTGGCCAAAACGCGACGTTTTGGTCGGTTAACCAGACAAAGACTAACGGGTGTCTGACGGGTCTGTTGACCGGACCAAAACGCCGAGCTTTGGCAGCGTTTTGGTCCTGTCAACCAGACCGGGTGTCAGTCTTTTGTCTGGTTGATAGGATCAAAACGCGGCCAAAGCTCGGCGTTTTGGTCCGGTCAACAGACCCGTCAGACACCCGTCAGTCTTTTTCTGATTAACCGGACCAAAACGCCACGTTTTGACCACAGTTCGACACTGTAGGGTGTGCATATAAAGACAAAAAACACCTTTTTAAATGTGTATATAGTGAAAAGAGTGTGCCAATAGGTACACCCAAAAAAAAACCTATATGATCATATTTTGATACACTGATTATTTAAATAATAATCTCTCCTGTAAACACTAGATACCACTAATACGGTTTGCTATTAAACCGGAATAAATTCATTAAAATGTCTAACAAATGCTTTATTAAACTTTGATATCTTCGAATAATCTCATAAAATAGATTCATTTAATTTTATCATAAGCATATTATGTACTTGAATATTTATGTGAACTTTATAACAACCTCAATCGCCAACCGGCACAACGGCGGTCACTGCCGCCACGGGCAACCGAACAAAACACATAATACATAAAAAAAAAACTGACCTGAAAGATCGGAAAAAACAACCGTCTAAACCGCCGTCGGTGATCGGAAAGATCAGCTATTACACCGTGTTTGTCACACCTACTGCAAAACCCTCACCGGAACCGTCTCCAGTTCAGCCGCCGCCGGTTCACTACGAGAATACGGCAGCATCGTACGGCTCAAAGTTTTGTTTCTTTTGGGAAGCCATTGCCGCACTTCAAAACGGGGATGAACAGAATTGAAGGTTCATGGTTTTTGACTGATGCAAAAAGGGAATCTGAATCAGAGATCTTCATGGAGGAAGATGTATTACTGAAAATTGCTGTCATGGTTTTTTTTTTTGGGCGTATCCAACTCCGGCGAAGTAGCCAGCCGGAAATGGCGGAAATCGAATAGAAAGATAATCTACTAATTTTTTTCTCTTTTAACAATAAATAAACATTAACAGAATGGGATCTGCTATATCAACACAATGTTTGCAATTACAGCTGTACTCCATATAGATATTAAATATATATATTACGTAACGTTTATGGTGAAAAAGCAATATTATGTAATTGTACCCAGCATGGGTTGATCAGGTAAAGCAACCCCACAACAAATTAAGCAATAAATTATATATTGTTTTATGATGACGGTGATAATATTGTATAATTATTAACAATTTAAACACTCAATCAGTCGTCCAACCATTACTTAGCATTTTTTTAAAATTCTTTTATTATTATATAACAACGGCCTAATGTATAGAACCCGAAGTTCTACCTATAGAGAACCTGAAGTTCTCCTATAATATATTTTTTTATATTGCGGCTCGTTTTAAGATCCATGCTTCTTTCATTTGTAAATAAAATGTCGAACTCATCAAAGCTTGAATTCACCGCACTTGACATCTCGGGTAACAATTACCTCCCGTGGACTCTTGATGCTAAAATCCATTTGACGGCAAATAATTTGGGGGAGACAATTATTGATGGTAATCGAACTTCACCTCAAGATAAAGCGAAAGCTATGAATATCTAACTATTGAGGACCTTCTTGAACTATGGACAAATATCAAAGAACGTTTTGACCACCAGAAGTTGGTCTTACTCCCTAAAGCCCGTTATATTCTGCCCTGTTTCGCATTACCTTTGAACTTAAACTATGTGGTGAGAAAATTACTGATAAAGACATGCTTGAAAAAACTTTCCCAACGTTCCATGCGTCAAATATGCTCCTGTCGCAGCAATACAGGGAACGTCAATTTACCAAATATTCTGAATTAATATCATGTCTTCTGGTCGCGGAGCAAAACAACAAGCTCCTACTGCAAAACCATCAATCGCGGCCCGCCGGTGCAAGCCCATTCCCTGAGGCGAATGTGGCAAATTATCAAAGCGGACGAGGTAGAGGTAGAGACCGTGGCCCTAGCAGAGGTCGTGGTCGTGGTCGTGGTCGTGGTGGAGGACAGGGATATACGTGGCATCGAGAGTCCCAAAACACTAAAAATAGCGGTGGTGAATCAAGTCGACATAATAAGGGGCGACCTTCAAAAGGGAAAAGTAGCGGGAACCAAAGCAACATTTGTTATAAATGTGGGATGTCAAATCATTGGTCCTGCACATGTCGCACCCCTAATGTCACACCCTGGCTTTTGCGGAAGCGTGGGTTTAATTGGTGTGACTTCTTAATACCATAGCAACAATCATAACAATGCTATATGAAAATAAAACACATGATAGTCATCCATTCATTACGTTTTAAAAGTTACCACAACATCATTGTTTTAAAAGTCGACACATAAAATGACATACAACCATGACATAATTAAAAACATGTTCATATGACACGACAAAAGACTTGACTAGAAATACGGTTTAAGACTTGCAACCCGTCCAGGCGGCAAGGGTCACACTTCCTAAACCTGGATGACATCATTATTCCTTACGCAGCTTGACGTGATTGCATACCTTGCTAAATCCACTAATTTCCTGAAATACATGTAGTTTGAAAAATCAACAAAAGTTGAGCGAGTTCATGTAAAAGTGAGTATGTTTATAAATCATTAAAGTACGTCCCAGTGTAAAAATGTTCCTGGTATGTAGCAATTAAGGAAAAAGAGATCACCATTGGGTTGCAAAGCCACTGGTATGTGTGAAGTGATGCAGGAAAACTCAAACCTAGCAAATTTGTACCGGGCCTCGGCTGTAAGACACAGTCACCTCTATGGGTCACCCTGACCTCACGGGTGTGGGCTTGCAACACCCAAATAGATCTATCACTCTTGTGTCCCTCGGTCCTAACAATGAGGATTAATGGCTTTAAGCGTTGTACCTGTAGGATCGTATTCTGACCCGAACGAGTCTATCAGAGGAGTTTTGATCAATTACAGGTGCGGAAAATAAGTAATCAACTTAGAAACAGCTAGATCTTCACTTAAATCACCTTTCTTATTGATATAACAACGTTTACAGCCAAATCTCACACCGGCAGCACCTCGGTATGGAAAACAAGAACATTACAAATGATTTCGTTCTTAGGGTATTTATAGGGATTAGGTTTCGCTTATATGGACATGTCCACAAAAGCGAAACCCCCCATGTACATAAAAGCGAAACCATCTTTAAGGTTTCCCACATACGGACATGTTCATAAAAGCGAAACCATCTTTAAGGTTTCCCACATACGGACATGTTCATAAAAGCGAAACCATCTTTAAGGTTTCCCAGATACGGACATGTGGTTTCCCACTTATGAACATGTGGTTTCCCATATATGGACATGTCGGGAAATCTTGTACAATTGTGCCCTAATCTAACATTCTAAGACTAAGACTCGATACAAGACGAAGTCGACAGATGTAGTGCACCAACAGACTCCCCCTGAGATGTTGACGAGTCTTAAGTGTTGAGTCTTCGCATCTTCAGTCTTGATCTGTCTCTGGGCATCACTCTCTCAATCTATTCTCGCAGGTCTTCAGACTCCCCCTTGCGATATGCTGGCATTTCTTCAGATTATCAGCATCATCAGCTTTTAGGATCGTTGTCTGGCTTTACATCTCACAGCTTCTTAGGATCAATCAGCCTGGCTAAACCTGCACATTCTTAACCCAGAAATAAATTTTCTAAATTTAACAATTTGTATGCACCAACATGCTAATATAAACAGATGACTCCCTCTCTTAAACATACGCATCAACACCAACTCCCCCTCAGATCATACATACAAGATGAACCACTTGTTGATTTAAAAACATATTTTGACAATTAATACACACTCCCCCTCACAACAATGTCATCATGTTTAGCACTTGGAATTTTGAAAATCAGCTCTCCAACACCAGTTGTCGAAAATCTTTTTGATTTTTTTTAAAAACAATATGCTAAAACACACAGAAAATCTTTTTGAATTTTTGAATGTAAAGAAATACAGTAAAGAAATATTTACAAACAATATTTTTGTGAGTTTGTGCAAGAGGATCATATCAGTTTTTGACAAGTCACAAGTACCGTTGAGCTTATTTACACATTAAGAATTAAACAATTCACTTAGATTGCCGATATACTGATCCACTTAAATTCTCACACAAATTTCAGCTGATTCAGGATATGAGTTAGGTGTTTTAAGAACTTAAACTCATTCATGTGTCCCACCTCTTGAATATACTCCCGTATCCAGATCCCAATATTCAGTCTTACAGGTGAGTATACCACAGATGATATCTGTCAGGGGTTAAATTGCGAGGGCCGTGAGAGCTCAGGTCGATCTTTCGATACGCAGAGAGATGACGGCTTCGACTTTTGGTGGGTCCCCTTTAGAGGATCTTTTGAATTACAACAGCAATGACTATCAATTTTATTGTTTCATCAATTTGCTGAGGGCGGCGCTATATTTCAAGCATGCGGAAAGTATTCTCCGGGGACTAGGTCAGAAATTTCTTTCAGCAGAAGTCCCGGGATAATACCCCAGATATCACTGAGCATAAAGACCTAGTATCTCAGAAAGAGGGACCTTTCAAACGAGATTTCAGGGGTTACCTATATATCCAAGTAGTGTTCCCCACGAAATAAGCAAGTTTGAATTTAAGTTTATATCCCGAAAAAGCTTACTAAATGTGTAAAAACCTATCTGCATATCATCAGTGAGACCGTTTAACGCCATTTAAACATTACAATTCTTTAGCATACTGTGACTGTCTACTGATGTACTATCATTTCCTCTTCTTTGACACCAAAACTCATTTTTGATTTTATCATGTTTTTGGATTTTCTGAAAAATTACCCCCCCTAAAATGCAAACACATTAAAGGAAATTTGAAAACAAACTATACAAGAAAATGACAACTGATATCAAATCACCTCAATTCGCCATTCACTTGGCATAAACAATCAGAACTCCCCCTTACACAAAACTATTTTCTCATAATGATTTCAAAACACTTAAGTTTGTTTTAACCAAAATGATTTTTCCGGAAAATAAGTTTTGTTGATTTTACCACTTGTAAAATTAGGGGTTTGGTTCATCATATTGTCCATTCAATCTCTTGTATCAGGATTACATCAAGTTCAACCTAATGACCTTGAGTAATCACTTTGTCAGAATCAACCTCTTACCACTTGCAAGTATATCCAAAACATATAACCACATGTAGGAATAAACATCTACACAAATACTTATTACCAATCAAGATGCCGATTCCTGCTTCGCACTTACCAACCTGGAAGCTCCGGCAATTCACAATCTGTAAAATTTAACAAACTTTAAGATTCATTTACACAATCAATTTTTAAGAAAGATGCTGATTCCTGATCCACAATTACAAACTTGGGATCTCCGGCAAGTCAGGTGTTTTAAGCAAAAAAATGTCCACCCAAGCCTGACCAGCCTTGGGTGATTTCAATTCAGAAGCAGTTGGAGTATAAGTTGCTTTCTTTTTAGCATAAAACTCCTTTACCCCTTTTACTTTCCCTTCAACCATTTTTTCGAAAATCTTCTTAACTTTCCCATTAAACGCTTTCTCAACATCAAAATTATCCTTTTCAGAATAACCCTGATTTGAGATTTCAGATTTTCCAACTTTCCTTTTAAAATTCTCAGTCCTCAATGGTGGAAAGTTCTCATCATCCATTGAAGGAACTGAGTTTTCATCACTCTCATCAAACTGTGGCTCCTCAGATTTTGTGGAATCAGATTCATCGCCAGATTTTACACTTGACTTAACAACCCACTTCTGGTTGTCAAGCTTCACACTTCTCCTGTAAAATCTTTTTGAACATTCACCAACTTCATATGTTGAATTTTCAAACACTTTAAATTTCTCAGTTGGTGGTTCGGTTTTATCAACAATAACTTCTTTCAGTTTTCCAGAAACTCCCTGTTTTGTATTGGTCGCTTTTGGGCAGTTCCATGCAATGTGACCGACTTCATTGCATCGGAAACAGATTCTTGTTTCTGTTCTCTGAACTTCATTCTTCTTTTTCTCAGCAAGAAATTCTTGATTTGATTGTCTCCAGAATGAGCTCTTCTTCTCTTCCTCAGCAGACGGTCCTGAAACAAATTTTGTGTTTGTTTTAGAAAATTTTTCATTTTTATAATTTTCAGGTGGAATAAAACCAAGACCTTTCTTTTTGTAGCTACGATTTTGGTTTGATTTCTTTTGAAAACAAGAACCAGAATTGTAACCTTTTTTCTTGTTTAGTCTTTGTTGTACTCTTGAGGTGTAAAGCTTAGGTTTTTCATTAAGATTTTCATCTTTTATTTCAGAAATATTAATTTCTGTAAGTTTGAAAACCTTTTTAATCAATTCATTTTTAACACCTCTTATTGGAAACTCTTTATCAAAATATAATTTGTCAGAATCATTCAAAGTATATGCAACTTCAAATGTTTCATCATTCAAATTAGATTTTGACAACAAAAATTCTTTACTATAAACCCGTTTTCCCGATGATTTTGAACTCTTTTTCGGACGAACTCGAACTCCCGACTGACTGACACGAACTTTCAGACTCGGATTTTGACTCTGACTCCTCATCCTTATCCAACACCTGATCGACCACTCGTTTTATCAGTTCTGACTCATGATTTGTATCGGACGCTGTGAACGTGACATCAATATTGTCCGGTAAAACATCAGTTATCTCGGATTCTAACTTAATATTGACCGCCTGTTTTAGTTCTTCCTCGTTAGGTTTTCTAGGCGAGTACCCTTCCCAAATCGGAGGCGGACACTTATTATAACAGACAACCTGTTTCTTACCAGTGTCCTTTTTCTTCTTTCGCTTTGTTTCTTCACCTTTAAACGCTTCAAATCCTTCAAGTGTTGGATAAATTCTATCAATTATGTAGTCACAACCTTTGTAACTTTGCAGCAATCTTCTTATTCTTTCATTCTCAGCTGCTTCACTATCCAACTCTTTCTTCCACTTTGCACATTCTTCTATGTATATGTTGATCTCTTTCTGCTTTGTCATCATGGTAGCATTCATCATCTTCAAAGCTTTTTCTCTTTCAGGGTTAGTCTTCTCCAGACTATTCACATGTCTGTTCAATACATCATATGATTTTTTCAAATTCTTTACATCAAACAACAACTGTTCTTTCAACTTTTCTAACTCACTAAACCTCTCATCTTTTTCTATACATTGTTTACAAGACTCTAAACAAGTAAGACAAGGTTTTGTGATTTCAACTATCTTTTCTATCTCCACCATCTTTTCAACTTCAACTATTTTTTCAACTTCCACAATCTTCTCAATCACTTTGACTTCTTTCAATTCTTTTGCAGCTTTCCTCTCTTTGAGTTTCTTCAATTTTTCTGCAAAATAAAATTCAAAAGTGTCAGAAGATAAATGAGTTTTTCCCAAATTTATTTGTTCCGTCTCTTCATCACTATCACTGCTTTCAGAAGAAACAGATTTTCCATCTTGACTCTCCTCATCATCCGACATCACAGCCATCCATTCCTTTATCAACTCTGGCTTTTGAACAATCTGCGTAATAAAAGCTTTAACATTAGGATCAGCTGGAATGTACTTGTCCCAGCTAAAACCTTCAGCCATTTTCTCATCATCTTGATCAACGATGCCATAATAAGCTTTCCTGTTTGCATCCTCGATCATTCTTCCATGTGCCGTTTGAGCTTCTTTTTGTTGATGCGGTTGATGAGTGATTTGCTGATAAATGGTTTTTCTATAATAATCATCTTTTCCAGACGTCTCCTTTGCTCCTCTTGGCTCCTGATTCTTGCATTCTCTTTTAAAGTGGCCTTTCTCCCTGCAACGAAAACAGACAACTTTAGATTTATCAAATCCTAGATTAGAAAGGTTTGCATCCAAGAAATCATTTCTTCCTGTAACCAATCTAAATTTTTCTGCTCTCCTCAAAACACTCGCCAATGCCCATTTAATATCCATTAGTTCCAGCTCCTCTGCATCAATCTGATCATAATCTTCTTTTGTGAGCATTGGATTGCCAATTCTTCCGGCAATCAACCCTTCATAAGATTCTAATGCAGTGACCAATAATCCCATATGATGCTTTACAACTTCTTCAGAATAATTTTGACCATTTTGAAGATGTAAAGCTACATTACACTGAATCGAATGCCCATTTCCAGCAGATGCACTTTGAACACTTGGAGGATTTACCGTTGAGAACCCACTAGTGTTGACTGATCCTTGACTACTTGGTGTAGACTGATTTCCAGCACTAAATGCAGTTTGTATCTTTGGACTGGCTTCAGGAGTTTGAACATATCCTTTATAGTACAATTTAATATCTTGTTGATGAGTTGAACTATTCATTCTAGCAATTTTCTGCTGCTCCAGATCCTGTGCCTCCAGCTTCTCGATAAACTGTGCAATTGATAACCTGCTAAACTATCCGGAATTCTTCAATATCATCAGATATGTACCCCATTCATTTTGCGGTAACGCGTCAGCAAGCTTTTCAACCCATTCTGCTGGAGTTTTTGTAATCTTCAACTGTGACATGGTGCGTACAAGATGACAGTATCTTTCAATAAGAGTCTTTGTTGTTTCACCAGGCATGCACGTAAATAGTTCAAACTCCTTTTTCAGCAATGCTGCTTTACTCTGAAGCATCTCAGTACTTCCTTCGAATTTCTTTTTAAGAGCTTCCCAGATAGAATAAGCATTGTCATCATGTTGAAGCAACACAAATATATCCTCCTTTACTGCTTGTTGTAACAGATTGATCATCATTTTCTCTCCTTTATAACTATCTCTTTCTTGCTCTGTGAATTCTGAAATGATTTTATCGACTCCCACTGAATTCTTTGGCCTCTCATATTCAGTTTCGATGCTCTCCCAAGCTTTTAGATGATTCGCCTGAACCCAATTTTCAAACCGTTTCTTCCATCCGTGATAATCTTCAATTCCCATAAGTTTCGGGGGTTTTTGCATTGTTCCGGTTTCATTCTCCATTGTCATGTTCTTAGCAATGTCGGATGGAGTAGTCGGGGTTGTAGCAAATGCGTTGTAGAAATCAGTATCCATGTTTCGGTATCGAAGAATATTTCAAAGAAGCTTTCAAACTAACTGGTTCACCTCGTAATACACCTGTATCACCTGAAGACGCACAAACAAACAAAACACAATCAGTTTAAAACACTTATCAAAGCAACTGAATCAAACTGATACTCTGTGCAAACTGAATCACTCGAACTGATGAATATTCTGTGCGGACTGAGGTTTAAATTGGCAAACTGTGAGAACTGCTATGATTCGAATCAATTTCAAACGACCTTTTCCAATGACCTGGCTAAAACACACGACCTTGAACGAGTTTGAAATCAAACGAACTGAATCACCTCTTGTGACAACAATGATTGGGCCGCCCAATCCACTAACTGACAACAATGATTGGGCTGCAAATGAGACTCATGTGGGCTGATAGACTTTTAACTCTTCAATGTGATTGGGCCTCAACACAATATCAAATGTAGCACTTCAAATGTCCGACAATTGATAATGGATATACTTTGCTAATTTCAAATCATACTTTGAATTTCAAAATTCAAATACATGGCCGACAATTTTAACACCCAATGAAATATGATTAGGCCGCTTGTTAAGTGTTCACATGTAAACAATTATGAACCGACAAATTGAGATACCAATTGATTACTGAAAGGACCTATCGATATGTATAAGCCGACAGGATTGATATTAGTTCAATTGATGATTGGACCAAGAATGTATTCATACAAAATCAACGAATAAAGTTCAAGCAAAATCAGGTACCTGTATGTGCCTTATGAGCGAAACTAGGTATATTGGGTTGACACAAAAGCGAAATAGGGTCTTATGGGTGGTCACAAAAGCGAAATCAGGATGTTGATGTGTCCTTAAAAGTGAAACCAAGGTTATGGTGTACACAAGAGCGAAACCAGGTGGTCCAAATGAGCGAAACCTATGTCCAAAAAAGCGAAACCTGATGTATGAATAAGCGAAATCAGGGCTTTTCCGTATGAGTGAAACCAACTCTGGGGGTAATTTGAACCATTTTTAATTCGAATTTTAAGCTCAAACTTTCAGGGATTTGTCTATGATCAATAACACACAGTCTGTGAAAATTTGAACAAATTTCGACCGTAAAATTTCGTTCTGATGAAGAAAGAAGGTGTAGAAGTAAGAATTTATGATGAAATCCAGCAAATCTCTGTAGAACTCCTCCTCCTGAAGCTCTGATACCACTTGTAGGATCGTATTCTGACCCGAACGAGTCTATCAGAGGAGCTTTGATCAATTACAGGTGCGGAAAATAAGTAATCAACTTAGAAACAGCTAGATCTTCACTTAAATCACCTTTCTGATTGATATAACAACGTTTACAGCCAAATCTCACACCGGCAGCACCTCGGTATGGAAAACAAGAACATTACAAATGATTTCGTTCTTAGGGTATTTATAGGGATTAGGTTTCGCTTATATGGACATGTCCACAAAAGCGAAACCCCCCATGTACATAAAAGCGAAACCATCTTTAAGGTTTCCCACATACGGACATGTTCATAAAAGCGAAACCATCTTTAAGGTTTCCCACATACGGACATGTGGTTTCCCACTTATGAACATGTGGTTTCCCATATATGGACATGTCGGGAAATCTTGTACAATTGTGCCCTAATCTAACATTCTAAGACTAAGACTCGATACAAGACGAAGTCGACAGATGTAGTGCACCAACAGTACCCACTACTTACATGATCTGAACGTCCCAACCCTCCTTAAGCTAACCATACCATGTATAAAAATGTCCTAAATAATTGTAACATGTATTTCACCCCCGAAGTTATAAAACTGAAAACAGTTAAGAGAAAGGGGGGACGTGAACTCACAGAAGTGCGTATCCTGTAACGTCAATCTCAAACTAGAACTGCTGCGTGACGACCTACACGTACTAATGTCTATTCGACGAATGGGCCGTGCCTTGGCTTAGGGTTTAGTGTTTTGAGTTGCGTTACTATGATATAATACTTGTTAAAATAATATTAATTATTTTAACTTACTTTTGTTTTTAGGAAAAATAGTTAGGCAACTATTTTGTATCCACACTTCTTAATTATTTTGTAAGTGTATTTTCTTCCCAATGATGGGGGTATTTATACATGTACACTTGTAATTCCGAAAAAAATATATTTTAAGTCCCACTTAGAAAAATATATTTTAATCACTTGTCTAAAACATCTTAATTCCAAAATATATATTTTTCCCAAAAATATTATATTTTACTTCATAAAGTTTCCCAAAATAATACTTTACCAAAAATATACGTATAAGAGTATTTTTCTGAAATATACATAAGTTACGTTTTCGCGCCTCGTAATACAACAATACTTGCGTAACTTAAATATTTATTTTGTGAGGGTTTTAGTATTATTTTGGAGTCGTAATTTTTATGGCGTCATAAGTTATATTATTTTTTACCCTAAAAATAATATAACTAGTTCTCAAAATAAACAAATAATCACACAAGAGTTTTGGTATAAAATATATATTCTAAATATATATATTTATCAAATTTTATTTAAGAAAATCAACCTCCGGCACTTAATATTTTTGTAATAAAAATCATGGCGAAGTTTATTTTGAAAATAAAGTTAGAAGTATATTTGTAAACACTTATTAGAAAAATATTTTCTAAGTGTTGGATTTTTAGGAAAATTTCGCCAGAGTTTCCTTTGTAAATGGAGGCGTTCACGCTTACTAGCGTATCATTTTCTTTTGTAAAATCATTCAATCAATTCTCAATCAACAATATACAACCTTTATTTACCAAATTTGTTAAAAACAAGCATAAACCATAAACTTAGGAACTTGAAGATTTATAAAAACATGTAGTAACTTACTAGCACACTTAGTAAGTCTTGTTATCTTTAAAAATATGATTGGTTCTTTAAAAACTTTATTTTTAAAGAGTTATTATTCTCACAACTTCTAGTCACATTTTCTGAATATATTTCTTTGTGAAATTTTCTTGTTACACAAGTGTTTCTACACTTGTTTATTCACTCAAAATGGGTTTAGTTTATGTAAGATCCGAGTTTTAACAAAACTCATACTTTTCACTTGGTTCTTTCGAAAAAGCCACTCATAGATCTTTAGATCTACAAGATCATAACTTATTTTGATCTTTATTTTTCAAGAAACTTACATTTATTCAAGTTCATAGTTTGTGTGTGGATGATTCCATCATCCACAACATTTCTATCTTTCACATCTTGCTAGTTCATGTCTTTAAACATGATCTAGCAAGTCTATATGATGAACCATATCATTTTTACTAACAAACAACATACAATAATCATAACAACACAAGAACATCATGATTTCATCTTCATTTTAGCACTACTTCATTTCATAGTTAGTTAATGTCAAGACTTTGTTTACGTTCTTTAGTGTTCTTATATTTTCATCATTCTTTTCACTATTAACCAACAAAAATATGAAGAGTATGAAGATCTAAGACACTTACTACTAGCACAAGGCTAGGGAAGATCAATGGAGTAAAATGAGTGGTTAATGGCAAACAAGAGAGGTCCTTCGAGTTCCGAGTGCTCCACACCTTCTAAACCACCTTGAATCACCTTGTGAGAGGCTTGGATTTGGTGAAGGAAAATCAAAAGGTGGTGGGGTGGTGGGGTGTGAGGGGGTGTTCTCAGCCGTAGCTAGTGAGGGGGAGAGGAGAAGAAAATTGTGTAAAGTGTTGTGATGATAATTGAGGGTGATGATGGTTATTTAAAATCAAATTTCCTTTGTCCATTGGATCATATGTAAACGATAGTACCAGCACAATCTAACAACTTCCAAGAAAGATTAGAGGGAAGATTTAGTGAAGATTATATCCAACCTTTGGTGTGTGGGGTCCCTAGGGACGGTTATGGCACAAAAGGGGGGGGGGGGGGTTAAATGCAAGTTATTGGGTAACTAGGTCATTAGATGAAGGTGCTAAGTGTAAGTGTTTAAGGTGAGTGCGAGTGTAATCATAATCTTCACATTCAACACATGGGGATTTGCAATGTTTATAAAAGTCTTGTATAGGGGGTCCCATGGGGACGGTTAGGTGCATGGGAGGGGGGGGGGGGTAATTTGTAACATTTGTGGGTAAATAAATTAATTAGTGGGAGTTTAAGGTTATGTCTAGTGTTTGGCGTGCACTGGGTATTATGTAAGGTGTAATAGTGCTCAGGGACCATAAATAGCTCAGAAAAAGTGTAACAATGTTTTTATCAATATTTTTGTGTTTCGGGTAATGTCCGGTTATATACCGTGATATTAAAGTGCTAAGTGATAACATAAAGTGTCCTTTATGTAACTTTTAGTGACCCTTTTAATTCCCAACACTTTGGAAAATATCTAGGACTAGTTTGCCAAGTTTTTGCACTTTACTAGCATTATTAAATGCTGAATTTTGGTTATTTAGTACAGAATTCTGCATTTAAAGTGTGTTTTTGGCACTTTCCGGCACTGTAACTATCACCTAGTGAAGCAGTTTTATGGTCCTCACTTCCCTACACTCCCTACTAGTGTAGTATTCTAATTCTGGCTCATACTGGCCTCAAAAGCATTGTCTGTCTAGGTGCTGGCATTGTCAGCATGTCTCTGGGTTATCCGCTCACTGTGCTAACTGTGCTTTGTGCATCATGGTTGTCACTAATGTTCGTATGTAATAAATGGAGTGACAGTATAAAAGTGATGCATGTGTATGTAACAGAAATCAGAAAGCAGTTTAATCACAGTTGTAATCAAGCACAGTCATTAAGCACAAATTAAGAATTAATTAATTTTACGGATACCTGTAATTTTGAGGGTTGTCATACCTAAACACCTCGTAGAGGTATATCAACGCATGATGAAAGAAGAAAAAAAAGGAAATAATGCTGAAACTAATCTGATTGAGGATAATGTACCTTTTATGCTTTTCACACAATGAACTTTGTTTTTGGTTTGGTTTGAAAGTCTTGCAATGTTTAATTTTACTTCTTTGCATTAACTTTTATTTATTTTATTTCCTGAAGAAATACGTATATTTGCTCCAGTAGAGCTATTATTGGTGATGAATGTCTGGTAGATAGCGGTAGTACTAACACTATTCTCAAAGATATGAAATTTTTCTCTGAGTTGTCTCCGGCAGAGACACCGATTAGTACTATATCTGGTGTCAGTAACCTTATCGAAGGCTCCGGCAGAGCACGCATAACACTATCTTCGGGTACCAAATTAACTATTGATGATGCATTATATTCTAGTAAATCCAGAAGAAATTTACTTAGCTTTAAAGATATTCGAAAAAAAACGGTTACCACCTAAAAACAATATCTGAAAATAATATTGAATATATTCAAATTACTTATCCTCTGGATTATATTGTACTAATATCAATCCTATCGAATCATACATGGTGAGTAACCAAAAGCTGTTAGATAAAGACGGCCTATTCATCCTCCGTGTGGACCATTCCGCTATTTCTTAGTCTTAATAGACGCATCCTCAAGGTGGTCACATGTGAGCCTTTTAGCTACTTGAAATGTAGCATTTGCCCGATTTTTAGCTCAAATCATACAATTTAATGACTATTGTATGTCAATCCGGATGGATAATGCGGGAGAGTTCACATCTCAAGCGTTTAATGACTATTGTATGTCAATCGGGATCAATGTTGAACATTCAGTACCTCATGTTCACACACAAAACGGTTTAGCTGAATCTTTGATTAAACGATTACAAATAATCACTAGACCACTCTTAATGAGATGTAAACTACCATCTTCTGCATGGGGTCATGCTATTTTGCATGCCGCTGCACTAAATAGATTGAGACCAACTGCTGATCACGAATACTCCCCATTGCAATTGGTCTCCGGACGAGAACCAAGTTTGTCCCACCTTAGAATTTTTGGTTGTGCGGTATATGTACCAATACCGCCACTACAACAATGGGACCCCAAAGAAGACTGGGTATCTATATTGATTTTAACTCCCCGTCCATAATTAAATATTTAGAACCAATGACGGGAGACATGTTTGCAGCACGGTATGCTGACTGTCATTTTGATGAAACGATGTTCCCAGTCTTAGGGGGAGATAAGGACAAAGAAAGACTGGTAACACAAGAAATAACGTGGAATGCATCGTCGCTATCAAATCTCGACCCCCGAAGTGGTCAATGTGAATATGAAGTCCAAAAGATTATACATTTGCAAAGAATAACGAATGAACTGCCAGATGCATTCACAGACACGAATAGAGTGAAAAGTCACATGTACCAGCATTAAATGCACCTGCTCGAATTGAAGTAATCCCAGAAGCGATTACTATACAACGAAAGCGTGGGAGACCAATCGGTTCCAAAGACAAAAACCCACGGAAACGAAAAGAGCAAAGTAACGCAGTTGGTGAAAACTCACAAAAGATTATAAGTGAAACCCCGGTAGAGGTAAATGTCCCAGAAGAGACAACTATGAATCCAGAGGAAAATGAAGTTTCAGAAGAAACACCGGTACCGAACGAAAATGAGATCTCTATTAATTATGTACAAGATAGTACAATGTGGAACTGGAATAAAACACTCGTTGATGATATATTCGCATATGCTATAGCAACAGATGTAATAAATGAAAATGATTACGTACCCAAAACTTTAGAAGAGTGCATGCACAGAAATGATTGGCCAAGATGGCAAGAAGCCATAAATGCCGAATCGAATTCGCTCAAAAAGCGACATGTTTCCGGACCTGTAGTCCGAACACCCATAGACGTCAAAACCAATATGTTATAAATGGGTGTTTGCAATAAAAAGAAATGAAAAGAATGAGATTGTACGATATAAGGCTCGACTTGTAGCACAAGGGTTTTCCCAAATCCCAGGAGTTGATTATGTGGAAACGTATTCCCCTGTAGTGGATGCGATAACCCTTAGGTTCCTAATCGGCCTCACAATCTCTGAAGGACTTCATATGAGACTAATGGATGTCGGCACCGCATACTTATACGGGACACTTGAAAATGGCATCTACATGAAAATCCCTAAAGGATTAAAATTGCCTGAAGCATTAAAATCAACACCTCGAGATATGTGTTCTATAAAGATCTAGATATCTTTATATGGTCTCAAACAATCTGGTCGTATGTGGTACAATCGACTTAGTGAATATCTCGAAACAGAAGGATACAAGTCTGATGTAATCAGTCCATGTGTTTTTATAAAAAGATCACTCTCAAATTTCACTATAATAGCAGTCTATGTTGATGATATCAACATCATCGGATCTCCTGAAGAGATAGAGAAAGCTGCTCATTTGCTAAAGAAGGAATTTGAAATGAAAGATCTTGGTATGACGAAATTATGTATCGGACTACAATTTGAGTATCTGTGCAATGGCACATTTGTCCATCAATCAAACTACATCCAGAAGATGTTAGTACGGTTCAATATGGATAAAGCACATCCGTTTAGCGTACCTATGGTTGTCCGACCGCTAGATCCACATAAGGATCCTTATCGCCCTCAAGAAGAAGGCGAAGAAGTACTTGGTCCAGAAGTACCATACTTAAGCGTGATCGGTGCCCTTATGTATCTCGCAAATAACACAAGACCTGACATTGCATTGCATTGCATTTGCAGTACATGTACTAGCGAGATACAGTTCGAATCCAACACGTAGACACTGGAATGGTGTAAAACATATATTCCGGTATATTTGCGGGACACAAGATTTAGGTCTTTTCTATCAGAAAGATCAAAAGTTTTTAGGACCGGTTTAGACTCCGAAACAATTGCGAAACGAACGTGTGACGTGCGGAATCCGTACATGAACGTGACCGAACACACGAGACGTAATATAACTGTGATTCTATTATAAATCTGAAATTGTACAACACCTTGAATCACTTTCTCTCTCTAGAATCTCTCTCTAGATCTAGAGCTCTCCAAAACACAAATGAGCCAAAAGTCTCTAATTTAACTCTAACTCTCCTATTTATAGATGTTGCCAGTTCACATGGACTGGCTTTCCCACTTCACATAGACTGGCTTTGCCACTTCATGTGGACTGGACAATCAACACTTTAAAGCACTTGAATTCTTCAGTTTCTCGCTACGGCTCGGATTGACGAAGGCGATAGACATAAATGCACTAACAGACTCCCCATTGGATATTGCCGCAGTCAATCTCGTAGCGTCTTGTCTTTCTTTCTCTCTTTGAGTCTTCTTAAAGCTTTAACAAGTTTTCATCAACGTAGACTCTCTCTTGCTAGAACAGAATCCCCGTAGATCTGTCTTCAGCTTCAGCTTCTCCTTTCTATAGACTCTTTTCTTCATCAGGCTCCCCCTTTCGTCAAGCTTCCGTGCTTTGGGATCGACACTTGGTTTTCCGTATACAAGTTCCTTCAGAATAGTTACATGGATCCTTGAATCCACGCTTCCTCTTGCGTTGAGCTCGTCTTCAGACTCCCCCTTAGACTTAGCTGTTGGGATCGTAATCTGGAATCACATCTGCAACACTCAAACATTTATAAGTAACAATGTTTAGAATATCCAGGATCGAAAACCCTGGCTCTTTTAGCAGATTTTAACAATCCAAGAATCCAACTCCCTCACAATTAATCATCCAAGTCCAACTTAATGACCTTGGAGATACCACAAACTGTTTTAGTTTTTTTTTTTTTTTTAATAAAACTTCAAGTTTCAAATTAATGAACTTGTTTATTTTCAGAAACACAATCAGCATACTTAGATTTTGAAACTTAGCACTCAGACATCGGTTGTCGAAAATAAAGCAGAATTCAAAATCTTTTTGCATTTTTCTGAAACATAAAGCAGTAAAGAAATATTTACAAATATATTTACAGACAATATTTTTGTTTGAGTTTGCGTCAGAGGATCATATCAAATTTTGACAAGTCACAAGTACCGTTGAGCTTAGTTACACATTAAGAATTAAACAATTCACTTTGATTATCGATATACTGATCCACTTAAATTTTCACACAAATTTCAACTGATTCAGGATACGAATTAGGTGTTTTAAGAACTTTAAACTCATTCATGTGTCCCACCTCTTGAATATACTCCCGTATCCAGATCCCAATAATCAGTATTACAGGTGAGTATACCTAGATGATATCTGTAAGGGGTTAAATTGCGAGGGCCGTGAGAGCTCAGGTAAGAACTTCCGTTCAGCAAAGAGATGACAGCTTCGACTTTTGGTGTGTCCCCTTTAGAGGATCTTTTCTTCAACATCACATAATTAGCATTTTACAATGTTTCATCATTTTTTGTACTGAGGGTGAGCTATATTTCAAGCAAGCAGAAAATATTATACGGGGACTAGGCCATTGCTTCCGCAAAATCAGAAGTCTCGGGATAATACCCTAGATATCACTAAGCATAAAGACCTAGTATCTCAGAAAGAGGGGTCCTTCAAACGAGATTTCAGGGGTTACCTATATATCCAAGTAGTGTTCCCCACGAAATAAGCAAGTTTGAATTTATGTGTATATCCCGAAAAAGTTTACTAAATGTATAAAAACCTATCGGCATATCATCAGTGAGACTGTTTAACGCTATTTAATCATTACATTTCTTTAGCATACTGTAACTGTCTACTGATGTACTATCATTTCCTCTTTTTACACAAAAACTCAATTTTGACTTTTATCATGTTTTTGACTTTTTCAAATTTTCAAATGTTTTTGGATTTTCTAACAATAATACTCCCCCTAAAATGCAAAATCATTTAAAGAAAATTTGACAAACCGACACTGATAGCTTTGTCTCGCTATCCATTTTCTGCTTCTCATGCACTGATGTGCAAAAATACAACATACCTCCATGATTTACAACACATTGATATTTTACAGTTTGAAAACCGTTTTTCAATCTTGTGAAATTAATCATGTTTGTTCAGGCATGAGGGTTTCGGCGTATTCAAGCAACATATTTTTGTATTTTTTTTTAATATTTGACAAATTTAAAAACAAACATATTTTTGATTTTTCAAATTTTGACAAAATAAAAACATATTTTTGGTTTTTAAAATTTTCAATTTTTAGGGTTTTTGAAATATTGTTTATTTATGTACAGAAAACAAGCAAACTCCCTGTTTCAACCAAACCAGGGTTCAGCAGCCTCCTCTTCTTGTGCCAGGATACTCCGATTTCCATTCTCACAGTCTTCAATTTTCTTGAGCACCTGCACATTCAAACTATTTAATCACTTGAACAATTTAGCCCAGGTCTGTTTGACCTTAGGCATTTCAACACAATATGCTTCATTCAACTTCGGAAAATCTTTGTCATTTTGTACAAAGACTTTTTCATTTTTGACTTCAACTTTCTCATCTTTTACCGAAGTCACTTGTTTCTTAACATTCCATGTTTGACCTTTTGGCGTACCTCTTTTGTAAAAATGTGACTCTTTTTGAACATTTTGACTTTGAACAACAACTTTAGGTTTCCAAAACTTTTGGGGTTTTGTCATATCAACTGATGTTTTCTATCTCTGAGTTGTTCTGAATCTGGGTGTGTGAGAATTCTAGGTTTGTCTAGAATCGAACCTATTCAGGTTTGATTTCCAAGTTTGGTTCGAAACAAACTTGTTTGTGTTGTACCTCCAAGTTTGTTTTGAATCAAATCTGGTCGACCTTTGTTTCACATCCTCAGATTTTTGTTTCTCAACATTATCAGACTTCTTTTTGTCAACATCCACAGGTTTCAGATTTGGACACTTGCGAGCAAGATGTCCAATTTGATCACATTTAAAACATGTTCTCTTTGACACATCTTTAACCTGTGGTTGTTGCTTTTTCTTTTGAGCATAGAACTCTTCATTAGACTGACGCCTAAATTTGAGTTCTTTCTCTTCTTCGGAACTTGTTCCATGAACAAAATTCATCTTTGTCTGATAACTTGGCGGTTCATTTTTATTTCGATTTTGTTTCTTTTTATAACCCAAACCAGCCTTCATATTTTTCTTCTTGTAACCAGGTTTGTTATAAAAAGTTTTGTGACCTTTTCCAGCAAACTTTGAAATCTCAGATTTTTCAATCTCAACCATTTTGAAAAGTTTGTCAACCTTTTCTGAAATCATATTCTGAATCGGGAATACAACATCTAAGAATAATTTGTCCGATCCAATCATGGTATAAACCAATCCTTTTGAATCATCATTCAAATCTTTCTCGGATTTTGACTTTTTCAGATATCCATCATGAAAATTACCTTCATTTTCATCCTGTGATTCAGATTTACCTGTATCAACTGACTCTTCTTTCAACAAACTTTCAACGACCTTACCTACCACCTCTGAATCACTAGAATCATCAGATTTGGAATAGGTTACGTCAATGTTATCTGGAAATTGATCTACCATGTTGGAAGCTTTTTCGACCTTTTCATCATCATAAAATGCAAACTTTTCTGGTGGTGGAACTTGATGAAACTCTGAGCCAATACCTTTCTTGTTTTGCTCAGAATCCTTTCCATCCGGTTTTATGTTGAAAATTCTTTCAAGCACATATGACGACGCGTGGTAACTTTTTAACTTGTTATTATCCTGTTCTAAATCAGCAATCTGACGCTTAAGTTTAGCAACATCTTCAATGTAAGAATTAACAACTTGTTGCTTTATTTCATAATTTCGCTTATACTCCTTAGTTGTTTCAGAACAGTAATTCAATCTTGATTGAACAAATTTCATTTCACTTTTCACTTTTTATATGACTCTTTTGTAATGTGATATGCCAATTTTATTGAATCATATTCCTTTTTCATTTCTTGACAAACAATTTCTTTTTGATCACATTCTTCTGTTTTTTTTAAAACATTTTCTTTCAAAACTTAATTTTCTTTTTCTAATTTTTGACATTTTTCTAAAAGTTTTTCATCATTTTCTTTCAAAATCTTTTCATTTTCTAATATTTCTTTGCATTTACTTTTGAAAACTTCTTCAATTTTATTGAATTCAAGATTTCTTGTTCTGAATTGTTCAGCTTTTTCAGTACAAGCACTGCATGTTTTCATGCATTTCTTGCACTGTTCAACAGTTTTTAGAATTTCAGAATCAGAAATTACCTCAGTGATTGACACTTCGGTGTTTGCTGCAACTTCTGTCTGATCAGCATCTTTCTGCATTCCTTCAACACCAACCTTATCACCAGCATCACTAACAACCTCCAAAATCTCATTCTTTACTTCAATCAAACTTTCAATTTTCTTCTCATCTTCTACAACCTGCTGTTCTTCAGTAACAGCTTTCTCAACTTCTTCATTCACCTCAACTTTTTCTACAATTTTTTCTTTCTCAGCAACCTTCAAATCTTCCTCTTTAACAACTTCGACTTTCTTCACAACCTCAACTTCAACAGCTTTAGCTTTAACCTCTTCAGCAGCTTTCTTCAGATTGTTTACCATTTCTTCAACATTTTTTGTCATTCTCTCTTCATCCCTCTTCCTCAAACACGATGTCATGGCATATCTTATTTCCTTTTCATGCCTTTTTGCATATGTGTCATCTTTTAATACATTTCTATAGTATTCGGCAGATCGAGGAATTATGAGAAGAACATCTTCAAAAATTATGTCTTTCTTTGGAACAACAGGTTCACCTTCTCTGTTGAAATAGCATTCTCTCTTCTTATCCCATCTCTTATTGATGACAGCACTCTCATACTCTTCTTGCATTTCATCCATTCTGTTCAAAACAATGTTTCTTTCTCTGTATGTTTTCTCACTCAAAATCTCTTCTCGAGTTTTCTCTTTTATTTCAGCCATGATTTTATCTTCTTGGAATTTCCTGAAACGAACAAACAACAGTGATTAGATTTAAAAATTATCAAACTGCTGAATAGGACGGGTATCCGATCAAGTACATCAACAAAAGTCAACAGAATGAATATGTGACAATGGATCGGGTGGGGAACCGCTTGGGCGAGTATCCGATGCTTTGACCTGAATCACAAACAAACTGAAATGATTAGGATCGGGTGGTAATCCGTTCGGATTGCCACTCGATTTGCTACACTTTAAACTTGAACAAACAAAATGCTTTGAATCGGATTGTGACCGGATCGAGTGGGTCAAACAAAGTCAAACTATTTAAGAATTTCAATGAATTGGATGATTATCACAAAGAATTAACTATTCAAATTTGACTCTATACAAGACTTTACCAAATATCACATGCAATTTTATTAAAAAAAAAACAAAATTGGGCCGATAACTACTTGTGTTCAAATAATGTGATTGGGCCGAACACTTTGAAGGATCTGACAATTCACATGGTTATTTATTAAACTCACCAATTCCAATTAATATTTCACATGTAGTAAGAAGTGGCAGACAATTCAAAACCTCAAAATACTTTGATTGGGTCGATGGATATAAGAATCAATTTGATTGGGCCGTGCAACCTAATGAATTCACATGGACCTTCGACAAACACGTGATTATCTGTGTTGTAGCTTATCAAATTGGGCTGACACAATAGAGAAACTGTCAAGTATTAAATGAGTCACATGCAAAGTCTACACATTCAACTCAAATTGCCGACCAGCTATTTTTGCACCAATATGTAATTGGACCTCAAATTCTTACATGCAAACTATTACAAGCAATTTGCCGATAATCTCTTTTATAACAACTGATTTTATTAGTTGGGCCGATTACACCTACAAGTAATTGGATCGATAATCAATCACGTGCAACCTCATAACTTTTAAGCAATTTCAAGATTAAATGTCCGACAACAATCAATCAAACTTCAATCTGATTGGACCGATACTCTTCAAACGACCTGACAACCTTAGTTCACTTCATATGAACTGACACTTTTCAAACAACCTTTCAAACGATCTGATAGTTCACTTCGTATGAACAAAGGTACAAAACTCACTCCACGCGACCTGGAATCAACTTTGATGCGAACTGGATATCCACTCAAACGAACTGAGCCATGGTCAAACGAATCTGATGTTTTTGTCCGATTTTTGATAAAATTGATATCCTAGGCTTGTTCTCTATCAAATTACGATCACAATGAGGTGATATCCGTTCAATATTGTCCACTAAATCATCGTAGATCTGAGATCAAAGTTCCTGTTCATGCGAATTGGTCAAACTTCAAACGAACTGGTCGATTTTTGTAAAATTGATCAAGATTTAATCTGTTTTAAGGTCTAATACTTTCACTGATTATTTAACACACTGTTTCGTATGATATACTTCAAAATCAAACCATTTTATCCAGAAAATCTCGTTTAATTTTGAAAAAACGTGAAGAAGAATGAGAAAGATGAAGAAATAGATCAAATTTGGACGGATTTGGATCAGAATCTGACGAAATCTCGAGCGTAATTGTGTGTTTGATCTGTGCAATCGAGCTCCTGCTCTGATACCACTTGTTAGGACCGGTTTAGACTCTGAAACGATTGCGAAACGAACGTGTGACGTGCGGAATCCGTACACGAACGTGACCGAACACACGAGACGTAATATAACTGTGATTCTATTATAAATCTGAAATTGTACAACACCTTGAATCACTTTCTCTCTCTAGATCTAGAGCTCTCCAAAACACAAAGTCTCTAATCTAACTCTAACTCTCCTATTTATAGATGTTGCCAGTTCACATGGACTGGCTTTCCCACTTCACATGGACTGGCTTTGCCACTTCATGTGGTCTGGCTTTGCCACTTCATGTGGACTGGACAATCAACAATTTAAAGCACTTGAATTCTTCAGTTTCTCGCTACGGCTTGGATTGACGAAGGTGATAGACATAAATGCACTAACAAAAGTCCCAGCTTGTTGGGTATGCTGATGCCGGATATCTATCAGATCCTCACAAAGCCAAATCTCAGACAGGTTATGTATTCACATACGGTGGCACAACAATTTCTTGGAAGTCAACTAAGCAAACACTTACAGCAACATCATCAAATCATGCCGAATTGATAGCACTGTATGATGCTGGTCGAGAATGCGTGTGGTTGAGATTAATGATTAATCACATACAAGAAGCATGCGGATTAGAACATATCAAGAAGGAGCCGACAATTATTTATGAAGACAATGCTGCTTGCATAGCTCAGATCAGAGAAGGTCATATCAAGGGTGATAGAACAGAGCACATCTCACCAAAATTTTTATCAACATATGACTTGCAAAAAGAAGGGGAAATTGATGTTCGCCAGATTAAGTCAAGTGAAAATCTAGCTGACCTGTTCATGAAATCTTTACCTAGAAACAGTTTCGGGCAGCTATCACACAAGATCGGTCTTCGTATATTGAAAGATGTTTGTTGAATTCAGGGGGAGAATTATACACGCTGTACTCTTTTTCCCTTAACTAAGTTTTGTCCCACTGGGTTTTCTTAGTAAGGTTTTTAACGAGGCAGCATAGCTGATCCAGTAGTATCAGTTTATTTTTTCAGGTCCTGAAGTACCTATTTAACATCATCCTGAAGTATGTTGTTAAACTGTGTATAATTCTAAATGTCTGAGGGGGAGTGTTATAAACCAGACATTTTAGGCCCAACCCATTACTTATGGGCTTTAGGGTTTATAATTATGTATATCTATATATTGTAATGTTGAATAGAATGAATAATAACAATTCAGTTTTATCTCTATTCCTCTTTGTGATAAAAACCAAAGAGAAAAAGAGATAAACTAAATTCTTCCCATTCATTCTGTTCAACATTACAATATATAGGTAAACACAAGTGTAAACCCTAAAACCCATAAGTATTGGGTTGGGCCTAAAATGTCTGGTTTATAACACTCCCCCTCAGACATTTAGAATTATACACAGTTTAAAAACATACTTCAGGATGATGTTAAATAGGTACTTCAGGACCTGAATAAATAAACTGATACTACTGGATCAGTTGTACTGCCTCATTAAAAACCTTACTAAGAAAACCCATTGGGACAAAACTTAGTTAAGGGAAAAAGAGTACAGTGTGTATAATTCTCCCCCCGAATTCAACAAACATCTTTCAATCTGCGGAGACCGATCTTGTGTGATAGTTGCTCGAAACTGCTTCTTGGTAAAGATTTTGTGAACAGGTCAGCTAAATTTTCACTTGACTTGATCTGGCAAACATCAATTTCCCCTTCTTTCTACAAGTCATATGTTGAGAAGAACTTTGGTGAGATGTGCTTTGTTCGATCACCTTTAATGTAACCTTCTCTGATCTGAGCTATGCAAGCAGTGTTGTTTTCATAAATAATTGTCGGCTCCTTCTTGATCTGTTCTAATCCGCATGCTTCTTGTATGTGATTAATCATTGATCTCAACCACACACATTCTCGACCAACATCATATAGTGCTATCAATTCGGTATGATTTGATGATGTTGCTGTAAGTGTTTGCTTAGTTGACTTCCAAGAAATTGCTGTGCCGCCGTATGTGAATACATAACCTGTCTGAGATTTTGCTTTGTGAGGATCTGATAGATATCTGGCATCAGCATACCCAACCAGCTAGGACTTTTGATCTTTCTGATAGAAAAGACCTAAGTCTTGTGTCCCGCAAATATACCGGAATATATGTTTTACACCATTCCAGTGTCTTCGTGTTGGATTCGAACTGTATCTCGCTAGTACATGAACTGCAAACGTAATGTCAGGTCTTGTGTTATTTGTGAGATACATAAGGGCACCGATCGCGCTTAAGTACGGTACTTCCGAACCAAGTACTTCTTCACCTTCTTCTTGAGGGCGATAAGGATCCTTGTGTGGATCTAGCGGTCGGATAACCATAGGTACGCTAAACGAATGTGCTTTATCCATATTGAAATGTACTAACATCTTCTGGATGTAGTTAGATTGATGGACAAATGTGCCATTGCACAGATACTCAAATTGTAGTCTGATACATAATTTCGTCATACCAAGACCTTTCATTTCAAATTCCTTCTTTAACAACTGAGCAGCTTTCTCTATATCTTCAGGAGATCCGATGATGTTGATATCGTCAACATAGACTGCTATTATAGTGAAATTTGAAAGTGATCGTTTTATAAAGACACATGGACTGATTACATCAGGCTCGTATCCTTCCTTTTCGAGATATTCACTAAGTCGATTGTACCACATACGACCAGATTGTTTGAGACCATATAAAGATCTCTGGAGCTTTATAGAACACATATCTCGAGGTGTTGATTTTAATGCTTCAGGAAATTTTAATCCTTTAGGGATTTTCATATAGATGTCGTTTTCAAGTGTCCCGTATAAGTATGCGGTGACGACATCCATTAGTCTCATATGAAGTCCTTTAGAGATTGTGAGGCCGATTAGGAACCTAAGGGTTATCGCATCCACTACAGGGGAATACGTTTCCTCATAATCAATCCTGGGATTTGGGAAAACCCTTGTGCTACAAGTCGGGCCTTATATCATAGAATCTCATTCTTTTCGTTTCTCTTTATTGCAAACACCCATTTATAACCTATTGGTTTGACGTCTATGGGCGTTCGGACTACAGGTCCGAAAACATGTCGCTTTTCGAGCAAATTCAATTCGGCGGTTATGGCTTCTTGCCATCTTGGCCAATCATTTCTGTGCATGCACTCTTCTAAAGTTTTAGGTACGTAATCATTTTCATTGATTACATCCGTTGCTATAGCATATACGAATATATCATCAACACGTGTTTTATTCCGGTTCCACATTGTACTATCTTGTACATAATTAATAGAGATCTCATTTTTATTCGGTACCGGTGTTTCTTCTGAAACTTCATTTTCCTCTGGATTCATAGTTGTCTTTTCTGGGACATTTACCTCTACTGGGGTTTCACTTATAATTTTTGTGAGTTTTCACCAACTGCTTTACTTTGCTCTTTTCGTTTCCGTGGGTTTTTGTCTTTGGAACCGATTGGTCTAGCACGCTTTCATTGTATAATAATCGCTTCTGGGATTACTTCAATTCGAACAGGTGCATTTGATGCTGGTACATGTGACTTTGTCACTCTATTCGTGTCTGTGAATGCATCTGGTAATTCATTCGCTATTCTTTGCAAATGTATGATCTTTTGGACTTCATATTCACATTGACCACTTCAGGGGTCGAGATTTGATAGCGATGATGCATTCCACGTTATTTCTTGTGTTACCAGTCTTTCTTTGTCGTTATTTCCCCCTAAGACTGGGAACATTGTTTCATCAAAATGACAGTCAACATACCGTGCTGTAAACATGTCTCACGTCATTGGTTCTAAATATTTAATTATGAACGAGGAATTAAAACCAATATAGATACCCAGTCTTCTTTGGGGTCCCATTGTAGTACGTTGTGGTGGCGGTATTGGTACATATACCGCACAACCAAAAATTCTAAGATGGGACAAACTTGGTTCTCGTCTGGAGACCAGTTGCAATGGGGAGTATTCATGATCAGCAGTTGGTCTCAATCTAATCAGTGCAGCGGCATGCAAAATAGCATGACCCCATGCAGAAGATGGTCATTTACACCTCATTAAGAGTGGTCTAGCGATTACTTGTAATCGTTTAATCAGAGGTTCAGCTAAACCATTTTGTGTGTGAACATAAGGTACTGAATGTTCAACATTAATCCCAATTGACATACAATAGTCATTAAAAGCTTGAGATATGAACTCTCCCGCATTATCCATCCGGATGTTTTTAATTTGATTATCGGGGAAATTGACTCTGAATTGTATGATTTGAGCTAAAAGTCGGGCAAATGCTACATTTCGAGTAGCTAAAAGGCTCACATGTGACCACCTTGAGGATGCGTCTATTAAGACCAAGAAATAGCGGAATGGTCCACACGGAGGATGAATAGGCCCACAAATATCCCCTTGGATTCTTTCTAAAAATGATGGGGCTTCATGTATCAATTTAGTTTGTGAGGGCTGAGTTATAAGTTTGCCCAGCAAGCATGCTACACATGATAAGTCTTGTGGTAGCAAATCTTTTAAGTTTTTGAGAGGGTGCCCGGTTGCACTTTTGATTATTCGTCTCATCATTATGCTACCAGGGTGACCTAGACGGTCATGCCATATATTGAATGTGTCTTTATCTAACAGCTTTTGGTTACTCACCATGTATGATACGATAGGATTGATATTAGTACAATATAATCCAGAGGATAAGGCTTCTAATTGTTCAACAATTGTTTCTTTTCCATTTTTGTTTGAAGTAATTTGAAGATATTCAATATTATTTTCAGATATTGTTTTTAGGTGGTAACCGTTTCTTCGAATATCTTTAAAGCTAAGTAAATTTCTTCTGGATTTACTAGAATATAATGCATTATCAATAATGAGTTGGGTACCCAAAGATAATGTTATGTGTGCTCTGCCGGAGCCTTCGATAAGGTTACTGTCACCAGATATAGTATCAATTGGTGTCTCTGCCAGAGACAACTCAGAGAAAAATTTCATATCTTTGAGAATAGTACCGCTATCTACCAGACATTCATCACCAATCATAGCTCTACTGGAGCTAGTATACATATTTCTTCAGGAAGTAAAAATAAATAAAAGTTAATACAAAGAAGTAAAAGTAAACATTACAAGAGGTGTTTAGGGGTGAGACTCTCGATGCTATGTATATCCCCGTCCACGACCACTACCGGGGCCGCGACTTCTACCTCTTCCATACCCGCTTTATAATCTGCCACATTCACTTCAGGGAATGGGCTTGCACCAGCGAATCGCGATTGATGGTTCTGTAGTAGGAGCTTGTTGTTTTGCTCCGCGACCAGAAGACACGATATCAAATCAAAATATTTAAGGGATTTATGTTCCTTGGATTGCTGCGACAGGAGCATGTTTGATGCATGGAACATTGAGAGAGTTTTCTCAAGCATGTCTTTGTCAGTTATTGTTCACCACATAATTTAAGCTTAGAGGTGATGCAGAAAAGGGCAGAGATACTACTACCAAAATAATAAAGCATTTGGAAATGAGTCTATGTATACAATGTATGCTGTATGAGAACTTTAGGTCCTCTTTAGTTAGAACTACAGGTTCTAGGCTGTTTTCGTATAATTGCAAACAAAAGAAAGAAACCGGTGCATATAAAAGTTGTTGCGGTGCAATGTACTATTTATTGTTGCATATGAAGAACTATGGATGTTAAAAGCTTATTGTGCATTCATAGAATTATGTATTAAGAATTTGACTTTGTGGAAATCTTTAGTGTATGGTGTACCAAGAATTAGAATTGATATACCGTTCAAAAAAAATTATAATACTATCTATATATATATGTGATACTTTCATATCTATGGATGTACGACATATAATAGTATATATGTTAGATACTTAACGAAATAATAAACAAAAATATCAATATATGCATTTTGATTTGATGTATAACAGTTAGCATATCCTTGAAAGTATTGGGATAGAGTTTTGGTTGCTACTATTGGGCCAAAATATAAAAAGTAAACTATAAATGGTTATCAGTTACAAATTTATTATAGACACCATATATAAAATACCCATGAAATAGTATATTCTGAAACTATAGAGCATATTCGGTTGGTTTTTATATTTATGTTTGCTCTTAAATTTGTTGAATAGTATTTGTGGATACATAACATTTGGTTATCGGATATAGTATTTCTCTTTGTTTTCGTATAAAAAGGTAGAAAGTGGGGTTCGCTTTAGAACTGCATCGGAGAAAATCCGGCACCACCATACTCAATTAGCGCCAGGTTCAAGTACAACAACCATCGTCCACCGCCAGAACATCGGTTCTTGATCAAATAAAACAACACCACAATTGAAAATATACTGCCGCGTTCACTTACTAAAACCATATTCGTCCCCGTCACTACATCGTTTGAAGGTCGCCGTTGCGCCGGTTGGCGGTGTCACCGGAGTAAGGATATCTTTGTGGAAGTGACCGCCGGATGTTGGAGGTATGGTTTTTGGTTTCAGAACGGTAAGATCTAAAGCCCTATTTTTGTGTTTTAAAGATCACAATAAAAAAAATTCTAATTTTGGGCATTTCAAAATCTAAATCGAAAGCCTATTTCTCATGCTTTTACAAAGTAGATGTATGAAAAGAAAAAAAAAACATGTGCTTCTATAAATCAAATTTTTGATAATCTCTGTGAGAAATTGATGCCATCATAGAAGCATCTAATCTATAATATATTAAAAAGGAAAAGTGATGTACAAAAAGGTAATTTTGTTATAGGTACAAATTTTGAAGCAATGTATACAAAGAACCCAAAGCCTTTTGGAGGGACATTTTAAGACGCTGTGGGGGTAAATACGAGAATTCCTCCTAGAGAATCCCAACTGTCGGCTTATGATGGGGAGCAGAACTGATCGGCCGTGAATGAATGCTTTAAAAGAGAGAGATAGAGTTTATGGCAGAGTGTTAGAGAGAGAGAGAGGGAGAACGCAGGAGAAAAGGCCGAGCCGGTCAATCAACGGCGGTCTCCCACGCTGGTTCATGGCCGGAAACAGTTGCTGTCGTCAGTTTTGGGGACTTTCTTGATGACAACAGTGAATTCGGGTTACGGTTTCGATCACCCCTGTTTCTCCTTGGCCTCTTCCCTTTTTCCGGTACGTCTCCTCTGCCAGCCACCTCTCTAATCCATGATTTACAATTGTGGAATTTTATTTGCATTTGTTTAATTCTTGGTTTGGTGTTTGATTTTGGGTTTTCTATGGTTTCAACGCATCAAACAATTGCAAGAACAGAACATCAACAACAATCATCAAGTAAGTGAATAACAGATTGATCCTAAACCCTAATTTATCAAATTTATGTTTTAATTTAAGTGACCCCATATCCTAAGTAAATTCGAATTTGTATCTAACTTCTCTAATTGGTGTTCTGATGTTAGAAATCAGTAATCACGTCTGGTGCTCCGGTGACTGGCAACCCCGCTTTTAATCAGGTCGGTGATATGGCGGCAGATCGGGTGGTCGGTTCTAAATCAATACCTGATACTGTATTTGGAATCCTTCTAATTCGATCAATAATACTTGAATTTCGTTCCAGAATCTAGATTATGACTATCATCTTCTACATTTCAAGGTATGTTAAACCTGCAACTTTAGTTATGCAGAGATATTGGATTTCTTTAGTCATTTTCATACATTGGTTTATTTAGTTCCTCGGCATAACAAACTTTTGGCCTATAATTAAAGTTTTGATCTTAGCATTTCTTGATTTGTTTCTTATAGATTTTGTAATGTGGTTTTAATAATTTGCTTTGTTCTTGTTAACGATTAGAATTTTGGGTTTTATATAACGTCCAATTGATTGCAAACCTGATACAATTGTTGTTTTTTACGGTTCTGCAGATCTGATACACTGACTACGTGAGTGATTTCAATTTTTATAATTGGCATGTGTGACTTCTTGATTACAGGTAATGGTATGAAGCTTATTTGTTTAAAAGTCATTAACTAGACATATGATTATGTATAAAGAATATAATTTTCTATTTAGTTATTTTTACACTCATATATATGTAACTGTGTAAATAGTTATGAGATGCAGGGACGTGTGATCTTGGTTGTGTCTCCGAGAGCTCAACCATCTGTATATGGTGTGAATGCTTTGGCTCGGACTTTTGCAGCACGGTTCGGATAATAACAGGTCTGGACTGAAAGATCTGAGAAACCGTTGGAACGCGAATAAATGCTCGCAGCTATAACCGATATCTTTGTGTTCTACTTGATGTAGATGACACTGACTGTCTCCTGCAGTCAACTCAGCCACAGGATATTGGTTCTCAGGCAAGGCAGAGGCTGTATATTTTTCTAGAAAGCTTGGCGGCAGCCCTTCAGTTATTCGTATGTTACCATACATTAGTGTATAAGGGCAATGAAGGAGGCATGATGCTTGCTGGTGGTGAATAGAGATTTTTTTTCCTATCTACAGTCGAGTTACCGTTTTACATAAAAAGACTTCTGACCTGGTTGACTTACAACAACAATAAAAGAAAGGACCATGGTTTTAGTTTCTAAAAAGAAAGGACCAAACTCGTAATATGGTCTTCACCACAAGACTATCTGTGTATTTACTAATAATGTATTAATTAATATGTAAATTTATATGCTTTTAACCATGATTTGTTTTCAATAGGGCCCATGAAGGACTACATTTACCTTCACAATTAATATGTATAATTTACTGATCGCACACAAACAAGAGATTGGACAACTCTTAACTTTGGAGCAAGGAAAACCTCTAAGAGAAGCTATTGCGGAGTTGTGTACATTATATATTCTTAAAAGAAATGTTAAGAATACATCTTCATTTGTAAGTTTTTCAGGTGGCATATGCGGCTAGATTCATTGAGTTGTTTGCAGAGGGAGGCAAAACGTGTTTATGGCGATATAATTCCATTGCCACTGCCTAATCACTGCTTGTTTGTTCTTAAAGAGGTGATTATTTGTTTTACGTTATGCTTTTGGATAAGCTCCTCATGATTCCAATAACTTGCAGCCAGTTAGTGTGGTTGGTGCAATCACTCCATGGAATTTCGCCATCGCAATGATTGCTCGCAAGGTTGGCCCTGCTCTTGCCTATGGCTGTACTGTGGTCATAAAGCCCTCTGAGCTCACACCATTGATCGCCTTAGCAGCAGCTGAGCTGGCCCTTCAATTGGGAATTCCGCCTGTAAACCCACGCTAACCACAACTTTTTTTTATCACTCATCACATAATGTCTAATTACATTTTTGTCCTCTGAAGGGTGTCTTGAATGTGGTCATGGGAGATACTCCTAGCATTGGTGTTTCTCTACTAGAGAGCACACAGGTTTGTTTTTATCAGATAATTTACATTAGTTACGGTTTATTGTAATACGTGATACCTCACAAGGTGTTCATTATTTTATATCTGTTGTTGGTTTTATAAAAGAAATTTAGGTCAGGAAGATAACATTTACTGGTTCCACCGGTGTTGGAAAGAAGCTGATGGCTGGTGCAGCAGAGACTGTTAAAAAGGTAGTTTTAGTAAAATTAATGTTTTATGCTGCAATCATTAGTTTTACCAAAAAAGGGAACTTGTAGGTATCTCTTGAACTTGGTCGTAATGCGCCTTGCATAATCTTCGATGATGCTGACCTGGGATTGGCAGTGAAGGTGTAAGTGAATCCATTATTTGTTAAACCTGTCCGTACACATAATAGGGTTACATACGAGCTCTATATACACAATCAGTTGACCCGTTTTGGAAACCCGGGTCGTATATTTAAAAACAGTAACTTAGTAATTTCTTGTTCATTCTATCTGTTATTTCAGTTGTCAACTAAATTCAATAACACTGGACAACAATGTGTATGCACAGATAGAATACTTGTGCTACAAGGTATGTATTAGTGACTTATAGAAGTTAAAGCAGTGCTTTTGTAATTGTCAGGAGTGCTTTTGTAATCGTCAGGAAGTATCTATCATCCCTTTGCTATATTTTTCCTACTCAACCTCACTGTTGAATTTTTATAGAGAGGCTGTACCTAGGCCACTGGATCTTCTGCAACTGGTGCAACATACTTTGGTGTGATAGAAACTACCAAAAAGTGGATTCGAGAAACACATCTGAATCTTGGCGGTCACTCGGCTTCTCTCATTGCTGGTGCTTTAGGCAGGTAACTGTCTTTCTTGATTGTCGTCTTACTTGCATATGCCAAGTTATGATTGCATTTGTTAAAAAATCCATTAACCTTCATTTTTAATATATTTTAACAAATGAAAAAAATCCTCTGTTTGTTTATCTCCACAAGTTATGATATTTTTTATGTCTAACAGGATGGCAATATGGTCATACTTGTTTGAGCTTGTTGCAGATCTAATTTGCTTTTATGATTAGATCGCTGATAGCTGATATCAGTAATTAAAATATTTTGATTACAGTCTATTTTATGGAAATAGGGGTGCTAAACGGGTCGGGTTCGCGGGTTCAACTCGACCCGAACCCAAAAATTATACACGAACTCGAATCCTACCCGAACCCGAAAATCGTATCATTCATATGTACCTGAACACGACCCGTTCAACCTGAATTTTTTTTATTTTTTTTCTGAAATAACTATATTAAAATTAAAAATTAAGTAAAAAATACAAACGTATATAACACAATTATATTTAAATTATAAAATCTTATATTAATTCTCTTTTTAAGTAATAATTATGGAATAAAAACATACCCCATTTAATTTATGAAATAAAACATATTGTAAAAAATATAATATAATATAAATGTGTTAAACGGGTCAACCCGCCAACCTGATCAGGTTGACCCGAACCGTTAACCTAAACTGGTTCGCGGGTTGAACCTGAAACTGACCCGAACCCATTTAGACTAAACCTAAACACGTGAATTTCATGTTAGGTTCGTGTCGTGTTTTCCGGTCGTGTCAGAAATTAACACCCCTGTATGGAATGCTTGATTGTCATTTAGTTGAAATTGAGACGAGTCGGACCGCTGATAACTCTTTTGGTTGAAATAAGGACAATGAGTAGCACACTAGCACTGGCTAATCTAACGATTTATTAAAGAATTATGATTTGTAAACTATAAGACATCCCATTCAGAGCTTCAATCAACCTGTCATGTTTTATAGTTTCAAATATTATGTATTTAAGCACTATAGTTATTGGCACTTGCCGATTATTGCTTATTGCTATGAGCAATAAGGTGTTCTAATGTGGAATCCTGCACTATTTAAGCTTCCCTCCATCGAGTTGCTTCTCTTCAATAAGATCCAGCAGGAAGTTCAAAACTAAATTATTTTTATGGATTTTTTATACTATGTATGAATAAAATAAATTTATTTATTGATGGAACTGGTGTTACAGGCGGATTGGATGCATGAAGTGGTCGTACGGTGGTTGTATCATTCTTATGTTATATTATTACCTTCAACAAAAATTGGATGTTCATAGCTGCAAATCTAAAACCATTCTGGTGATTAATATTCTCACGGCACGGCACTGCCACCATCATCGCCGCACGCCACATCGGAAACTACATCCCTGTACATAGCCATAAACTCACCAACCTAAGTGATATGTTTCTCGCCGCAACGTGCGGGCATTCCAAGTATTATATAAACACACATGTATATATGATTTTTAACGTTTTAGGTTTAAATTATGTTCTCGGCCCGTATTGTCGACTCCGCTGCAACGCGCGGGTTTCCCACTAGTATAATAATAAAGAAAATTGTTACCAATAACCACATGAGAAAAATATGTTGTGTATCCTCTTATTTCATGTGCAGATGTTCAAAAATTGAAATTTGTGTGTTGTCGTTTTTGTATATGCAAAGGTATACAGATAACATACAGTCATGTGCAACACATATTAGAGATTGTGATGATGCGTACCAGGATAAGGTGTGATGAACAGAGAATTTTTATGAAAAAGCAAAGCAAGTATGTATGAATCTCCGGTGAAGAGCAAACCTTGCAGATGGCCTGTAAATCCCAGTGTAGAGGCAAAGGTGCTGATAACATGATAAAAACCAAAGAGAAAAAGAGATAAACTAAATTCTTCCCATTCATTCTGTTCAACATTACAATATATAGGTAAACACAAGTGTAAACCCTAAAACCCATAAGTATTAGGTTGGGCCTAAAATGTCTGGTTTATAACACTCCCCGTCAGACATTTAGAATTATACACAGTTTAACAACATACTTCAGTATGATGTTAAATAGGTACTTCAGGACCTGAATAAATAAACTGATACTACTGGATCAACAAAAATGGCAAAGAAACAATTGTTGAACAATTAGAAGCCTTATCCTCTGGATTATATTGTACTAATATCAATCCTATCGAATCATGCATGGTGAGTAACCAAAAGCTGTTAGATAAAGACGGCCTATTCATCCACCGTGTGGACCATTCCGCTATTTCTTAGTCTTAATAGACGCATCCCCAAGGTGGTCACATGTGAGCCTTTTAGCTACTCGAAATGTAGCATTTGCCCGATTTTTAGCTCAAATCATACAATTGAGAGCCAATTTCCCCGATAATCAAATTAAAAACATCTGGATTGATAATGCCAGAGAGTTCACATCTCAAGCGTTTAATGACTATTGTATGTCAATCGGGATCAATGTTGAACATTCAGTACCTCATGTTCACACACAAAACAATTTAGCTGAATCTTTTATTAAACGATTACAAATAATTGCTAGACCACTCTTAATGAGATGTAAACTACCATCTTTTGCATGGGGTCATGCTATTTTGCATGCCACTGCACTAATTAGATTGAGACCAACTGCTGATCACGAATACTCCCCATTGCAATTGGTCTCCGGATGAGAACCAAGTTTGTACTAACCTTAGAATTTTTGGTTGTGCGGTATATGTACCAATACCGCCACCACAACAATGGGACCCCAAAGAAGACTGGGTATCTATATTGGTTTTAACTCCCAGTCCATAATTAAATATTTAGAACCAATGACGTGAGACATGTTTACAGCACGGTATGCTGACTGTCATTTTGATGAAATGATGTTCCCAGTCTTAGGGGGAGATAAGGACAAAGAAAGACTGGTAACACAAGAAATAACGTGGAATGCATCATCACTATCAAATCTCGACCCCCGAAGTGGTCAATGTGAATATGAAGTCCAAAAGATTATACATTTGCAAAGAATAGCGAATGAACTGCCAGATGCATTCACAGACATGAATAGAGTGACAAAGTCACATGTACCAGCATTAAATGCACCTGCTCGAATTGAAGTAATCCCAGAAGCGATTACTATACAACGAAAGCGTGGGAGACCAATCGGTTCCAAAGACAAAAACCCACGGAAACGAAAAGAGCAAAGTAACGCAGTTGGTGAAAACTCCCAAAATATTATAAGTGAAACCCCGGTAGAGGTAAATGTCCCAGAAGAGACAACTATGAATCCAGAGGAAAATGAAGTTTCAGAAGAAACACCGGTACCGAACGAAAATGAGATCTCTATTAATTATGTACAAGATAGTACAATGTGGAACCGGAATAAAACACGTGTTGATATATTCGCATATGCTATAGCAACGGATGTAATCAATGAAAATGATTACGTACCAAAAACTTTAGAAGAGTGCATGCACAGAAATGATTGGCCAAGATGGCAAGAAGCCATAAACGCCGAATTGAATTCGCTCGAAAAGCGACATGTTTTCGGACCTGTAGTCCGAACGCCCATAGACGTCAAACCAGTAGGTTATAAATGGGTGTTTGCAATAAAGAGAAATGAAAAGAATGAGATTGTACGATATAAGGCTCGACTTGTAGCACAAGGGTTTTCCCAAAACCCAGGAGTTGATTATGAGGAAACGTATTCCCCTGTAGTGGATGCGATAACCCTTAGGTTCCTAATCGGCCTCACAATCTCTGAAGGACTTCATATGAGACTAATGGATGTCGTCACCGCATACTTATACGGGACACTTGAAAATGACAATTACATGAAAATCCCTAAAGGATTAAAATTGCCTGAAGCATTAAAATCAACACCTCGAGATATGTGTTCTATAAAGCTCCAGAGATCTTTATATGGTCTTAAACAATCTAGTCGTATGTGGTACAATCGGCTTAGTGAATATCTCGAAAAGGAAGGATACAAGTCTGATGTAATCAGTCCAGTGTCTTTATAAAAAGATCACTCTCAAATTTCACTATAATAGCAGTTTATGTTGATGATATCAACATCATCGGATCTCCTGAAGAGATAGAGAAAGCCGCGCAGTTGTTAAAGAAGGAATTTGAAATGAAAGATCTTGGTATGACGAAGTTATGTATCGGACTACAATTTGAGTATATGTGCAATGGCACATTTGTCCATCAATCAAACTACATCCAGAAGATGTTAGTACGTTTCAATATGGATAAAGCACATCCGTTTAGCGTACCTATGGTTGTCCGACCGCTAGATCCAGACAAGGATCCTTATCGCCCTCAAGAAGAAGGCGAAGAAGTACTTGGTCCATAAGTACCGTACTTAAGCGCGATCGGTGCCCTTATGTATCTTGCAAATAACACAAGACCTGACATTGCATTTGCAGTACATGTACTAGCGAGATACAGTTCGAATCCAACACGTAGACACTGGAATGGCATAAAACATATATTCCGGTATATTTGCGGGACACAAGACTTAGGTCTTTTCTATCAGAGAGATCAAAAGTCCCAGCTTGTTGGGTATGCTGATGCCGGATATCTATCAGATCCTCACAAAGCGAAATCTCAGACAGGTTACATATTCACATTCGGTGGCACAACAATTTCTTGGAAGTCAACTAAGCAAACACTTACAGCAACATCATCAAACCATGCCGAATTAATAGCACTATATGATGCTGGCCGAGAATGCGTGTGGTTGAGATCAATGATTAATCACATACAAGAAGCATGTGGATTAGAACATATCAAGAAGGAGCCGACAATTATTTATGAAGACAATGCTGCTTGCATAGCTCAGATCCGAGAAGGTTATATCAAGGGTGATCGAACAAAGCACATCTCACCAAAAATTTTCTCAACATATGACTTGCAAAAATAAGGGGAAATTGATGTTCGCCAGATTAAGTCAAGTGAAAATCTAGCTGACCTGTTCACGAAATCTTTACCTAGAAGCAGTTTCGAGCAGCTATCACACAAGATCGGTCTTCGTAGATTGAAAGATGTTTGTTGAATTCAGGGGGATAATTATACACGCTGTACTCTTTTTCCCTTAACTAAGTTTTGTCCCACTGGGTTTTCTTAGTAAGGTTTTTAATGAGGCAGCATAGCTGGTCCAGTAGTATCAGTTTATTTTTTCAGGTCCTGAAGTACCTATTTAACATCATCCTGAAGTACGTTGTTAAACTGTGTATAATTCTAAATGTCTGAGGGGGAGTGTTATAAACCAGACATTTAGGCCCAACCCATTACTTATGCGCTTTAGGGTTTATAGCTATGTTCATCTATATATTGTAATGTTAATTAATGAGAATTTAGTTTATCTCTTTTCTCTTTGGTTTTTATCAATGTTTAATTAGTTGAAAACAACTAACTTCCATTCTTAGCTGCGATGACAGTTCTTTTCTTTTTATTCTTTTATTTTTTTATTTAATAATAATATATTAACATGATACATCAACGTTATAGTTGATGTTTACTAAGTTGTTGTTATTATTATTATTATTATTATTATTATTATTATTATTATTATTATTATTATTATTATCATTATTATTTAATCATGTATTTAATAGTTAACAAGCACGTATAAGTTATGAGTACCAGTATGTCGGGTATTGGTTGCGCGTATGCATTCGAGATTTGTAACATATAACCCAAGTATTGCGACACGTATAAGCATGTATAAAAAATAGAATTTCATTACGATCGAAGTCTCGGATTAACAATGGCTTGAAACGAAATACGAAATACAAAAGGAACAAGCTTCCAAAAATAGAAATACAAGAGTGACTTGCAAGAATTGTCCTTTATCTTTATGCCCCTTTACAGGCGGTGTCCTTTATGTTTAAAAGTCAAGCACGTTTTATCCTTTGGGCCTAACCCAGTTTGTTTTCTCAGTTAAATGTGACCACGTGCAGGTCACATGAGGGTAGTTGTGTCATTTAATGTACCCCTGAGCATTTCCCCCTAATTTAAAGAACTCCAAACCCTAATTCTTCACATTTCCCCCAAATCGATTATCATCAAGAACTACCAAACATTTTAATCGGAATCATCACTATCATAGTCCATATCATTGTCGTCCTTATCATCATCGTTGTAGAACTCATTATTATTAGTATATGCTCTTTCTTATCAAAAGCGTATCAGTGTTGTAAAAGTCGCTAGGCGGTCCCTAGTCGGCCGACTGGGGAGTTGGGAGTAATCAGAGTACTCGGAGAGTACTCGGGGAGTACGCGGACATGGTAACTATAAAGAAAATTAATTGTTATATATTATATATATATATGTTAAAATAAGCATAATTCATGTCAACCGAGTATAATTTAAAATGAAACATGTTTAAAGTTCAAATATTCTAAATACAAGTCCGACTAGTCTGAGTACAAGGTCGAGTAGTCCGAGTACAAGGTCGAGTAGTCCGAGTACAAGGCCGAGTAGGCTGATGTTGACCGATTTTGACTAATTAAAAGTCAACAAACCACATTGACCTCCTAGACCGACTAGGCCGACTCTTTCCGACTACGTCCGACTAGGCGCCGACTAGGCCGACTAGGCGTCGAGTTTGACCGAGGCCAACTAATTGAGTCCGCCTAGGAGGAAGTCGCCTCGGAGGGGTTCCGAGGCCGGTCCCATTTGAATACTGGATAACCTTGAAAACTTGTGATCTTGATTGGCCTTCTTGAGCTCTATCTTCTTGGAAACTGGTAGTACGATGTAAAGATTAAAGAATTGGACATGTATAACTGATAACATTGAGACCTCAAAGTCAAACTCAGAATTTTTGTCCAAGATTAAAGAATTGGACATGTATAGCTGATAACATCTTGATGATAATCGATGGGGAAATGTGAAGAATTAGGGTTTGGGGTTCTTTAAATTGGGGGGAAATGCTCAGGGGTACATTAAATGACACAACTACCCTCATGTAACCTGCATGTGGTCACATTTAACCGAGAAAATAAACTGGGTTAGGCCCAAAGGGTAAAAGGTGCTTGATTTTTAAACATAAAGGACAAAACTCGTCAATTTTAAACATAAAGGACACCGCCTGTAAAGGGGCATAAAGATAAAGGACAATTCTTGCAATTCACTCGAAATACAAACAAGACTTTCTAATTATAGAAAGTACGAAGAAGCAGGGCGTCACATGTACGTTGCCCCCAGCAAAAGATGACCCTTTGAATGAATCTTGGATGGAGATCGACGAGATAGTGTTGCAATGGATATATTCGAAGCTGTCCGACGATCTTGTAGTACGAGTTCTTGATATAGTCGGTACCAAAGCTACGACTCTCCAAGCCTAGAATCAATTGAAGAAATATTTTTGAACAATAAAGGGCCAAGGGCCGCTGCACTAAAGAAAGCCTTTACTAATCTCACTCTCAAATCCATGTTGTATCTTCAAGATTATTGCCAAAAGCTTCGTGAATTGGCTGCGCAATTAGCTGATGTAGATCAGCCCGTCACCGAGGGCCGTCTTATCATTCAGTTAGTCATGGTATGCCACTGGAGTATGATGTTGTTTCCGCACAACTTCATCACATCTTGTCGCCATGGGAAGATGCTGTGAATCTCTTGGATGCTGAAGAACGCCGTCACAATGCTCGCATGACTCCTCCTGTGGTCGCTGCTGCCACACGCGATACTGATCAACTGTACGAGCAACAGCCTGCCCGTCCTGACTCTCACCCATGAGGACAGACCCGACCACCGACCCGGGACAATAGATATTGTCAGCGCTGATACTCTACAGGCCCACGCCCCAACCGTGACACCCGTCACTCATCCTCCTCGGCTCCGAGAAACAACTCCAGGACCGATGGCAGCCCGTGGACTACCGAGCAAAACTCCTGGTCCGCATATCCGCCTTGGTGGGCTGCTCTTGGCCTAAATGGCCCACCTACACCTTGGGCTCCCCCGCCGTGTCCTTACCCAACCCAATCGGATTGGGCCTCACCGTGGCAGCAAGGCCCTTGGTAGCCTTCCACCAAGTCCAACAATAACCGCAAGTCGGGTTCTTCCACCAAATCCGGCTTAGAAGCGCACATAACAGACTTTGATACTCTTGAGCCGACTGATATTGGACAAGCATTTCAGGCGTTAACTGTGGACGCAGAAGACCCTAATTGGCACATGGATATAGGGGCCTCTGATTATCTCAGCGATGATGAAGGTATACGTTCTAACTATCTTTTATCTTCTTCCATACGGTCTATTTTAATCGGTAATGGTAAAAGAATGCTCATACTTGGATCAGGTCACACCATATTCCCTAATCAACAAAACAACCTTCACCTAAAAAACGTCCTTTACACCCCCAAGTCATTAAAAATCTCATTTCTGTACGTAAACTTACTACTTAAAATTCAGTTTCCGTTGAATTTGACCGTTTGGATTTTCTATGAAGGACCTGAAGACTGGGAAGATGCTGTCTCTTCACAATGGTGACATCGCCCTGTATGCTGTCACCGCCCCTGCTCCATCCATCTCATCCGTTTTCGCTGTTACTGCTCCCGAATCATGGCATGATCGTCTAGGCCACCCGAGAGTTTCCATTGTTGATTTTCTTACTACAAATAAATTTATTCCGTGCAATAAATCTAGTCGCGTGTTTTACAATTTTTGTCAACTTACTAAACATAAACGTTTGCCTTTTACAGTATCTACTTCTAATACTATTTTGCCTTTTGATATTGTGCACTATGACTAGTGGACATCACCCGTTGTTTCCAATACGAGGTACAAATATTACATGATTATTATTGATGATTCCACAAATTACACTTGGATATTTCCACTTCGTTTGTGTTTATTGTGCCTTAATGGTCATTGCTGTATCATTGCTGTATTTCCATGTTAGATATTAGGTTGTTAGGAAACTCATGTATATATAGTCTTATTTATTATCAATAAGATCATCGAACCATTCTGGTTATTCACACATAATAGTGAAAAAAACATTTCATACAAAAAGTCTTTTTTATAGTTTAATAATGTTTATTAATTCTTGTGGATGTTTCATAAGCCAATCGTTTATCACCAAAGCCTAGAAAAATATTAGAAAAAAAAGCAAACAATAGTTGGAAAAAAATGTGATATAATTGAATCTTATAGCAAATTCTTTTGGAATTAATTCCATATTACAAGGAAGAAGCATTTGATATACATCTTGTACAAATCTAATTTTAACCTTAAAAAACCAGGGAAAAAAATTAGTAAATTCGGTGATTAAAAGTTACTAAATTGCAAGTTACTTTACATATGTTGAATAAGAAAAAGTTGTTTTTATTTTGTAAAGAGAGAAATAGATCAAGTTCGTGTTGCTGACAATGAGAAAATAGAAACACTAATGACAACAAAAAACTCAAGGTCAAGTTTTGAAGCCAAACATCTCTTCTTTTTGCCTATTATAAAGTTTCTAGTTTTTTATATAACAACATTTCATAATATTGTTCGTTGAATTTTATGGGTTCTAAACACTCGCAGGATGTTGTTAATTAATTGGGACTGGACATTAATAAAAAGAAATATGAGGGGACCAATAAATAAAGATTTACTGAAGATATATTAAAAGAGGTTGTGGATGCAGAAGCAAAAGTTTAACATGCAAAGATTTATTTTTTTAAAACTATATAGAGCCATTTAACTACCACTTTCCATTCTTGGAAATCAATTTAATAATAAAAATTTCAACATCTAATTGTTATTCAGAAACATTAATACCAATATTTTCTTTTTCACACTAGAGTAATATGCGGAAGCGATTGAAAAGTCAATGCATGAGAGAGAGGCATTTTAAGATACCCAAAAAATAAGAACTATTTACCTTTTAATTTATAAATACATCCCTAAAATGAGGGTAAATTAGTCTTTTAAGCAGTAATTACATTTTAATCTTGTCATCCATTATACTTTAATCCTCCAATTTTAACAAAATTATATGGATAATAGTTTGTTGCTAAATTCATGCACCTTACTACAGAATGCGGATCTCAGGTCTCCAATATTTGAATTCCCGCTCCTCTCCCAAAAACCCCAGCACTCATCGTTGCTTCTCCCACGTCACCTTCTTTTCACCCTTCAAGAATCATTATTGGGTCGACATTATTCATCATCAGCCGGTTTATCTATGGGGATAAATAAGTCCTAATTTACTAGTTCGGTGATCACCCTTTTCAGTGTTGAATCATTTATACAAACAAGCTTGCTTGTAGTTAGGGTTTTGATGACTGCAATTGTAGGAATATCTATTTATCGATTGTTGTAAATTGTGTGTGAGTTTGCTCTTCTGTATGTGTTGATTTCCGTTCATATGGATTCTCCATTAGTTTTAAGAAATTAGACCTAATTTGTTTGTTTGGTGTTCATGTTTTCGTTTTAAATTGTTTATACAGATAAGTTGGTTGTAGTTATGGTTCTAATGATTGAATTTTGTAATCGTGGGAATATCGTTTATCTTCAAGTTATCATTTGACTAAATTACTGGTTAATTGGAATGTTGGACACTAGAGTAAATGTTGCAGGAACTGTAGGCTCCTGTTGTTGATTGGAATGAAGCAGAAGCTAGTAACATCATATCAACCACAATTGCTTGTTAAATGTTGCAGGAAATGTCTGACCCGTTTACATTTCAGCTTTTCTTGACCTGTTATTTGAAATTATCGAAATTAGTTTACTCTTTTATAGCTTAATCTCTGAATGGATGATAAATTTATTGATTATATATGTTTTAGCATATAATAGTATTCACATTGTACATCAAACTACAAGACCTGAAAGACTTAGCTATATTGTAATCATTTTTATCAAAGCAAATCTGATTAAAATATTTTGCATGGAAAATAGGATTGTAGGATGTACAATCGTTTGTTAAAATTTTCTCTAGCAACTTTTTGAACGCCCTTGCAAAGTTAATATGGCTTAGTTCCTCAAATGGCATGATGCAGACACTCTTGATGCTCCTATTTTCACTAAAATTATGTTCAGATTTCTGGAGTTGTTGTTGTTGAGGTTACCGGATTTATTTCACTAAAACATAGTGTGTGGCCACTGGCCCCACCATTTCTTTGCACGTCTTCATTTGTACTGTCATGTGTAGTCATACAACTGGTGCTACAATTGGTGGGTATATTGTATAATTAATTTTATTTTGGTCAAATGATTATGTTTACGTAAAAGAATTGATCAAAATGGATGTGATTTTTTTTATATATTTAATCATTTACTGTTGTAAGCAATTGAGTGTAAGATAAAGGGGCATTCTTCAAAAGTATGCTGAATCACACAAGAAGCTTTTAGAGCTGGGTTTCACTCCACCATCTTTTCTAAAATCAAATATTGCATCAGGCTTGTTAGCACACAATACTATAGGAGTTGTTGCTGCTACTGTAATCATCCTCAACTATTTCTATGAAGCCAACATCAGGAAATTCCAGAGTTGTAAAAATCGTGACTAGGCGACGATTAATCGCTAGTCGGCCAGTAACTGAGTAATTTTTCGTTAATCAGTCTATTAATCACTACTCAGGCCTAGTCGGTCCTAGTCGGCCAGCCAAAAATAGGTGATTCCGGCAAAAAACCTGTATATTCCGGCCAAAATCTCTAAATTCCGGCCAGTTTCCTACCAACCATGTGAATTCCAACAATTAATCTTGTATACTTAAAAAAATGAGTTGAGTAAGAGTTAGAACCTAGTTACTTAAAATATTTGCCTATAAAAATATGTATATGTATACATAAAACTAAAAATTACATATAAAAAACCCGATCCGATTAATCCCTAGTAGTCGCTAGTCCCTACCTCACCGGCCGACTAGCGAGTTCTCCAACATTGAGAAATTCAATCAAAGTCCATGATATAAGCAATGATTTGATTTAATTGATTCTTGCATCAGTTTTATTAATTTTGTGTCAAAATTTGTATTAGGACAACACAACTGATTGTTTTGTGGTGATTACAACCTAACTATGACAACACAACTGAATTTTTTGGAGGTGCAGACGGAAAGCACAGGTTTCTGGTTTATGAATACATATTGTCATCTGAGTATTTATGTTGGTTAAACATTTGGTGCATGTTGTCATCAGAACAAAGTGAATACAAATTGGGAAGAAGAAGATTGATTTTCTTGTGAGGCTTAAAGTGGCAAGGGGGGGGGGGGGGGTAGCAAGAGGCCTTGCTTATTTGCATTCATGTTCTCCACTTGGAATTCATGTTGTACATAAAGACTTCAAATCAACCAATACTCTTCTGAAGTTTTGATTGGTGACTATGAAGCAAAGGTATAAATAATTTTCTTCAGTTTAAAATTGGTAATTAAATGGTTTTCACAAGTACCAGATTTTGGTTTCACCAAGTTAATGCCCGTGGGTCAAGAAACTCATGTAACAGCAAGGGTGCTTGGTACATTTGGCTATCTTAAATCAAAATTAGGGATGTTAAACGGGTAAATTAATCTGGTTGGGTCAGTCGGGTTTTACGAGTCGGGCTATTCAGGTTTTGATATGGGCTGCTAATGGGCCAGTGAATATAGGTTGCAAAAATATACATGGAGTTGCTTGTGCTCACAGATAATGGTGTGGAAATGAATTAGAGTTTACAACTGTTTTAGAATGTAACGTCTTGCTTTTATTTATATCAAGTGGGAATAGTTTCAGGTCTTGAACGAGGGTTAGTTAAGGAAAACGAATATTGGTAAAACTGTTTGTAGATTGGTGTCAGCTGGCATAAATTTTCCCAAACTTGAGAGCATGGTTTATGTGATAGTTAAAGGTTCCAACCTCATGGACTTATGTAGCAGTCATGCTTTCCCAAAATTTCCAGTTTTGTTATGTTTAGAAAATGGGATGATAACGTTATTTCATCAGTCATATCTTTCTTTGGGGTCTACTTTCTTAGTCATGCAGTGCCTTTCTCTCCTTTACTGTTGTGGACTTATGTAGCAGTCATAATCTTCTACTTTTGTAAATGCTTTAACATGTTCTCAGCTTCCAATTTTTTTATTACTTATAAAATGGGTCTGTCTGGGTTCAGTTTCATTATTAATGGTTTAAGATAGAAGATTTAACTGAAAAAAAGGGTTCAACATCAAAGGTTCCAACATCTTCAACTCAGAAAATATCTTTTATCTCACTAGGTGTAGGTTGAATATATCTTTCATCTCTTGTCACAATGTTTTGATGGTTTATGTTTGAGGTACTACTTACACAACAATTCTTACATATGCAATATACTCGGAAGGGTGCAAATCGGTTAAAGCTGGTATGGATGCAATGGACATCAAAAGAGGTACAATACTCAAAGCATAAAAAAGGATTCAGATGACATTGTTGGGTTATCCTGCTCCTTTTTTTATTCATCCCTTTCATATCATCCCTGCAAAATAGAATCTTACTTCGGTGCTGTTTGTTTTTTCAGAGGCAAAATGTCTGCAGTCTGCGGACCACATCTGCAGACATCTGCAGTAGAAGAGGTGGACCAAATCTCTGCAGTCTGCCGGAAGAAGACTGTTTGTTTTTTAACTTCTGCAAGAAGCTGAACATCATACAATTCCAATTACCATTTTATAAACGGATCTACTAACAAGCAGTGCTTTCAAGTTCAAATTCACGATAAATAACAACATCAAAAACTATTCTACAAGCATCAAATCAATGACAAACAACAATTAGGTTAATTACTTAATACTAAACCAGATCGAATCTATACAACATAAAATATGAACAATAAATCGAAGAAATAGTTGTATACCAGGGAGCATGAATGTGAAACTAGAGCAATGATTTAATTCCAAATTAAAAAAAAACTTGTAGGGAAAGAAGGAAGAGACGGAGCAGGAGGTAATGTTAACGACGACGAAAAGTCAACCATGTCTAAGAACGGTGGAGATGACGTCGGCGAGTTCCGTCGGTAGTTCTTCCGACTCCGTTTTGAACTTTTTGTCTTCTGAATGATTTAATCCAAAACCATTGGTTCTTCTTCTGAATGATTTTTGTCTTTCGATAGTTCCGTCGATTGTTCTTCCAACTCCGTTTTGAACTTTTTGTGGGTCGGTGGTGAAGCTCCGGTGTCTTCTTCCGTCATTTTTACTCTATCGACCGTCACTCACACTCTCATACACACACTGCGGGTGTGTAGATTTGCCCCCCAAATGCTGTGTAGGTGGCGGAAGTAGGAGGATAAGAAGGGTGTGGTGGTAGAGAAAGGTGTGGTGGCTAGGGTTTTGATAGAAATGAGAGGGGGATAAGAGAAATGATGGAGGAGGTGGTGGCTAGGGTTTTGATAGAAATGAGAGCAGAAGAAGGAGATGAGAAGAGGGGAGAAGAGGGAGGTCCACATCTTCTTGGAGAAGAGGTGTAGAAGATCTTTTTTAGTGAAATCACTTCCAGAAAACAAACACTCTGCGGACTCATACGTCTGCGCGTGGTCTGCGTGGTGCAGACATAAGAGGTCTAGAAGTACTTTTCACAAAAAACAAACACCCCCTTCATCATGGAATGCCTAGATTTTGGGAAGACGGGTTATGGGTATGTTTCTTCAACAATCTTCCTTTATATATCTCCCTATGAGGTATGGACGTTAGTCTACTAAAAACCACCGTTTGTTTCAGTCATGAAGCTAATGCTTTTCTTGTTTTTATAAATTTTTAGTGGATTGCGCGTGCTTGATATGTTAACTCTTAATTCTAGTGTTGGGGTTGGATATTTATTATAGTTCGGGAATTAAATCAGCTGCAAGATGGGCAAGGATACAATTTCAAGAGTGTAAAGTACTAGAGTGGTGTTAGGAATTGTTGGTGTATGGTCAAAGACAACACGGTCTTCTGGATAGTCAAAGCCCAGCATTCTGATTCACTCTTGTAGAAATCTGAGTTTTTTTTTCCAAACTAGTGTTTGTGGAAAAAGTAATAACCAAAGTGGTGTTTCTTGAAGAATATTTACCAAAATGATGTTTTTGTCTTCTTTCTTATCTCATTGAATAAAAACTAAATTACTAATTCTATTATTTATTTCTATTTACACTTCATTTATTATTATTTTTTAGAAACCCAATAAAACTAGATTAGTAATTTTATTATTTATTTATATTGACACTTTATTTTCTTTTTGAAACCCAGCATAAGACTTGAGGTTCTCCATTGTGTCACATAATATTGTCTTATCTACTAATTTATATACGATTAACATAATTTACTCAATTTATAATTATATCTAAATTCACTTTAACATATATTTTGTTATTTTTAGTTGTAACAGTAAAAGTGTTAAGTTAGTTAGTTATAAAAAAAGGCCATACACTAAAATATTTGGTATATTTGTTAATATAAGATTACAAAAAAGTAAAAAAAGTAGGCCATAAAAATAAAATTTGGAGTTCGTTTTCTATGAATTGACAACACTTTAAAGTAGTTTAATCGATCAAAAATACATGATATATTATTTATTTAGTAAAAAATAAAGAAAAAAACATATTAACCTAGATAAGAGCGATAAATAATTTTTTTATTAAACAATGGAAAATTTTCAAAAAGATCATTTTTTAAAGATCCGTAGCAAAGAAATTTATAATGTTTGTTAAACTTTTTTATGTTTCTTATTTCACACTGTTTAATATATAAAAAGATAAGAAGTTGGTAAAACAAAATATAAAGCGTTGGTAAAAGGTAAAAAAAAAAAAAAAAACCATAATGGATTGATTGGAGTAAAACAAAATATTATATTGATTGAATAAAAAAATTATAACAAAAAAATAATAATAAATAAGAAGTATTATGTTGGGTATCGAAAATAATCAAGTATTAATAGAAATGTATAGATAATGCATTACTAAATTAGTTTTTATTCAATGAGATGAGGAGAGAGATAAAAACACTATTTTAGTAAATATTTTTCAAGAAATACCATTTTGGTATATATTTTTTCTACCATCACTAGTTTGGGAAAAAAAACTCTTGTTTTCTCATGAATGCTGACATGGACATGCTAACCGGGTGTTATTGCTGATGTGGAACATGTTGACTGGATATTGTTGCGACATGAAGGTTTACTAAATATTGAGTGAAGACAAAAACAAATTGTGAGTGCACTAATGTCTATCGCTTCCGTCAATCGTATATCATAGCAGAAATGGAACAAGACAAGGTTCACGATTGAAGATTATAGATTAGAAGTCCATCCGGAGTGAAGACAAAAACAAATTCTGCTACCCATTTTCTTCACTTTTTGAAACAAAAAATCAAAATTAACAAGGTTTTCATGGTTAAAAATTGCTAAATTTTTTATATTTTATGCGAAAACCATAATTTTACAAGCCTACAAAATTTCAAAACAAAATTTGAAGTTTTACTAGTCCAAATTGACGAAAATCTGTTCGAAAAATGATGATGTTCGTCACTATTCAAGGTCCATCCGCCCGGATGGGTAATTTTTAGTCCATTCGGACCAGGGTTTGATCCCATCCAGAGCATATTTTGTCCATTCGCTGCTTTAATTGTCCATCCGAACAATAATTCTGTCCATTCGGAGGTTGAATATTGATAAAAGTTATAACAACCCTCCTAAATAATTTTCGACACCCCTAATATATTTAAAATATCCCTATATGTCCTAAAATACACCCCGTATGTGAAAACAGGCCCGAATACCTTTATTTTATTAAATTAAATTAAAAATCAATTTTTTAAAGGCTGTGGCAGGCCGCGAAGACCCAGCCTTGGTCTTACGCGGGCCGCGAGCGAAGGGACATGAGGCGCAGCCCGGTGCTGCCACGTGTCAGACGTGTGTCAAAGCTAGATCGATGACTGGGCCAGGCTAGGGCCTACCTAGCCTATGTCGCGGGCCGCGAAGGCCCTGGCCGAAGTTTACGCAGGGCGCGACGAAGTCCAAATCAGGCCCTATAAATAGAGGCCTTCGGCCGATCATTCGAATTCGCTCACAGTTTCTTTCTCTCTCGAAATTCTACATAGCAATTATAATTTTCGGGCATAATACCCCCTAATTAACGAAGTTCTGCTCCGTTGTAAGTATCATAACCCCGGTTACGTATTGGATACGCTGCCCGATTGATCCAGGGTTCCGTAACGGCTGTCGTGGTTCTGCCCGACGTAGTCGTTGGAATGTCGTCTCGGGGAGGGTATTACTAATGTAAATATTGGGTTATTATACTAACGCGTGTACATTTGTGTAATTAATAGATAATCACCAGGAAATCCTTAAGGAAAACCCTAAGACAACAATGTGAGTAATCCTCTTATTTGCAAATTGTTTTTACAAAACCTCATATGATTATCATTATATTAAACAGTGATTGAGTATTTGTATTATACAATTATCATCGGTATGTTGGGGTTTTGTATACAAAATTTGTTACCACATTGTGAGTAGTAACATGACCACAAGTCGGGTTGACAGTACCGTGAGCGGTAATTAAAGTAGATGGAAACAAATGTAATTGCGCGACCGCCCTCAATGCTGTAGACTGATAAAACCTGTTTTGATTAAACTGGGATTCACTCACCAGTATTTCCCACTGACAAAATGTTTTTAAACGTGTTTCTGGTAACAAAATGTGAAAGCCAAATAGAAGCCAGCTGGACAACACCGAAGGCTTGGAAAAGTGGCTATAAAGTTACCTAAAACAAAGAGATGTTTTATTTAAATAAAATATGGTTTATCCCTATAAAAATGTGTGTACTTGAAACTTGGGAATTTCCCATATGTTTAATATTATAAAAGCGTGGTATTTTACTCTGATAAAATATTTCCTAACTACGGTCCTGATGTAATTTCCACTGCCAAAATGATAAATACCGATACCACCTAAAACTGGCCGCGGCTGCCCGTTCCCGAGTACT